>JASPKZ010008365.1:3380000-4810000 GCA_030220185.1 Diploptera punctata | reverse complement strand
TGTCATGGGTGAAATTTCTATTTTCTATAGTTTTAAGCAAATACTTTATTTTTGAAGAGAAATATTATACGCTCAGACCGGGACTTGAACCCCGGACCCTTGGTTCTCTAGACCAAGTGCTCTACCAACTGAGCTACCTGAGCAAGTACCGATCTAAACGCAAATCTTTCTCTATATACATTGTAATTCCCATCCACCAAATGCTGTGAAGCCATGCTTCTATCTTGCAAATGGCGGCTCCTTTATTAAGAAGACATATTTGGGAATTATACATTACAGCCAGTACGGCTTTTTCCAAGTTTTTATTATTGATTTCGTACATCTCAATGATGGATAAATCATATTTGAAGAGAAAAATTACGATGTATATATAGCAAGATTTGCGTTTAGATCCGTTACTTGCGCAGGTAGCTCAGTTGGTAGAGCACTTGGTCTATAGAAACGCAGGGGTCCCCGGTTCAAGTCCGGTCTCTGAGCGTAATAATTTTTCTCTTCAAATATGATTTATCCATCACATGAGATGTACGAAATCAATAATAAAAACTTGGAAAAAGCCGTACTTACTGGCTGTAATGTATAATTCCCCAAATATGTCCTTCTTTTAATAAAGTAAGTCCGCCATTTTGCAAGATAGAAGCAGTGCTTCACAGCATTTGGTGGATGGGAATTACAATGTGATTCATGAGAGAAAGATTTGCGTTTAGATCGGGGTTACTTACTATTGCTCAGGTAGCTCAGTTTGGTAGAGGAGCACTTTTGGTCTAGAGAACAAGGGGTCCCGGGTTCCAGTCCCGGTCTGAGCGTATAATTTTTCTCTTCAAATATGATTTATCCATCATTGAGATGTACGAAATCAATAATAAAAACTTGGAAAAAGCCGTACTGGCTGTAATGTATAATTCCCAAATATGTCTTCTTAATAAAGGAGCCGCCATTTGCAAGATAGAAGCATGGCTTCACAGCATTTGGTGGATGGGAATTACAATGTATATAGAGAAAGATTTGCGTTTAGATCGGTACTTGCTCAGGTAGCTCAGTTGGTAGAGCACTTGGTCTAGAGAACCAAGGGTCCCGGGTTCAAGTCCCGGTCTGAGCGTATAATTTTTCTCTTCAAATATGATTTATCCATCATTGAGATGTACGAAATCAATAATAAAAACTTGGAAAAAGCCGTACTGGCTGTAATGTATAATTCCCAAATATGTCTTCTTAATAAAGGAGCCGCCATTTGCAAGATAGAAGCATGGCTTCACAGCATTTGGTGGATGGGAATTACAATGTATATAGAGAAAGATTTGCGTTTAGATCGGTACTTGCTCAGGTAGCTCAGTTGGTAGAGCACTTGGTCTAGAGAACCAAGGGTCCCGGGTTCAAGTCCCGGTCTGAGCGTATAATTTTTCTCTTCAAATATGATTTATCCATCATTGAGATGTACGAAATCAATAATAAAAAAATACTTTATTGTTTGTACACACATCCGTGCTATAATAGGTAATATTATATTAAAATTTCATCCTTCTAGGCTTAAAGGTTTTTGAGTTATTAAAGAAAATCTATTTATAATTTTGCATATTTAAATTTTTAATAAGTCCCATAATTTTTAGTATTTTTTTTTTCTACGCGACCAGTGACTTATTTTGAACACTATATCATTATAATAAAGGAAGAAAAAAATATATACATCCTCTGCATACGATTTTTTTAATTACTACAAATATTTTATTTTTATTTAAAAAACTATGAACATTATTTGAAAATCCATACATAGAATTATTATGCCATAGTGTGCGGGACATGCAGTTAAAATGTCGTGCTTCTATCATTAAATTTGTCAATGCTATTTTGATTTGAATGTACTGAAATGCAATGAAAATAAAAGTGCAGAAAAACTAATTTGAAAGTTTGCAAGCAGTTAAAAATTAGAATGTAGCAACATGGCCTCCTACAGTCATTAGGGATACTTGCAACCGCCATAGGGCACTGAAACATCGCCAACTTATACTTTAAGGTACGTAGTATTTTTAATACAAAAAACAAAAAAATGCTAAATTTGACCGAAAATGTCGAAAATTTCACTCATCACCCCCCCCCTTAACCAACTATTCTAGGACAGCGAGCCCTTTCTCAACCCTTTTAAGATGGAATATTCGTCTTAGGATCCTATTATGTAGCTGTTGTTAAATACAAATTAAAATCTAAGTTAATTTTTCTTTCTGTAATACAATTTTTTCCATGACTGAGAAATGTTAAATGTAATATAGCATCAAAATATTAAGCTTTATGACTTGAAACTAATGTAAATATTTCTGAATAGAAGGCGTCAGAAGGCGTTGTTGCTAGCGCGGGCTATCGAATGAAAGGTAATTGTGTTAGAGGAAAGAATTGTTGAGGTTCGTATCGGTGCTCGAATGGTCTGTCGGTTATGATGCTGAATCGTGTGGTCAGAGATCCGGCATTAGAATTTTGGTTCGAACATTAATTTTTTTTGTAAAATAAAAAATAAATTAAAAACTGTTAAAAAGGATATTTTAATAGAATAATTGTGGAATTAATTTGTAGTACATGGAGATTTTTGGTGAGAAACAGACATGGAAGAAAGTAATACAAAGAAGAGGGCCGAGTGTTTAGTTTCGTGATGCAAGCGTGTGCGTGTTGGCGTTTCATTACCTTGCACAGTTTTTATCATAAACCCATCAACAAGGGATGTCTTCAACTCGAAAATCTCTAAATAGAAAACCCATATCATGTGACATTTTGCGTGCTCTCACGCTTTCTACCTCATAAATATCCTATATTTCTAAAGTGAAGTCCCCGCAAGTCATGAAATTTCAACATCACTTTTACTATGTATTCTTCCATCAATTTTCTATAAACGAAAAATTCACGTGAACAGATTTATATCTTCTCCCCCTTGTTTTCTCAGTATAGGGTCTAACCAAGCTTCATCTCAGAAACATATCAACTGTGTATGTTTATACTAGCAGATTACCCGGCGTTTCCCGGGAACCTACTTAACCCGATCTTGGTATCAATGAGCTGAAAGAAAAATTGTTATTCTGAGTTATCTGTAAAAGATGGTCACATGCTGTAGTGTATTTTTGTAGAATGTGTTAGATATTCAATTCTGTGTACATTAATTTGGTATATCTGTTGTGGTTCAGGCAGCATAAGCCATTTAATAGTCCATAAAGCGACTTCGTTAGTGCATCGATATATTTTTTTGTTGCTCCGGCCCTAAAGAACGTACGATAAAAATTACGTTATTTACGTTAAAGGGGTAATGGGTGAAATTTCTATTTTATACATTTTTTGAGCTAAAGACTTGATTTTTTGTACAAACATTCACTGCATGATACATAACGGTGTGTTTAAGTTTCGTACTTGTGAGACATATATTTTACGAATTATTAAATATTATATTTTTAAAAATTTGCATACATTATAATTAAATGGGTTCTACAATTTTTTAGTAAAATGCCTGATTTTTTCCTATCCCTAAAATATTTCGAAAAAACATGCATTAGAATTCTCATAATGTGGATACAAAGGGGGAAAAATGTTATACCTCATGTGTGGAATTACATAAAATTAAGATTAATTGCATATAATTTATTTTTATTACTTAAAATACTACTTCAATCATGAAACCCATGCATTACTTTGTTACCCATTCTTTTTAGGACATGCAGTAAAAATTGGAACCTTCTAGGACACAATTTCTGAATTCAATTCAATTTTGAATGTACAAAAATGCAGTGAAAATAAAAGTGTGGAAAAACAAGTTTAAAGATTTGCATGCAAGTGGCATTTAACTGGTGCAGCCTTTTAACTGTGGCATAATTTATTGCACTTAGAAGCGCCATAGGCCTCTGAAACTTTGCCAACATATACATTAGAGTACAGGCTATTTTTAGACCAAAATCAAAATGTGTCAATTTTGTTCTCAAATGGTAAATTTTTCACCCATCACCTCCCTTAAATGTAAAAAAAAAAATCTCTAACTTATGATAAAAACCTTATTCAAATCGATCAAGTAGTTTTTGAATTCATAAAGGACAGACAGAACACACAGCGTTCATTTTTAAATAAAATGTATTACATGCTTGAAGAAAATTAGCAAAAATTATATCAGCTATGAATGGACTTGAATTAAGTGCAAACAATATGATCTTTTCGGAACAGACGCAAGGTAACCTAATGCGTTTTTGTAAGTATTCTAGTTTTTCGAAACTCTAAACTCCATGACGCGATAGGTTAGAAAGTCCTAAGAATACCAACCAGTGGCTGGCCATTCACACACGTTAATAACGGAGGTGGGCGGTCATCCAGACTGTAGGCCTATAGGAGTGACATGTCCAATCCTCCCATTTATAACTGGTTTTCACAAGTATGATAAATAAATTTTTATTGGATTTTCCACGTCATTGATTCAAGGTTGGCCGCTGGGAACCAGTTCCGACATTTCGGCATATTCCCACACACCGTTGTCGGGGATTGAAAGGATTTTAGTTACTTGTATCGGTCGAAACCAGTGGCCAGCGGTCATTCTTTAATTTTAATATGCGGAAAACCCAATAATATACATACACACAACATAAAACATTACAATTGATAATCCATTACTAATAAATAAATAATAAACAAATATGAATAAATAAATAAATATATATATATATATGGAATCGGAAATAAAGCGAGTATGGTAACCTCAAGTACATCGAGACCGACTCTTAGGCCTATAACAATATAACTTATCATTCCCGACATTACGTATTATTTCCAGCCTTCCTTATAAGAGATAACTTTGAAATTTTAAAATAATACATTTCATTAAATAATATATTACAATAAGAGAAATGTAACTACTCTAGAATCTAGAGTAAATTTCCATGGCACTTTAATTAGCAGTCTTGTTTTAAATTTATTTGGAATTGTATTTATACATAGCATTCATTGTTAGATTTTATTTTTTATATCTATGTATTAGTATTTTATCATCTCCTCCTTCATTTCACGGTTTAGCCTCTGGTCCTGTTACATAGTTTTTACTCGTATTATTATTATTATTATTATTATTATTATTATTATTATTATTATGTTTTCTGATTGCGGGTGAGCCCATGTAGGACTACGCAAAGTACTTAGAGGCGTTTACTTTGATCCCAAATTTATTTCATTCTTTTGCTATGAGCTTATTTTCTATCATCTGTCCAAGTTGTTCCAGTTTTTTTTCTTCGGTTTGTCCTCTTGTTCAACTTGCCACTTTTCAGCTTAATTCTAAACACATCTCTGTTTGGGATATCTTCTTTAGTAATTCCTGCCAATTTTAAGTCCTTTTTGACTTCATCAATCCACTTCATAGTATCCACTGGAGCTTTACTTCTGTTTTTGTAGAATTCCATTATCTGTTTTATAAGCCTATTTGAGTTCATTCGTTTATTATTATTATTATTATTATTATTATTATGTATTTAAATTTTATGACCATATAATTGTTATCTCAATACGTGTATATTCCTTTTTCATTGATTGATCCCCCGTATGTACCACTGCGTTTTTTTAACTTGAAAATTTGATCGAATAAAATTGAAATATGTAGAATTTATGGGCGATGTTTTAGAAAAGTATAAAGTGTCTAGAAGTAGAGAGCGAAGTTTGGAATGATTTCACTTAAATTTAATTTGTGGTTCGCAGCAAAACGGAATCTTACCACAAAAATAATGGTTTAGGTAGCTGAGAATCTAATGAAAATGTAGAACTAGTGATGGTATTTCTTGTAACTTCCGCAGGATCTTCATCTTACAACGACTACATGTAATATAATGTAAGTATGTTCTCCCTAGAAACACAAAAAAAAAACTTAGGGGAAGGAGAATTAAGTCACGTTTGTAGACCCAAAATATACGTGCAAACAACGTTCTCAGCCTTTCCATTCTCTGATTAATTAACATTTTCGAGTCGCTGTCTTAATTAGGGAAAAGGACCGGGGTTTATTATTGTGGAATGAGGTAGTGTGTGTGTGTGTGTGTGTTTTATACGGTGCTCTAAGTTGCAAGGACATAAATTAAACTTCCACGTGTAAAAGGGGTTGGGGAGAGGTTAGCGGGGTGGCTGGAGAGAAAATTACCGTCCGTTTCCTCTACCTCGCTACCTCTGGCAAGCCCAGTTCCTCGTACAAGTACCGCAACACCAAAACCAAGAACCAACCGTTAGTCCAATAAATGCCACGGCCCTCTCCACCTCCTCCTTTTCTTGGCTCCCCGAGGCTCCTCTGCGGAGGAAAGTAAATTGTAGACTGTTTTATACTCACCTTTTCTCATTCCGTGACGAAAATACTTCCTTTTGTTTTTAAATTACAACTTTGAATCCAGGAAGCACAATTTATATTGCAAGAGACCAAGCATGAAGTAAATTTACGTTATTTATAAAACGTAAAATCACTATTTTTTTTTCGCTTTCACAAGACGGGCTTTCAGAACGAAGAAAGGACAAGCATATTATTTTCTCTGCATTTTTTAAAACAAAAATGAGATGACAGTTCGTATTATTTTATTTAAATACGATCTTTTACATATCAGATCAATAGCGTCGAATTAAAATCTGATCTGAAAAGTGCGACAATTACTTTCAGACTGCCATTTCTGATTGGAAGTTATTTTAAATGCCGAATCCACGATTTTACCTATCTATCTATCAATCAATATATATATATATATAGGTATATATATATATATCAATATATATATATCTTTAGGTTTTTACAGCTGCTGCCGTCTTCCCGTATCAAACATCCAAAGCTTGCGATCTTAAGCACCTTCAATGCTTAGCCCTCTTGCTTGCATTACTATCCTCATGCTTTCCTCCCATGTTAATTTTGGTCTCCCTTTTTTTTTCTTCTTTCTGGTCGGTTGCCATCAATATAATTGTTTCGGCCATCGTTTATCTTTCATTCTTAAAATGTGCCCTAACCATTCTAATTCCTCCTCCTCCATTCTTCCTCATCTTAAATTTAAAGAAAATGGACTTTGAATTTATTCTTACAATAAAAGAGAGAAAAATGAGAGTGTGCGGAATGAAATACGTACAGTTAAAAAAAGGACCACTCTAATAGGTATATATATATATATATATATATATATATATATATATATATATATATATATATGTGTGTGTGTGTGTGTGTGTGTGTGTGTGTGTGTGACTGTGTGTTAGTGTGTGTATGTGTGTGTGTTTTATGTGTATCCGTTACCTTTATTCGGAACCAAACTTGGCATATATCGATCAATTAAGTAGAGTAAAGACGAGTTCGTGAATCAGTAAAACCGCTTTATTAGGACTGAAGATTAATCTGAGGCAAATTCTAAAAATCGCGCAGCTATCCTAATTTCAGATTTTCGCAATGAATAAAGATATATTTGATTGGAATAAAACCAGAAAGGAATTCTAAAAAAACAGCGAAATCTTACCATTATTAGAGAATTTTTACCTGAAATGGGAAATTTAATAATAACAACCGCCATGTTTGCTTTATCGAAAAAAAAACAAAAATCGTATATAACATTTGAACAAGTAAAGTAAAATCGTGTTCGGCTAATTTACAAACTAGGACCATTAGGAATGTGAGTTAATCTGAAACTTACATTTTAGTGGGAACATTACCAACATTGTATCGGGTGATAATTTTGTTTTCTCGCAATGAAACTTGGTGATTGGTATGTTCGATTTAATTATTAATATGAAAGGAACAACAATATATTACTAATATCTTCAACATCTATAAAGATAATGAAATCTCTGTTAAACAAGATGGCAAATTATCTTCTTGGGAGAAGATCAACACTGGAGTAAGACAGGGATGTGAACTTTCACCGGTGCTTTTCATTATATATATATATATATATATATATATATATATATATGAATAAATTAATAAACGAATGGAGGAAAACACAACGAGGATATATACCCATCAATAGGAACCTCAAACTCGATGCTATTCTTTTTGCAGACGATTTAGCTCTTCTGGCACTTTTCGAAAATGATTTGCAACGATCAATTTATAATTTACAAAAAATGGGTGCCAAATTTAATATGGAAATATCAATTAACAAAACTAAAATTATGGCATTTCATGGGAAGGACCCCATACAAAGTAAAACCTGTCTCCAAAATAACATTTTAGAGAGATCTAATCAATTTAAATATCTTGGATATTATCTCTCTATCTGGGATGAAAAGGATATCCCTGAAAAGTTACTAGTTATAATAAAAGTTTAGGAATTATTAATCAAGTTATGAAACCATCCCTAGTACAAAAAAACACCTGATTGCGTTCATATAACACTTTGGCTAGACCAGTGTTCACCTATGGTAGTGAAGCATGGACACTAAAAAAACAACATGAAAGCAGAATAACGGCTTGTGAAATGAGATTCATGAGCAGAACAGCGGGTTACACCAGTTGGGATCGGAAAAGGAACACCGATATCTTAAAAGAATTGAAGACTACGCCAATTTTGGAATATATTAAACAGTACCAACTAAATTGGAAACACCATCTTGAAAGAATGAGTTCAAATCGGATCCCCAAAGCTGTTTATAATTATATACCAAGAGGACGAAGATCACTGGGCCGTCCTATGAAACGCTGGAGGGAAAATTTTCTATTGGAACGTAACAGGTCTTGGCCTAATACTTAGAAGAAAGAAAGAAGAAGAAGAATATGAAAGGAACAGTTTGTAATCTAGCATCTCTTCATCACACTGTGTATTTATTATTCACTATCTTTTTTTCAGTTTCACTTGCCAGGACATGGAATTCCCTTCCGCCCTATGTCAAAGATTGTCAAACTATAACACCGTTCAGAAACTAACTGAAGAGATATTTAATAACTAACTTTCACACGTCACTAATAGTACTCTCTTATCAATTAATAATTTTATTTATTTATGAAAATAGTATTAAAGATAAATATTTTCATTTATTTTAAATATTGTATAACCGACAAATTGGTTTATTTATAAACAGGTTTAGAATGTAATAAAACATCTTCCTGTGTCCAATACTTTTCAAAATTTTATCTTCTTTCTCCACTCTTCTCTATCTTCCCATTCCAATTCTTCCAGACCTAGCTCCCTCATACATCTTCTTACATCATCCATCCATTTAAATCTAGGTCGACCTATATTTCCTTTCCTAGGTTGAATCCATTCCAAAACTTTTCGGGTAATCTTCTATCTGCCATCCTACGTATATGACCATACCATTCTAGTTGTCTATATTTCAAAAAATCTAATATTGAATTTTGGATTTTCATTTGTTGTCTTATGATTCAAATTGGTTTATTATATATCATTATTTTTCTTTGTTTTCTATGTGTATTATATAGGGACAGTCTACAAACAATTTTAATTTATCTTCCTTGTGCACATTTTATTATTAACTTACTTTTAATTTTAATCATCATTAACATTATTAAATTAACTCTAACTGTCTCACTGGCACTATCGAACCCGTATGTTCTTGGCCGCACGGACATAAGGTCTTCATACATTCCTATCCCGAGATATTTTCCAATCATTCCCTGTATAATATAATTCCCTCAAATCATAGTTAATGTTATTCTTCCACCTCATTATTGGTCTACCAACTGGGCGTTTTCCATCTGGTTTTCCTACAAGAAGCTTCCATGCACGTCTTTCATTCCTCATTCGTGCCACATGCACTGTCCATCGCAGTCCATGAGACTTAACTGTTCTCATTATATCTGGCTTCCTATAAAGACCATGCAGTTCACTATTATGTAAGTCTTCTCCATTCACCTGTCTGTTCATCTCTCTTTGGTCCAACAATTTTCCTAAGAACTTTATTCTCAAATATTCGTAATCTCCTTTCCCCCCTTAAAGTAAGAGTACATGTTTCGCATCCATATATTATAACCGGTAGAATAATAGTTTTATATATTTCATTATCGATCTTAATCTTATAAATATGATCTTACTGTTCAAATCTTCATTTCATATTTAATATTAGAGTTAACTATGATTGCTATATTCTAATGTAACATATGTTTCCATGAATTCGAGTTGCTGAGGAATTTGCTTAGTTTATGCAATTCCTGAATTATTTTTTGTATACATTTTATGATGGAATGTATTGAGATATTTGCAGTGAACTTCGTGGACAAGTCATGTACATTCTTTCCCCTGTTTAGCTCTAGTTGTGGCAAAGTGGGGTGCTGAAAAGAGGAGAGTATCGCTGTCTGCCATGTGTCCGTATGTCAAAGATTTGAACATGTGAATTTCACTTGGTGAAGATATGGAATGGAGCAAAACCGCAGAACGCGTGGAATTTCATCACAAGCTGTAAGATACAACATTGCAACATGTCGCACTGTGGTCTTAACACCAGGTGAACCAACAAACACAAATAAACTGATTCTCTTCAGACCTTAGCATAAACAATGCTCCTATTATTTTCATTTATCTTCTATTATAACAATTAGTCACATGGTTATTAGTCAACAAAAACTAAACTTTATATTCTAACAAAACACAAAACACGCTAACAAAAAATAGAGGTTCATCATCATCATCCAGGCATTAAGCCTGTTGGCTCGTTCCGGTTTCATGAAAGCTGGAATTGTTAAAATTATTCAGACCATCTTCTGTGTGGGCGTCCAACATTTCTCCTTCCGTGCGGTTTATAATTTAGCAATAATTTTGGAAATCTTCCTTCTCGCATTCTACCAATATGTTCTTACCATTAGTTCCTATATTTAATTATTCGGCCGGTATGTTAGAAAATGTTTAGTTCCTTTCTTATATCTTCATTTCTTTTCTTATCCAGCAGAGTATATCCTGCTATATTTCTTAAAAATCTCATCTCAGCTGCTTCCAATCTTTATTCTTGTCTTTTAGTGATTGTCCAACATTCTGATCCATACATCAATACAGGAACAGCCATTACTTTATAAAATTTTATTTTTGTTTCTTTTCTTGTGTTTTTAAGGGTTCGTTTAATAGTACCACACATTAGATTAAATGTATTTATTTTGTCATTAATATTTTCAATTTTAACATAATATGACAAATTTAAAACTAGATATTTAAAACTGTTCACATGCTCTAAAACTTTATCATCAATTACTATTTTTGCTCTTAAGGTATAATGTCCTTTAAATGCTTACATTTTAATTTAATTTTTTTAAATTTTAAATTGATATTGGCACTTATTTTTTCCAAAATGAAAATAGCTCTTTGTAGATCATCTTTTGAACTGGAAATCACTACTTGATCATCGGCAAATAATATTGTATCCAATTTGTTGTTCAACAAAACGTAAATAGTATATTACAATGCGAGATTCTGTAATACAATTCACAAACGTTCGTTGTATATTATTTCTTGCACGATTGTGTTTTCAAGTAATAAATAAGAGTAAAATGATATTTTTTAAAAATATTTTCGTTCATTATAAACAACTAACTAACGTTAACAGTGTGGCCAATATTTATACGGTTAATGTCGAAAATAATTTAGTTAAGACTGCAGCAGGCCGTGACACCAATCAGTCATAATATGCCAAAAAGTACGAATTTATTGTTTTATATTGTTTCAAATAAAGTTCAGTTCTTTTAAAATGCAGTGATTTGTTTCATATAATGTATATTAATACTGCCTTCGGAATGTACTTTTGTATATACATTGTAGGTAGTACATAAAGGGTAATGGTTTTACTTCCCGCACGAGGTAGGTAATATGTAATATTACAGTATAGTTATTTAGGTTGACAACCCCGAAATTTAGGAAATTGAACTTTCAATCATGGTCGCCATTGCTTTAAGTACGACAGAACGCACTATCGTGCAAAAAATACACTTTAATGATGATTGGTATGTATGTATATATATATATATATATATATATATAATAATGACTTAAAAATCTGCAAAATTCGTAGAAACAAATTTCTTAAACATTTAAGAAAGTTATATATATATATATATATATATATATATATATAAAACAACAATGTTCATTGATTTATAGGCTAGTGTTTTTTTTCTCCAAAGCCCACATTACAGCTATGATTGTTTATTTGTCGTGTCTTTTTTTTTTCCAAAGCCCACATTATTCTTTCTCTAAACATATCGTTCGCATAATAAATAATTTCATTAAATTACTAAATATACAACATATATAAAAATACGTAGATAAAATATTGTAAACAACACGTTATAAAATAAGGTTGAGTAACTCGCTGCTTCCTTCGGTCGAATTCTAACTTGAGCATCTCGTTGCTAAAACACTGCTTTTGTAAACAAGTCGTCTAATTAGCTATGATATTACTACTACTTCGAAGCCGCGTGATATATAGAACTTGAAAGATAAAATATTTACATAATTAATGAACTTAAAAATGAAACACTCTGCAAAATTTGGTAGATACAAATTTCTTTAAACCTTTAGATAAGCACATTGCAAGAATTCTACTCCAGAACCCAGTCTATGCAAGATACGAATAATAAAAAAAAACCCTGAAACTTAATATACGTGTACCTAGATGTTATGGAAATAATTATCTCAGCCATATAAAGTTGGTCAATAAATTAATTCCACCACGGAAGAATATTACCAGAACATGATGATAATCAAAATGAATGTAAGCTTAGTCCGATAATGATAGGAATTAAGGTGGTTTGAAGTGCATAACAATCTCTCTCTCTCTCTCTCTCTCTCTCTCTCTCTCTCTCTCTCTCTCTCTCTCTCTCTCTCTCTCTACTATAAACATTACTAATAAACAATAATTCTGTAATATTTTAAGTACACAATTCTGAAGTGTTACCCGGTAAATCAATATAATTGCAAACTAAGAAAATAAATTATAACAATAAGTAAATAAAGAAATACTTATTCTTGTAATAAAAAAAATGGCTGTCTTCTAAAGGAATAGGGAAACATTCTGCATTTCAAGCAGAGACGTTATCCCGAGATCACAGCTGTTAAATAATAATAATAATAATAATAATAATAATAATAATTTATTATTATTGTTATTATTATTATTATTATTATTATTATTATTATTATTATTATTATTGTCGGCCGCGGTGAACTAGTGGTTATGCTCCTTGCCTATGGTCCCAAGGGTCGCGGGTTCAAACCCGGCCGGGGTCGATGGATTTTTTAGGACGAAAAAATCCAAGGAGCAAGTCCACCGGTGGGTCCCGAGTCTGAAGATATTCAGGCTTGTAAAAAATCCTTAAGCCTGAACGAAAAGGCCTCTATGCAAAATTTACCGAACTTTCCCGTCCTAGTAGGCTACTACCTTGGTTTCCTAGATGTCAGTATGAGGCGGAACGCTGACCACGTACCACTCAAAATGACATATATACGAAAACAAGTGTAACTAAATTAGTATGGTTCAAATTCTTTCCTGTAGGGGGAGAGCGCCTAAATCTCTGGAAAGGGAAAACATAGGCTTACAATACAATACTATTATTATTATTATTATTATTATTATTATTATTATTATTATTATTATTATTATTATTATTATTATAAAACTAAACTCCACGGCATGACAGGCCTGAAAGACCCTTGGTCTACAAACCGACTGCTGGCCTCACATCCACATGTGTTAATCATAGAGGTAGACGATCATTCGGCCAATGTAGGGGTGACATTTTCAGCATGCCGGATCCCCCAGTCCTTATAACTGGTTTTCTGAACCTGAACACGCTACTTATTTTAGCTACCCAAGTTCCTCACGGTGCTGGATGGGAACCGGTATCGTACTGGTCGAAATTCCATGAGAACATTTCTTCCCCCGTGGAGACTCGAATCAGCGCAAGTCCTATAGCTCTGCATCAAGACATTTTGCCTTAACCACTCGGCTATGGCGCGGGAATAATGATGATGATGATGATGATGATGATAATAATAATACTAATAGTTATTATTTATTATGGCAGAGTTAAAAGAATAAGGCCTTTTCACTTATACAAAATAGGCCCTAACGATTTTAATATACAATCATAAGAACCAGTACCTTAACATTAAATATCCTACTTTTCGCAGATGAAGTTATAATTCCAATTCAGAGAATAACTTACAAATAGGACTATATACACTAAAGGTCGGTTTCACCAACAGAGGTAACTGTATTACGCTAGTTTTCCCCGTGTATAATGCAGAGCTTAAACTGGCGTAATACAGTTACCTCTGTTAGTGAAACCGGCCCTAAATAAAATATTAAAAGAGTTTGGAATGAAATTCCAGTACATAAGTCAAATGTAATGGCATTCTTAGGAGAGTATCCAATTAGAAGTAAGATAATACACAATAACCAGAACAAGTACAACATTTTAACTATTTAGGTTGTGAAATCTTTTATCAAAATGAAAAAAAATGTGAACAAGAAAATCGCCAAATTTACACAAATATTAGAAATAATAAATAATACATTAAAAGTCAAACTAATACAAAAATCCACAAGACTAAAAATATATAATACTTTAGAAATTACCCTCCCTTTCATACGGAAGTGAGATTTCGACATTAAGAAAAATAGAGAAGGGCAGAATCAAATCAACGGAAATGAAATATCAGAAGGACAGCAGCGTACACACTTTTAGATCGAAAAAAGAATGAGTACATTTTAGAACAATAGGAAGTATAATCAGTTGAATAAAAACTCAATATATATAAATTAAACTGGCTAGACCATGCAAAAAGAATTAATAATTCAAGAATCCCAAAAATGATGATGCAATATAAACCCAACTGTTTAAAAGACTGCTAGATAGGGCCGAAACAGGTCTACAAAGGTCTAATTCGTGACGGATGATGTTGATGAGGAAGTTAAAATAATATATAAAACATGAAAAAAATGGGATATAAACCTTTTTATACAATAATTGAGTGTTTTCAGCTGTCCTTAAGAATAATTTTATAAAGTTATTTTGAATTAATCCATTACATTTCAATCGTAAAGCATGGGCAATGCGAAGAAGAGATGAAAGCCAAATAACAGCATATGAGATGCGATTTATGCGCCGTACAGCAGGCTATACAAAGTGGGGCTATAAACGAAATTAGGAAATTATGGAAGAAGTGAATGTAGAACCCATTCTCACATACAAAACTATCAGAACAACTGAAAACCCATCTTCAACGAATGCAATCTCATAAGAATTCCAAAAGCCATGCTTCGTTACTGCCCCCAAGGCAAAACATCGCTGGGATGTCCAAAAAAGCGCTGGATTGAAAATTCCTCTTTGAGACCTTAACACGCCACATGACCTAACACTTGCACGGATGATGTTGATTTCAATCATATTACCAGTGTCTTCTCTACTGAAATAAATAACATGAATTGATTTTAAAAACTTTGGCACTAATTGAAGTTTACAACTCAATTGTATTAATAAGCTGTTGCTGATGATGTAACTATAGCGAGGAGATACTAAAGGCCAACACGAACACACTACTGAGCAACACTAAGGAATTGGGACTGGAAGTAAATACCAATAAAACTAAATATATGGTCACACATAGAAATTAATTATATAATGTAAATGGACAGTTAATGAAAAATGAGGGAAATTTTGAGGAATGCCTGAATTCAAATACCTAGGAACAATAATCACAAACAGGAATGAGATGCACAAGGAAATTAAACATAGGCTCAATACTGGAAATGCGGCTATTATACATTACAGAGACTCTTGACTTCCCAACTCCTTTCGAAAAACGTTAAACTGAAAATATATAAAACTATTATTCTACCAGTTATAATATATGGGTGCGAAACACGGACTCTTACTTTAAGGGAGGAAAGGAGATTACTCCGTACGAGTATTTGAGAATGAAGTATTTAGAAAAATGTTTGGACCAAAGAGAGATGAACAGACAGGAGAATGGAGAAGACTTGCAAATCAATGAATTACATGGTCTTTATAGGAAGCCAGATATAATGAGAACAGTTAAATCTCGTAGACTGCGATGGGCAGGACATGTGCCACGAATGGGGAATGAAAGATGTGCACGGAAGCTTCTTGTAGGAAAACCAGAGAGAAAACGCCCAGTTAGTAGACCAAGAATGAAGTGGGAGAATATCATCAAACATGATTTGAGGGAAGTAGATTATACAGAGGATGATTAGAAAACATTGGCTCAGGATAGCCAGTATGGAGAGCTTATGTCCGTGCGGCCATGAACCCACGGGTTCGAAAGTGCCAGTGAGTTTGTTAATTGAAGTTTACAATTCCGATGGTGAGAAAGCCAGAGTTGTAGCTGAAAGTTCGCAGCAAATGGAGTGAGGAATTTGCGAATACCGCGGTATGGGTGGAATTCTAGGAGACACGCATATTGCTATGTTAAGTATTGTGTAGCAAGGTATGTCACGTGACAATTGATGTTGTGACGCGTCAGGTGAACAAACACACCTGATACCTCCGCCACATAATCTAGTTATACATAACGCTATCTCCTCCCAGCAAGCTTAATAATGCTAATTATATTAATAGTACATTTGCGTATGGAACTAATCACAGCACAGTACACGTCAATCAATTTAATTACCTTGTTACAAGAACTTAGTTTCTCAAGGAAATATCAATAGTAGCCTACCTATATTACGATGCGAGGTCGAGAAGTGGTTTTTACAGAAGCGAGGGAATTGTTTAAAAACTGAGCGATAGCGAGGGTTTTAATTTTCGAGATTCTCTAAAACATTTCACAGACGTGCGTTGTACATTATTTTTTGCGCGATGATGTTTTTCAAAATAATAAATAATAGTAAAATAACATCTTTGTTGGAAATATTTGCGTTCATTATAGACAACTGACTAACGTTAACAGTGTGAGCAATGTTTATTAATTGAAATTAAGGGAGGCCGTGAATAAAAACCAATCAGTGACAAAATTACGGCAAACTACTTACTGTAATTGTTTCCTCAAAATAAAGTTTAGTTCATTTAAAATGCAGTGATTTGTTTCGTATAATGTATATTAACACTAAATCGTCTTCTTCTTCTTCCGAATGCAGTATTGGGTGATGATGCCCGTTCTGCGACTACAAAAACTGATCTTTCCATCGGTTGAAGGGTCTTCCGAGGTCTCTTTTGCCTTTAGGGTTGAGGTGGTAAATCATCTTTGGTAAACGGGAATTTGACATTTGATGGACGTGTTGGAACCATTTAATCTGATAATTTTGTATGTTCAACCATTTCCCTACTATTCCACTGCATCCTTATCTCATCACTTTTCATTCTATCCCTTAATGTTACTCCAGTTAGTGATCGGAGGAATCTCATTTGTGAACTATTAATGCGGGATTTATCTTTTGCTCGAAGTGTCCAGCATTCACTTCCGTATAGTAGAGCAGGTTTGGCTATGGCATTATGAAATCTCAATTGAATTTCTTTCCTCATTTGTTTTCCAAAATTTCTCCTAATTATACCATTTAATCTGTTATATTTTTCTAAATTTGTTTCCACATCTTTTTGATTATGAAACTGTGATATATTATTACCTAAATAATTAAAGTGTGTTACTTGTTCTATTGGTTTCTTATTTATTATTATTTTTACTCTCGAAAGTCCCTTTCCAGTGATTGCCATGGATTTGGTTTTATTTTCAGATATTTTCATGTTGTATTTTTCCAGGGTATTCTGCAATTTAAACACTGATCTCTGCAAATCATCTTTATTCTCCGCTAGAAGTACTTGATCATCTGCGAAGATTATTGTTTGTATTTGATTTCCTCTACATATTTTACTCCTGGGGGGTTTAGTTTTTTCCACTCCTGGACAATTTTATTTAGATATAGAATAAACAGTAATGGAGATAGTCCACATCCCTGTCTTAAACCTTGGTTAATTTCAAATTTATCTGTTATTTTCCCATGATCTAACTTTACTTTTATAAATGTGGTTTCATATAAACTTTTTATAGCATTTATTAGATTATGGGGACTTGGTAGCTTTCCAATATTTTCCACATTATGTCCCGTTTGACTCTATCATAGGCCTTTTCAAAATCTAAAAATAATATATATTAATTTTTTATATATTTTGTATATACATTGTACGTAGTTTAGAGAGATGGTAGTGGTTTTACTTCCCACACGTGGTTTGTAATATGTAATATTACAGTATAGTTATTTAGGTTGGAAACCCCGGAATGCAGGAAGTTGAACTTTCAATCATGGTCGCCATTGCCATTGCTGTCGGCAGAAGGGCTCCTGACAACAAGTTATAGTCATGAGTTTAAATGTCCAACACAAGATGCACACTAATATGAATGTACAATTCATTAACAAAATGCCAATTAAACAATAGTATATTGTTACTAAATGTCCAATACATAAAATATCCATAACGTGAAACTTAACTTTGGAACCATTAATAATATTAATGCTCTTTTTATTTCATACTTATTTGCAAAAAAAAATTAATCTTCTTCCTCTCGTGACACATTGTATTGTCTTCAGCATCATCATGGACTTATTTACGTTTAGATCGTTTGAGCCTATTTCTATGAGATCTGAAGATGTGGTTGGTCAGTTCATCTTAATTTTGATTTTCCTTTATCTCGACGAACTTTATATTGATACTGCAATGCTAATTTAGGAATGCGAGTAGGGTCCATTCTTTGGACATGTTGTAACCAATTGCTTTGACAATTTTGAATTTCTTCAAATATATTATGAACTTTTAATGTATAGTCTGAACCTGTGTTTCTTTGCTTGTCCATTTTTGTCAAAGTTTTAAATTTGAAAATAAGGCGTTCAAGGAATTTGGTACGTTTTCATTGGTTTCATTTTTTTAAATTTCTCCTAACAATTTATTATCTTCTCTTTTAATTTGTAATCTATATTTTATTTATAGACTTTCTAATATTTACATTACTTCCATGAAGTTGTGTTATTGAATTCTCTGTTTTATTTTTACGTTCCAAATATTTTTTAGAAGTCTCTATATGCTCACTCGATGACCAGAAACAATCATTCTTTCAAAATTTGGAAAGTTAAATTCCAACTAAGTTGTTTTTTAGGTAGAAACCATCTCACATATTACAAACACGGGGAGATTCTATCTATGAGCATAAATAAATCTAATATTAATAATTTAATTTTGTATGTGGACATATTTAGTTGGACATTTGTATTTTTGGACATTATTTTTGGGCGTTTATTATTGTGGACATTGTAGTATGTGGGCATTTATATTTCTGACCATTTTGAGTTTCAGAACATAAATATAACGAGTATTATGCAATGGAAATTAAGACCCAGGATATTAGTTACTAGTTGTAAACGAAACATACGGAGCACAAAGTTTATCTTAGTTCAGCAGTTATTATGTGATCTCCTCTATTCCTTCTTGTGTACAAAAACACAAACAAGAAATGGATACGAATTTAATCTTGAAAGTGATAACTTTTTTTGTTATTTTTTGAACACATGTTCATTTAATTCGGCAGAGTTAAACTCATAAGACCTTATCATCCGCTCAACCATTAAAAATATTAGTTAAAATTACATAAGATAACAAAATATTTAATTAAAATAAAATATTTAATAAGAAGAAAAGGTGTATGGGGAAGTTATACTTGTAAGTTGTCCAACGCAAGATTTTAACTGTAGACCTACTAAAGTATCAATCAATTATCAACAGGATTTTAAGCAACATTAAATACTGATCAAAATTTAACCTAACAAATAACCTACACTAGACAAAAGGACAAGTATAAGGTAGGTTGAATTACTTTTGTAAACTATAAGTTTAATTGCTCGTATATGAACTTTTTGTTGATAATTTATTAATTTCTTAAGTAATAGATAAACTTCCCCGTTTTATAACACTGAGCAACAAAAAAAGAAACATTTTTTGTCTCAGAAAGAAAAAATACGCGATTCTGTTAGTATTTTTTCTCCTGAATTCAAATATGATATCGGTGTGTCTCCATCACGCAAGGTTTCCGAAAAACAGGAATTTATATTTTCAAACACTTTAATATTTTCTACATTCGTAATGACACAATATTCGAACATTCAGACTCACCTAGAAAGTAAGAAATGACGATTTTCTGCTATATTTCGCCTGCGGAGCATCCCTCTTGATGGCCCAACAAATTTCGGCCAGCATATTACGATTCCATTTGTCTTGATATCTCTTTTCCATATCTGAAATAATTTGTGTTAGCTCATTTGGTTTTATTTTACAATGGACAAATGGACGAGAAAACGTTTATTTAAAAAAGTAATTATTTAAATTCATTAATTGCAATTTAAATAAAAAAACCGTGGGTGATAGAGAAATTCCGAATACATATTTGAAAACACGATAAAAAACTGCATTAAGTACAACTATTGGTACTCATGAGACAAAAATCATGTTGACCAGTGTAACTAAGAACATTTATAGAATTGTTGTAGTAAGTTCGCCACGTATCTTATCTTCGTAATTACCATACTTAGAAGTTAATATTTATATAGACCTAAATTGAACTGAAATTAAATAAATAAAATTAATATGTTTTTATATAACGATGTCCCTTAACAGCTCAGGTCATCAGCGATGCAATTCAAATCTGGCCAACAAAGAGCTACCAAATTTTGCTCAGAGACGTCTTTTCCAGGCTTGATGTTCTATAGTGTACCTTAAATTTACGAGACGGAACCGAAGCGTTTAGTTTACTTCTGAAGGAATCCGAACACATCACTTTTACGTCCTGGAAAAATTCAATCCTTCGATCTCGTTCGGGTTTAAAACCCGCGAACCCACTAGATCTCCAGGACCGACAATAAAAATGAATATTACTATAGTCACGAAAATATCAGGAACCATCAGTTAAATATGATAAAAGTATAAAATATGAAAATTGTTGTGGAAATAAACAAAATATCTGAACTTTGTAACTATAAATAATCTAACATTCCATAATTATTTGAGAATGTAGCTGAGTTCAGAGTAGCTTCCCAACATAGAGACAATGAAAATGTTGATGCTTGAAAAGTGTATTGTTACCATGATAATCGGCTTGTTATGGCTTGGGAAGGGCGTCGACTCGTAAATCTGACTTCATGCAAAAACTACAGGAGAAGTGCATTATGACTTTAACAATGTTTTAATTATATATATATATATATATACATATTAGTTCAAATGACATTCCAATAATTTTGTAACGAGTAACAACTCACGATGTCGATACTTTTCTGTTATATGTCGTGCTATTAACATATTTACCAACATATGCATTCATGTTTCTGTCATATATATAGGTGTACTTCACGAGCATAACATCACTTAAAGTAACATATTCTACATTAAATGGACAAAATATAACCTTAGTGTGAGTTACATGGTTATCTTTTTAAATCTAAGAATGATATGTGTTATTCTTTTAGTTTTTAGAATATTTCCATACGTTAGCTGTATTATTGTACTCATAGTAACTTTCTTCCAACTTTACATATTGCTAATATGGCGATTTTAGATTATTTGTATTCAATTTAGTATTGCATTTTCAGACATTTCCCGTATGTTTTTGGACAAAAAATCACATTTCATATTCTGGTACAATAATTTATGCTTTTTTACGGGTATCAAATCATCTATCCATTTCTCCTCCGACGTCTGATATCACGGCGTCCTGTAGATCTATATTCACATGCCCGTCTAGCTGCTCTAAGTGGAACCAACCGTTGTAAATATGCATATTTTAATTATTGTAGATTGTTATTTGCAAAAGAATCTCTACCATTTTTATAATATCAAATTTTAAAGACAAATTAAATATATATATATATATATATATATATATCCCGACTCAAGCATTCTTTTTTCTTTTCATATCATATATATATCTTTTGGCAACGGAAATGTATTTTATATAAAGGGCAGCAAGAATTTCAAGAAGAGAAAAAATTTGAAACTCAGTTATAAGGGAGAAAATGAAAATTGAATACAATAATTTAGATTATAATAAAACTCAGCAATTAAGATGGTACGGACATGTCCAACGAATGGAAGAGGATTGGCTACCAAAATGTGTTTTGGAATGAAAACCTGAGGGAAGACGAGACCATGGAAGACCTAAAACCTCCTGCAGTCAGGGAATATATTTATACATGAAGGAGAAACTTCTAGAACCAGGAGATTGGATGGACCGACAAAATTGGCTATTAGGAATCGGATGACGTAAAAGTCATTAATCAACCGATAATATATATATATATACAGAATTATAAAATTATAAAATGGTCCTAAATCATTTATTTCTGCTTACTCCACATTACTCCCTCAGAAGTCGCCACTGGTCCAAAAGTTGAATAGTTAGTCTAGTTTTTCATAAAACTTGAGAGATTTGTCACGAGGTAAAAAAAAATATTGAAAACGAATAGGTAAATTTTATTTTATTGTCCCCCATGTGTACGCCAGCATACTTTACATAAATTTCAAGTTGTGTAATGACTTAGATTTTCCTCCTCCTTGAGTGTGCCAGAGGTGGGGTATAAAAGTCTTTGTTCAACTAAGAATGTTAAATCACATTGAACCCCGGAGCAAACATTTAAAAAATGGCGGCTATTAACTAGACTCCTATTAATCCCTATTCTTAAGCCCAATGACCTGGAAAACAGTGTCCCCCCCCAACTTCTCCAGGGCCAACACTACCTGCCTTCAACTTCTTCAACCACTTTCATCCTTACTTCTCAACCCCTCACTCTATCAACTGCATTATACATTACTTAGAGCAGTAACTGTTCTTATATGTACTTTGTCCCAGAGGAAGAGCAATGATACTTTACTTTTCTTCAACAAACAGTATTAATTTGAAATTTCAGTGTTTTGTTTCAAAGTTCAAAGGTTAATTTCTCTAGTCACAGGCAGTAAGTTAGGGACAAAATCGCTACTTTTAGAGAATAATTTTTAACCGAGAGCATGCACTATTCTTACGAGATAGCTAAACATCTATGACTTTATAATTCGTATCTGATGTTACCGATAACTACACAGTACAAAGAAGAGTTGCGAGATCATCACAGAGAACAAGTTATGATGGCAATTTATTCACAGGTTAAATATCTCATGGTCACAAACATAAGTTATAAAATCGCATATTTTTAGGGAATCACTTTCTTACCTAAAATAAGCATTGTTCTTACAATATATAAAAATTCCACATCTTTATAACTGGGAAAAACATTCAGAGTTCTTCACAGAGCACGTAAGGTTTGGGAGTTGAACACAGTATACTTAACTCATTTTGATCATTTTTTCGACTCTTCCATTCATGTATCGTTCTTTATTTTATTTCATACTGTGTTGAGTTCCTTACCTTTAATTAAATTCGTAACATTTTGTAAATAAGACATCAGTTGCACACCTAATATTATGGTGCTCACTTCAGAGCAGCCATTTAGAATGTCATAGGTCTAATATGTATAGAGGCAGTTTTGAATGATAGTGAGAAAATCCACAAATTATTCTAAATGAATTTCCGATGCTGGATAAATAAATAAATAAATATATTTAAACACATTAGTATGCTTTAACTGAAATATTATACTGAACAGATAAGTTAAAATTAATTCAACAAATTCTCGTGACGTTAATTATTGGCTGCAAGCGACATACAATTTTCTTCCTCAGAAAAATAATGCTGACAATATAGGGTACATGAGCTATTTTCTGTACATTGATAGATTTCTATTTATAGTAATGTGTCGCGAATTGGTTTTAAAGATAAGCAACGCCTACTTAATCGTTACGAGTCTAAAATTACTGATTCGACGTTATATATATATATATATATATATATATATATATATATATATATATATATATATATATAGTCCACCGCTGTGGTCACGAGTTAGCTTGCTGCCTTGTCATGCAGTGGGCCCGGGTTCGATTCTCGGTCGGGACAGGCTCCTGGGTGAGGGTTTTTTTCGGGATTTTTCCTCACCTGTAAGACAAATGTCAGAAAGCTAAGGGCCCAACGGTCCCCGAAAAGCATCCGGCCATCATCATCATCGTTATCATTATCATCCTTCATCGGTGTGGAAAGCAATGGGAAGCTACCACAGCTACAATTCCCTAGTAAAGCTGCAAATCATGGCATGAAAATGCTATGATTGCAGTGAAAGACCTGTCCTCGGGCAGAATTACTATGGATGGAGATATATATTGCAGATTTTCGCGGATATAAGTATGATTAACAAAGGTTTCTTGGGTTTGCCATTCTTGATTATATATATATATATATATATGTGTATTTATTTATTTAGCCTGTAGCCTTTTCTTCTACTCACCAGGACAAATACAAGACTCACAGATATATTAAATACTAAACGATTATTTGTCCAAATTTAACAATAATAAAAGAAAGATCTAATTATACATTAAAATTAATGCTAATTAAAATAAAATCTAATAAAATAATATTATATATATATAAAGGACGAACAACCCCTATATATATATATACAGGTATATATTCTGTATATAAAGGGAGAGAGAGAATATTTTTAATATTTATTATGTTAATATCAATCACCATAAGCTACATTTTAATTGGCAAGATGTTCATGGTTTTAATGCTTTGAGAACTCTAATACTTCATTTTCCACACTCATTTTAATAACGTAAATATATTAAGTTCGACATAGATTAGAATAAAATAAATTTCATATTTGTATGGCAAAAAGAACAACACCACGGTTCCAGGCTGCAAGTACTAACATCTATAAGTCCACCACGTAATAAATAGCAGGAACTCTCTAAGTGTTCTCTTCTTCAAAAACAGTACTAAAGCTATATTAAAAAAACGCATCCGTGCTAGAAATATATATGAAACATGACTTAATCATGGAATTAAATACCTTTTTCAGTAAAATATTAATCAGTTTAAAACTTTATTTAATTTTATTCTGCTTTATTATCAAATTCAAATTATTAAGTAGATTACGAACTATCATACATACAAAAACTTATGAAGTATGATTATCTATAAATTTAATATCCGCTCTTTTCTGTACATTCTCTTATCCTTGTGCAGAATCTTGTGTTGCCACACTTCGATTATCGTGACATTATATATAATGATCTAAACCATGACTTCTTCTTCTTCTACTACAAGGTTTAGGCTATGCAGCCTGTCCCGGCGGCAAAGTTAAAAGTGGAGTCCATCTTCTATGTGGTCGGCCAACATCTCTTGTTCCTCTGGGATTATACAGGAAGGTTCTTTTTGGTATTCTTTCGTTGTTCATTCTCATTAAGTGTTCTGTCCATTTCTTATTATTTTCGCTGATTTTATCTTCAATTTTATGTATATTTAATTCTTCTCGTATAGTTTCATTCCTTATTCTATCCGCTCTAGTGCATCCTTTCACATTACGTACAAAACAGCATTTCTGCAGTCTGTATCCTGCTTTTATCCCTTGATTTCATCATCCAATTTTCACTTCCATACAACAATAAAGGAACAGCCATTGTTTTACATAATTTAAGTTTCGTATCTTTCCTTGTTTTCCGACCTAAGGTTCTTTTTATGGTTCCACAAATAGCCTGGAATTTATTTACCATAAATATTAATTGTATTGTATTTATAACATGTAATCGTTCATGTATATTGTAATTTAGATGTAAGACTATTTTTTTGTATTTTTTAAAACCTGGTTGAGTGGCAGAGGTAAAATAAAGCT
Organism: Diploptera punctata; assembly: GCA_030220185.1. Classification (NCBI taxonomy): domain Eukaryota; kingdom Metazoa; phylum Arthropoda; class Insecta; order Blattodea; family Blaberidae; genus Diploptera; species Diploptera punctata. The sequence goes on along the minus strand of JASPKZ010008365.1, from coordinate 4,784,281 downwards.
ATTATTATTATTATTATTATTATTATTATTATTATTATTACTCCATTTCATTTCATAGGCATTGTTTCATCTCTTCTTTTTCGGTTTTCCTGTCTCAATTGTGGCAAAAATTGAGTCAACATCTGAAGTGAAAGGAAAATAGAAGCAGCAATACTCTTTAAACTAGTAATTTATTGGCGGAGCAAAAGGAATCGATACTGATCTCTTTATCGATAGCGTAAACAGAGATGCAATCTTTTCACTCAGACGTTAATGGATATGTTACACGTTAGAATGGTCAGAGAATCACCTAGTGCTACTTCTTCTTCTTCTTCGTTCTCCCTGCCAACTAATGTTGAGGATTGGCCACGGCTTGACGTAGATTGAGGTGGTTGGAGATTTATAGCTCGGTAAATTAACTGCAGGACATGGGAAACAGCGACGTGTACTCGACCACTGCGGGGATTCCAGGGTAGAAGGGACCGGAAGAATGTTATTTTCTATCAATAGGTCTATAGGAAAAAACAATGCTCTATGGACTTCATTTGTTTTATTTACAACATAATGGAAAAACGTAATAAAATTGATAAAATGATTAAACTAAAATAACCAAAAATAGGCTTTGCGTTTGAAAGCAGATAGGGATATTTTAAAGTAAATGACTTATTTAAAAAATAATAGAAAATGATAAAATTTGGTAACAAGTAAATTATGCAGGAACTTTGGATCTCTTAACAAGTCAAATTTATGTATGATTTTGCTAGCTTACATATATTAATTACGTTAATTAAATCGTCTACTGCCTGTGTTCTTTTTTTTTCAAATGCCCCAGGTTTGTCTTTCGGCATTCCTAGTTTCTCTCCTGGCATGGCGTACTTGTAACCCACTTCTGAGGTTGGGGCGCCTGGAAGGCGGGGTTACGTTGCCCCAATGATATGATGGGTGATGATGATTTTAATGGTGCGCCAGGAGAGTCCCTATTCCTAAGCTTAACCTAAGATGAATATGAATGATGATGATTACGATGGCCATATGATTTCGGGGACCGTTTGGGCCTTAAAGTTTTCCTGACATTTGTCTTACAGATGAGGAAAAACCCCGATAAAAACCTCACCCAGAAAAACTGTCCCGACAGGGGATCGAACCCGGGCCCGCTGCGTGACAAGGCAGCACGCTACCCCGAGACCACAGCGGTGGACCTGTCTGTATTCTTTGTTAGTTGATAATCATTAACTAATTTTTAAAACTACAGTGTGTTACCGAAATGAGTGCCAATTTTTCGTGTGGTGATAGGGTACATCCACACAAGTATTTTAACACAATGAACCTTTGGTTGGAAATGCATTGTTGAAGGTCTAGAGAATAAAATAGCATTTAAAATTGTAGAAAAAATTGTTGTTTATTTATTAATTATAACAAATTTGAAGGTATTATATGTTATTTTTTACCTGGATGCACAGCTCCAGAGCTTGTAGCAAAGATCGTGGCAGCGCTATGAAAATCAGGGAGCATCCAGATTTTATTCTTGGAGTTCATCAGTCTGAGGTGAGCCGCGTGGAACAGTGCATCCAGATCAATGGTCGCCATTTCCAACAAGTACTGTAAAATAACCTATAATGCCTTCCATTTTTCTTAGAATTAATAAATAAACAACAATGTGTCCGACAATTTTAAATACTGTTTTATTCTGTAGACCCACAACAATGTGCCGCCTTGTAAGCAGCGGGCCAGGGTTCGATCACTGGTCGGGAAAATTTCCTGAGTGACTTTTTCGAGGGCTTTCCTCATCTCTAATATAAATGTCCAGAAACTTTATGGCCCAAACGGTCTCCGAACATCATCAGGCCGTCACAGTCATCATCATATTTGCCACGTTTAGAATGAATGTGTGTGTGAATGGCGTGTTTAATCTTATTTTGCGTTTTCGCGAAGGATGCCCTGATTTTGAGCTGATCACTCATCCGTTGAGCCCTCCATGTCACTGTGTAGTCAAAAAATACATGTGTGATCAGCAGTTTAAAACCCCACTCACGACACATCATGCCACTGTAAGACCTGAATGGCGTATTGCATTTAAAAGTACCCTAAGGTGAGAGGTTAAACTGGGTTAAAAAAGAGGAAAACTAAATATCTTCATAAGAGACTTTTGATTGAAATCCCTGAAGATTAGCCAGGAATAAATTAATAATTGCATGCTATAGTGCAGTCAGAAATGAGGCAGATAAGATAGAGAATGAAATCAAGATATCGTAGAGAACAGAATATGCTGGTGTGCATTCATTAGGGTCCTATGTTTCCCAGAGGAGTGAGAGGGTATTACTACAAACGCCGCCAATGTCACCATTACTACTACCACTAATAATAATAATAATAATAATAATAATAATAATAATAATAATAATAATAAAACTACTGAGCCTATTAACAATACCTGGGTGTATTACTGTTATTAATAATACTACTGCTGCTAAAACTTCTAATGTTACTATCATGATTCAGAGTATTAGCGTTTTTTAGAACTGCTGCAAAAAATACTAATTAACTCACTAGTACTATCGAACGCGTAGATTCATGGCCGCGCGGACATAAGCTTTCCATATATCCCTATCCTGAGATGTTTTCCTATCATTCCCTGTATAATCTACTTCCCTCAAATCATAGTTAATGCTATTCTCACACCTCATTCTTGGTCTGCCAACTGGGCGTATTCCCTCTGGTTTTCCTACAATAAGTTTCCATGCACGTCTTTTATTCCTCATTCGTGCCATATGTCCTGTCCATCGCAGTGTACGATATTATATCTGTTATTATTATATCTGGCTTCCTGTACATTTTATGTAACTTTCTATTATGCAATTTTCTCCAATCACATGTCCGTTCATCTCTTTTTGACACAACAATTTTCCTAAGAACCTTATTCTCAAATACTCGTAATCCTTTGACATGTATTCCCTGAAGTAGTCCCCGCCCGGAGAACCGAATGAGGGACTATTTTACCTCCGGAGAATTTTACCCCAGTGGAACCCATGCCCGCATTTCTTGACGGTTTTATTTTTACGGTGAAATAGCGTCACTCTTTCAACCAAAGCACTTCTTTCGTCTGGCTTATCGCCTTCGACCTATCAGACATGGATAATCCTTTCGGCAGCAATGCTACCGCCGGCATAGCTCTCTGGGTAATTTAAGCACAAAGCCACTCCACCCGACAATGTAAAGATACCATGGAAGGAATAACTGCTGAACCTATTAATAATACTCGAGTGTATTACCATTATTAACAATACTGCTGATAGTCTTCTAATTCTACTAAAATTACTATCATGATTCAGAATATTTTGATTTTAGGGTTAATGAATTCTATCTTCAAGCCACAGTTAGTCCAAAAACATTCAAGACTAAACTAAAACACAGGTTCTTCCAACTCTTTTGTATGGTAGCGAATTATGGACATTGAAACAGTATGCTATACAGAAACCTAGTTCTGCTGAAATGAGATACCTTCGGAAGACTGCAGGATACACACTACTAGATCACAAAAAAAGAAGACGTCTTAGAAGAATTACACATGAAACATTTAGAAAACAAAATGTCTGATTATAAGTCAAGATGGATGCAACATGTTCATCGAATGGAAGATCACAGGATACGCAAACAAATGCTAAGATATCAACCTGGAGGAAGAAGAAGACCAGGACGTCCACTCAAAAGACTTCTGCATGGTGTTTGTTTGGAGGCCGAAACAGGTCAACAAATGACCTAAATTCGTGAATGTACTATGACGTTGATGATGATTCAGAGTATCGGAGGTGTTTTTTTACAACGGCTGCAAAAAAAATACTATTTTCTTTTTCACGTGGTATATTCAGAATTAGAATTTAATCGATAATATAATTAGAAATAACTTAACTTTACATATTCACAGCAATCATTAAAGCAATTCACGGAGATTATAAAAATAGTTTAATGGCTGTGTACAGCAATAACTGTCAACTGGTAAGTAAATAATGCTAGTGTTAAAATAGGTAAATATCGAGGCATTAATGTGATCGTTACGGTAGTTTATACGAGTAAAGCAGAACAAAAAAATCTAATTAGTGGACAGTTTTAGAGTCATGCCACGTTATTTTAGCGAGTGGGGTTGGCGTGACAAATGTTTATGTTACGTTGGAAATAGCCAATTTGTTAAGGTTATGAGCTTTAGTATCGTTTCCCCTTATTAACGCTAGAGTTGGTTAGAGTCGAGTGCGGGGAGATCCCCTGGGAGATACAGAATCACGTGACTCGCTAGGATTGTTTGTAATGAATGTTGCAACGTGCCGGACATCGGAAGCGCCATATTAACCATTTAACTACCCCTAGGACATTTCTTCTACAAATTACTCTTATCGCCAAAATTGCCCACACGTCATTCTATATTTCCCGGTTGAAATTCTAAGAAATATAACAGATACAACGTCGTATATTAACCTAAGATTACTATCTGTAATAACATCGGTCCTGGTGGAGTAGTGGTTAACATGCTTGCCTCTAGTTTCGAGGTTCGAAAGTCCAATCTCGATTTGAGTCGATGGATTTTTACTTCCTTAATACTTAATATGTTTTTTCCACTTTACAGCAGTTCGCCTTTGATTCCTGATTTCCAGAGATTCCTATCTTCCCACGGTCCTTCTTCCATACCCCTCTTCATCATGACATCATATATTCCCCATTGCATGTTCTTCTGCTTCTCCGCCTCTTCTTTCTGCATTGAACCATCCAATCTATCACCCATTTAGGCCACTGTTCCTCCGACATCCTTTATACATGTCCACATCACTGTAAAGTTCTCTTTATTATCCTATCGGTAACAGTTTGTTGTGCATCCATTTCTTGTTTAATATATGTATTTCTAATATGTTTTTAACCTGGATATTCTCATATGTTTCCTTAATCCATACATTTCTTCAGCCAATACTCTTTTTCTACATCCTTTCAATTATTGTCCAGCTTTAATTTATTTTTTTTTTGTTTTTCTGGTCAGATTCCTATTCCAAAAATTACTATTGAGGGATAAATCGCTTTCCTTGAACAATTTTTAAGAATTGTAAAATTCCTACAGTTAGTCCAAAAACCATTCCAGACTAAAGTGTATAAAACACTGATCCCTTCCACCTTGTTTGTATGGTAGCGAAGTATGGACATTGAAACAGAAAGACATACAGAGGTTTATATCTGCTGAAATGAGATATCTTCGAAGGGCTTGCAGAATACACACAACTAGATAATAAAAAAATGAAGACATCTTAGAGGAATTACACATGGAACCTTTAGAGAACAAAGTTTCTGATTATAAGTGAAGATAAATGTAACATGACGATCGAATGGAGGGTCACTGGATACCCAAAACACATGTTAAGGTATCAACCTGCAGGAAGAAGAAGAAAACCAGGACGTCCACTGAAAATCTGGTAGCATGAGTTACCTAGCCGAGCGGTAGTATGAGGATGTATGCACACGTGTTCTGAAATAAACAAATGGATTCGTATTTTAACTATTTTATTTCTAAAGTATAGAATCCCTAAGAATTAATCTAAGTCTATATTAAAACTACAGTACTGTCTGGGGTTTGAGAGAGTGGGAGTTGTGGAATTTATAATCTAACCCTAATCTACATGTTTAAATTGTTATATCCCTTTTGAAAATTTAATATCAAAATAGTTAATTGTACTTGATTCCCTTCCAAAAATCCTGGACACATATTAAGAAAAAGGTCGGTGACTTATCCTTCAGCACTTTTCACAGACAGACACGAAACCCTCACTTCCCCCATATTATATATTCAATTTGACCTCTAGTTACGCTAACTGTACTCACTAACATTCCAATAAACTAAATGTAGAGATTTTACAGTTAGCTAAGGAAAACTTTGCTCTGAACTACATTTCAACAGACTTTGCTTGAATAATTAAAATAATCTATAAACCAATTAAATATCTATATAAAAGACTCTATGTATTCATAACAAAAATAATGCGAGTTTTAACTATAGATAGGTAAGTAATTCGACTACAAGCCTTGTAATGACCTTGGAATGGTAAGAGGTTAAGATCTTACTGTTATAGATAATCGGCACGAGAAATCAGAGATTTCAACTCTGTGTGACGGCCGCTTAAACCCCAGAATATATTCTGGTACTCGTTTTCGTTAGAGGCTGAGCGGACATCAGAGTGATGGTGCGATAGAAAGTTTAGATCAGTTAAAATAATATTAATCGGGACTCGAATTTGAGATCTTTCGGTTTATAGCGTCCTGTCTTACCGACTACGTTACGATGCGCCTCGAATTTTAACTGTAAGTAGTCGAAATCGAGACACCAATGTCTTTAATAAAAAAAAAACAATGAAACTGACATTACGTCTGAGGCAGCCTTTGCTGCTGGTATGAATGTGTGAGGTAGATAATATACGCCGCGTGGGTTTGGCAAAGTGCAACTATCGAGCTGATGCACTACACAATATCCCATAATTATCTCACTAGTAGATCATTTTTATTATATAGGATTGTTACTAGATTATAACTTCGTACAATAGACCTTGAATGCAAGTTTCGAAATGGCAATATCATAGCCATCCTTTGTGAACAAAATTTGTCAGCCTATCACGACCAACCCTAAGAAAATACCAGATGTCATGAACCGTTAGGAAACTGTATCTCCATATCACTTACCCATCTATAGTTGGTGCCCTAACTAACTCATTGGCACTATCGAACCCGTGCGTTTATGGCGCGCAGACATAAGCATCTCTCTCCTGAGCTAATGTTTTCCAATCATTCTCTGTATTATCTACTTTCCTCAAATCTTGATTAATGTTATTCTCCCACCTCATTCTTGCTCTACCAACTGGGCGTTTTCCCTCTAGTTTTTCAATATGAAGCTTCCATGTGTGTCTTTCATTCCCCATTCGTACCGCATGTCCTGCCCACCGTAGTCTATTATACTTAACTGCTTTTATTATATCAGGCTTCTATAAAGACCATGTAGTTCATTGTTATAAAGTCTTCTCCATTCACCTATCTGTTCATCTCTCGTTGATCCAAAAATGTTCCTAACAAACTTTATTCTCAAATACTCGTAATCTCCTTTCTTCTCTTATAGTAGGAGTCCATGTTTCGCATGGATAACTGGATTGAATAACAGTTTTATAGTTATATTTTCAGTTTACTGTTTTTTTAAAGGAGTTGGGACGTCAAGAGACACTGCACTGTATAATAGCGTGCATTTTCAGAATTGAGAATTGAGTCTATATTTAATTTCTTTGTGTATCCCATTCTTATTTTGTGTTATTGTTTCTAGGTATTTGAATTCAGTCACTTCTTCAAAATTTCCCTCATTTGTCATTAGCTGTCAATATTCATTATACAATGTACTTATATGTGTGACATATATCTAGTTTTATTGATGTTTGATTCCAGTCCCAGTTTTTTAGTGTTCCTCAATAGTGCATGCGTAATGGCATATTTCCTCGCTATCACCTAGTAGTAATACATCATCAGCATAAACTAACAGCTTATAATACTATTGGGTTGTTGGCCTCCTTCATCCTCTAAAGAATTGATAGCATTCCCTAGTTAAAAATTGAATAATGGAGGAGACGGTGCATCTCCTTGCTTCAACCCATTGTGAATTTCAAAAGTATTCGAAAACTGTTTTCCTACACGCACCCTACCATTTGTGCCATTTAGACGCAATGTTGGTGTCCTGTATTGGGTAAATTATTTTCTACTCGAATTCTTCAAGAAACCCAGCAGGACGGACCTACAAGAAGATGGCTGAAAATACTTGAAGATGGAACATGCAATTCAACATCTGTAGCTTGAAGTGAAGATGATGAGATGAGTACATTATACAGAGAGTAACTGGAAAATATTAGCTCATGGGTTGGATGGATATTTAATGTCGGCTCGGAAATGCAGTTAGTACCTATGCATCAACTGTGTCGCCTTAGAAACGCAGTATGAGAAAATACTTGATTGAAAATAAACCTGTAATTTGATACTACTTCTGGTAACTATATAAACAATTTGTACGAAATAAAAAACTAAGAATTCACATAGCTGGGTTCAATTGTAAGACCATTAAATTAGTAAAGATGCGTTCGGGTTATAAACCTAATACACCAATTACTAAGAAGTTGGGACTGGAAGTAAATATCAATAAAACTAAATATATGGTCACACGTAGAAATTCATTATATAATGGAAATTGACAGCTAATGACAAATGAGGGAAATTTTGAGGAAGTGGCTGAATTCAAATACCTAGGAACAATGATCACAAATAGGAATGAGATGCACAAAGAAATTAAAATAGGTTCAATTCTGGAAATGCATGCTATTATGCATTGCAGAGACTCTTGATGTCCCAACTCCTTTCAAAAAAATGTTAAACTGAAAATATATAAAACTATTATTCTACCAGTTATTTATATGGGTGCGAAACATGGACTCTTACTTTAAGGGAGGAAAGGAGATTACAAGTATTTGAGAATAAAGTACTTAGGAAAATTTTTGGACCAAAGAGAGATGATCAGACAGGTGAATGGGGAAGACTATTAAACAATGAACTACATGGTCTTTATAGGAAGCCAGATATAATAAGAACAGTTAAGTCTCGTAGACTGCGTTGGGCAGGACATGTTGCACGTATGGGAAATGAAAGACTTGCATGGAAGCTTCTTGTAGGAAAGCCAGAGGGAAAACGCCCAGTTGGTAGACCGAGAATGAGGTGGGAGAATAACATTGACTATGATTTGAGGGAAGTAGATTATACAGGGAATGATTGGAAAGCATTAGCTCGGGATAGGGATGTATGGAGAGCTTATGTCCGTGCGGCCATGAACCTACGAGTTCGATAGTGCCAGTGAGTAAGTAAGTAATACACCAATGTTATTTTTTATTCATTGAATTACCCATCTTCACTTTATGGAATGAATGGGATGAAATCTACTCTACAGTAATATGTAGTCTCTTATCGCCACTTATTTGGGTTGGGCCTAATAAGGCTTAGAGGAGGGGCTACAACTCTTACTTTGGACCTATTTCTTCTTCTTCTTTTGGCTCTACGGTCTTCTAAGAACTTTGGTCTCCTTCATAACATCTGCCCATTCTTCCCTATTCCTAGCTTTCTGTCTCCATCTTTTAATCTTCGGCTGTCTTAACTATTTTTCAATCTTATCCAACCATCTTAATTTCTGTCTTCAAACTTTTCTTCTTCCTTCCGGTTTCTTATCTAAAATCTTTCTTGCACCTCTTCCTTGCTCCACCCGCAGCACATATCCAACCCATTCCAGTCTCTCTCTTATAATATCTCCTATCAGATTTCCCATCAGATTCCCCCCTAAATTAAAACACACGCTGGGAGTCATGAGGAAGAATATGAGTGTACTCATATTATTTGTATTTATTTATTTATTTTACCCGATGGAGTTAAGACCGTAACGTCTTTTTCCACTTCACCAGGGTTAAATTATACATATAAAAACAATTATGAATTATCTACATGTTGATTAATGATACATAATAGATACAGGCTATACGATATAATATTGGCAAGGGAAAGAAAGAAAAAAATAATAGTAATAATAACAATAATAATAACCTATAATTAGTTTAAGTAATTGGCTTCGTAAGTAAAAAGTTTAAAATATAAAGGAATAACAAAAGATACATGGAACACGGTTATATATTATATTGTATAAGGAAATGTGAAGTGGGTTTTTGTTTGGAAATGTTTTTGAGTCGAGCAATTCTTGATATATGAGGGGAGGGAATTGATCACTATAACAATATATGCCTATTTTAAACACCTGTCATTTGCTAATTTTTTTTTACCTAACATGATATGAGTCGAAAGGAGTATGAAATGATTAAATAGAAGTTAAATGACGTGATAGAGGAAGGAAGAGGAGTAGAGAATGTTGGCGGGATAAAATTCGGAAAATGGGAGAACCCCGAGAAAACGCCGAAAATCCAAGTGTGTCCCACCACCAATACCTCTCCAGAACGCTAAATGTAAGAATGAAGTTCTCATTGCTTACGTGATCGATTTGTACTGTCAGCGTGTGAAGGACAGGCTAGAATGCGTTACAAATAGTCGAACAATGGTAAATAAAAGCTTGCCTCAGTCTTGCGTTATTTCTGAGCCCGGTAATTAATGTGTAAAGTGTATTAAATCATATTATGTATACAATTTACAATAGCTTCATAAATCATGAGAGGGATTTATTTTCCCGAGTCTTAATTAAGTGAAGTTTAAAACGTGGTAATTATACAGCTTTAGAGTGTGTGTGAATATTATATTCATTCATAAAATACAATTACCACTGAATACTAATGTACTGAATAATCAAAATCGCAATTTTATAACATTATTAAATATGGAACAGTTGTCAAACGATTGTGAAATACAAAATAATTCCAGTTTAAAGCCCAATATGCCTCCACGAATAAAATAAAGTTACCAATTCAAAATATCTGCTATTACAAGTGATTAATTGTAATATATTTTGTAAAACCAAGTTTTACTAAAATAAAGCCTACGGAATTAGTTTCCAAAATAAATAAGTGTACAAATTAAATAATTAACTAATGCATATGAAAAAAGGGAAAGAGATCCCGTTACATGCCTTAGAAGGCGCTTGGAGTAGTAGCAGGTTTCTTGGCACTTTGCTGTTAAATAATTGATTTTCATCCAGAATTAAATTATTATATGTCATTAGTAGTAGTATTTTCATTTTTCTATCTTTTACATTTTATATTTTATTCGTTAAATCCAGAGCAAATCAACATTTAGTATAAAACTAGCTAATACCCGGGTGTGCGCTGCTACGCCTAAATAAATTAAAATGAATGTGCTTTTATGTTTAGTTGAATAATTGAAAGGAAAATTAATAATTATAAATTTATATTTTTTAGATACCCCGTGTGATCAACCGGGAATCTACTTATCCCGATCTTCTTGACATAAATGAGCTGAAATAAGAAAATTAATGTGTTTTATATTTAGTTAAATATGTGAAAGGAAAAATTTATATGGTAATTATTTTTAGGTACCCCGTGCTGTTAACCCGGCGTTGTCCGGGGATCTTCTTGGCATAAATGTTCTGAAAGACAAAAATAATGTACTTCTTATGATTAGTTGAATAAGTGAAATGAAAAAAATTATAATGTGTATCGTAATTATTTAAGATTCCCCGTGCTGATTACGCGGTGTTGCCCGGGAATCTACTTATCTCGATCGTCTTGGCATAAGTGAGCTAAAAGACAAAATTCCTTATTGTGAGTTATGCGTAAAAGAATACCCGCCATGTGCTGCTATGCTTGCACAGGAATCCACGTACTTTTCTCGATCTTCTTGGAATCAATGAAAGACAAAAATGGTTATTGTGAGTTATCCGTAAGAGATAAACATATGCTGTCAGGACTTTTTGTAGAACTGTTTGAGATATTCAATTCTGTGTATATTCATTTTGTGTATATGTTATGGTTTAGGCAGCGTAAGCCATTTAAGCGTCCAAAGAGCTACGGTTTTCACGTTTTCAACTACATAGGACGATATTTAAGGGTGTAGGAGTTGAGTATTACAACTCTCTTATAGCCTATGTTCATCCCGGGAATCTCATGAACATTTTGCAAAAAGCCCCATCACAATCGGATCAACGGTATGGCCGCGCATAAAGTACGAACAAACAAACAAACATTATTTTTATATACCTGTATTAGATATAGTCATTTCCGTAATCTGTTAGGATCGGTTAAAATTTGTCATTTATTTTTAAACATTTTGATGAAAAACTACAAGAACTTTATTCTTTCGGAATTCGTTAAAACTCTTAGTAAACAAGAATAGTACATTACAATGCGAGGTTGGGAAGTGGTTTTTACAGAATCCAGGAAATATTTTTAATGTCCAAGATTCTGTAAAACACTTCACAAACGTGCGTTGTACATTATTTTTTGCGCGATGGCGTTTTCAAAATAATAAATAACAGTAAAATAATATATTTGTTGGAAATATTTATGTTCATTATAACACGATTGACTAACGTAAACAGTGTGGGCAATTTTTATTAGTTGAAACAACTGGACGACGTGAGACCAAATTAGTATTAAATTGCCGGCACGTACGTATTAATTGTTTTATATTGTTTCAAATAAAGTTCAGTTCATTTAAAATTCAGTGATTTGTTTCGTATAATGTATATTAACAGAACCTTTTGAATATTATATATATATATATATCATCCGGTATCATGGCAGCTGCCGCCGTCTTCCGGAAACCAAATGCCATTCCTCTCTGCCCATCCACTGATCTTCCTCCAATCCTCTGATATTCATAGCTGCGTGTACCCCTTCTATCCAAGTTTTCTTCAGTCTTCCTCTCTTCCTCCTTTCCATTGGGATCCATTCCATGACAATTTTAGGCAATCTTTGCTCTGGCATTCTTTTGACATGGCCATACCATTATAATATGTTCTTTTCTATAATGTCTATGATGTTCGGCTCCTCTTGTACACCCATAATTTCCCTTATTTCTTTATTTCGTATTTTATCCATTCTAGATTTTGCAGCTGATATTCTTTAAAACATCCATTTCTGTACTTAAAATTCTTTTCATTTCCCTGGTAGGAATTTGCCAGACTTCAGCACCATATGTTAAAATGGTCTGAATTATGTTTCGATATATTTGTAATTTTCTATTTTTTGTAATATTTTTGCTCCACCAAACAGAGTTTAAAGCATTTATTGCTTGTTTTGTCTGTGCGATTCTATTTTTAATTTCCACTGTGTTATCGCCTGAATGGTATAATTTTGTTCCTAAATAAGTGCATTCAATACTAGGTTTTATTTCTTCTCCATTGTTGAAATTTACATTTTCCATTTCTTCTCCTACACACAGATATTATAGTTTTCGCAATATTTATATATATATATAATTGTATGTAGTGTACATAGAGGTCAGTGGTTTACTTCCCACACGCGTGTTTGTAATATTAATATTACAGTACAGTTATTTAGGTTGCAACCCCGAAATGTAGGATGTTGAACTTCCAATCATGGTCGCCATTGCTGTAAGTACGACAAAACGCACTATCGCGCAAAAAATATTGTTATATCAGTTTTTTTTTTGCTATTTGTAATCTATCTATATAATGATGGTCGTTATCAGCTGAGGCCGGAAGATATTAAGTATGAACTATGGTGTAGAATCTTTTTTCTCGTTTTTCAAATACTATCTCTTCTATAAATATTTGAACCTTTTACTATCAAGATGTGTACATACTAAACAAGTCATTCTCACGTACACACCCAGACTGATGGAATGTGGATAATTCCCTGTATACAAGATCGGGACCTCTTTGTCAATAGCAAATAACCCTAACCACGAGACCAAGATACAGTCCTCGTAATAATTGTCAGTTGGGTTCATCGGCACCTGGATCTAAATTCGGCACTTCCCTAACATGAATTTTTAACCCTATTACATGGTCATTAAGTCAAGTCCTAACATTCCATGTTCCTAGGAACATATCCTTATGTTTGAGCCTTTGGCATGGGTTCCCGAAGTAGTGGGGGAATAAACATGAACTATGATTTGAGGGAAGGATATTATACAGGGGATGATTGGAAAACATTCGCTCTGGATAGGGATGTATGGAGAGCTTATGCACGCGCGGCAATGAACATAAGGGTTCGATAGTGCCAGTGAGTTAGTTAGTTAATTAGTTAATACATGAGTCATTTCCTTAGAAGTATTTAAATAATGGAGAATTATTCAATTTACCTTGAAAAATATATCCAGTCCAACGCTGTGGAATAATATCGCTGCTTCCAGCGCAGCAGATTCGTGATAGATATCCGCTCTGGATAAATTCCCGGTGAGATTTTTTTCAGATTTTCTTTATCTATAAAAAAATGTCGAAGAAATTTAAAGCCAAAATAGTCCACTAATATAATTTGGTGAATATAATTACCCTAACATATACACGCTTTATTATGAATTTATGAGCTAATAGTGTGTTTCGTCTGAATTCTTCGTGTTGTCTCGGAGGTGGCCCACGAATTGAGGTGATCATTCATTCTCCTTGTCCTTGTGTGGTCTAAATTGTATAATTGTGATTCAGAGTTAAAAAGATTCTTTCCTAACAGGCCGTGTTCCTTTAAGGCGCGAAGTCTTGTAACACGTAAAAGTACTTACAAAAGGAAAGAGAAAAAAAAAAGTAAGAAAGATAGATCAATTAAAAATATAAATAAATACTGCACATAGTCGTAATTTTAATACCTCCTAAAATGTAACTTAATGAACAAATCTCTTTTATATATATCTTCCTATTTCCGTTTGATCTTCACTTCATTACCAACTTACTGAACTCAAATTTTGGATTAACTAATGATAACAGATTTCTAACACTGTGAAAGTTTAATTCTCCGATTTCAGCCCTACAGGGATGAAAACTTTACGTTGCCGTCTATTCTCCTATGCAGTTGTGAAAACTGATATTAATGTAGAACATATCAAGGAATATTTCGAAAGGTCTATTTGTTGTGGTCCACCGCTCGAGGTAGCGTGCTGCCTCGTCACGCAGGTTCGATTCCCGGTAGGTCAAGCTTCCTGGGTGAGGCTTTTTCATCTGTAAGACAAATGTCAGATAGCTTTAAGGCCCAAAAGTCCCCGAACATCATCATGATCATCTTTCACCGGCATGCAAAGCAACAGGTAGCTACCACACCTAAAATTCCCTAGTAAAGTTGTAAAGCATAGCATAAAAATGCTATGATTGCCGTGAAAGACCTACCATAGGACAGAACACTATAGGTAGATAGATATTTGTTGTCAAGGAAAACAAATTAATTTAGGGTTTTCACTTATTCCAGAAGAATGTAGGTATATATTTTTAAAATATATCGTGCAGCTTTGTCACGCAGCGGGCACGGGTTTGATTCCTGGGCGAGGCTTTTTTCGGGAGTTTTTCTCACATCATCATCATCTTCTTCTTCTTCTTCTTCTTACAGCGATTAAGCCTGTTGGCGCGTTCCGGTTTCAAGAAAGCTAGAATTGTTAAAATTGTTCAGACCATCTTCTGTGTGGGCGACCAACTTTTCTCCTTCCGCGCGGTTTATAATTTAGCAATAATTTTGTAAGATAAATGTCAGGAAACGTTCGTCGAACACCATCTGGTCATCATTATCATCAATATAATTTTGCCTAATTAGATTATGTTTAGTTTAAGGCCTCTGCTAGCGCATCATAGCATCATCATCAACTCTGATATCATCCCGCCTTCCATGCGCCCCAACCTCAGAAGTGGATTAAAAGTGCGCCATGCTAGGAGAGAACACCAGAAATGTCGAAATGACAACCAGGGGCCACTGAAGAAAAATTAGTAACAGGGCAGGGACATAACCGCTAGTTCAACGAGTCTGGCATTATAGTACATGATATTTGATTCTTTCAGCTTTCTTATAACATCAAAAATATTGAAATGAAACAAAGTTTGAAATAAAACGATAATTTCTTACTCAATAGTAATTCTATAAGATTGTTGTGTTTCACACTCGTATAAAGTAATAGTATATTACGATGCGAGGTTGGGAAGTGGTTTTTACAGAATCGAGGAAAATGTTTAAAAACCGAGCGATAGCAAGGTTTTTAATTTCCGAGATTGTGTATAACACTTCACAAACGTGCGTTTGTATATTATTTTTTGCGCGATGGTGTTTCAAAAATAATAAATAATAGTAAAATAATAACATCTTTTTTGGAAATATTTGCGTTCATTATAAACAACTGACTAACGTTAACAGTGTGGACAATATTTATTAGTAGAAACAACAGGAGGCTGAGATCAATTAGTGATAAAATGGCGGCAAGTACGTATTTATTGTTTTATATTGTTTCAAATAAAGTTCAATTCATTTAAAATGCAATGATTTGTTTCGTATAATGTATATTAACACTAACTTTTGGATATTTTTTTGTATAGGCTATACATTGTACGTAGTGTACGGGGTGAATCATAAATATGGCTATACGTTTGATCGCGTTATGTGATGAAAATATTACCATTACAGGAGATATGAAATTACCGTTGGAAAGGCAATTATCCAAATTACAACAATGGAATAAAACAAAACAGTGTAGAACTTACGTCATTAGTCAAAATGGCGTTGAATATGCAACAGCAAATTACAATTGCTTCATGGGCAATAACGTATGCTAATAATCGCGAGGCCGCAAGACGGGCAAGACGTGAGTTTAACGTAGCATTGCAGCCGTCGACTGTGGGGAAGTGGAAAAAAACGACTGCTGGAAACGGGAAGGATGCAGAAAATCAAACCTCCCGGAAGGCCTCGCATTAGCACGGATGCAGAAACAATGAAGAGAATTGTGGAGGCGTTCGACGCTAGCCAACAAAAATAAACCCGCCAAGCTGAACGTGAACAGTGATTTGTTTGTTTTGTTCTATTGTTGTAATTTGGATTCCCTTTCCAATGGTAACACCATGTTTCCTTTAATAATAATATTTTCGTCACAAAATGCGATCAAACGTATAGCCATATTTCTGAATCACTATGTACATAGAGGGCAATAGTTTTTTACTTCCCACACGTGGTTTGTAATATGTAGTATTACAGTATAGTTACTTTATTACAGTATAGTTAATTAGGTTGACAACTCCGAAATGTAGGAAGCTGAACTGTCAATCATGGTCACCATTTTTGTAAGTTTCGACAAAACGCACTATCGAGCAAAAAAGTAACTTTAACCCATTGTTGCATTTGCATGGAATAATTTCTGATATCTCATGATGTTATGTATGACTTTTAAGCGTACGATCTCCATTAACCGCACGTATCTCATAACACATTTCTCCCTTTTTAATTGATCCCAGGAGAACCACAAATTTCAATATAGAATTTTGACACATAATATCATGTATTATAGTTATAGAGAGACGCTTTATCAAGTATCGTGGCATGCGATGGCTGCGCATTAAGTTTGATCAATATGTGCATACACTTGCAAGTGCATTTGTTCATTACATTAACACCAGCTAACTTTCTACATTTCTCCCGTCACTAAATTTCAACTTTAATTAAATGTGCGAGGTAAGTTAACTCCTTCAGAATGGCTCTAAGATTTTCTATGCGTATAATGTTAATAATTTAACCTATAATTTTTATTTCAATTACTGACATTCCATATTCCTAGATACATAAATACGTTTAAGACTTTCCCATGGATCTCCTGAAGTAGACTTGGGGTTCGGAAATCCGATCTGAATTGGACAATATTTTATCATAAGTAATAAGTGATTTCCAAATTATCACTTCGTGAGGAGTGAATTTATCTAGAGAATTTGGAAATCAAGAGTGACATTTGTTAGGACTATTTAACGAATCGAATTAAGCTGTTTACTCACTAATCATTATTTAAATATAGTTATTTTAAAATATTTATATATTTAATGTAAACGGCGATGTTTGAAAACAAATGAGAAACGTTATGTTTCATTTGTTCATCACTGCAACCAGATAATATTTATTGCCAAATAGAATCGCAATATTGTAAGAATGCACCCTAGTGGAGAAATAATGAAACACATCATTAAAGGTTATTAATTAATTGCTGATCGGCCGCGGTGGACTACTGGTTATGTTCCTTGCCTCTGGTCGCGAGGGTCGCGGGTTCAAACCCTTGGAAAATTCCAAGGAGCAAGTCCTCCGGGAGGGACTTTAAGCCGTGGGTCCCAAGTCTGAAGATTTTTAGGCTCGTAAAAGATCCTTAAGCCTGAATGAAAAGGCCTCTAAGCAAAATTTACCGAATTTTCCCGTCCTAGTACTACCTTGGTTTTCTAGATGTCAGTATGAGGCGGAACGCTGACCACGGACCATTCAAATGACATCTATACGAAAACAAGTGTAAATAAATTAGTATGGTTCAAATTATTCCCTGTAGGGGGAGAGCGCCTAAATCTCTGTTAAGGGTAACATGGGCTTTCAAGAAGAATAATTAATTTATGATGTCCTATGATGTCAATTATATTTTTCTGCAGCGTTAATTCCAGGGAAATAATACGTTTCAGAAAGTGTAAACAATCTTTTTTTTTTTCAATTGCTACGAATGTTTTTTCTATTATATCTCGCAAGCAGAATCTCGTGTTACATTCGTGCATTATATATACAATCTGGGAGCCACTTATTACATTGAATGTCATGGGATCGAGGTGAAAAACGACTGTGATTGGTTGTAAATCAAACTTCTTTGAAATTTGATTGGTCATTTACTGCCATTTGGGCCATGAGTTAAATAGTCACCAGAAAATGTTACCCAGTAGAAACCCATGTCCGCGTTTCTTGACGAGTGTGTTTTTACGTAGATAGATCGTCGTTCTTTTGATCAAGGTACTTGTTTTACTCTGGTTTATCACCTTTGTCTGTACGGCATGGGTATTTCTTTTAGCAGCGATGCTACCGTCGGCATAGCTCCCGAGACATTTAAATACACAAGCCACTTCACCATGACAAGGTAAATATATCATCGGCTTTTCAAATTAAGAGTCACACATAGCAATTCATTACATAATGAATCATAAAATAATTACGATATACATTTACAAATATTTTTCATTTTACTTATTCAACTAATCATAAGAAGTACATTAATTTTTATCTTTAAGCTCATTTATGCCAAGTAGATCGGGATGAGTAGATTCCCGGAAAACGCCGGGTAAACAGCACGGGGTATCTAAAAAATAATTACGATATAAATTTCTCCATTTACTTATTTAATCAAACATAAAAAATATTAAGTTTCGTTTTTCAGCTCATTTATGTCAAGAAGAACGGGATAAATAGATTCCCGGACAACAGCGGGTAATCAGCACGAGGTATCTAAGAAATATAAATTTATAATTATTTTTCCTCCTACTTATTCAACTAAACATGAAAGCACATTAATTTTCATTTATTTAGGCGTATTAGCTAGTTGAAAATAAAACGATTTTCAGCTTTTTCTGTATGGAGCGTACGTTTGTATAAAACAAATAAAAATGAGGTAGGAAAGAGAAAGGGAAAATAATGCTAATATTAATCCGGCGAAATTGAAAATTCAATATGGTATAGATATTCAACTATTTACCTGATAAAATGAACCTAAAAGTTAAATATTGGTTATCATTTCAATTAATGACACATTTATTAAAAATTAAAATAGCTTTAATTGACTCTCAATTGCTGCATGTTAATAAAAAACAATATTAAAGTATAGATATATATTATGGAAATATATTATTGAATGAAATTAATGCGGAGGAATAAATTACAGTTATGAATTGCGTGATGATTTATAAATATTTATAAAATTGCTTTTCACCAGCATAGACTTAATTACAATTGTTTGTTAGGCTATACCAATATCTGAATATAAATA
This sequence comes from Diploptera punctata, assembly GCA_030220185.1. Taxonomy (NCBI): domain Eukaryota; kingdom Metazoa; phylum Arthropoda; class Insecta; order Blattodea; family Blaberidae; genus Diploptera; species Diploptera punctata. The sequence goes on along the minus strand of JASPKZ010008365.1, from coordinate 4,764,832 downwards.
AATTTAAAATTTTCAAAGTTTTATTTTTTAACTGAAAAAAGTGTATTTATATCTAAGCATGCTATTATTTTTTTTAAATTTAAATTTCACCATTTCAGACTATCCACTTCCTTTGATGAAATAATTTCTCATCTAGCATTTGAATGCGGTTTCGTAATTTATGTAGCTTTGGGAATTTGTTTTATTGGAAAACATTAGCTCAGGGTACGGGTGTATGGAGAGCTTATGTCCGCGCAGTCATGAAGCTACGGGTTCAATAGTGCCAGTGAATTAGTTAATTATGGGAATTTGTTTTTACAGAACCTATTTTTTTAAGCACCAGCACATTTACTAATTAGGAATTTCCTGGTGGATTATTTTCTTTAGGAAAATAATCATGAATATTATATAGGTATGATATAAACTGAGTGAAAATTTACTTTTGCGCGATAGTGCGTTTTTGTTGTACTTACCAGCAATGGCGTCAATTTTTAAAAGTTCAACTTCCTATATTTCGGGGTTGCCAACCTGAATAACTATAGGCTACTGTAATATTACATTTACATCCACGTGCGGGAAGTGCCCTCTAGGTATACTACGTACAATGTATATACAGAAAATACCCAAAAGGTAGTGTTAATATACATTATACGAAACAAATCACTGCATTTTAAATGAACTGGACTTTATTTGAAACAATATAAAACAATAAATACGTATTTGCGGCCATGTTATCAATAATTGTTCTCAAGGCCTCCTGTTGTTTCAACTAATAAACATTGCCCACACTGTTAACGTTAGTCAATTGTCTATAATGAACGGAAATATTTCCAACAAAGATATAATTTTACTGTCATTTATTATTTTGAAAACACCATCAAGCAAAAAATAATATACAACGCACGTTTGTGAAGTGTTTTACAGAATCTCGGATATTAAAAACCTCTATCGCTCGGTTTTTAAATATTTTTCCTCGATTCTATAAAAACCAAAAAACCACTTCCCAACCTCGCATCGTAATATACTATTGTATGGAGTCTATTCGTCAGTACAAATTCAATTACATCTAATTTGCTAACACAAATATTGGCGTGTAGGCCCTATACACGGTTATCCTCTATTAAAACTTCCCTCGGGTATGAGTAGACAACTACAAACAATTTCCATATAGAAACCCATGTCTGGAAATCTTCATAATAATAATAATAATAATAATAATAATAATAATAATATACTAATAATAATAATAATAATACTAATAATAATAATAATAATAACAATAATAATAACAACAACATGAAATTACCATTTCTCGTTACGATGCTCTTCTTACCCTAGTGAATATTCTTATGGGATAAGAGAAGCTTTCAAGACCAAATACATAACTTCACTAAATAATAATTCCTATGGGTAACTAAAGTGAAAATAAAGCTATCAAGGAATTTGGAATGCTTTTTTGTAAGATCTGAATTAAAAATTTACACTTTTCCAAAGTTAAAATTTATGATTATTTCGTTACATATTCGAAAGAGTATTAAAAACTATTATTACGAAACTAGACCAATGAACAAGTTTTAATGTATAAATCTGAAAATGATACACAGAGGGCTATATTCCAATTAAATAATATAAATAAAAATTTTAACTCGAAAATTTCAGTTACCAAAAGTTTTAGCATTTATACGAGAGCTAAAGTTATCTTGGGAGGAAAAGTAATTAAATAGATTGTTACAATACCTCGGGTGCAATATTTCCTGTATGAGGAATGAAGACATCTAATATATAAAAATATTTGTTTGTTTGTTGATCGTACTTTATGCGCGGCCATACCGTTGATTCGATTGTGATGGGGCTTTTGCAAAATGTTCAGGAGATTCCCGGGATGAAGATACGCTATGAGAGAGATGTGATACTCAGCTCGTACTCCCTTAAAAATCGGCCTTTGTAGTGGAAAACGTAAACAAAGTAGCTCTTCGGACGCTTAAATGGCTTACGCCGCCTAAACCATAACAAATACACAAAATTAATTTACACAGAATTGAATATCTCAAAACGCTCTACAAAAACGTCCACGACAGCATATGTTTATCTCTTATGGATAACTCACAATAAACATTTTTGTCTTTCATTGATGCCAAGAAGATCGGGACAAGTACGTAGACTCCCGTGCAAGCATAGCACACATGACGGGTATTCTTTTACGGATAATTCACAATGACGAATTTTGTCTAATAGCTCATTTATGCCAAGAAGATCGGGATGAGTAGATTCCCGGACAACGCCGGGTAAACAGGACGAGGTATCTAAAAATAATTATGATATAAATTTTTCCTTGTACTTATTTAACTAAACATAAAACACATTAATTTTCGTATTTCTGCTCATTTATGTCAAGAAAATCGGGATAAGTAGATTCCCGGGCAACGCCGGGGTAATCAGCACTGGGTATATAAAAACTATACATTTATAATTATTTTCCCTTTTACTTATTCAACTAAACATAATTTATATTTATTTAGGCGTAGGAGCGCACGTCGGGTATTAGCTAGTTCAAAATAAAATCAATGAATTTAGTTAAGTCTGCGACGTTATTAATGTATTAATATTAAAAAAACAAAATAAACTAAAATTAAATTTTATAGGCTAAAATAAAGGTAGTTCTAAAAAAAAAAAAAAAAAAATTGAAGCGGCGGAAATGAGATTTTTGAGACATGTTGCAGGATAAAAAAACAGACTACCTTACTCTATAAAAAGAAGATAATCTATAAGGAGATAACTAACTAACTCACTGGCTCTATCGAACCCATAGGTTTATGGCCGCATGGATATAAGCTCTGCATACGTCCCTACACTGAGATGTTTTCCAATCATTCCATTTATAATCTATTTCCATCAAGTAGTAGTTAATGTTATTCTCCCACTTCATTCTTGGTCTACCAACTACGCGATTTTCCTCTGGTTTTCCTACAAGAATCTTCGATGCACGTCTTTCTTCCCCATTCGTGTCACATATCCTGCCCATCGGAGTCTATAAAACTCAACTTTTCTTATTATATCTGGCTATAAGGAGAGAACTAATAGTATATTGCGATACAAGTGAGGTAAGCACTTGTTACTGAACGAGGAAAAGTTTGAAAAGAACGAAGCGCTTGCGCCGAGTTTTTTTTTTTTTTCAATTTTCGAGATCTGTTGCGGTGCTTACCTCATGTGTATTACATACTATTTGTTGGTCGATGTGACACTTTTATTAAATATAGTAATAAATGAATTAAAATATTAGTAGGATGTAAATGACTTCTATGAGAAAGACACGTTTGGTGATCCTAGCTATGTAGCTTTTCATTTGTTTTATTATAAGCAAGGATTGTTGGCTGTGGATACATTTTTATATGTAGTACCGTGATTAGAATCTGTTTGATAATTTTATTATGGAAGGAGTCATGGTAGATGATACAGAAATTGAAGAAGCCTGGAGAGTGGGATGTTCTGCATTACTTACTTACTTACTTACTCACTGGCACTATCGAACCCGTAGGTTCATGGGCGCACGGACATAAGCTCTCCATACATCCCTATCCTGAGCTAATGCTTTTCCTTTGGCATGGGTTCCCTGAAGTAGTCCCCGCCCGGAGAACCGAATGGGGGACTATTTGACCTCCGGAAAATTTTGCCCCAGTTGAACCCATGTCCGCATTTCTTGACGGTTGTATTTTTACGGTGAAAGATCGTCACTCTTTCGCCCAAGGTACTTTTTTCGTCTGGCTTATCACCTTCGACCAGTCCGGCATGGGTAACCCTATCGGCAGCAATGCTACCGCCGGCATAGCTCTCAGGATCATTTAAGCATGCAAGCCACTCCACCACGACAAGGTAAAGATACCAATTAATTCCGGAAAAGAATGGTACGAGTTAGTGCACAAAACATTCAAGAAATGGTTAAATGAAAAAGGCGTGCAGATTAACGAGAAGAATTTGTTTGCATATTTTTTTCTGAGAAATGAGAAATTAAAGTCTGCAGGAAGTTTATGGTCAGAGTACTCAATGCTCAAAGCTAATATAAAGTTAAATGATGGTATTGACATTTCCTCGTTTTGTAAATTAATTGCTTTCTTGAAAAAGAAGAACGTTGGTCATCGACCGAAAAAGTCCGGTGTTTTTAGAAGGGAAGAAATTTATATGTTTTTTAAATGAAGCTCCTGATGATGTGTTATTATTTTACTTACCGCACGTGTGCTTTTCAGTCCATATCAGCACTGCAATTTCTTTTGTTTGCATAGCAACCAGGTTAGATGTGGGAACGTTGACTTACATCCAGTAACAACAATATTAGTAAGTATAAGAAATTAGTCACATCGACCAAAAAATCTTTAAATTAATAGATTGAGTAAAAGAAGGTAGAAATGATCAGAAAAACATATCACCTACGAAGTTTGAAAAGCGAAGGCATATAAAAAATGACGAACTTAAATTTCATATCTGTATTATACGAGAAATTGATAATATCTTCAATTCATCATTAAAACAAAAACACCCTACCTTTTATGTATGAATAGTACGTTGATACGAAACGCATGCTAAATCCACACGGATCTGTATTTTTTATATGAATAACTTACAATATTTTTTAACAAAGTATGATCTGGAGATTAATCTGGCAACATGGAGTCCCAACTCATACATATTCGGCGAGCCATATTAAACTCTTAGTTACAAAAGCTACAATACAACAACCAAATTGCGTCCACATAAAAAAAAACTAATGGGGGACGAATCATTGGGGAGAGTGAAGCGGAGAGAGGCTTTCGTGATCGGATTTTGGTGGTAGGAAATCAAAAAGCTGCCGAGAGGGATAATCTATTGAATTTCCGACAAGCTACATCCGGAATTTCACTACATTCAAGTATGGCTGTGTTCCAATGAGCCTGGCCCTTATACGTATTTATAACAACTGTTGAGCTTCAGTTTGTTCATAAAAAAATGAATATACAGGAAGTTTTTACGCTGTAACAATTTTGAAGCACAAATAATCTAACTATTGATGTTACAAATTCGTTTTCATCCCCTGAAATGAATTTAATTGCAAAGTCAGACGTATAATTCCAAATAGTTTTAAAATAAAATGCAGTATTTTAAGAAGGAACTAGGTAAACAATAAAATTCCTCAGCAATTCGAATTTATGGTCCTGTTATGCTGGTTTACGGAATATATATTTTGTTAAATTTCAGAAAATCAAAAAGTGTCGGAATGGAGTGAAAAAAATTCCTCCATAACCGTAGGTGTAACTACTTACTTGCATATGGTTGTATAATTAGATACAAATTTAAGTACATTCGTTTTTCATTACTTTATTTAAAATATTAAATAAACTAAATCAATGTATTTTACATAATATATTCCCAATTTAAGGACCAATTAAATTGTAAAGTATACATTGCGACGAAACAAACATTGTGGTTGCTAGAGTAAATTTTTAGGTAAACCACAACTTCTATTGATCGAATTTTGTTGATTTTTTGGAGAATACCTTCCCCAGTATATTTTAATAGTATATACTGAGTTTCGTTGTGAAACAGAAACAATTGCAATCGGTAGAGCGATTTTTAAAATTTCGTTTCAGATCTTATCCAATACCTGATGGTCCAATTTTGCTGGTTAACGAAGTCGACCTTGCTTCTTTAATAAATTGGTTAATCCCAAGTTTGATTTCGATGAAATAAAATATATGTTGCATAAAATATAACTCCAAGAGCGACAGGCTTAGAAGGCCCTTGGCCTACCAGCCGGCTGCTGGCCTCACATCCACATGTGTTAATCACAGAGGTAAACGATCATCTAGCCAGTGTAGAGGTGATATGTGGTCAGGTCTCCCAGCCGTTATAGCTCGTCTCTGAATCTGGAGTCGCTACTTATTCTAGCTACCCAAATGCCTCACGATGCTGGGTGGACACCGGTCCCATACTGGCCGAAATTCCATGAGAACATTTCTTTCTCCATGGGGACTCGAACCAGCACAAGTCCCGTAGCTCTGCACCAAAGCTTCTTGCCTTAATCACTCCGCTACGTCGCGGGGCATAAAATATAACATTAACCATGATTTGAGGGAAGTGGATTATACAAGATATGATTGGAAAATATTAACTCAGAATAGGGAAGTATGGAGAGATTGTGTCCGCCGGCCATGTACCTATAGATTCTATAGTGCCAATGAGTTACATACATTTTGGCGATGGTCATTTTCGTTGTCTATATTAGATAGAATAGACCTATATAAGAAATGAACCACCTTATAAAAACTGAAGTTTTGAAATAAGATCTAAAATTAACAGAAAAATAGTATACATAATCCAGGGATTAATAAATTATGAGAAGTTACTTGTTTGTGGTTGGGACTCAGTGAATGCTAATTACTAATTTAAAAATAAAATAAATAAATAAAAAGAGGAAAAGGTGAGAACAAGAAATCGATCCTAGACATTTTGCAGTTGAGATATTAATCAAACTACTAGGCGCTTGTAAACTGGTGGACTATTGAACACTTGAAATTACAGATCAATGTTCACTGGAACTTTTGTGGTTGCTTTTGTTTCCACTTGAGTACTGTACTTGTCTCTTAATTTATTAATTAAATAGAATTGTCACAGGCTACGTAAGATTTAGTGCTTAATATTCAGCAAACCAGGAATTTAAAAAATGTATCATTATCTCGTAATCGGTTAATTTCCAGAACGATGTTTGCTATAATATTTGCTTATATGTTGCTGCTGTTCATTTTCTTCGCACATCCATATTTTGGACCATTATTTTTAAACATCCTGTAGGTCTACACATTATAAAATAAATATTACATATGCTTTAACAAATTTTAAATAATAATAATAGTATATTACGATGCGAGGTTAGGAAGTGGTTTTTACAGAATCGAGGAAAAATGTTTAAAAACTGGGAGACAGAGAGATTTTTAATTTCCGATATTCTGTAAAACACTCAACAAACGTGCGTTGTGCATTACTTTTTCAAAATAATAAATAATAGTTAAATAATAACACCTTTGTTGGAAATATTTGTGTTCTTTATAAGCAATTGACTAACGTTCAGAGTGTGGGCAATGTTTATTAGTTAACAGGAGGCCTTGAGAACAATTATTGATAACATGGCCACAAGTAAGTATTTATTGTTTTATATTGTTTCAAATAAAGTTCAGTTCATTTAAAATGCAGTGATTTGTTTGGTATAATGTATATTAACACTACCTTTTTGATTTTTTGTATATACATTGTACGTAGTATTCATAGAGGGCAGTGGTTTTACTTCCCGCACGTGGGTGTCAATGTAATATTACAGTATAGTTATTTAGATTGGCAACCCCGAAACGTAGGAAGTTGAACTTCCAATAATGGTCGCCATTGCTGGTAAGTAACGCACTATCGCGCAAAAAAAGAATTAAAAAGTAAGCGAAATTAGAGTAACTTTCACAGAAATATAAAACAATTGAAAAAAATATACAGTAAACAAAAATGATAAATATAGATTGTGAACGTGAAAATGTTTCACAAATTTATTTGCTCGAACATATTTTTTTTACATGTAAACGGAACTCAATTACACGTGACTAGAAAAAATACATTTCTTAATTATCTCTAGAATTATTATATTTTTCTTCTTGTTTTGTTTCGTTTATACTGTTTTTCCTTGTTGTGTTACTTTTTTAACTTTCTTCCTTATTTTCACACACAAACACAAGAACAGGACACACCCAGTCCAAGATGGATGTTTAAATTACCCTACCCTGCTGCGAATCGAACCCGGGTCTCCGGAATAGAAGGTAGGAACTCTACCAACTATGTCACAGTGACGAACATGTTCATGGTGACAATACTTTAGTGCAATACATAAAATAACAAATGTTCTTGCTCAGGAAGGGTTCAGTAATTTTTACCAAATCTTGTTGAATCGCATTTTTATAGTAGTAGTAGTAGGACTTTATTAGACAAAAAAGTAAGATATTTACAATATTATTTACAAATATGGGTCGCCACGGGCAGTAAGCCGTACATGCTGTGACAGTCCGTTACAATAAAGTAATAATTGGTAGTATAGTTGGCCTATTTTTCTCCATGGCGAAACAGGCCTAAAATGCTCTCCGCCTACCTGCCGGCTCCTAGCCTCACATCCACATGTATTAATCACAGAGGAGGTCGATCAACTATATAGAATATATAGATTTGGTTAGTACGTCGTGTTCCCCAACCGTTATAGCTGTTATTTTTCAACATGAAACGTGCCATTCAGTTCGGTTTACGTTTAAAAAAATTATGTTCGAGAAATTATATTTGTGGAAAATTATCATGTTCACATTCTAAATTTATAATTTTTGTTTACAGTATCTTTTGTTTTTCAAATGTTTTATATTTCTGTTAACAACTTTTTATTACATCTATACAAATTCCTCATGATGCTAGGTGATCGCCGGTTCCATACTGGCCGAAATTGCACGAGAAAATTATTTCCCATATAGGGGCTGGAACCAGCACAATTCCCGTACCTCTGCACTAAGCATGTTGCCTTCAAACCGCTCGGTTACGTCACAGAAACTAATACTGCCTGATATTAGAGTTAATCAATTAAAGTCTCCATAGCACCCACAGAAGAATTTAAATCATTCGGAGGAAAATGCACAATTACTTAAATTTCATTCTTAATTTCATATAAACCGAATTACAAAAATTATATCATATATACATTCACTTACCGGAAGATTCAAGTAACTCCCGTCATTGAAATCTGTAAATGTGAACATTCATGGTCTTACTAAACTGACAAACAAAGTTCTAAATATTTGAAGTTTGTTTTTCATATTTAATTCTGAGTCACATACTATATTTTCTAAGTAGTTTCCCATTTTATTTTTTTCTCATTTTTTTCTGCCTCCTCCTCCTCCATATCCAACTCCACTTGTTGAAAGCACCTGATGCTTTTGTGTTTCGACAATTCATTTTCCATCATATTTCGAGTAGGGTTTACACGTACAAAATCTCTTATATCGTTGTATCACGTACTTCCACATTTTAAAATTCCATTGTTCTATTTCGTCTGCTAGAAAGTTGGTAATTCAAGAAAACATTTGGTTATTACTTAAAGCATTTTAAATGTTAAGTTTATTATTCGGGGATTATGTACCCGAAGCCGGCTTCCCAATCCCAATTTTTATTCTTCTCTAATATGCTATTTAGACAGTATATAGCCTTAGATGTTAAAAGTGATTATAAATAAAAATAAATTGTCTTCCATCGGAACAGAAGTAATGCCGTGAGTAATTTGCCTTACATTTACGGCACATAAAAGTACATTAAACGACAAATAAGAGACTTGAGCTATCAAGGGCGTCTTTAAATAATCCATAGACTTACTAATTCATCCCACGAAAAATACAAAAAAAAAACTGGTGAACAACTGTGTACATACTCAACACTTCTAAAATTCATTCTAAAAAAAAAAGTCCTACTACTTTCTAAAATTCATATTAAAGCTGTGATATCAAAAGAAGGCTAAATTGGATAACCAATTCGGAAAATATAAACACCTTACAGTAGAAAAATAAAAATAATAATATGTATCTAATAAATTATTTAGAGTACGGCAGATAATTGTAATAAATTTATATTTTTTAGATACCCGTGTTGAAAAACCCGACGTTGCCCGGGAATCTAGTTATACCGATTTTATTGACATAGATGAGCTGAAATATGAAATTAATGTGTTTTTATGTTTAGTTTAAATAAGTGAAGGGGAAATTTATATCGTAATTATTTTAGATACCCCGTGCTGTCTACCCGGCGTTGTCCGGGAATCTAGTCATCCCGATCTTCTTGGCATAAATGAGCTAAAAATCAAAATTCTTTATTGTGAGTTATCCGAAAAAGAATACACGTAATGTGCTGCTATGCTTGCACAGGAATCTACGTACTTGTATCGATCTTCTTGGCATCAATGAAAGACAAAAATGGATATTGTGAGTTACCCGTAAGAGATAACATATGCTGTCGCGGACTTTGTTGTAGAGCTTTTTGAGATATTCAATTCTGTGTACATTAATGTTTTGGTATTTGTTATGGTTTAGGCAGCGAAAGCCATTTTTAGGCATCCAAAGAGCCTATTTTTTCACGTTTTCCACTACAAAGGGCGATTTATAAGGATGTAAGAGTTGAGTATCACAACTCTCTCTTATAGCCTATGTTCATCCCGGGAATTTCCTGAACATTTTGCAAAAAACCCCATCACAATCGGATCAACGGTATGGCCTCGCATAAATTACGAACAAACAAACAACACCAACAAACATTTTTATATATTAGATAAGGCTACATATCATCAGATATAATAAGAACAGTTAAGTCTCGTGGACTGGATGGGCAGGACATGTGGCCGTATAGGGGATGAAAGACGTACATGGAAGCTTCTTGTAGGAAAATCAGAGCGAAATCGCATCAGTTGGTAGACCAAGAATGAGGTGGGAGAATAACATTACCCACGATTTGAGGGAAGTAGATTATAAACACTTTAGCTCAGGATAGGGATGTATGGAGAGCTTATGTCGCACGGCCATCAACCTACGTGTTCGATAGAGCTAGTGAGTTAGTAAGTTAGTTATAAGGATACATATGAAAATGTATATTCTCTGGAGAATATGCAGGATCTCGTGTAAAATCACATTTTGTGTTGAAATATGAAATCTCCTAGTGACACCACAAGCTGGTTTGATAAATAATGCAATCAAATTCTACATCAATGAAGACATTGTAGATTAAACCCTGTACACTTTACTAAACAGACCACACTCCTGTTCGCTCCCCGCAGAAAGCATTTATCATCATATTTCTCAGGACAGCAACTGTTCCGATGAAATCTTTGTTCATATCCAAAAGATCCTACCTAGGCGATTCGCATGAGATGCACACTCCAAACTTCCTCCAATCTTGCACATTAAGACATTAAGATCCCTTCCACTTAGGAAAGGGATTGTCGGCCACTCATCAATCAAGGCTTTTGCTTCCTTCCTCTTCTACTCATTGCGGTGACGCCAATGTGATTACAGAGAACTGAAACCTCCCCCCCCCTCACTCCACGTGATCGCCAGGGGAATATTAATGAAGGAAGACGTCGTGAATTAGAAGATCGCTCTCTACTTTACTAGGTTCTCTTTCTCACTCATTTCCTCTATACTTTCTTCTTCAAACCGTTCCTTTCTATTCTAAAGTGGTCTCAGGGATAATATATCGTACTAATGTGAATCAGGCTTCTTTGCGTCACACCAACTAATAGAATTTTTGTATAACAGATATTACGTGAAAAACATAACACTATAATAAAATCAATATTATTATTATTATTATTATTATTATTATTATTATTATTATTATTATTAAATCTTAATATTATGTATATATATATATATATATATATATAAAGGATATATATCTGTCTGTCTGTCTGTCTGTCCTTTATGCATTACTAAACCATTCATCCGATTGTGATGGTGCTTTTGCTAAAAAGTTAAGGACTTTCCAGAAAAGTTTTTAGGCTATAAGGGACTTATAATACTCAAACCCCTTCCCCCTTAAAAATCACCCTTTGTAGTGAAAAAACATTTTTTCGCAACTTTTTGGACGCTTAAATGGCTTACGTTGCCTAAACCATAACATATACACCAAATTAATGTATACAGAATTGAAAATCTCAAAATGATCTGCAAAAGATTCCCGAGCAACGCCAGATAATCAGGACGGGTTATCTAAAAATAATTACGATATAAATTTTATAATTATTTTTCTTTTACTTATTCAACTAAACATAAAACCCCATTCAATTTATTTAGGCGTAGCAGTGTACGCCGGGTGTTAACTAGTTATAAAATAAAAAATCCAGAAATTTCGCAGGTATTTGGTCAGCGGACACTTCGTCACAAACATAAGTCAGAGAATCTTTTGGTCATTCGGTAAATGTAGACAAAGATCTAATTGCTCATGAACTATACTTTTCCTAACAGAAAAACGAATACCAAATAAAAAAGCACTTTATCAATTAAAGAAGAATAAATACATGAATTGATCAAATTACCCACTATACGTTTACGTTTTACACTCAATGAATGTTTTTAAAAATACGATATTTATATAAGAGAGACGAAGTTTTAGTCTCCTTTGTTTTTATCCGACTAAGATTTATTATTATTATTATTATTATTATTATTATTATTATTATTATTATTATTAATTATTATATTAAGTGGAATCTTATACATAGCTATTCTGTGAAGGTCATTATATTATTGTAATCATCATTATTGATATACTCGTATATAGTGATCATCCATTTGTCTTCTTCTTCTTCACTTCCTGGTTTAGGCAAGAGTTGCCTGTTCCGTCTTCGCTAATAGATCTAAGACCATCTCTTCCGAGGACGTCCGACATCTCTTCTTCCTCTTGGAAAATAATGGAAGATTTTATTTGGTAATCTACTTTCTTCCATTCTTTCTACATGTTCTTTCCACTGTATCTTGTTGTTAAATATCTTTTCTTTATGGAGTAGATCTGCAGTTCTTCACGGATATCCTCGTTTCTTATCTGGTCCATTCTTAGTGCAGACCTTTTACTCTTCTTAAAAATGTCATTTCGGCTGCTTGGATTTACATTCTTGTTTGGTAGTGGTAATCCCAATATTCACTCCCATTCAAAAAGGACAGGGACAGCCATTGTATTTATAAAAATTTAATTTTGTTTCTTTATGGGTTTTATTATTCAATGTTCTATTTATTGTACCACAAATAGCTTGAAACTGATGTGTCTTGTGTTCAATATCTTTATCATACCCATAGCTGATGTCACATCCTAAATATTTAAAGTGGGATACTTGTTCATAATTTCGTCTCTAATTACTATTTTTGCACGAAGAGTATTTCTTCCACAAAATGCCATGTACTTTTTGTTTTACTTATTGAAATTTTAAAATTATAATCGCTACATATTGCATTTAGTTTGTAAGCAGCCAATTGTAACAGATCTTCATCATGGTGTAGTAGGACTAAATCATCGGCGAAAAGTAAGTTATTAATACTTGAGTATTTGTTTAAATCATCCATTTGTTTAAAACTTATTTTCAAGGGAACATACATTAACGGTTGAAGACCATAACTCTTGTAGCAACAGTGAAAGAATGCTGTATCAGAATAATAGGCAAGAACAATACACATTTTATGATATAAATACAGGAGAGGACCAAAGAATATATAATTTTGAGTGTATGCTGTTTATGACTAAGAGACAAAATTCTAGCCTTCTGTGATATAAGTCGATAAAGAAAGCTTGGCTTTTTTGACATGAATTTCTTGAAATTCACTTCACATATGTTTAACACAAAATTTCCAAATTAACTTTATGATTTCCTTACTTCACTTTTTAAACACAAATACTTTGCTGCTAATAAATCTCTATTTACAATTTATTGTATAACCCAGTTATTTTACACTCGCCGAGATTTCACTTACAAAAGAATAGTCAAACATTTCATGCCAAAATCTACCTTGACATTTTTTCCTGACAAGCGGTTGTGATGTACAAGACCATGTCCCAAAAAATCAGCTGCCGTTTTTAACTGCCAATCACAAAAATCCAGCGCTAAATATCTTATTAAAAATAGGGAAGTTATAACAACTCCTAAAGTGTAGATTGGATAAGCCTCACTACGTACCGTCCGCGGCCGCGTCCCTCTCTTCATTCCATTCTGCTCTTACTCAAGCAGGGAGTCCGTCTGCCTCCGTACAGTGGGTTTCTATTGCTGGATCCTGGCTTCCATTTCTTTGTCTTGTATTTACGAGTAAATACGGCATATACATTTCTGAACATGTCTTTGATATATCACACCACTTCTCTGAAAGAAATTGCAAGTAAATTCCGCCATGCAATGAATAACAGATATCTTGTCAGAAAAAAACTTTTTTTTTTTGTATTCTTCAAGTTGATTCACAAATTTACAACTCTCAAACAGAACTGCACTGGTCAGCCCTAGCAACTCTTTATATATGCAAGAGCAAAACAAAAGATGGATGCCAGCCCAAATCGTTCTCAGCATGGAAGCCTCCAAAGGCAGATTATTCTAGACTCGACGTAACCTGGAAAATTATTTGTCAGAAACACTTATTAGGTGTCATTTACCGACCACATGACCTGAATCTATCTCCTTTATAAGGAGTTCTGCTGCTATCAGACGAAAATTCAAAGGCGACAACAATTTGAGCAACGGATCAACAATGTGCCACATAATAATAATAATAATAATAATAATAATAATCATAATAATAATAATATAATAATATAATAATATAAATCCCGATCCGATTGAGGGTCTTTCCACTTTTCAGCGGTTGCCCTTTTACCAGCCGGCTGCTGGCCTGTCACATCCACATGTGTCAATCACAGAGGTAGATGATCAACAGCCAGTGTAGGGGTGGTATGTGGTTAGCATATACGAGTCCTCCAGCCGTTATAGCTGGTTCCTCAACCTGGAACCGCTACTTATTGTAGCTACCCAATTGCCTCACGATGCTGGTGGGCACCGGTCCCATACTGGCCGAAATACCATGAGAAAATTTCTTCCCCCAATGGAGACTCGAACCAGCGCAAGTCCCGTAGCTCAGCGCCAAGGTTTCCTACCTTAACCGCTCGGCTACGCGCGCGGGACATCATAATGATGAATAATAATATAATATATAATAATAATAATAATAATAATATAATAATAAATAATAATAATAATAATAATAATAATAATCTTCAATAATTGTTACTGCACGTAAAGTTAATTAGGTAAATAAAGTATGCTTGCACCTATTTAAACACTGGTGGAATTTGTAATAATATCCCCCACTTTCATTCCTAATAATATTTGTTCCAGCCTGAATATTTACATTTCTATCCTAATTCCCTAATAGTCCGTCGCCGTGGCGTAGTCGGTAGAGTCCCTACCTTCACTCCGGCGACCTGGGTTTGATTCCCGGTGGGGTAGGGGATTTTAAATCTCCACCTTGGGTCTGGGTGTGTGTCCTGGTCCTGTGTGTATATATGTGAGAATGAAATAAAGTTAACAAAAAGGAAAAACAATAAGGTAAAAGTAGAAAGAAAAACAGAGTAAAACTAAAAGGAGACAAAAAATATAATAATCGAATGTTTCTATTTTTTATTCATTTCCGCGATCATTGATTTTTCTTTAAAAATATTAGCTTTTTTTCTCATTAAAAACTTTGTGGTTTCTCACCTGATGTTAGCCAATTCTTCTAAATTGTAACTTCATTTAGCTTGAAACCAATTCATTTTTGCTAGTTTCTTTTCTTTAACAATGTGGGCACAATCCTCATTAAATATATTTACCCCTGTGGAAACCCATATACTTTTTTCTTGACGGTTGTATTTTTACGGTGGAAAATGGTCACTCTTTTTGATTAAGGTTACTTTTTCGCGTAGTTGATCACCTTCGTCCTGTCCGCCATGGGTGAAAATTTCGGCCACAAATGCTTCCACCAGCATAGAATCTCGTGTAACGCTAAGAAGGGGATGGAAATAACATCAATAAAATTATATGTATATATATTCACATATACAAATTCATTAAATAATATAAATTGACAGTTAATGACAAATGAAGGGAAATTTTAAACAAGTACTTTATTCAAATATCCGAGATCAGTATATTTTTCTCAGTAGGCTTTTTTCAGGCTTACGTTTGTATCATGAGCTGAAAATCGTCACACTCGTGACCCTGGCTTAAGGTCTCTCCCGAGGACTTGTTTCGTTGGATTTTTTCGATCCTCAAAAATCCATTTACTCCAGCCAGGTTTGAACCCGCAATCCTCGGGACTAGAGGCAAGTAACATAACCACTGGACCACCGCAGCTACTTACCCAAAAGTTTTAATTTTGCATCAATGTCCCGTAAATTTTCATTGAGATCGATATTATACACTATCTAAGAATGGACAAATAATGTAGGCGTGTATAAAACAAACCGAAATATAAAGGTCTGTTCCAATTTTGGGTTATATTAGGACACTCCCTAAAGTTTCCTAGTTGGAGACTTAAAGTAGGCCCAGTAGCTGTCTTCTACACTCAGATTCAGGATCTTACAGCAGCCAATGAAAATAAAAAAGAATCCCTTTTATACGGAAAAGTGAGACGAATCACAGTACTCCCTGGCTTTCCCACTCCTCTTAAGATCCTTACGAACAGTTGTGGGCTTAAACGTTAGTGCTTGTGAAATTATTAGAGGACTTACAACGTTGTGAATCCGTTATGATACCTTATCACGCCATTTGGTTTATAAACATTTCCCAAAACACTTATAACTTCATGTAATCTTCACAAAGTGTCATGTGATATCTACTATGTTCCTTGTACACTCCACGGCTCATTACTCTCCGTTTTAAAAAGATTTATTTCAACGTTCCCTAATTTTATTTGGAACAAAATAATTTAAAGCGTTAATTTGAAACGTAAACTTTAATGACATAGCTAAGTCAGAGAATAAAATATTCAGCTTTAAAAAAGTCAAGTGTCAAATTTGTTTAATTAAGTCTGAAGTTTTGGAGCGTACGTGGCAGTATATCATTCTTAGAGAAAATTTAATTCATTATCAGCGGTTTTTGACGAATGAGAGTAAAATATAACTGATGAATGATACATTAAACATAAATTAATATGAATATATACTATTTTGTATCATACTGGCAGAAGGAAGATACTAATATTAAATTAAATAAGTTTTTATAGAATGTTTGATACTATAAAACGGACACTGAAAAATAAAACTTTGAGGAGTACACAAATTAAAATTTTACAAAATTATAGCAGTGCATGTCTTAACATACTGCATGCAAGTGAAAATTGGACTCGTAACCGTTCAGACGGAATAAAAATAGAAACTGCAGAAATGAAGTCCTTACGTTCAGTAGCAGGTGTGACAATTTTGGACAGAAAAAGAAATGAAGATATTAGAAAAGAGTAATTTTTAATTTAACAAATAGAATTGACAATTTGAGAAACAAGTGCTATGAACATGTTAAAAGAATGGCTACAAATAGAATCCGTCAGCTGTTATTAAATACAAACCAATAGGAACATAGAAGTGTCGGACGCCCATTTACTAGATGGGAAGATTCAATACATCCTACTTGATGTGAAGACAGGTCAAAAAGCCTATTTTCATGAAGAAGAAGGAAAATAAGAACTTAGAACCAAGTTTTTCTTTCATGATATTTCTGCCTTTCTCTCCTGGCATTGGCGGATTTGCAAATCCATTTCTTAGGTTGGGGCACCTGGAAGATGGAGTTACATTACCACCGATGATTTGGTGAGTGATAAACGATTAATGAAGCGCCAGGAGAGACCTTAATCTAAACTTTAACCTAAATTCCAGTCCATGGGCAACCACAGGAATAATTCCCTTTAAGCAAACATTCAAATGATCTGACGGGGAATCGAACCCGGGACTTTCATGAACTGCAGTCAGAAAACGCTTACCACTAGCCCATGAGGCTGGCCATGAACATAATATTGAAATTAATATACTTAGGCAAACTATTTACCTAATATTCCACGGAGCGACAGGCCTATAAAGCCCTTGGCCAGCTGACTGCTGGTCTCCACACCCACATGTGTTAATCACAGGGGTAGACGATCATCCTACCAGTGTAGGGATGACATGTGGTCAAAATGTTGGGTCCAGCCATTTATAGGTGGTTTTCTCTTAACCTGAAACTGCTAATTATTGTATCATCATCATCACTCCAGGGATTAGGCAATTGCCCGTTCCGACTTCATAATGCATCAGCCCAACGTCTTCTAGGTCTTCCAACATCACGACTTCTTCCTCTTGCTTGATAATTTCTTTGCTAACAATGGATATCTCTCCTTACTCATTCCATCCATAATTAGCTAGCTTACTGAGAAGCTTCATGGAAATCAGCCGGCTAATTATTGTAACTACCCAAATTCCTCAATATCCTGGGTGGATATCAGTCCCATACTGGCCGAAATTCCATGAGAAAAATTTCTTACCCCATGGGGACTCGAACCAGCGCAAGTCCCGTAGCTCTGCGCCATGGCTTCTTGCCTTAACCACTCAGCTACGACGCGGCGCGGGACATATTTAATCCAACTAAAAAAAAAAAAATCTGGGTTGAATCGGGATTTGAACCCGACTTTTTCAGCTTATTTCCTAATACGTATTTTTACCACTCGAACTATTCATACAATTCAAGATCAGAAACAATGATTTCACTCTTTGCATTCTTGATTCTGTGTAAAGATAGCAGGAAACTTTAATTCGCATTATAACAGGATTGCTACAAAGAAGGCATCATATGGGATATTTCCGTATCCAATCAGCTAATTATGAACGTACTATAACTAAGATGCCTGAGTGGTTCAAGTGGTAAGAACACCAGTGAACTTCAATTCACATTACTAACAGGATTGTTACAAAGAATGACATTATTATGGGAATATGTCATGGTCCCTGAATAGTGTTATGTCGTCGTGAGAGCGAAGAGCGAGTTCTTGACGCTATGCTTAAGACTTATCAGCTAGGGGAGAAAAATCCCAACAGAAAATCAAGAAGCCCTTGGGAAATTCCTGGATGGTTTGGGCGTAGGGCTGACTCCCCTACTCTGTAGAAAAACCTTTCTAGGAAACCCAAAAATCAGATAAAACCGGACGGATCAATTGTTGGAAACTTGGCAAGAAGAACGTAAACGATTTATGGAATTTTGGAGGATCTGAGGAAGCTGAGAAACGACGGATGATGGCTGATTGCTAGAGACAGAGATGCCTGGAAGAGGGTTCTGAAGGAAGCCGGGGCTCGAATCGGGCTGTAGTGCTGCTGTTGAATGTCAATCAGATATGATTTCATTCTCTTTGTTTGTGTCCAAGCCTCATTTTCGTTAGAGGGTCATTGGTCTAGAAATTGTTTTATATATTATTCTATCTTTTCATGTATTTGGTTACATATATTCGCTACCTACAATTAAATGAAGTAACAAGTAAATACAATATGCGCATCTCGGAAAAAAACTAAAGTAATAACTTTCGGAGGTTTAAACCACAGAAGATCTAAAATAATGACTAATAAAACATTAACAAAACAAGTAAACAATTTCAACTACATAGAGTTTAACGTACTACTTACTGCCAAAAGTATGATATAAACTTAAATTAAATAAATTTTATAATGTGGGAGGAACAATAAAAAAAACTCTGAAAAATAGAATATTACACATTACACTATTAAAATTGTATAAAACTATGTTAGTACCAATGTTAACATATGCTTGTGAAAATTGGATAATTAAATAGTTCAGATAAAAGAAAAATAGAAGTAGCTGAAATGAAATTCTTACGTTCTGTAGCAGGCTATACATTGTTGATGTTTGTGTGGCAAAGTCTATGTTCACAGACTTCTTTCAAAGGCCACAAGCTAATGGGCTGTAGGATGTATGACTAGGAATCATTTCAAGAATACTCTAGTCAAAACTTACTTACTACTCACTGGCACTACTCGAACCCGTAGGTTCATGGCCGCACAGGACATAAGCTCTCCATACATTCCTATAACTGAGCTAATGCTTTCCAATCATTCCCTGTATAATGCACTTCCCTCAAATCATAGTTAATGTTATTCTCCCACCTCATTCTTGGTCTACCAACTGGGCGCTTTCCCTCTGGCTTTCCTACAAGAAGCCTCCATGCAAGCCTTTCATTCCCCATACGTGCAACACGTTCCTGCCCATCGCAGTCTATGAGACTTAACTGTTCCCATTATAATCTGGCTTCCCATAAAGACCATGTAGTTTCATTGTTATGTAGTCTTCTCCATTCACCTGTCTGTTCATCTCTCTTTGGTCCAAAATTTTTTCCTAAGTACTTTATTCTCAAATACTTGTAATCTGCTTTCCTCTCTTAAAATAAGAGTCCATGTTTCGCACCCATATAATATAACTGGTAGAATAACAGTTTTATATATTTTCAGTTTAACGTTTTTTGAAAGGAGTTGGGACATCAAGAGTCAAAACTTAACATGAATAATTTATTTACAATAATAAACATATCACTTCACTTTAATACTTATAAAAGCTACTGCAACTTTATTCTTTGTTTAAACACATTTTGCGGAGATGTTGTAGAACGCGTGTTGCGTGCACGAGTTCTTGGTTTCATCTGAGGGCCTGGAGCGGCTACAAGACGTTATAAGCACGCACACCCAAGCCTCTAGAAGTTTCTAGATGCTTAGTTTCGCGGGGCAAATTGAGCGCGAATGATACAAGGGCCAATGAGAAAATTATAAATTTAATTATGTACCGCCCAACTATGTTTAAGACAAAAAAAAAGTGACAATGACTTGCGATATTTTTATGATGCAACAAGCATTCTAGATTATTCCATAAGAATCTTAATGCAAGAAGCGCTTATAGTAATGTATTACGCAATTAAATGCAAGTCATACAAAAATAGTTCAAATAAATTTACGAATATATACAAAATCAAACAAAATAAAAATTATCCAGTTACATAAGAAGTATAATGAATAAATAATAATCATCATCTTCCTAACAGGGATTGGGCAATCTTGCCTGTTCCGTCTTCACACTGTCATAACCATATCTTCCTCGGATGTCCCACATCTCTTCTTCCTTGAAGTAGATAGTTGTACGCTAGTGCTGGGATTCTTCCGTTATTCGTACGATTCAGGTGGACCCATCAATTGTCTTTATATTCTTC
This sequence comes from Diploptera punctata, assembly GCA_030220185.1. NCBI lineage: Eukaryota > Metazoa > Arthropoda > Insecta > Blattodea > Blaberidae > Diploptera > Diploptera punctata. The sequence goes on along the minus strand of JASPKZ010008365.1, from coordinate 4,744,034 downwards.
TATTTTCTCATTTAAGTTGTATATATTCAATTCGTCTCTTATATCTTCATTCCTTATCAGATCCATTCTTGTGGCAGCCTTTTACCCCTACGAAGGAACCTCACTTCAGCAGATTGAATCTTACTTTTATGTCCCTCCTGCAATATCCAAGACTCACTACACCGAATATTAGAAATTATAAGAAACGAAAATTAAACATCTACAGTGTCACAGAAAAAATGTAGCCTCAACATATAGAAAAAATGACACCCAATGAACTCCCACAAATTTTGCTTCACTATCAACACAAAGGAAGAAGACATATTGGGCGTCCCATAACTACATAGAGGGATACGGTCGCTTGATAGGTCTATTGCGTAATTCCATGACGTAGAAGAATTTATATATCTTCTTGTCAGAGTATCATATACCAATGTACAAATGCAGTATTATGCAAATTGGCAATAGTAACATAAACAATTTGTATTCTGACAATGTATATCCATTAGGAGTAAAACAATTTATGGAGGTTTGGTGGATTTCTTTGATGTAGCGGGATACAGTTGTTAAATGAATGTCAACACCTCGACACGACAGCAATCATGTCATTTACAAGTAACACGTTACAAAACAAAGGCATACCATGTACACATGCAAATAGTGTGGGCACTAGCTGGATGTGCGGTTTGGGGTACCGGGACATGAAAATTTAGATGAGTCCAGTTTCAAGTAATGTATCATGTTGGGTTGCTTTAGCTTTTGCTTTTCACTCACCCCTCTCCATTTCCACGCGCTTTCGGTTTATCAGCTCTAAGTTAGGGGAAAACATACCCACTCTTCTACGTACACAGATATCAGAGGGGTGCTGGAGTGAAGCCAATGTGGAAAATATGCCAACAATAACGTAAAATTTGTCACTAGCCAGGTGGATCAGTAAATATATTGATATATTCCTGTTTTGTGTTTCACCATAAATTATTGGTAAATTAAAACTATAATACAACACTATATCATTTATAACTTTTTCTTCAATAAATAAATAAATAAATAAATATATATATATATTTATATATATATTTATATATATATATTTATATATATATATATATATATATTTATTTATTTATTTATTTATTATTCAGGATTCTTTCTGTTATTTACACAGATATCCTAAACCAAAATATACAATTTTTTTCTTCCACTCTTCCCGATCATATGTGTCTGTTTCTGTCATATTTCTCTTCTTTATGTTGTCTTGAAATCCTTTATCCACGTTGACTTTGATGAGGGATTGATCTATGGACTTGATCTACCATGTTTCCCTTTTCCAAGAGATATCCTTTTTAGTACTTCTTTGTTTCTGTGTCCCTTCTTCTCATTATATGTCCATACAATCTTCGTTGGATTTCTTCAATTTCTTGTACAATATAATTTGCTACATTCATAATTACTCTTATTGTTTAATTTTATTCCGTCTTATTTTGATATTCTTGCCGATGTTCTTAAAAAGTCAATTTCTGTGACTAATAATTTATTTCTGCGTTTTGCTTCAACGTCCATGTTTCCGCACCATATAATAAAATACTCTTCACAATTGTGTTATATATTAATAATTTAGTCCTATTGATTATATTTCTACTCCATAAAATATAATATGCCAATAACTTTTTTGTCTCTATTATTCTTTTATCGATGTCTAATTCAGATGATCCATCTATTTGAACTATTGATCCTAAATACTTAATCAGCGAAAATAATAAGAAATGGACAGAACACTTAATGAGAATGAACAACGAAAGAATACCAAAAAGAACCTTCCTGTATAATCCCAGAGGAACAAGAGATGTTGGCCGACCACGTAGAAGATGGACTCCACTTTTAACTTCGCCGGAACAGGCTGCATAGCCTAAGCCTTGTGGTAGAAGAATAAGAAGAAGAAGAAGAAGAAGAAATACTTTGCTTTGTCGTTGTGTTTTCTATCCGAGGCTATATATTTTGGTTTTTAGCATTAAGCTTTTTACAATGTTTAAGGAGCTGGCCCACAGCATCAACTCCCAACCTGGAGGACCAGAGACTTTTTCCGGAGTCCACGATAATGCAGTCTTACACGTTTAATAATTAGGCAAAATAAATTGAGTTTCTCCAATTTACGGATTAATAAAAGAAAAATATATTCCGTAAACCAGTAAAATCAGACCATTACTTCGGCTTGCTGAAGAATTTTCTTAGTTAACGCAGTTCCTGCATGTCGGACTTTTTTATAGTTTGTGATATCTCATGAATTTTATTTCATCGGATGTGATTCTGCTTATATCTATTTTCAGTATAGTCCAAGTTTCCCTTTCATAGGTAGGCTATATATACAGTATATACACACACACTTATATCCGCGAAAATCTGCACTACATATAAAGTAAAGTTATCCCTCTAAAGGCCTCAGGAGGCCCTTGGGTTAGTAGGAGGTTAAGGTTCCCACTTTTCTAGACAATCGGTACTTGATGTCTGCCGGGTTGTGAACCCTGTGTGACGGCCGCCTTTACCCCCAGAACAAGCGTTTGGTATTCATTTCCGTCAGAGGCTGAGTCGACCCCAGGGCCACCAGAAGTTTTGGGTCAGTTTTAAAAATCCTGAGACCTTCTGGATTCAAACCCTCGACCTTCCGGCTTGTAGCGCACTGCCATAACCACTGCGCTACGGCGTGCCCCCATATATATATATATATATATATATATATAATTTTATGATCATTATTGTATAGTAAATAGGATCATGAATATTAAAAATTAAGATATATTGTGACGGATCGTAATGACAGCGTTTGAATTTAGCGGGTGAAATCGAGAATAGTGGTCTAGCGAGTCTCTGACTCGCAAGTCGAAAGGACCCGCACAGATAATCGATGCGTCTACATTTTCATTCCGGATATTACTCAAAGTCTCTATTTCCCCTGTTGGAAAAGATCGATGCTAGAAATGTCCCTACTGAAAAGGTATCGATCGGGAGTCGAGAAATTTCCGTCCCTGCCCTGTATAAACGATTGCCAGCGTCGAGCGCTAGTCAGTTGTGAAGTAACAGCGATACGGTGAGCTATGAATGAGAATAAACTTTAGCAAATGCACTCGTTAGAGACTGAAAAATAATTGTTTGATACGTAAACTTTAAAATAAGATTAATTATTAGAACAATTGAGGAGTTGAATGGAATATGGGTACAATTAAACAATATACGTTTTGAGATATTAGCAATTGAAATATAACTAATGCGTAACATTATTGTTTTTTATTGACACAATCAGCTGCTGAACCTGTTGTAATCGAGATATCCAAACGAAACTTTTCTGGCTGATCAACTACCAAATGGCGAGTCCAAAAATACATTGCACGGAAAATGGGCAAAACATGATTTATGTCCTTATTTCATTCAACTCCTCAATTTTTGAGACTAAAATGTCCAAGAGAGTTTATAGAATCAAATAAAGTTTCTATGGAGTTTTACATGATCAACTGTGTTGTTTTATCACGCCAGAACAACGTGAAGACGGCCCGACGGTATCCTGTCACAATATTTTTATGGGTACAACTTCAGTAAATAATTTTAATTATATAACAGGAACACTAAAAAGAACTTTCAAAAATAAAGCCGGGAAAGACTCTATAATGAAATTATACAAGACAATGGCAGTGTCTATTATTACTCGTGGATCCGAAACATGGACAGTGACAACACAACAATCTGCCGAAATACAACCTGCTGAAATGAGATTCCTCAGAACAATAGCGAGATATCAAAGAACAGACAAAAAACATAACACAGAAATAAGACAACAACTAAAAGTAGAGGAATTAAACACAACAGTAGAGAAATACAGAACAAACTGGAAAGAACACTTGTCAAGGATGACTGAGAACAGAATAACAAAAGCAGCATACAACTATTCACCATGTGGAAGAAGAAGTTTGGGAAGACCAAGGAAAAGATGGAAAGAGCAGCAATTTGGAGCCGAACAGGCTAGAAAATAAGCCTAAACCATGAAGAAGAAGACAACTTCAGTAGCTAAATTCTTTTGGAAATCGCTAAAGTACTGTTTATTGTAGTAGAAGTAGGACTTTATTAGACAAAAAGTAAGATATTTACAATATTATTTACAAATATGGGTCGCACGGGCAGTAAGCCGTACGTGCTGTTGACAGTCCGTTACTATGTTATCAAAATGCAATACCATTAATTATTAACAATTATATATAAATTAATTAGTGTATAATGCTGTTGTGTTATTATTTAATTGTAATATTACTGTGTTTTCTTTATGTAATTGTAATGTTAATGTTTTTTTTAGTGTATAATGCTATTGTGTTATTACTTAATTGTAATATTATTGTGTTTTCTTTATGTAATTGTAATGTTAATGTTTTTAGTGTATAATGCTATTGTGTTATTATTTAATTGTAATATTATTATTGTGTTTACTTTATGTAATTGTAATGTTATTGCTATTGTGTTATTACTTAATTGTAATATTATTGTGTTTTCTTTATGTAATTGTAATGTTAATGTTTTTAGTGTATAATGCTATTGTGTTATTATTTAATTGTAATATTATTATTGTGTTTTCTTTATGTAATTGTAATGTTATTGCTGTTTTGTTGTTTATTTTTCTTTACACTAGTACCAATTATTACTTTATTGTAACGGACTGTCAACAGCACGTACGGCTTACTGCCCGTGCGACCCATATTTGTAAATAATATTGTAAATATCTTACTTTTTGTCTAATAAAGTCCTACTACTACTACTACAATAAAGTAATAATTGCTACTAGTGTGAAGAAAAATAAACAAGAAAAAAAGCAATAACATTACAATTACATAAAGAAAACGCAATAATATTACAATTAAATAATAACACAATAGCATTATACACTAAAAAACAATAACATTACAATTACATAAAGAAAACACAGTAATATTACAATTAAATAATAACACAATAGCATTATACATTAATTTATATATAATTATTAAGAATTAATGTTATTGCATTTTGATAACATATATTTATTCATGAATGAGTGTTGATCTTATTTTCCGCGTTTTGTCCAGAAATTTACCCACGTTTATCCAATTTTCTGGATTTACCAATAACTCGTAGCATGCCAATCTTTCCCGATTTGAATTTAGAATCTTTCCGGTAATAACTGACGTCTCCAATATTCTAAATCATTACATTGTCCTAATATATGTATCTCATCTTCAAATTTCCCGCACATTGGACATATTCGCATATCGTGATCGTCGCTAACTGTTTATTGTAATGTAGACCGTATGGAATAACTCTATTGACGCGTTATGTGCAGTATTTTGACTTTGTTATGAGGGTGCCGATGGCGAATGATAGGTGTTTATGAGCAGGAGGCACACCTGGGAAGTGACAGTGGAAGCTGATTGACAGACTAACGTGAAAATGACAGCTCTCAACAACTATTATTTTCCATTTGGCATAATTCCTATTCGATAATACACATGAGATACTGTTATTGATAACAATCATTAATGTTTGTATTTGTCTTTTGCGATATTGAGCTTCAGTAACGCTGACAATTTAAAAGCTTATATTTCATCGCTTTCATAAAAATGCCAATTTCAATTATCTTATCGAAGTAGCTACTTTTTATCGATTTTACAGTGAGAATGTGAGCTTGGCTATCAAATGCGAATACCGTAGCTTGTCTCAAATAGTTAGGCCTACGTTAATTTACGTAGCTAGTTGTTATCACGTTTTGTTCTTTTTTTTTTTCACTTTCAGGAGCTTCACTCCAATATGTAAATGTCATAGCCGCGCGATCTAAAGCATCATTCCTGGCGGTAAAGCTACGAGACATGCTCTGGTTTAACTTACAATCGGGAATAACTTTTTCATGAAATTTTGGCTGGTGTGGGACTGTTAAAACTTAAATTCGTAATGTATCCTTTTGGATACATCAGTTGGTTCAATTAATTTAATTTTTTTAATAAATCAGAAGAAAACGAACAAAAATAAACCACTTAAATGTGTGTCTAATTACACAATATAACTAATAATAACAGTTATACAAGATTCCGTTTTCACTGCGGTCCGCCATATTCGAATAACTAACAGAATAAATGTGTGTTTTGCCAATTTAAGGGTTAAATATTAATAGACACTTTACAACAAATGAGGAAATACTTTAAGATATAGCGGACTTCAAATATGGTGTAAGACCCAAATATCGACTAACTAATTCACTGGTACTATCGAACCCGTATGTTCATGGACGTCAGGACATAAGCTCTCCTTACATCCCTATTCTGGACTAACATTTTCCAATCATCCACTGTACAACCTACTTCCTTCAAATCATGGTTAATGTTATTCTCCCATCTCATTCTTTGTCTGTCTACTGGGGTTTCCTCTCTGGTTTTCCTACAATGAGTTTCCATGCCCTTTCTTTTATTCCCCAATATAAGGAAAATTATTGTTGTCTGGAGGTTAACTACACACATATCAAATGTAAAAAATAGGAACATAATTATAAGCAGCAATGAGATGGAGAGAAAAATTAGGCCTAAACATACGTTACACACTTGATAACCCAATTCTCCAAAAAAGTATTATGTATGTATATATATATATATAATATTCTTCCAGCTATACCGCTATACTATCCATTCATAGTAATTCTGCCCGAGGGCAGGTCTTTCACTGCAATCATAATAATAATTTATTTATTTTACCTGAGAGAGTTAAAGCATTAAGGCCTTTTCTGCCACTAAACCAAGGTTTAAAAAATACAAGAAATAGCCTTACATGTATTTTAATTGATTCTAGATTTAACAAATTAAATGTAATATGTACAAGATACATAAAAAAAGATAAAAAATGTTAATGACTTAGTATAAATTTAAAATAGAGAAAAAATATTTATTAGACAACAGGTAACTGTATAAGCGTGACTAAAAAGTGCCAAGTGCGCGGCAACCCCTGATATCATAGCATTTTCATGCTATGATTTGCAGCTTTACTAGGGATTATAGGTGTAGTTGCTTTCCACACCGGTGAAGGATGATGTAAGGATGATGATAATGATGGCCGGATGATTTTCGGGGACCGTTGGGCCCTACGCTTCCTGACATTTGTCTTACAGGTGAGGAAAAAACCCCCGAACAAATCTTACCCAGGAGCCTGCCCGATCGGGAATCGAACCCGGACCCGGGCTCAAACGCGATTGGAATAGATGAATTATTTTAGGGCATAGAACCCTGAATAAGAGCAATTTCTGAAGGAGCCTAGAGCCATGAGCCCCACGTAGTATCTTTACAGTACCTAAAAGAACCTTAAGACTTAAAGAAATAATCTTCTGTGTAAATTTGTTGGCCAATTCAAGCCCAGAATTCAACTGCGATGCTATAGACTTCAGATGTTAAAGACGTCGTTAAATAAAATACTAACCACAAGACATGTGATTTATAACCGTACAGTAGGCTAATTAAAAATTTAATAGGAACAGCTACTTACTAAAGGTGAAATGACACATTCCGACAGAAACCAACTCCAGAACGGGGATGTTAGAGGAGTTAATCCTAAGTCCACTGAGTGACATAATCAATTAAACATTAGCTAAAGTAGAGGCATAATTAGCAGGGATATAGCTATAATTATGCGTATGTTTACCTAGAGTACGTGTATACTGACAGGTGGCATGAGCTGGTATTAATTCCCGTAATTACCAAATGCCAATTAACAATAATAGCAACAATGCTCTATTATTAATAATAATTATTAAAAATATATGAATATAGAAGAGAATATAAGATAATATAATAAACTGACTGGCTGCGTGAAAGGAATAACGGCACAAGTACGAGGAAAAATACTCTTTTAAAGGCTATCAGTTCTTAAAGTGATCCTAATCAACAAAACCACGTGACCTGCTCGTTTTTCGTTGGTTATGGATACCAACGAACAATGTAGAATCAACAAATACGCGAAATATTAGTTCCCTTCATTAAATTAAACATATATCCTCTGAATATACTTGTTACTCTTCGTGAATGAAAATAATCTTCTTCTTCTTCCTTCCAAGTATTAGGCCAAGGCTTGTTACGATCCTACAGAACATTTTCCCTCCAGCGTTTCATAGGATGGCCCAGTGATCTTCGTCCTCTTGGTATATAATTATAAACAGCTTTGGGGATCCGATTTGAACTCATTCTTTCTAGATGATGTTTCCAATTTAGTTGGTATTGTTTAATATATTCCAAAATGGCGTAGTCTTCAATTATTTTAAGATATCGGTGTTGCTTTTCCGATCCCATCTGGTGTAAACCGCTGTTCTGCGCATTAATCTCATTTCACAAGCCGTTATTCTGCTTTCATGTTGTCTTTTTACCGTAGGTCAACACTGGTCTAGCCAAAATAATAATACTCAAAGCATAGAAAATATTAAAATATACCTACCGCAATCAATCATTACAACTTAAAATATGATATTACGTATGGATGATGCATTTGAGTCATGCTTCAGTCGATTCTATCGCAACAAAATGGCTGAAAGTGTCGAATATTCTGTTGCTGTGTCGCCATCTAAATGTTTAAAACACAAGTCTGGCAAACCTCTGACTAGTGGTAAAAAAAACAGTTATTTTAAATTATTTCACAAATTCAGTGAAAAATCTCACCAGCTTTCTTGTATTATACCCCACTCAATGATCACATGTCTTATATACTTCACACGTGGTCCCTGTCAATGTGACAGTAATTGTGACACGAAAGGTGGAAGGATACAATTGGCGTTTGTTTATGTTAGGTAGTTCTGTATTCGGACTGGGCGGACAGACCGTCCTGAGCACACCGAACTGAAAAAAGCTATTTCGCTATTCCAGTATATTATGTATTCTCATGGGCTAGGGGTTCTATTTCCGGTCAAACCATAGACATTTTTCCTTAAAGGGAATCATTCCTGTGGTTGCACATGGTCTGGAATTTAGGTTAAGTTTAAGTTAAGGACTCTCTTGGCGCTTCATTATAATTTATCACCCATCATATCATCGGGATAGCGTAACTCCGCCTTCTAGGCGCCCCAACCTCAGAAGTGGGTTACAATTAAGCCAACGCCAGGTGAGAACACCAGAAATGTCGAAATGACAATCTGGGGCATTGAATAAAAATGTATTAATGGAATGAATTCTATTATATGGGAATATGTGAATTGTAGGTCGTCTTCCGGATCCGCCATACCAGGTTTGTCTCTCAATACCTACACCGCCATTGTTGGTTTGGGACTGTGGCCGAGAGGAGAAAATACAACTCTCCCGTTGGCCACTTATGTTATTTTTAGTTATCACGCTAGGAGTCAAGGGCCAACATCCTGGTGGGCTCTCCTTAAGAATTCTACAATCATATATTTTTAACACCTATGGGCGCCAAACAAACTATTTTCCTAACATGAAATGAGGTGAAGAAAGATAATATATGAATGAATCAGGTATGAAATTATATAAGGAAACATATACATAAATACATCAAACACATAAACGGAAATAATAACATCAAGCAATAAAATAAAATATACACACAAACTGACAAACTTAAGTTTTTTTTCTCCACACCTATCCAAAAAAACGATAAAACCTCTGATTACACTGAGCAACAAAAATAAACTTTTTTTGTCTCAGAAAGAAAAATATGTGATTCCGATAGTATTTTTTCTCCTGAATTCAAATATGATATCAGTTTTTCTGCATCACGCAAGGTTTCCGAGAGACAGGAATTTATTATAATTTCAAACACTTTAATTATTTTCTACATTCGTAATTACACAATATTCGAACATTCGGACTCACCTAGAAAGTAAGAAATGACGATTTTCTGCTATATTTTGCCTGTGGAGCATCCCTCTTGATGGTCCAACAATAATCGGCCAGAATACTAGGATTCCATTTGCCTTGATATCTCTTTTCCATACCTGAAATCTCCTGATAAAAGTGTTCCCCGTGCTCATTGCTCACTGCGCCAAGAAAATCCGGGAAGAAATCTGGGTTTATTAAAAAAATAATTTAAATCCATTAATTGAAATAAAAAACTGTGGGTGATGGAGAAATTTCGAATACATATTTAAAAACACGATTAAATCTGCATTAAGTACAACTATTAGTACTCATGAGACAAAAATCATGTTGACCAGTGTTATTATGAAAGGAGCTCTGGTATGGGTGGTCTTGGACGCTTTTTCGTGCTTCTTCTCCCTTCCACGCCGGACAATTTGTGCAAAAAAAAAGCATCTACCCCCAACACCAAACTAATAAGAAAACTTCAAAACAGAGAACTTGGATAGCAAAGGGCTTAAATAAGACCCTCGCCTATCGGGAGTCCTTTAAAGGACCCCAAAGTTTAATCTAGTCTAGTCTAGTCCACGGAAAGTCCAGTCACGCCTCTACCGAGACGAAAGGAAGAATACTATATTACTTTCTCGGGGTTCTCCCGTTTAATTAATTTAATTCCACCAACACTGTCCATTCCTCATCTTTCCCCATCATGTCATTTAATCTTCATTTATTAGTTTTACATCACATTTCAACTCATCTCATGTTAGGTGAAAAACAGCCTGGGTTAGCAAACCACAAGTGTTTAAAATATGTGGTTATGGTGATTTAATAGAGGCACACTCATGTACTTCTTCATGACTCCGAGCCTTTGTAACAACTTAGGGCAAAATGGAAGGTTGTAACCCCGCCTCGAGTCATTGCGCACGACCTATTTAGACGGCATGAGTCATTTGTGTGAATGCTTCAAGTGTATCAAACCAGAAACACCACCGATAAATTTAGTTAAGATGCCTCTTATTTAAGGATTAAGAATAATTTATGTCCTGTAAATCTACGACATAGCACTCATGGTTACTCCGTGAAAAAAAAAATGTATCTACTCCGGTCGGAATTGAATCTACAAACTTATGAATAGAAGAGAACATGGTAAACATCAATCCCACGGGACTGACAGTAGTACATACTAGTTACTATATAACTATCTAACTCATTGGGACCAGAGAACCAACTATATGTGGACATAAGGTCTCCATACATTCCTAGTCTCAGGCATTTTGCAATCATTTCCTGTAAAATTTACCACCCTTAAATCGTGGTTAATATCATTCTCCAATATCATTCTTGGCCTACCTTCTACGCTCTGTTCTTCTGGTCCTCTTTCGTTCCACATTCGTACTACATGTAATTTTCATTGTAGTCCACGTGACTTAGTTACTATTTATTACATCTTGTTTCCCATAAAGATCACGTAGTTCACTCTTACAAAGTTTTTTTTATTCACCCGTCCGTTCGTTTTTCTGTGGCTCATAAATTTTCCGAAATATTTTATTCTCAAATTCACATAATATTTTCTTCTATCTTAAAGTAAGAGATGTTTAATATCTGTATATTATAACCGGAAGAATGACAGTTTTATATATTTTTACTTTAAACATTTTTAAAGAGTTATGATGAGACGTTTACAGAGTTGAGTCTATGTTTAATATCCTTCTGCTCGTCATTCCTGTTTGTAACTAATGCTGTCTTGTATTTGAATCCTGCCTCATCTTCATAATTTCTCTATTATTTTTTTGTTAAGAGTCCATTCCTATTTAATAATGTATTCGATTCGACGAATTACCATATAAACTGTAGATAACAGACACATGGAATTCTTTTAATTTAGAAATCCAATTAATAAATTGTATTTGTTGAAACTTTATATATAAAACTATTATTCTACCAATTATATTATATGGATGCGAAACATGGACTCTTACTTTAAGGGAGAAAGAAGAATAGAGTATTTGAGAATACATTTCTTAGGAAAATTTTTGGACCAAAGAGAGATGAACAGACAGGTGAATGGAGAAGACTTACATAACAGTGAACTACATGGTCTTTATAGGAAGCCAGATATAATGAGAACAGTTAAGTCTCGTAGACTGCGATGGGACAGAACATATGGCACGTATGGGGAATTAAAGACGTGCATGTAAGCTTCTTGTAGGAAATCCAGAGGGAAAACGCCTAGTTGGTAGACCAAGAATGGGGTGGGAAAATATAATTAAACCATGATTTGAGGGGAAGTAGTTTATATAGGTGATGATGGGAAAACATTAGCTCAGGATAGGGATGTATGGAGAGCTTATGTCCGCGCGGCCATGAACCTACGGTTCGATAATGCCAGTAAGGTAGCTAGTAAGCTATTTGTTGAAACTCTTTCATTATATAACCGCTCTCTTCCATTCATCTGGAATAATTTAACCTTCAACTTTAATTCTGAAATTAATATTCCAAAAAATAGGGTTTGCTGCTAACAATATGTGAGCTCACGCGAACAGTCTAAGATTTCCCACGCTCACGTCATAATAAAACTGACCAAATAATAAGGAGAAAGATAGTCTAGTAAGATATCTTCACAGTTGATACATTTCCTGAGCATGGCCAAGAGTTTATCTTAGCATTTCTAACTTGGAGACAGGCCTGAAAAATGAACCAAGTCAAAATGATGGAGAAGCGGAAGACTAGTAATTTAATCATTGTTGAGTTTCCCTTGCCTACCCCCTCACCCCCTGACTTGGAAGCGCCAATCTGCGTGTTCGAATGATGCGCACACAATCCCAGAGCAAAATTGCTTGACAAGCAGATGAATGCTACCCTCCTTGGTCTTTTAATGATCTAAGGCGTATCTTATGATCCTAGAAAATAATTTAAATAGGAGTTACTCTACAAGGAGGGCCCAAACAGGACTCAAGAGAGACGATATATTCATTTCGCTTTAACCCCTCTTTTATAAAATGATAAATAATTCAAGCATTCTTTTTATTTCGATTTTATTAATAGAAACTTTAAACCATTCACATTGGAAAATGAGTTCTGTCCATGCGTAATTTATGTTCGTCGATTGAGAACATGAGCCAGATTCGATAAACCAGCGACATTTTGTAGATTTCTTTACACTGCGTCTTTTGGTTAATATTAATAAATAAGCAAACAATAAATGCTTTAAACTCTGTTTGGTGGAACAACAATATTACAAAAAATAGAAAATTACAAATATATCAAACTATAATTCAGAGCATTTTAACATATGGTGCTGAAGTTTGGTAAATTCCTACCAGGGAAATGAAAAGAATTTTAAGAACAGAAATGGATGTTTTAAGAAGATCAGCTGGAAAATCTAGAATGGATAGAATACGAAATAAAGAAATAAGAGAAATCATGGGTGTACACAGAGGAGCCGGACATCATAAACATTATAGAAAAAAAATATTGCAGAGGTATGGCCATGCCAAAAGAATGCCAGAGGAAGTATTGCCTAAAATTGTTATGGAATGGATCCCAATGGAAGGGAGGAAGAGAGGAGGACCGAATAAAACTTGGATAGAAGGGGTACAAGCGGCTATGAATATCAGAGGATTGGAGGAAGATCAATGGATGGACTGAGATGAATGATATTTGGTTTTTAAATTTTTTATCAGGCTGTAACAGCGGTGAAGCAATGAGTGTTTCAATACCATTCCGTAATTTAGTAGGGGTTTGCTTAGAATCCAATGTTATAGTATACCTCTGGATTCTAATTCAAAACCTTCGGAATATGAGACTCTAACACAAGCCGATAACAACTAGGTGGTACTAGTATTTTTGTTGTCAACCCCTAGATCCAAATTGGATATCTTCGGAATAATGAGACTCAAACGTGACCAAGACCCAACTCGCTACGTGCTTGTATTCTTGTTGCCGACACCTGGATTTAAACCCAACAGCTTCGAAGTATGAGACTGAAACGTTTTCAGAGACCCAACTCGCTGGTTAGAGTATTCTTATTAATCTGAAAGTTTTAAATACATGAATAAGACGGAAAAAATTCCTGTGAAAATGTTAAGCTATGATTCAAATTTTTGGTACACTTAATCAACTATATATAAGGATCTCATACCCTTTTGAAGGAATTATAAAATTTTTACATCATAAGAAGTCCATTAATTAGGAGGATTGAATCAAGCTCGTCAAATACACACAATATCCGGAACCACACTGGGTCTACCATTAATAATCTGTTTATACCTCAGAAATTAACAAGTTTGTTTAAATGGGGATAGCTACAAAACACAATGAATGGAGACGCAGGAAAAATGACAATGAATCGAGTATAATTAAAACAAGAGGAAATTAAATAGTTTCGGTTTTTGACATTATAAAAACTTGGAAAATTTCTCGGTCTCCTCTATTATGATGACATAATTAGTATATGATTTATAGTAGCATGTGTTGGTAGCATTCGTTCTTGACACAGTGAGAGAGAGAGAGAATGCGTGGTGTGTGTGTGTAAAGTGTTCCTAGTACAACCTAAAGGCACTGGCGTGGTAAGTGTGTCTTTCTATACAATCGTTATGAGATGTCAGCCGGGTTTCAGCACGCATGACGGCCGCCTTTACCCCGGAACATATGTCTGGTACTCATTACCGTAAGAGAGCTGAGTCGATCACTAGGCCCATATTAGCCTGAAAGTAAAACACACTTTTAATCCTTCTTTTTCACCTGTAGAAAATCAAGTTGCGGCTTACATTCGCTACCTTGTCTTTTACATATTTTGGTCTAAAAATTATTTTCATTTTTAACAATACAGCTAGCGACTGTAATCGAATCTGGGGGCATTTTATCACGCAATAATGAAATATTTTATCAGTATTAAGGGGACCAACTGGTGAATTTCAAATTTCTTTTAGTTTTTCATCTGTTATGACATTTTTATCACATTCATTATGTGCTTATACAAGCGTTTCTGTGAAATTTGGTGTTTAAAAGATGAATTTTTTAAAAATATTTTCTAAAACCAAATGCTCCTTACGATGCATTTTTAAATATTCTCTGTTGAAATTTGAGATTCAGAGTCTTTATAATTCCACGAAATACATTTCCTATGCAAAAATATTCAAAAGGTAGGATACTGCTTATTTTTCATTTTTTGAAAAAATAATATCACTCTTATATTTTTTCCATCTCAATTAAAAAAAACACATGTGTCTTATTCTATTAACTGCAGAGCAAATTTGAATTAGCAATTATTGGAGAGTCTAACCACAACATTTCACTTTGATAGCAAGAAAATTGTATCGTAAGGAGCATTTTAAGCTTTGGAAAATGTCCAAAAAAAATGTAAACAAAAAAAAAGCATTATATATAATTGTAGGCTTTCACGGCCGGCGTCTTGATCCATATTTGGTTCGTCTTCCGGGCTTATAGGCCGTGGTCTGGTTGTCTTCTTACTCGACGTTTCGTCTACTGCTGCGGTAAGAAGACAACCAAGACCACGGCCTATAAGCCCGGAAGACGAACCAAATATGGATAAAAAAAAACATATTAAATTTTAAGCTGTAATACTGACCATACGTTGAACGCTATTTATACTACAGCCACTGATTCTCCGGCCTTAAGGTTTTCACGACAGTATTGCCGATATGGATATTCAGTGGAGTGGCCGCTTTATGCATGCGGTTAGCAAGACATACAGCTGACAACATCTCAGCAATTTCAAACATTACTAGCGCGCTATAGTTGCGTCAAGAGCCGTGATTGGTTGTGGGCAGACATCTACTCACAATACAACCATTTCCGTATTGGCAGTAGAGGGTGAATTCTCCCTTTACCCCTTGTATAACCTAAACTTCAGAGCCGAAGATATGGCGGCTGGGGTATAAACTCTTACGTCACGGAGTCAATTTTGCTCCTACAATAAAAATTTGGGATATGCTTTCCTTTAGGTCGGTAGAAAATTTTTCTAAGTTCTATAGAATCGCAGTGCGCATGCGCTAGTGCTCCAATTATCCCAGGTAGATAAATGCAACCTCCAGCAGTTGGCGGTATATATATGTGAAATCAGTATGACCAACATTGACACAAAATTCCCAGAACTTGTCTAAAAATGTATAATTTATTTTACATATCAAATCACTTTTAAAAAGCAAGGAACCTAAAAGCTAACCAAACCTAAATTAATTACTGTAACACAAATCAATTACTCTAACGTAGGTGAAATGCAGGGAACGTGGAATCACATTTAAAAAGCAAGTTCGGGTTGTTGATGGTGGCAACGCTGGAACAAACATACGAAGTGGAGGGAAAATAACAAAGAGTAGGAAGTAAGCAATGTAGCACGACCGTGTTTTACGCAAATATATAAATATGAAAAAAAAACTCGTTGCAACATTGGAAGATGTTTAAAATGTGTTAAAAAGTGTTGCAAAATGTTTTGAAAGTGTTTAAGAGTGTTTAGTGCATCAGTGGAATAAGATATAAAATTGAAAAATTTTTCGGACCTGAAGGAAAGCACAGCCAAAATTTGTACATGAAAATGATCCTAAAGAATCAGAGTTATTCAAATGCAAATAAACAAAAAATGCATTTTTTTGCCATTTTTTCCCTACATTTTCACCAGTCCGCCCCCTTAATCATCATGAACAGAGTTATGAATTTTTCTCTCAGTTCGGCCGCGACATATGTTCGTGCTATATACTTTACTTTTCTCTCCAAATATAAGGGTGAGGCTTATATCCCAATACGACTTGTTTTCGGACCAATACGGTACATATATATAGAGCTATAAGTTTATTGTAAAACGAAGTTTCTGTTGCAGTATTTGATAAGTTTTATTGGAGCAGAATAACAAACAACTTTTTATCTTCTTTCAATCTATGAGCACCTGAATAGACCCGCATTGGTTCATAGATAACTTCTTTTGTAGTCTGTGCAGAATGGGAATTCTAGCAGGACAATGCAAAGATAACTTATCCACCTCACTTCGTACAACTTTCTATAACCTCATACAGTTTTATTTCTTTTCACAAACGAAAATAACTTTTACCAATTAAATTTTATAACCGAGTAAAAATGATTGATTTTAAGTTAATTTCTATATAAAGATTTATCCTTATTTCTTTTTAGATGGACTAAGAGCAGCTGAAATGATGTTTATTTAGCCTGGTGGAGATAAGGCCACTTGGCCTTGTCTTCTGCTCACTAGGACGAACAGTCACAGGATATTAGATACTGAACGATTACACTGAGCAACAAAAAATAAACGATTAAGTGAAATCTAATTCACTGGCCCTACCCAACCCGTAGGTTCATGGCCGCGCGGATATAAGCTGTCTACACATCCCTATCCCGAGTAATGTTTTCCAATCATCCCCTGTATAATCTAATTTCCTCAGATTATGATTAATGTTATTCTCTCACCTTATCCTTGGTCTATCAATTTTACGTTTTCCCTCTCGGTTTCCTACAAGGAGCTTCCATGTCCTATTTTCATTCCCCATTCGTGCCACATGTCCTGCCAATCGCAGTCAACGAGATTTAACTATTCTTATTATATCTGGTACACAATTGATCTTCTTGGTGATACAATATTAAAATATATATACAGTCAATATGCCCATTTCACCAATAAATATTTAAAATGGTCAACTAGTTTCTACAGCCAAGCTGTCATTCTCAAGACCAGATATGATATCTGGTCTTGAGAATGACAGCTTGGCTGTAGAAACTAGTTGACCATTTTAAATATTTATTGGTGAAATGGGCATATTGACTGTATATATATTTTATTATTATATCTGGTTTCTTATAAAGATCATTACAATTTTAGTCTTCTCCATTCGCCTGCCTGTTCACCTCTCTTTTGTTGAAACATTTCAAATAACTTTATTCTGAAATACTCATAATATTTTCTCCTCTCTTAAAGTAAAGGTTCATGTTTCGCAACCATATAAAATAACTGGGAAGATAACAGCATTATATATTTTCAGTTCCGATTATATATATTTTTAAAATTATATATCACAGTGGTTCTCAACTATAATAATTTATGTTATAATCTTCGTTATAATATTAAAATTCATAGCGTTTCGAAGTCGTGCTTCTTCTTCAGGAACCTTCTTCTTCATCCTGAAGGTGAAGCATGATTTCGAAAAGATTTGAATTTTAATAATATAACGAAGATTATAACAGAAATTATTATAGTTGAGGACGACTGTGTTATGTAAGATAAAAAATATATAATTGAAATAATTTTAACCTCAAAGGTGTTCGAAAATTAATAATAAAAGTATATAATTTTAGTTTAACATTTTTTGAAAGGAGTTGGGACGACACCAGTCCCTGTAATATATAATAACATGCATTTCCAGAATTGAGATGTTTAATTTCTTCGTGCATTTCATTTATATTTGTAATTATTGTTCCTCCTCCTCCTCATCATCATCATCATCATCATCATCATCATCATCACCCAGGGATTAAGCCTGTTGGCTCGTTCCGGTTCCATGAAAGCTAGAATTGTTAAAATTGTTCAGAGCATCTTCTATGTGGACGTCCAACATTTCTCCTTCCTTGTGGTTTATAATTTAACAATAATTTTGGAAATCTTCCTTCTGGCATTCTATAAATATGTTCTTTCCAGTAGTTCATATATTTAATTATTCGGTCTGTAAGTTTGAAAATATTTAGTTCCTTTCCTATATCTTCATTCCTTTTCTTATCCAGCAGAGTATATCCTGCTATATTTCTTATAAATCTCATCTCAGCAGCTTCCAATCTTTGTTCTTGTCTTTTAGTGATCGTCCAACATTCTGATCCATACATCAATACAGGAACAGCCATTATTTTATAAAATTTAATTTTTGTTTATTTTCTTATGTTTTTAAGGGTTCTTTTAATAGTGCCACACATTAGATTAAATTTATTTTTATTGTTCCTTAGTATCTGAATTCAACCACTTCTTCAAAATTTCCCCCATTTTTCATTAACTGTCCATTTCCATTAAGTGGAACTTTATAAAAAATTTTATCTACTACATAATTTCTACACAATCCTCAAAAGTGTTTGAAAGGAATTCTGAATCACTCTGTATATTGATGATAAATTTATTAAAAAGTACTGAACATGTTTTTTACCCTTATCTAAGCATATTCTCATTTACAGGCGTATTTATGTTACCTGCAACTCTTATCTACACACATATATTAGGCTATCTTTTGTAGATCTTTAACAAACACATTATTATAAGCGTGAACAGATTTTGTCAAATATTGAACTCTTTCTATTCATAGAATTCAACAGTCGCACCAATTCAATGTAGCGAAAAAAGTTGGAAATAATGTTTCTTATCAGTAAAATGTTTTTTGTTCTACCTGCATGATATCAGATTATTCCTCCAAGTTAATGTTATCATGCAACAATGGACGCCAGTGAACCGAGGCTATTCTATTCCAATGTTCGGGATGTGGGTTTTCCCCTAATCTTGACCCTTAATAAAAATAATGACTCTTTTATTCTAGTCGTTACAACCTGGTCTCCAACATTGTCTGAATTATTCAATGGTGGTCACTACAATTCTACGTAGTCCACGTTCACAGTCAAGACTAGGGATGAACAAAATAGTCTTACTAATGGAGTCATTTCATCAACATGTAAGATATCAAAAAGTCTTTCATGGATTTATAGGAAATGGTTATGCGATCACTATAATAATGAGTAAGATCGTTGAGGCGCGATAAGGGGAATATTATTTTTTTTGTGACTTGGGGGGGGGGTGATGAGTGAATGTTCTATTATCTACACTTTTTAAGCTACACACTTGATTTTTTGTACACATATTCATGCCATAATAGGTATTATTATACTGAAGTTTCAACTTTCTAGGCTAAAAGTTTTTGAGTTATTTGAAGAAAATCTATTTTAAAAATTTGTATATTACATTTTTTAATTAATCCCATAATTTTTAGTAAAATGTTTGAATTTTTTTTCTACACGACCACTGACTTATTTAGAACAACACTATACATTAACTTTTCTATATCATTATAATAAAGGCAGAAACAATATATACATATACATATTTTTTATTTAAAAAGCTGTCAACGTTGTTTCAAAATCCATGCATATAATTATTAACCATAGTGAGTGGGACATGCAGTGAAAATGTTGTGCTTCTATCATTAAATTTGTCAATGCTATTTTGATTTGAATGTATTGAAATGCAATGAAAATAAAAACGTGGAAAAGCCAATTTGAAAGTTTGCATGCAGTTAAATTAGAATGTAGCTTTACATGCCCTCCTACAGTCATTAGAGAGACTAATAAGCGCCATAGGACACTGAAACATCGCCAACTTATACTTTAAGGTACATAGTATTTTTAATACGAAAACAAACAAAATGCTAAATATAACCGAAATTTCACCTCATCACCTCCCTTAATTCGGAAGGAACTTTTATTGTGAATGTAGTGATTATAAAAAATCGTATACATCACCTTAAATAGCTTGAGAATATAACAAACATACCATATACTCGTAGATTAGAATGAAATCTGCGGATCTGTAGAAGAATGCGCTACCATCTGAGATAATGCAACTCATACCACCACTCAGTCTAAATATAGGTACGAACGGATGGTCGGTACTGATAAGTGGAGTTTAACGATCATGTGACTGCATTATGTTGTCCGGTACGATGTATCAAAAATAGTTGCCACACTTTTTAAAGAAAAGTGTAATTATACAACAATTAAGGAAACTTGACCTCAATTCAAGTTTTATCTTCTTCTTTTTCTTCCTTTCCAGGATTAGGTCAATGTGACCTGTTCCGGTCTCAAGTCCATCGTTTCCTTGGCCGTCCCAAAGATCTTTTTCCATGTGGTTTGGGTATATCTTGTATTGTCCATTCTGTCTAAATGTTCTTTCCATTGGTATTTGTGCTCGTCTAGTTATCGAGTATTGAAAATATCTCCAGTCCATTTCTTATTGATTCATTGTGTAATCTATCCATGCGTGTACATCATTTTACGGATCTTAAAAATTTCATTTCAGTGGCTTGAATTTGTGAGATATCTTTTTTTTTTGTAAGTACCCAAGATTCAGATCCATATAAAAGAACAGAAACAGCCATAATTTTATAAACCATGAGCTGAGTTTCTCTTAGAGTCTTTCGGAGGGTTCTTCTTATGGTGCCACACATAATTTAATATCGGTTTTAATTTATTAGGTATATCCCAATCATAGTTATGTTATATCAGAACCAAGATAGTTAATGTGTACTATCTGCTCTATTATTTCATTATTGATTACTATTTTGCTCTGACTGGCACTTTGCCCTGAAAAGCCATAATTTTAGTTTTTGAAGTTAAGAATTTAAGATTATAATAGAGTTCTAATTGATTCAACATGTAAATGGCTCTTTGTAAATCATCCTCTGACTTCTGTATAATTACCAGATCGTCTGAATACATTAAAATATTCATATACATTTCCTTATCAATTTGTATTCCTATGGGATTTGATTTTTTTTCCATTTTCGTATAACCTCGTCAAAATATATATTAAACAATGTAGGTGATAATGTACACCCTTGTCGAACTCCTTGATTTATTAAAATTTCTTCACTGTTCAAGTTTTATGTCAACCATTTTCTAACCGATAACATTGTCTTAAACTGTTAACAAAGGGGGAAGGGGGTGTTAAATAAGCATGCAGTATAACACATAGTTTAAATGAACACATGTCAATGAAACGGAGTTTTTGTAAAACAATTATGCGTTAAAACAATATAATAATTTACTAAACCTTAAAAATCATAGGTGAAATTGGGTCTTAATGTTGCAGTACATTGCATTGAAGTTTAGGTTTTAAATATATAACAGAGGCTCAGAAAGAAAAAGCCTTTACATGTTGTGGTTTCCATAAAAAATTATAAATTCGGGATGAAAAACATGGCAGCCCGTCATAATTTAAATTCCACTCTACTGCATTCTCATAAATCTTTATAAAACTATCAGAGTTGAAACTTTTTTCTCTTTTTATTTAATTTTTATCTGAATTTAGAAATGTCATTCAAGGTCATGAGAAATTTTAAACAAAAAGTATGTTGCATACCATAAACATCAAATCATTTTTCGAATTAAAAAAACAAGCTAAAAATTAAATTTAATAAATATACCGAGAAGTAAAATCTGCATAATTTTATAAAAATTCCTCTCTAAATTTGTTGCTATATAACAAAGACATCCTAGTGAAATTGTTTGATTCTGTTAAAATATTAGAAATATTTAATTAAAATCACGAAGGCGTCTAGTATTCTATTAGGCCTATATATATATCTCATCTTTTTCGGACATAATTCTGTTATAATGATCTCTCTGTTTTTCGTGTACAATTTTCATTTTTCCTTCTAACTTTTATATTGTATAAAATATAGTAAAATAATATTTCGAAATATATTGGATACTTAAAAAATATCACTTGGAGCTCGTTCTATTAGCGAGATAAAAAGAAAAATAGGGTGTATTAATACATTTCATAAAATTATACCTCACTTGGAATTAACAGATGGAGGATATTGATACTAAATGTGTTTTGATTTGTTTTCAATATATTAGTACTTACAGATACAGTAAAATGATGTTTTCCAATCCGCGTAACCTGAATTATATCTGGATTCATTTCTTTCTGAAAACAAAATAAACAAATATAAGTACAAATAAACAACTGTAATTAAATTACTTGCACAATACTTTTAAAAACATACATTACATTCTTTAAGTTCCGACTATTTCTAACTTTTGTTCTAACGAATATAATATTTGCAAACTAATTTTTAACTAACTATCGAACCCGGAGGGTCATGATCATACAGACAAAAACTCAGCATAAAATACTTCTGGAACTAATATTTTGTAATCATATTCTGTATAATTTACCTCTCTCAAATCATGGTTAAAGTTATTCTCCCACCTCGTACACGGCCTTTACCCTGGTTTTCCTGCAGTTTTCATCACCTCTTTCGTGTTACATGCCATGACCGTTGCACTCTATGAGACTTCATTGTTCCTTTAACATCTGGTTTCTTATAAGGTTCCTGCAGTTCATTGTTATTTTATTATCATAAGTAACTTGTCTGTTCGTCTATCTTTCATCCAAACATTTTCCTAAGCACTTTAGTCTCAAATATTAGTAATATTATGTTCTCTCTTAAAGTTAGGAACCATGTTTCTCCTTTATATAAATAAAAAAAAATCGCCGTTTAAATATGTTCAATTTAACAAGAGTCTATGCAATGCATGATAACATACCTATCCAAAGCTCTGCTTATGTTTAATTTCTTTCTTCATTTCATTATTGTAAGTAATTGTGTACCTATGTATTTGAATTCGCTCAATTTTTTTTTTCAAAACGTTCATTTTTTTTCTTTAGTGGCCATGAAGTAGGCCTACGTACTGTGAAGACTAGATCAACGAGTCGACAGGAATTGCTGCCCATACAATACGAATATTGTTAGTGATGCAATATAATATATCATACATAACTCAGAAAATATTAAGTGTAACACTCATGTTCCTACAAGCTACCTTCTATGTTAATAATATTAATATTGGAAGCCTTTTTTTCCCACTCTTAATGAATTGTATTTGAATGAAATGGATTTAATTCTTAAACTTTGATAATATTATTACCGATAGGAATATTAATGGCAGAAATTGAAAGAAGAATAACTGATGGAAGAAGAATCATTGGCAAGTTTAACTCAGTGTGTTGGAATAGAAATATAATACACAGAACAAGAAAGCTATATTTCTAGTTTTGTTACAAAGCATTTTATTATATGGGTTCGAAACCTGGACAGTAAGTAGAAAACAAGTCAACAAGCTGTAAGCAGTAGAAATGGATTTTTGGAGGCGATCGACAAGAATTTCAAGAACGGATAATGTCAGAAACAGCACAATAAGGGAAATTATGCAAGTTGAAAAATACGTATTAGGAAAAATAGTAAAAACTTGTGAAATGGTATGGACACCTCATAAGAATGCAAGATGAAAGACTACCAAAGAAGATCCTTATTGTAAAGCTAATGGAAGAAGTGAAAGAGGCAGACCTAGAGAACGTTGGACAGATAGAGTGACTTGAATTATGGAAGCTAAAGATTTGAGGGAAGAAGAAGCTTTAGACACGAACCTCTGGCGACAAATCACTTCGGGTTGAAGGAGAAACACTGTATTGTGAAATATTTCTAATAAAAAATTAATGGATGCTATTACACTACATTTTAATAGTTCTGGACACTATTTCGTTTAACTCTATTGTGCCATTGAAAAAAATTGCAACCTAGTGAATTTTCAAAGCATAATTTATGTCATTATACGAAGAAACAATTCAATTATGTCTCTTAAGCAAGAAACTCGTTCCTTTTAGTATTCTTGGCTTATAAAACTCGGAAATAAAACGAGAAATAAGAAGGTTATTAATTTTATAATATCCTTTAAATACCATTAAAGAGGTAGCGTTTGTATGTTTTTCACGTTCTAGAAGTGAAAGTGAATTTAACTGTTGAATATGTATGAGCGTTTGCATTTTCCACGTCTCTGACCGCCAAATATAGAAGCTAATAGACTACTAACTTTCAGCCAAATTCATTCCTTCTTTTCTCTTAAGATAAACTAAAAGGCGTATCCAAAGCAGACCACAAGAGGAACTTACTTACTTACTCACTGGCACTATCGAACCCGTAGGTTCATGACCGCACGGACATAAGCTTTCCATACATCCCTATCCTGAGCTAATGCTTTCCAATCATTCCCTGTATAATCTACTTCCCTCAAATCATAGTTAATGTTATTCTCCCACCTCATTCTTGGTCTACCAACTGGTCGTTTTCCCTCTGGCTTTCCTACAAGAAGCTTCCATGCAAGTATTTCATTCCCCATACGTGCAAGATGTCCTGCCCATCGCTTTCTACGAGACTTAACTGTTCTTATTATATCTGGCTTCCTGTAAAGACCATGTAGTTCACTGTTATGTAGTCTTCTCCATTCACCTGTCTGTTCATCTCTCTTTGGTCCAAACATTTTCCTAAGTAGTGGAATGCAGGCTTTCACGGCCGGTAATCATGGTAGTAAAAGATTCCGGGCTATGTGGCCGTGGTCTATAACTGGCGTTTCTTCCAGACGTTTCTCCCTCAACTGCGGAGGGCATCTTCAGTGGCGAGCGCTAGAAGCTGTTGTTTCCCTGTCGTAGACTCGAGTCTACGACAGGGAAACAACAGCTTCTAGCGCTCGCCACTGAAGATGCCCTCCGCAGTTGAGGGAGAAACGTCTGGAAGAAACGCCAGTTATAGACCACGGCCACATAGCCCGGAATCTTTTACTACCATTTTCCTAAGTACTTTATTCTCAAATACTTGTAATCTCCTTTCCTCTCTTAAAGTAAGAGTCCATGTTTCGCACAAGAGGAACTTAGTAGTTATTTTATTTATACTATAGCAGAGCGTGGTTAATATATCGAGCTTGAAACGCTTAAACGATTGTACAGAATTCGAATACTGGAACATCAATGCTTTTCTGTAGTCTAATATATAAAAATGTTTGTTTGTTTGTACTTTATGCGCGGCCATACTGTGGATCAGAGTGTGATGGGTTTTTTTGCAAAATGTTCTGGAGATTCCCGGGATGAACTTAGGCTATAAGAGAGTTGTGATACTCAACTTCTACACCCTTAAAAATCGCCCTTTGTAGTGGAAAACGTGAAACAAGTAGCTCTTTGGATGTTCAAGTGGCTTACGCTGGCTAAACCATAACAACTACACAAAATTAATGTACACAGAATTAAGTATCTCAAAACGCTCTACAAGAAGTACGCGACAGCATATGTTTATCTCTTACGGATAACCCAGAATAACCAATTTTGTCTTTAATTCATGCCCAGAAGATTGAGACAAGTACGTAGATTCCTGTGTAAGCATAGCAGCACATGGCGGGTATTTTTTACGGATAACTCACAATAACGAATTTTGTCTTTTAACTCATGTATGCCAAGAAGATCGAGATAAGTAGATTCCCGGGCAACACCGGGTAATCAGCACGGGGAATCCTAAAATAATTACGATATACATTTATAATTATTTTTCTTTATACTTATTCAACTAATCATAAAAAGTACATTAATTTTTGTCTTTCAGCTCATTTATGCCAAGAAGATCGGGATGAGTAGATTCCCGGATAACACCGGGTAAACAGCGCGGGTATCTAAAGAGAATTACTATATAATTTTAATTTACACTTATTTAACTAAACATAAAACACATTAATTTTCGTATTTCAGCTCATTTATGTCAGGAAGATCGGGATAAGTAGATTCCCGGGTAATCAGCACGGGGCATCTAAAAAATATAAATTTATAATTATTTTTCCTTTTACTTATTCAACTAAACATAAAAACCCTTTAATTTTTATTTATTTAGGCGTAGGAGCGCATGCCGGGTATTAGCTAGTAGTGAATAAAACAAATTACAGAGTTTTCAAACTTTTTGCTGTCGAGGCGCCTTCCCTGTCACTATAGTAAAATATACTTAATTTATTAATCACTGGTAGATTTGAAATGTTTGTCAATTAATATTGGTGATGTAGGCTACATCATTTTAATGTTACTGGCCGGTGTAAAAATTAATATTCGTGTTCCATCCATAGTAATTCTGCCTGATGTCAGGTCCTTCACTGCAATCATAGCACGGTGTGGTAGCTTCCCATTGCTTTCCACACCGGTGAAGGATGATGATGATAATGATAGGAATTATGATGATGATGATGGCTATATGAATTCGGGGACCGTTTGGGCCTTAAAGTTTTCCTGACATTTGTCTTACAGGTGAGGAAAAACCCCGATTAAAACCTCACCCAGAAAAACTGTCCCGACGGGGGATAGAACCCGGGCCCGCTGCGTGACAAGGCAGCACGCTACCTCGAGACCACAGCGTTGGACATATATTCGTGTTAATAGTAGGAATTGAATGCACTCTGTAATATTTATATAATTAAATTTCTTACTCCATTCAACTTTGCCTACTTAGTTATTTTTTGATAACAGTTTGTTTTTACAGAAAAAGTACACTATTTAGCCCGCTCACTCTAACTTGTGTATCGTGACGTCGTTGTTACATTGGAGAAAGAAGAGGTGAATTGATACTACTTACTGACTTACAATATCGACTCATCTGCTATTAGTGAAGAGGCATTTCAAATGTGAATTTGTACCTAGAAGTTATTCTAAGTTAAACTAAATTTAAAACTGGTGGCAAAATTATCTCGTGTAGCACAATACAGGAGGTCTCAACACTGATACAAACAACACAGACAGCGTTTTCTCTTACTCTTATTTTTCAAATTATTCACACCTCTAAACCCAGATATATGTAAGGTCGCTTTAATCTTCTATCCTCCAATAATAACGTCAAAGCTAGATAGCAGATCAATGGAGTAACCTGGACATTAACAAAGGCAGATAGTAAACAAATAGAGGCTGCAGAAATGAAGATGTTGAGAGCAATAGCAGGATACCAAAGGACCGATAAAAAGAAAAACGAAGATAGAAGAACAGAACTTAATATATTTAATCACTGTGAAAGAATAAAATATTACCAAAATGCTTATCTTCAGCACGTATTACGAATGAATGAACAGCGCGTACCAAGAAGAATGTATAATTATAAACCAAAAGGGAGAAGAATGTTGGGAAGACCATTGAAGAGATGGAAGGACATATTCGACCTATAATGAGATCGGAACAGGCCATTGGGCCTAATCCTTGTTGTTGATGATGATGGAGTATTAAACATACCGTATCTTCGAGCATCTCACTTTTCTTCGTCTTTCACTATTTCACTTTCCCGTTATTGGATTTCAGTACCAGTGGAAATCGGAAGCTGTCGATGAATAGTATATTTCAAGCAAAATTTGACAAAATTTCTAAAATCTCTACATCAGTAATCCTTTATTTTTCGTTTTTTAAAACCTGGAGTTATTTGAAAATGTAGAATATTTTATACATGTATTTATGACTACTATTTCAGTAAATCTAACTTATTTCAAATACACTTTTGTGTAGTATATATTATTAACTATAGAAATAGTTACAATGTAGAAACATATATCTCTACGTCCTTTTATACTGGTTTAGTGGATGATAAGGCTTTAATGCCTTAACTTTGCCAGTAATAATAATAATAATAATAATAATAATAAATAATAATAGTAATAAATTTATTATTATTATTATTATTATTATTACTATTATCATTACTGCTACTACTATTTATATTACTTTAGTAAGAATAATGGATTCAATACAAAACTTTAATAGAAAGAGAAATTAATACATTTCTCTGAAATTTATATAATTTCATACAAATACTTCAAAAGGTTTTATTGTTTTGATTTTATGGCTCTAAAGAGTTATAAAGGTAGCTCTTTCTATTAGTTAAACAAATGTTAGAGAGCATTCCAGGGAACTATTTGATATCAAACATTTACTATCTATGATTGCGAAATGCCAGCTATTTGTTTAAATTAGCGAGTTTTCTACATTCGTGATACAAACTGTGTAACTTATTATGTGTACCGAATGCTTCATATCTATATTCGAATGTTACTGCTTTGTTTGAACTCTATGCATATACATTTAGAATCATATGTAATGGCACACTAAATCAGAGGATGAAAATACATAACAGTAATAATAACAATATTAATAACATTCAATTCATATAGAAGTCAGATTCAGTCAACTTGAATTAGATTTCTCCGTAGGATAAAATTATGTACGAAGTTGGACTTGATACGAAATAAAAGTAATTAAATATACAGAACTTAAATGTGATAATAGATGAATACTAACTGGGCCTCATGAGTAACGAAAAAAATCCAGCTGTGATGAATATCTAACAAAAGGGAGGAAAAAACAGTTGGACACCGAGGAAGAGATGGTTCTAATACAGTGAAAACAAACAGACAAGATTCCTTAACCTTCAATAGTAATAAAATAATAATAATAATAATAGTAATAATATGAATAATAATAAAAATAACAATAATAATAAAAATAACAATAATAATAACATTAACTGTAATTTGAGGGAAGTAGATTACACAGGGGATGGTTGGAAAACATTGGCTCAGCATAGGGATATATGGAGAGCTTATGTCCGCGCGACCATGAACCTACGGGTTCGATAGGGCCGGTGAGTTAGTTTAATAATAATAATAATAATAATAATAATAATAATAATAATAATAATAATAACAATATTATCATATATACCATAACAATAATAATATTATTAATATTATTAAATATTTAGGTCAACCATTGTGATTTCAGAGTAGCGTCGCTGCCTTGTACGCAGTGGGCCCGGGTTTGTTCTACGGCAGGGATAAGTTTCTTAGGTGAATTTTTTCGAGGATTTTCCTCACCTGTAAAACCAATGTCAGCGAACTTTAATGTCCATATGGTCCCCGAACATCATCTGGCAATCATAATCGTCATTATGATATTCACCATGTTTAGTAGAATGTTGTATGGGAGGTGGCCTTAAACGTTCAGCTGATCGCTCATTCGCGGAAGCTTTCCATATCCTTGTGTCATCATAAAGACATGTATGTGATCCGATGTTTAAATCCCTTTCCCGACAGGTCGTGTCACTGTAACGTCCGGGTGGCTTGTGGCACTTAAAAGTACATATAAATATGAGAGGTTAAACTGAGAGTCATTTCCTTAATGTTGTCCTTAGTCACATGGCATTTTGCCATAAATCTTTTTTTTTCATTGCTAGGGGTTTTTCGGTGGATGAACGTGTACATCACAGTGCAGAATCGATGAAGACAGAATTGATTTCAAATGTATAATGACTAACCACAATGCTTAACTCTTACATATATCCTGCTATGAAATAGAAAAGACGCACCATAAAAGGGGGGGAAAATCATTTTTAAAAATAATATTTTAATTGAAAAATTACATTATAATAAACTAGAACTTCGTGAGCCAATTGAAATGGCTTCTAAGTCGGATGTGGCAGTCACTTGGAGAGCTTTGAATTTACTTCAATATTAAAATATATAAGTCTTCATATTAGTATGGTTAAATTATACCCGATAAGGAATATAATGGATATGTTTGTGATTTGAAGTGACGTATTTGCCACTAAATAGTTTATCTAATATATAATAATCAATGTTTGTTTGTTTGTTCTTATTCTATGCACGGCCATACCGTTCATCTGATTTTGATGGGTTTTCTTGCACAATGTTCAGGATATTCCTGGGATGAACATAGGCTATAAGGGAGTTGTAATACTCAACACTTTCACCCCTAAAAATCACCCTTTGTAGCGAAAAACGTGAAATAAAGTCCCTATTTTGACGCTTAAATGGCTTACACTGCCTAAACATAACAAATACACAGAATTGATGTACACAGAATAAAGTATCTCAAAAACCTCTACAAAAAAGTCCGCGACAGCATATATTTATCTTTTACGGATAACTCACAATAACCATTGTTGTCCTTCATTGATGCCAAGAAGACCGGACAAGCATAGCAGCTCAAGGCTGGTGGTAAAAAACACATTAACATTTATTTAGGAAGTAGCAGCGCACGCCGGGTATTAGCTACTTTACTATAAAAGAGTAACCAGCTTAAACTAACTCAGAATATATTAATCTTAAGATAATTTATGACTTTGTAATGTTTACTACCAACTTCCTTCTTAGAAATATCTTTTATTCTACGTGATGTTCCAGCATAGCATTTGGATATTGCATTGGAAAATGAGTGAATAACTAGTTACTAACTGTATCGATACATATCTGTGAACATCGGTTACAATATTCATAAACAATAATGTTAGTCCGTTTACACTATGGCTAATTTTAAATAGGTTTATTCACGTTTCCGCTATAGCCAATTTATCGCGCATATATGAAGCACCTTTCAACAATTTTTCAAAAAGTGGCCCTTAAATTTGATATGGGTCTGTGTAGTTTGTATTGATGAACAATGTTAGGTTAGATTGGTTAGGTATAACTTTTATTGTTTTAAATATTTCGGTATGTTACGTTAGTTAGGTTAGAATAGATTGGGTCGGTTAGATTAGATAGATTAGTTGGATTTATTGACTTGGCGACCATTACTTTTGTTAGGGCGATTCACATACTGTAAGTTGACTATTGCAAACGAGCATGACTAATAGATATATTCAGCATTTAATAACACTGGTCAACATGATTTTTGTCTCATGAGTACCAATAGTTGTACTTACTGCAGTTTTTTTATCGTGTTTTCAAATATGTATTCGGAATTTCTCCATCACCCACAGTTTTTTTTTCTATTTCAATTAATGAATTTAAATAATTATTTTTTTAATAAACTTTTTTCGTCCATTTGTCCATTGTAAAATAATACCAAATGAGCTAACTCAAATGATTTCAGCTATGGAAAAGAGATATCAAGGCAAATGGAATCCTAATACGCTGGCTGATTATTGTTGGACCATCAAGAGGGATGCTCCACAGGCGAAATATAGCAGAAAATCGTCAGTTCGTACTTTCTAGGTGAGTCCGAATGTTCGAA
The DNA here is from genome assembly GCA_030220185.1 of Diploptera punctata. NCBI lineage: Eukaryota > Metazoa > Arthropoda > Insecta > Blattodea > Blaberidae > Diploptera > Diploptera punctata. Next base: position 4,712,561 of record JASPKZ010008365.1, on the reverse strand, counting down.
TATTGTGTAGTTACGAATGTAGAAAATATTAAAGTGTTTGAAATTATTATAAATTCCTGTCTCTCGAAAACCTTGCGTGATGGAGAAAACCCGATATCACATTTGAATTCAGGAGAAAAATACTATCAGAATCGCATATTTTCCTTTCTGAGACAAAAAAAAAATATTTTTTGTTGCTCAGTGTTTTTGTTAATTTTGCACATATTAGGCTATTTCTACATCAACTTCTCATTTAATTATCAGGAACTTCTTAGTATTTTTAAAAAGGACACATAGGCCTATATCTTTTTAAGTAATTATTCACATACGGCTAAAATCATTTTTGCTTTTTTTTTAATTCACGTAGACTAGAACCTTTTTTTCAGAGCATTCGGTATAAATATTTTCATAATTTTGTGTGAGGCCATTAACTTAGAAACATACTATTCTAAATGTATCATCAAATTCCAAATTCAATCTCATTAAATGTTCTTGTGCTTACGTAATTCCAAGTTTAAATCGAAATATAGTTTTGTGAAAATGCTATGTGGAAAAAAAGAAAATGTACTCTGTTGTACTGTTATGCAGGAATAGTATCATGGCGAGTAGATCGTATTACGAAGTCATTCCACTTTCGAGTCAGCAGCCAGTCAGCGAACCAGAAAACACAACCCGCTTCCTAGCTCTCCAGACCACTAGCTGCAAGAAAGATGCGAGACGAGGGGTACAATGCGATAAAGATAGCTATAGAGCGCAGCGAAGGGTGAGAGGGAAATAGACTAGAGAAAACAAAAACGGGAGAGAGAAGAGCATCCTCTGCGAAGAAGAAAGAGTCTCTAGCGTGAGAATCTAAAATCTGGGAGATTTTGCAGAATCTCTGGGGCATAAAATGTTTTGGAACTCAACACAAAAAGTCAGTGGTCAGAACGGGATTGGAATATAAAGCTTTCTTCAATGATGATATTTTGTGATACCTTCTTATTCCTTCCTCTTATTTCCCCTCTCCTATTTTCTAAAAAACCAAGTAGAAGAAGATTGCCATTTGTGTCTGGGAAGTGAAGACAACACAGCTTATCTGTTTCTTACAAGTGCGAGTCTTTCTTGCGATCACTGTCAGTGAAATGGAGCAAAATGCTTTTCCACAGGATTATATGACTGGCAATACAGACGTTTAAATCTGACGACCCTGTTTATGTTGGAACTGCACCACAAACTTCAGTCCGTATTATAGGGCTCACAGACTTCATGTAAAACAAAGTTTAACAACACAGATTTTCCTTCTATTTCCAACCTCATTCAGGGATTTCATGATACAGTTATTGTGATACGTAGCTTTTAAATTTTTTCGAAGTAGAAATTTTACCATTTTATTAAAGTTGAACAATACTATTACCGACAAATTAAAAAGAGAAGACGGTAACTCAGAACTAAATTAGGATATTATTTAATTACTAAATCTCCAAGATTAGGAGACCTATTTCGCAAATGTATGTTACGGCTATAGTTAAAATATAAAAGAAAATTGAGATATTAGCCATAGACATGTTGCACGTATGAAAATGTATAATTACGTATTTTGATGAGTTATGTCCTTAAATGTATTTATGAGTATGTACGGGGGGGGGAGTTTGTCAAGTACTTATAACGTTCTGAATTTGTATTTTTGTCTCTTTCTTAGGTACAAGAAGATACCTAATATTATTATGAAATAGAAGTACAGTCTTTCACCTACCAAAAGTAATGTACCAAAGTTATATCTCAGAAATCCTATAGTAATTTGATAGCAACTCAAATTTATAATGTTATTGTAACAGCTCACGCTTTTATTATGATTTTCGAATGGGATCTTGTCAATTTTTCTAATATATATCCCTGAACGGGATTTGAACCCGGACCTATGGGTTGGTACCCCAGCGTGCTGTCCATTACATCACCAGGCAAATTCAATTTAAACACTTATCCTTCTTTATATATATATATATATATATATATATATATATATATATATATATAATTCACCATTATTACTAGATGTCGCGAGAAATTAGTCTTCACTGCCATCTAGTAGCTGACTATAGCAAGTGAGCAAATTAAAGAGAATATTTTTACTTTATAGCAGTGACGCTTTATCTATGTTATAATTAATTATTGACATTCAGCAATGCAAGCTTAATATTACATCATAAGAAAAATAGATGCCTGAACGGGATTTGAACCCGGACCTCTGGTACCCCAGCGTGCTGTCCATTACACCACCACGCAAATCCAATTCAAACACTTATCCTTCTTATAGTCCACCGCTGTGGTCTCGAGGTAGCGTGCTGCCTTGTCACGCAGCGGGCCCGGGTTCGATCCCCGGGGCAGTTTTTCTGGGTGATGTTTTTACTCACCTGCAAGACAAATGTCAGGAAAACTTTAAGGCCCAAACGGTCTCCGAAATCATATGGCCGTCATCATCATCATCATTATCATTATCATCATCATCATCATCCTTCACCGGTGTGGAAAGCAACCGGAAGCTACCACACCTACAATTCCCTAGTAAAGCTGCTAGCATAGCATAAAATACTATGATTGCAGTGAAGGACCTGCCTTCGGGCAGCATTACTATGGATGGATCCTTTATATATATATATATATATATATATATATATATATTTTATCATCATCACTCCAGGGATTAGGCAGTTGCCTGTTCCGACTTCATAATGCATCAGCCCAACGTCTTCTAGGTCTTCCAACATCACGTCTTCCTTGTGCTTGATGATTCCTTGCTAACAATGGATATCTCTCCTTACTCATTCCATCCATATGATCAATCCATTTCTGTCTGTAATTCGTGACGTTTGACGCGAGAACTCGGTCTTCACTGCCACCTAGTAGCTGACTATACCAATTAAGCAAATTAAAGAGAATACTTTTATTTTATAGCAGTGACGCTTTATCGATGTTATAATTAAATTAATTATCAAAATCAATCTATGAATAGTTTATCTTTAACATACTCGTACAATTTCATCAAATCTTTAAAATTGCTCTATTGTAAATAACTGTAATTTTAGAGTCGTAACTCTCGTTTTGAGCAACCGAAAAGCCATCAATTAAAAACAGCTTTATATATTTTACTTCACATGAAATTGGTCATTATTATGGTACTACATGATAAGTGAAGCATTACGTAGTACTCGTGGACTTCTATTTGATTTACTAAAGTGGAAGAGATTAAATTTCATCATTGAATGGTAGAAAGTCTTCCTCTTGAAATGATTTATATAAATTGGATATAACGATATATCTCTGCATACAATACATTAGAATGAGAACTGCATGAGAAATTCACGTTACTTCAGCAAAAATATCGCATTCAAAATAATTCACTTTATGTAGAACGTGTAATGTAGAATACATGAATCGCCCACATGTGAAATTATTCAAGAAATTACGCTACGAATACGCACAGAAATGTACTAATAGCATTTATCAATAATCACTGATGTAAAAAATATATGTTTCAAGCTTTTATTTGAAAATGGTGGTCACAAACAGCAGTGATATAAAGATGAGTAAAAATAATTAATTTAATTAGTTCTTGCAGTAAAACGAATTAAGTACATCTTTGTTAATACCTTAACACTGAACAGCGTTTATGGAACTGTAAAGTGACAATGTTAGGAGTGTAACTATTTATGGTCATTTATTTTTCATGTTTATACAGCACTAGCTAATTCCCGGCGTGCGCTGCTACTCCTAAATAAATGAAAATTAATGTGCTTTTATGCTTAGTTGAATAAGTAAAAGGAAAAAAATAATTATACATTTATATTTTTTTATATACCCCGTGCTGATTACTTGGCGTTGCCCGGGAATCTACTTATCCCGATCTTCTTAACATAAATCAGCTGAAATACGATAAGTAATGTGTTTTATGTTTAGTTAAATAAGTGGGGGGAAACATTTATATCGTAATTATTTTTAGATTCTCCGTGCTGTTTACCCCGGCGTTATCCGGGATTCTACTCATCCCGATCTTCTTGCGACGAAAATTAATGTACTTCTTACGATTAGTTGAATAAGTAAAATGAAAAATAATTATAAATATATATCATAATTACTTTAAGATTCCCCGTGCTGATTATCCGGTGTTGTCCGGGAATCAACTTATCTCGATCGTCTTGGCATAAATCAGCTAAAAGACAAAATTCGTTATCGTGAGTTATCCGTAAAAGAATACCCGCCATGTTCTACTATGCTTGCACGTGAATCTACGTACTTGTCTCGATCTTCTCGGCATCAATGAAAGACAAAAATGGCTATTGTGAGTTTACAGATAAACATTATGCTTTCGCAGAGTTTTTAGAGCTTTTTGAGATATTCAATTATGTGTACATTAATTTTGTGTATTTATTACGGTTTAGGCATCGTAAGCCATTTTTAAACGTCCCAAGAGCCGCTTTTTTTCACGTTTTCCACCACAAAGGACGATTTTTAAGGGTGTGAATAGTTGAGTATCACAACTCTCTTATAGCCTGTATTCATCTCGGGAATCCCCTGAACATTTTCAAAAAAAAAACACATCACAATTGGACCAATGGTGTGGCCGCGCATAAAGTACAAACAAACAAACAAACAAACATTTTTATATATTAGAATATATGGACGAATGGTGCTCCGGCGAAGGACTTCAAACCGAGGGTTCCGAATTTGAAGATTTTCGATCTCTTAAATAAATCACAAGCTTAAATGAATGTTAACTTACCTTCCCCATCCAATTAATACCTTAGTTACCTACTAGATGTCTCATTGAGACAATATGCTGATCACATATCATCCTAAGCAATGTTTACCGACTATATTTATATTAAGTAATGCCAATAGTCACTACGTGACTCGTTTACCTGTTTATTTATTTACTCACATATCACTATTTTAAATGTAGTTATTTTAAGATATTTATATATTTAACGAGTCCACCGCTGTGGTCTCAGGGTAGCGTGCTGCCTTGTCATGCTGCGGGCCCGGGTTCGATCCCCGGTCGGGACAGTTTTTCTGGGTGAGGTTTTTATCGGGGTTTTTCCTCACCTGTAAGACAAATGTCAGGAAAACTTTAAGGTCCAAACGGTTCCCGAAATCATATGACCATCGCAATCATCATCATTCATATTCATCTTAGGTTAAACTTAGGATTAGGGATTCTCCTGGCGCACCATTATCATCAACACCCATCATATCATCGGGGCAACGTAACCCCGCCTTCCAGGCGCCCCAACCTCAGAAGTAGGTTACAATCTCCATGCCAGGAGATAGACCAGGAATGTCGAAAGACACCCTGGGGCATTTGAATATATATATATATATATATATATATATATATATATATATATATATATATATATAATGAAAACGGCAATGTTTGAAAACAAATGAGAAATGTTTGGTTATGTTTCATTTGTTCATCCACTGAAACCTAGATCATATTATTTATTGCCAAATAAGATCGCAATATTGTAAGCATGAACCCTAGTGGAGCAAAAAATGAAACACATCAAACTGTATATTATAACCAATATTATGGTTTATTAATTATTTTGTTTTAGGAAAAAACTCACTAAAATCATTATTTAAAAACACAATTATTGAACACACAGTTATCAAATGTGTAGTTCGAAAGAATATGTCCATTATTTGCTATGTTCAACGTATTTGTTGGATAGTCAGACACTGCAAAATAATGCTCTGACCTGTTCAGAATATTAAAAAGGAGGAGCTTTCTTTATTTTGATAAAGATAATTAGATAAATATCGAGGCGAAACACGACTGTCAAAGATTGTAAAACAAAATTCATTGAAACGTGATTGGTCATTGACTCCCATTTGGGGCATGAGTTAAATAGTCCTAGTAATGTGTTAATTGCCTACTGGATGCCTTATTAGATCGGTATGTTGACCGCACACATTCTTGACATCTTCTTCTTCTTCACTTCACGGACTAGGCAAAATGCTTGTTCCGCCTCACAGTTGTTCCTACATTCCTTGAACCTCTTGGTTTGTAGTTAAATGCTGCTTTTGGTACCTTGTTACGTTCATTCTTTATAATGTCTAAACAATTTTTCTCTATATTCTTTGATGTTATCATTTAATGGATATATATTTAACTCTGTTCTTATATCTTCATTCTTTAACCGATCCAATCTTGTGCAGCATTTTGTTCTTCTAAGGAAGTTCGTTTGTATACTTTGTATTCTACTTTGTAATGTTTTGGTCATTATCCAAGTTTCACTCCCATAAAGTAATGCAGGAACTGCCAATGTTTTATAAAACTTCAATCTAGTGTATCTTCTTGTTTTGTTCTTTAATGTTCTATGTATAGTTCCACATATAATTTAAAATCTTGACAGTTTCACATTTACGTCCCCTTCAGTTTTTGTCTTTATAGTAAAATTACAACCCAAATAATTACAATTTGTTACTTGTTCCAGAGGTTTGTTGTCTATTATAATTTTTTATCTTATATGCTCACTTCTCCAAAATGCCATTATTTTCGTTTTTTCCTTTGATATTTTAAAATTATATTCTTGGCATAACTGATTTAATTGATGTAAAGCGTACTGGAAATTATTTTCATCTCCTTAAATAATAACCACATCGTCAGCATACATTAAAACATTTAATATTTTAAAAAGGTCCATTCTTATACCTACAATAACATTACTTTTCCACTTTTGGATGATGTCATTAATTCTGTTTCTTTACTTCCTACACCTCTAACATTCCAAGTAACAATATTTAATCTATCGCAAATCCCTAAGCGTTTATCCTTTTTCTGCTTAAGTCATCGTCTATTAAATCCGTACGGCTGAACACTGTGAGAGAGTTGAGTTTGGAAATTTTTATGTGGTCGGGTTATCAGCCCAGACGCACAATCACATTCCGTAGTGGATCGGGGATTTATTTCGGAGTTTCCTTCTCCTAGAAGGGATGCTAACCAAAACTTTGGAGTCCCATCTACCCCTTGTCTTGCTGGTTTCCTCTTCCTCCTTCTTTTATTCATGACATATTTAGGGAAATTAGCTTAACTAAATTAGTTGTGCCTAGTAACTCCTAACAAAGCAGAGACTGAAGCCCAACATTGAGCTGTTACGCCATTGTAGGTAGACAGATCACGTTTTTGCAGTTTCTCTACTGTACATAGAGAGTAGATTCACTGTTCTTTTGCTTTACCTACACATTACTGGTAGGCCTAGTCATCATAAATGCGAACAAAATTTGAATATTTTTAGTATATTACGATGCGAGGTTAGGAAGTGGTTTTTACAGAATCGAGGAAATTTTTAAAACCTCATATCACTCGGTTTTTAATTTCCGAGATTCTGTGAAACGCTTATTTTTTGCGCGATGTATTTTCATAATAATAAATAATAGTAAAATAATAGCATCTTTGTTGGAATATTTGCGTTCATTATAAACAATTGTCTAACGTTAACAGTGTGGGCAATATTTATTAGTTGAAACAACAGGAGGCCTTGATAATATGGCCGCAAGCTAGTATTTAGTTTTATATTGTTTCAAATAAATTTCAGTTTATTTAAAATGCAGTGATTTGTTTCGTATAATTCATATTAACACTACCTTTTGGATATTTTTTGAATATACATTGTACATAGTATACATAGAGGGCAGTGGTTTTACTTCCCGAATGTGGGTGTAAATGTAATATTACAGTAGAGTTATTTAGGTTGGCAATCCCGAGATGTACGAAGTTCAACTTTCAATCATGATCTCCATTGCTGTGAGTATAACAAAATTCACTATTGCGCAAAACAGAAATTTACTTGAATGTTTTCAAAAGAAATTTGAAACTTTTGTCCCCAAAAAATGATTATATTTCAGTGTTTTGTTTCATGTAGCATAGAATATTGAGATAAACTTCCTTTGTACTGCACAGGGACAATCTACTTTAGAGAAACAGGGCAGTGTGTGGAGATTTCCAGTTTCTACTGCATTAGCATGATTAGCTAAGTTCTCAACTAATCCCTTACAGAGTGAGAATTATCTTGCACACAGTATCCTATATCCCGTTATTGTATTTCAGATTACTTGAGCCACTCCCGGCTTTATACATTATCTGACTTGACCACTTTCAAAATAGTATTTGCATGTTATCACAAACGTAATAACATTTAATTACATTCTTAAGATTTACAACTTAAAAGTAAGCAAACATAACAAATTTAATCCTAATTAAAATAGTTTTATTTGGTATAATCCTATATTTGAAGAAAGGGTAAAGTATTTTGAGTTTTTGAAAATAAAGTACTTGGAAACCTATTTGGACCAAAGAATGAAGATCATATATATATATATATATATATATATATATATCCATTCCATAGTAACTCGGCCCGAGGACAGGTCTTAATCATAGCATTTTCATGCTATGCTTTGCAGCTTTACTAGGGAATTATAGGTGTGGTAGCTTCCCGTTGCTTTCTACACCGGTGAAGGATGATGATGATAATGATAAGGATGATGATGATGATGATGGCCGAATGATTTTCAGGACCGTTGGGCCCTAAGCTTCCTGACATTTGACTTACAGGTGAGGAAAAAGTTATACATATACAGAATATACGAAAACAGATGTAAAAAGAACAGTTAAATCCATTCGACTGCGATTGGAAAGATATGTGGTACAAAGTGGAAAGAAAATATCGGCATGGAAGCTTACTGTAGGAAATCAGAGGGAAAGCTCCGACTAGGTACAGGAAGAATGAGGTGGATAAAAGTAAAGTGATCCGAGTACAGGCCATAGAAGAACCTTGGGGTAATAGGAGGTAAAGGATCCCACTTTTTCTAGAAAATCATCATTTGATGTCAAACGGATTGTGAGCCCTGCATGACGTTCCTCTTTACCCCTAGAACAAGCTTTTGATGCACATTTCCGTTGGGAGCTGAGTCGACCGAGGGCCAGTGCTACCAGAAGGTATGGGTCAATTTAAAAATCCCAACTACACCGGGACTCGAACCCTCGACCTTCCGGTTTGTAGCTTATTGCTTTAACCAACTATGGTACGGCGTTCTCAGAATGATAAGGGAGAAATCCAGAAAATTGGTTAAACGTGAGCAGATTTCTGGACAAGACGCAGAAAATAAGAACAACGCTCATTCATGAATGAATAAATACAATTTTATAAAGAGAGTATTTTATTTTATTCAATGCGCCAGGTAGTCATTTCGGCATTTCTGTTATTCCTTTTCTGGTATTGGCTTAATTGTAATCCACTTCTGAAGTAGGCACGCCTAGAAGGCGGGGTCACGTTACCCCGATGATGTGATGGGTGATAAATGATAATGAAGTGCCAGGGGAGTTCTTAACCTAAATTTCAGAACATGTTCACACACAGGAATAATTCCCTTTAAGGAAAAATTCCTATGGTTTAACATAGAATCGAACCCAAAATCTCATGAACAGTAGTCAGAAACGCTGACCATTAGCCCATGAGGCTGGTCATAAAGTATAATTAAACTGCATACTTTTAGCATACCTTCTTAGCATAATTGTTTAATTTTAATGTAGGTCCAATTAATTTTAAATATTCGTATAGTTTTGATTTGCTTTATATTATTTTTAGACCTAGATGATACGGACAGTCATAACACGTACGGAATTCTGCCCGTGCAATTAATTTATTAGGGAAGTATAATGTGTGGAAAAATATTAATTCAGGATATGGTTACACGGAGAGCTTATCTAAAATAGTATTATTTTATTTTACAGGTAAGTAAGCTGTCATTGAATACATCTTCACCAGATAATAGTAAGTAACTGATATATCCTTGTAGTTGTATACTGCCAGTTAATTAGATTGTATAACAATATTTGAGAGTGTATTTTCTTGGTGTGTGTTACTATTCGCTAATATTCAAACTGCAAAGAGAGGTAAAAAATAAATCGTATAAAAATATATCCATCATCCATAGTAATTCTGCCCGAGGGCAGGTCTTTCACTGCAATCTTAGCATTTTCATGCTATCCTTTGCAGCTAGACTACCGAATTAGGTGTGGTAGCTTCTCATTGCTTTCTACATCGTGATGATGATGACGGCCTGATGATTTTTACGGACCGTTGGGCCCTAATCTTCCTGGCATTTGTCTTACAGATGAGGAAAACCCCTGAAAAGAAACCTCACTCAGGAGCCTGTCCCGACCGGGAATCGAACCCGGGACCGCTGCGCTACCTCGAGACCACAGCGGTGGACAAAAAAAAATGTATATCCGATTTTAATTATAATATCCTCAACTTATATCTAACTCGGGGTCTGATCAAGGGATGAGATGAAAACTTTATACATAGAGGTCTGTGAATTACAGGGGTGCCGGCCGACATAATCGGACGAACCGTTACAGGGACGGATTAACGAAATCAAATGAAATGGATAGAATGAATATGGATTAATAGTGGTATGAAATTTGTGACAAGGGAAATCAGGAGGCACCCAGAGAAAAATCTGCCAAAGCTCCTTTTCATACACCATGAAACCCATATGGAATGACGGAAACTTGATATCGAGACCCCAGCGGTGAGAATCAAGCATCTAATCGCTCGCTCCAAGGAGCTGCCTCCGATTCTAAGTAGTCTGATATTAAAATTTTAGCGTTAATTAACTATACATTTCTGTGTAAAATACATACGGTATGTATTTTCAGACCTTAAATTATTTAGTCAGAATTCTGGAATTCCCTACCACAAGAAATAAGGGGCTGCCGGACATTGGCATCTTTTAAAAGAAATCTAAATTTATATTTGCTCTAAACTCGACTTCATTATTATCCAGTGTAAGATATATATATATATATATATATTAATTGGTGTTTCCCGTATAATGTATCATATTTATATTATTATTATTATTATTATTATTATTATTATTATTATTATCGTATCATTATTGTTATTACCCCATAAAATGTTGTTTATACATGACATTTACATTGCTACATTTATTGTATCTTTAACTGTTTATAATTAGTATAGTGTATATCTATATTTGTCGAATATTTATTTGTATTTGTGCTGGTTGAGTGGAATAGAGGGCCTTATGGCCTTAACTCTGCCAGAATAAATAAAGTATTATTATTATTATTATTATTATTATTATTATTATTATTATTATTATTGTTATTATTATTATTATTAACTTATAAGTAATTCCTGGATAACTATCTCATTGGTACACTTTCCTCAGAAACTTCTCGAGTTAAGGTTATGAAATCATCAGAACAATTTACTAACTAAATGATGATTCTCCTCTAGCAGATTCAGTAAAATTAGTCTTCATAAATAATAATAATAATAATGATAATAATAATAATAGGCATAATAATAATAATGACAATAATGTTATATTTATTCTGGCAGAGTTAAGTCCATAAGGCCTTCTCTTCCACTCAATCAGTACAAATACAAATAAATATTTGACAAATATAGATAGGCCTATACACCATACTAACTATAAAGAGTTAAAAATACATTAAATGTTGCAATGTAAATTTCATGTAGAAACAACATTTTATACGATTATAACAATAATACTACTTCCGATAATAATAAAATAATAATAATAATAATAATAATAATAATAATAATAGTAGTAGTAGTAGTAGTAGTAGTCTAAATACGATAAATTATACGAGAAACACCAACTTTATGTACCTTACACAGGGTAATGGTGAAGTCGGGGTTAGAGCAAATATAAATTTAGATTTCTTTTAAAAGAAGCCAATGTCCGTCAGCCCATTATTTCTAATAGTGTAATAAAAATAAAATGTTTCGAATTCAAAATTCAATCATATCTTGCAATCATATCATATTAAAAGTTTCAACAATAAAACTGCTAATATATATTTCTTTATAATAATAAGTAATGACTGTGAAAAATACAACATGAAAATATCTGAAAATAAAACCAAATCCATGGCAATCACTGGAAAGGGACTTTCGAGAGTAATAATAATAATAATAAATAATAAACCAATAGAACAAGTAACACACTTTAATTGTTTAGGTAATAATATATCACAGTTTCATAATCAAAAAGATGTGGAAACAAATTTAGAAAAATATAACAGATTAAATGGTATAATTAGGAGAAATTTTGGAAAACAAATGAGGAAAGAAATCCAATTGAGATTCATTGAGATTTCATAATGCCATAGCCAAACCTGCTCTACTATACGGAAGTGAATGCTGGACACTTCGAGCAAAAGATAAATCCCGCATTAATAGTTCACAAATGAGATTCCTCCGATCACTAACTGGAGTAACATTAAGGGATAGAATGAAAAGTGATGAGATAAGGATGCAGTGGAATAGTAGGGAAATGGAAATGGTTGAACATATACAAAATTATCAGATTAAATGGTTCCAACACGTCCAGAGAATGTCAAATTCCCGTTTACCAAAGATGATTTACCACCTCAACCCTAAAGGCAAAAGAGACCTCGGAAGACCCTTCAACCGATGGAAAGATCAGTTTTTGTAGTCGCAGAACGGGCATCATCACCCAATACTGCATTCGGAAGAAGAAGAAGAAGAAGTAATGACTGTCATTATAACCTGAGTTGAGGATATTATTCAAAGTTTCAAGACCATAAACAGTGTATCTGAGATTTCAGTTATTTTCAACTAAGTAAGATTTCAATTAAAACATGTCGTTGCCTTTTAGAACATGTTCCATCCTCAACTGTTAAAAAGGTATATATATATATATATATATATATTAATTCTTACTTAGTTGGGGACGAATGAGTTCTTAGGTACATATTTTATTATTTTGAACTTTTAAATAATTATTTTTTTAAAATTAACTTACTGACAGAAAAATCTCACTAATAGTATATTTTAATTATTAATAATTTGTGTATTACTTCATTCAATGAGAATAGTATTAAATCTTATCAATATTTCTACTTAATATCTTATATAGGCGTATACAAAGCGATAAATTAATACTTTACAGTTTATTACTTTTACTGTATTATTATATATTATTAACATTGTTATTTTTCAGTTTGGCCAGATAATCGTTTAGTATCTAATATTATTGTATTTTATGTATTTGAATGTAACATTTATGTTTGTCCTAATGAGTGGAAGAGAAGCCCACATGGCCTTAATTCCGCCAGGCTAAATAAATAAATATTTGTAAATAAAATCTAACTAATTTATCACATAAGATGAGAAAAGTGCATCTCAATGTAGGGCTAAGCATGCGATGGACAAATTTCAGTAATTAAAAAATTACTTCATGGTTTGATATCTAAATAACACTGAGCAATAGTGATTCTGATATTATTTTTTCTCTTAATTCAAATATGATATCCGTTTTTCTCCATCACGCAAGGTTTCCGAGAGACAGGAATTTATAATTTCAAACACTTCAATATTTTCTACATTCGTAATTACACAATATTCGAACATTCGGACTCACCTAGAAAGTAAGAAATGACGATTTTCTGCTATATTTCGCCTGTGAAGCATCCTCTTGATGGTTGATGGTACAACAATAATCGGCCAGCATATTAGGATTTCATTCGCCTTGATATATTTTTTCCATAGCTGAAATATCCAGAGTTAGCTCATTTGGTTATATTTTAAATGGACAAATGGACGAAAAAACGTTTATTAAAAATAATTATTAAATCCATTAATTAACAATGAAATAAAAAAACTGTGGGTAATGGAGAAATTTCGAATACATATTTGAAAACACGATAAAAAAACTGCATTAAGTTCAACTGTTGGTACTCATGAGACAAAAATCATGTTGACCAATGTAATTCACGTGTATTTTTAAACTAAATTTATCCTAAACCCAAAAATTATAAATATATCAGATAATTAGAATCGAAGATATAAGTTTTTAATTTTATGTTAGATTTTACCTCCTCTTCACAACAGCATTCCCTTAATACCATGAAATTAATGACAGAAATGATACCTACAAGATCCATGTTTTTGAAACTAATATGTGACGATTGGTTCCGGATGCTTATATTGTACACATGTCTATACAAAACTACCATCATCACATTCCCGTATTTTCTATCAATATTTGCAGCAAAATCATCTTCCATCTCGCTCTCTGGCATCCAAAGAGTACACCATCCTCTCTCTCTCTCTCTCTCTCTCTCTCTCTCTCTCTCTCTCTCTCTCTCTCTCTCTCTCTCTCTCTCTCTCTCCTGGTACCGCTGATTATCCAGGATTAAGTGAAATGTGTGGAACGATTCATCAATAGTGGTAACAGGAGGATGGGAAGCTTCTATTCAGAAAAAAGTTTTTCCACTGATAAACCTCTTTATTGTTCGTCATTGTGTTCATAAGCTGTTTGATGTTATGCGCCTGTATCTGACATAAATTTCAACGGGACCATTGCTAATTCCATTGATAGGGATTAGGTGCATGTTCCGATAACTAGGCACCAGGCGTTTCCCTGTGCCAATATAATATATAGCCATTATTTCACTCGTTAGTCTGCTTACATTCGGATACAACACAACATACTTATTAATAACTTATTTCCATGTTGCATTTATAGCGTAGCAAGAAACAATCATTCATTATTAAATCACCTGATTATCAAAATTGGTAGAATTTCGACCACAAGTCATTAATTTTTTAAGTTTGTCACAAATACACTGATCAAAACAATTAGAGGAACACTATGAAATATGCAAATATTTTTTCATTGGATAAAGGTACAAACATGAAATTAATAAAGTACATTATTTGTGGTTATTTATTTATTTATGTATTGCTCATGTCAGTAAAAACAAATGAATAACGCTGACAATTAACTTTTCAAATAATTCCGCTATGTAAGCAATTGAATCTTGTGCTTATTTTTCAAAGTTAAACACTCGTTATATAGAGTTAGTATCGTGTATGGCCTCCACGACATACGATGACAGTTTGGCACCTTCGTGGCATGCTCCCAATAAGATTCTGGATTTCCTCTTGCGGGATATTCTCCCATTCTGACAATTAACTTTTCAAATAATTCCGCTATGTAAGCAATTGAATCTTGTGCTTATTTTTCAAAGTTAAACACTCGTTATATAGAGTTAGTATCGTGTATGGCCTCCACGACATTCGATGACAGTTTGGCACCTTCGTGGCATGCTCCCAATAAGATTCTGGATTTCCTCTTGCGGGATATTCTCCCATTCCTCCTTCAGAGCATCTCCAAGTTGCTGCAGAGTTTGTGGAGCTTGATGTCGGTTCCTGACCTTCCTGTTTAGAAGATCCCACAAGTGTTCAATAGGGTTGAGGTCTGGGCTGACCGCTGGCCACTCCATTACCTCAATTTCATTCCTTCTCAGGAAATCCCTGGTGACAGCCGCAGAATGTGCCCTGGCATTATCCTGCATAAACAGAAATCCAGGGCCTACTCCAATGGCAGCAGGTACTACATGCTCTTCCAGAACGTGCTCGATATACCGGACAGCATTCAGTCGCTGGGGAACAAGTACAAGGTCCGTACGATTGTTGTACATAACTCCGGCCCACACCATTATGGAACCTCCTCCGAATCTATCAATTTCCTGTACAGCCTCTGCAGAAGATCTTTCTCCTGGCCGTCCCCACACCCTCAATCGACCATCACAACGTGTAAGACGATACCTGGATTCGTCCGAGAAGAGCGCAGACTCCCACTGGTTCAGGTTCCAATCACCATGGTTTTCAGCATACGTACGTCTTGCTGCCTTATGCCCATTTGTTAAGCGTGATTTCTAACGGGCCTTTTTGGACGAATATTCTCTTTCCTTAATCTGTTCCTTATGGTTTTCGTCTGAAACCCGGATTCTGGAAGCCATATGAAGGTCATTCTGCAGGCCTTTTGCAGTTTTTTGTACGCTGTCGAAAAGCAGAAAGAACAACGCATCTGTCATCCTGGGGGCTTGTTTTAAATTTACGGCCCTGGCCACGTCTTCTACAATACTGACCTGCCTCTCTGTGCCTGTTGCGTAACCTGGACACCACGGAAGGAGAAACCCCAAGCTCTCTAGCCACTTGTCGCAGGGATTGACCTTGTCGTAAAAGATGTAGAGCATGATACACTTCAAACTCATTTAAATGTCTCATTTTGTCAGAGACTTCAATAAACAAGGCAATAATCAACATTCGTCACTATAGCAACATCAGGAAGCTTACCAATTAAAAGTGGCCAGTGCCTTCCAAAATAAAAAAAAATCTCTATATTTGTTATTTGAGGTAATTTCTCTGTATTTAGGCCATGTATCTTTAAAATTTGTATCCAATAATAAAATTAATATTTCAATTTACATATTGTCCAACTTTCAGCATCACAGCTTTAAAAAACAATTACTTATTCAATTTATTACAAGTGTTCCTCTAATTGTTTTGAGCAGTGTATGTCATTACGCATTAATTTTCGATTTATTTAAAAAATATGAACGAGAGAAAAATGTGGTATAGCTTGGCTAAGCCACATTAGAAAAACAATAACGCGTCATATGACATTTGTATACTATTTAAATTTGCATTTGGCCTATTACTCTGTGTACGGTAATATATATATATATATATATATATATCCCTTCTTCTTTGTCTCTCACTCCGACCCGTCAATGTACTATGTCGAGGTATAATTGAAGTAGGTGCGAATATCTAAATATAAAAAAAATATGTAATTAAATTACTGAAACAAAGATTAGACAGGATTTAATTTAAATTTAAATAATAAAATGTACTCACTTTTTTAAACCACCTTTAGTAAATACACGAGAGTTAGTCAATTCGCATTGCTGCTGTGTACACTATTTATACTATTTGATTTTGCATTTGGCCTATTATTATGCGTACGGGGATATATATCAGTTGCGTCTCACTCCGACCCGTCAATGTTCTATGTCGAGGCATAATGGGAGTAGGTGGGAATATCTAAATATACGAGAAAAAAATATAATGAAATTACTGAAACCAAAATTAAATAGGGTTTAATTTAAATTTAAATAATTAGATGTACTCACTTTTTTAGGCCAATAATAATAAATTCACGAGAGTAAGTCAATTCACATTGCTGCTGCACTATTTTATTTTTACTACAATGCACTTTTAATATGAACGTAAACAAATGAATGAGTAATACATATAAATTCCTTAGAGACAATTTATTTTCTTTTCTTTAATTTAATTTATTTGGAACACATAATATACAAACAATTTATGTTTCTGCACTCCTTCTCTATATGAACTTTATTTATCCCAAATATCATTTATCCGTACATGTGCTTAGAAAGGGGTAAAAATATTTTTCTTTACGTTTTGATATAGATATGTTCAAACCCGGTCGGAACTATGAATTTTACAGACGTAAAAATCTTGAATTGGCTTATGGTTTCGTTCTGAAGGGAAGAAAATTCATGGGTCTTGTGTATTGCTACCATACCTACTACTACTACCAACATTACAACTAATACCACACCACCACAAAAACAGGAACTAGCCATTTCTTTAAAGGAAGATATTAAAGTATATAACCCTTGTCATTCACAGACCTCTATATAGGGGGCTTCATCTCATCTCATCCTTCGACCCACCCCCATTTGAACACGAGTTGAAAAAAATATAAAACATGAAATATATACATATATATTTGACATAAAAATAAACATTATAGCTGTCAGTCAAATCATAGAAGTCCATCAATATGATTGTTCCTGGCACACATATCATGAATGTCCAGTAACAGGCTACTTGCTTAAGAAATTATATATTGGAAGGCCAAAGAGGAAGCGATGGACAAACCAGTTCACCTAAGGGAAAACAGACCAGATTTCCTAATCGTTAATAAAAATTAATATACATATATGTCCACCGCTGTGGTCTCGAGGTAGCGTGCTGCTCTGTCAAGCAGCGGGACCGGGTTCGATTCCCGGTCGGAGCAGAGTCCTGGGTGAGGTTTTTTCGGGGTTTTTCCTCACCTGTAACACAAATCTCAGGAAAACTTTAAGGCCATCACCATCATAATCATCCTTATCATTTTCATCATCACCATCATCATCCTTCACCAGTGTGGAGAGCAATGGGAAGATACCACGCTAAAATTCCCTAGCAAAGCTGCAAGCATAGCACGAAATGCTATGATTGCAGTGAAGGACCTGCCTTCGGGCAGAATTACCATGGATGGATATATATATATATATATATATATATATGGACATTTTCGGCGATTAAAAATATTTAAAAACATATTTTGATGAGAAAAATCACAACAGCTTAATGTCTTTGGAATTCGCTAAAATTAGACAAATATATATGTTTTGTCCACTTCCACCATGTTGCCTTTTATGTCATTTCTAGCTTTCTCCTCTGACTTTGGCTGAATTATAATCAATTTCTTAGGTTGGGGCACCTGGAAGGCGGAGTTACGTTACTCCGATGATATGATGGATGATAAATGATAATGAAATGCCAGGAGAGTTCTTAACCTAAACTTAATCTAAATTCCAGACCATGGTCAACCACAGGAAGAATTACCTTTAAGGAAAAATCCCTATAATCTGACCGGGAATCGAACCTGGGACCTCATTAATTGTAGTCAGGAATGCTGACCACTAGCCCATGTGGCAGGTCAATGTAAATGTTGTATCGATAAGAAAATTTATTATCATTTATTATTCCATTAAGATTAAGCTAATTTTTGTGATTAATCGCGTAGCTCATTATAGCCTCACCTTTGTCAGACGTTTAAAGACCAACTCCATTTTTAGTTACCTTATTTGTCCAAAGAGAGATGAACCATTTCCTCTACTATATAATTTTGTACTAGAGCATGCCATCAAATCTCTAGAGGACGAAGAAGACCTACAACTAAATGGTATTAATAAGCTGTTAGTTTATGCTGATGATGGTAGTACTATTGGGCGATAGCGAGGACATACTAACGGCCAACACGCACACACTACTGAGTAACACTAAGAAAGTAGGACTGGAAGTAAATATCAATCAAACTAAATATGTGGTCACACGTAGAAATACATTATATAATGGAAATGGACAGCTAATGACAAATGAGGAAAATTTTGAGGAAGTGGCTGAATTCAAATACCTAGGAATAATAAACACAAACAGGAATGAGATGCACAAAGAAATTAAATATAGGCTCAATTCTGGAAATGCGTGCTATTAGGCATTACACACACTTTTGATGTCACAACTCCTTTCAAAATACGTTAAACTGAAAATAGGCTATATAAAATTACTACTCTACCAGTTATATTATATGGATGCGAAACATGGACTAAGACTTTAAGGGAGGAAAGGAGATTACGAGTATTTGAGAATAAAGTGCTTAGGAAAATGTTTGGACCAAAGAGAGATGAACAGACAGGAGAATGGAGAATACTACATAACAATGAACTACATGGTCTTTATAATAATAATAATAATAATAATAGCTTTATTTTACCTGGCAGAGTTAAGGCCTTAAGGCCTTGTCTACCACTCAACCAGGTTAAAAAAAATACAAAAGAAAAGTCTTAAATCTAAATTACAATATATATATATATATATATATATATATATATATATAACGATTACAAGTTATGAATACAATACAATTAATATTTATAATGTATTTTGATTTACTCTAAATTTAACGAATTAAATATATAATATGTACAAGATATATAAAAAACGAGGAAAAGATTAATGACATAGTATAAAATTAAATAAATAGAGAAAAATTAATTATTAGACAACAGGTAACTGTATAAGCGTGACTTAAGGTGCCAAGTGTGCGGCAACCCCTGATATCTTGAGGAAGGAGATTCCAGGAGCGGGCGGAGGCTACTGTGAAGGAAGTAGAATAGGAGGAAGTGCTATGAAGAGGAATTGTTAGCAGACTGCTATCTTGTGACCTAGTGTCAATATTGTGGTAGGAGGATAACTTCTCAAATCTGGACGCCAGGTAAGTAGGAATGTAGGAATTCAGAAGCTTGAAAAGTAGCGAAAGAGAGTGCAATTTACGTCTGTCAGTAAGACGGAGCCAAGAGAGGTTATTAAAGTGTTCGGAAATATGGTCATAACGGCGGATATTGAAAATGAATCGAATGCAAGCATTATGAACACGCTGCAGTCTCTGCGACAAGGCATAGTTTAGATCATTATATATAATGTCACAATAATCGAAGTGTGGTAACACAAGATTCTGCACTAGGATTTGTTTTAACGAAACTGGGAGAAAAATTCTTTAAACGTCTAAGATAATGTAAGATGGAGAAAGTCTTTTTACATATGTGTTTCACTTGTGTTGCCAGGGTTAAATTTGCGTCTAGATGTAGTCCAAGATCTATTACTGAAGAAGAATAAGGGATAATTATATTATTTATAGTAATGTTTGGAAGTGTAGATATGTCAAAGGTTGTAAGCAGTCTTTGTTGTCCCATTAGAATTACTTGTGACTTGTTAGGATTTAGATTTAGACCGATACTTGAAGACCAGTTAAAGATGGATATGAGATCGTCATTCATTTTCATCAAGCTGTTATAGAGAGAATGAGGAGGTGAATGTAGGTAAATTTGGAGATCATCAGCATAGAGGTGATAACGGCAGTGCTTTAGTACAGTTGGCAAATCATTTATGTAGATTGAGAAAAGAAGAGGTCCGAGAACACTGCCCTGGGGGACTCCAGCCGGCACGTTACGCCAAGTCGAAGATCTAGAGTTTAATGAAACGTATTGTTGACGACCGTGCAGGTATGAGTCAAACCAGGATACAGCGCTGTCAGACAAATGTAGGTGCTTGAGCTTTATCATAAGTAAGTCGTGGTCTACTGTGTCAAAAGCTTTGCTGAAGTCAAGTAAGGTTAAAGGAGTCAATTGACGTCTGTCCACGGCTTCACGAATATCTTCGGTAATTTTTAGCAAAGCTGTGGTTGTGCTATGACCAGATCTAAAGCCGGATTGATAAGGATCAAGGAGGTGATTTTCTTGGAGATAATCAGTCATTTGCTTATGTACAATATATTCCAGGGCTTTAGATAATGTCGGAAGGATGCTAATCGGTCGGAAGTCATTACAGTTAGTAGGTGTACTTATTTTGGTATAGGCCGAACTCTAGACTGTTTCCATACAATAGGGAAGATAGAAGTTATAAGGGAAGCATTGAAAATATGAGTCACTGTGGGTAGTATAATGTCAATGATTTTATTTAGCATTAAAATGCTGATGTTATCTGTTCCTTGCGCATTGGATTAATCCGCTTGAGTGCTTTTTTAACGTCTATAGGCGAAATGTCGTAAAAGTAAAATTTATCTCTTCCTATATGTGGGGATGGGGATAAGTCTTTAAGAATGTCTATTTTAGTCTTGTTGTCTGGAGGTGTCATGGGTATTGAGGTAAAATGTTCATTTAAGTCATCTACAGAAATGTCTATAGAGTCAGTTGAGGGATTCAACTGTCTAAGTCCCATTGCACGGAGATTTCGCCAAGTGTCCCGTGCACTTATTTCAGGTCCGATTATACTGTGGGCGTGTCGTAGTTTGGCATTACGTATAGATTGTGTAGTTGTGTTTCTAAGTTGTTTGTACAGTTGCCAGTTCTCGTCATTTTTATGTCGTCTGTATGTTCGGTATGCTTTGTCTCGTTTTGACATAAGTTCACGTATTGAATCATTCATTTATAGGAAGCCAGATATAATAAGAACAGTTAAGTCTTGTAGACTGCGATGGGCAGGACATAGGGAATGAAATACGTGCATATGGAAGCTTCTTGAAGGAAAGCCAGAGGGAAAACGCCCAGTTGGTAGACCAAGAATGAGGTGGGAGAATAACATTAACTATGATTATAGAGGGAATGATTGGAAAGCATTATCTCAGGATAGGGATGTATGGAGAGCTTATGTCCACGCGGCCATGAACCTACGATTTCGATAGTGCCAGTGAATAAGTAAATAAGTATTTGTCGAAAGATGTCATGAGTGGCACGCGGTCAACACACCGACTCAATGAGACAGGCAACTGAGGTATTACTAGGATGTTTTGAGATCGATCGGTAAATTTTGCTCAGAGGCCTTCTTGTTCAGGCTTAAGGATATTTTTGGAGCCTAATAATCTTTAGACAGGGACCCACGGCTTACGTCCCTCCCGGAGGACTTGCTTCTTGGATTTTTCCAATCCTAAAAAATCCATCGACCGCGACTGGGCTTGAATCCGCGACCCTCGTAACCAGAGGCAAGGAGCATAACAACTAGTACACCGTGTTAATTTATTTTTTGCAGGATGGTGCGTTTTGTCGTACTTACAGCAATGGCGATCATGATTGAAAATTCAACTCCCTACATTTCAGAGTTGCCAACCTATAAATAACTATACTGTAATATTACAAACCTCGTGCGGAAAGTAAAACTACCGCCCTTTTTGTATACTACGAACAATGTATAATATACAAAAATATACCCGAAAGGTAGTGTTCATATACAGCACATGATACGAAACGAATCACTAAATTTAAAATCAACTGAACTTTATTTCAAACTATATCCATCCATAGCAATTCTGCCCGAGGGCAGGTCTTTCACTGCAATCATGGCATTCTCATGCTATGCTTTGCAGCTTTACTAGGGAATTGTAGGTGTGGTAGCTTTCCGTTGCTTTCCACACCGGTGAAGGATGATGATGATGATGATGATGGCCATATGATTTCGGGGACCGTTTGGGCCTTAAAGTTTTCCTGACATTTGTTTTATAGGTGAGGAAAACCCCCGATAAAAACCTCATCCAGAAAAACTGCCCCGACCGGGGATCGAACCCGGTCCCGCTGCGTGACAAGGCAGCACGCTACCTCGAGACCACAGCGGTAGACTGAAACTATATAAAACAATAAATACGACTTGCCGCCATTTTATGACTGATTGGTGTCACGGCCTGCTGAAGTCTCAACTAATAAACTTTACCCACACTGTTAACATTTGTCAGTTGTTTATAATGAACGCAAATATTTCAAACAAAGATATTATTTTAATATTATTTATTATTTTGAAAACACCATCGCGCAAAAAATAATGTACAACGCTCGTTTGTGAAATGTTTTACAGAATTTCGGAAATTAAGAACCACTTCTCAACCTCGCATCATAATATATCATTAAGTGTGAGTTATATATTATAATTGTATTTTTGATGTTTTTTATATGTGATATTAATTTTTTGTTATCATCATGGACAAATTCGTTTTATGCCATGTGGCCTGTACGGTAAACCTAGTGAAGATGGTCTTGATTTTTCCACCGATGTTTTGGTCTTCCTTGGTCCCTATGTCCAGTTGGGGTATATTGGAATGCCAATTTTGGAAGTCTATTTCTTGTCATTCTCCTCAGGTGATTTTTCCGTTCTTGTTGGTATCTTTGTATATCTTCATTTAAACTTGTTACTCCAAGTATTTCTCTGATAAGAGTGTTCCTTTGGTGATCAAGTCTATTAACTCCTAACAATGATCGTAAGAAACGCATTTGGCTTACTTGAAGTTTATGAGAGTTTCTTTTATTTAAAATCCAAATTTCACTTCCGTATTTTAGAGCAGCTTTTGATGTGAATTTTTTGTATAATTATTAAAGTACAATTTTAAAATAAAATTTAAAGTTTTTAATGTAAACGTTAAACATTGTAATTACAATGGAACGCACTGTTCATTAACTGAAAGAAAATACAAGCTGGCATTCATATTGTTCTGATGACAATGATAAGCAGAAACAAAAGCGAAAGGGACATTGGAAACAAACTGGTGTAATCTGATGTAATTTCTGTAATTACAGTTTTGATGCATGCACTGATACAGATACTCAGTTTTAATGAGTACTGAACACACTTTAATCCAGAGAAACCTATTGTTTCTAGAACCTCCTTGTTATTGGAGGTTTATGAGTCAGAGCATAGAAAACAATACTGCAATTGCTTCTGTACAAATAGATATGATCATAATGCGGAAACAAGGATTACGTTGTTCAATGCTTCGATTCACAAAATGTTTAACAATGGGTATGGGAGGGACCAGGGATGGGGAGATTTGGAATTTCAATGTACAGATTAACGGTTTCCCATGTCATACATGGGGAATAGTCCAATGCATGATAGAACATGCACATTTTAATATGCATTACAACCCGATTTATTGTTTCTTTAGCACCATCAGGGATTTTTTTTTCAGATAAAACATGTTTTTAATGTTTTCTGTTGGCCAGCATGAAACCTTATATATGACCTATCATTAATCGGATATGGATGTATTGTTTTTAGGAGATATCAGTTTGATAGCTTGAGGACAAATAGGTTTCAATACACATTGAATTGGAGTTAGTAAAATCGTTAATTTATACACATGTATCTTTAATCTAATTCTACCAATGAAAACGGTAAACTAATTAACCAAATAAAATTTTCTGTGCAATTAAATTGAATATGTAAATTGTATATTTTATTGATGATAGAATGCAAAAGAGTTGCGAGAAGTAATACAATTGCACTAATTTTAAAATTCAAATAAGAAATTAATGCATTCATGAAAGTAAATAAGAAAATATGCGTTGCTGCCCAGTCTGGGATTCCATGTTCGAATTCTGGAGATTCCAGAGGAGTATTAGTGGTGGATCATACCGAAAGTTACGGCAATTTCTTGGGATTCTCCCGGATTTCGTCCCGAAAACACTCTCCATTTCTCCTTCTCTCCCCTTCGTATCACTTCATTTCTCATTCGTTCATTCATTTCATATTACCTTTCGTCTCATCTTATGTTGAAAATATGTGGTTGCGGGTATCTATTGTGCTTGCTCATGTCTCCGAGCCTGAGTAATAAAAACATCAGGAGGGGCTAATGGATTTATTTTTTTTAAGATTATTTAGAATTAGATTGTTTGAGTGTTTATTTTATTATGAATGAATTGGGGGGCTGTAGTTCCCCTCGCGGCCAAAGCAAAATTGGCGGTATGAGTAATGAGAGAAGAACCTCATGTTCCGGACTCGGATAACTACCTACAACTTATACATCACCACAGAGTAGACTTTCATTCCATTCGTCCATATTGGGATAGCTTAATAGATCATGCAGGTCGCGATGCTCAGGGTCTGTCCGCCCAGGCTGAATAAATAACTAAATAAATGAGAATATCAAAATAATTTTGGTTAAAATAATTCTGACTGGAATATAAATATTTGTTTTCATTTATAGATATAAAATTTGTAATTGATTAATTATCAGGGATATTTTTGCAATAACGTAGGCCTAAATAAACAGAAAAATAATTGATTATATTACGTTTCACGGCATAGCGAGTGGTCTTAATTATCATGCTATAGTGCAGAGTTACGGATATGCACCGATTCTAGTACCCTTGCAAGATTACGTTTTATCACTGAATTTCGGCCAGTGTGATATTAGTGTCCACCCAGCAGCATAGGGTAGCTTCAAATTCTTCGAGAAAATTTTTATCAAATATACATATTTTTTAATTAACCCTGGGTAGCTACTAAAAGTAGTGGTTCCAGGCTGGGAACACCAGGTATAACGGCTACGGGTCCAGACACGCTTACAACATGTCACCCCTATACTAGTTTGACGGTAGTGCATCTCTGTAACTTGCGCATGCGGATGCTAGATGAACAGCCAACTGATAGGTCAAATACCTTTTAGGCCTAGAATGTAATGGAAGGAATTTGTCATGTAACACATTAATTGAAAATCAGCTTCCCGTTGCTTTCCACATCTGTGAAGGATGATGGTGAAATTATAAGGATGACGATGATGGACGGATGATTTTCGGGGACCGTTGGGCCCTCAGCTTCCTGACATTTGTCTTACGGGTGAGGAAAAACCCCGAAAAAAAACTCACCCAGGAGCCTGTCCCGACCGGGGATCGAACCTGGGCCCGCTGCGTGACAAGGCAGCACGCTACCTCGAGACCACAGCGGTGGAAATTACTAATATTATTAGTCTCATAAATCAAAATTTGATAGAGAAATCATTGTTTTAATATTTTTAGAAGGGTTTGTTGAATATCCCTGACTATTTAACTCATGCCCCAATTGGGATTCAGTGACCAATCACATTTCAACGATTTTTGAATTACAACCAATCACAGTCGTGTTTCACCTCGAATTTATCAAACAAGTTTATCACATTAAATAAAGCCCCTCCTTTTAAACATTCTGAATAGGTCATAGCATTATTTTGCAGTGACTGACTCTGTAAGAAATACGGCTACCAAATTGTATATACATAGTGCACGAATGTCAGCTGATAGTGCTTGCGGGAGATAATATAAAAACATTTGTAGCAATTGATTGTACCACAAAAAAAACACAGTTTGCACTTTCTTAAACGAATTATTTCTCAGGAAATAACGTTGCAGAAATATATAATTGACATATTTACATCATTTTTACATCAAAAATTAATTAATACCTATAATGTTGGTTATAAATTTCTCCACTAGGGTGCATTCTTATAATATTGCGATCCTTTGGCAATAAATAATATGATCTGGTTGCAGTGATGAACAATCGTAACAATCGTTTCTCATTTGTTTCCAAACATCGCTTCTCATTTGTTTTTAAACATCGCCGTTTACATTAAATAAATAAATATTTTTAAATAACTATATTTAAATAATGATTTGTGAATAAACAGCTTAATTTTATTCGTTAAATAGTCCTAACAAATGTCACTCTTGATTTCCAATTTTCTGCAGATAAATTAACTCCTCACTTCGTGAGTCGTGAATTTATCGATAATTTGGAAATCACTCGTGGCATTACCTATAAGAAATATTTTCTTTACATCAATATAGAGTAATCGTTTTGCAGAAGTCTCACATCACCGCTCTCTCTTCCTTCTCAGGGATCATATTAACATATCTACTACACGTAACTGGATATTTTACTTCTTTAGTTATAATAGTTCGCTGCAATAAAGTCTCAGGGGAGAGAAATCAAATAATTCGGTATCTCTGAATAGGAGGCATCTTCAAAATACAGAGTTGACCTAGTGACCTTACAGAACACATTTTACTGGAAGCACGAGAGGGAGAAAGTGAACCTAAAAGAAAGAATCACTCTGCGCAGACACCACGAACCGAGCTGTTTGTAGTTGTTTTCAAGATTAGTTGAATTTTACTGTAGTCTGTTGCGGTTGTATGTGACTTGGGCGACGACAAAATACGCTTGGTTGCGTTTTGCAACTTTCCTTTTCCCTCTCCTCCCGAAACCCATTTCCCAGGCTATCAGGGGCTTGGGGGCTTCTCCCATAAAGCCCTCTCAACAACACAGTATGCCTTCTCAACATAACTTCTCTGCACAACTACTGCAGAGAGAGAGCAGGACAAGGTGTTCTGAATGTGGTCTTTATCTATCGCCTCAACTAATGCTGGTTGCTTATGGATTTAAGTTTAGAATTTAACTAATCACGGTAATGCAGTGAGAACATAATCTGCTAAGCTACATCAAGATATAAAGGTCAGAAATAAGCTATAACGATTTAATGTATTAAAGGACATATTTCAGATATTACTATTAATATTAATTTATCTTATAATATTTTTTATAACTCATGTTAAAATACAACTTATAAATCGTAGCTACGTTTTCTCACCATCTATTCATAAGTAATGCCACGAGTGATTTCCAAATTATGAATTTATGTATAGAATTTGGAAATCAAGAGTGGAAATTGTTAGGACTATTTTTAGAATACAATTAAGCTGTTTACTCACAAATCATTATTTAACTACAGTTATTTTAAAATATTTATATATTTAATGTAAAAGGCGATGATTGAAAACAAATGAGAAACGATTAGTACGCTTCATTTGCTTCTTTTTTTCATCACTGCAACCAGATCATATTATTTATTGCTAAAGGATCGCAATATTGTAAGGATGCACCCTAGTGGAGAAGTTTATAACCAACATTATAGGTATTAATTAATTTCGATGTCTTATGATGTAAATATGTCAATTATATTTTTCTGCAATGTCATTTCCTGGAAAATAGTTCGTTTAAGAAAGTGCAAAAAATGGTATCTATTTTTGTGGTGTAATCAATTGCTACAAATATTTTTATATTATCTCCCGCATGCGCTATCTGCTGACATTCATGCACTATATATACAATCTGGTAGCCATATTTCTTAGAGGATCAGTCACTGCAAAATAATGCTATGACCTATTCAGAATGTTAAAAAGGAGGAGCTCTCTTTAATATGATAAACTTCCGTTGATAAATTCGAGGCGAAACACGACTGTGATTGGTTGTAAATAAAAAAAACATTGAAATGTGATTGGTCATTGACACCCATTTGGGGCATGAGTTAAATATTCATAGTAATTCCATTCTCATCCCACGTGGGATCAAACATTCGTCTTATGAAATTATTTTGAAATATTTTATTTGTTTTTTTCGTTTAATAGAAGGTACCATGTATCTCAATGGAGATTATCGTTTTATAATTTTTAAACTTTATATTCTTATACATGAGTCGAGACAACAAGACTGTATTTAATTTTTCATAATTCATTGTTTTACGATCCTAGGTATTTTAACGTTTTCATTTTTTTTTTTTGCAAGACGTTTTGCCTACAGTTAGCCTTTCAAAATCAACTATATTTTGAAAATAGCTCATCTCAATGCACTCTGCTTTTTCTGGGTTTAAGCATAAAACTAACAAGGAAATGTCATTAAATAGATTAGATATGACTAAAAGTCTAAATATATTTAGATTGGAAATAATACAAGGGTGTGGAATTTATACAGGGACCTTAATCTTCTAATTCCATAGGCCTATGTTAAACGTAATTACAATTTCTTATACACTTCATCAAGTAAAAATATGGTTTTGTCGGGAAAAGTTACGTAAAGTTGTTCATTCGATCATTTCTTTATATTGAACCGTTATTTTTTTAATGCCCCAGGTTGTCTTTTTGGACATTTCTGGTGTTCTGTCCTGGCATTAGCGTAATTGTGACCCACTTCTGAGACCACAATGTTAAATAGTATATTAAGAAGTTGGTTAATTTACGTGTAAACAATTATTCGTAGAGTGACAAACCAAAGTTTCATCATTTTTCCCTTGACATAGGACATTGTCGCGAAATCAGTAAATAATGGATTGTGTAATAGTACATTAAGATGCGAGGTTGGGAAGTGGTTCTTACAGAATGAACGAAAATGTTTAAATAACGAGCGATAGCAAGGTTTTTAATTTTAGAGATTCTGTAAAACACTTCACAAACGTGCGTTGTACATACTTTTTTCCGCGATGGTCTTTTGAATATAATAAATAATAGTAAAATAATAACATCTTTGTTGATAATATTTGCTTTCATCATAAACAATTGACTAACGTTAACAGAGTGGGCAATGTTTATTGCTTGAAACAACAGGAGGCATTTAATGATAAAATGGTGGCAAGTACGTATTTATTGTTTTATATTGTTTCAAATAAATTTCAGTCAATTTAAAATGCAGTGATTCGTTTCGTATAAGGTATATTAACACTATATTTTGGATATATTTTTTTGTATATACATTGTATGGACTATAGGTAGAGGGCAGTGTTTTACTTCTCACACGCGTGTTTGTAATATATAATTATTTATTTTTTTATTAAGAGCCCCACCACCATCCCCCTGGGTTTCCACGGGCTTTATTACAGTATATTTATTTTTATTACAGCATAGTTATTTAAGTTGGCAACCCCGAAATGTAGGAAGTTGAACTTTCAATCTTGGTCGCCATTGCTGTAAGTACGACAAAACGCACTATCGCGAAAAAATGTTATTAATTTACTCATGATTAAATTACAGTCGATTTATTACCAGCAGACACGGAAAATTTTAACGCCCAATATGAACTTGTTGTAGGCCTACCTGCAGCACGAAAACGATACGTTTCCGGACAAGGAACATACTGAAAACATTATCCAGTCAGTCCGCTCTACAAGTCATAGAAGTTTGTAATGGGAGTTTCCGAACATCCTATATATAAAACAAATTTATTATTTGGTTAAAGAGAATCATGTATATTAAGCAGAATCGATATTTAGAAGTATAAGAAGAAGTACATTTTTGTCCAGAGTTTTCTAGATTTTCCATTTTTTCTATTTTTTATTTTTTAGAATTCGTAGTATTAATACTAGATAGAAAATAAAATCATGTACAAGAGAAAAACAAATTTTCATTTCTAAAGCGGCTCCATCACGATCAATATTTACGTCAATATATTGATCAGTAAAAAAAATATATGGTCACACGTAGAAATACATTGTATAATGGAAATGGACAGCTAATGACAAATGAGGGAAATTTTGAGGAATTGGCTGAATTCAAATACCTAGGAACAATAATCACAAATAGGAATGAGATGCACAAAGAAATTAAACATAGGCTCAGTTCTGGAAATGCGTGCTATTATGCATTGCAGAGACGTTTGTTGTCCCAACTCCTTTCAAAAAACCTTAAGCTGAAAATATATAAAACTATTATTCTACCAGTTATATTATATGGGTGCGAAACATGGACTCTTACTTTAAGGGAGGAAAGGAGATTACGAGTATTTGAGAATAAAGTTCTTAGGAAAATTTTTGGACCAAAGAGAGATGAACGGACGGGTGGATGGAGAGGACTACATGGCAGTGAACTGCATGGTCTTTATAGGAAGCCAGATATAATAAGAACAGTTAAGTCCCGTAGACTGCGATGGGCAGGACATGTTGCGCGTATGGGGAATGAAAGACGTGCATGGAAACTTCGTGTAGGAAAGCCAGAAGGAAAACGCCCAGTTGGCAGACCAAGAATGAGGTTGGAGAACAACATTAACTATGATTTGAGGGAAGTAGATTATACAGGGAATGATTGGAAAGCATTAGCTCAGGATAGGGATGTATGGAGAGCTTATGTCCATGCGGCCATGAACCTACGGGTTCGATAGTGCCAGTGAGTAAGTAAGTAAGTATATTGCACCTAATTGATACTGTGCAATAGTATTGAGCGTCTGTAGATTACATTCAAAGATTGCACAATATACTGAGTCAATCAAAAACAGTTTGGTTTTTATTGTGTAATCTAGTAAATATTGCGTCGTCTGTTGGCAATATTGAACAATACTAGTTCAGTTCTGTGTTCTGCTACATTTTTAGTGTACTAATGCACTTTTTTATGTCCGGCCCTATAGTTCATAGGGTAATGTGTTACACAGGGAATCCATTTTAAGGGGAAACCTTTTTACAGGGTTGCAGCGGCTTCACTATTGTGCTTGCACCGGCGGGGAGCGTGTTCTGTTACTACCGGCAAATGAAGACAGTTAGAAGCTACAAAATAGAAATAACTCGAGTAATTTAGATTAATATAATAAATTATAGTTTTAAAAAAACTAAAAGAACACGCTTTATTAAAGCGTAGGGTGCTCTATATCAATTAATATATTTGATAATAAACAGATATTGGTAAAAGTAAGCTCTCTAAGAAGAAAATGTAAAAATCATAAAAAGCACCCCACGCTTTTGATGGTAACATTATTTTATTTTTGTTGATAACTCTAAATTTATTCTACATGTGTTGGAGATGATTTTTTGTTGACCACTTTATTTTATCCCAAGCGTATTGAAAATTAAAATTATTTTTCATTTTTTAGTTTTCTAATAAAGCGTGTTCTTTTAGTTTTTTAAAACTATTATTAATTTTTTATTTTTTAGTTTTAATATTTTACAGAATAAGATAAAAATGTAAATATCTTTAAATTCGATACTATTGTAGTATGAGCTAAAAGTAATACTCTTCTATAAAAAAAACCCTCCCAGCCGGATTTGAACCAGCAACGTATGGATTACTGAAATTATATACCACCAAGAGTTCACTGCTCTACCAACTGAGCTCTTACAACGATTGACTAAAAACTCGACAAGTCCGAAACCTATTATACCAGTTTTCAGTTTTTTGATTTTCGGATGATTCTGCCAGGATTTTAGAAACAAAATATGAAATTATTGTATTGTCACGGGTCCTCTACAATTATACAAAGTTTCAAGTCGATCCAATGATTTTAAGTGGGTGAAAATCGCGTTGAAAAATTCCGTTACATGGATAGATAGATAGATAGATACAGGTCAAGCTAATATAAAGCGTGTAAAAATAGGCCTACATATAGAGGTTGATTACTCACCATTTAACTGTTTTTATTAATTTTCCGTTTTAACTAACTCCTGGAAAAAAAATCTTACTTATTTATTTAGCCTGGTGGAGTTAAGGTCATGTGGCCTTCTCTTCCACTCACCAGGATAAACATATGAAATTTAAATAAAAAAATTACAATAATATTACATACTAAACAATAAATTATGTGGTCAGCGGCGGCGACAGAATGATGCGAGGTTTCTTCTTAAAATGGATTCCCTGTATAAGAAAACTGACCCAGAAAAATGCTCTATATGATGAAAAAAAAAAAAACTATTCAAATCGGTCAAAACGTTTTTGAGTCCATGAAGGACCGACAGACAAAGACAGACAGAGTCACACACTTTTTTTTTAAATAAAGATAATGAACAAATTAAACTCAACGTGTATTCACTTATGTAGTGGTGTCTGTAACAGATAAACAAATCCTGTATTCTGTTCATGCTATTTGCTCTACAGACTAATATTTCAGTATCATAATGGAAACATATGCTAAAACTTGACATCTCTAATTTATTAAATTATGAAATGTGTATGTAATCAACTAATTAATGAAATTAAATAATGTACTGTTGCACTATCTTTCTATTAACACTCACTTTACTTCATTACTGTAATTAGAAACTGATATTAAATAAATAATACATAATTATCAGCACATTCCGAATTTAAACAATAGCTTTAAAGACCATTACAATATATTAACGTTATGTAAAGCACACTACTTTGGAATGTTTGATAATTGTAGCGGTAAAATAAAATTTAATGGAATAATAAATATATTTACAAATTTTAATGGATCGTAAATTGGTTTACATTGTTTATTTGATAATATAACAAAACCTTGTTTACAATTTTTCTACTAAATATTTGAACCAAATAACTATATCCTACAAATAAATTGCAATATTTCTGAAAGCTCTCCAAGTAGTGTCACTTTATTACGTACGTATTGCGTAATTTGATAAATTATAATCATTTAGGCCTATATACTTGCATGCAACTGCAGCACTTTAGTATTTGAAACTATTTTACTAATTTTTAAATGCATTTTTATATTAGTTATAGTTAATATAAACTTCAACACTAGATCTCAGACCAATCAATCATCAACTCACTGTATCACGAAACATCTCATAAATATGCTTTCACTGTCTCACTTTCAGGTTATTGGAATTAACTAACGATAGAAATTAGGAGCTCCCTATCATTAGACTCTTTCTAGCAAAAATGTATCAATACAATTCTGAAAGATCTACCTGTAGTCTAACTTGTTACTCAACTTTTATAAGATTCATGATGTGTTCCGTTATTCTAAATTAATATAAAATTATAGAATATTCACCTGAAAGGTCCGTCTCCTCAACTTAATTATCATTTAACTGTAGCGCTTTCGGGACTTGTCCCATCATCGGCAGGATTCAAAACTGGTGTTTCACTGAAGATCTGGTAGAGGGGGTTGCATGTATTGGGTTCGTTTTCGTTTATCAGGCTGTTTATCAAGCAGCTCACAACGACAGCCTGATAAACGAAAACGAACCCAATACATGCAACCCCCTCTACCAGATCTTCAGTGAAACACCAGTTTTGAATCCTGCCGATGATGGGACAAGTCCCGAAAGCGCTACAGTTAAATGATAATTAAGTTGAGGAGACGGACCTTTCAGGTGAATATTCTATAATTTTATATTAACTTGTTACTGCAATATCATAAATTACCTTAAGTATTTACAACTATTCTAGTGTTAGAAACTACACTATTTTATTTAAGCTCACTTTTATGATAAAAATATTTATTATTATTATTATTATTATTATTATTATTATTACTATTAACTTCATTTGAAATGGATTTTCGGAGAAGAGCTGCCAGAAAATCTCGACTGTAAAAAATTATAAATACAGAAATTAAAAAATGGATGAATGCAGAAAGAAATATAATGGATGAGATTGAACACGGAAGGCTAAAATGATATGGACACGTAAGAAGAATGCATGATTGAAGACTACCAAAGGCCGTCTATGCATGGAAAATTGAAAGATGGAACAGAAAAGGAAGACCAAGAACAATCTGGAAGAACAACATTCAAAATTCAATGAGGAAATTTGGTGTTACAGATGAAGACACAGAGGACAGAGAACGATGGAGAACTTTAATTAAGGGAAATTTGTGAATGTTTGTTGCAAACTGATAGTTTATAAGTCCGTCGTCATTTACATTTATTTATTTATTTTTATTCATGTTAATTGCTAAGGGGGCACACCGTAGCGTAGTGGTTAAGGCAGTGCGCTACAAACCGGAAGGTCGAAGGTTCAAGTCCCGGTGGGGTCAGGACTTTTAAACTGACCCAAACCTTCTGGTGGCACCATCCTCTAACTGAAATGAGTACCAGATGTTTGTTCTGGGGGTAAAGGCGGCCGTCACGCAGGGCTGACAACCCGGCTGACATCAAGTGCCGATTGTCTAGAAAAAGTGGGAGCCTTAACATCCTACTACCCCAAGGGCCTCCCGAGGCCTGTAGTGGGAACACTTTACTAGTTAATTGCTAAGATTGGTTGGAGAAAACCCTCAATGATGAGGAAAATTCTCAAAATGAATGAATGAATTATTATTATTGTTATTATTATTATTATTCTGCCTAATTAATTCTTCATCACAAGTAGTTAACAAATAACAAGGAAAATATAAATTTAAAAGAATATATATAATTTTACTTAAAATGTTGGACCTAAATAAATATAAAACAATTTTCGCCAAATAGAGTCCAACACTCGGATTACTTTTCATATTTGCTAACAAATTACACTGGTCAACATGATTTCTGTCTCATGAGTACCAATAGTTGTACTTAATGCAGTTGTTTACTGTATTTTCAAGTATGTATTCGGAATTTCTCCATCACCCACAGTTTTTTATTTCAATTTCAATTAATGGATTTAAATAATTATTTTTTAATAAACGTTTTTTCGTCCATTTGTCCATTGTAAAATAAAACCAAATGAGCTAACTCAGGAGATTTCAGCTATGGAAAAGAGATATCAAGGCAAATGGAATCCTCATATATGCTGGCCAATTATTGTTGGACAATCAAAAGGGATGCTCCACAGGCGAAATATAGCAGAAAATCGTCATTTCTTACTTTCTAGGGGAGTCCGAATATTCGAATATAGTGTAGTTAGGAATGTAGAAAATATTAAAGTGTTTGAAATTATAAATTCCTGTCTCTCGGAAACCTTGCGTAATGGAGAAAAACCTATATCATATTTCAATTCAGGAGAACAAATACTATCAGAATCACATATTTTTCTTTCTGAGATAAAAAAAAATGTATATTTTTTTGTTGCTCAGTGTTATCCTTTACTGTGATTTGACTACTAGTACTTTCTCACTACTGACTTGTAATATATGTCATCAGTGCGTAGCCCTACCAATAACTGATTAAAGCCATTTAGTTATACGCCCTGCTTATCCTCTCAAAAATTGTATTGCATGCTCCAGTACAAAATTGAATAGCAGCTAAGAGGTAATATATCTCCTTGATTTAACACATTGTGAATTGCAAAATTATCTGAAAACTGTTTGCCTACCCACATCCTATACCTTGTAACATTATAACGTTGAATATTTATTTATTAGACATTAATCTGTTCACAGAACACTAACCCATACTCAAATTTTAGATAGATTGGGATGTGCATTTTTAATACAGTAATGAGCTCTTTTTTTACATTGAATGTTTATGTGTAATTGCAGGTACGAGGGAAATATAGCCCGCAGGTTTCTGTTGAAATTTGAAGCTTCAACATAGTTACGAACTTGGTTGGATAAATAGTTAATAAGCATAATGGACTACTGATGTCAGGCTATATGCACTCTGTTCGGGACCAGGGCCATCTGTAATGCAGGGATGGAGACAGCTACTATGACACGCCATAGTATTGTAGGATAAAATACTAAATAAGATCAATTCTCAATAGTGTCGAAAATCATTGGAAGCATCGGTTATATTTGTAGAGATTGTACAATGATGACTCAAAACTAGAGAGTTACAACTCTAAAATAGCATTTTTTTATTTAAGTCATTCGCCTCGGAAGACTATACGTCCACATGTCTATATTATGGCCGTCAATTCTTAACATAAGCAAAATTTGATAAGTCTATATATATTTTTTTTTACAATATTTTTGTTTACCCTAAGTCAGCGTTCTTTAGTTAATATGTCTGCCTCAGTTGATTAGTTATAGCCATGCTCGCCTCTAATTAGAAAGTTCCAAGGTTCAAATTCGGCTGGTGTAGCTGCAATTTTAGGGGATACATTTCTGAGCATGGCCTTAGAAATGTATAGTAACGGCAAGTGAAAGGAACACAACCCTGAAATAAGAGGCGTTGATTAAGGTTCTTCCACCTTTTCGTGTTCATGGACGCTAATGCCTTACCTCTAATGAGCGTCATAAACGACTAGTTACTAAACCAAATTTTGTAACGTGTTGTGTACAATATTTTATCTATGATCAGAGCAACACAATATATGTTGTATATTTGGTATATTTAATAAAATATTTGGAAAAAGAGTGATGTGGGCTTTGGAGGAAAAAATCACGATAAATCAAAAAAACTTGTTCTTATATTTTGGCATTTTTGGTACTAGTTTCATATGTGAATTTTATAGTAAAAATATTCAATTAGAGGCAAAGTTGTGAAAAATAATATTTCTGATAATAGATAAAATGTGTTTCCAATATTTATTACAAATTGTAATTATCATAATATTACAAAAACTATCAATCATCATTAAAATATTTTGTTGAACCTGTATTTTATGTTATGATAGCGTGTTGTGTGTTTTGTTAAAATATAAAGTATAGGATTGGTTGTCGGTAAATACCAACTAAAGCGTCGCTGATTACTTCATTAGTATAATCTGTATATAAATGAATATCCTTTATAGACTTCCGATGTTCGTAAATAATTGTATTCACAGGGTTTCCGATGCAGCGAGTATATAGCCTTCATCTATTATGTTCTAAAATCATTAATCGAAGTTCACCAGAAATGAAAATTTAAAAATCGCTCTAGCGATCGCAATTTTCGATCTTTCACAACAAAACTCGGAATACCCTACTAAAATACATCGAGGTATGTACTCTCTAAAATTCAGCCAAATCCGACCGATAGAAGTGGGGGTTTACTTGAAATCCAAAACTAAAAAAAAAAAAAAAAATGCTTATATGACTGGATCGATTTAGATTAAATTTTGTGTGTGTTTGAGTGGGTCCCTTGGATGGCTTAGATTCACAATTGGGTGTAAGATTTCACCTGAAGTGAAAATTTAAAAATCGTTCTAGCAGTCACAGTTTTCGATGTTTTACATCGAATCTCTGTGTGTCCTGTTAAAATAAACAGAGGCATGCATTGTCAAATGAGCGAAATCCGACAATTAGAAGTGGAATTTATTTGAAATCTGAAATTAAAAACTGTCTAAACGACAGCACCGATGGTGATTATTTTTTTTGTGTTTTTTTTTCAGTCGTTCTCTGGATGTTTTATATTTACAATATGATCC
Source organism: Diploptera punctata (assembly GCA_030220185.1). Lineage (NCBI taxonomy): Eukaryota > Metazoa > Arthropoda > Insecta > Blattodea > Blaberidae > Diploptera > Diploptera punctata. The sequence goes on along the minus strand of JASPKZ010008365.1, from coordinate 4,674,781 downwards.
TCCAAAAACCACGAAGTGAAAATTTAAAAATTGCTCAAGCGGTCACAATTTTCTATGTTTCACAACGAAACTCAGTATATCCTATCAAAATAAACCGAGGTAGATATTATTCACAAGTGAGCGAAATCAGACTATTAGAAGTGGAAATTTACTTGAAATCTGAAATTAAAAACTACCTAAACGACTGGGCCGATTTTGATCAAATTGAGTGAACTTTACTTGAGTGTATGTGTTTGAGTGGCACTCCGATAGGTGGCGTTGCGATCGAGTAATAGGAATTTTTTATGTCAGGTATATAGTAATCTGCATTACCGACATATTCCGCGCGACCACAATGTAACGTCATGATACACGCTTCTTGAGCCACAACAGATGGCAGTGAGGAGTTTTCTTGCGGAACTTATTACTTAGTGACTTTTATGGTAAAAAAAGTAACATATTTTCATCGTCCTGCCATGATACAATAATTGAACTTTCGGGCAAGATAACATCTGCGGGGTCCGGAAGTAGATAAACAAAAATAATAATCTTAGTTTACATTTATAACAAGTATAAAATTGGAAACGGACAGTTAATGACAAATTTTAAAGAACTGAGTGAATTCAAATACTTCTTTGTAGTATTAATCACGAAGAACAATGGTGTGGATAAGGGAATTAAACAAAAGATCAATTTTGGAAACGAACAATATTAAATATTTCAGGGAATCTTGTCATCCCAGGTCTCTAAAAAAACTAAATAAAAATACATGAAACGGTTATTCTTCCAGGTATATTATATGGAGGCGAAACATTCACTCTTACTTTAAGGGAAGAGAAAAGGTTACGAGTATTTGAGAAAAAAGTTCTTACAAAAAAAAATTAACGAAAGAGAGACAAACGCACATGTGAATGGAGAAGGTTACATGGTAATAAGCTACGTGATCTTTATAGGCCTAAGGATCTTTACGAGCCTGAAAACTCTTTGAACTCGGGCCGAGTCTTTGAAGTCCCTCCCGTAGGACTTGCTCCTTGGATTTTTTCACCCTAAAACAATCCATCAAACAGCCGAGTGTGAACCCGCGACCCACGGGACCAGAGGCAAGGAATGGGGTAGATACAAATTCCAACAAATAGAGAGATTGGATAAGGAAGAGATGTGGAAGACTGAATCCCGTAAAGCCAAGCTTGATAGAGAGTTTATAAATGCAGAAACCAAGGAAGACGCAGGCAGTTATATCAGAATGTATTATCGATAATTATACAAGTTGATTACTAGTGTTTTCCTGGGTTGTGTCGTCTCCAGTGAAATGATGTCTTCTGCCAAGTTAGATTAAACTGAGTGATGTTTATAATGGGATTCCCGTCACTTCAGGCAAATTCCGGATTAATTATAAAGATACATCGACTTGACGGACTCACTCTCCAATTCTCCCTCTCTTTCTCTCTCTGAATATTCCCAATTTCTCAACTTTGTACATAACAAGATTCCTTTACCAAATCATTGACGTGTATTCCTGAATATTCATAATATAACTTAATGAATACTGTACATGTTCCCCTGAAACTCTGGCAATTTCGTAATTATCACATATTAAAATATTTAAAATAATCTTCGCAAAGGATAACCTACAGAGTGTAGATAAATTAAACCAATAAACTGTATGATTATTGAGGGTTTAAAACTATTATACTCGAACCAGCGCAAGGTCCATAGCTTCGCGGCAATTCATGATACCTTAGATCACTCGGCTACGGTTTGGGACTCCTTAATTTTATTAGAATTAAGAATTAGCCCATAACACTGAGCAACAAAAAATAAACTTTTTTTTATCTCAGAAAGAATAATATGTGATTCTGATTTTTTTTTCTCCTGAATTCAAATATGATATCCGTTTTTTCCGTCACGCAAGATTTCCGAGAGACAGGAATTTATAATTTCAAACACTTTAATGTTTTCTACATTCGTAACTACACAATATTCGAACATTCAGACTCACCTATAGTCCGTTTGCTCAATTAAGAAAATCTTCCCGGATATATTTTCAAACCGTTGCTCCACGGCCTGTCGGAGAGTGGGAGCAACTAGCCGAAGTTTCTAAAATATGTTAACACTCATCATTGAAAAGAATTCTACACGTAGCACAATTCATACGTCAACTCACCACTAAATGCAATACAAAAGTGTAAAATACCTTCGAAAGAAAGAAAGAATTTCTGACCCTTCCTATACCTGACGCTGGCCTTCAAATAGACAGAGAATTCACCCCTCCACCCCTAAACCCACAAATATTTGCGCGGGAAGATTCTCTTAATTGAGCAAACGGATTATAGAAAGTAAGAAATGACGATTTCCTGCTATATTTCGCCTGTGGAACATTCCCCTTGATGGTCCAACAATAATCGGCCAGCATATTAGGATTCAATTTATCTTAATATCGCCTTTCCATAGCTGAACAATTTGAGTTAGATCATTTGGTTTTATTTTACAATGGACAAATGGACGAAAAAACGTTTATTAAAAAATAATTATTTAAATCCTTTAATTGAAATTGAAATAAAAAAACTGTAAGTGATGGAGAAATTCCGAATACATATTTGAAAAGACGATAAAAAACTGCATTAAATACAACTATTGGTACTCATGAAACAAAAATCATGTTAAACAGTGTAATCATCCCATTTCGGGCAAGGACCTCCTGCGACTGCAGGGTAGCTTACGTTACATCCCCGGGTTAGCCAACCTCACGGGACTATCACTTCTACTTTTTCTTGGATTGCTTTCACTTTTGTCTGTCTTGCGCTATTCTAGACCACAAAGTTCCTAGATGACACTTAAAAACTTCACTCCAACGCCTTTTTTTGTCTTCCAACTTTAATTTTTCGTAGTCTGGGTTCCCAGATAGCCACTGCATAAGTCCACTTTTTAGGTTCCATTCGGAGCACATGACCCCCTATTTCCATTTAAACCTCATTGCTGATGTTGCTACGTCTTTTAATCCTATTATCTTGCGGATGTCCTCGTTCCTGAAGCGGTCTCTTCTAGTGATGTTTGTTAGCTTTCGCTCCATTTTTCTCTGGCAAATTTCTAACATAGATGTTCCTTTTTTTTTTGTTAATCACCATGTCTGTGAGCCGTAATTATTAATAAGTATTGTATCGCGAATATATGTTTGTGTTAATATTCGAAATGTGAAATTCCAGTACATGTTCTCTGATAAATACTACTTGTTTATTTTACAATATAGTTACAAAAAGTTTTTTATTTTTCCGTCCTGTTGTTAATCGAAGATTGAAGAGTTCGGTTGTCGATGTCCTTTTCCCTAGTGGGGTGACATTCTGGAAGGGAAAACATTGGTTCTGTAGCTGAAGAACAGAACTCGCTCGTTTTATCAGAGAAGGAGATCATTTGAACTCGAGCCAAAATGAAGCAAACCAACTTGCACATCTACATGCTACAACGGGCCGGGTCGCTGCATCCATATTACCTGCTACATTCACCAGTTCACAATATAACAAACTGTTTTTCTTTTTTTATTTTTATCTTTGTGCGTTTCATAGCATAATATGGCAAAGCTAAGAGTAACTTAGAATCAGGCAGCAGTAAAAAATCGTCAAAAATATACTTGGTATCAAATTCAATACATGCATATTACACATACTCTGTGTCCCCAGTCGTTTATACGAGAGGTGATAGAAATAATATTTTCACTATTTTCTTTTCATTATTAATTAAAAAGGTCTGAATTTGTGTGCAAGAGGAAGTTTTTGGGTAAACAAAACAAATGTTTCATGGCTGGCAGAAGGCCCTTGGCCTACCAGACGGCTGCTGTGGCCTCACATCAATATTTGTTAATTACAGAGGAGAACAATTTTCCACCCAGTATATGGGTGATATGCTTTCAGCATATCTGGTCCCTTAGCAATTATGCCTATAGCTGTTTATTTTTTAACATGGAACTGCTACTTATTGTTGCTAACCAAATCCCTCTTGGATAGTGGTTAAAATACTATGAGAAAATGTTTTCATCTGTATGGATTGGAACTAACAAAGTCTCGTAGCTCTAAATTAAGGCATGATTCCTTAAATTGGCGCGAGTAGTACACTGTGAACAGGAATAGGAAGTAGATTTTAATAAAAAATATTACATATCGTCTTCTAATTATCTGACTTTGTTAATTTTTTCAGGGATTCCATGCCATAGGCCACTGTTCAAACAGAACAGCCAACTTTTTCTTATCGTGAGCCAGAGTATCCAATAAACTGTAAACTAAGCAGATGTACAATAACTTGCCCATTTAACTCATCTAACAAAATAAAATTAGTATAGATGGACTCCTGGCATAGAATAGGCGTTTTTCTGTGAATTAAGTAAATATTTAACTTGCACACATTGTAGATATATTAAACTATTTAATCTAAATTTATTTTTTAAATCATTCCCTTCACGTTTAAATGCTCAATGCATTTCTGCAGAAACCAGATTTAAGTTACCGTAAATTATATTGTCTATTTTCAGGCATTCAAAACAAATAAAAGATGACGGTACTTGAGATCACAATAAGGGTGAAGGGCAAAACACATTCCTCCACTATTCATAAATGTTAACAAAATATTACCCTGCCAAGGGATGTAAAAAATATTGAAAAATATATAAGAGCAGAGTTAAGCGAGTGTACCTCGTCTTCTGAGTTGAAGGCCATTTAACTGCCGGCGAGTCTACCTCGTCTTTTGAGGTGAATGGGTTAATAATTGAAATACAGATTTCTCACATACTGTAATAAGAAAGTGAATTATAAGTTAAATTATTAATTAGACTATATGTATAAATCTGCCCTATAGTTCTATTACAGTATAATAATAGCGAAAAGCGCACAATGTGCAAAATACTGATGATTAAGGAGCGGATTTCTATGACCTAAAAATGGAAAATATGCATGTATTTATGACCTAAAAAGGTTTAGATATGACCTAAAAAAGGTTTAGATATGACCTAAAAAAGACAAAAATATGACCTTATAATTGAATGAATTTTTTTACCCATACTATATTAATTGTCCATTCATAACATTTTCAATTATATCATAAGAAAAAGGAAATCTTCTTCTATTGTCCAGTGCAAACATTTGCTACCTGTTAACAGAAACCTTCCAAACAAGTGAACTGTGAAACTGACGATTTGTATACAGATACAATGTTGGTTATTTCCAATCTCCTGATGACTAGGCTATTAAAAAGCCCAAAATGTGACTTTATCATATAAATAAGCAGACGTATGACCAAAGATGTGAAAAAGTGAGAAATATGACTTTTAAGAACCAATAAAAACCACTTAATCTTGATAATAAGGCATATATAAAGGTTTTTCCTTACTTGAAGCTTAGAATATAGGCTTTGGTAAAAATATGACATATTATAGGAATCGGCCCCTTACGATGATTAACTATTCTAGTCCTAGTTCTATTATTGAAACTTTCGTTTTTTTTATAACTTTGAGCATGATATCTCTCAAAATGTTCGTTGCACAGTTTTCATACGCAAGCTTAATTTGGTTGGTGGAATTTGTGATGAAATCCGTGCGTATCGTGTTACTCTGTGTCGGAGCTCACAGTTTGCCTGTTTCCAATCTTCTGTTATCATGGCGTCTGTTGAGTAGACGTCGAGCCAGATGGCGTTGTTTTTCTCGTTTAATAGTTGGAGTGCCTTTTCATAGGATTTAGCGTTGGGTAGAAAAAACTGTGCTCTGATGTCAATTGTATTATATGTAAGATGTTGAATGCTGAGTACGTTTTAATTTTAATTTCGAAAAACTGTTTATAAAAAATATAGTTTTTCATACGTATTTTACTGATTTTCATACCGAAATTTTCATACCGAAATTTTATCATTTGTTAATTAATGTATCCTTAAAATTGTAGATACTATATCCAAGTAGCTATTTTGAAAACTATACCAATAAGATATTTCTTCCGACATTATTAACAGATTAATTCAGCCTGCATGGTTTAAGACACATATAAAAATAAATATAACATAGAGAAAAATAAATAAATAATAAATTACAATATATATGAGGCACCCTTAAAAAAAGAACACTGGGAAAGAAAGTAAGGAAAGAAACATGTTTAAAATTTTATGAAGTATTGGCTGTACCTGCAATATTGTATGGCTCAATTAAGAGAATAGACGCAGGAGAAGTGAAATATTTACGATTTGTGGCAGTATATAGTTTAATGGATAAAAAGACAAAGTTAAGATATCCGTGAAGAACTACAAATATTCAGTTTGACAGATAAAATAGAAGAGTATAGGAGAAAATGGTATGAACATGTCTGCAGAATAAATACCAACAGATTGCCTAGGAAAGGTCTGAACCATCAACAAAGAGGAGTTGGTGTTTATCTTTTAAATTTTATGATACTTTAGCATGAAAGGTCCACGTATTAAAAATAAGAGTTCGGGGACGACCACGAAACAAATGGACACAGCAGCTATAATGCTTGGAGCCGGAATGAACCAAAAATGTTTAATGCTTGCAAGAAGAAGAAGAAAAATAAATACACATTGATTAATTTAAATAAATCCCTAATCAACGTAAGCGAAACTGGTTTGGTTGATTAATTCTACAATTTTAAAGCAGGTTAGTCCTTCATAAAGTTTTTCTTTTTAAAGAATTTTATTTCGAAAATGTGTTAATGTTGCTTAACGAGAGATTGAGGTAAGAGAGTCATTGAAAATCTCTTTCAAATCAATTTCCATGTCTTCACTAATATAACAGAGTGTTATTTTATTATTAATATCTTCTATTGAACAACTTGTGTTCTATTATTCAGCTTTGTACCAATTCTCTTTTTTGTTTACAATACGAGACCTAAATTATTCACATATAAAAAATTAATAATGCTTGTCTTTGCGTATGAAGTCTTATATTCATTAAGTCTCGTAAATATATGAATGACATCATTGTGAGCGAAACTATAGGCTAGTTTATTCCACTAAGCCAAATTAAAAGTGTATGAAAAAACAAATTGTGTACTGCTTAATTATTAGTATAGAGATGCGCCTGCACGTTCAAACATTCAAATATACCGAGTTTTATGTTGCACTTAATTATTCATGCCGAGAGGTAACATGCTTCAAATTTAAATAGGCAAAAGTAACACTAATTGTAAAACAAATTACTACTCTAGAGTGCTGTTATTTATCTTAAAATGTAGGGGAAAAAATTTGGAAAAACTCCACTTAAACTAGCGTGAAATATTTTCAAAGTCCTATATAACAACAATGCGCATGCGCCAGAGTTTATAGAGCCAGCGATAACCCACAATCGAAACACATATCGATTATTATCCTCGATTACTATCCGTCACTATACAATTTAAATGACCAATATTTGCAATAAATCCCCAAATCTATGTTATAAAATATATTAATAATATTAAAATTACCAAACGTTTATTAAACTTGGGTGTACACTTACTTATCATTCCCTAACGCTGATACAACCAGCGATAACCCAAAAACAGCGATAAAAAACCATAGACTAAATAATATACTCTGTGGAGAAAATAGCAGTTAACATCACAATATTGTCTAACAGTGTCATAATATTGTGATTTGCATATTTAAATAAATACTTAAAAATTGTCTAATAATGTTATAAGATTTGTTTGAAAAAGTTTAAAATATTAAATAATGTTGGTAAATACAGAAGAAGAGCTATAGTTTACAACAATATAACTGAAATATCAAGCGCTAGTAGAAGTGCAGTTGAGCCAAAATTTTTAACAGTAAACAAGCCATTTGTATGTTATAACAATTTTTTTAGAAGAGTAAAAAATTACCTGAATTCCATACGGTCTGAGGATAGTGATACAAATTGTTTCATTTCTAGTTATTATATAAGGAATGAGTTCAAAAGAATTCTAACATGGCACTCTGAACTCTTAATTTGGCATTATTTCTTAGAAGATACTTTGATTTAATTTATTTAATACTAGCTAATACCTGACGTGTGCTGCTATGCCTAAATAAATTAAATGTGTTTTTGTATTTAGTTGAATAAATAGAAAGAAAAATAAATATACAATTATATCGTGATTATTTTAAGATAGCCCGTGCTGATTAAATCGGAGTTGCTCGGGAATCTACTTATCCCGATATTCTTAGCACAAATGAGCTTATAGACAAAAATTGTTATTGTGAGTTATCCGTAAAAGAATACCCGCCAGACTCTGCTAAACTTACCCGGGATTCTACTTATCCCGTCTTCTTGGTATCAAAAATAGTTTTTAAATTTCAAAATTCACAAGACATAGCTATGCCTACATAATAGCAAAGGAGTCTTACTTCATAGAAGATATCCGTAAACACTTCGATCTACCAGAAACGCAGGCATACAAAACAGCAATCGAGGAGAGACAGAGAAAATCCAGAGAGATTCCGAACGAAATCACGGAAACAGAAGCGTTAAACACAGACGAATGGAAAGGACCAAATTTTCGACTTCGCCACTTATACACACGCTTCGCCGCTCACGGCTTCCATGGGAAAATATGTCATAAACAAAGTTACCATGAACCTGAGGAGTCCTGCATCTGTAAACTCTGTAGCAAACCGTGCCCAAAGTATCACTTAGTGAAGTGCGACAACAGAACCAAAACAATTCACGAATTAATAGCAAAATGGTAAAACCATGTATATAATATTAGTGTACACATTGTGTTTAATAAACATATATATAAAAATAGTTTTTCGTGAGTTATCCGTAAAATATAGACATATGCTCTCGTGAACTTTTTTGTAGATTTTTTGAGATATTCAATTCTTCGAACAGTAATTTGATGTATGTATTATATTTTAGGCAGCATAAGACATTTAAGCGCCCTAAAAGAAATTTTTTTAGGGGCACCGATGCCCTTTTCTTTAGCTCGGGCCCTTTAGTACGTAGGATAATATATTATATACGTTAATAGTCCCAGAAAATATTCTGATGGTAAAGAAACTTTCAACTCGGTCGATGAGTTTTTAAGTTCATAAAGGACAGACAGACAGACAGACAGACTCACAAACATTTTTATATATAAGTAAGTAAAGTGATCCCACAACAGGCCTCAGGAGACCCTTGGGGTAGTAGGAGGTTAAGGCTCCCACTTTTTCTAGACAATCGGCATTTTATGTCAGCCGGGTTGTCAGCCCTGCGTGACGGCCGCCTTTACCCCCAGAACAGGCGTCTGGTACTCATTTCCGTTAGAGGCTGAGTCGACCCCAGGGCCATAGTGCCGCCAGAGGGTTTGGGTCATAATTTTTTTAAATAAAAATGTTGATAAACTAACGAATATACGTTATTTAAAATGTGTGTTAAATTATACAATATTTATTTTTATTTTTTTATTTAGACCCCACCCCGGGTTATCTCGGGCATAATGCCCCTTTTCCCGGGTCTACTCTATGTCTCTAACTACTATCTAATTTTTATTGAATAAATAAACATAATATATACAGATTTCGGGTATGTGAAATGTAGATATTACATAAAGCAAAAAGTGTTGTGTGTTTGTTTGTGTCTGTGTTTGTGAGTTTGTGTTTAGTGATACATAAAATAAATATACATAATACTTAAAGTAATGATAATTGTTTTGATGATACGTGATATCACAGTAATTGTGTTGTGTTTGTTTGTGTTAGTGTGTGTGTAATTTGTGTTTGCTGCTTGCTTGTGTTTATGTGTATATGTGTGTGAATGGTATTAATAAGCTGTTAGTTTATGCTGATGATGTAGTACTACTGGCCGATAGCGAGGAGATACTAAAGGCCAACACGCACACACTATTGAGTAACACTAAGAAATTAGGACTGGAAGTAAATATCAGTAAAACTAAATATATGGTCACACGTAGAAATACATTATATAATGGAAATGGACAACTAATGACAAATGAGGGAAATTTTGAGGAAGTGGCTGAATTCAAATACCTAGGAACAATAATCACAAATAGGAATGAGATGCACAAAGAAATTAAACATAGGCTCAATTCTGGAAATGCATGCTATTATGCATTGCAGAGACTTTTGATGTCCCAACTCCTTTCAAAAAACGTTAAGCTGAAAATATATAAAACTATTATTCTACCAGTTATATTATATGGGTGCGAAACATGGACTCTTACTTTAAGGGAGGAAAGGAGATTACGAGTATTTGAGAATAAAGTTCTTAGGAAAATTTTTGGACCACAGAGAGATGAACAGACAGGTGAATGGAGAAGACTACATAACAATGAACTACATGGTCTTTATAGGAAGCCAGATATAATAAGAACAGTTAAGTCCCGTAGACTGCGATGGGCAGGACATGTTGCGCGTATGGGGAATGAAAGACGTGCATGGAAACTTCTTGTAGGAAAGCCAGAAGGAAAACGCCCAGTTGGTAGACCAAGAATGAGGTGGGAGAACAACATTAACTATGATTTGAGGGAAGTAGATTATACAGGGAATGATTGGAAAGCATTAGCTCAGGATAGGGATGTATGGAGAGCTTATGTCCGTGCGGCCATGAACCTACGGGTTCGATAGTGCCAGTGAGTAAGTAAGTAAATAAGTATGTGTGTGTGTGATTGTGAAGATAGGAATGTTAATGACGGATCATATTAATAACTTACAGTTATACATAATTTTTATGTCCACTGTGGTGTGACATATTTAAATAACTGGCATGACAAATTAAGTTTCGCCAATTTAAGGTTAAACAGGAGTACCAATTCACCACATATGTAAAGTAATTTTTATATAAGTATTTTTTTTAATTCGTACCTTTTATTTTATACTAATATTTTTTTCTTTCTTTTCCTTAGTTTAATTTCTCCATTTAAATATACTTTTACGTGTCCCACACTCCATAGGCCATACAGGGACATGACATTTTGGGAGAGATTTTTAAACTCGGAATCACGTATACATAGTTTATTGACCACACAAGAGCATAGAGGACCTCCACTGATGAGTGATTAATTAAATGCCAGGGCCACTTCGGAGACAAACACGAACATTTAAGATAAAACACGCTATTCATTCATGCATTTATATTAATGAAGGTGAACCCGATAAGGTGATTATGATCGTGAAATGGTGTTCGGGAATTATTTGTGGCATACATTTTACCAACGTTTTTCTTACAGGCGAGGAAACAATCCGAAACGAACCCCATCCACGGATATTGCCATCGTTTTCGGTCTACCTACATCTTTTTGACACTAGTAATTCTGTAATTGTTCTAATTAACCTTATATTATTGGTTCTATATATATATATATGTTATAATTAAATGTTTAACATTGAGCAATGCAAGCTTAATATGGAATGATAAGAAAAATAAATGCCTGGACGGGATTCGAACCCGGATCTCTGAGTCTGTACCTCAGCGTGATATCCATTACACTACCAGGCGAATCCAATTCATACACTTATTTTTCTTACATATGTATTATACTCTCCATTATTACTAGATGTCGAGAGAACTCTGTCTTCACCGCCATCTAGCAGCTGACTATATCAAGTAAGCAAATTAAAGAGAATATTTTTTATATATAAGAAAAATAAGTGTATGAATTGGATTCGCCTGGTAGTGTAATGGATATAACGCTGAGGTACAGACTCAGAGATCCGGATTCGAATCCCGTCCAGGCATTTATTTTTCTTATCATTCCATATATATATATGGCCGTTTCATTATCTTTTTCTCTGTTTTATATTTCTTTGACGTCCATTATATATTGGTGATTGGTGTCTAAGACTTCTTTTCTCATTCTACAGAGTTTGGTTTTGCTACATATGTTTCATTGCGTATTAACGTCTGATCTATTCATAATTTGATGAGGTTTTACTTCCCTGTCCGAGTTTTAACATTAGCATGTATGTAAATTTTCTCAAAACTTCAAACTCATGCTTCTTTACAAAGCCCATGTCATGTATGGAGCTGGCCGGATGACTATATGCTTAAATTTCTCAATATTATGTGTTTTTAGTGATATCGTTAATACACTTTCTAGTACAAATTTACAATCAAGAATGATGTTCGGAAAAACTAATATATAAATACGGATACCATAGCAAGAATTTATAAAGCAGTCATGCATCCAATATCGATCTATTTTTCTGAGATATAAGCGCACACTTTTAGTACAGATTTTCTAGAGACAAATGCAATTAATATTTTTAAGGAAAATGCTACATAAAACTAGATGAGATAAGGTAAAGAGTGAAAAGATTAGAATCTATTTAACTCTTAAATTGGAAAAACACAAATTTCTTGTGCCTGTTATTTAAATGTGGCGGACCGCAGTGAAAGTAGAATCTTGTATAACTGTTATTATTAGGTATATTGAATAATTATATTCACATTTAAGTGGTTTCGTTTTGTTCGTTTTCTTCTGATTTATATAAAATGTTAAATTAATTAAACCAACTGGTGTATCCTATAGGATACCAACATGTATCTCGCATGGCATTGGACATAACTCTACGTATGGCAAGAGACGTCTACCCGGAGACGGGAATAGATGGCTTGGAAGAGCGAAAAAGATATGGAGGAATTTATAAATTTTAGATGGAACAGGCTGTGGGCATAATATAATGAGAAGAAGAAGGATATATTTACCTCAAATAATAATTCATCTTGAAATATGCGTTTTCATTTTACTTCACTTGTATTTACAAGTGAAATAAAATAAAATAAAATAAATAAAGTGCGGAGAGATATGGGGATCTGAAATTTTTATCAGACCCATGGAAGGAGTAGCTATTTTAATATTGTCATTGAAAGGATATCAGAATAAGGCTATGTTGAGATATACTAAGTAGGGTAAAGAATGCTGATTGTCCTACCTCTCCTCAGAAAAGAAAATAGAGACCTCAAAACGGAAGCTTCTAAGGACATCGCCAGATCCAATCCAGCGCCTTTTTTTCTTTTCTTGTAGATCAAAGCCAAGCATATATGGAACAACTTTGGAAAGAAAATATTTTATCCGGAGAAAAATAATGGATACAAAAATCCATTGCACGGAAACCAAAATCTCGTTTTATAACGCGATCCGACGGATAAAAACGTGTGGCAACAAAAGAAAGCTAGCAAAGCAACTCCCTGACCGGTGTGATGGCGTTTCCACTTTCCTGCTCAATCTCAGTCATACAACAAATTGAAATATGTAAGTCTGGAAAGTAGTGGAATTAATTGACAATTTGTTTTCGAAAAAATACAGATATTAACAAGAACCCTGCGCAATATAGATATAAATAATTGTATCTTTATTTAAAAAATCATACCAAGATATTGGAAAAGAAATACCCTAATACGTCATAAAAAAACAAAATTAAAATATAAAATTATGGAATATTCACCTCAAAGGTCCGTCTCCTCAACTTAATTAGTTATTTAACTGTAGCGCTTTCGGGACTTGTCGCATCATCGGCAGGATTCAAAACTGGTGTTTCATTGAAGATCTGGTAGAGGCGGTTACATGTATTGGGTTCGTTTTCGTTTATCAGATTGTCGTTGTTGTGAGCTGCTTTCATGATTTCCATCTCTTCGAGTACGTTTATCTTCGTTAGATTATTTTCTCTGTGCATTACTGTTAGGGTGTTTTGAATATTTAACATGCGATGTCCTTCAAGGATAACGTGTTTTGCATAGCTTGATTTTCCTTCTGCGTGAATGAAGTCTCGAAAATATTCTTTAAATCTGATGTTAACACTTTTGTTTGTTCTTCCTATATAACATTTGTTGCAGTCCTTACATGCCAATTTATATACTCATTTGCTGTTGAAAATGTTATTTTCTTCAATGTTATTGAGGATACGGACCTTTCAGGCGAATATTCCATAATTTTATATTTTAATTTTGAATAATACCTCAACGGAACACATCATGAATCTTATAAAAGTTGAAAAAAATATATATATAACTTCAATGGTATTGTTAATTTTATCTTGATTTTTGAACGAACAACATAATAGTAAATTATTATATATCAAACCTCGATAAATGCGCAGCACCGTGCTGTTCATCGATATAAATTTATTCTCTGAATTACACCTTTAATGTTAGATACAGCATATTTAAGATGAGTATTGCACCCATACCCGGAGTAGCGTGGCTCAATTTGCACAGTCTGCTCATAGCTCCACTTATCGTTAGTGTTGTTTATGAAGACCTGTTTTCAATAGTCTCACCTTGATTTATTATCTAAACAATGTACTCTCTAAGCATAACACAAAATGCTAATGACCTAAGATCATCGATAGCTCATACATAGATATTATATGCCAAAGTTCCAGTCGCAGCAATGTGGATGATGCTGTACATCGCCGCTAAATAGTACAATATACATATAAATTAACTAAATTGTTGGCATTTAGCAATGAAGGCCAACTATGGCATGAAAAGAGCAATAAATGCCTGAGCCGGCTCAGGTATTTATTTTCTTTACATGTCACACACACACACACACACACACACACACACACACACACACACACACACATATATATATATATATATCCTTTATGAATACACGTGAATAGTGTAATATTTATGCAGTTTTTTATCGTGTTTTCAAATATGTATTCGGAATTTCTCTATCACCCACAGTTTTTTATTTCAAATTCAATTAACGGATTTAAATACTTATTTTTTAATAAACCTAGATTTCTTCCCGGAAAATCTTAGCGCAGTGAGCGATGACCATGGGAACACTTTCATCAGGAGATTTCAGCTATGGAAAAGAGATATCAAGGCAAATGGAATCCAATATGCTGGCAGATTATTGTCGGACCATCAAGAGGGATGCTCCACAGGCGAAATATAGCAGAAAATCGTAATTGGTTACTTTCTAGATGAGTCCGAATGTTCGAATATTGTGTAGTTACGAATGTAGAAAATATTAAAGTGTTTGAAATTATAAAAGCCTGCCTCTCGGAAACCTTGCGTGATGGAGAAAAACCGATATTATATTTGAATTCAGGAGAAAACATACTATCAGAATCACATATGTTTCTTTCTGAGACAAAAAAGTTTATTTTTGTTGCTCACTGTAATCTAACGTAAAGAATTATATATATACTAGCTGGCCCGGCGAACGTCGTATCGCCTTTAAATATTTTTACGTTAATTTTTCCGATGTTTTAATTGTTATCTGCTATTCGGGGCGGAAACAAATCCAACAAATCAAAGATCATAAAAATCGGTCCAGCCGTTCTTGAGTTATAAACAGTGTAACTAATCCGACTTTGTTTATATATATATATATATATATATATATATATATGATATGAAAAGAAAAATGAATGCTTGAGTCGGGATTCGAACTCGAGTATTATATATTTATATATATTTATAATATCTATATATATATATATATATATATATATATATAAAGTCCTGGCCACGCGTTGCTGTGGCTAAGGTATACGTTAAATTATGTTGTAGTAAACTAAGTGAGAAATGTAAATCAGAAAGGTTTTGTTTTACACAATTTTTTAGTTCTGGTACGTTAACTACACCCGGTATAAATATGGATGGTGGTTTATGTGGAAGTGGTTTTGTTGATTGAGATGAATTTATGTTGTCTGCATTCTCAATATCATCCATAAGTGTATCATAAGGATTATATACATTTATTGATGGAATATTTTGAGGAAGCTTGCTGATTTCATTATACTTTCTTTTTTTCTACGAACTTGTTGGCAGTTTGGATTATCATCATCATCATCATCATCATCATCATCATCATCATCATCATCAAGAAGTCTCTGTATAGTAATATCATCTTGTGATATATTAGAGTCATCTTGTTTTTCATTTAATTGAGGCATGGAGATTGTTTCTGTAATATTAGGCAGACCTACTTACAGTTCTGTTATTCCGTTCCTTAGGACCTTCATATGTTTTTAAATTGACATTCTTCTTAAATGTAAGATTTATGTCACATGGGCCTATACCAATTTGCGGAAATTCACTTGATATCTTATCATTCATGGTCTCTAGAACTGATTCGCGATATTGTTCAATGTTCGCTTCTCGGTCCAGTTAAATTTAAATTAAGTTGCTGCCTTTCAGCCAGATTACTTAAAACTAATACTGACACACCAAATTAATATTATTATGAGTAAATTGAAAATAAAATAAACACTGAACATACTTAAATTATGAAATAATCAATATTTGTAATTCAATTTAAATTCGCGGTTGCAACAAAAAGCACAGCCACCTGGTTAAATAATAAACCAATTACCTTACACGGCCATCTGTTAGAATCGTATGGAACTCGCAGATAATTATAACTCTTTGTTAAATAATAAACAAATAATTTGCAATAAAAATAATGCGACTATAAATTTAGTTATAAACTTCCCTAAATCTCAAGTTGGATCAAACTGCACACAGTGTGCAATATTTTATTAAAATCGGTTCAGTAGTTTAGGATTCCATCGCGGACAAACAACGTGACACGTAATTTTTATATATTAAGATATATATATATATATATATATATATAATGCTTACGCACACAAAGTAATACAAATTAAATTTTATGCTCTACGTTATAAAATATAGTTTACAAGAAATTAGTCTGTACTTAATATAAGTGAACGCTTCTCTGTATATTTTGTTACCATGATATTTCTCACTTCCCATGAGAAGAGAACGCGAAATATGCGAAAATTGTTACATTATGATAGACATTAACACTTGACTATTTCTTAACTCGACGCTTTCCTGTTACGGAGGATGTCAGACCACTTGCTAATATACCAATGACTATTTCACTCGTGCCCCAAATGGTAGTCAATGACCTATAACGTTTCAATGAATTTTGTCTTGTTTCACCGCGAATTTTGATTGCCAAAATAAAGAAAGCTCCTCCTTTTTTAACATTCTGAACAGGTCAGAGCATTATTTTGAAGTGACTGACTCTCTAACAAATACGTTGAATATAAAAAGTAATGAAAATATTCTTTCGAATTATACATTTGATAATTGAGAGTTCAATAATTGTGTTTTTAAATACTGATTTAACTGAGTTGTTTCCGAAAAAAATGAATTAATAACTTATAATGTTGGTGATAATATACAGTTTGAAGTGTTTCTTTTTTTTCCACTGGGGTGCATTTTTACAATATTACGATCCTATTTGGCAATAAATAGGATGATCAAGTTTGCTGTGTGAACAAATGAAACATAACCAAACATTTCTCATTTGTTTTCAAACATCGCCGTTTACATTAAATATATACACATTTTAAAATAACTATATTCAAATAATGATTTGCGAATAAACAGTTTAATTTCATTCTTTAAATAGGCCTAAAAAATGCCACTCTTGATTTCCAAATCCTCTAGATAAATTGGAAATCACTCGTGACATTACTTATGATAAAGTACCTTCCAGCGTGTAGTGTATAAGGTAGCATTTGCTAATTATGCTACGGCCCTCTGAATTTTTACGCCCTTAAAAATCCATCGTCCCCGGCAGGCTTTCAAACCGAAAACCACGGAACCATGGACAAAGTATGATAATTACTATTCCATTAGGACCAACGACAGATTATGTAGCTCGAAGAGTTACAATAAAAATTATTTCACTCTTTCATTAAGAAACCTTAGAGGAAGGTCTATTAGGAATGAGTAGCGTAGGTGGAATGAAATATTCGGCGGAATCTGAGGGAAATGGATATCAATAATATGAACTGCATTTAATTGGTGAAAGATTAGGGACAAGAGGGTGAGTGGGCCTTAGTGAATATAGCAATGAACCCACGAATTTCTTACTCTACAGAATTATTTTGTTATATTTAGCCTAATCTTACAAGTTCTTATAAAAATAAATAATAAAGAATATGGGTATACTAGGTTTCATTTTATTTTCATTCCAATTTGAAACAACATGGCTATTTTATCTCCATTTCCTATACAGTTGCAAATATTCATTTATTTAAACTGATGGAGTTAAGGCCATGTGGGCTTCTTTTCCATTCACGCGACAAATATGTGTTACATTCAAATACAAAAATTACAGTAATATTAGATACTTAACAGTTTTTTGGCCATACTGAACAATAATAAAACCGAAATCTAATAATAATATCACGCAGGTTCAAGATTCGCCAAGAGGTAATAGGGCTATTCAGAAAGAAGAAACAGACTTCAAACATTTATTTATTTATTCCAAACTACAAAAATAGAAACACAATTCCAACATTCCTACAAAGAGAAAAGTTTGATGTTCCGATCACGGTCGCATTGGCGCTGTTGGATTGGAAGAGGTGTAGCAGAATATCAACTTCATCATCGGTGGTCTCCCAGGTCACCAGACCTAACCCCGTGTGATTTTTATCTGTGTGTTTACATTAAAGACCGTGTTTTTATCCCCCTATGCCTGATACTCTTTAAAATCTGTGACCTTGAATTGTTGAAGCTGTAAATTCGGTAACTTGAGACCAGCTGACTCGTGTGTGACAAGAAAGGAGCGACCGTTTTGATATTTGTCACATGGTGCTCATATCGAATGCATAAAATAGTGACATTTGAACTTTTCTCTTTCTAGGAACGTTGGAATTGTGTTTCTATTTTTTTTGTAGTTGGGAAGAAATAAATATTTGAAGTCTGGTCCTTTGTTCTGAATATACAAGTAACAGGTGCGGCAGAAACAATGACCCATTTAAACATGTTATTTTGGCATGAATAAATACAACTACACATTATTAGTGTACATTGTTCGAAAGACCACATCCTGTCATTAATTACATATGTCACTTTTTGTAAATTATGTCCTTTAGGTGTCCACCATTGTTGGCGATGCTATCTTCTGCACGAACACGCACATTCTCCATAACCTTACAAAGAGTGTCATCTGTTATGGCCTCAATTTCGGCATGAATGTTGTTTTTCAAGTCTTCAAGAGCTGTTGGCTTGTTAGCATACACTTTGGATTTTAGGAATCCCCACAGAAAAAAATCACAAGCCGATAAATCGGGCGAACGTGGTGGCCAGTTAACATTGCCAAAGCAGCTCTTACTCTTGCAATGTTGTCCGGGGTGTAAACCGACGTGGCCTACCAGGTGGCTTATTGTTTGTATCAGATGATGTTGCTCTGAACTGCTGGACTCATCACGTAATCGACTTCCTAGACGGGACTTGATCATTCCGACAAATGTTAAAGTGTTGCCAGAACAAACACTGTGTCCGTATGATACTGTCACCACATTTGAAAAACGTTTCTATTGCAAACCCACGTGTTCGTTTGACCAACGCTCCATACTGACAGGTAAAGCATTGAACTGCACTATGCATTGGTACCAATATCAACTGTAGGAATCAGTGTCCAATAACACTGAGCAACAAAAAATTAACTTTTTTTTTGTCTGAGGAAGAAAAATGTATGATTCTGATAGCACTTTTCCCCTGAATTCAAATATGATATCGATTTGTCTCCATCACGCAAGGTTTTCGAGAGAACAGGCATTTATAATTTCAAACACTCTAATATGTTCTACATTCGTAACTACACAATATTCGAACATTCGGACTCGCCTAGAAAGTAAGAAATGATGATTTTCTGCTATAGTTCGCCTGTGGAACATCCGTCGTGATGGTCCAACAATAATCGGCCAGCATATTAGGATTCCATTTGCCTTGATATCTCTTTTCCACAGCTGAAATCTCCTGAGTTAGCTATTTGTTTTATTTTACAATGGACAATTATTAAAAAAAATATTATTTAAATCCATTATTGAAATTGAAATAAAAAAAAACTGTGGGCGATGGAGAAATTCTGAATACATATTTGAAAATACGATAAAATAACTGCATTAAGTATAACTATCGGTACTCATAAGACAAAAATTATGTTGACCAGTGTAACGACGGGCAATTTAAAATGAGCCATTGTTTCTGCCGCACCCAGTATATTCCTAATAGTTTTGATCAGATTTAAAATAATAGTATTAATATTCATCATATAACTATTCCGAGTCATTTCCGAACTTGCCCATCTCTATCAACCACCAATTTCGTCGACAGATACTGCGAGGTCTCGGAAAATAGTTTCTTGTTATTGTTTCTTATTGTTATTGTTTTTTGCACTCACAGTAGGCTAATGACAATTGCAAACGCCACTGCATTAAATTAAATACACTATTGCGAGTCTGTAATGGTAGACAAGTTGTTACCATACTCGCCTCTGTTTCCAAGTTTAGCAGATTGAAACCCGGCCGGGATCTCTGGATTTTTCAATGCGTAAAAATCTTGAGAATGAGATTCTTCATGGGAACTAAAGTCGGAGTTCCCTTATAGTAGATTTATGTCTTGAAAAGTAGGCCTCTGAACATATTCTCAACCCCTATACGTCCACATTTGAATTACACGCTAATTATCTTAGTTGTTAAACAACTAATTAATTCACTGTCCCTATAGAACTCGGAGGTATAATGCGCATGGACAAAAGTTCTCCATACATCCCTATACTGAGCTAATGATATCCAATCATTTCCTGCATAACTCATCTCCCAAAACATGTATAATTTTTTTCTCCCACCTAATTCTAAGTCCGCCTACTGGCCGTTTTCCTTCATATTTTCCTATATGCTCCTCTTTATTTTCCCATTCCTGCCACATGTTCTGCTCATCACGTATGGAGGCCCCATTTGCACGTAAAGTTTGTAGAAGTCATTTGTAGTGAACATCTCCACAAAGTTGCTAATTTCTTAAAATAAAATAAAAGCAAATGTTCTCATTTTGGATGTGACAACGTTCTGTTCTCGAAATAAAAGATGTATATTTATTTAATGTCTTCGTCCCGGTGTCATCTTTATCTTGCCATACTGAAATGGCGTGCTTTAATTGCCCCGGGTGCTATGATGGTACCACAGTATCATTGTTATCAAAATGATCATCCGTGCCGGACAGGTCATAAGCGATAACTCAGACTAAAAGAGGTAAGCAAGTTAGTCGATAGAGTGACGATATTTCACCGTAAAAATACAACCGTCAAAAAACGCGGACGTGGATTCCTTACTTACTTACTCACTGGCACTATCGAACCCGTAGGTTCATGGCCGCGCGGACATAAGCTCTCCATACATCCCTATCCCGAGCCAGTGCCTTCCAATCATTTCCTGTATAATCCACCTCCCTCAAATCATAGTTAATGTTGTTCTCCCACCTCATTCTTGGTCTACCAACTGGGCGTTTTCCTTCTGGCTTTCCTACAAGAAGTTTCCATGCACGTCTTTCATTCCCCATACGCGCAACATGTCCTGCCCATCGCAGTCTACGGGACTTAACTGTTCTTATTATATCTGGCTTCCTATAAAGACCACGTAGTTCATTGTTATGTAGTCTTCTCCATTCACCTGTCTGTTCATCTCTCTTTGGTCCAAAAATTTTCCTAAGAACTTTATTCTCAAATACTCGTAATCTCCTTTCCTCCCTTAAAGTAAGAGTCCATGTTTCGCACCCATATAATATAACTGGTAGAATAATAGTTTTATATATTTTCAGCTTAACGTTTTTTGAAAGGAGTTGGGACATCAAAAGTCTCTGCAATGCATAATAGCATGCATTTCCAGAATTGAGCCTATGTTTAATTTCTTTGTGCATATCATTCCTATTTGTGATTATTGTTCCTAGGTATTTGAATTCAGCCAATTCCTCAAAATTTCCCTCATTTGTCATTAGCTGTCCATTTCCATTATATAATGTATTTCTACGTGTGACCATATATTTAGTTTTACTGATATTTACTTCCAGTCCTAATTTCTTAGTGTTACTCAATAGTGTGTGCGTGTTGGCCTTTAGTATCTCCTCGCTATCGGCCAGTAGTACCACATCATCAGCATAAACTAACAGCTTATTAATACCATTCAGTTGTAAGCCTTCCTTATTCTCTAAAGATTTAATGGCATGCTCTAGTACAAAATTAAATAGTAGAGGAGATAGTGCATCTCTTGCTTCAACCATTCTGGATTTCAAAAATGTCTGAAAACTGTTTGCCTACACGCACTCTACTCGTTGAGCCATTTAGACACATTCGTATAAGTCTAACTAACTTTTTGGGAATTCCGAACTCCAGCAGGATACTATATAACTTCTCTCTCTTAATTGAATCATATGCTGTTTTGAAGTCTACATATAGTTGATGTACAGTACCATTATATTCCCATTTCTTTTCTAAAATCTGTCTTATACTAAAAATCTGATCTGTTGTAGACCTGTTTCTTCTAAATGCACATTGATGATCTCCTAGAATGTCATCAATATAGGGAGTAAGTCTGCTTACTAATATATTTGTTAGAATTTTGTACGAAGTTGAAAGTAATGAGATGCCCCTATAGTTGTTGCAATCAGTTTTATCTCCTTTCTTATAAATTGGTACGATATTCGATTCCTTCCATTCATCTGGAAGAGCTTCTTTTTCCCAAATCATACTAAGCAACCAGCGTATCTTGTCCATCAATTTTTCTCCCCCTGATTTTATCAGTTCTGCTGGGATCTCATCTGAACCCGATGCTTTATACATCTTCAATTTTTCAATTGCCATTTCAACCTCTAATGCACTTGGCTCTGCGACTAGCATTTCTGCTGTCTGTAACTTATCCTCCTCAATGTCCTGTTCTGTATGTACATTTAATAGCTGATTAAAATAACTTTTCCATCTATTTAATATACTCTTGGAATCTGCAATCATATCCCCATTTTCATTCCGAATTATGTTTGTTCTAGCCTGAAACCCTTTCTTCTCTATACTAATTCCCTGATATAATTCTCTAATGTTCCTATTTTTTGCATTCATTTCAAGATCATTAATCTTCTCTCTCTCAAATATTCCCTCCCTTTTTACTCTTTAGTAACTTGGTGGTTTCCCGTCTAACACTACCCAATTGCTCTAAATTTACCTCATTTGGCTCGTGTAACCATTTCATTTTTGCTAGCTTTCTTTTCTTTACAATGTCGGCACATTCCTCATCAAACCATTTCTTGTTTTGCCTCTTTTTTAAACAACCAATGCTTTCTGATGCTGACAATTTAATAGTATCTCTTATAGCCTCCCATTCTTTATTTATATCAGTTTCTTCTTCGTTTGCCACATTGTCATCTGAAGATTCCAGTACTTCAAATCTATTAGCAATTTTGATTTGGTATTCTTGCCGCATTTCATCATTTTTCAAGTTTTTTAATTCATATTTTACAGAATCATCTTTAGCGTTTGTTCCTCTCATAAGCGATAGCCGTTGCCTGATTTTCACCCTGACCAGATGATGATCTGAATTGCAGTCTGTCCCTCTAACTGATCTAACATCAATGATGCTACTGTGCCAGCGTTTATCCCACTAATACATGATCTATCTGGTTCCGAGTTTCTCCATCTGGGGACGTCCAGGTGTATTTATGAATATCCTTATGCTGAAATGTTGTGCTCTTAACAATGAGATTCTTTGATGTGGCAAATGTGACTAATCTAACCCCGTTGTCATTACTATCTTCATGAAGACTGAATTTGCCTATTGTTGGTTTGAATATATCTTCTTCCTGCCCCACTTTTGCATTAAAATCTCCTAAGACAATTTTCATATGATATCGTGAAAGGCTATCAAATAAGCATTCTAATTCTTCATAGAACTCATCCTTGATCTTGTCATCTTTATCTTCTGTGGGGGCATGTACATTTACAATTATAAAATCATGTCGTTTACCCTTTAGAATTATGTATGATATCCTATCACTAACAAACTTAATATCTCGGATAGCGGATAGGATCCTCCTTCTGACTAAAAAATCCGTTCCAAATGCAGGTCTTTCTGCACCCCCATAGTATAATGCAAAGCTTCCTGATTCCTGACTACCTTCTCCTGGCCACCTAACTTCCTGTAAAGCGACTATATCCAAGGGCGATTTATCCAATTCCCGCGTTAATATCTCTAGTGCCCCGCTATTGTATAAAGTCCTAACATTCCATGTTCCTAGGAACATGTCCCTGTGGTTGAGCCTTTGGCATGGGTTCCCTGAAGTAGTCCCCGCCCGGAGAACCGAATGGGGGACTATTTGACCTCCGGAAAATTTTACGGTTCCACGAGATAAAATTTTCTGGAGATTAAATAGTCCTCCATCAGGATTTCCTGGCGTGGTCTACGTCAGGGGATCCACGGAAAATGCTTAAACATAAGGACATGTTCCTGGGAATTTGAAATGTCAGGATATTATATAATAGTGCACTAGAAATTTCAACATTGGAATTAGATAACTTTTCTTTGAATATAGTCGCCTGCTGAAAGTTAGATTGAACAGAAGAAGGTAAAATCAGGAAGCTCTCCACAATATACTAAAGGGGTGCAGGAAGACCGGAATTTAGGAGAATTTTTAATCTGAAGGAGGACTGCGAGAATAATATTAACCATATTAGAGGGAGGTGAGTTATACAGGGTATGATTGGAATATATTAGCTCAGGATAGGGATGTGCGGAGAGTATATGCCCGCGCACCAATGAGTAAGTAAGTTATTTAATATCTTAATATGTTTTATAACAAGTTTCCGAGTATATTTTGCTACTACAAGTTATTACGTATTGCGTAATTTGGGAGCTGTTTTCGATTTAATTAATTAATTGTATAACAGAATTGCCCTCACTTTTGTTTAAAAGATTACATACAAAATATATTAATTTCTCTCAAACAATAATTAGAAGTAAATTTCTGATTATAAGTCAAAATGGGTACAACATATTCATCGAATGGAAGATTACAGGATACCCAAACAAATGTTAAGATATCAACCTGCAGGAAGAAGAAGACCAGGATGTCCACTCAAAAGACTTTTGGATGGTGTTTCTCATGAGGCCGAAACAGGTCAACAAATGGCCTAAATTCCTGATTTTACTATGATGATGATATTTAAATTTAATTAGTAATACATTTAATAATTTATTTTATTGAGATTATATTCTATCATATAATTTTTTTAATTCCCATTATCTTGA
The DNA here is from genome assembly GCA_030220185.1 of Diploptera punctata. Classification (NCBI taxonomy): domain Eukaryota; kingdom Metazoa; phylum Arthropoda; class Insecta; order Blattodea; family Blaberidae; genus Diploptera; species Diploptera punctata. The sequence goes on along the minus strand of JASPKZ010008365.1, from coordinate 4,649,779 downwards.
TTTGATTAGGCAGTATAAAAATACTTCTCACTTTGGGATTTATAAAGAAGTCAAGGCGACACAGTAAAAGTGTTAGAGCCAACCCATGCCTTTGTGATAAGAAGAAAAAACATTTACCTTCTTTTTCTCATTATTTCTAGGAAGGAGAATCCGGAATTTGGAATCAAACGGAATTTCAACTGCAATAGAAGAATTCACGAGTGGTAAGTACAAATTTTAATTTACAATATTCACATATGTAAAAATCCTTTTATTCTGAAGAAAATATAATTATAATTGTTCGTATATAAAAAATAAAAATTTATTAATTTTAAAGTATTGAAACTTTATAATTTTCTCCTTTTTATGGGCCCATTTTGTATAGCCTGCTGTACTGTGCATTAATCGGATCTCATTTGCTGTTATTCGGCATTCATCTCTTATTTGTATTGTCCATGACTTCACTACCATATCTTAGTACTGGTCTTGCAAGAACTTTGTAAATCCGTAATCTTGTGTTCTTCTGTACTAAAGATGGTTTCATAATACTACTCATTATTATCCCGTTGTTTTTGCGAAAAGCCCATTTTAACGAATTCTATCTTACAGAATTCCAAAAGCTAGGTTTCATTACTATCCACAAAGAATAATATCGCTGGGACGTCCAAAAAAGCGCTGGATACAAATATCCTCTTTGAGACCATAATAGATTACATGGACTAATACCGGGCTTCCAATATAAACCTCTCTCCTCGTCCGCATTTCACTCTGCCAGCCGCTCGTCCTTGAACTAGTCAGTTTACTATCGTTCAACAAGATGAGACGTCAGCTGCCATTAGAGCAGCGCATTTATGTGTGTAAATGTTATTATAAGTACGAATCAGCTTGTCGCGTTCGCGAGGAATTTATTCGGAACTTCCCTGGACAATTACCTCCTTCCAGATCGACAATCTACGATCTTGTGACTAAATTTGAGACCACTGGTTCAGTACAAAATAAGAAACACTCGCGAAGGCGTACGGTTCTCACCGAAGAAAAATTAGACGAAATTGGCGAAAATTTGGAACGTTCGCCACAAAAATCATTACCGAAATTAGCACAAAAAGTTGGGATTTCAGTATCTTCTGCACATACAGCAACAAAATTGTTAAAACTCAAACCTTACAAGTGTACACGTGTTCATTGTCTAAACCAAAGTGATCCCATAGTACGTGTGCGGAAGGACAACATTTCCAGCATTTTCTATAAGGTAAGAAACAGTTCAAGGACGGGTGGCAGGCAGGGTGAATTTCGGGAGGAAGAGACAGCACTGCGTGCCGGGTGAAACTCCGTGAGGCCGGTCCGGTTTTATATTGGAAGCCCGTTACTTTCAGGGACGATAATGAAACGTTATAGTGATATAAGCAGCCAATGAATGAAGACGAAGAAAAATAAAATTTTAATTGCTGGGTTTCATACAATTCCTAATCAGGGGATGATGGTATCCCATTACATCTTATACCCCTATTTCATTGGTAAGTACAGTAAAACTTGTTTAATCCAGAACCTGAATAATGCGGAAATCTGTCCCATGTGAACATATTTATTGGTTCCGGCAAAATAGTAGTAATTTTACTTTATTTATTTTGTATAAAACGGAATCTGTCCAATGCAGAAATGGAAGGATATTTCAACACAATTCACGAAAAAATGTTTATAAGGCGGAAATATAGAGAGAAATAAATTAGTTTCCACTTCATTGAATTTCCGTTAGGCGAATCAACAATAAATGATGATTTCTGCCACTGGGAGAAGTAATTGGAATTTTCTTTCGGCCTCACTGCACACCTGTTTTGCGAAATATAGGTTCGTTTAACAAATATTTGGCATGTGACATCCGTCTTACAAGTAAACAGTGTACTGTAAAATCTCAAATTAGTTTAAAATCTGACACCGATTATTTACGTATCTTTCACAAGTAGCGTTCTGAATTTACGGAATAAAGATGGCTAAATCGTATATATCATTGTCATTAAACGAAAAGGTAAAAGTGATTGAAGATAAAGATAAAACAAACTCTCAGTACGCGAAATAATGAGTAAAATTAAATGTGGAAACATCCAAGTTTATGAGATTTTAAAATACAAGGAAAAAATAACGATTGAATAGACGCAAGGAAATGGTCAAATGAAGAGGAAGAAAAATCAAAGAGGTTACAAGTCCACGATCAAAAAATCTCCAAATTTCCGGACCGATGCTTCAAAGTCAAGCTCTAGATGTTGCTATATCCTTAGGGAATAACGATTTCAAGGTTTCTTCAAGTTGGTTGTGGACAGATTTAAAATACACGTAGTGAGGAATGATATTTGCGGGGAATCAAAAGATGTGGACGAAAGTGTAGTTAGTGGGTGGAAACCGAAACTGCATACTTCAATTTCAGGACCCGCGCCTAAGAGACATTTTTAAGTCTGACGAAAGGGGACTGTTTTTTCGCGTGTTACCGTCGAAGTCGCTCATACACACTATACTTCACTTTCCAACAGCAGCGGAACTACAATTAATCCAAATTTCGTAAAAATACATATACGGTACTCTATAATCTAACATTGGTTAATTTTTTGTTTTTTATAATACGGAATGTTGTTTAAAAAAAGGTCCCATGCGATTCCGCTTTGAACAAGTTTTAATGTATTGTAAACTTATGTTGTTATTGAGTGAGTGGAAGAGAACATAAAGCATTATTGCTATCATTATGAAAAGTATTCGTAATGAAGAAATTGAAAGATGGATTGGAGATGAGGAGAATGTGATAGATAGAATTAAAAAAAAATAATAAAGAAATGAAATTATTTGGAAACGCAATGGGGATGCAACAGCAATTGAAAGATTTTCTAATTTTAGAAAAGGTTTTACCATAATATAAATTGGATTAAATCTCGTAGCAATAAATTTCACACAAACTATAATATCACTAAATTAACTTAGAAATTTAAGTAATGGTAAAAATGTTAAAGTTGACTTTGAGAGAGCAAAGTTAGATTTTCTTGAATGCATTTGTCAATTTGAAAGTGACGGGTAAGAAGGGAATACAGTATTGTGCTTAGTAAACTCACTCAGAGAGATCAGCAGCTTTCAAATAAAGCTTCTAAGGAATGATGGCGATACCGATCTAACCTTTCACAGTTGTATTTATATTGAAGCTCAATTTCATAGCCATTGGCTATTTATTTTTTTTAATCCTTTAATTGAAAATCTATCCTATTGGATATATTGATTTCATTTATTTAATATTGTTTTTAGTTCAATAGAAAAACAAACGAAAAAAAAAACTTAAATTTATGTCAAATTACACAATAATGTACAATAACAACTCAGAGTTTTACATTAAATTATTTTCCTTGCGGTCCGGAACATTTAAATAACTGGCACAAGAAAATATTGTAATGACAATTTAAGGGTTAAAATAATTTTAGAACACGTACTACCGTATTCATTGTTTAATTATAAGTTTTATTAATTCTTTATTTTTCATTAGGACAAAAATATTACATGGATACAAGAAGTTAGAAGAGCAATGATGGAAAATAGATTAGAGGGGGAAGATAGGATTGTAAAAATGGAGGAAAAATAAACTTCTAACAAATTGGAGGTTTTTATACACTGTAACCTCGTTCAATACTAATACTGATGATAAAAATAATAATAATAAAATCCACCGCTGTGATCTCGATGTAGCGTGCTGCCTTGTCACGCAGTGGGCCAGGGTTCAATCCCCGCTCGGGACAAGTTTCCTTATTGAGGTTTTTTCGGGTTTTTTCCTCACCTGTAAGACAAATGTCAGGATACGTTAAGGCCCAAACGGTTCCCGAACATCACCTGGTCATTTTTATCATCAATATCATAATCACTTCATTAGATTAAGTTTAGGTTTAAGGCCTCTCCTGGCGCATCGTTACCTATCGTCATCGCCCATCATATCATTGGGGCAGCGTAACCCCGCCTTCCAGGCGCCCCAACCTCAATAGTGGGTTACAATACGCCAATGCCAGGAGAGAATTCCTGAAATGTCGAATGGCAAACAGGTGTCATTGAACAAAATACTATACTACTACTACTACTACTACTACTAATAATAATAATAATAATAATAATAATAATAATAATATATAAAAAATGCTATAATAACAATAGTAATAACAAAAATAATAATGGTAATAATAATAACAATAATACTAGTAGTAGTAGTAGTCATAATAATAATAATAATAATTATTACTATTATTATTATTATTATTATTATTATTATTATTATTATGATAAAATTATAGGAATATACCGGTAGTCTTCATAAAGGCCTATGAACGATCCAAACAAAGAATCAAATGAGTCCCTGACCTGTTTTAGTATATTACGATGCGAGTTAGGGAAGTAGTTTTTACAGAATGGAGGAAAAATGTTTAAAAACCGAGCGATAGCGGTGTTTTTAATTTCCGAGATTCTGTAAAACACTTCACAAACATGCGTTGTACATTATTTTTTGCGCGATGGTGTTTTCAAAATAATTAATTGTAGTAAAATAATAACATCTTTCTTGGAAATATCTGCGTTCATTATAGATTTAGATTAGATTTATTTAGCCTGGTGGAGTTAAGGCCATGTGGCCTTCTCTTCCACTCATCAGGACAAACATATATTACATAAGAATATAACAATCTGAATTAACTCTAATATTAAACACTAAGTAAAAATTTGATCAAAAGATAATATCTAATATACATATTACGATCTATAATACAACCAGTTAATATTAGTTAAAATTAAGACTAAAACTAATAATAAAATGTATACAAGCAAGGCATATTAAATTGTCCCTGTCTAATGTATATAAAAAACAGGAAAATAATGAGATATAGAAAACTAATTTTACGATTATACAATATTTAAAACAAAACAAATTACAAATATTTGTTATTATTAATATTATTTACATAAATAATTAAATATATTAATATTGTTAAAAGAATACTATCAGTGAGGTGTATAAGTTAGTTTGTTATTAAATAATTCTTTAGTTTGTTTTTGAAGGATGTTATAGTTTGACAGTCTCTGACATAGGGCGGAAGGGAATTCCAAACAATTGACTAACGTTAACAGTGTGGGCAATGTTTATTAGTTGAATCAACAGGAGGTGGTTTTACTTCCCGCACGTGTGTATAAATGTAATATTACAGTACAGTTACTTAGGTTGGCAACCCGGAAGTTGAACTATCAATAATGATCACCATTGCTGATAAGTACGACAAAACGCACTATTTCGCAAGGAAATAAGTTTAACAATTTTTCTGCTATTTTTAATTTACGACGCTCTTTAACACGTAAGATCATTAGGGTCAACGTTGAAATCTGAGCATGAAGGGGCTAAGAAATTTTGGGCAGAGGACTGTTTCTTCAGGATTATGGCTATTTAATATGCCGTAAATCTGTGACATGGGCTGATGACTTCAGCTTCCTTTCAAAAGAACACATACGCAAGATTTTTAGGCTCTAAATATTCAATGGACCCGGTCGGGTTTAGAACCCTCGAACCGTGGAATCAGATATGAGCACGATAACTACTGGTTCACTAGCACCGACCGAAACATTGTTATGCAAATTTGCTCTTTCACATTATTCTGTAACATAAGATACTTGTTTGGCGTGAGTTCATACACTCACACAAACACAGAGTTCATATGGCGTTCAATGAATTATTTTTTAAACCTTCTTCTTCTTCCTTTCCAGGATTAGCTCAATGCGACCTGTTCTGGTCTCACGTCCACCGTTTCCTTGGCCGTCCCAAATATCTTTTCCCATGTGGTTTGTAGGTGTTGATCTATTTGGGTAATCTTGTATTGTCCATTCTGTCTAAATGTTCTTTCCATTGGTATTTGTGCTCTTCTTTGTTTATAGAGTATTGAAAATATCTCCAGTTCATTTCTTATTGATTCATTGTGTAATCTATCCTTGCGTGTACATCATTTTACGGATCTTAAAAATTTAATTTCAGTGGCTTGACTGTGTGAGATATCTTTTTTTGTAAGTACCCAAGATTCAGATCCATATAAAAGAACAGGAACAGGCATAATTTTATAAAACCTGAGCTGAGTTTCTCTTCGAGTCTTTCGGAGGGTTCTTCTTATGGTGCCACACATAACTTGATATCGGTTTAATTTATTATGTATATCCCAATCATAGTTATGTTACATCTGAACCAAGAGAGTTAAAGTGTGCTATCTGTTCTATTATTTCATTAATGATTACTATTTTTGCTCTGATTGGCACTTTGCCCTGAAAAGCCATAATTTTAGTTTTTAAAGTTGAGACTTTGAGATTATAATAGAGTCCTAATTGATTCAACGTGTAAATGGTTCTTTGTAAATCATCCTCTGACTTGTATATAATTACCAGATCGTCTGCTTACATTACAATATTCATATACATTTCCTTATTAATTTGTATTCCTATTGTACTTGATTTTTTCCATTTTCGTATAACCTCGTCAAAATATATATTAAACAATGTAGGTGATAATGTACACCCTTGTCGAACTCCTTGATTTTTGAAACCTTATATTATAATATAGGTCTCTTACACCGGGGACTTCAGTATCTGGTTTCAGGCGTGGATAAAACAGAACTCATGACTAACTTGGCTGTCAGAAACAATCATATCGATGGGAGAAGGTGATGCCCGGTACAGGCATGCAGCTTACTCCTGTCGACAAGGATACCAGTAGTTACGTCCCCATCTATCAACAGTGTTATTAATAGATGACTTCTCAGAACAAGCACTATGAAGTGGTTTGGAATTTAATCTAGACATCCGGACCATAATCTAGCGAATACAAATTGTATACCAATACTCTTGCTAGTTTCGAGATTCAAAACTTTACAATTGAAATTTCCAACCTTGTCGGGTATCGAACCCGGTCCCGTTCATCAGAAGCAGGCATTCTATCTTCTAATGCAGCTCGAAGGCAATTGTAAGTTAATAGAGGAACCTTGGGTAATGTGAACGTTTCGGTTTGAGTGGACCTGTTAATATATTTTTTAATTGGTGCTGCCCTAGAACGGAAAATATTTTAATTTCTTGCCTTCATAAACTTTGTGTTCAAGGCCAGTTTCTTTTATTCTTTGTGTGAAGAAGGGTTTATTTGTGATATTTATGAAAACGACCATTTAAAAGTTTTCAAGCAAAGAATTAATTCTTGATTTCTGCTATTGAATATTGCAAATGTTGAATCCTAAATATATTATATTATGTAGATGCTGTTTTAATATAATGATGGATTTGGTTTGGTATTATGTGGCATGGCTGCTGCATAAAATAATTCGGTTAATGTAGACCCTCCACGAGGCCATTAAAGTGGACTTGAGTCCACTTTACATGAATACGTAAATTTTATCGACAAGGGTGTTATATTTAAAAGCATTACACTTAATTAATTTTATTTCATATCCTTGTAATTTTACCTAAACCCAAAGACCGTCGGTGTCTGCAGATTAATGATGTGTGAATGTTATAATCAACGATAATTTTTCTAAACATTAAATAAATATCAACGATTTTTAATTACGATCAACCATAAATACTTTCAGATTAATTTGTGTAATAGAGTAAATAAACTTAAAATTGTCTAAAGGCTAGGATGGACTCTGGGGTCCACTTTACCCGAATATGGAGGTTAAAGTGGACCTTTCTTGTAATGTAAAAATGTTTATAAATTCTAAAGATGTTTCCATATTTGAATAAAATAACAATGCTATTTCATACTTATAACACTAATAATAAACACTGTAATTAAACAAAATTCAAATCCCTTAATTAAAGGAGAAAAAACAACAAATTAAAAATAGGGGTCCACATTACTCGAGGTTCCTCTATAGGTTAACATAGTTTTCTGGCTTAGCATAGTGGGACAATCTTAAAAGGCTTTAACTAATCATTCAAATAACTGGAACGAATAATATATCATCATCATGATCATCCATGCAAGCAATACGCCATGTGGCCTATTACGGTCTCGAAGGGGAATATTCCATCCAGCGCTTTTTTTGGACGTACCAGCGATATTTTGCCTTGAGGATAGTAATGAAACATAGCTTTTGGAATTCTATGAGATGGCATTCTTGTAAGGTGGGCTTTCCAGTTATTCTGGCATTTTGTGTAAGATGTAGAATGACACTCAACTCTTCCATAATTTCCTCATTTCTTTAATAGTCCCACTTCGTGTAGCCTGCTGAATGGCACATAAATAACATCTCATTTGCTGTTATTCATCTCTTCTTCGTATTGTCCATACTTCACTGCCATATCATAAATAATATGTAAAATATAAATTAATGAGTTTACTTAGTTACATTTTATATGAATACTCTAAGTCATTTGTAATCCTATTTATTTTAATCATATAACATCTTATGGCCCTTCGTTGATCGTTTTCTCAAATTACTGACTTTGAAATAATTTCATAGGCAGCGGTAGGCGCCTTATAAAGTAATGGAGATTCGGCATCGGGTTGTGTTAACTCGCTACTGATCTTTCCAGTCATGTTTTCTGCAAGGGTCACTTTCGTGACTGTTCTAATGGGGACCGGTGGTAAATACTGTAGGCTGCCTCTTGAAACTTCTAGACTTCTTCACCGGTTATGTAAGACCGGACAGATATCTTGGCAGTCAGTCGCGAGAATGAGTCGTGTCCGAATAGTGGATCAGTGAAGGTGATCTGATCAGTAAAAAAGTGCTCTAAATGATGTCTTGTGCAGCAAGCTCTAGTAGGCACGAGAGTCTCTTCAGGGTGTGTTTTAGATTAGGCTTATGTCTGGAGTCTACCGGTGTGAAGGACAAGGAATTCGGTGATCAATAACAATGACTTGTGTAATTAATTAAAAAGGGTGTATTATGTTAACCTCTTATGAACAACACAATATTCACAACGAATTAATAATATCTTGCAGACTACTTGAGCAAATCTAGACTTCCCTAGTATACTTACGTAAGATAGATTAATTCACAATTTTAGGTTATAATATGGGAGCAACTGGCTCCTCTGAATACTCGTCATATGATCAACTAGTCCACTCTGTTTTCGTAAGGGAGCTACTGGCCCCGCTCTGTGATCGTATGAGAGCTACTGGCTCCTCTCTGCATGTACTCGTATGGCCACACTCTGTTTTCGCAAGGTAGCTACTGGCCCCGCTCTGTGATCGTATGAGAGCTACTGGCTCCTCTCTGCATGTACTCGTATGGCCACACTCTGTTTTCGTAAGGTAGCTACTGGCCCCGCTCTGTGATCGTATGAGAGCTACTGGCTCCTCTCTGTATGTACTCGTATGGCCACACTCTGTTTTCGTGAAGGTACGTACACACCTGCGCGCCGCAAACACGAACGGCGCGCGCGCCGCACCATGTTCGTCAGATTTGGACGGGGTCTTAAGGTGCGCGCGAACGGCGCGCGCGCCGCGCGCGCGTCTCTCACCACGATCCACTCATTGTCGGTTTTTTCCACGAACACTTTGATGGTTCGCTGTTTAGATTTGGACGGGTACCTGAGAGGTTCGTTGCTTTCGGTGCGCACCTATTATTTGAGTATGGAGTGGTCAGAGGAAAACGTGTTAAAACTAGTTGACATTTATAGAAGCAAACAATTATTGTGGGATCCACAATATAAGGATCATTTTAAAAAATCATTGAAAGGAGATGCCTGTTTTTTTTCAATGATATGTGTTTTTTTTCGTGTGTACTGTAATTGTATAAATAAATTAGAATTATTTAGAAAACATTATTTATTTAAGACGTTCATTTCATAATATTATGTATGAAGTATCACAAAACAATACAATATATAAACACATTTATTGCTAATTATTTATTTATCTCTTCAAAGACTCCAAAGAGCAAGACTGCTCATGTTGAGGGGCAATATACAAAAAATAATGGCCATAAAACAATTAACAATAAAAACAAGAAAACAAATTCAGGCATACGTTTAAGTAATACAAACTACTATAGATGCACAATATATATACACATATAAATACAATATTTAAACAGGATAATATTAATAATAATAAAATTAACAAAATTAACTAAGAAAGCAATGAGAAAAAATATTTCTTAATACAATTAGAAAAATGTTTAACATTCGTGAAATGTTGATATTCAATAGGTAAGTAGTTATTTTAATGGTTGATTAATGCATAACGAATCCCTTTTATACCTTTTTTTTTAGAAACTAGTATCTTTGTGCAATAAAGTACAACCTCTAGTATAATAATCATGTACATTTTTATTAAAAATTAAGGCCATGTTATGGTGAGATAGATTCTTAATAATTTTAAACATATATATACAAATCATGTCCACCGCTGTAGTCTCGAGGTAGCGTGCTGCCTTGTCACGCAGCGGGGCCCGGGTTCAATCCCCGGTCGGGGGAGGTTTTTCTGGGTGAGGTTTTTATCGGGGTTTTTCCTCACCTGTAAGACAAATGTCAGGAAAACTTTAAGGCCCAAACGGTCCCCGAAATCATATGGCCATCATCATCATCCTTATCATTATCATATCATCATCATCTCATCATCCTTCACCGGTGTGGAAAGCAACGGGAAGCTACCACACCTACACAATTCCCTAGTAAAGCTGCAAGCATAGAATGAAAATGCTATGATTTCAGTGAAGGACCTGCCTTCGGGCAGAATTACTATGGATGGATATACAAATCATATATTTTTTTAAATTCCTTTAATGCTATAATATTTGAAAAAGTATAAATAAAGTTATAAGATGTAATAAGTAATAAGCGTGACCAGACGTCCCGATTTTGGCGGGACAGTCCCGATTTTTAACAATTTGTCCCGCGTCCCGCGGCATTTAAAAAAAAGTCCCTATTTTTGGGAAAGAATGCAGGACAAGCGGGAGAACGGAAAGGGAATAGACATCGTTGGTTACACCTGCTCTGAAAAATGTCTACTGAAGGTTTGTGGGTTTCCTATGGATCGCAGGAGGTTCGTTGAAATTAATAATTTCGACGAACATAACACGCGCCGCGCGCGCGCGGCGCGCATATGTGTACGTACCTTAAGGTAGCTACTGGCCCCACTCTGTGATCGTATGAGAGCAACTGGCTCCTCTCTGTGTTAACAATACAATTTCCTGGCCTTTTACAATTATTTCCCAAGGAAGTTTTACAATTGGCTCACGTATTCGCTTTTAACAAATTTAATGTTTTGCAAATCTGACCATATTCAACCCGTCAGTCAAATTTACAACTTTTTCTAAATGAATACAAATTTTATAAGCATTAATTTCGCTTCGCTAGGTACATGTACCTGCCAACCCTTATGTTACCATTATTCACTGTATAACAGCTTATTGTGTGGTCCCAAATAAATAGTAATTCATCCAAGTACCCCTGGCCGCACTTGGAGTGTGAAGAAGAGGTTCTGAGATAGTTTGTTTTTATATAGAACTCAGAATAGAAAATCGTAGTTGCTTATAAAGTGAATAATAATAATAATAATAATAATAATAATAATAATAATAATAATAATAATAATAATAATAATAAAAATAATAATAATAATAATAATGTTTTATTTTAGCTGGCAGAGTTAAGGCCATAAGGCCTTCTCTTCCACTCAACCAGCGAATAGTAAAATTATACAAAAATTACGTACATATTACAATTTTAAGATATTAAAATACAGACTAAACAAAATGCAATGATGATGTGATCTAATACTAGCTAATACTAACAAAAACATAGAATGTAATAAAATTAAAATGATATAAAATGAAGTAAAATAAAGTAAGTAGCTTCCTAGATGATTATTAATGGAATGCTCTATATAGTTATTATGCAGTTAATGTTTTCATTTTGTCGAACTTAAGATATCAGTTAATTTGGATTTAAATAATGATAGCGATTGACAGTCCCTGATATGACTGGGAAGTGAGTTCCATGCTCTAGTCATAGATATTGTGTAAGATTCAGAGTATAGACAGGTCCTGTGTTGTGGTATCAAAAGTAAAGAAGAGTCTTGAGATCTTGTTCCTAAATTGTGATGAGCCGATAAATTTTGAAAACGTGTTGTTAAATAAGTTGGTAAATATGCGTGCAGAATTTGGAATAGTAAGGTATGTGAATGTAAAGTTCTTCTGTCATTTAGGCGCAGCCATGATAAGGCCTGAAATGAAGGAGACACGTGGTCATAACGACGGAGATTGAATATAAATCGAATGCACGCATTATGAATACGCTGTAGTCTGTCAGATAGATCAGTTGTCAGATTAATCAGTAATATGTCGCAGTAGTCGAAGTGTGGCATTATAAGAATCTGTGCAAGTATTTGTTTTAATTTTGTAGGAAGGAAAAGAAGATTTGGAATTTTTTGTGAAAACTGGAGTGCAATTAAATTAATGAAATTCAACTTGTATCCGCGCAACCGCAAATAGTGACAATATACTAACCTGCAGGTTTATTAAGTTAATCTAATAGACAACAGTTTGAGATCGGATAACTGAGTTTGGAAATCTGCCTCCCGGCGTGGGAATATTCGATTTGTGGTTCATGGATTATATGGTCATCATGAATGGTATTTATTCAAAGGTAAAGCTATTATCGTATTACGACCTCAATGTAAGCGATCTCCAACAGTTCATTAAAGTTAAATATTACACATAAGTTGAGAATATTTTTAACAGAAAGAATACTAGTGACATTATGGGTATTAATGTTAATTAAAAAAAAAGGTAAAGTGGTTCCACAACAGGCCTCAGGAGGCCTTTGGGGTAGTAGGAGGTTAAGGCTCCCACTTTTTCTAGACAATCGGCACTTGATGTCAGCCGGGTTGTCAGCCCTGCGTGACGGCCGCCTTTACCCCAGAACAAGCGTCTGGTACTCATTTCTGTTAGAGGCTGAGTCGACCCCAGGGCCATAGTGCCGCCAGAGGGTTTGGGTCAGTTTAAAAATCGTGACCCCAACGGGACTTCAACCCTCGACCCTCCGGCTTGTAGCCCAGTGCCTTAACCACTACGCTACGGCGTGCCCCAATGTTAATTAAAGTAATTTGTATATTGACTTAGGCTTTCACGGCCGGAGTTACTATGATGATCTTATAGAAGATTTCCGGGCTATTGGCCGTGGTCTTGAGGCTTGTGGTTCCTCGGTGTTTCGCCAGAGACTGCGTCCGGCATCCTCAAGGGTTGCCTTGAGACTGACAAAATTGCCAATCTCAAGACAACCCTTGAGGATGCCGGACGCAGTCTGCGACGAAACGTCGGGGAATCACAAGCCTCAAGACCACGGCCAACAGCCCGGAAATCTTCTCCAAGATCATAATGAAAGTAATTTGGTTGACTATTTAACTCATGCCCCAAATGGCAATCAATGACCAATCACGTTTCAATGAATTTTGTTTTACAACCATTGGCAGGCGTGTTTCGCCTCAATATTTATAGAATTCTGTTTACCAAAATAAAGAGAGCCCATACTTCTTAATATTCTAAACAGCTCAGAGTATCATTTTGCAATGATTGACTCACCAACAAATACGTTGAATATAATAAACAATGAACTACCTTCGAACTACACATTTGATAATTGTGTGCTCAATAATTGTGTTTTTAAGTAATGATTTTATTGAGTTGTTTTTTTTAAATAATTATTGGTTATAATATACAGTTTAATGTGTTTAATTTTTTCTCCACTAGGGTGCATTCTTACAATATTGTGATCCTATTTGGCAATAAATAATATGATCGATTTGCAGTGGATGAACAAACGAAACACATTGGTTAAGACTTTCACGGCTATCGTTATGTAGCTTAAAATACCTTTTCGGGATTCTTGGTCGTGTCTTGTTGTGTCGTCTTCTCGATGCTTCTGAAGGTGATGAAACGTCGAGAAGACAATACAACAAGACACGGCCAAGAATCCCGAAAAGTATTTTAATATAAATGAAACATAATCAAACATTTATCATTTGTTTTCAAAAATCGCCTTTAACATTAAATATAAAAATATCGTAAAATAACTATAATTAAATAATGATTTGTGAGTAAATAGCTTAATTTTATTCGTTAAATAGTCCTAACAAAATGCCACTCTTGATTTCCAAATCTTCTAGATAAATTGGAAATCACTCGTGGCATAACTTATGATAAATATTTTATGTAGATTGTATAGCGATGAAATAATTTCAGATAACTTAATATGAAATAATAATAATAATAATAATAATATTATTATTATTATTATTATTATTATTATTATTATTAATAATATTATTCGACAGGTATGAAATTGGAAATCTGGAAATAATTTACAACATGTAACACGAAAAAAGTTTGCAAGTTCCAATCATACACATGCGCATGCGCCAACAGACAGCGGTTTACACTATGGAATCACGAGATGCAGCCAAATTATACACGATATTTGAACTCGAGTTGTCAACGAACCTAAAAGCTAATCTAACGCAATGCAAGTACCCTACCCTGCGAAAGAATGCACGCTGATTTTATTTAATGTAATTTACTTAGCACAGACTCTATGTTGGCTACACTGGACAACAGAATATTCGTTAAAATCGATATGGCTGCCACGTCTTCATGTAGTTCAATATCGTGAAAAAAATATTCAAATAATCGTTAGAAAACATGTACAAATCATTGTAAATGGTGGGAAATAATTTAAAAAATGAAACCCTAAAATTAAAATTTGACAGGAGTTTATGAAGGAATTTAAAAAAATATCGTCACAGGTTGTAAAGTTTAGCCGTGTATTTGACTTCCAGTCAAAAAGTTTGTATATTAATTAATTCACTTGTTTTATCTAATTGTTGGTTTTTCAGAAACGTCCAATTAACAAATTTACACATTAGAATCATTGACATGGGAAAGGTAGTCAGTCATAAATATCAAATTTTACAGGGGAAGAAAAAAAAAACAATTTTGACACTTTTGAATTTAAATATATTTTGTAAAGCTAATATGGATATTTTGTAACTATCATCATCCTAGTAGACTACATTCACGAATTTAGGCCATTTGTTGACCTTTTTCAGCCTCAAGAGAAACACCATCTAGAAGTCTTTTGAGAGGACGTCCTGGTCTTCTTCTTCCAGCAGGTTGATATCTTAACATTTGTTTGGGTATCCTGTGATCTTCCATTCGATGAACATGTTGCATCCATCTTGACTTATAATCAGAAATTTTGTTTTCTAAAGGTTCCATGTGTAATTCTACTAAGATGTATTCATTTTTTTGTGATCTAGTAGTGTGTATCCTGCAGTCCTCAGCAGGTATCTCATTTCAGCAGATCTAAGTATCTGCATATTCTTCTGTTTCAACGTCCGTACTGCGCTACCATACAAAAGAGTTGGATGAGGCAGTGTTTTATACACGTTTAGTCTTGAATGTTTTTGGACTAATTGTGACTTGAAGATAGAATTTATTAACCCTAAAATTCTTTAAAATTTAGTAATTTTTTCATTTACATCCTTATCTTCTTCATATGAGATATTGCATCCTAGATATGTAAATCTAATCATCTGCTCCAAAATTTTATTGTCAAGTACAATTTTACTTCGGACAGGACCTACACCTTGAAATGCCATAATTTTTGTTTTTGTAACTATTTTACAAATAAAATTCCTTGTTTAGTAGTGTCACAATTATATTAAAATTAATGTTGGGAAAATTGTTTTTTGCTTCCCCTGTAAAATTTGCTTTTTACGACTTACTACCTTTTCCATGTCAACGCCTATTAAAAAACTAATAACAATAGACCAAAGATGATCCATAGTTGAAAACAAGCTACTTAAAATTCAAAGAAAGACTAGTCAGTCAATATTCACATATAATGCTCCTAAATTTCGTTTTCTTGACTATGGAACGAGAACAGGAAACCGTAGTGAATGCATTTCAAATTTGAATGCGTATACTGAACGTCCTAAACGATTCTAAGGGTTTCCTTAGCTAACCGCTACCTTCAACCATCCAAGAAAAAAAAAAAAACTACCACACCTTTCAGAGACTCCCTGAGGCCCTCTATATACCTTGATCCAGTATGGTAGTGATCCCTGACCCCACCATCACTTAGACATGCTCTCTATCAACCTTCCACCTTTAAAAATTTCTCCTAAAGAAGGCAATGAATAAAAGATAGCTCTGTGCACTAAAACAAAGTATCCAAGAACCTCGATATCTTCATCTGCGAGCCCGAATTCTGATCGACTCGACAGTTTTTTTTCCCTTCCCATTCTCCTACCATTTCTGGGAGGGATATTCTTAGGGGAATAACAAGAAGAAACTTATTTTCCAATTCAAATATTCTATCCAATCCCTATCATCTTGTTCAGCATATTTTTCTCGTACACATTTGCAATATATTGATCTTATGCTGAGGTATTATGGGCGATGAAGCTTGGATGACTTGAAGAAGTATTACATCCATATATGTTACCTAATAATATGTAACCTTTCACAGGGCGACTTATATCTCAATTATATATATATATATATATATAAATATATATATATACTACAATAGTCGCATTATATTTAAATTATACAGAACAATTAAATATACTATTTGTACTAATTATTCTACTGGCAATTAAACTTTTCTATGTATACTACAGAACAAAGTAGATCGAGTCGTTATACTTCGTGATATAATTTCATAGGAAGCTATTCATATTCCCTATTACACTCTCCTGAAATTTGTAGTGGGCACTTAGTAAATAAAATTATGATCAGGAACTTTCTGAATATTTCCTTAGACTTTAACTCATACCCCAAATGGGAATCAATGACCAAACACATATCAATGATTTTTTATTTACAACCAATCACAGTCTGGAATTTATCAACCGATGTTTATCATATTAAAGAATGCTCCTCCTTTTTAACATTCTGAATAGGCCATAGCATTATTTTGCAGTGACCGACTCCGCAAGAAATACGGCTACCAGATTGTATATATAGTGCATGAATGTCAGCATGCGCATGCGGGAGATAATATAAAAACATTTTGTTACACTTGATTATACCACAAAAAGAAACACTGTTTGCACTTTCTTAAATGAACTATTTTCCAGGAAATGGTATTCCAGAAAAATATAATTGACATATTTACATCATAGGACATGAGAAATTAATTAATATCTATATTGGTATAATGCACTATGGTGAATTTTTACAGCATTGCGATCCTTCGGCAATAAATAATATGATCTGGTTGCAGTGATGAACAAAAGAAGCAAATGAAACGTACCAATCGTTTCTCTTTTGTTTTCAAACATCGCCGTTTATATTAAATATATAAATATTTTAATATAACTATTGTTAAATAATGATTTGTGAGTAAACAGCTTAACTTTATTCTTTAAATAGTCCTAACAAATGACATTCTTGATTTGCAAATTCTCTAGATAAATTCATTCCTCATTTCGTGAGTCGTGAATTTATCGATAATTTGGAAATCGATCGTGGCATTGCTTATGACAAATAACCGAATTCTAGATATATTTTTATTATTATTATTATTTTATATTTTGCACTTGCACTATCAGTTAATACATTTAACCAAGTTCTAAGTTATTATTATTATTATTATTATGTCTAAATTGGAAAAAAAATAAATAAAATCATAAGAGTATAGATGAATATTGACTATTCAATAGTAGATTATATAAGATATTAACTAACTCACTAACACTGTCGAACCCGTAGGTACATGGCCGCGCGGACATAAGCTCTCCATACATCCCTATCTTGAGCTAATATTTTCCAATCATTCCCTCAAATCATGGTTAATGTCATTGTCCCACCTCATTCTTGGTCTACCAACTGGGCGTTCTCCCTCTGATTTTTCTACAAGAAGCTTCCATTCACCTATTTCATTCCCCATTCGTGCCACATGTCCTGCACATCGTAGTCTACGAGACTTAACTCTTCTTATTACATCTGGCTTCCTATAAAGACCTGTAGTTCACGATTATATAAGATACAAACAATTAAATTGTTATGGGCATGTACGACGAATACAAGAAGAAAGGTTATCCAGAAAAAACATTGGAATAGTGTCCTCCTGGAAGAAGAAAGAAATGAAAACCTCGAAACTAATGGATGCAAGATATAACTTGAATGAAAAAAAAAAAAAAGACTGGAGGACATGGAGTGCATGAATAGGGACGAGCGGAGAAGGAAAATAAAGCTATAAGCGCAAATAGATGTGTATACAATGAAAATCTGTATATAAACATATAAATAAATATTATTATTTTTTAATTTGTATATTTTATCAGCTGTTTATTGTGTAACCCTTTTATGTCTTATTAACAATGGATAATTTATAATATTGTTAATATCTATAAATTAATCCTTATGAAGAGAGAAAAAGAACTTATGATCTCAAATTCATTAGGTAAATAAATTATCATCATCATTACGACCTCAAAAGTACCACTTTTTTTTTCGTTTATACTGTTTTTACTTTTTGTTTTATCTGTTTTTACCTTTTGTTTTACCTGTTTTGTTAACTTTCTTTTATCCTCATGTAGACACAAGGGCAGGACACACACCCAGACCCAGGGTGGATATTTAAAATCCCCTACCCCGCCAGGAATCGAACCCGGGGCGCCGGAGTGGAAGGTTGGGACTCTACCGACTACGCCACGGCGACGGACAATCGCTCATATGTAAGGCATTGGAACGTGTAAGAAATGAATAATTGACTGACAATCTGAACGATAATAAACTAAAATATATATGTAGTCAATATGCCCATTTCACCAATTAATGTTTTAAAATGGTCAACAAGTTTCTACAGCCAAGCTGTCATTCTCAAGACCAGATATTGACTGAAGACAGAATTGATAATAAGTAAAGAAACAAATTCAGTTAAAAACAAACTACGTCACATGACGCAATCATTCATAAGTGAACAATAAAACATACTAAAACTATTCCTCTTTTGTTTCAATTCGAGAAAAGAGGGCGCTGTACGGAATAGGGCCCTTGTCTTATTCATTATTTTATCCTTATTTTTATAAATTTCCAAACTTTCAAGGACGTTAAGGAATTTGAAATCCATGACCGAACGAACCAGCCTAAGGTTACTTTTATTGATAGCATGACCGTACTCAGAAATATGTTGGGCAACTCCAGATTTTTCAATTCTGTTGAGTCTGAAATGGGCAATATGTTCATTAAATCTAGTTAAAATGGATCTTCTGGTTTGCCCAACATATTTCAAGTCACAGTCATTGCATCCAATTTTCATAAATACCGGATTTCTCTATACAATCGACTTTATCTTTAGGGTTAGTGTACTTGGAAACCCTAAAGATAAAGTCGATTGTATAGAGAAATCCGGTATTTATGAAATTGGATGCAATGACTGTGACTTGAAATATGTTGGGCAAACCAGAAGATCCATTTTAACTAGATTTAATGAACATATTGCCCATTTTCAGACTCAACAGAATTGAAAAATCTGGAGTTGCCCAACATATTTCTGAGTACGGTCATGCTATCAATAAAAGTAACCTTAGGCTGGTTCGTTCGGTCATGGATTTCAAATTCCTTAACGTCCTTGAAAGTTTGGAAATTTATAAAAATAAGGATAAAATAATGAATAAAGACAAGGGCCCTATTCCGTACAGCGCCCTCTTTTCTCTAATTGAAACAAAAGAGGATTAGTTTTAGTATGTTTTATTGTTCACTTATGAATGATTGCGTCATGTGACGTAGTTTGTTTTTAACTGAATTTGTTTCTTTACTTATTATCAATTCTGTCTTCAGTCAATATCTGGTCTTGAGAATGACAGCTTGGCTGTAGAAACTTGTTGACCATTTTAAAACATTAATTGGTGAAATGGGCATATTGACTACATATATATTTTAATATTGTATCACCAAGAAGATCACTTGTGTATTGATAATAAACTAATTAAAACACATTAATCATATTCAATCACAGCACTTCCAAAACTCTTTTCAAAGTAAATTTATTCCACTATACGTCTAAGAAGGCCCTTTGCGATAGTAGGAGATTAAGGCTCCCACCAATCTGCACCTGCTATTAGGTGGACTGTCAGCCCTACGTGACGACCGTCTTTACCCTCAGAATACTGTCTGGTGTCAATTTCCATTAGAGTCTAAGGTGATCATAGAGCCATGCTACCGAAAGAAGGTTTAGGTCAGTTTAAAATTCTTAACTCTATTGGGATTCGAACTCACATCTTGCAGTTTGCAGTGTATTACCTTAACCAACTACGCTACGAAATATTTTAAAAGTGACAGGTGATATTATTAAAATATGTGTCGGTGTCAAAACAATAATTATTTACTCAGTTGACATAGTTTTAAAAAATGAAATTTACACCTTTTATTTATATGACACCTTGTACGATGCTAAATTTTTACCATACTTGAAAATGTTGTTTCAGAGTACTGAATATTCTTCATGGAGTGAAATGACCGAAAAAAGTTTCGTCGTAGACTTCTTTCTTCAGGATTGAGGTTTTTTTCAAGAGCCGTAAATCGCGGGACCTATGTTTTTAGTTCACTTCTGAAGAAACCCACATCCATTTCTCTTACAGCTTGAAAAAATATGTCGAGCCCAGCCAACCTCTATTAATCATCTTTCACTATAGCTCATTAACGTTCGAAAACATTACAAACTGACATCGGGATTGTTTGACAATGTCGACAATTACAAAACTTCAAATTAAGCAAAATGGTCAGATGTGTGTTCTTAATAATATATATATATATATATATATATATTACTAATGCCACCAGTTTGCTTTTATGACATTTCTGGCTTTCTCCCCTAGCATTGGCAGATTTGTAATCCATTTCTTAGGTTGGGGCAGCTGGAAGGCGGAGTTACGTTACCCCGATGGTATGATGGGTGATAAATGATAATGAAACGCCAGGAGAGTAAATAATCTAAATTCCAGATCATGTGCAACCACAGGAATAATTCCCTTTAGGGAAAAATCCTATGGTTTGACCAGGAACCGAACCCGAGACCTCATGAACAGTAGTCAGGAACGCTGACCACTAGCCCATGAGGCTGGTCACACACACACACACACACACACACATATATATATATATATATATATATATATACTAGATGGCCCGGCGAACTTCGTATCACTTTTAACTATTTTTACGTTAATTTTTCCGTATGATTTTGTTGATTGAGATGAATTTATGTTGCCTGCATTCTCAGTATCATCCATAAGTGTATCATAAGGATCATATACATTTATTGATGGAATATTTTGAGGAGGCTTGCTGATTTCATTATACTTTAGTTTTTTTCTACGAACTTGTTGGCAGTTTGGATTCTCATCATCATCAAGAAGTCTTTGTATAGTAATATCATCTTGTGATATAATATAGTCATCTTGTTTTTCATTTAATTGAGACATGGAGATTGTTTCTGTAATATTAGGCATATTATTATAAGTAACATACTTACTTACAGTTCTGTTATTCCATTCCTTAGGACCTTCATATTTTTTTAAATTGACATTCTTCTTAAATGTAAGATTTATGTTACATAGGCCTATACCAATTTGCGGAAATTCACTTGATATCTTGTCATTCATGGTCTCTAGAACTGATTAGTCATATTGTTCAATGTCCCTTCTCGGTCCAGTTAAATTTAAATTGAGTTGCTGTCTTTCAGCCAGATTACTTGAAACTAATACTTACACACGAAATTAATATTATACTCAATATATTGAAAATAAAATAAACACTGAACACACTTAAATTATGAAATAATCAATATTTGTAATTCAATTGAAATTCGCGGTTGCAACAAAAAGCACAGCCATCTGTTAGAATCGTATGGAACTCACAGATAATTATAACTCTTTGTTAAATAATAAACAAATAATTTGCAATAAAAAAAAATGCGACTATAAATTTAGTTATAAACAACCGTAGGACTCAAGTTGGATCAAACAGCACACAGTGTGCAAAATTTTATTAAAATCAGTTCAGTAGTTTAGGATTCCATCGCGGACAAACAACGTGACACGTAATTTTTATATATATATATATATATATATATATATATATCCACCGCTGTGGTCTCGGGGTAGCGTGAGGTAGCGTGCTGCCTTGTCACGTAGCGGGCCCGGGTTCGATTCCCGGTCGGGGCAGGCTCCTGGGTGAGGTTTTTTTCAGGATTTTTCCTCGCCTGTAAGACAAATGTCAGGAAGTTTAGGGCCCAAAAGTCCCCGAAAATCATCCGGTCATCATTATCATCCTTATCATCATCATTCACCGGTGTGGAAAGCAACGGGAAGCTACCACGCCTATATTTCCCTAGTAAAGCTGCAAAGCATCGCATGAAAATGCTATGATTGCAATGAAAGACCTCCCCCGGGCAGAACACTATGAAATGGAATATACATATTTGCAATGAATCATGGTAAATTGTAACACGATATTTGACTTCTGATTTAAGATTCAGTAATTTCCATGTAGGAAACTAATTTTAAACATTTTTCTCCGACCATTTTTTAACATTTTATGCAGATAACTTTCTGATATCTATTTCGTCTCAAATCGATTAATTATAATTATTAGAAAAGAATGATTAAGAATATTGGAAATAAATACCTGTACGTGTCCCATATTTGATGTCATTATACTTTATGATTTAGATGTTTTAATCAACATGTAGGCCCTAATTGATTCAATATTATAAAAAATATGTAATTCGATTTTACAAATAAAAATATTTTTCCCTTTAAGTTCCTTTTTTCCTTTCCTGAAGGCAGTCAGATCCGTGTTGGCATCTTAGCGGGGATATTACCGCTTTTCTCTTTTCTTTCTTCATATAGCTTGAAATAATATATTACAGCTCCTTATTCCCTTATGTTGGTAAACTTCACGAGGAGAGAAAAGAAAAAAATCTGGAGTTAAAATATATAGGGTGTCATTCCATTTTGTGGACGAGACAGGTCACATAGTTGCTAGACCATGAAGAAAAATAAGAGAAAAAGAAGAAACAACACCCTGAAAATTTAATGGCCTGCGTGAGTGGAGAGTTATTGGGTGTTTTGTAAGATGCAGACCCGAGAAACACAAGTCGAGGAAGCAAGCAACTTCTGAAAGAATAAATGTTTGATAGGGAATAGATCCCCCCCACTTTTCGGTCCAGTGCTCATCCATCCTTCAGCAAGAACGTATTCTAATATGATTGCGACTACTGAATGGATTGATCTTCTGCATTTTTTCTTCTTCTTTCCCAATTCTTTACGTCAGTAGTTTATGTGCTGATCCTATTTAGTTTAGAGCTCAATGCCACAGTACGATTCTGCAGGGAATACGTAAAATGTACTTTTCTCTATCGAAAATTCAAATCTGGAACTGTATGTTCTAAAAATACATTCTACAATCTACGGTAATACATTAATGCAGTTTGCAACTCTTTTAGAATTATGTATACTATTCTCTTTAATAAAATATAATATTATTATGTATAGAATTAACATAACATAGTTCAATGAAAGCTTCTTATTCCGCAAATATACCGCGAATACAGAAACAGCGAATATGGAATGGTAATTTGTATGGGTATTATAGGGGATACGTTCCAAGGTTATAGAATAAATAAAAAATTATCAAAATAAAATCAATTAATGAAAGATTTTTAATCATTTCTGCTAATTATTATTGTCAGGTTTAGGCAAGGACTTAAAGAACTTAGTAATCCTTTCCTGTTTTGCAATTTTTAAAAGTTGTTTCAATTAAGATTGATATTCAGCTGTGAATCCTGTGATAGAAATACTTATTTTGTCTTCGGATTTATTGATTCATTAAAATGAAACAGTGTGATACAGACGCAAATGACTCGCCAACGCGTATAAACGGTCAAGCATTTCTATTTTTACTTTAAGAAGCAACACTACTTTTGTCCGCTTCGGAACTAATTTTTCTTTCCTTTTACTCGACAATATAAATCGGCAAGAAAGCAGAAGAGACACGTGTTATTCAATGAAAATTATTGCAACGAATGAAAAGTCGAAACAATAAAACACCGATCGTGGCTAGGACGGCATTTATAACGGACACAGCGGCACGTGAAATACTGCGGCGGTGATTTTTAAAAACGAACTTTAGGCCTGGTAATAATGTTTGTTTTATTTTGATATTATTTTGTTCATTTGGATTGAATCACTCTTTGTAAAAGCCACCTTGGCACGTGCCTGCAGTAAACAAAATTGCGAATGCGTTAATAAAGGATACTAATCCTAATATACCGACTGGATCCGCGAATAAAGAAATTTTTACCCGCGAATACAGGAACTGTATCGCAATTTTTTAACCCGCGAATAAGCACCTTTTACTGTATACCAAATCGTAGTATAATATTTAATATACAACATCATTTAACTTAACAAATTAATTTAACATAACAAACATTATCTTGGACTATACCTAGAAAAAATGTAACCTGGCAAACACAAGTAAAAATATGTAAAAATATTATCTCAATCTTACATTATCTTAGGCGTTAAAAAAACTTCGATTATTATTACGTTATACATAGTGGTCTTCGAATAGAGGGAAAACTGAGTACAGTGACAACTAAAAAATTTCGGTCGTTTACGATGAACTACAATGAGAAAACTACAATGGTAGCGCAGTTTCGTAGTAACAGAATACGTAACTAAATAAAACAAATGCAAGGCACACGGCGTGTTCACTCGAGATTTTGGGAAATTAGCCATTTTGTAAATTAAAATTTTTAACTGGTATCCTTTCGTTCTATGTAGACGGTACTGTAAAACTTATATATTATTGAAAGTAAAATCATTACTTAGATTTTATTTTACTCTGATTTGTAAGTAAATTAAAGCTTGTTTACGTTTTTAATGTGAATCTATTTTCAAAGATAAACCTACTAGAAGTGATCAAATTCTAAGATTTGTTAGGTTAGGAAGAGTGATCTTAGTGTGTTAGTGCACAGCCATTTCTAATAAACATTTTACAAATGTGACTTTATAATGGACTTCAGATGTACGACATGGCTACGGTTCTTTAATAAATATTGTATAAAATATGTATGTAAGAATAAGGGGTAGGTCAATTGTACATATTTATTAAAAAAAACTCATAATGCACGTTTTTAAATTTTAATAAACGAAAATAAATTAACATGTTTTATTTATTTACATTCGTCCCTTCTGTTAAAATTAAAGAAAATATTTAGGTCTGAGACGCTGGGTACAAATAATTCCATAATTTAAGATTAATTAATACGTTATTTATTCCTATAAAAGTTCAATTCCATGATTATTCACCAGATGTCGTTATATAATTATAATTCATAATTTTACCATCAGGCGGTGCTGAATTTCATATTAGTACCAGAAAAAAAATCGAAACAATTTAGATGTCGTTAGTTGTTCTACACTAGCGCCGCTTATGGCATGTACGCGAAACTTGTCCACTTTCTTCTCTGGTACTCTGTGGTCTAAACTATGACTTATCACAGAAACTGCAGCGTATTCATTAAGCTTGCGTTCGTTTCATTTTCAACATCCACCGTTATGATCATATTTCCGAACACTTCAATTATCTCTCTTGGCTCCATCTTAGGGCCGGTTTCACCAAGAGAGGTAACTGTATTGCGCCAGTTTAAGCTATGCATTATACACGGGGAAAACTAGCGTAATACAGTTAGCTCTGTTGGTGACACCGACCCTTAGAGATAGTCGTAAATTGCACTCGCTTTACTTATTTTCAAACTTCTAATTTCCTACACTCCTAGCTAAGTGGCGTTCAGATTTGAGAAGTTATCTGCTGAACATTTGCTACCATTAAAATAAAGCTAGGTATCTTTATTTTGTATTTGGCCTCTCAACGGATTAATAGATGGTTCCTGATTTTTCGCTTCACTAATAATGTCGATTTAATGCATTTTAATTTTACACTTTAGATTGTGATCTCCTGTATTTTTTCCTTGTATAATATTTTTCACTCCTTGATCGGTAGGGAAAGTCTTATGGCCTTAGCTCCGTCAGTTTAAGTAAAGCATTGTCATATTTACCATTAGATAGTATCATTTATCATAACATATCTAATATAACATGAAATAAAACATAAAGCATAACATAATACAATATAACATAAGTAATAATAATAAAATGAGAAATGTGCACAACGTGCAAAGAAGATTGTTTTTAGTCACTGCAGAGTTTCAACAACGATTCTGATCTCCTCCTACAGTTTAACACATGGTAGACCTATTTCTATAAAAATTGTGGCCGTACTAGACGAACGCGTAGAAAGTGCTCTGCAAATATTGAAAAACAGCCGAAAAAGGAGGATACCTCAAGATAGAATCAAAGGAAAACATACTGAATGCGGTGAGTACATTGGAAAATTGTTTCACTAAAATGAAAAATATTATGAACGTAGAATACACAAAGAATAAAGATACAATGTTCTCGGGGAATGAGGCTAACGAAAAAAAAACAAGGAATATAATAAAGCATCCCTTTATCATACTGGATTTCGTGACACAGAGGGAACTCCGATCAGAATGCTAGAAGTCCTTAGACGAGAGAAACGCCAAAAGTTCAAGATTAAACTAACAATACCCATAACCAGGGCTAGTGCATCCTACACCGGGCCCTTCAAATTAGGGACGACCTGACGGTTAAAACGATGTAAACACCACTTGCATTGACAAGGTACGGGAGCAAAGGAACACAACATCGAGACGGGACCAGTTATAGTTAGGTGCTCCAAAAATTGTATAATTACAGCACAAAATTACAATTGTACAATTAAGTAACTAAAACACTATGCAGTATTGTCGATGCTGGTAAACACAGAGAAACAAATATCAATAAAATAATGAACACTTTATAACTCCGTCAATACTCGTAATGTGTGTATCAGAACTTAAATTAATGTTACTCCCTGAACTTGTTACAAAGTTGTATAGTAATCGGGAACAAGATAAGCTTACATTTAATTGAAATCAATTTGGAGGACGAAAAAAATCTGCTTATGACTAACACTCTGGAACCCGTAGCTTCATGGCCGGGCGGACATAAGCTCTACATCCCTATCCTGAGTTAATGTTATCCAATCATTCTCTGTATAATCTACTTCTCTCAAATCTTGTTTAATGTTATTTTTTCCTTAAGACTTGATCTAAGATTATTTAATTCAAATGTGAAATCGATTTTATTATACGGCTGTGAAACTTGGAAGCTACAAAACAAATTGAAAATAAATTTCAAATCTGTGTAAATCGTTGTCTGAGAAATATCTTGGGTATATGGTGGCCAGAGATTATAACAAATAAAGAACTTTGGAGAAGAACGAATCAGAATGAAATTTGTAAAGAAATTGAATTTATAAAATGGAAATGGGTTGGTCATATGTTAAGGAGAGAGAATGATAACATCACAAAAATGGCAATTGATTGGAACCCCCAAGAATTGAGAAGGCGAAGAGGAAGACCTTAGGCAACATGGGATAATACCACTAGGGATGAAACTAAACAGGCAGGGTTGAATTGGAATGAAATTAAGGCATTGGCAAACAACAGAGTTCGTTGGCAAGCTTTTATCAAGGACCTGTGCTTCCCAGTGGAGTGAGCAGGACTACAACTACTACTACTACTACTACTACAACAACTACTACAGTAATCGGACGATACTGGACAGGACAGCTTACCACTCCCCACCTTTCTCACCACTCCTCGTAGTACCTAACCTGTAGCGTTTGTTTTGGTGTAGAATCCGCCATGCCCGGCCATATAAACATAAACGGGTCGCGATATAACCACTGTAATTAAAACTAGTCGGCCGCAGTGGGCTAGTGGTTGTGTTCCTTGCCTCTAGTTACGAGAGATGCGGGTTCAAACTCGGCCATGGTCGATGGACTTTTTTAGGATGAAAAAAATCCAAGGGATAAGTTCTCCGGGAGGGACTTTATGCCATCGGTCCCGAGACCGAAGAATTTCAGGCTCGTAAAATATCCATAAATCTGAATAAAGGAAGCTTATATGCAAAAGTTGTTCGAATATTCCTATCCTAATAGTTCCTTGGTTTCCTAGATGCCAATATGAGGCAGAACGCTGACCACGGGCCACTCAACGACGTCTATTCGAAATCAAGTGTTGCATTTTTCTCTTGTAGGGGGAGAAGGCCTAAGTCTCGTTGAGGGTCACAAGGGCTTACTAATAGGACATTTTGTTGCCCAATTATTTGAATATAAAATTAACGATATATTTCATACAATAATAAATCAATGTTGTGAATTTATGAAGAAGCCTAGACGCATTCTTGAAGTAGCAGACATAGCACTATCTTTAATTTATGGCTTTATATGTTACACCAAACTAATTTATTCTGTTTAAACGTGATAGTGGTCTCGAGGGAAACGTAGACGGTTTCTATGTAACCAAAACTCTAATTTATTGCTTTATTTACGATATTGGATTCGGAAATAACACTTTACGTTCATAATGTAGGCCTATTTACATATTAATAATTATTTCAAATATGTAAATTAACAACGGGACTTTATTTATTCTACAATTTTAATAATTTTAAAATGCGTTATAAAGCACAGTTGAGCTTAGCATGAAAAATATTAAATTGACCAAACATGTACCTGACATATCCGTAGTCTTCATTAGGTTAAAATATTTAGTGGCCCTTTCGGAACATGTTTTATCATCAGCTTGAAGCTAATAATGGACTCAGCAAACTTTCAGTTTAACAACTTGTGGGTCTTTTGAAACATCTAACAACTTTATATGATTCAGCAAGATTTCAGTTGAAACGACTTTTAGGCCTTTCGGAACAAGTTCCATCATCAACTAATATCGGTTAAAACACACTGTGGGTTTCTAGGAACATGTTCCATCAAGAGCTTTTGTATCTAACAAATTATTCCCTGTGATTATATAGTTTCACAAGATTCTGTTGTTTTGATTGTATTAGCGAAATCAGAAGGAATTAAATTATTGAAGTTGTTCTCATGAAAACATTTTTGAAAGAAAAATACAGGTCTTCACCGATCTTCTAAAATGGCCATAACAAAAAATATATATATATATATATATGATTAAGAATGTTTTCGTGGGTTTTCCGCGTCATGGATTCAAGGTTGGCCTCTGGCCATTGATTCCTACGTTTCGACATGATTCCACGTGTCATTATCAAGAAATTATAGGTTCGAGTTACTGGTATAGATCATATATAGTTAAACCTAAACCAGTAACTCCAACCTATCATTCCTTGATAATGGCATATGGGATTATGTCGAAACGTCAGAATTAGTGTCCTGATGGCAACCTTGAATCTACGACGCGGAAAACCCAAGAAAACTTTGTTAGTCATACTTATATCTGCGAAAATATACTATATATATATATATATATATATATATATATAATGTGTCACAACGAAACTCAGTACATGCTATTAAAATGAACTTCGAAGGTATTTTCCAAAACATAAGCGAAATCACATCTCAACATCCTGCATTAACAACATAAAGATTAGGCCTAGGAAGAACATACATTTTTGTCGTCATACTACATACTCAACTCAAAGGGATGAAAGGTAGCAAGTTACGAATTTTATGTAGATGCATTTTTTTAGATATGATACGGTACTTATTCGGGCAAGAAATATGGTTCAATAACACCGTCACATGTTTTATCATCTGATTTTCCCCCGGTAGTCTATGGTTAGAGTCAAGTACGCATACTGAATAGATTTGGCTAATGCTTTTTTCATGTTGTAAACATTTTGAATATGTATTTTTACAGAAATTAATAAAATTATGTGGGCTCCGTACCGTAATATTTTGATTGAACCCCGTTACCCCGTTCGTCCCGCTCGGGACATGGCTGCTCCCCTAGTGGAAAGTTTCTTAACAATACCAACTTAGCTGCCCTTATTTCCCTATAGATAGCAGCGAGTGGCATGTGGTTAATACATCACCTCGAAGAGGCATGTAATAGGAAACTAAGATATTAATTGGGTGGAGGAAGATCGATTTTATTTGCTCAGATAACTTTTTATTCAGATTTGAGGTTTTTTAAGAGACTGAAAATTTAGAGACTCGGGATACACGGCTTAAAGTCCCTCATGGAGGACTTGTCTTTTGAACTTTTCCATTCCGAAAGTCCATCGAATCCGGCTGTGTTTGAACCCGCGATCCTAGGCACTAGAGTCAATGAAAATATCCACTCTTGTGACAGGTCTTAACTTGATAAATCACGGGTTTAACTGGATTAATCTTACATCGTTTATTTAAATAATTGACATATTAAATCTTAAATCATCCTGTATCTTCTACTGAACAAACAAATAGTAGCAACTCATTTAGAATGATTTAGAAATATGGTTATATAAAAGCGGAAGTTTTCCAGAAATAATATGTTTATCTTGCGACAAGAGTTAGGAAATTTTCAAAACAACTCAAGAGAATAGGCTAGAAGAATATATAAAAAAAACTAAATCAGAGAGGGCTAGGGACAATGAGGTCCCGAACTGCGCCTCGGCGACACGTCAGCGTCCTGCAGGGCAGTTTAAGTAAGTAGAGTTTTCTTTTACTCTCAGGAATGTTCAATTACGCATTTATTTGATTATAACAAAACTTAAGCCCTGAATATTAATACTAAAAAAATTATAGTTCGAAATCTACGGGTAAAGTCTGAGTTTTATCTCTCATCTTGAACTAAAATTATTAGTAAATGTTGTATCTAAATTCAACATTAACATTGATAGAATCTATCTTATACATTTTTATATTTATTTTATTCTATGTTAAAATGAGTCCAGTAATGGTTGACATGTTCTCATATAAATTCGTATTTCGTCTTGCTAATATTTTATTCCTAGTTTTATTAAACTGTTTCTAACCCGTGTTATTGACTTTCCTTTATGTAGAGTATAAGTAACCTGAATTCTTATTAGAAGTCCTGACTTCACCTCATGAATTTCTATATATGTATATCCCTCGACCCGCCACCTATCAAGATATACTATCATGATACTGATATATTAAGAACGCCCTTCATAGATTCCCGCTAAATGCGACACCACTAGACCACCGCGGCCAATTCAACACGATAATCTTATCAATACTTCTAAAATCATTGCAAAGTGCCGTTGAGGTTATGTAATAAAATGTTAAAATAAATATCTGATGCATCTGTCATCCTCA
Organism: Diploptera punctata; assembly: GCA_030220185.1. Taxonomy (NCBI): domain Eukaryota; kingdom Metazoa; phylum Arthropoda; class Insecta; order Blattodea; family Blaberidae; genus Diploptera; species Diploptera punctata. The sequence goes on along the minus strand of JASPKZ010008365.1, from coordinate 4,618,535 downwards.
ATTGAATTAAAATTCTGTTTGAAAAAGCTTGGTCAAGTGGTTAAAATCATGTTTTAATTTAATTCAGGTGAGGATGACTGATATATCAGGTACTCATTTGAATATTTCAACACTTTTTAAAATTAATCTTAATAAGTCACCAGAGACCATGAGTTCCTTACATCAAAACACTCAGAGAACATCCCTGAATAATCTATGGAAGTTTGTCGGTAGAGTTCTGTTCCAACGTGTTTATTATTATCGGACGATGAAGTAGCAACGGTAATAAAAATAGCGAACAATGGAAACAGAAGTCACCATGTGAGCTCGTCTTTCTAATTTGATTTATAATTATTGAGCATGTATTGTTACCATGTACCAATGTAAGTGATAAACTTAAGTGCTCATAAAGTGTTTTTCCCACTGTGTGGTATCTACATAATATACACCTCCATAAAGAGAAACCCCCTACAGAGCGTAAGTCTAGAATCCTACCTCGTGTCTAATTAACCAGCCTAATTGTAAGAATCGGTTTGACGTACTTCACTTGAGAAGTAAAAATATGGAAGTCAAATTTGACCCCAGTGTCCACCGCTGTGATCTCGGGGTAGCGTGCTGCCTTGTCACGCAGCGGGCCCTGGTTCGATCCCTGGTCGGGATAGTTTTTCTGGGTGAGGTTTTTATCGGGGTTTTTCCTCACCTGTAAGACAAATGTCAGGAAAACTTTAAGGACCAAACGGTCCCCGAAATCATATGGCCATCGCAATCATCATCATTCATATTCATCATAGGTTAAGCTTACGCTTAGGGACTCTCCTGGTGCACCATTATCATCATCATCATCACCCATCATATCATCGGGGCAATGTAACCCCGCCTTCCAGGCGCCCCAACCTCAGAAGTGGGTTACAAGTACGCCATGCCAGGAGAGAAACCAGGAATGTCGAAAGACAAATGACCCCAGTACTTTCAGGAAAAGTGACAGCCCCGAGTCGCAGATGATTAGTTAGACTGCCTTCAATTCTGGGTCCCTAATTCGCGTCTAGGTTATGGACGAATATGAACTAATAATCAAGGATTGTAGGGATAGAACCATATATTGGACCATAACTAAGGGACCGTTAAAATATCAATGGATTCATGAACTGAGCCTAACTTTACACAAGACCTAACTAGACCGAAACAAATAGGCCTATTCGGAACGGAGGTTTTTTAAAATAATTTATTTTTACTTTTAAATGCCTATATTATTATCAGTATTACGGTATAAAATAAATTAATATCCTCAACTCGTGTCGGATCGTTGAATGAGATGAGATGAAGTCCCTATATTTATACAGGTCTTTAAACTAAGGTACCGACCGACCGACCAATCCTGACGCACCGTCATAGGGGCGGATGAATGAAATGAAACGAAATGGACGAGATGAATGTGAAGAAATGGTGGAATTAAATATGTGGCACGATAAAACGGAAGAAACCTCGAGAAAAATCTATCCAAGCTCCGCTTCGTCCACCACAAAACCCACGTGGAGTGACCGAGACTCCTCAGCAGTGAGAAGCGAGCATCTAACCGCTTGCGCCACGGAGCCGCCCAATATTATGGTATATTTTACAAAAATATTTCAATTCTGCTTTTAACGCATTTCTGTTGGTATTGCCGATCTATCTAGGCTATATATTCCTACAGACGTAATTATGATAAAATATGATTAACATATAGTGAAATCTGTCTTAGCCGGAACCTCTATAAGAAGGAACCTGCAGAGACGGGAAAAAATCGTCCTGTATAAGCCGGAAACCTTCATAACGCGGAAACGGAATGGTTTTTTAAAGTACCAATAGCTAATTTTTACCTCAGTAAGACGGAAAATTATTCTTAAGCACGTTCTAATTACAATATTAATGACCACACGTGCAACATCTGCATATGACGCTACTGTATTATATCCGTTTACCTTCTTGTGTTGCCATTGTATGCGGGATACCCTTCCTTATGTGCGACTGCGAGGAATCCCGCACTTTTCCTTGCCTGCTTACATAACCTGCGAGGGAGTTGGGAAAACTCTTCAGTCCTCCTGCAGTTGAGTTCCTTCTCGTTTTGTGTAATAGAGTTGTTTTGCATTGCCGTGCAAACTGTGCTGTGTTATATATACTATTTTGTCTGTATTACAGTTCAATACATTGTGTCTTTAAAGAGTGCGTGTGAAACCCTTACACTGGGTGAGAAAATTAAAGCTTGTAATTTAGTAACCCTTTAAAAGAAGGAAAACTGCTAAGACGGAAATATATTTAAGGAACCGTCATATTCCTTCATAGATAGGTTTTACTGTATTACACCATATAGGATTTATATAGTATACAAATTCAGTCACTTTGGTCAAGATTGAAACGCGAGCCATCCAAAAATTAAGTCTTAGAAGAACTAAAACATATTGACACTTGAATTTCTAGAAAGTAACGCTTGATTATCAAATATTGGATCCAATTTTATAAATTAATATATGTTATGAGAAGTACTACTACTACTACTACTACTAGTAGTAGTAGTAGTAGTAGTAGTAGTAGGACTTTATTAACAAAAAGTAAGATATTTACAATATTATTTATAAATATGGGTCGCACGGGCAGTAAGCCGTACGTGCTGTTGACAGTCTGTTACAATAAAGTAATAATTGGTAATAGTATAAAGAAAAACAAACAAAAAACAATAACATTACATTTACATAAAGAAAACACAATAATATTACAATAATACGATTAAGACATACAAGTGTATGAAGTGGGCGATAAATAAGTGCTTTATTCCTGGGTTACATCCGCTCCCCATCCATCAACGCTACTTACCATGTTAACCTCCGTATCAAAAACAACTTTAAGTCAAGATTAAACATAAAGATCAAGTAACCCCACGATATACTGATCTAACTAAAACTATGATATTGAAACTTTTTAAACAAATTAAACTTAACATGATTTTTTAAAATGCTAATATAGCTATGTTATTATGCATTTGCATACATTATTGTTGCCATACCAACTGCTCTCAAAAAACTAAAACAAAATATACATAAAATGTATATTCTTCAATTGATACTATATGGATTAGAAACATGATATGATACTTGAAAGGAACAGAAAATATATTATTATTATTTAATAGGTAAGAAATGTATACATCTTCCTCTGCCCAATATAAAGTTTTGATTCTAATCCTCCATTCTAATCTTTCTAGTTACCATCCTGCAGTCCTCTGTGCTTCATCAAATTCATAATTCCTTCTACCCATGCCTTCTCATGCCTCCCTCTTATTTTCCTCCCATTTGTAACCCACTCGAAATTCCTAACTGGCATTCTAACTACATTCATCTTCTTTACATGTCCAAACCACTGTAATTGTTTATTTCCCACAAATTGATTAATTGTATCGTTAAAGTTATTTTTTCTCGGATTATACTGTTTTTGATCCTGTTTTAATTAGAGCATGGTGCAGATCTCTTAAAAAATCAATTTCTGTAAATTAAAATTTTGACTTTAATTAGGTAAGCATTTAAAATAAAATTTTACGATTTCTTTTTTTCGAAAAGAAACGAACAGATAAGTAAATGAAGAATATTTTATAACAGTGAGCTGCGCGATCTATATGGTAAACCAGATGTGATATGGACAGTTAAGTCTTGTAGACTAGAATGTCATGATGGGAAAGAAAGAGGAGAATGGAAATTTCAACTAAGAATCAAATAGGAAAATAATATTAAATGTGATAAGAAATTAAACATAGGCTCAATTCTGGAAATGCTTGCTATTATGCATTGCAGAGACTTTTGATGTCCCAACTCCTTTCAAAAAACGTTAAGCTGAAGATATATAAAACTATTATTCTACCAGTTATATTATATGGGTGCGAAACATGGACTCTTACTTTAAGGGAGGAAAGGAGATTACGAGTATTTGAGAATAAAGTTCTTAGGAAAATTTTTGGACCAAAGAGAGATGAACAGACATGTGAATGGAGAAGACTACATAACAATGAACTACATGGTCTTTATAGGAAGCCAGATATAATAAGAACAGTTAAGTCTCGTAGACTGCGATGGGCAGGACATGTTGCACGTATGGGGAATGAAAGACGTGCATGGAAGCTTCTTGTAGGAAAGCCAGAGGGAAAACGCCCAGTTGGTAGGCCAAGAATGAGGTGGGAGAACAACATTAACTATGATTTGAGGGAAGTAGATTATACAGGGAATGATTGGAAAGCATTAGCTCAGGATAGGGATGTATGGAGAGCTTATGTCCGCGCGGCCATGAACCTTCGGGTTCGATAGTGCCAGTGAGTGAGTAAGTAAGTAAGTATATTAAATGTGATTTCAGGGAGACGAATTAGACAGGGAATGATTGGAAAACATGTTGTTTGGGGAGCTTATGTCTGCAGAGCCATGTAACTCCGAGTTCGTTAGTGCCAGTGAATTAGTGAAAATATCTAATATATACTATAATCAATAATAGTATTCATGATAATAATACTGTACAATAATAATAATAATAATAATAATAATAATAATAATAAAGAGGAAGTGGCGGAATTCAAAAATACCTAGGGATTGAGATGCACAAACAAATTAACCATAGGCTCAATTGTGGAAATGCGTGCTATTATGTATTACAGAGACACTTGACGTCCCAACTCCTTTCAAAAAACGTTAAACTGAAAATATATAAAACTATTATTCTACCAGTTATATTATACCTGGATGCGAAACATGGACTCTTACTTCAAGGGAGGAAATGAGATTACGACTATTTGAGAATAAAGTTTTAGGAAAATTTTTGGGCCAAAGAGAGATGAACAGACAGGTGAATGGAGAATACTTCGTAACAGTGAACAGCATGGTCTTTATAAGAAGCCAGATATAATGGGAACAGTTACATCTCGTAGACTGCGATGGGCAGGACATGTGGCACGAATGGGCAATGAAAGAGTTTTAATTAGCATAACATTAATAGTAATAATGATTAAATAGTATATGTAGTATCAATTTATGTTTTATTTGGTGGATAATTTTAAGGAATTAGGCAAAGGATTATTCGCCTGTTTATCAAAAACAGTGCATGGAAGCTTCTTGTAGGAAAACTAGATGGAAAACGCCCAGTTGGTAGACCACGAATGAGGTGGGAGAATAACATTAATTATGACTTTGGGGAAGTAGATTATACAGGGGATGATTAGGAAACATTGGTTCAGGATAGGGATGTATGGAAAGCTTACGTCCACGCGGCCATGATCCTACGGGTTCGATAGTGCCAGTGAGTTATTTAGTTATAATAACAAAATATGTAGTGGATAAAGTGTTCTCCCATGGTCTACTTCCATCTCTTCAACAGTAGATCCAACGAAATATTTCAAGATATACAATATTATTAGTATTAATAAGGGGCACGCCGTAGCGTAGTGGTTTAAGGCACTGAGCTACAAGCCGGAGGGTCGAGGGTTCAAGTCCCGTTGGGGTCAGGATTTTTAAACTGACCCAAACCCTCTGGCGGCACTATGGCCCTGGGGTCGACTCAGCCTCTAACGGAAATGAGTACCAGACGCTTGTTCTGGGGTAAAGGCGGCCGTCACGCAGGGCTGACAACCCGGCTAACATAAAGTGTCGATTGTCTAGAAAAAGTGGGAGCCTTAACCTCCTACTACCCCCAGGGCCTCCTGAGGCCTGTTGCGGGATCACTTTACTTTTAGTATTAATAAATCATTTTTCCATTCCGCTTTCTTAATTCAGTTTATGGTCTCCCCTTATAGGTACTTTTTACTTGCCACACACAACCCGGGCCTTACAGTGACACTACCCATCGGCAGAGGGATTCTGAACAATGGGCCAGACATATACTTTTCTGACCACACAAGGACATGGAGAGCCCTCCCCGAATGAATGATCAGCTCAATGCCAGGGCCTCCTCCGCGAGACAGGCCTCTAAAATAATTGCCTCTGATTAAAAAGACTGAGAAATGAAAATGACTGCATATATTAATTTCTGTTCCCTATTTCTGAGACCCACATTTTGCGCTGCATCATTTTTAACAATAATTCAATGGGTTCTGCATCTAAATTTATAACGATAGGCCTATTTTATTTCAATATTGAATTCTATGAACATACATTTGGACTTTAGGCAGCTAGGTTAAATCCGATACAGAGTGTTTCCACGTATTAAAAAGAAAAAAATCAACTTTACAGTCGATCAGGACTTTTGTAGCGCTTAGAGACATTTCTCTCGGGAATGCAGTTTTCTCGCAAGACGAAAGCAGTAAAATTTGAAAAATTTATGATTACAGAATTCTTCTTTCTCAAATGTCACTTTTGAATGACACTATACCACTCAATTCCTATATAGAAATAATGGTGACATTTATAATGCAAAAGTACTTCCATTATTCATACGTGGAATTGAAGATCAATAACAAGAAAAAAGTAAAGCACCAAAAACTATATTTATATCATTCTATATATTTAAATGTAGGAAGTAATCCATTTTATGAAGACTTCATTAATCATTATTGAACTTTCAAGGATTTACGCCATTGTTGTGGGCGGTATTTTTTAGTGGTCGATTGTTAATTGTCACTGGAATTCACTGTTTTATTTGTAGTGAATTGTTTGTTTGCCCTACCTCGGTAGTTAGTCGGTTCCTATTTGATTCAGGGTGAGCGCTGAGATTCTCTCATATGGGGACCGAAAGGAGAGTTGCGTGGGAACAGACAATCATAAATAAAGAAAATAACTTAATTTAATTTAATTAATTAGACTAGCACTTAAAATACACTCGATACACGATGCACCGTTGAATTGGTGTTAACTTTCGATGCCTAACTGTAAGAGGACTATCACTTGTAGTAAAAATATAATTATTCTAGCAGTAATTTACTAAGTCCCATGATTTGAGATCCTTTCTCGAATATCGAAACCGGCCCCTATGAAATCTTTGATGTAAGTCTTCTCTCCACGAACTGTTAAGTGTAAGTAAGTTAATTTGTTCTCATGAATTTCGCATCGAAGTCAGGATCCTTTATTTCCATATATGGTTGTACACCCTAACTCTGATTTTAATTGGTTAGAATTTTCAATCACATGTGTCCTAGGGGCGTAATTGTATTTTGAATAAACTCCCACCTATTTCTTAATTTCTTCTCAAGGCTAGGGAGCGTTTCTACGGTTTGGGCTTCCCGCGGCTGTAAATTTTGAAGTATGAAGTTTCTTCCAAACGTGATGTTTTCGACTAGACTCGGCTTAAGAATTTCTGGTCTACTTTTTTGGCTACATCTTTATAACCTGTTCGCATTTAGTTTTCCCACCGCTACTTGTGTGAACTTTTACAAAAAAGAAATTAATATTTACTATGTATTTTATAGTCAGTTCTTCCTTTGTTTATTCATTAATCGTATTTATTAATCAGTATACTCAATTAGGGTCCTATCTTATCCGCTACAGTTGGTCGGTCTCAAAAGTCATTCTTTAGTTTCTTCATCGTTCTGCGATGATATATTTTACAATTTTGAGTGCGTTGCATAATTGTCTGTCTATGCCCGTATATCTCCATCGATTCTCCCTTGTCGAAGCTACTTAAGCAAATTACTCTTATTTCCCTACATATATTAGCAAGTGACGAGTAGGTAGCTCATTACCTCAAAGAGATAGCTTTGCAGGAAACTAAGTTATTACAAGAGTGGGGAAAAACTGGTTAATTTTTTTTAACAGTTGTCTAATTTAGGCTCCAGTCTGTATTGCATAATTACTTTTGCAAATTCTGAAGACACAATGTACGGAGAATTTTACTACGTAGCAGTTAAGTAGGCTCAAGGCTCAATTCTAGAAACGCACTCATTATTGCATTACAGAGACTCTTATCATAACTTCTCTAAGAAAACTTTAAACCAAAATAAAAATTAAAACGGGTATTCTTCCAGTAGCATAGTATTGATGTGAATCATGAAATGTTTATTTAAGGGAGCAGAATATATTACGAGTATTTAAGAATAAAAGCTATTAGGAACATTTTTGGACCAAAGAGAGATGAGCATACAAGTGAATGGAGAAGAGTATGTAAGACCGATCTTAGCGATCTTTAAGGGAAACTAGTTGTAGTAAATATACAAGCATAAGGGAAATATCAAACAGAAAAGAGGAAGGTATCAAACTGGCTAAGGCCTGGTATCATACACTAGAAAATAAATGCATTAACACTAGGGACAACAAGGAGACGACCATTAGCCAATCAGCAAGAGCCACGCCCACTCACCCTACACCCACCACTAATACAACGTCCACAACGTCCCCAGCGCTCACTCTAAGTAGATCTTCCGACCAGGAAACACGCCTAGAAGCACTCGCCACTGAAAATGCCATCCGCAGTTGAGGGCGAAACGTCTGGTATAAACACCAACTATGGACAACGGCCACATAACCCGGAATCACTCAACATTATGATTACCGGCCGTGAAAGCCTGCATTCAACTAGTTGTAGTAAGATTAGTTAAGAATCGTATATTACGTTGGACAGGACATGTGGCACGAAATGTGAGTCAAAGAGGACATGGAAACTCTACGTACGAAACCAGGTGAAAGGTGCTTAGTACATAGAACAAGAATGAGGTGGGATAATAACATTAACTATGATTTTAGGGACGTGAATTTTACAGGGGTTGACTGGAAAACCTTACCACGTGTTAGGTATGTAAGGAGAGCTTGTGTCCGGAAGTTAATTTAACACTTAACTGTTCAAACACATCATTATTGAAATGTAAAAGTTAACAGAAATAGGTCTAATACACCTTAATATTATATTTGTCTTTTTGTCTAGCGTAGATCACCGGCTAAGTTTTGATATATTTACTCTTAAGTTTGACAATAGATAAAGTATTAACTACTTTAGTAATAATTACATTTTCACTCTGAAAGCAGTTGTAACTGTTATTCCTGGTCGTACATTGTGCTAAATTTTAATTATCAGTATTTGGGAGGTCCCGATTTCGGATCTCGGTACCGGCGAATTTAACTAAAGATTTTACCAAATTTTCCTCAATTGAAAACGAAAATGTCATTACCAGGATAAATTTCAACATCTTTGTCATTTAATGGTATAATTGAAATAATGTATATGTATCCATCCATAGTAATTCTGCCCGAAGGCAGGTCCTTCACTGCAATCATGGCATTTTCATGCTATGCTTGCAGATTTACAAGGGAATTGTAGGTGTGGTAGCTTCCCGTTGCTTTCCACACCGGTGAAGGATGATGATGGTGATGATGATAAGGATTATGATGATGGCCATATGATCTCGGGGACCGTTTGGGCCTTAACGTTTTCCTGACATTTGTCTTACAGGTGAGGAAAAACCCCGATAAAAACCTCATCCAGAAAAACTGCCCCGACCGGTGATCGAACCCGGGCCCGCTGCGTGACAAGGCAGCACGCTACCTCGGGATCACAGCGGTGGACTATATATATATATATATATATATATATATATATATATATCTGTGTATTTATTTTTCTTATCATACCATATATATAAATATATATATATGTGTGTGTGTGTGTGTGTTTTTGTGTATGTGTGACATGTTTCTATATGCTTAAAGCGCATAAGTTAATTAAATAAAGAGCCTCTGGGCTAGTGGTCAGCGTTTCTGACTACTGTTCATGAGGTCCCGGGTTTTATTCCCGGTCAAACCATAAAATTTTTTCCTTGAAGGAAATTATCTGTGGTTGTCCATGTGGCTGGTAATGTGAATCAAATGTCTGGAATTTAGATTAAACTTAGGTTAAGAACTCTCCTGGCGCTGAATTATTACTTATCATCCATCGTATCATCGGGGTAACGTAACTCCGCCTTCTAGGAGCCCCAACTTCAGAAGTGGGTTACAATTACGTCAATGAGAGAACACCAGAAATGTCGACGTAACAACCTGGGACAATAAAAAAATAAGTTGAACATTTAAAGGATAAAAATCACTATGAGGTTTAATTTAATCTTAACAATTTGAGTACTAATTTTAAACTTCACTTTCCTCTGACATATAGAACTTAGTACGACTTGTTTTTGTTTATTTCGCACTATTTCCTCTAACTTAAGGGAACACATTCAGAATGCAGTATTCTGTACTTTTATGTTTTCCCATTCCTTCAGGATTTTTTTCTCTGCCCTAGCGTTAGAAATAAATAACATTTGCGGTGTCATTGTGAGCACGTGTTTGTGTGTTGGGCAAACCACGAGGGATCGACTCTGTAAAGTAATGTAATGGGAAAGCGTTAGTTGAACCCGTCATTCCCTTGCATGCAAATAAGCTCTAAATCTTCTCCATTGAATTGCATCGTTAACAATACTTTTCATATAACATAAAAGCGCCTATACTACAAAATTTTGATTATCCAAACAAAAAACAACGAATAAACCAGACCTGATAAATCTTAATATAGTGTAAAATAATAAACTATCTAACTCATTGGCACTATCCAACCTGTGGGTTCATGGCAGCTCTGATACATAAGCTCTCCATATCCCTATCCTTCAGCTAATGTTTTTCAATCATCCCATATATAATTTATTTCCTTGAAATCATGGTTAATGCTATTCTCCCACTTCATTTTTTGCTTACCTAATGGACGCTTTACTCCCAGTTTTTTAACAAAGTGTTTTCATGCTCCTTTTTTCATTTTCCTTTCGTGTTATAGGCCTATGCCTGCCCATCATAGATTATGAGACTTAATTTTCTTGTTACATCAGTTTTTCTATGAAGAATATGTAGCTCACTGTTATGATATCTTCTCCATTCTCCTGCCTGTTCTTCCCTCTTACATCCAAAAAAATTCATAATAACTTTATTCTCAAACATTAGTAATATTGTCTACCGCTGTGGTCTCGAGGTAGCGTGCTCCCTTGTCACGCAGCAGGCCCGGGTTCGATCCCCGGTCGGGACAGTATTCCTGGGTGAGGTTTTTATCGCGGTTTTTCCTCACCTGTAAGACAAATGTCTGGAAAACTTTAAGGCCCAAACGGTCACCGAAATAATATGGCCATCGCAATCATCATCATTCATATTCATCTTAGATTAAGCTTAGGATTAGGGACTCTCCTGGCGCACCGCTATCATCATCATCACCCGTCATACCCGCCTTCCAGGCGCCCCAACCTCAGAAGTGGGTTACAAGTCGCCATGCCAGGAGAGAACACCAGGAATGTCGAAAAACAACTTGGGGCATTTGCAAAAAAAAATTAGTAATATTGTCTCTTTCCTTTAGATAAGAAATTAAAATATTAGGACATTCGATAAGAAATGACAAGTAGGCTAACTAACTCACTGGCTCGAACCCGTAGGTTCATGGATGCGCGGACATAAGCTCTCCATACATCCCTATCCTGCGCTAATGTTTTCCAATCTTTCCTGTCAAGAAATGCAGACATGGGTTCCACTGGGGTAACATTTTCCGGAAGTATTGACAACACTGTTGTAAATCAGCGATCCTACTGGTGACCGTTGTAGTCTTATAGTAGCCTATGTTGTTGAAGGCAAATTTTATTTCTAAAGTCATCGAACTCTAATTCTTCCTTACAGACGTCCTCAAAAAGAACAAACTATACTCTCGAGTGTGCCGAAGCAAACAACCGGCCGTCCAACCTAGACTGCAACCAACGATGGACACATCACCTGGTTATAAAGTGGCCATCTAAAGTCAAGCTATCACATTCCTGGTTGCAATAACTGATAATTCATTTTTTTTCTCCTAGACCCTGGGTTCTTACCTAAAATTGCTTGTGTGTAAAGGAGAAGACTATATAACAGTGAGATACATGAACTTTACAGGAAACCAGATATAAAAAAAGACAGTTAAGTCTCGTAGACTGCGATAGGCAGGACATGTGGCACGAATGGGGAATGAAAGAGGGGCATAGAAGTTCCTTGCAGGAAAGCCAGAGGGAAAGCACCCAGTAGATAGGCTAAGAATTAGGTGCGAGAATAACATTAACCGTGATTTGAGGGAAGTAGATTATACAGGGACAAATTGGAAAACATTAGCTCAGGATAGGGGTGTATGGAAAGCTTATGTCCTAACGGCCATTAACCTACGGGTTTGATAGTCTCTATGAATTAGTTAGTTACTAATTTCTAAAACCAAGTAAAACTTTGTTTTAAACCATTTATAGGTATATTATAAACAAACAGGTGAATGGAGAAAACTCATTAATAGTGAGTTACATTATATGTATAGGAAGCCAGATATAATAAGAAAAGTTAAGTCTTGTAGGCTGCGATCGACAGGACATGTGGCACGTATGGGGGATGAAAGAGGTGCATGGAAACTTCTGATAGGAAAACCAGAGGGAAAACGACCATTTGGTAGACCAAGAATAAGGTAGGAGAATAACATTATAAATGATTCGAGGGAATTAGATTACAGGGATTATTGGAAAACATTAGCTCAGGATAGGGATGTATGTAGAGCATATGTCCGCGCGGCCATGAATCTGCGGGTTCGACAGAGCCAGTGAGTTAGTTAGCTTATACTAAATAAATATAATTTTAAAATTGTACAAATAAAGAAATAAGGGAAATTATGTGTGTACAAGTGGAGCCGGACATTAGGAAAAGAAAAGATTACAGTTGGTATGGCCATGTCAAAAGAATGCCAGAAGAAAGATTGCCTAAAATTATGGAATGGATCCCAATGGAAAGGAGGAAGAGAGGAAGACCGAAGGGGTACAAGCAGTTATGAATATTAGAGGATTGGAGGAAGATCAATGGATCGACAGAGAGGAATGGCGTTTGGTTTCCGGAAGACGGCGGCAGCTGACATGATACCGGATGATGATTATGATAAAATGGTAGAAATTAATCCCTGTAGTAATTTATTGATCATATTTCGTATTCAATGTAAATTGATTTAAAAACGAGGGTATGTGTCATCGAGTTAGGGGAAAACACAAGAAAAATTGTAGCCGGAAAACATTCAATTTTCTAGATTCTGCATAGCTTGTGATTTAAATATTTTCCCTACTCATAGCATGGAAAGAACAAAAGAAACTCAAACTGCACGACACACAATTCCTGCACATATTCTATACAACCAATATTTTCCTGTTTCCATCCAAGCCGTTTCACGACATGCGAACAAATCGTAAATTCTTCCATAGTGAACAAGGCTGTTAATAGAATAAGAAAATCACAAAAAATACGTGCTAAGAAAATGTAGTTACTTGTTTGCGCTATCTTCTGCCACATTTTCATAATACATGCATCAAATGTAGACTACTTGTTTCATGGCACGTAAACACGTACATACATTCTCAGCTACAGTGTCGGAATGTAAGATTTTGAATTTCACTCTTTCTCACAGAAATTACAAATTTAAAAAAATGAAGACTTGAATGTAGGTAAAAAGTATAGTGTTCCCTAAACAGACCCTTGGCGTACTAGTACGACATTAAACCTGTCACATTTCTAGACAAATGACATGAGATGCCAGCCGGGTTGTTAGCCCTTTGTGATGGCAGATTTTACCCCCAGAGTACCTCAAACTAACAAACTCACTGGTGTTATCGAACCCTTAGGTTCATGGCCGCGTGGACATAAGTTCATACATCCCTATCCAGAGCTAATGTTTTTCAATCATGTCCATATAATATACTTCCCTCAAATCATAGTTAATGTTATTCTCTCACCTCATTCTTGGTCTACCAACTGGGCATTTTCCCTCTGGTTTTCTTACAAGAAGCTTCCATGCACCTCTTTCATTCCCCATTCGTGCCACATGTTCTGCCCATCGCAGTCTATGAGACTTAACTGTTCTTCTGGCATCCTATAAAGACTATGTAGTTTACTGTAAATAAGACTTCTCCATTCACCTGTCTGTTCATCTCTCTTTGGTCCAAAAATGTTCCCAAGAACTATATTCTCTAATACTCGTAATCTCCTTTCCTCCCTTAAAGTAAGAGTATATGTTTCGCATCCATATAATATAACTGTTTTATATATTTTCAGTTTAATATTTTTTGATAGGAGTTGGGACGTCAAGAGTCTCTGTAATGCATAATAGTACGCATTTCCAGAATTGAGCCTATTTTCAATTTCTTTGTGCATCTCATTCTTATTTGTGATTATTGTTCCTAGGTATTTGAATTCTGCCACTTCCTCAAAATTTCCATAATTTGCCATTAGCTGTCGATTTCCATTATATAATGTATTTCACGTGTGACCGTATATTTTGTTATATTGATATTTACTTCCAGTCCCAATTTTTTAGTGTTAATAATGTGTATGTGTGTTGGCCTTTTAGTATCTCCTCTCTATCGCCCAATAGCACTACATCATCAGCATAAACTAATCTCTAGTACTCATTTTTGTTAGAGCTGAGTCGACTCCGTATCTCAGTGCCTCCAGATGGTTTTAGGGCAATTTGAAAATACTAACTCCATCGGAATTGCCTTAATGAACTATTGTGAACAACTCACGAGAGTGTAAGAGGAATATTTAAAAGAAGGCTCTTCATCACCAACAACAAGGATTAAGCCCAATGGCCTGTTCCGATTTAATTATAGGTCGAATTGGTCCTTTCATCTCTTCAATGGTCTTCCCAACAATCTTCTCCCTTTTAGTTTATAATTATACATTCTTCTTGGTATGCGCTGTTCATTCATTCGTAATACGTGCTGAAGGTAAGATTTTGATAGTATTTTATTGTTTCACAGAGATTAAATATATTAAGTTCTATTATTATATCTTCGTTTTTCTTTTTACCGGTCCTTTGGTATCTCAACCTTTTCATTTCTGCAGCCTCTGTTTGTTTACTATCTGCCTTTGTTAATGTCCAGATTTCACATCCATAGATAACAGATGGAACTGCCAATACTTTGTACAATTTTAAACTAGTTTCTTTTCTAGTTTTACTCAATAAAGTACGTTTAATTGTGCCACATAGATAATTGAATCGTATTTTAGTGTGTTTATCTAAATTTCTGTCATTACCTAAATGACATCCCAATTAATTAAAATTCTGAACTTGGTCTATAATTACATTGCTTATCACTATTTTTTGTTCTTATTACACATTTTCCTTTCAGAACTAATATTTTTGTTTTAGATGTAGATATTCTTAAATTGTATTTTAGAGAAATATTATTTAAAGAATGAAGAAATTGTTGTAAAGCATTTTCTGATGCTGTCATTATTACTTGATCGTCTGAAAAAAAACACGAATTTCGTAATATCCACTGTACCAATAACATTATTTTGTCCAATTCAAATAACTGTTTTTTCCTAATATTTCTTTTAAAAATATCTTTTTTTTTGCGGCTCCATGGCACAAGCGGTTAGACGCTCAACGCTGGGGTCACGAGATCGAGTCTCGTTCACTCCATATGTGTTTCGTGGTGGAAGAAACGGAGTTTGGGCAGGATTTTATCGGGGTTTTCTCCCGTTTTCCCCTGCCACAATTTCATTCCACCATTTTCCCCATACTCATCTCATGCATTTTGTTTAATTTCGTTCATCTGCCCCTTAGATAGTGCGTGGTCGGTCGGCACCCTTGTCATTCACAGACCTCTATACAAGGAGCTTCATCTCATCTCATCCTTCGCCCCGTAACTGAGTTGGTCACGAGTTGAGGATATTATATATTATTTTTTTTCTAACAAATTGTGTGCTATAAAAATATATAAACACAAATATAATTTACAAATATGTACTTTAATCATACGGTACATCTCTATAAAATATTACACACATCATTACCTTATTATTTATCACACCGCTTCACTAGACTCTCTGATACATATAAATTAGATACCCGATCCCTTGAGCACAGTGTCCTTTATATCTCTCCTCATTACACTACTTATTATTCGAAATCATTTACAGTTTCTCTTGCTAGAACATGGAATTCCCTTCCACTTTTCATAAACAAATTGAAAATAAGATTATTAACAGAAACAACTCAATGATATTACTTTTTATAAATTAATAATTTGTTTTTTCATTATTTAATAAAAATACTCCCCTCAGGGGTCCTCATCTAGGGGATATGTGGATGGCGACCACAAGGTGCCCAAGCTGTGCAAAATATTTCTTCCACTTACTTGTGTTTTGCACTCTTTTAACTTTACTATCTAACCTCTCTTGGTTAACTCTTGTTTTTTCGACCCCGACGCTATTAGGGCATCCGAGGGTTAGGGAGTCTTTCCTTTCTTCCATTTCTTCTTTCCTTTATTTTCTTTTCTTCTCCAGAAAAGCCTGACCAGAGGCTATAAGATGGCAGGCCCATCACTGGTCTTGCCTTCCTTTGGCCAGCAACCAATCGAAGGGACTGTTATTATGCTTTCAAGTCTTATACGAGAATTTTCCGGAAGAAGCTGGAGGGAAAATTTTCTATAGGATCGTAACAGGCCTTGGCCTAATACTTGGAAGGAAGAAGAAGAAGAAGAAGAATAAATATACTTTTAAGATTTGTTAATATATTTACCTAATGCATTGCATAATAAGCGAATGATTAGATTAATTAATAAGTGATAGATTAATTATTTACTGTTTTTATTCTTTCTTTGTATACTTTTTAATTTTCTTTTTAATGTATAGGACATTGGAGCTGTTATATTCCTTTCGTTGTATTCATTCATTCGATATTCATTTAATGTTTAATTTTATTTAATTTTATTGTATTAATTAGACATTATTATTTTCATTTTATTATTGAATTTTTGGAAGATAATTAATTGTTTAGTATGACTATTATTGTATTTATACATAACATCTGTTGTGTCCTGGTGCGTGCAAGAGAGAGGCGACATGGCCATAACTTCTCCAGGCCCTAAAATAAATATATTCTATTCTATATAAAACCAATTGAATATGAATAGTCAATTGATGAATTTAAATCAAAAACCAATGTTATTTAATAAGAATGTTACTAGCTTCTTTCTCCTGTTTTGACTCTCGAATTTAATGATACTCTCAAATCCATAATACAATAGCATATATTGGAAATAGGCCGGTTTCGCGACCTGTTGGCGTCGTGAAACGGGCTTGAATTTTTTCGTGAAAACGGCCGATCGCGAAGCAACCTTGGCATCATTCCCGATTTTCAACTCGCCTATATAAACGCAGTGATTTTGAAGCAAAATTATAGTTCGCAAACATGGCTCAAGCTTTAACGACAGAAGCATCTCTCGTGCCTACCGCTGGTTACTTACGTCCGACAATTACGACGATTGTGTTAATTACATATTAACATATTTGGAACAACAAAAAGTATTAAATTGGTAATACACACGTCGGCATTGTTTGTAAAAGACGGCGAAGAAATAATAATACACATTCCTGTATCGATTGACACAATTTTGGACCTGGACACTCTACAAATTGGAGATTTTTTTTGGTGATGTGTTTACAAAACTTACTGATCCGGATGAATATCCCGACGCAGCCGGATCAGGATTGTCATTTATAAAAATACATCGGTGGTGGTTTAAAATTGCACCGTGTCAACCTAACAACACGGCCAATGTAACAAATAGGAATGTGTTATCTACAGAGCACGAGACGATGGAGGTCGACGAAGTGAATGGTCGAAAAAGCGATTTGGTGATGACCCGGACGTCGGATACGATAATTGGATGTATAGCACTGTACCACACCCATCAAAGCGGCGACAACACGGCCCAGAGAAGAAAGAAGGTGAGGGATTGGATTCGACGACGGGCGTCCGGGGAGGAGAAGGCATCTGTACGTGTCCACATTTCGGAGCTGGCGGCGTGGCATACAAAAATTCAAAATTATAATATACGTGTGTTTAATAACAGAGGTAATGTTGTGTATCAAAGAAGGTTTAATCTTGCAAATCCTGACTTAATTAATTGATATTACATGGGAATGGCACGTTATAAATTAATAATTAAATTGGACGCGTTTTTGCAAGATAGAACACGTGATGTGCGCGGGTATTGCAACGATTGTTGCAAGTACCACGTTCCTCGCAAATGTGACGTTACTGTTCACACGATTGGGGATAAAGCGGATAATACAATTAAAGCAAAAGACATTCCAAATTGCAGGCACAGGCTTGTTTGCTATGCAGATTTTGAAGCGTACATCAGTAGTACCGACCAGCAACATGTGCCCTCTGGCTATTGCTGGGCGGCGGTATGTGAAAATGTTATAATAAAAGAATCATTAAAAACAATAAACGTTTGCAATGATGTAACGCAAACGTTTGTTGATGAAATTGTAAATTGGATATACGATTGGTCATGCGCATTTAATATAACAACAAGTAACTGTGGCATTTGCGGTGAAGCACTAAACACCGATGAAGAATGCGTGTCGGGTCGTAAAAATTACATAGACGGTAACCGGGATCATATCATTTTAAATGTTGGAACGCGCCCGAAAATACGTGTCCTGTATATTTTCATAATTTTAAGGGGTACGACAGTCATTTGATTGTACGTAATTTAATACGTCGATTTGGTACAGAAGTAAAAATATTAGGAAAATCGTTTAATAAATTTGATGTAATTGCAATTGAAGGAATGCAATATAGAATTAGATTTATGGACACATATAATTATTTGGCATCATCCCTGCAAAATTTAACATCTACCGTAACTAGTTTTCGATTTGCCCCTTCCGAAGCCGAAGGCAAGGCCCCTTTCCTTACAAATGTTTGATTCCCCTGCAAAATTATTCGAACAGTTGCCGGATTCCGACGAGGCGTGGTATTCAGACTTGCAAAATGTAATTCAAAATAAATATTTAGCATTCCACATATGGAATGAAAAACAATTTCGAACATTTGAGGAATACCACAATTATTATTTACGGTTGGACGTTTTGTTGTTGGCTGACGGGTTTGAATTGTTTCGCTCAAACGAAATGTATGCGTACGGGCGAGACCCTGTATATTTTCAGGGAGCGCCTAGCTTTACGTGGCACTGCGCAGTTCGAAACAGCAACAATGCCATAAAAATAATTCAAAACAAAGACTTGTACATAACGATTCAAAATCAAATTCGCGGAGGCGTATCGCAGTGTGTACGGAGACATGCAGTTGCATCAGAAAAGGATTACATCATGTATTTAGATGTTAATTCTCTGTATGGAAAGGTGATGACGTACAAACTGCCTTGCGAATATGTATGTTACCTAGATGCGTTGCCCGAGAATTGGAGGTTGTTGACTCACGAGAGCGAAACTTGTTTTCTTGCATTAGTAGACCTGTCGTACCCCGCAGAGTTGCACGACCTTCACCACGAATTTCCATTGGCTCCAGATTACTTTGAAGAAAGACTGTGTACGACCTTCCTCCATAATAGCAGTGAAGATATAATTTTTCAACATATCCTTATCCTGAGCAAATATATTCCCACTGGATTAACGATGCATAATCAACCTCCCTCAAATCACGGCTTATTTTATTCTCCCAACTTAAAACGCTTGTGCTCTTTCCTGTCAAATGGGCCCTGTCTTTCTGGTTTTCCTACATGAAGTTCCCGTGAATCTCTTTCATTCGCCCATCGTGTAACATGCCCTATCTATGTAGTGTGCAGATTTAATATAATAATAATAATAATAATAATAATAATAATAATAATAGTAAAGTGATCCCACAACAGACCCGGAGGCCCTTGGGGTAGTAGGAGGTTAAGGCTCCCACTTTTTCTAAACAATCGACACTTTAAGTCAGCCGGGTTGTCAGCCCTGCGTGACGGCCGCCTTTACTCCCAGAACAAGCGTCTGGTACTCATTTACGTTAGAGGCTGAGTCGACCCCAGGGCCATAGTGCCGCCAGAGGGTTTGGGTCAGTTTAAAAATCCTGACCCCAACGGAACTTGAACCCTCGACCCTTCGGCTTGTAGCTCAGTGCCTTAACCACTACGCTACGGCGTGCCCCCAATAATAATAATAATAATAATAATAATAATAATAATAAACGAGAGAGGGAAAATACTGGAGGGAAAAATTTCTATAGGATCGTAACAGGACTTGGCCTAATACTTGGAAGGAAGAAGAAAAAGAAGAAGAAGAAGTTAATAATAATAATATAATAATAATAATAATAATAATAATAATAATAATACATCGTGTCACATACCGTATCATCTTAGTATACAGACATATTAATAATAATAATAATATAATATAATATAATATAATATAATATAATATAATATAATATAATATAATATAATATAATATAATATAATATAATATAATATAATATAATATAATATAATATAATATAATATAATATAATATAATATAATATAATATAATATAATATAATATAATATAATATAATATAATATAATATAATATAATATAATATAATACATACATATAATTAATATGATATAATATAATATAATATAGGCCTAATATAATAATAATAATAATAATAATTATTATTATTATTACTATTATTATCATCATTATATTAAGTGTGTACCCTTCAATGTTTAGGGCATGTGGCACAATTAGTGTCTTGTACGAAAGCCATAGGGAGATGGCCCAGTTGATAGGTCAAACTGGCAGAGTTTTCTGATTTTTTAATGTTTCCATAAAAACCATAAAACTGAAATTTTGTGGCTGTTAATTACGAAATCAAATGTCTGAATCATGTCTATGGTTTCAAAACAATTTCTGTGAATTTGCATTAATTTTTATAGTTGTTATGGAAACAATAAATACATTGGGAAACCGGGGTCCTGGTTTAGACTTCGGTTGAGAAATCCATCCAAAGCCATACAGCCTTTTCTTCCATTCAGCCATAGAAATAGGTATATTAAATAAAGAAAAATCTGCATAAGATCATAATATAAACAATGTTATAAGTAAGACTTAACTCTTCTGATTAGATCAGGTTTTTTATAAAGGATATGAAGATCACTATTAGTTATTTTCCTGATTTTCCTGTAGTAGGCCTATCAAATTCCCCATAAATTCCTTAACAACGAGCATTAAAAATTGTTGCTCAATTGCTTCCGTATTATTATTATTATTATTATTATTATTATTATTATTGTTATTGTTATTATTATTATTATTGTTATTGCTGTTGTTGTTGTTATTCTATTCCGACACTGTTCTTAATATATTTGAGATCCTTGCAAAGAATAAAGAAAAACGGATAGGCCTATCTAACAAGAAACCAGAGGGAATCTTATTTGAACAAAATAGAAACGTGTAGAAACACTGATTACATTACGTCAGAGATAACGTTGGCGTGACCATCCTCACATTCCGTGTTTTGTTAACTACTTGAAATAATGTTCTAAGGGCATGTCTTTATTTTTCTTTACTTTGTTTTTTTAATTCGAAGTGATCTTGTTAACTCTCTAATAAACATATATTATTTCACAAGTAAAAAATAGTTTAAATCAGTGTCTTAAACACTGATGATGAATTTAAATGGTCCTACTGAGTCATACCCAGATTTTCTTATTATTATATTGTAGAGCAATAACACATGATGAATGGAGTCTTATGGAACAGATATATAACCAGAAAAAATAAGTTGCAAATATAGAATTCAATAGCGAGAAGTACTGTCACATATGGAGCTGAAATTTGGAATTTCAACAAAAACTTAAAACAAAAACTTGTGTCGATGGAAATGGATTTCATAAGGAGAGCAGCAAGATGTTCAAAATTAGAAAAAATAAGAAATGCTGCCATATGAGAAAAAATGAATATTAGATATTCAATAATAGATTATATAAGATATAAGCTGTTAAATTGGTATTGGTATGACGACGGATGCAAGAAGAAAGGTTACCCAGAAAACCATTGGAATTGTGTCCACCTGGAAGAAGAAGGAAAGGAAGACCTCGAAACTCGTGGATGCAAGAAATAAGATCTGGAATGAGAACAAGAGGACTGGAGGGTATGGAGTGGATGGATAGAGATGAGTGGAGAAGGAAAATAAAACTTCAGGCACAGAAAGAAATGTTAACGTTAAAAATCTGCATATAAATAAAATTATAATTCCTTAAGTTTATCAAATGAGGAAAATTTTGAAGAAGTGGTTTAATTCTAATACCGAGGAACAATATTTACAGACAAAAGTGATATGCAGAAAGAAATTAAACATAGGATCAATTCTCGAAATGCATGCTATTAAGCGTTACATATTCTCGTGTCCCAATTTCTCTAAAAATAGACATTAAACTGATAATATATAAAAAATGTTATTGTCCCAGTTATATTATATGGATGCGAAACATAGACTCTTACTTTAAGGGAGGAGAAAATATTACGATTATTTGAGAATAAATTTCTTAGGAAAATGTTTGGACCAAAGAGATACGAAAACTGACGAATGGAGAAGACTACTTACCAGTTGGCTACATGATTTTTGTAGGAAACCAGATATAATAAGAAGAGTTAAGTCTCGAAGACTGCTAATGGGCAGGGCGTGTGGCACGAATGGAGAATGAGAGAGAGGCGCGTAGACTCCAGTAGGAAAATCAGATGGAAGGCGCCCAGTTGGTAGGCCAAGAATGAAATTACATAATCGGGAAGGGAAGAGGAATGGAGAGTGATGATGTGGTAAAATTTAGGAAACTCGTAAACTCGAGAAAAATCTGAGATATCCGATGTGGCCCACTACCATTTCCCCTCCGGAACCGCAAGGATTCGAACCTGTAATTCTAGTCAGGGCAGCCGCGAGCACTAGCTACGCGTTCATCGAAACGGCTAGTTATAATTTAAAAACTTAACTCACATATTAACCCGTACTGTAAGTTGACGCTGAACGTCGTTTGTTGGTTCATATGTATACAGCTGCCCTCCAAAGAACAATTTTTATGTCTGACGTACAAGTTACGTATCTATACGTCATATGAACCCACCCTGGAACGCATTTAAACGCACATATCTGCTAGTTATTATGTAGCTATACGTCATATGAACCCACCCTGGAACGCATTTAAACGCACATATCTGCTAGTTATTATGTATCTATACGTCATATGAACCCACCCTGGAACGCATTTAAACGCACATATCTGCTAGTTATTATGTAGCTATACGTCATATGAACCCACCCTGGAACGCATTTAAACGCACATATCTGCTAGTTATTATGTATCTATACGTCATATGAACCCACCCTGGAACGCATTTAAACGCACATATCTGCTAGTTATTATGTAGCTATACGTCATATGAACCCACCCTGGAACGCATTTAAACGCACATATCTGCTAGTTATTATGTATCTATACGTCATATGAACCCACCCTGGAACGCATTTAAACGCACATATCTGCTAGTTATTATGTAGCTATACGTCATATGAACCCACCCTGGAACGCATTTAAACGCACCTATCTGCTAGTTATTATGTAGCTATACGTCATATGAACCCACCCTGGAACGCATTTAAACGCACATATCTGCTAGTTATTATGTAGCTATACGTCATATGAACCCACCCTGGAACGCATTTAAACGCACATATCTGCTAGTTATTATGTAGCTATACGTCATATGAACCCACCCTGGAACGCATTTAAACGCACATATCTGCTAGTTATTATGTAGCTATACGTCATATGAACCCACCCTGGAACGCATTTAAACGCACATATCTGCTAGTTATTATGTATCTATACGTCATATGAACCCACCCTGGAACGCATTTAAACGCACATATCTGCTAGTTATTATGTAGCTATACGTCATATAAACCCACCCTGGAACGCATTTAAACGCACATATCTGCTAGTTATTATGTATCTATACGTCATATGAACCCACCCTGGAACGCATTTAAACGCACATATCTGCTAGTTATTATGTAGCTATACGTCATATGAACCCACCCTGGAACGCATTTAAACGCACATATCTGCTAGTTATTATGTAGCTATACGTCATATGAACCCACCCTGGAACGCATTTAAACGCACATATCTGCTAGTTATTATGTAGCTATACGTCATATGAACCCACCCTGGAACGCATTTAAACGCACATATCTGCTAGTTATTATGTAGCTATACGTCATATGAACCCACCCTGGAACGCATTTAAACGCACATATCTGCTAGTTATTATGTATCTATACGTCATATGAACCCACCCTGGAACGCATTTAAACGCACATATCTGCTAGTTATTATGTAGCTATACGTCATATGAACCCACCCTGGAACGCATTTAAACGCACATATCTGCTAGTTATTATGTAGCTATACGTCATATGAACCCACCCTGGAACGCATTTAAACGCACATATCTGCTAGTTATTATGTATCTATACGTCATATGAACCCACCCTGGAACGCATTTAAACGCACATATCTGCTAGTTATTATGTATCTATACGTCATATGAACCCACCCTGGAACGCATTTAAACGCACATATCTGCTAGTTATTATGTAGCTATACGTCATATGAACCCACCCTGGAACGCATTTAAACGCACATATCTGCTAGTTATTATGTAGCTATACGTCATATGAACCCACCCTGGAACGCATTTAAACGCACATATCTGCTAGTTATTATGTATCTATACGTCATATGAACCCACCCTGGAACGCATTTAAACGCACATATCTGCTAGTTATTATGTAGCTATACGTCATATGAACCCACCCTGGAACGCATTTAACGCACATATCTGCTAGTTATTATGTAGCTATACGTCATATGAACCCACCCTGGAACGCATTTAAACGCACATATCTGCTAGTTATTATGTATCTATACGTCATATGAACCCACCCTGGAACGCATTTAAACGCACATATCTGCTAGTTATTATGTATCTATACGTCATATGAACCCACCCTGGAACGCATTGAAACGCAGATATCTGCTAGTTATTATGTAGCTATACGTCATATGAACCCACCCTGGAACGCATTTAAACGCACATATCTGCTAGTTATTATGTAGCTATACGTCATATGAACCCACCCTGGAACGCATTTAAACGCACATATCTGCTAGTTATTATGTAGCTATACGTCATATGAACCCACCCTGGAACGCATTTAAACGCACATATCTGCTAGTTATTATGTATCTATACGTCATATGAACCCACCCTGGAACGCATTTAAACGCACATATCTGCTAGTTATTATGTAGCTATACGTCATATGAACCCACCCTGGAACGCATTTAAACGCACATATCTGCTAGTTATTATGTATCTATACGTCATATGAACCCACCCTGTAACGCATTTAAACGCACATATCTGCTAGTTATTATGTAGCTATACGTCATATGAACCCACCCTGGAACGCATTTAAACGCACATATCTGCTAGTTATTATGTAGCTATACGTCATATGAACCCACCCTGGAACGCATTTAAACGCACATATCTGCTAGTTATTATGTAGCTATACGTCATATGAACCCACCCTGGAACGCATTTAAACGCACATATCTGCTAGTTATTATGTAGCTATACGTCATATGAACCCACCCTGGAACGCATTTAAACGCACATATCTGCTAGTTATTATGTAGCTATACGTCATATGAACCCACCCTGGAACGCATTTAAACGCACATATCTGCTAGTTATTATGTAGCTATACGTCATATGAACCCACCCTGGAACGCATTTAAACGCACATATCTGCTAGTTATTATGTAGCTATACGTCATATGAACCCACCCTGGAACGCATTTAAACGCACATATCTGCTAGTTATTATGTATCTATACGTCATATGAACCCACCCTGGAACGCATTTAAACGCACATATCTGCTAGTTATTATGTAGCTATACGTCATATGAACCCACCCTGGAACGCATTTAAACGCACATATCTGCTAGTTATTATGTAGCTATACGTCATATGAAACCCACCCTGGAACGCATTTAAACGCACATATCTGCTAGTTATTATGTATCTATACGTCATATGAACCCACCCTGGAACGCATTTAAACGCACATATCTGCTAGTTATTATGTATCTATACGTCATATGAACCCACCCTGGAACGCATTTAAACGCACATATCTGCTAGTTATTATGTAGCTATACGTCATATGAACCCACCCTGGAACGCATTTAAACGCACATATCTGCTAGTTATTATGTAGCTATACGTCATATGAACCCACCCTGGAACGCATTTAAACGCACATATCTGCTAGTTATTATGTATCTATACGTCATATGAACCCACCCTGGAACGCATTTAAACGCACATATCTGCTAGTTATTATGTATCTATACGTCATATGAACCCACCCTGGAACGCATTTAAACGCACATATCTGCTAGTTATTATGTAGCTATACGTCATATGAAACCCACCCTGGAACGCATTTAAACGCACATATCTGCTAGTTATTATGTAGCTATACGTCATATGAACCCACCCTGGAACGCATTTAAACGCACATATCTGCTAGTTATTATGTATCTATACGTCATATGAACCCACCCTGGTACGCATTTAAACGCACATATCTGCTAGTTATTATGTATCTATACGTCATATGAACCCACCCCTGGAACGCATTTAAACGCACATATCTGCTAGTTATTATGTAGCTATACGTCATATGAACCCACCCTGGAACGCATTTAAACGCACATATCTGCTAGTTATTATGTAGCTATACGTCATATGAACCCACCCTGGAACGCATTTAAACGCACATATCTGCTAGTTATTATGTATCTATACGTCATATGAACCCACCCTGGAACGCATTTAAACGCACATATCTGCTAGTTATTATGTAGCTATACGTCATATGAACCCACCCTGGAACGCATTTAAACGCACATATCTGCTAGTTATTATGTAGCTATACGTCATATGAACCCACCCTGGAACGCATTTAACGCACATATCTGCTAGTTATTATGTATCTATACGTCATATGAACCCACCCTGGAACGCATTTAAACGCACATATCTGCTAGTTATTATGTAGCTATACGTCATATGAACCCACCCTGGAACGCATTTAAACGCACATATCTGCTAGTTATTATGTATCTATACGTCATATGAACCCACCCTGGAACGCATTTAAACGCACATATCTGCTAGTTATTATGTATCTATACGTCATATGAACCCACCCTGGAACGCATTTAAACGCACATATCTGCTAGTTATTATGTAGCTATACGTCATATGAACCCACCCTGGAACGCATTTAAACGCACATATCTGCTAGTTATTATGTATCTATACGTCATATGAACCCACCCTGGAACGCATTTAAACGCACATATCTGCTAGTTATTATGTAGCTATACGTCATATGAACCCACCCTGGAACGCATTTAAACGCACATATCTGCTAGTTATTATGTATCTATACGTCATATGAACCCACCCTGGAACGCATTTAAACGCACATATCTGCTAGTTAATATGTAGCTATACGTCATATGAACCCACCCTGGAACGCATTTAAACGCACATATCTGCTAGTTATATGTAGCTATACGTCATATGAACCCACCCTGGAACGCATTTAAACGCACATATCTGCTAGTTATTATGTATCTATACGTCATATGAACCCACCCTGGAACGCATTTAAACGCACATATCTGCTAGTTATTATGTATCTATACGTCATATGAACCCACCCTGGAACGCATTTAAACGCACATATCTGCTAGTTATTATGTAGCTATACGTCATATGAACCCACCCTGGAACGCATTTAAACGCACATATCTGCTAGTTATTATGTAGCTATACGTCATATGAACCCACCCTGGAACGCATTTAAACGCACATATCTGCTAGTTATTATGTATCTATACGTCATATGAACCCACCCTGGAACGCATTTAAACGCACATATCTGCTAGTTATTATTATCTATACGTCATATGAACCCACCCTGGAACGCATTTAAACGCACATATCTGCTAGTTATTATGTAGCTATACGTCATATGAACCCACCCTGGAACGCATTTAAACGCACATATCTGCTAGTTATTATGTAGCTATACGTCATATGAACCCACCCTGGAAAGCATTTAAACGCACATATCTGCTAGTTATTATGTATCTATACGTCATATGAACCCACCCTGGAACGCATTTAAACGCACATATCTGCTAGTTATTATGTATCTATACGTCATATGAACCCACCCTGGAACGCATTTAAACGCACATATCTGCTAGTTATTATGTAGCTATACGTCATATGAACCCACCCTGGAACGCATTTAAACGCACATATCTGCTAGTTATTATGTAGCTATACGTCATATGAACCCACCCTGGAACGCATTTAAACGCACATATCTGCTAGTTATTATGTATCTATACGTCATATGAACCCACCCTGGAACGCATTTAAACGCACATATCTGCTAGTTATTATGTAGCTATACGTCATATGAACCCACCCTGGAACGCATTTAAACGCACATATCTGCTAGTTATTATGTAGCTATACGTCATATGAACCCACCCTGGAACGCATTTAAACGCACATATCTGCTAGTTATTATGTAGCTATACGTCATATGAACCCACCCTGGAACGCATTTAAACGCACATATCTGCTAGTTATTATGTATCTATACGTCATATGAACCCACCCTGGAACGCATTTAACGCACATATCTGCTAGTTATTATGTAGCTATACGTCATATGAACCCACCCTGGAACGCATTTAAACGCACATATCTGCTAGTTATTATGTAGCTATACGTCATATGAACCCACCCTGGAACGCATTTAAACGCACATATCTGCTAGTTATTATGTAGCTATACGTCATATGAACCCACCCTGGAACGCATTTAAAACGCACATATCTGCTAGTTATTATGTAGCTATACGTCATATGAACCCACCTGGAACGATTTAAACGCACATATCTGCTAGTTATTATGTAGCTATACGTCATATGAACCCACCCTGGAACGCATTTAAACGCACATATCTGCTAGTTATTATGTAGCTATACGTCATATGAACCCACCCTGGAACGCATTTAAACGCACATATCTGCTAGTTATTATGTATCTATACGTCATATGAACCCACCCTGGAACGCATTTAAACGCACATAATCTGCTAGTTATTATGTATCTATACGTCATATGAACCCACCCTGGAACGCATTTAAACGCACATATCTGCTAGTTATTATGTAGCTATACGTCATATGAACCCACCCTGGAACGCATTTAAACGCACATATCTGCTAGTTATTATGTATCTATACGTCATATGAACCCACCCTGGAACGGATTTAAACGCACATATCTGCTAGTTATTATGTAGCTATACGTCATATGAACCCACCCTGGAACGCATTTAAACGCACATATCTGCTAGTTATTATGTAGCTATTCGTCATATGAACCCACCCTGGAACGCATTTAAACGCACATATCTGCTAGTTATTATGTAGCTATACGTCATATGAACCCACCCTGGAACGCATTTAAACGCACATATCTGCTAGTTATTATGTAGCTATACGTCATATGAACCCACCCTGGAACGCATTTAAACGCACATATCTGCTAGTTATTATGTAGCTATACGTCATATGAACCCACCCTGGAACGCATTTAAACGCACATATCTGCTAGTTATTATGTATCTATACGTCATATGAACCCACCCTGGAACGCATTTAAACGCACATATCTGCTAGTTATTATGTAGCTATACGTCATATGAACCCACCCTGGAACCGCATTTAAACGCACATATCTGCTAGTTATTATGTATCTATACGTCATATGAACCCACCCTGGAACGCATTTAAACGCACATATCTGCTAGTTATTATGTATCTATACGTCATATGAACCCACCCTGGAACGCATTTAAACGCACATATCTGCTAGTTATTATGTAGCTATACGTCATATGAACCCACCCTGGAACGCATTTAAACGCACATATCTGCTAGTTATTATGTAGCTATACGTCATATGAACCCACCCTGGAACGCATTTAAACGCACATATCTGCTAGTTATTATGTAGCTATACGTCATATGAACCCACCCTGGAACGCATTTAAACGCACATATCTGCTAGTTATTATGTAGCTATACGTCATATGAACCCCCCTGGAACGCATTTAAACGCACATATCTGCTAGTTATTATGTATCTATACGTCATATGAACCCACCCTGGAACGCATTTAAACGCACATATCTGCTAGTTATTATGTAGCTATACGTCATATGAACCCACCCTGGAACGCATTTAAACGCACATATCTGCTAGTTATTATGTAGCTATACGTCATATGAACCCACCCTGGAACGCATTTAAACGCACATATCTGCTAGTTATTATGTATCTATACGTCATATGAACCCACCCTGGAACGCATTTAAACGCACATATCTGCTAGTTATTATGTATCTATACGTCATATGAACCCACCCTGGAACGCATTTAAACGCACATATCTGCTAGTTATTATGTAGCTATACGTCATATGAACCCACCCTGGAACGCATTTAAACGCACATATCTGCTAGTATTATGTAGCTATACGTCATATGAACCCACCCTGGAACGCATTTAAACGCACATATCTGCTAGTTATTATGTATCTATACGTCATATGAACCCACCCTGGAACGCATTTAAACGCACATATCTGCTAGTTATTATGTATCTATACGTCATATGAACCCACCCTGGAACGCATTTAAACGCACATATCTGCTAGTTATTATGTAGCTATACGTCATATGAACCCACCCTGGAACGCATTTAAACGCACATATCTGCTAGTTATTATGTAGCTATACGTCATATGAACCCACCCTGGAACGCATTTAAACGCACATATCTGCTAGTTATTATGTAGCTATACGTCATATGAACCCACCCTGGAACGCATTTAAACGCACATATCTGCTAGTTATTATGTATCTATACGTCATATGAACCCACCCTGGAACGCATTTAAACGCACATATCTGCTAGTTATTATGTATCTATACGTCATATGAACCCACCCTGGAACGCATTTAAACGCACATATCTGCTAGTTATTATGTAGCTATACGTCATATGAACCCACCCTGGAACGCATTTAAACGCACATATCTGCTAGTTATTATGTAGCTATACGTCATATGAACCCACCCTGGAACGCATTTAAACGCACATATCTGCCATTTATTATGTATCTATACGTCATATGAACCCACCCTGGAACGCATTTAAACGCACATATCTGCTAGTTATTATGTAGCTATACGTCATATGAACCCACCCTGGAACGCATTTAAACGCACATATCTGCTAGTTATTATGTAGCTATACGTCATATGAACCACCCTGGAACGCATTTAAACGCACATATCTGCTAGTTATTATGTAGCTATACGTCATATGAACCCACCCTGGAACGCATTTAAACGCACATATCTGCTAGTTATTATGTAGCTATACGTCATATGAACCCACCCTGGAACGCATTTAAACGCACATATCTGCTAGTTATTATGTATCTATACGTCATATGAACCCACCCTGGAACGCATTTAAACGCACATATCTGCTAGTTATTATGTAGCTATACGTCATATGAACCCACCCTGGAACGCATTTAAACGCACATATCTGCTAGTTATTATGTAGCTATACGTCATATGAACCCACCCTGGAACGCATTTAAACGCACATATCTGCTAGTTATTATGTATCTATACGTCATATGAACCCACCCTGGAACGCATTTAAACGCACATATCTGCTAGTTATTATGTAGCTATACGTCATATGAACCCACCCTGGAACGCATTTAAACGCACATATCTGCTAGTTATTATGTATCTATACGTCATATGAACCCACCCTGGAACGCATTTAAACGCACATATCTGCTAGTTATTATGTATCTATACGTCATATGAACCCACCCTGGAACGCATTTAAACGCACATATCTGCTAGTTATTATGTAGCTATACGTCATATGAACCCACCCTGGAACGGATTTAAACGCACATATCTGCTAGTTATTATGTAGCTATACGTCATATGAACCCACCCTGGAACGCATTTAAACGCACATATCTGCTAGTTATTATGTAGCTATACGTCATATGAACCCACCCTGGAACGCATTTAAACGCACATATCTGCTAGTTATTATGTATCTATACGTCATATGAACCCACCCTGGAACGCATTTAAACGCACATATCTGCTAGTTATTATGTATCTATACGTCATATGAACCCACCCTGGAACGCATTTAAACGCACATATCTGCTAGTTATTATGTAGCTATACGTCATATGAAACCCACCCTGGAACGCATTTAAACGCACATATCTGCTAGTTATTATGTAGCTATACGTCATATGAAACCCACCCTGGAACGCATTTAAACGCACATATCTGCTAGTTATTATGTATCTATACGTCATATGAACCCACCCTGGAACGCATTTAAACGCACATATCTGCTAGTTATTATGTAGCTATACGTCATATGAACCCACCCTGGAACGCATTTAAACGCACATATCTGCTAGTTATTATGTAGCTATACGTCATATGAACCCACCCTGGAACGCATTTAAACGCACATATCTGCTAGTTATTATGTATCTATACGTCATATGAACCCACCCTGGAACGCATTTAAACGCACATATCTGCTAGTTATTATGTAGCTATACGTCATATGAACCCACCCTGGAACGCATTTAAACGCACATATCTGCTAGTTATTATGTAGCTATACGTCATATGAACCCACCCTGGAACGCATTTAAACGCACATATCTGCTAGTTATTATGTAGCTATACGTCATATGAACCCACCCTGGAACGCATTTAAACGCACATATCTGCTAGTTATTATGTAGCTATGATAATGGATATTCATTCATTTTGAGAATTTTCCTCACCATTGAGGGTTTTCTCCAACAATCTTAATAATTAACATGAGTTTTAATAACACATAAATGAATATTTATTTTTATTTATTTATTTATTTGTTTCTTTGTTTGTTTATTTGATTATTTATTTTACCTGATGGAGCTAAGACCGTAAGGTCTTCTCTTCCACTTCACCAGGAACTACGGATTTATCGACTATCAGTTTGCAATACACCTTCACAAAAGTTCCTTAATTTTCCATAGTTCTCTGTGTCTTCGTGTGTCTTCGTGTGCCTTCTTTAATGTTAATTACGTTAAATTGGCTAAGCCCAAGGATGCAGAGATGTGATGGGTGTATTCATGATTGAAACTTGTATTCTGTTTTAAGACTGTAGTTTTTTACGTACATGTTTATATTGCAATACCATTGTTTTTAATGGATTGATCTATGAACAAGTATCTAGTTTTATATATTTAGGATCTGTGGTATCTTGTAATAACGATACATTAATGGATGTAAATGGATAAATAGCTGCAGGTAATATATGCACAAGAGCTCTTAGGGCCGGTTTCACCAACAGAAGTAACTGTATTACGCCAGTTTTCCCCGTGTATAATGCATAGGTTAAACTAGCGAAATACAATTACCTCTGTTGGTGAAACCGACCCTTAATAACGTTATGAAACCAAGGAAGTAAAGAAAGAAAAGTAAGATTATATAAAGTCGTCATAAAACATATTGTAATCAATGGAAGTGAAGCCTGGACACACTCAAATACAAGGAGTTCTGTATTATCTACCTGAAAAAGCAAACATTTTAAGAAACATTTATGGACCAGTTTGTGACAATGGCAAATGATGAATAAGAACAAATGTAGAACTCCAGAGCCTGTGCGGAGATATTGACATCATCAAAGACATTAAATGTAGAAGAATTGAATGGCTGGGCTATGTCTGTAGGATGAATACTAATCGAATACCTAAAAAAGTTTCAAACTCCAATCTGGATAATAAGAAAAGGATTGATAGTCCTAGGTTGAGATGATTGGATGATGTACAGGAAGATCTAAACCAGGCTTGAATCAAGAACTGGAAATGAAAACAAGTGATCGAAATGAATGCATGAAATAAATGAGGTCAAGGTGAGATACAAGGGCCATGGCGCCAATGAAGAAGAATAAGTAGGCATGAAACCTCTCCTTTCAATGACGCGAGCTTGACTAAGCTTCAACCACACAGTAGAGGTCACTTTGAACAGCGATCAGATATAAACAACAGCAGGATTCAGACTTACAAAGTATACTTCTGTGGAACATAAAAGTTGCGCACTAACTGTTTGGGACATTTTGAGTGAAACATAACTAATGTAATAGTATATTACGATGCGAGGTTTGGAAGTGGTTTTTACAGAATCGAGGATTTTTTTAAAAAACAGAGCGATAGCAAGGTTTTTAATTTCCGAAATAATGTAAAACGCTTAACAAACGTGCGTTGTGCAATATTTTTTGCGCGATGGTGTTTTCAAAATAATAAATAATAGTAAAACAATAACATTTTTGTTGGAAATTTGGAAATATTTGCGTTCATTACAAACAATTGACAGTGTGAGCAATGTTTATTATTTGAAACAACAGGAGGCCTTGAGAACAATTATTGATCATATGGCGGCAAGTTCGTTTTTATTGTTTTATATCGTTTCAAATAAATTTCAGTTCATTTAAAATGCAGGGATTTGTTTCGTATAATGTATATTAACACTACTTTGTGCATATTTTTTCTATATACATTGTACGTGGTATACATAGAGGCCAGTGGTTTTTCTTCCCGCACGTGGGTGTAAATGTAACATTACAGAATTGTTATTTAGGTTGGTAATCCCGAAAATATAGGAAGTTTAACTTTCAAATCATGGTCGCTATTGCTGTAATTACGACAAAACGCACTATCACGCAAAAAATTATTATTCTAAACTGTTACTTTAACCAGACGGTATAGAAAACTATTCTAATTACCTTTCCTCTGACGTTATGTACAGTAGTCGCATCAACCCATACGCTGGCATAGTGTTTACGAAAGAATTATTTCGTCTCTATTAATAATAAAATCATCTTAATGCTAGCGACAATTTATACTTTTCTATCTGCATTCATTTTAAAACATTGTAACTGTTTTATATCAGCAGCATTTTTGTATTTAAAGTCTACATTAATGTTTATTGTTTATTAGACATTTGCTCTTTACTCATGCTTGTGATTCAACTTAAGCGAATCTCTGGTCTCGTATTACCATATGGTTGTAATTCCTTTTGGCGAGCACGAAATAGTTTGAAGACAACGCGATTTATGGTAGTTTAAGCGCATCCCATACCCACTTCCCAACCGTTAATAAATATTCATGATTAAAATATATACTTCAAAATTTACAATAAACTGCAATCGAATATAGCCCGACTTTGATTTTATACACCTAGATCACGTCAGACCAAGCAAGTTGGAGGTAGATGAAGAAAATGCTTTCAAGAATCAAATATAAATTGACAAAAGATACAGAAAAAAAAATGATTAGAAAAATGGAAGACTATTACAGAGAATTTTGAGGTATTGGCTGAATTCAAATACCTAGGAACAATAATCACAAATAGGAATGAGATGCACAAGGAAATTAAACATACGCTGAATTCTGGAAATGCGTGCTATTATGCATTGCAGAGACTTTTGATGTCCCAACTCCTTTCAAAAAACGTTAAACTGAAAATATATAAAACTATTATTCTTCCAGTTATATTATATGGGTGCGAAACATGGACTCTTACTTTAAGGGAGGAAAGAATTTTATGAGTATTTGAGAATAAAGTACTTAGGAAAAATTTTGGATCAAAGAGAGATGAACAAACGGGGTGAATGAGAAGACTACATAACAATGAACTACATGGTCTTTATAGGAAGCCAGATATAATAAGAACAGTTAAGTCTCGTAGACTGCGATGGGCAGGACATGTTGCGCGTATGGGGAATGAAAGACGCGTATGGAAGCTTCTTGTAGGAAAGCCAGAGGGAAAACGCCCAGTTGGTAGACTAAGAATGAGGTGTGAGAATAACATTAACTATGATTTGAGGGAAGTAGATTATACAGGGAATGATTGGAAGGCATTGGCTCAGGATAGGGATGTATGGAGAGTTTATGTCCGCACGGTCATGAACCTACGGGTTCGATAGTGCCAGTGAGTAAGTAAGTGAGTAAGTACAGAGAATGTTAAATTTCATGGCACAACGAAAACGACCATGAGGAATACCACGGAAAAAATATTAACCAAATAAACAAAGACATACAAGAAAAGTTGTAGAAACGGTAAAACAAGTAGACGATGAAGCATTAGAGTAGAACCGTATTTGGAATCGATCATTCGAAATGACTCGGTAAGAGATTATAATGACTATTTAACTCATGCCCCAAATGGGAGTCAATGGCCAATCGCGTTTCAATGATTTCTGTTTTACAACCAATCAGAGTCGTGTTTCACCAAATATTTATCAGTGTTATAATTACCATATTAAACAAAGCTCCTCCTTACAATATTGCGATCCTTTGGCAATAAATAGTATGACCTGGTTGCAGTGATAAACAAAAGAAGCAGTAGAAGCGTACCTATCGTTTCTCATTTGTTTTGAAACATCGCCGTTTACATTAAATATATAAATATTTTAAAATAACTATAGTTAAATAATGATTTGTGAGTAAACAGCTTAATTTTATTCGTTAAATAGTCCTAACAAATGCCACTCTTGATTTTCAAATTCTCTAGATAAATTCACTCCCCACTTCGTTAGTCGTGAATTTATCGATAATTTGGAAATCACTCGTGGCATTACTTATGATTATGACATTAAAAATTTATTTTAGTATTTGTCTATTAACTAAACAGTTTTTCGTTTATAAATAAATATAAATATTATTTAATTAGCTATCATCATGAAATAGATAACGGTTTCAGTCTCCTAAAACATGTCATTCTGTTGGTTTCTCAGGTTTTTCTTCGTCATCTTATCTATTCCATGGTCAACCCTAGTTTCTCTTGCCTATTTTAAAGCAAATTTGTTGTAATAATTTTTGTGTGTTGAATCCATTTTTTCTGACTATTTAACTCATGCCCCAAATGGGAGTCAATGACCAATCACGTTACAATGATTTTTATTTACAACCAATCACAGTCGTGTTTCGCTTAGAACTTATCAACTAAAGTTTATCATAATAGAGAAAGGACCTTCTTTTTAACATTCTGAATAGGTCATAGCATTATTTTGCAGTGACTGACTCTCTAAGACATACGGCTGCCAGATTGTATATATAGTGCATGAATGTCAACACATAACGCATGCGGGAGATAATATAAAAACATTTTTAACAATTGATTATACCACCAAAAAAAAGAAACCACTGTTTGCAGTTTCTTAAATGTATATTTTCCCAGAAAAATATAATCGTCATATTTAATGAATTAATATACAGTTTGATGTGTTTCATTTTTTTCTCCACTAAAGTGCATTCTTTGTGGCAAGAAGCAATAGACTCGTGAGTATTAAAACGTACCATTAATAGTAATAGCTGGAAGGCGCACAAAACGTGCACACGAGTCTATTACCAACATAGAAACCTAAACGAATGGTACCTACCCTTCTAAGCTATAACGAATAACATATACACTCGGAGAGGGGTTGGCAACTTATGGGAGGAGTCATCGCCCTTATAAGGCGAGGACACGTGTGAAAACACTCTCACTCTCACGCTCCTACGTTCTGCAATAGTTAACTTCTTCAGTGACCGTTCGCGAAAGTGATATTAAAACACGTGGGCGGAAGTAATTCATCAACTCCACTCCGAGTTATTAAAATATATACAATTGTACATATAAATGTATCCAATAAAATAAAATAATAAGTGTATAATTTAAAACATCCCTGAGTGATCATATTCTACCCTGAGCGAACCGGCACACATGACGCCCACGTGGTAGGTTCGAATTAATTTAATAGTGGCACACGTTCGCCAACGAATGAATTATTGTGAAAATATAAACCGAGTGAGCAGCACATGGCAACTACAGTGATGAATCATCTTACTACGGCCGATGAATGGTGAGCAAGGGATTGCAGAAACAACGATTGGAGCTCGCAAGACAGCAGTAAATCAATTCTACTTACCAGTTACAGAAAAAAAAAACAGTGAGTAAATAAGTAAACTAAATTTTTGAAGTGCTAAAAAAATTAAAATGGCTGCTGTAGATCTAGGAGCACGTGGTCAGGATCCATTAGCCTCAGCAGAAAGTACACATGTTGATATAGCATTGGGGAATCAGGAGCCAAAAATTTCCTTATTCGATCTATATCAGTTGATAGAAGATATAACGACAGATATAAAGTCGTTAAACTCAAACATGCAAACCACTATCAATATATTAGACACAGCAGATAAGGAGTTAATCAATATAGGAGCAGAAAACAAAGAAAATACTAGGGCCCTACACACAGATATTTCTATTGTGGAAATAAATTCAGCAGATGAAATAGGGTTAGGAAGTGAAGAGCACGAAACTAAAGAATTAGGTAATATAGAAAATTGTATTGAAATCTCTGAAACAAGTGAGAGAATAAATGGAGGCCAGCTTATAGAAACTGGTCAAACTAATGAAAATTGTAGTCAGATACGCGAGAAGATAGAAACCGTAGCTAACTCCACAGAAGTTAGTATCGGGCAAAATGAAAATAAAGTAGAAAATATATGTTCTAATGTTAACATAGAGAGAGAACTTGGAGTTAATGAAAGGGACTTTAAAAATATTCATGTATTTGTCACGAAACAAGAAACATCAGAAAATGGATATCTACCTGGAACATACCAGAAAAGTGAGACAATTGAAATATGCCGGAGGGTAATGCTAGGCGATAGCACCATAATCGCAACGCAGGTAGCAAACAGGAATAATTCTAAGAAAAGATATTTAATAGATAAATACTTGAATTACTTGAAAGAACCTAAAACTGATGTTCCTTGGTTCGAAACCACGTGCAGTGATGAGCGATCGACGAAATTAGTTGCAAGAATCATCTTTGCAAACAATTTGGTCATTTCAAATTCAGGAATCGAGTCCAGTACAACAAGTAGGTTACAAACTAACGTAATATTTACATACCGTCCAGAGTGTAATATAACCCAAAACGCGATTGAAAAACACGAGGAAATGGCGGGAAATCGTTGCAGTAAGATAAACGATGAGAGCGTTAATAATATTAATAATTTTGATAAACGATTAGCCATCATTATGGGCGAAATCGAATATGAAACAATGAAATACTGACTCGATGATCGAATTTAATGTGTATATGAACCAATCTTACCCGGGATCGAACCCAGCTCTATATGAAAATTAGAAATATAATTATCGTATTAGTTAAAATAGTTAAGCACATGTATAAAAAATGGTATTGAACACCAAAAACACTAATGAATAGGCTGATTTACTTGTATTATGATAAAGAATTAATTAATTATATTCTTTAATGATTGGGATAATTAAAAATGAGGAAATGAATACTGCATTGTACATCTTTGAATGAGAGAGGGGCAGGACCCATCTGTTATATATATATATTGATACCCAATTAAATATCAACTTAAAAATAAATACGAGTAACATGCTATCACAGTAGATAATACCTATAATAATAGCCAAGTAATATGATATTTGCAAATATTAATATCGCCCATATAGCAAAAGTTAGCACATATATGATATAATAAGGTTACATTCAACTAGAACTGGGTGCGATATTTCGGAAAATTTGATCATTATAAAATAGGATGGATCTGTGGATATTAAACCTTAAATAAAAGAATCAAACAGCTATAAATAACTATTAAATAGAAAGAGAGAGAATATTTTTTGCATATTTAATTAAATCGCACGTCCAGAAATCTGCATTACCGACTCATCAAACTAAAGCTAGATACTCTAATGATTTAAATATCAAAACTAATTTAAAGTTATAATATTTTACACTTAGATAATTTGTTGATTAACGCTCCCAAGGAAACTTTTAAAATCCAGTATGCATAATAATACGCTTGGATAGGCCATTGTGACTTTATAAAACTTTATAATAATTACAGTTCTGTGAACAAACATATAGAACGATTTTAATATGAATTATTGATAAAAAAATGGAGACATCTTAAGCATATCAGTAAATGAAAGATGTTGAAGCTTAATCCATCTTAATGAACAGGTCGATTGTCGTTAATAATTGAAAGCGTGTGGAATTTATTGATTATTGATTTTATATACAGGATTAAATTATTTATATGATGACCAAAGAGGCATCTAATTGTATTTGTGTATTACATAATAATTTGTGAGGTAATATTTTTGGGCAAGTGACCCAATATTATCTAACTGATGAATGTTATTAATTTAAAATGGTGTTAATTAATGATATATGAAATAGTCATTACGCTGAGGGAACAGCAATGCTGACATGTTTATATAATTCTGTATCCGAGTAAAACGATTTTGCACGCGTAAGACTGGAATGTTGTTTGACCAATTAATTATAGAGCCAATTTTGCTTTGGCAAATTAAATACGCTAATATGCCGAAAGATGTTTAAATTAAAATATTGAGAATGATAAATTCTATACAAATGATCACAATCTAATATAACGATAGAAAATACGTAAAGCATATCACAAATAGTGAAACGCCTATAATGCTGAAAATAAAATACAGGAGCGCGGGAGCCGTAAAACAATTTTTTATTGGAAAACTTAAATATTATATTTTTATATACATGAGCCGATAATTACGTCTAGTTATGACTGAATAAATCTCTCTTTACAAGGAAACAATGAAAATATTATCTGCATGAATAAACGAAATGATCTTTATATAATCCAAAATAAATATTTCACATATATTTGAACAATTATGATACCACACAGTTGATTCAAAATATTAATATTCTATTATGACTCAAATATGACACAGATCCACATAAATGCATTTTATTTAAATGAAACTTTTAAATTACTTGAAAATATAGCCGAGAAAATGAAACATATACTTAAATGATTGGTTCATAACACCGAATAATTCACACTGTACATATTTATGTAAAATTAGATTAGAATTTTAATTTTAAGACACATCAAGAATTGCGTGTGAATGTGAAAAGTGATTTAGTGATACAGTATCTATTTTGAGGGCTTAAATAGCCACATAAGTCATTTAAAAGTGTAAAACAGTGATCTATAATCTATTCAAAAGCAAGAAAGATGGAACTAAATATGAAATCAAAACATTGATGAACCATATGTTAATGTGAAAAGGTTTGAATGAATGAGTGAGTGGTATGAATTGATTTGTATGTATAAGCTAGTATAAGGAATTTGTACTACTTAGGTATATTTATGTATTATCTTCAGGCCTTAGAAAGGGAAAGGTACTATTCTTATAAGTCAGTCAGTGAACCCAAACGAGAATGTTTTCAGAATAGGTTACAAGTTGAATCCTATTGCTTTGAATGAGAGATGAATATGAGTTCCACAAAATTTGTTCAGTAGAAAATTTAGATAGAATCTCATATGGGCATTATGTGGCAAGAAGTAATAGACTCGTGAGTATTAAAACGTACCATTAATAGTAATAACAGGAAGGCGCACAAAACGTGCACACGAGTCTATTACCAACATAGAAACCTAAACGAATGGTACCTACCCTTCTAAGCTATAACGAATAACATATACACTCGGAGAGGGGTTGGCAACTTATGGGAGGAGTCATCGCCCTTATAAGGCGAGGACACGTGTGAAAACACTCTCACTCTCACGCTCCTACGTTCTGCAATAGTTAACTTCTTCAGTGACCGTTCGCGAAAGTGATATTAAAACACGTGGGCGGAAGTAATTCATCAACTCCACTCCGAGTTATTAAAATACATACAATTGTACATATAAATGTATCCAATAAAATAAAATAATAAGTGTATAATTTAAAACATCCCTGAGTGATCATATTCTACCCTGAGCGAACCGGCACATCTTACAACATTGAGTTCCTTTGGCAATAAATAATATGATTTGGTTGCAGTGACGAATAAAAGAAGCAAATGAAGCGTACCAATCGTTTCTCATTTGTTTTCAAACATCGCCGTTTACATTAAATAAATATATATTTTAAAATAACTGTATTTAAATAATGATTTGTGAGTAAACAGCTTAATTTTATTCGTTAAATAGTACTAACAAATGCCACTCTTGATTTCCAAATTCTCTAGATAAATTCACTCCTCACTTCGTGAGTTGTGAATTTATTGATAATTTGGAAATCACTCGTGGCATTACTTATGATACAGTTTTTATAATCTAATGTTTAGGTCTCGGTGGTCTAAGAGCTATGTTATTTGCTTCTCGTCTCAAGGCTCGAGGGTTCAAACCTAGCCTGGGTTGATTGATTTTTATGATAGAGAGACTTAAGTCGTGGGATGCGAATCTAACGATTTTCTTGCTCGTAAAAGAGTCTCAAGCCTAATTTGATCGGCCTTTTCTATCCAATAAATACTTTAGTTGCCTACCTACTAGGTGTCTATATGAGACAATGATGTATCCACTTGTCACTCGAAAGTGGAATTTCAGAGCAGGATATTGTTCGTCGCGCGTTATCTCCATTGTATATTATCCATTTACCAATTACTATTTTCGGGATTATGGTTATAGTTAGCCATACTTAAGAGAGGTCTAAATTAGAGTAAATATTATAACTAACTCACTGGCATTATGAAACCTAGGTTCATGGTTCTGAGGACATAAGCTCGCCATATATGCTAATCCTGAGCTAATGTTTTCCGATCGTCTCCTGTATAATCTACTATCTTCAAATCGTGATCACTCTTATTCTCGTTCCTCATTATTGGCCTGCCAATTGGGCGTTTTCTCTCTAGTTTTCATACAAGAACTTTCCATGCCACTCTTTCCTTCCCCATTCGTGCCCCGATTATCTATATTATACATACATTAATGCATGTTTTTTAGTGTATAATGCTATTTTGTTATTGTTTAATTGTGATATTATTGTGTTTTCTTTACGTAATTGTAATGTTATTGCTTTTTTTGTTGTATAATTTTCTTTACACTAGTACCAATTATTACTTTATTGTAACGGACTGTCAACAGCGCGTACGGCTTACTGCCCGTGCGACCCATATTTGTAAATAATATTGTAAATATCTTACTTTTTGTCTAATAAAGTCCTACTACTACTACTACTACTACTACTACTACTACATACATACATTAATGCAAGATGGTTCCAGTACATTAATGTGTCATTAATAATTATGAATTAAATTTTAAAAAGTAGGCATAACAAAATAACAGTGTGTACTTTCCTACGTACAGGACAAAATATTTGCTGTAGATAATGTTTATTAAGGTAAACTGAAAACAAAAGTTAGCTCTTTTACGGCTATACATTATGTGACGTCAGGTTACTAGACACAGTATCTTGTAGAGCTGAGATGTATGAATGTTTTTGAGCTCTTTGCTTGTTAATTCAGCCAGAAGAAACATCGTCATGACTCATTAGTAATTTCATTAATATACGATACAATACTCAGAAATCTGAAATCACAATGTTTTCTGAATTTAAATTACAATAGAATTCTCATATGTAGGGAGCTCATGCTAGAACTCTTAACTGATATCTATTATAATCCTCTTACTCAGGAACAAAGATTCAGATATCAAATACAAACCAATGTACAACAGAAAAATACACCAATGGTAGAAAATAAGTAGCACCATAAAACGTCGAGCAAAAAATACAATGAGGTACATATCATTATGAGAAACCGGGTGTAATAAGAACAGTTAAGTCCCATAGACTGCGATGGGCAGAGCATGTTGCACGAATGGGAATTTATAGAGGAGCATGGATACCCCTTGTAGGAAAGTCAGAGGGAATCACCCAGTAGATAGGCTAAGAAGACTGAGGTGGGAGAATAAAATTAACCATGATTTGAGGGAAGTAAATTATACAGAGGTTGATTGGAAAACATTAGCTCGGGGTAGGGACACATGGATAGATCATGTCTGTGCAGCAATGTACCTAAAGTTTCGATGGTACCAGTGAGTTAGTTAGTTAATTAGTTGATTGTGGTAGCAAGTAAACATTTTTGCCTTAACATTCTGTATGTATATAGACATCATACAAATTTCGAATGCCATTTCCACTGTCATCAGTGTTAACTTTATTGACCTCACAATTGATAGGCCTATTCTCTTAATCAT
The DNA here is from genome assembly GCA_030220185.1 of Diploptera punctata. Lineage (NCBI taxonomy): Eukaryota > Metazoa > Arthropoda > Insecta > Blattodea > Blaberidae > Diploptera > Diploptera punctata. The sequence goes on along the minus strand of JASPKZ010008365.1, from coordinate 4,574,326 downwards.
AATGAAATGTAGTTACAGATAAGAATGCCAAACATAAGTCACAATCTAAATTTTCTTAGTTAAATTTTCGATATAAAGTATGGTTGATTTTAAGAATAATACGGTAATAAACTAATTATCTCATTAATACTACTGAACTAGGAGGTTTATGAACGCGCGGACGTAACCTCTCCATAGATCACTACATTTAACTAATGTTTTACACAGAGTAAAATATTAAAATATATATCTGGCAGGTACCGTCATCCTCAACTAGATTATTTTTTATTTTTAAGAACTGAAGGACTTTCGGTAACCGGCTTCCATCATCAGCAGAAGGATATGCGCTATTAACTGTTGTTATTTGGCAAACGCTTTTGACATTAGCGGCCTTCCGCTGATGTTAAAATCATTTCAAAAGTCTACATTTATTAGGGCATATCCTTCTACAGAAGATGAAAGCCGGTTTCCAAAAGTCCTACAGTTCTTAAAAAGTTTTTTTATTTTTTTATTTAATCTACTTGAGGATGACAGAACCGGTCAGATGTTTATTTTAATATTTTACTTTGTGACTATAAACCTCAATAATAATAATAATAATAATAATAATAATAATAATAATAATAATAATAATAATAATAATAATAATAATAATAGCTTTATTTTACCTGGCAGAGTTAAGGCCTTAAGGCCTTGTCTACCACTCAACCAGGTTTAAAAAAATAAAACAAAAAAAAATAGTCTTAAATCTAAATTACAATAATATATATATATATATAAGATATATATATATATAACGATTACAAGTTATGAATACAATACAATTAATATTTATAATGTATTTTGATTTACTCTAAATTTGTAACGAATATTTATTATATTAAAATATAATATAATATGATACAATATATTTAAAAAAACGGGGGAAAAAGATTAATGGACATAGTCTAAAATTAAATAAATAGATGAAAATTAATTATTGGACAACAGGTAACTGTATAAGCGTGACTTAAAGGTGCCAAGTGTGCGGCAACCCCTGATATCTTGAGGAAGGAGATTCCAGGAGCGGGCGGAGGCTACTGTGAATAAAGTAGAATAGGAGGAAGTGCTATGAAGAGGAATTGTTTAGCAGACTGCTATCTTGTGACCTAGTGTCAATATTGTGGTAGGAGGATAACTTCTCAAATCTGGACGCCAGGTAAGTAGGAATGTAGGAATTCAGAATCTTGAAAAGTAGCGAAAGAGAGTGCAATTTGACGTCTGTCCAGTAAGACGGAGCCAAGAGAGGTTATTAAAGTGTTCGGAAATATGGTCATAACGGCGGATATTGAAAATGAATCGAATGCAAGCATTATGAACACGCCTGCAGTCTCTGCGACAAGGCATAGTTTTAGATCATTATAATATAATGTCACAATAATTCGAAGTGTGGTCATGGTAACACAAGATTCTGCACTAGGAATTGTTTTAACGAAACTGGTGGGAGAAAATTCTTTAAACGTCTAAGATAATGTAAGATGGAGAAAGTCTTTTTACATATGTGTTTTCACTTGTGTTTGCCAGGTTAAATTTGCGTCTAGATGTAGTCCAAGATCTATTACTGAAGAAGAATAAGGGATAATTATATTATTTATAGTAATGTTTGGAAGTGTAGATATGTCAAAGGTTGGTAAGCAGTCTTTGTTGTCCCCATTAGAATTACTAGTGACTTGGTAGGATTTAGATTTAGACCGATACTTGAAGACCAGTTAAAGATGGATATGAGATCGTCATTCATTTTCATCAAGTGTGTTATAGAGAGAATGGAGGAGGTGAATGTAGGTAAATTTGGAGATCATCAGCATAGAGGTGATAACGGCAGTGCTTTAGTACAGTTGGCAAATCATTTATGTAGATTGAGAAAAGAAGAGGTCCGAGAACACTGCCCTGGGGGACTCCAGCCGGCACGTTACGCCAAGACGAAGATCTAGAGTTTAATGAAACGTATTGTTGACGACCGTGCAGGTATGAGTCGAACCAGGATACCAGCGCTGTCAGACAAATGTAGGTGCTTGAGCTTTATCATAAGTAAGTCGTGGTCTACTGTGTCAAAAGCTTTGCTGAAGTCAAGTAAGGTTAAAGGAGTCAATTGACGTCTGTCCACAGCTTCACGAATATCTTCGGTAATTTTTAGCAAAGCTGTGGTTGTGCTACGACCAGATCTAAAACCGGATTGATAAGGATCAAGGAGGTGATTTTCTGGGAGATAATCAGTCATTTGCTTATGTACAATATATTCCAGGGCTTTAGATAATGTCGGAAGGATGCTAATCGGTCGGAATTCATTACAGTTAGTAGGTGTACTTATTTTTGGTATAGGCCGAACTCTAGACTGTTTCCATACAATAGGGAAGATAGAAGTTATAAGGGAAGCATTGAAAATATGAGTCACTGTGGGTAGAATAATGTCAATGATTTTATTTAGCATTAAAATGCTGATGTTATGGAATTTTAATATTTATTTTGTCAGTATTAATGTTTTTTTCAGTTATTTCCTGCATAATTCACCTTCCTGAAATCATGGATAATGTTATTCCATCAGATCATGCTTGACCTACCCACTGAATCTTTTCCCTCTGAAATCAAACGATAATAAGATGTGAAATATTAAATGTATTATTATTGTTTAAAAGTTTATTTGTCTATGAATGCGGTTATTGAGAGAATTATAAAATTTATGTCGGCCCCATGCTCGCCTCTGATCTCGAAGTAGAATTTTTCACGGTGTAAATTCTGAAGAATGACCTTCTTACAAAGGAAAGTACCATTGAATACCAAGTCGTAGATTTACGTCATTCAAATAGTGAAATACGATACCTCCAAATAAAACTTTTTCGGTTTTTTCACGCATAACTTTGAATTACAATGCTAATGAACTTAGCTATTAGAGAGCCTCTTCTTTTTTCTTCTTCTTCGTTCCAAGTATTAGGCCAAGGTCTGTTACGATCCTATAGAAAATTTTCCCTCCAGCGTTTCATAGGACGGCCCAGTGATCTTCGTCCTCTTGGTATATAATTATAGACAGCTTTAGGGGATCCGATTTGAACTCATTCTTTCTAGATGGCGTTTCCAATGTAGTTGGTACTGTTTAATATATTCTAAAATTGGCGTAGTCTTCAATTCTTTTAAGATATTGGTGTTCCTTTTCCAATCCCATCTGGTGTAACCCGCTGTTCTGCGCATGAATCTCATTTCACAAGCCGTTATTCTGCTTTCATGTTGTCTTTTTAGCGCCCATGCTTCACTACCACAGGTCAACACTGGTCTAGCCAAAGTGTTATATAAACGTAATATGGTTTTTTTTTTTTGTACAAGGGATGGTTTCATAACTTGATTAATAATTCCCAAATTTCTATTATAACTACTATTTTTTTCAGGGATCCACATTAAATAAAATATTAGGCCTATTTGAGACTAGGTAGATCAAAACTCACCATGAGTAACTGAGATAATTAAAAATGGATATTAATATTACATTCCATTATTTTATCATTACACAAAGAGTTCAAACCCATTTAATACAGCAAGTATCAGAATTACTATCCCGAATTTACTAATGTGATAGAGGACAAAATCAAACATTTGTAAAAGTCTTATATCATGACTTCTATCGGAAGGAAAATGCAGTCATGAGTCCCGTGTGGTAGATTTATGGCACGTTAAAAAAATATCAAGCCTGAAATAAGAGGCCTCTGTGTAAATAGTCGGCCTTTTCATACACAATTATGAATTGCGACGCTTATCACTTTAGATATCAGTTAACGTTATCAATATAAATTCTAATTTCTACTTAAATGTATGTTTTCGAAGATCTAGTAATGTATATTACTTGTATAAAATTAAAGTAATGAACTGTAAGTGAGAACTCAATATGTACTTAATTGTAGGAGTTCATAAAATTTAAGCTAGCATATTTCTTTATCATTATTATTATTATTATTATTATTATTACTATTATTATTATTATTATTATTATTATTATTATTAATATTATTATCATTATTATTATTATTATTATCTCCCCCCCTAATAAGTGCATTGCAATACAGAAGATTCCTGATGAATGGAAAATAAGCTACATTGTACCAATATACAAGAAGGGCGATAGAAGAGACGCAAAAAAACTACAGAGGACTAAGTATAAATAACACATTATATAGAATATTTACGAAGTTATTAAAAACAAAGTTACAAAAAGATGTTAAAGACAAATTAGGAGATCAAAATGGATTCAGACCAGGAAGGTCATGTGTTGACAATATATTTGCAATACAACAGTTAATTGAAAAACGGACTGCAGTTGGAGAAGAAACCCATTTGACAATGATAGATTTAGAGAAAGCTTATGACTCAATTCCGAGGAACAAATTATGGAAAGTATTGGAGAAATACAATATTGACAGAAACCTAATAGAAATTATTAAACAAATCTATAAAGATAACTCCACTTATGTTAAAATGGGAAATACAGGGTGGACCGCTCGAATGGACCTAATTTCAATTGCTTGTTACTGGCAAACGGTTGAAGATAGAAACTTAAAACAACGTTCATATTACAGAAAAACTCACCAAGTTTTGATATCCAGATCACCACATCTCTATATGAGCCCCAGCAGTCACTGTGACGATATCAAAGCGATTAACAATTTCTTGCCAAGTACGTTGGAGTATGTCTTCTGGAATGTTCTCAATAGCCTCTATGATGCGCTCACGAAGATCACGAAGGTCTTTGACTGGGGTGGTGTAAACTTTATCTTTGACATAGCCCCAGAGAAAGAAATCCAGTGGTGTTAAATCGGGAGATCTCGGGGGCCACGCGATTGGTCCTCCCCTACCAATCCAACGGCCAGGGAAAATGTTGTCCAAAGTCGTACGAACTTCATTGGACCAGTGGGGAGGAGCACCATCTTGCTGGAAAACGATGTTAGGCTGCAGTTGTTCAATTTGTGGAAAGAAGAACTGCTCCAGCATGTCAAGATATGTGGTACCACGAACAGTTTTCTCGGCGAAGAAAAACGGTCCAATGACCTTATTATGTGACAAACTGCACACCAAACATTCATCTTCGGACTATCACGAACATGCTCTTGAATAGCGTGAGGATTCTCCGATCCCCAGATCCGCACATTATGCCGGTTTACCTTGCCTGACAAATGGAAAGTGGCTTCGTCCGAGAAGAAAATCTTGGTCATGAAGTCAGGATCAGCGCCGAGACGGTCCAGCATCGTATTGGCGAATTCCACTCGTTTCGGCATGTCATTCGGCTCCAGACGTTGCACTAACTGCACTTTATATGCGTGCAGTTTGAGGCGTTTGTGGACAATCCGTTGTAATGTCGATTTTGGTATTTGAAGTTCCCGCGAAGCTCTTCTTAATGACTTCCGGGGGCTTCGCTCAAATGCGGCTTGAACATTTGCTACCATTTCATCGGATGCTCTGCGACCACCACCATGCTTCTTCAACACAGATCCTGTAGCTAATAATGTATCACGCCACTTCTTTATGCTTCTAGCAGTTGGAGCATCACGGTTAAACACACGCCGGAACTCCCTTTGAACTCTAATGATTGATTTAAACTCCGCATACCACAAAACAGCTTGCGCTTTCATCTGCGGAGTCGCCATTTTCACAAACAATTAAATCTAAGAACGAGAAACGTATCTTTGTGCCATCTACCGACAGGATTCGAAACTTGGTGAGTTTTTCTGTACTATGAACGTTGTTTTAAGTTTCTATCTTCAACCGTTTGCCAGTAACAAGCAATTGAAATTAGGTCCATTCGAGCGGTCCACCCTGTATAATGTCTAATCCTATAAAAACCTCAAAGGGATTGAAACAAGGGTGCAGTCTATCACCAATTTTATTTAATATTTATGTAGAATTTATATTAACGAAATGGAAACAAAGCTGCAAAGGTATGGGGATCCCAATAGGCAACAGATGTTTGCTGACATTACAATTTGCCGATGATCAACTGGTTTTAGCGCAAGACAAATTTGATATGGAATTCATGATAAAAAGGTTGAAAAACACATATGAATCATGGGGTCTCACAGTAAATCTACAAAAAACAGAATATCTGGCAATAAATAACAATGAACGAGAAAATTTAATATTGGAAGAAGGAATCCAAATAAAGCAAGTGAAACAAACTAAATATTTGGGAATAATTATGGATAACATTGAAGGTAAAGGCAAAGAGAACATAAAACATAGAATTGAATTGAGTAGCAAAATAATATCATCATTAAATTCCATATGGTGGGATAAGCATATTTGGAAAGACAAAAAAAATATATATTGGTAAGACATTGGTGGAATCTGTTGCAATGTACGGAAGTGAGGTATGGACAATCAATAAGTACTACAAGAATAGACTAATAGCTCTAGAAATGGATTATTTACTCAGAACTGCCAGAAAGTCTAAATTAGAACATGTCATAAATAAAGAAATTAGAAACATAATGGAAGCAGAAGAAAGCATAATTGAAAGAATTGAGGAGAAGGAATTAAAGTGGTTAGGACATGTTTTAAGAATGGAAGATGACCGATGCCCGAAGCAACTATATGAATGGCATCCAAACAGAAAGAAGAAAAGAGGAAGACCAAGGTTAACATGGAAGGAAAACATGAAGACAGGAATGCAAGCTAGAGGGCTAAGCATCGAAGATGCCCAAGACCGTAGGCTTTGGAGGTTTGGCACGGGAAGACGGCAGCAGCTGTAAAAACCCGAAGATAGATAGAGATTATTATTATTATTATTATCATTATTATTATTATTATTATTATTATTATTATTATTATTATTATTCCACCCCTGTGGTCTCGAGGTAGCATGCTGCCTTGTCACGCAGCGGACCCGGGTTCGATCCTCGGTCGGGGCAGTTTTTCTGGGTGAGGTTTTCATCGGGGTTTTTCCTCACCTGTAAGATAAATGTCAGGAAAACTTTAATGCCCAAACGGTCCCCGAAATCATATGATCATCATTATCATCATCATCATCATCATCATCCTTCACCGGTGTGGAAAGCAACGGGAAGCTACCACACCTTCAATTCCCTAGTGAAGCTGCAAGCATTACATGAAAATGCTGTGATTGCAGTGAAGGACCTGCCTTCGGGCAGAATAACTATGGATGGATTATTATTATTATTGTTATTATTATTATTGTAATTATTGTTATTATTGTTATTATTATTATTATTATTATTATTATTATTATTAATATTATTATTATTATTATTATTATATTATTATTATTATTATTATTATTATTATTATTATTATTATTATTATTATTATTATTATTATGAAATTATCTACGGCTGTGGTTTCGGGGTAGCGTCGCTGTTTCGTACGCGACGGGCTCGGATTTGATCTCCGGTAGAGACTAGTTTTCTGGGTAATACTCTTTTCCGACGTTTTTCTTCATCTGTGAGACCAGTCAGAAGAAATGTAACCAAACAGGAAAAAAAAAAAAAAATAGATCTATTAACTTTTGCATGTGAAAAGGTTGACTGAATACTTTAATTCCTATATTACGTTCGTAAATGTAAAAAACATTAAGGGTCCAAATTGTCCACGAACACAGTCAGAACATCATGGTCATCATTATCATGTACGCCATATTCAGTATGAATGTATTAGTGGATAGTGCGTTTCCTCTTAAATATTGTGTTGTCTAGGAAGAGGTTCTAGATTCAGCTGATCACTCATTTGGTAAGGCCCTCCATATCCTTTTGTAGTAAAAAGTATATGTGTTATCCATAGTTTTACCATATGCTCAATTCTGGAAATGCGTGTTATAATGCATTGCAGAGACTCTTGACTTCCCAACTCCTTTCAAAAAATATTAAACTAAAAATATATAAAACTGTTATTCTACCAGTTATATTATATGCTTGCGAAACATGGACTCTTACTTTATGGGAGGAAAGGAGATTACGAGTGTTTGAGAATAGAGTTCTTAGAAAAATGTTTGATCCAAAGAGAGATGAACAGACAGGTGAATGGAGAAGACTGCATAACAGTGATTTACATGACCTTTATAGGAAGCCAGATATAATGAGAACAGTTAAGTCTCGTAGACTGCGATGGACAGGACATGTGGCACGAATAGGGAATGAAAGACATGCATAGAAGCTTTTGTAGGAAAACCAGAAGGAAAACGCCCAGTTGGTAGACCAAGAATGAGAAGGGAGGATAACGCTAAGTATGATTAGAGGGAAGTAGATTATACAGGGGATGACTCGAAAACTTTGACTCAGGATAGGCATATATGGAGAGCTTAGTTTATATTTCTATCCCAATAGGTCGTACTCTCTCTAAGCCCCCTTCTATTTTTACAATGTATAGTATAATATTGTTATAATAAGCTACAATCCTAACACGCCTTTGTGGTGAAATAGGGTTTCAAAATATTTGGAGATTCAATAAAATAAAATAATAAATGGCGTGGAGCACGTAAAACTATAAGGCGAAAGGTCAAACTATCGATAAGAGAAGAAGTGTAAGTCTATATGTCAATAAAATATTTATGGCTGAGTGAGAGGTATAATGGAAAATGATTGAATTAGGTTATCTGCAAGGAATTTAGTTTGAAATATATATAGCGGAACTTGATTCACATTAACAATTATAATCGGCAGAGACGTCCATCAGGATGATGTAACGATGCAATTAAGCAGTGAGCATGAACGTCCATTAATGTCAATGTACCACCTGACTGAACCACGTTGACATCCATCAATACAGAATGTCTGTCACGTAACACCTTGTAACACCTTAAGTTATATTGCAAATAATATTGAACATAATTTTAGAATAAAATATAATATGACCAGCCGCGCCGATATTACACCAGTCAGTAAGTCATTCAATAAACATTTAACAATAATTTCCACTAAAATATCCAATATCCTTTATTATTTGAACTATAATTATCTTTATTTCACTTGCAAGACCAGTATTAGGATGAGATAGTGAAGCATGGACAATAGGAAGAAGAGACGAATGCCGAAAAACAGAAAATGAGATGCGATTTATGCGCCATTCAGCAGTCTGTAAAATGTGGGACCATAAAAAAAATGACAAAACTTCCAGAACAACTGAAAAGCCCACCTTCAACGAATGTCATATCACAGAATACCAAAACATATGCTTCTTTACAATCCTCAAAACAAAAAATTGCTGAGACGTCCGAAAAAGCGATGGATGGAAAATTCCTCTTTGAGACCGTAATGGGCCACATGGCCCACCGTATTTTACGGACTATAAGACGCACTTTTTTCTTCGAAAAATTGCCTTCAAAATTAAGGTGCGTCTTATACTCGAAATTTATATAAAAATATCCAGTGTTGATTTAAAATACCCACCAGTCTTAAAAATATCCATACATTTGATGATGCGGGAAACCTGTTTCTTTGTAGCAACATTGGATTCAACTGGAAGCAGCAGTGCACCGGTATTCAGTGCGGGGATTCACAAGCTGGCCAACACTTCTTCCTCCCGCCCCAAAACACTGTCTAACCTATGATGCGTCATTGCAGTCTACGATACCAGTGAACGTGAACAAATGGATGACGGATGAAACCCAACATGAATTTACACCGAAGGGACTGAAAAACGATAAACAATCAAACACGTGTGTCAGAGGATAAAAAAGTCGTGGTCTAGAGTAAGAGAAGACATTATTGTTAAATCTTTCAAGAATTGCGGCATAAGTAAAGCTCTCGATATCAGTGAGGACCATCGTACTTATGAAGAGAACAACGATGATGACGAGGAAGAAGAAGGAGAAAGTCCAGATGACGATTTTCAGGGATTTTAAAGATCAGAATGGTTTTATAAACTAAGATTTTTTAGTTTGGCTTCGAAATCTAATAATAAAAATGGTAAAAATGTTTTTTTAATGCTTAAAATTAAGGTGCATCTTTTAGTCCGTAAAATACGGCAATACTTGCATGGGTGATGATAACTATGATGATGACTGATGGTGATATCACTTGGTATTCTGCTCTATAAATCGTTAATGTAACAGTTTTACTTCCTTGAGAAAGGAAGTACCAAAAATAAATGCGGCTGAGAATGGGAATATAAGTTGTATTGCACACTTCGAAAATGTGCAGAATGTTATTTGGAAAGTGTAAGATGGGTTCTAATATATTATAAACAAAATAAAAATAAAGTACCTAGTTCACGTAATGATTAGTTATCATGCTTCTTTATATGCAAATACTCAGCTAACAAGATTGAGCATTCTTTGAAAGTTTGTAGATAGAGTTCTGTTACATCTTTGTATGTTCACTGCGATAGTCATGTGTTCTTATGAAAGTGCATTGATTCATTTTTTGTGATGATATGAAATGTTAATTATGAAGAAATAGGTCATCAACAACAAGAAGGATTAAGCCCAATGGTCTGTTCCGTTCTCATTATAGGTCGAATTGGTCCTTCCATCTCTTCAGTGGTCTTCCCAATATTCTTCTCCCTTTTGGTTTATAATTATACGTTATTCTTGGTATGCGCTGTTCATTCATTCGTAATACGTGCTGAATGTAAGAATTTGGTAGCATTTTATTGTTTCACAGATATTAAATATATTATGTTCTGTTCTTATATCTTCGTTTTTCTTTTTATCGGTCCTTTGGTATCCTGCTATTGCTCTCAACACCTTCATTTCAGCAGCCTCTATTTGTTTACTATCTGCCTTTGTTGATGTCCAGGTTTCACATCCATAGATAAGAGATGGAACTGCCAATACTTTGTAAAACTTCAAAAGGTCTTGGTATTAAAAGCTAACTAAACATTTGTCTTGAATCCTAACAAAAAACAGAAGGGAACCCAAATCAGAATAGCCACAAAGCTATTTTAACTTGGGACCACCGCCTGAGATGACTCGTTCAGTTGCATTAATCTCTACAAAGAAAACATTAACTATAGACCCGCCATTAATATTTTTGAGGCGTTGTGGTAAAATCAACAGGCCTATTTCATTTTAATAATAATGCTATTTAAAAACATCTTTAATAAAATCTGGACGTTGAAGAACGTCAAAGTTTCAATAAAAATCACAATGGTAAGTAACACTGTGAGGAAATTTACAATTTATTTAAATGAATCGGAAAATGTTTTTACATCTCACCTCATAAAACTTCGTGATTTTCACAGGACCGGCTTCTTGTGTTATCAGCCAAAACTCCGAAGTTCGACAGTCCGAGTTTTGACTGAGAATAAAAGGGATGTTTTCAAAAACTGGTCCTGCGAAAATCACGAAGTTTTATGGGGTGAGATGTAAAAGTATTAACCGATTCAGTTATATAAAAGTCTAAATTTATTTAGACGTCTTTTGTCTAATACAAATTAGGAAATAGTTGAATGCAGGCTTTCACGGACGGTAATCATAATGTTGAGTGATTCCGGGTTATGTGGCCGTGGTCCATAGTTGGTGTTGATACCAGACGTTTCGCCCTCAACTGCGGAGGGTATCTTCAGTGGCGAGTGCTTCTAGGCGTGTTTCCTGGTCGGAAGATCTACTTAGAGTGAGCGCTGCGGACGTTGTGGACGTTGTATTAGTGGTGGGTGCAGGGTGAATGGGCGTGGCTCTTGATGATTGGCTAATGGTCGTCTCCTTGTTGTCCCATTTATTTTCTAGTGTATGATACCAGGCCTTAGCCAGTTTGATACCTTCCTCTTTTCTGTTGATATTTCCCTTATGCTTGTATATTTCTATAGCCTCTCGGTATAATCTAGGGAAATAGTAGGAAGTTGTGGCTAAAACTTGTGTATCGTTGAATGAATGGACACCAGATTCTATTCGACGATACACAAGTTTTAGCCACAACTTCCTACTATTTCCCTAGATTATAGCGAGAGGCTATAGAAATATACAAGCATAAGGGAAATATCAACAGAAAAGAGGAAGGTATCAAACTGGCTAAGGCCTGGTATCATACACTAGAAAATAAATGGGACAACAAGGAGACGACCATTAGCCAATCAGCAAGAGCCACGCCCACTCACCCTGCACCCACCACTAATACAACGTCCACAACGTCCGCAGCGCTCACTCTAAGTAGATCTTCCGACCAGGAAACACGCCTAGAAGCACTCGCCACTGAAGATACCCTCCGCAGTTCAGGGCGAAACGTCTGGTATGAACACCAACTATGGACCACGGCCACATAACCCGGAATCACTCAACATTACAAATTAGGAAATATAGCTCTAAAAAAATACAAATCTATAGACCTGTGTGAGAAACAGCGAGAATTAAGTGATCGCACAGTAGGTAATTTTATAAATTAATTTATTAAATTTGGTATAATTGACAAAGTACTTCCATTGGACCACTCTCCCATTATCACCATTTTCTCATGGGAAATTTGTAATTGTGGTATTGCATTGGATATATCTGTTAGTAATTTGAACTTATTATGCAACCAAACCATTTTAAGTTCTTCTGATGTTTCTTTTCTTTTCGGAGCCATATAAATGTTTGCCTCTATTAGGAAAGGCGAGGGCACTAACACTCTCTTCTTATTCATAGAATAATGACTAACTAACTCACTGGCACTATCGAACCCATAGGTTCATGGTCATGCCGATTTAAGCTCTCCATACATCCCTATCCTGAGCTAATGTTTTCTAATCAGCCCTGTATAATATACTTCCCTCAAATCACGGTTAATGTTATTTTTCCGCTGGCCTATCAACTGGGCGGTTTTCCCTCTGGTTTTCCTACAAGAAGCTTCCGTCTCCCTCTTTCATTCCCCATTCGTGCCATATGTCCTACCCATCGCAGTCGACGAGACTTAACTGTTCTTATTATATCTGGATTCCTACAAAGATCATGTAGCTCACCATTATTTTAGTCTTCTTTATTCACCTGTACGTTCATCATTATTTGGTCCAAACATTTTCTTAACAACTTTGTTCTCAAATACTCGTAATATTTTCTATTCCCTTAAAGTAAGAGTCAATGTTTCGTATCCATTTAACTGGGAGAGTAACAGTTTTATATATTTTCAGTTTAACATCGTAGAATAATGACTAGACTTTTATATTTGTTTATTTTTGAAGACTCATATAGCATGGCAAAGTAACTATTTGTGTATACGGGTATTAATGTTAAACATAGCACGAAACATATAACAATTAAACTAGTTGTTTTCATCGATTGACAGTATTTTTTACTTTTATTTAAAAAAATTAACTGTACGATGTCTAACTCATGGAAGAAGAATCATTGGTAGGCCTATGTTGAATTCAGTGCTTTGTAATAGAAATATATTGTACAGAACGAAGAAAATTATATTTCAAGTTCTGTTACAAAGCATTTTATTATGTGAGTAGAAAACATGCCAACAAGCTGTTAGCAGTAGAAATGGATTTTTGGAGGCGATCGACAAGAATTTCAAGAAGGGATAAGGTCAGAAAGAACACAATAAGGGAAATTATGTAAGCTGAAAAAACTATTAGGAAAAATAGAATAAAAACGTTTGAAATGGTATGGACACCTCATAAGAATGGAAGAAGAGAGTATACCAAAGAATATCCTTAATATTGGAAAGCTAATGGTAGAAGTGGAAGAGGCAGGCCTAGAGAACGATGGATGGATGGATGGATGGAGTGAAGAGAAGTATGGAAGGTAGAGATTTAAGAGAAGATGCTATACAGAAATCTCTGGCGACAAATTACTTTGGGTTGAAGGAGAAACACTGTATAGTGGAATATTCCTAAATAAAAAAATGTACGATCACTTTTCACACTCACTGTAGAAGATAAAAAGAGAAAAGATGTTTGCTTCTACTCAACATTTGTCACGAGATGCAAAAATTAGCCATTATTTTTATGTAACTCCTTAACTTTTTTCATAATCAGCATTTTTTATTCTCGTCTTAGATAAGTATAATGTTAATTTCGAAAGATCAGGCAATCACATACAGAGATTTACATTTTTTTACGCCCGACCCTCAACGGGTATGAATAACATTACTGTTACTGTAGTAGGACGAATTTTGTAGAACAAACTGACATACTCTCGGACGAATTTCACACCAGGCACAATAAACCCTGTTTTATGAAGTAGGGTGTGGAGGGAGAGAATATCCGCTCTGAGCTACTCCAAGCACGCCGATTACGTGACCAAATTCAATCGAGCAATCGTGAAGAAGCACGAAAAAGAGAAAGAGAGAGGAGGATGAAAAATGACCTCAGTGAACGGCGGGGGTCGCTCTAGTACCATCAACATGATTTACTTGCTACGCTCATCTCTAACAGATATTTTTAAAACGGTTCGGGATATCATCCACCCGCTAATTTGCTCCCAACTCTCCCTCTGTATGTCTGCCTGGCATGAAGAAGTGCTTCTACCTACCTCTCTAGGAAATCAATAGGATATATTTTGCGTTTTATATTATCAAGATTAGATTATTTCCAGGACTCTGGAGAAACTGGGATACTAAAAAAAATATGAAGTTTGCAAAGCCATTTCTTGGAATATTAATAAAAAATTCAAGACGATTATACGGAGAATTCTTCGAGGAAAAAGAGTTAATAAAATATGTTTATAAGGTATTGCTAACAAAATAGTGCGCATATTTCAAGAAAAGTCCTTCAGGCAAGAGCTGTGCAACTAAAACGAATTTTTTCCCAAAGCCAAATGTATTTCGATATTTTTGGGTTGTATCTTTTGATAGATTCATTGCTAGAAAACAGAAATTGAGGAAATTAGAGCAGTTTTCATATTTTGATTACCAACATAGGCTCAATTCTGTAAATAAATGTTATTATGCATTACAAGGACTCTTGCCAAACCAAGCATTAAAAATAATTTTTAGTTTTTGTATATAATTAATTATTTTGGCAGTCAAGTGTGTCAGATTTAATACTTCTCTCAAAAAAAGTAGAAATGCAAATATTTAAAAATTGTATTCTCCCATGTTGAACTTGAAGAAGATTTTCGGGCTGTAGGCCGTGGTCGTGAGGCTTGTAGTTCCCCGACGTTTCGCCTGAGACTGCGTCTGACATCCTCAAGGGTTGTCTTTAGGCCGTGGTCGTGAGGCTTGTAGTTCCCCGACGTTTTGCCAGAGAATGCGTCTGGCATCCTCAAGACAACCCTTGAGGATGCCAGACGCAGTCTCTGGCGAAACATCGGGGAACTACAAGCCTCATGACAACCCTTGAGGATGCCAGACGCAATCTCTGGCGAAACGTCGGGGAACTACAAGCCTCACGACCACGGCCTAAGCCCGAAAATCTTCTTCAAGACCATCATAGCAACTCCGGCCGTCTATGTCAATATATTTATTCTCCTAGTTATATTGTATGGATGCAAAACATGAATTCTTACTTTAAGGATTACGAGAATTTGAGAAAAATGTTTTTGCCAAAGACAGGCGAATGGAGAAGACTGCTTTACAATGAGCTTCATGATCTTTATAGGAAATCATATATAATAACAACAGTTAAGCTTCGTAGATTGCGATGGGCAGGACATGTGGCACAAATGCGAAATTGAAGAGGGGCATGGAAGCCTAGTGTAGAAAAACCAGAGGGAAAACGCCGTGTTGGTAGACCAAGAATGAGGTGGGAGAATAACATTTACTATGATTTGAGGAAAGTAGATTATACAGGGGATGATTGGAAAATATTACCTCAGGATAGGGATGGGTGGAGAACTTACGTCCGCTCGGCCATGAACTTACAGTTTCGATGTGCCAATGAGCTAGATTGTTAGAGATTCCTAACAAAATCACGCGAATTATTTCAACAAAAGCCCTTCACGCAAGAGCTGCGTAAATTAAACTATTTTTTCACAAAGTCAAATGTATGGTCGCACTTTGATAGTACATTCTTTTGTTAATTAAATCGTATGTATCCATATTCATAGCTAAGAAACAGAAATTGAGGCCGTTAGAGCAATTTTCAAATTGTGGTTTTCAGGTAAACCTCCTTTCCTAATGGTCAGATTTTAGTAGTTTACGAAATATATCTTTCTTTTCACATAATATATGTGAACAATATAATCTCAAAATATCCATAGAAATAACTAAGGTAATGGCATTCCAAGGGAAAAATCAAATCAGATCGAAAATAGTAATAGGAAACAAAATCATAGAACAGGTGAACCATCTCAATTATCTAGGATGTGACATTTCATTTAATTATGATAATGGCATAAATAATAAAATAGCAAAATTCCAGGGAATATGTGGTACGATAAAACGATCACTAAATAACAAAACAACAAGAGAGACCCAATTGAAATTTTATAAAATGTTGGCAGTACCGGTACTGCTCTATGGATCAGAAGCCTGGATACATAAAAAACAAGATCTAAGTAGGATAACGGATGCGGAAATGAATTTTTTGAGATCTGTTAAAGGGTGCACTAAGGAAGACAGAATCAAGAACACAGAAATAAGACAGGAAATTCAAATATTTACAATAACTGATAAAATAGATACATATAGACAAAAATGGAAGCAACACATAGACAGAATGAATGAAGATAGATATCCAAAACAAATAACAAAATACAAACCTAAAGGCACCCGAGATGTGGGCAGACCTAGAAAGAGATGGGCTGAAGTCGGAACGGGTCAACAGACCTAATCCATGAATGCAGATGATGATGATGATGATGATCTTTCTTTTCATAATTAAATCGTATGCAACTAGTGCCGTTGCGGGAAAACATAAATTACAAGTTCTAGAGCGTTGGAAATATATCCATCAAAATGTCAGCTTTCCGGATAATCCCACACATTTAATGATCTAATTTTGCTTAATAACGAACTGGACATTACTTTTCTTATTCAAATGTTACATCCCGAGTTTCGTTACAAAAGAATTGAGAGCGCTACAACAGTTATTAGATTTCAGATTGCAGGTAAACTGCCACTTGAAATAGTCCGATTTATCTGATTCTGGGAAAATCATTTTTTCATTTTATTTTAAAGAGATGCCTATTAGCTGAGTTTCGTAGCCCAAAACAAAAACTATCTGGTATAGCGGTAAAGGCACACAAACATACATTGAGTAAATAAACACTTATTATATATATAGTAATTATATTCTAGTCATATTATTTAATAATTTATTTTATTTTAACTTATTTTTAAGACCAATTATTGCACATTTGATGTAACCTTCGTGAGTGCTAGATAAGGGTTTTAGACTTTAAATCTGCCAGAAAAAAAAGAGTTCAATTATTATTATTATTATTGTTATTACTATTATATTTGAATGTTATATTATTGTTGTTTATATTATTAACTTTGAAGGGGAGGGCAGCAGTAGAAAGGAAACCAAAAGAACCAGTGAGTTTAAGGAGTCCAGAGGAGTTTGGTGTCGAGATGATAAACAGAGAGTGATGCAGAAAATATGAACGTATGGAATAGTAAAACTTTTAATCTATAATAAACAATAAAATTTGAACCTGTGATGACAGTCGTCCTCAACAAATTAAAATTGTTTAAAATAATCAGCTAGGCCTATCGGGACTAGTTTCAAATAAACCCATTATACAACATACTCGTAAAACAACAATGAGTAACCAATAGCACAGCTTTGAAAGTGGAACTAGTACCGAGAGGCCTAGCTGTATATTTAAACAATTTTAATTTAAGGTAGAGTATGTTTATCACTCACCTCATATTGTCCTTCTTATTTGATTCTAAACTAGGTTTCGGAACATAGTTTCTGTTCCATCCTCAGTATCATCACGACCGTTGAACAACGGTCGTGATGATACTGAGGATGGAACAGAAACTATGTTCCGAAACTAGTTTATAATCAAATAAGAAGGACAATATGAGGTGAGTGATAAACATATTCTACCTTAATGAATATACCTCATAGTGAGAATTCCTAAAATAAGTAATTTTAATTTGTTGAGGGTAACTTCATCACAGGTACAATTTTAATTTTTTTTAATTTTTTAACAACCACCTCAACGGTGCGGTGGTTAATAATGCTTTTAGAAGTATGTGTGTTGTGTGTGTGTGTGTGTGTATGTGTGTGTGTGTGTGTGTGTGTGTGTGTGTGTGTGTGCGCGCGCGGTGATAGTAAGCGAGATCGACTGGCATATAAAAATTGTAGGCAATTATTATTATATTATTATAATACCCGGCGTGCGCTGCTGTAGATAAATAAATGATGTGTTTTTTGTTGAATAAGTAAAAGGAAAAATAAATATAAAATTATATCATTATTTTTAGATACTCCGTGCTGATTACCCGGCGTTGCCCAGGAATCTACGCAACCCGATGTACTTGGTATTAATGAGCTGAAAAAGAAAATTAGTTATTTTGAGATATCCATAAAAGAATATCCTCCGTGCGCTGCTATGCTTGCCCGGAAATCTACTTATCCCGATCTTCTTGGCATCAATGAAAGACAAAAATGGTTATTGTGAGTTATCCTTAAAATGATGAACTTATTCTGTCGCGGACATTTCTGTAGAGGTTTCTGACATATTAATTTCTGTGTACAATAATTTTGTGTATTTGTTATGGTTAGGTAGCGTAAGCCATTTAAGCTTACGAAAAGCGACATTTTGTTCACGTTTTTTTACAACAGAAGATGATTTTCAAGGGTGAAGTGCTTGAGCATTAAAACTCTCTTATAACCTAAACCTTCCCGGGAAAATCCTGAACAATTTGCAAAAAGCTCCATGACAATCGGATGAATGGTATGGCAGCACATGCTTTTGCCCGGGAATCTACTTATCCCGATCTTCTTGGCATTAATCAGACACAGAAATGACTATTGTGTGTTATCTGTAAAAGATAAACATATGCTGTTGCGGATTTTTTCGTAGGGTTTTTTTAGATATTCAATTCTATGTACATTAATTTTGTGTATTTGTTATGGTTTAGGCAGCGTAAGCCATTTAAGAATAAAAAATGAACTTTTTCACGTTTTTCACTACAAAGGGTGTTTCTTAAGGGTGTACGAGTTGAGTATCTCAACTCTCGTATAGCCTATGCTCGTCCCGGGAATCTCCTGAACATTTTGCAAAAAACAAATCATCACAATCGAACCAACGGTACACTATGGCCGCGCATAAAGTATGAACAAACAATCAAACAAACAAACAAACATTCATTTTTATATATTAGATAATCCATTCACACCCTATATTTTATATTTACTACTTGACTTGAGCGAAGACGTAACTTGTGCTATATAAAGTAAGAGACAAGGTGTAGGCGGGCGTGAAGGTAATGATAATTACACCTAGGGGAAGTAGTTAAACTTTATGCTAGTATTTAGAGGGTTATTACAAGCATTCTTATGCACTACCACCTCTTGTTAATTAGCTTATTAGATTAGATCTAGTACAGTCGTTAGCAGTATTAGTATTACTGTATGTAAGTTAATCTAAATTTACCTAGTCTTCCTGTGTGCGATAGTAAAATAACTGTTAATGCGCTAATACAATTATTTTTACTTGTATGTGGGGTAATACTACGTTCTCAAAATCATATCACAATTGAACAACTTAGTATAAGACAGACTTAACTTACATTGAAATAGTTTGTATCCATTCATAGTAATTCTGCCGGAAGGCAGGTCCTTCACAGCAATCATAGCATTTTCATGCTATGCTTCCAGCTTTACTAGGGAATTGTAGGTGTGGTAGCTTCCCGTTGCTTTCCACACCGGTGAAGGATGATGATGATAATGATATGATGATGGTCATATGATTTCGGGACCGTCTGGGCCATAACGTTTTCCTGACATTTGACATACAGGTGAGAAAAAACTCCGATAAAAACCTCACCCAGAAAAACTACCCCGACCGGGGATCGATCCCGGGCCCGCTGCGTGACAAGGCAGCACGCTATCTCGAGACCACAGCGATGGATATAGTTTGTATAATGATCAATTATAACTAACAAGAATGTTAAATAAAATTGAACGAAAATTAATCTATACAATTCTGCTGTTCAAGGTTCTTCGTATTAAAAAACTAACTCATTGGCACTATCGAACCCGTAAGTTCATGACCTCGCGGACATAAGTCCTCCATACATTCTTATCCTAAGCCAATGTTTTCCAATCATTCCCTGTATAATCTACTTCGCTCAAATCATAGTTAATATTATTCTCCTACCCAATTCTTGGTCTACCAACTGTGCGTTTTCCCTCTGGGTTTCCTATAAGAAGCTTCCATGCACGTCTTTCGTGCCACATGTCAACTAATCTTATTATATCTGGCTTCCTATAAATATTATGTAGTTCACTGTTATGTAGTCTTCTCCATTCACCTGTCTGTTCATCTCTCTTTGTTCCAAAAATTGTCCCAAGAACTTTATTATCACATACTCTTAATCTCCTTTCCTCCCTTAAAGTAAGATGTTTGGCAAATAAATATTAAATAGGTTGAAAAATAATGTCTAAGCCCTTTATACTCCAATATTCATTCTTCTCTCCTCTCTCAAAGCATAACTTGAAGAATGATGGTTTTAAATATTTCTAGTTTAATTAATTTTAAAGGAGTTGGGTTACCAAGAGTCTCTGTAGTGCGTAATAGTTATTAATATAATAAACCAATAAAATTAGTTACTAAATATAGATGTATGTGTGTTTCTGTGTTTTAGAAAGGGAAGTGCTGTGGTTCATTTTTTCTTTTGAAAAAAACTGTCATAAACCTCTCCCTAATTGTTGTAACATGGATCGTAACCGTGATGGTAGCAAAATGTTAAAACAAACGTTCCAGTATTTTATTTTAACATGCACAAATTTGTTCGAGTATTTTTTGATGAATTAACACAGCATTTCGTTTGATATTTATGTGATATTTTCGGGCGTAGCTGGGCAATTGCTTAAAATCAATTGGTTATTTCTCAACTTATGCTAATTGCCATGCAATCAATGTCCGGCACGGACTACAGACACAGCATCCGCTGGCCCATCTGGCCGTTATGACACCATCAAACCACATACCAGTAATTACCCTAGTGCCTGGAGTGGCTAATGACCTGCTAATGTTACCATCAGTTTCTCTCTCTCCCTTCTTCTCTCACACCGTAACACCTAGAGGCGCGACTGCAGTTATCCAACAGGAGCTGGGGTTTACTACCTTCACTTTATCAAACTCTATCATATCTCAGTGGTGCTTTAGTAAAGAAAGATTATCTCTCCTTCCATTCACTCATCAGTATTAACGTCTTAGGTCATCACAGATTGCTTATAAACGCTGATATCTACCTCAGACTGATTTATTATTTCTTCGCTTGGATATTTTATTCGAAACTACAGATAAGATTGTGGTAATTGTTTGTTCAGTTGATTTAATGTACCGATCATCATTCTCACATCATCATGTGCTTTACAAGTGCAAAAAAGCCCTAAGTATCTTCAGCTATTTCAGATGTAATGGTATTTTTTATTTATTTTATAAATTTTAATATGGCAAAAAAACTAAAAGAAGTAGATGAAAAATGGGAATTTTATATAAATATAGAGAAAACTAAATATTGTATATAGGAGAAGAAATGGAACATATAAATTTCAACAATGGAGAAGAATACTGAATGCACTTATTTAGGAACAAAAATATACCATTCAGATGATAAAACAGTGGGAATTAAAAATAGAATCGCACAAACAAAACAAACAATAAATGCTTTAAACTCTGTTTGGTGGAGCACGAATATTACGAAAAAGAGAAAATTACAAATATATCAAACCATAATTCAAAGCATTTTAACATATGATGCTGAAGTTTGGCAAATTCCTACCAGGGAAATGAAAAGAATTTTAAGTATAGAAATGGATATTTTAAGAAGATCAGCTGGAAAATCTAGAATGGGTAGAACACGAAATAAAGAAATAAGGGAAATTATGGGTGTACAAGAGGAGCCGGACATCATTGACATTATAGAAAAGAAATTATTACAGTTGTATGGTCATGCCAAAAGAATGCCAGGGCAAAGATTGCCTAAATGGATTCCAATGGAAAGGAGGAAGAGATGAAGACGGAAGAAAACCTGGATAGAAAGGGTACAAGCGGTTATGAATATCAGAGGATTGGAGGAAGATCAATGGATGGACTGAGAGGAATGGTGTTTGGTTTTCGGAAGACGGCGGCAGCTGCCATGATACCGGATGATGATGATTATATAATTTTCAGTTGTCTTTATATACCAAGTTAAACTCATATGTATATATATATATATATATATATATATATATATATAAAGGTGATTCGTCCAGTTATATGTATCCGGAAAAAGGACTCTTACTATATGGGTAGAGAAAAGATAACGAGTATTACAGAATAAAATACTACTTATTATGGAGAGAGAATTACGACATTTTTTCCGCGATATGATGTACTGTCGTTACTTGTCTTTTTTCTTAGATGAACGTAATCTTCTATACATATAAGTAAAGTAAAGTAATCCCACTACAGGCCTCAGGAGGCCCTTGTGGCATATATTTATAAAACAAATATTCGAGGAAGTATGAGTTTATTTTTAAGGTGAGTTAATGTGCCCTGTCAGCAGGCCACAGATAGTCATTTAGGATATAAATGTGATTAAAAATATAATTTCTTGAAAACTGTCAGTTCCGATGAATGATCAGTTACCATGATAGCCTCTGATTCCAAGATTCGTGGTTTCAAAGCCAGCTGGTGTCGATGTATGTAATTAGGAGCGTAAAAATTCCGAGTATGGCTTCCTTCGGAAGGGAAGTAATGTCGTGAGGCCTCGTTTAATACTGTTATTTAAGTGACGTAATACAAATTCAAGATTGAAATAAGAGGCGTCTGTCAAAAATGTGTCTGCTTTTTCATGTCAATATTTGAATCGCCATGTTAAAGACATATGTTTAAAATAATTGTATTAATTAAAATACTAATATAATATGTTTGTTGGGTGGCTAGCCTTACGATCCGACCGACTTTAACCTGATAAGAGTACTAATTCAATGGAAGGCTGAAAGGATCCCATATCTAGTCTAACTAGCATCGTAATTTTACGATTGTTTACTGGTCAGGGTATTATTACTGAATCTCCAAATATTTTGAAACCCTATTTTGCCACAGGCATGTTAGAGTTATAGCTTATTATAACAATATTATACTTTACACTGTAAAACAGAAATATTATCTTATGGTTTTGAATGAGTGTTATGAGTTATATAAATCGTCTGTAAGTGTCTTAGCAAAATACTACATATTGTTATGAATGTGTATTATGGATTTCATGAGATGTTTATAATAATTTTGGTTCTTAAAAATCACGTCACACATTGAGGCAGAAGCCTCATCATCATTTTAAAATAAGTTTAATCAGAATCGTTGTCTTTCGAATATAAGACAATCAAATAAAACATGTTTTACAGATAGTATTGATTTTTGACATTTAAAATTACGATCATGTCTGGGTATAATCCTTAGTAAACCTAGAATCTGATGCTTTTAGAACTCAAAATAGAGACCTGACTTTAAATTAGAGCTTCTGAGCAAAATTTAATGGGTATTCCCATCGAAGTAATACATCAGTTTTCAACTGCATGCCTCTTTGAGGGTAAGAGCTAACCATTCGTCATCCACTGACATCTGTAAGGAAGTAGGCGGAAATAATATATCTTATTTAAGTAAATCCTCAAGGCAGCACCCTTCATCATATGGCGAAGTACGGGTTTAAACTCTGTGTTAGATATCATAAATATTATAAGCAGATTATATTGAAAGGGGTCCTCATCTAGGGGATATGTGGATGGCGACCACAAGGTGCCCAAGCTGTGCAAAACATTTCTTCCACTTACTTGTGTTTCGCACTCTTTTAACTTTACTATCTAACCTCTCTTGGTTAACTCTTGTTTTTTTGACGCCGACGCTATTAGGGCATCCGAGGGCTAGGGAGTCTTTCCTTTCTTCCATTTCTTCTTTCCTTTATTTTCTTTTCTTCTCCAGAAAAGCCTGACCAGAGGCTATAAGATGGCAGCCCCATCACTGGTCTTGCCTTCCTTTGCCAAGCAACCAATCGAAGGGACTATTATTATGCTTTCAAGTCTTATACGAGAATTTCCCTCAAATGCTGGAGGGAAAATTTTCTATAGGATCGTAACAGGCCTTGGCCTAATACTTGGAAGGAAGAAGAAGAAGAAGATATATCATCTGGATATAAATAATAAAATATAAAATCTTGAATAAATATTTTAAATTGATTGTATAGAAACAAACAAAAGAATTCGTAATTTTATGGACTCGTTTTCAATTCGAAGAACGACAATAGAAATAGTAAAACTGACTTTTTGTGTTTTCGGTAATAAATACGTTTGCAGTAAAACTTGGTCACGTAGGGGTTTTATGTTCCTACAGATTTTATTTGCTCACATTCAATTACAAATTTCAGTGGATTCAAAATTAAAATAACCCAACAAATGGGGAGAGGATACAGGATGGGGGGGAGTGGGACAAAGGAAGAAATGAAGGAAGAGAGAAAATTATTTTTTTTTTGTTTAACAGCAAATATTGAACAATTATATACTATAGTCCCCTCCATGGTATATTTACCTTATCGTGGTGGAGTGGCTTGCGTGCTTAAATGATCCTGAGAGCTATGCCGGCGGTAGCATTGCTGCCGATAGGGTTACCCATGCCGGACTGGTCGAAGGTGATAAGCCAGACAAAAAAAGTACCTTGGGCGAAGGAGTGACGATCTTTCACCGTAAAAATACAACAGTCAAGAAATGCGGACATGGGTTCATCTGGGGTAAAATTTTCCGGAGATCAAATAGTCCCCCATTCGGTTCTCCGGGCGGGGACTACTTCAGGGAACCCATGCCAAAGGCTCAATTATATACTATAGTCAGTAATGAAAGTAGATTAATTGGACGCAAGAAGATGAAATGAATCATTACGAAATCTCATAATTATATATATAAATTCAACATAATATATTTATATTTTAAAATATTGTGAAGTCTCGGAGTTGCCTCTGAAATTGAGCTAATCACTCTTTCGGGAGGCCCTCTTTATCCTTGTGTGATAAAAATGTGTGTAAGTGACCCAGTTTAAAATCCCTCTTTCGACAGGTCGTGCCATAAGGTCAGGGTATATACATTGTATGTAGTTTATATAGAGGGCAGTGGTTTTACTTCCTACACCGTGTTCGTAATATGTAATATTACAGTATAGTTATTTTCATTATAGTATAGGAACTTGAACTTGCAATCATGGTCGTCATTGCTGTAAGTACGACAAAACGCACTATCGCGCTAAGAATATATTTAACGACTACTCTTCCAGTTATATGGATAAGAAACATGGTCTCTTACTTTAATGGAAAATAAAATAATGCGATTATTTGAGAATAAAGTTTATAGGAACATATTTGGACCAAAGTGGGGGTAGGACATATGGCACTACTGGGAAATGAAAGAGGGACATGGAAACTTCTTGTAGGAAACCCTAAGGAAATCTACCAGTAATTAGGCAAATAAGTAGATAGCCTAATATTGTTAACCATGATATCAGAGAGGTGAATAGGAATGATTTGAAAATATTAGCTCAGGAATATAGGTCTATAAAATAAAATAAAGTTAAAATGTACCTTCTTAGGCCAGAGAAGCCGTGCTCAAATTATAAAATATGTAGGCCTATGCTTTTTTGTCTGAAGGTCTTTCAGAATCTCTAGTCTATCTTCACCAGGTCTTTCTTCGTTACATTACTTAATGTTCTCGGTGCTGATCCTAATGTAGTGTTGTCCGTGACAGGTCTGCGTGGCCAACCGCCAATTTCGATACTACCAGAGAGTTAATTAGCAAATAATAATAATAATAATAATAATAATAATAATAATAATAATAATAATAATAATAATAATAATAATAATAATAATAATATAACTATAAAGATGATAATAAATGTTGAGGAATTATTAATCAAGTTATGAAACCATCCCTTGTACAAAAAAAACACCAGATTACGTTTATATAACACTTTGGCTAGACCAGTGTTGACCTATAGTAGTGAAGCATGGACACTAAAAAGACAACATTAAAGCAGAATAACGGCTTGTGAAATGAGATTGATGCGCAGAACAGCGGGTTACACCAGATGGGATCGGAAAAGGAACACCGATATCTTAAAAGAATTAATATATTAAACAGTACCAACTAAATTGGAAACACCATCTTGAAAGATGAGTTCAAATCGGATCCCCAAAGCTGTTTATATGAAACGCTGGAGGGAAAAGTTTCTATAGGATCGTAATAGGCCGTGGCCTAATACTTGGAAGAAGAAGAAGATGATAATAATAACAACAGTCAATGGCAATGATAATAATGAAATAATAATATTAATAATACTATTAACATTATTAGTATAAATAATAATAATAATAATAACGTTCCATTTTTTAAATTTTGACAGCATGACACTGGGAATACAATATATAAATGATATTAAGATAAATATTTTAATTGAAATGGTTCATAATGGACTAAACATGATTATCTCTGGGTCCGAGGAATGACGGATTTTTCAAGGCGTTAAAATTCTAAAATAGCTTCCTTCGGAAGGGAAATGAAGCCGTGGATCCCGTTTCGTAGATTTACAACATGATAGAGAAAGTAGAGTATGAAATAAGAGACCTCTAAACATTTTTTTTTTCACGTCCATATTTCACGCTGATGAGGTGAACTGTAAAAAAAAGTCGTTAAACAAAATCCCTCATACAACTAATTAGATTTAAGGGAAATGTCTAGATATGTGCGGTAACAAGAAATGCCTAGGTGAATTTTCCAGCGACGCCAACTTCAAAATAAGGAAGTACATGTAATATTAAATTTCTTATTTTGCAAATTAAGGGGCTCGCCCTGATGCGCTCCAGACATGAATAGAGCAAGTATCTCATGCAATTTTCATAGCACTGTGATATACGAGATTCATTCTACAAGCATTATGCAGCTCTCTAGACTTTCATATCGCCGTCATCATATTCAGATTTTTTGGGGGTATACAGCATACTTAAGAATATTTCGACGAAAATGAGGCAATTTGTAGAGGAAAATGTTTACAACGCATTTAACACGTAATGAATTGCAGCGTAAACATTGTTACATTGACTAATATCCAGCTGTTTATGTAGCCTATATGAATATTTTTTAAAAGTAAATTTATCAGGGGTGGATAAAAGAGTGAAGATCGTCTAGTCTGCCGTTTAAGTATGTGAATATTTTCTTCTTCTTTTTCTTCTTCTTCCTTTCATGTGATAGACCTAATGGTCTGTTACTGTCTCAATCCAACGTTTGTAGGGTCTGCCCAAAGATCTCTTGCCAGGTGGCTGGTAATTTAAGATTTAACGTGGTATTCTTGTTCAGCTCATTCTTCTTAGTGAGATTTCCAGTTGTTTTCTGTACTTTTGTACATATTCCATGACTGATTCTGTTTGTAATTCTCTGTGAATCTCAGAATTCCTTTAATGGACTGTTCTTGAGTAACCTTGCAGTACGTCTCATAAATTTCACTTCTGCCGCAGTTAGTCTGTTCATCTACACTGCGAATTGTAGATGAACAAAGGCTGACTGCGGCAGAAATGAGATTTATGAACATTTTTAAAAGTAGATATATCAGGAATGGGTAAAAAAAGTGAAGATCGTCTGCTATGTCTTTGGGTCCTGACAGAATACAAGAAAATATTAAAAATTAATTAAATAATCATCATCTAAATGATGTACCATACTGTAAAATTTAAGAAATGTAATTATACAATCACAAAAAATGCATGAGCAATGGAATAAACTAAGAAAAAGTTTACTAACTAAACACTGTACCATCAGTACACTATCCACTCCGCAATATTTTATCAGCTGTTTCTTATTCAAAAGCAACCGAATCATTCCGTATTAAATCGGATAAAGGAATTTTAACATTGATATTTTAATTTCTGTGAAATTATATTACATTTTAATTTCTGTCAAATTAAATTAAATTTTGATCTTAATAAATAACGGGAGTTCTAAAAAAATATATAGATGACTACGGACTTATATATTATCAGTTTGTAATATGCAATCACGAATTTCCCTTAATGAAAGTCCTCCATCGTTCTCTGTCCTCCGTGTCTTAATCTGTTACATCAAATTGCCTCATTGAATGTTGAATTTTTCATGAAGCAGAAGAAGAAGAAGAATGTTGAATGTTATTCTTCCAGGTTGTTCTTGGTCTTTCTTTTCTGTTCCTTCTTTCAATTTCCTATGTATGGACCGCCTTTGGTAGTCTTCCATCCTGCATTCTTCTTAAGAATCTATACCATATTAGCCTTCAATGTTCAATCTCATAAATTATAACGGTACTTCTCTCTGCATTCATCAATTTTCTGATTTCTGAACTTCTAATTATTTCTAATCTATATTATTCATACTTATATTATTTATATTTATATTACATTAATTGTACCTGTTAGTAAAACTGACGTAAATGTATATAGTGTTTGTAAGAGATGGTGAGGGGATGCAGATAAGAAGAGAGCTAGCGAGGTGTTGTTATCCCTCACAGTGCAGAGATATGGATCCCAGTGCGGGGAACTGGATACTGATTTATCAAACGCCTTATTTTTTCCTTTTCCTTACTCCCTTCAGGCACTTCGATCGCCTTCCTGTGGGCTCTTCAAATCTCAAAACCATAAAAGTTCTGCTAAATATTTTGCAAAATTACAGCTCTTGATTCGAATTTAACTCTGACTGGTCGATTTTAAACTTGTACGGTAAGTACATGCGGGCTTGTAAAACTACGAGAGTAAATTAAATTAATGTGGGAACCATCGGGGACCAGTCAAGTGGTACAGGAAATAAAAAAACACGAAGAAAAGTGTCCTGAAGAAAAATATAGGATATATCACGAAAAATGAAGGAAAAAGTAGTAAAAGGAGAAGGAGAAAAACTGAAATACTGTTAACCTTTCATTATATGTCTATGATGTCATATATTTACTAATAGAAAATATTTAAAAAAAATATGACTCTCAGGAATAACTTGGATGCCCAAATCCCATGTTTCATTGTTGTATAATAATACACGTTTGTATATGACTTTTCATTTTTGGAAGATTTTTAACGATTTTTAATAAAACATTATAAAATTAATTTAAAAAATTTAAATAAGTGCCAAAATTACAAAACATTATTTTATTTATTTTTCCCACATTAAAAAAAAACGTTATGAAATTAAAAAAAATATTTTCGGAAAATTTTGAATATATTTATACATTAAACTTTTTGTATCTATTAATAATATTTTTTTCTAAAAAATAAATAAAAACAAAGTTAAAAAAATTGAAAAATGTTATCCTTGAAATTTTGGAAAATAATTTCTTTGAGAATTTGATAAAATTTTCTTTGAAAATGTTAAAATATTTTTTAATAATAAATACAAAATTTTGAAAAAAAAAATAGTTTGAAAAATGAGTGAATTAAAAAAACTGAAAACGTGAATAGAAAATGTTACTGCAACAAATTAATTATGATATTCTGATAAATAAGGAATAAAATAAAGTAATTGATAATTTTCAAAAGTAATTATTTTGATTAGATTTTTATGCTCTTATAATTCAACTTTTTTTTTACCAGAGTTGGTATTTAAAAAATTAATCACTCGCGTTATTTTTAAGAAACTGTTTTTTTTAAAGTAATTAGAATCTTCTATTTATCAAAGGTATTAACCTATATTATTATTATGCTCTCAATCATAAACTTCACTTCTTATTTATGATAATATTAATAAAAAATTAAAATGAACGCCCTTCATAGTTTTATTAGTATATAAATATTTTACTAAATGCGTTCAGGCCGAGTTTGTATGCATTTGTTTTTAAAAATTAGAAGTTTTAATTTTATTTCTTAATTCTTACTTCCGTCCCGCGCCGTAGCCGAGCGGTTAAGGTAGGAAGCCTTGGCGCAGAGCTACGGGACTTGCGCTGGTTCGAGTCTCCATGGGGGAAGAAATTTTCTCATGGTATTTCGGCCAATATGGGACCGGTGCCCACCCAGCATCGTGAGGCAATTGGGTAGCTACAATAAGTAGCGGCTCCAGGTTGAGGAACCAGCTATAACGGCTGGGGGACTCGACATGCTAACCACATGTCACCCCTACACTGGCTGTTGATCATCTACCTCCGTGATTGACACATGTGGATGTGAAGGGCCAGCAGCCGGCTGGTAAAAGGGCAATCGCTGAAAAGTGGAAAGACCCTCAATCGGAATTCTTATTTCCACGGACTTTATCTTACCGGG
The DNA here is from genome assembly GCA_030220185.1 of Diploptera punctata. Lineage (NCBI taxonomy): Eukaryota > Metazoa > Arthropoda > Insecta > Blattodea > Blaberidae > Diploptera > Diploptera punctata. The sequence continues at coordinate 4,544,048 of JASPKZ010008365.1, read as the reverse complement.
TATGTTTTTTTTTTTCGCACTTTCATAATAAAATGTGCTAATTAATAACTCCTCAAATAAAATTCTAAGTAAGTAAGAATTACCCATATGGCACAATGAAGCAGAATGTTGGGTTTGAGTAGCCCTCGTTTCTCCCCACACTATTAAAGGAGTTTGGACTGGCTGGCCGATACCACCTAGTTCGTCAGCGAGAAACCTTATCCGAGGGATGGGGGCGGACGCAGCATCCGATGCCTGTAAAAAGTTCATTCGGGCTTTTCTTGACACGATAAAAGTTGCTTCACACATCGACACATCGCTTACATCTTGTAAACTGTTTCGTGTACCTCAATCATACACACATCCCCACGTCAATTTAAAAACCTAACATCTCCAAACAAATATTTCAAGACGAAGCAGTGAAAATATTTCGTATTATACGAGTTTAAAGACAAACGGAATAATTATGCTATCAGTTCATAATACAGTAATTGTAAATTTTTTTTCAATCCCATCAAGTTGCCTGGAAAAGAGAAGCGTGGTAGACCAAAGCCAATGTGGATAAAGGGAATTCAAGACAGTATGAAGAAGAGAAATATGACAGAAGCAGACAGGCAAGATCGGGAAGAGTGGAAGAAAAAATTGTATATGTTGGTTGAGGATACCTATGTAAATAACAGAAACAATCCTGAATTAATAACTGATAGTTTAAAAAACTAAAACAAGACGCTTTATTAGAAAACCGAACTAAAAAATGAAAAATAATTTTAATTTCCAACACGCTTGGGATAAAATTAAAGTGCTCAATAAAAAATCATCTCCAGCACATCTAGAATAAAACTAGAGTTTTCTACAAAAAAATAAGTTTACCATCAAAAGCGCGGTGTGCTCTATATAAATTAATATATTTGATAATAAACAGATATTGGTAAAAGTAAGTCTCTAAGAAGAAAACGTAAAAAACATAAAAAGCACCCCACGCTTTTGATGGCATTTTTTTTGTAGATAACTCTAGTTTTATTCTAGATGTGTTGGAGGTGATTTTTTTTGTTGACCACTTTAATTTTATCCCAAGCGTGTTGGAAATTAAAATTATTTTTCATTTTTTAGTTCGGATTTCTAATAAAGCGTGTTGTTTTAGTTTTTTTAAACTATTATTTATTTTTTATTTTTTAGTTTGATTTTCTAATACAGCATGTTGTTTTGGTTCTTTAAACTATTATTCATTTTTAAAATTTTTTATCGATTGTAATAAATCGGTATCCCGTGAAAATTTAATTGCTTAATACTCATCTAAAAAATCCTTCGGGCCGGATTTGAAGCAGCGACATATGGATTACTGAAATTATATACCACTGCAGTCCATCGCTCTACCAACTGAGCTCTTACAACGGTTGACTAAAATGTCGATAAGTCCACAACCTACTATACCAATTTTTTCGATGATTATGGCCACGATTTTATGATATTATCGTATTGTCATTGGTCCTTTACAAGTATACATAGTGTCAAGTCGATCCAATATTTTGAAGTGGGTGAAAATCGTTTTCAAAGATTCTGTTACATAGATAAATGGACAGATACAAATCAAGCTAATATAAAGCGTAAAAAAATCATTTGAAATGGTATGAACGATTCATAAGAATGGAAGAAGATAGAATACCAAAGAAGATCCTTGATTGGAAAGCTACTGGAAGAAGTGGAAGAGGTAGACCTAGAGAACGTTGGATAGATGGAATGAGGAGAGTATGGAAGCTAGACTTGAGGAAAAATATGCTTTACACACAAATATCCGACATCAAATCACTTTGAGTTGAAGGGGAATCACAGTAGTCTGGAATATTCCTAAAAAAATGTATGTAATTCTTTTTTATTGTGACTTGTATTTCAACGGAATCTTATCATTATTTTATTAATATCCACATTAAATAAATGTTCAAAAAAGTACACTTGCTAGTGCTAAGCAAATGTAGCTAACGTATTTCGTAGTTTTTCATTTATATAGCAGACATCTGCGTTAATTTTATCGCTGTTTTAATGCAAAACCTATTATTCAATACAAAGCCATTAACTGTTATTTTACTTATCATGACCATTCATTTTATAGGACATAAATTTGATTTACACATTACGCCTGGAACGCATGCAGCCCCATGAACCCGGGTACCATATTGAATAAACGATCAATTTCCAGTTACTTAATTATAATCTTAGGGCAGTTTATCATCGTATTATTACAACGAAACCGTAATTCCGGATCTACTATTCTCGGTTGCAATAAAAAAAATGCTTCGCACTACTGTAATACGTGAATTTATGAAGTACCATTCGATATTATATATTAGTATGTTATGCAGATTTAACCAGCGACCAAATATACAAGATTAATGTACTTTCAGTTGCTTAATTAGTATATTGTAGTTTGCATTTGGTTTTCATTCATGTATCTGTAAATGAAATAATAAAAACAATAACATTACACTGGTCAACATGATTTTTGTGTCAGGAGTACTAATAGTTGTACTTAATGCAGTTTTTTATCGTGTTTTCAAATATATATTCGGAATTTTTCCATCATTCACAGTTTTGTTTATCTCAATTTCAATTAATGGATTTAAATAATTTTTAATAAACTTTTTTTCGTCCATTTGTCCATTGTAAAATAAAACCAACTGAGCTAACTCAAATGGTTTCAGCTATGGAAAAGATATATCAAGGCAAATGGAATTCTAATATGCTGGCCGATTATTGTTGGACGATCAAAAGGGATACTCCACGGGCAAAATATAGCAGAAAATCGTCATTTCGTACTTTCTAGGTGAGTCCGAATATTCGAATATTGTGTAGTTACGAATGTAGAAAATATTAAAGTATTTTAAATGATAAATTCCTGTCTCTCGGAAACCTTGCGTGATGGAGAAAAACCGGTATCATATTTGAATTCAGGAGAAATAATACTATCAGAAACACATATTTTTCTTTCTGAGACAGAAAAAAAAGTTCATTTTTTGTTGCTCAGTGTTATTAGTTGATACAGCCATCTTCCATATCGGGGAAAAAAACAGAGTAATCTCCAAAAAATTCGTAATGAATCATTTCAAAGAATTAATAAAAACAAGCTATTATATTCAGCGTTACATTCAAACACTATACCAAGAAAACATAATTTATCACGAGGCCCGGGATTGAAAAAAGAAATTGTGATTTGCAATTAGTTTCTTTAGAATTATTACCAAGAAAGATCAGAGTGCAGTGGACTACAATAGCAAAAGTATAAGTGAAAAGGAGATAATTTAAGCTTTTTTACATAATGATTGAATTAAATTAAATTAAAATATTATTTATTTCAACGGCCCTGCAGGAGGGGGAGATCAAATCTCATACCAACACTAATTTTTATTTTTTTGGAAACAGAATTTAAGATTTTAATTCTACCTGGTTTTCGGATAATCTCTCATATTATTTCATGTTCATTTATTTGTTTATTTAGCCTGGTGGCGTTATGGCCATGTGGCCTTCTCTTCCAATCATCAGGACAAACATATGTTACATTCAAAGACAAAAATCACAATAATATTTGATACTAAACGATTAACCGAATAATAATAAATATAAGATCAATAATAAAATAAAGTTAAAGACAATTAATCTAGTAAAAGAAAATATATATTCAAAATCTATTGAATTCCTGAAAAATAATCACCGACATCCTTGTACAATTAGTAGAGATATTAAGATGACATTAAAACTCCTTGTGATGTCATGCTTATCATTTTTTCCGAACAACATATATAGTTTTCGAGAAATACGGTTAATATGGGTGGTCTGAAACACCCTGTATAATGCAAAACATAGTAAATTCGAAAAAAAATAGAGTAATATCTTCCTTAATACAAAACAAATATAGGCAATTTTCGACTTTATTAACGCAGTGAAGCATACACATTAATGCAAAAAATATGAATAATAATTAACTAACTGGTACTTGACGCTCTTGAGATTCTCGGCAACCTGAACGTAAGCATTTCATATAGATTCCTATTTTGAGCTCGTAGTTTCCAATCATTCCCTACATAATTCGTCTCCCTCAAACTATCCACCCATAGTAATTCTGCCCGAAGGCAGGTTCTTCACTGCAATCATAGCATTTCCATGCTATGCTTCCAGCTTTACTAGGGAATTGTAGGTGTGGTAGCTTCCCATTGCTTTCCACACCGGTGAATGATGATGATGATGATAATGATAAGGATGATGATGATGATGATGGCCATATGATTTCGGGGACAGCTTGGGCCTTAAAGTTTTCCTGACATTTGTCTTACAGGTGAGGAAAACCCCCGATAAAAACCTCACCCAGAAAAACTGTCCCGACCGGGGATCGAAACCGGGCCTGCTGCGTGACAAGGCAGCACGCTACCTCGAGACCACAGTGGTGGACCCTCAAACTATGGTTAATGGTATTCGGTCCCTCATTCGTGGTCTAATCACTGGGTCTACAAGGATATTACATGCTCCTCTTTCATTTCCTATTCCCATTAGATGCCCTATTCATTGTCTTATTACAACCGGCTTCCTATAAACATCACATAGTTCACTGTTATGTAGAGCTAATAATAAAGTAATATAAAGGTTTGAGTTCATTTATAACTTATTTACATGAATAATCTTCTCTCTCCATGGCGCGACAGGTCTAGAAAGCCCTTGGTTCTACGTGCCGGCTTCTGGCATCAACTAATGTGTCAATCAAAGAGATAGACGGTCATCCAGTCACCGTAGGGATGACATGTGGTCAACATGTCGGATCCCCCGGTCGTTATAGCTGGTATTTACAATCTGGAGCCAATACTTATTGTAGCTACCCTAATGTCTCACAATGCTGGGTGGGTACCTGTCCCATAGTGGCCGAATTTCCAACAGAAAATACCTTCCCCATGGAGACTCGAACCAGCGCAAGTCCCGTAGCTCTGCGCCAAGAGTTGAGCAAAACCGAAATAATTGATTATTTTGTCTACATAGTCATATTATCTTAGTTTAGATATTTTATTTATTTGTTTATTTACTTCACTAGTGACTTAAAATCTACAAATATCAGGAAAATGTAAGGCCCAAATAATCCACGAACACCATCTGGCTATAAAAATCATACATATCACATTGCCTTGTTTAGTTTTATTTATTTTTATTTATTTATTTTTACCTGATGGAGTTAAAACCGTAAGGTCTTCTCTTCCACTTCACCAGGGTTAAATTATACATACAATAAAAATCGCGGTGGATTTTCTGATAGAAGGAGTGGGAGAATTAATTAGATTTTTTTTACATAAGAATAATTCTTGCATTTTTGGTAAAAATACCTATATTTTCTGTTCATTTATGACTTCCTTACGTGAAGGGACGTACCAAGGGCTCCATACTAAGTTTGTCACAAAAGGATTACGATGGGTTATGCTCCTTGCCTCTGGTCCCGAGAGTCGCGGGTTCATACCCGGCCGGGGTCGATGGATTTTTTTAGGATGGAAAAATCCAAGGAGCACGTCCTCCGGGAGGGGCTTTAAGCCGTGGGTCCCGAGTCTGCTCGTAAAAGATCCTTAAGCCTGAATGAAAGGCCTCTAAGCAAAATTTACCGAATTTTCCCGTCCTAGTACTACCTTGGTTTCCTAGATGTCAGTATGAGGCAGAACGCTGACAATGGACCACTCAAATGACATCTATACGAAAACAAGTGTAACTAAATTAGTATGATTCAAATTCTTCCCTGTAGGGGGAGAGCGCCTAAATCTTATCGGGCTTATAAGAAGACAATAAAAATTATGATTAATAATACATAATTGATATAAACTACACAATATAAAGTTGACATGGGACAGAAAGAATAATAGTAATAATAATAAGAAAAACAAAATAATAACCTATAATTAGATTTAGTAAATGGCTTAGTAAAGAAAGTTTAAAATATAAAGGAATAATAAAAGTATGCATGGAACAGAGTAATATATTAATATATACTGTCTAAGTAGATATGTAGTTTTTTAAACTGTATTTGAGTCGGGCAGTCCTTGATATACGAGGGGAGAGAATTACAGAGTCGGGTGGCTGAAACAAGGAAGGATGAGGAAGAGTGAGATATCAGATAGAGGAACAGTCGGAGTTAAATTTTCTCTCGCTTGTGTGTTTAAGTTATGATGGGAGGATAGCGAAAGAAAGCGAGTAGAAACATATTTTTTGAATGCTGTACCTTATTCTAAATACTTGAGTTGTCTCGGAGGGATATCTCCTGATCCATGTGTGGTTAAAAGAAAACTATGTGTGTGTGTGTGATCTAGAGTTTAAAATCCTCTCCCGATAGGTTGTGACCCTGTAAGGCGCGAGTGGCATGGACCATCTAATTGTATCTACAACGGAAGTGTAAACGAAGATAAACCTAGAAAGTTTTTAAAGTATTAGGACGTATCTACCACTTAACCTTTCTCCAAGTTATTTTATATTTTAATTTTTAATATGAGGTAAGATTATTCTTTTTATATTTTAGAAGTCTTTTCAAGTTTCTTTTGTACCAATCAAAAGAAATGCATAAAGACAACTTTTTCCTTATTATTGAAATCAAGAAAATTTTGTTTTAATAATATCCCTTTAAGTTGAAGAGTTTTGGCCATTATACAACAAGTTTGTTGAGAACTTAATATGAATAGATTTTATCTCGCTACGTTGATTAATATGTGTATGAGTTACTATTAAGAAGAAGACTTGATCAATAATTCAATCTTTCAGTTCGCTACCGCTGGGTTTTCCTTCCTTTTGAAACGGATAGCATCACGACAAAAGAAAACTATTGTTCTTTCTGTCTCAATGGTCTCTTTGTGTATCTTTCAAAGAAGATTTTTCCCTTGTCAGCAAGACAAGATGAATGTCTATCTGAAGAGATTGAAGGGAGAGTGGGGAAGGGCAAGGAAAATAAATGCCACGGACAGAAAGGATAATGTTGAACGTAAGGATTCAGTAGCAAGCCTCTGTTGAATCCAATAAAGAATAGTGGTTTGCAGTAAAATAAGAATAGGACAAACAAATAATTACATCACAAATACACCACATCACTGACCTCAAGTATCAAGAGATGTTTTCAAAACATTCCATTTTTTTTCACTAAGGTATTAGCTCTTCTCAACATGTATAGATGTTAAAATATATATGTAGTCAATATGCCCATTTCACCAATTAATGTTTTAAAATGGTCAACAAGTTTCTACAGCCAAGCTGTCATTCTCAAGACCAGATATTTGAGTCAATATCTGGTCTTGAGAATGACAGCTTGGCTGTAGAAACTTGTTGACCATTTTAAAACATTAATTGGTGAAATGGGCATATTGACTACATATATATTTTAATATTATATCACCAAGAAGATCACTTGTGTATTAAAAAAAAATGTATAGATGTACCTCACATTTAAATTAGACACAGACTTTATACTTGCAATGAATAAAATTTGGACAAATGTACAGGGAAATTCGGGTAATGTGGACCCTTCTGTTTGAGTTGACTCTGTTAATATTTTCTTTAATTATAACGATGAGTTATTTCGGGCTTTGTGGTCGTGGTCCATTACTGGTGTTCCTCCAGACGTTCCTTCCTCAGCTGCGGAGGGCATTTTCAGTGGCGAGTACTTCTAGGAAACAACACCTAAAGCTCGGAATCACTCAATATTATGATTACCGGCCATGAAAGTTTACATTCAACTATTTTCTTTAATAGGTGCTGCCCTCGAACAAAACATATTTTAACTTCTTCCCCTCATCAACTTTGACGGGTTCAAGGCCAGTCTCATTTATTCTTTGTGTGAAGAAGGGTTTATTTGTAAAATTTATGAAATTAACCATTTAAAAAGTTTTTCAAGCTAAGAATTAAACCTTAATTTCTGCTATTAAATATTACAAATGCTGAAAAAAAACTCCTAAATATATTACATTATGTAGATGCTGTTTTAATATACTGATGAGTTTGGTTTGATATTACGTGACATGGTGGCTGTATAAAATAATTAAACATAACAAAGGAATTCGGTTAATATGGACCCTCTGGGTCCACTTTACACGAATACGTATATTTTATCAATGATGATACTCTCTGTAAAAACCATTCACTTGATTAATTTTATCTAATATCCTTGTAATTTTACTAAACCCAAAGTCCGTCGCTTTCTGCAGTTGAATGACGTGTGAATGTTATAACCAACAAACGTTTTGAAAACATTAAATAACAATCAACGCTTTATAATTATGATCAGTCATAAATATGTTCAGATTAATTTGTGCCTGTCTGTATAAATTAATAGAGTGAATAAACTTAAAAATAGATTAAAAGGTATGATTTACTCTAGGGTCCACTATATCCGTATATGAAAGTTAAAGTAGATCTTTCTTTTATTTTAAAAAGAGTTAATAAATTATGAAGATGTTTCCATATTTAGATAAAATAACAATGCTATTTCATCGTTACAACACTAATGATATTCAATGTAATTAAACAACTTTCAAATCCCTTAATTAAAAGAAGAAAAACAACAAATTCAAAACAGGGGACCAAATTACCCTAAGTTCCTCTGCTTAATAAAGCATCTGTTCATTGATTTCATATTTAAATGTGGACGTAATCGGGAAAAATCCAAAATATGAACCACTGTTATTAGACAATCCATTATCATCCCGTTTCCAATATCTATCCTCAACCATAATTTAAACACAAGATCACAACATAGTATCTTGCTTAATATACCGCAACATAGGACATCACATCACTCCATGGCATATACCATCTTCACTTCTCGCAACTGGAATTCTCTACCACAAGAAATAAGGGGCTGCCGGACATTGGCATCTTTTAAAAGAAATCTAAATTTATATTTTCTCTAACCTCGACTTCATTATTACCCAGTGTAAGGTATATATATATATATATATATATATATTAACTGGTGTTTCTCGTATAATTTATCAGAACTATGAAGAAATGAAATGGGAAACTACAGGAAGAGAAAACTGGTTCCATTGCCTTTAGATAATGATGGTGGTCTAGTTTTACTTTGACTTATGTGATTTGTGTTACCAATATGAAAGGTTAAGTATTACTTTATTCGGACTTACGATCTACAAGTTAAAAATATAAATTACATGTAAAAAAATTATACACATTTCAAAAATTCGAAGAATAAAACTAAAATTTTAGCATTTAAAGGACATGTTACCGTAAGAACAAAAATAGTAATTGATAATACAATTTTAGAGGAAGTGAACAGTTTTAAATAACTAGGTTTCAATTTATCGTATGTTAAAATTGACGATATTGATGACAAAAATAAATTTAATGCAATGTGTGGTACTATTAAAAGAACCCTTAAGAACACGAGAAAAGGAACAAAAATAAAATTTTAATAAAGTAATGGCTGTTTATTGATGTATGGATCAGAATGTTGGACGATCACTAAAAGACAAGACCAAAGATTGGAAGCAGCTGAGATGAGATTTTTAAGAAATATAGCAGGATATACTCTGCTGGATAGAAAGAAACTAAATATTTTCAAACCTACAGACCGAATAATGAAATATATGAACGACTGGAAAGAACATTTGATAGAATGCCAGAAGGAAGATTTCCAAAATTATTGCTAAATTATAAACCGCACGGAAGGAGAAATGCTGGACGCCCATACAAAAGATGGTCTGAACAATTTTAACAATTCTAGCTTTCATGAAACCGAAACGAGTCAACAGGCTTAATCCCTGGATGACGATGATGATAATGATGATGATGATGATGATGATGATGATGATGATGAAATTATAAACGTTCTCTAAGATATTGGTTTCAGTCAATATCTTCTTCGAAATATTTTTTTTTATCCTTAGAAGATTCTAATAATAATTTGCAGTATTGTAAAATGCAAATATCATGACATAATTCCGAGCCCAATGGGGATTACATCCTTGTTAGAAATCACCATGTAAATACATTTTATTAACCACCAACTGATCTTTCGTAAATAAAACGAAATAATGTAAAATATATGTATTACTGACTGTAGACTACAACATTCAACTCAATCGACTAATGAAGCCTATGTAGCAAAGAATGAATTTAAAATACCTGGAAAATTGTTTTCACAAGTACTTTTTCTATATTATAATGAGGGCAAGAAAACTTCTTATTAGAAATGGAAGGCGTGGCAAGTCAATTTTTCTGAATGAGAGGGTAATTACCTACTTGGCCAAGAGTCATGATCAGGAATATTACAAGAGAGAAAGAGACGGAAAGAGAGTGAAAACTTCAAAAAACTTTTCACTAAGTGGTGGTGATGGGGGAGTGAAAAACTGCGGAAACTTAGCTTGACTCGTAATTTTTCTCTATTCTAAACGACTCTGACTGCATTATTGACTTCTCCGTTTGGGGATTATGAGTCGTAACTCCGATTTACATCGCTTGTAAGGTATTCGCTACAAATAGTCGCACCAAGTTCAATTTCCTCGTTCGAATGACACCCTGGTTAATATCCATAAATTATACGAACCCCCTTTCCCTCCTCAAACAGCCTTCTGTCGCATATAACGGAGTTCCTATAATCTCTCAGCCTACCCAGTCAATTGTAGTTAAAGGTAATAAGTCCATGAAACTCGTGACTGCTGAAATAGCAGATGAGGGATAAATTTGATGGCTAGCAAGATGACACCGGTTTTAGTGATGGATGTTGCGTAATCATCTACGTATTCAGTCGATTCTGAATGTAGTCAAGCGTTTCCAAGATAGGGATGCTATAAAGCTAATAGCAAAATTATCTACCTGCAATTCAAATCTATAGCTCTGTCGGGCGATATGCTTCACTCAAATGATACCCGGCCAGTAAACACATTTTCAAGTTTGTTTAGATCGTGTAATTACTTGATCCAAAGTCAAATATAAAACTACCTAAGTTTAAAATTAATATAAAATTATAGAATATTCACCTGAAAGGTCCGTCTCCTCAACTGAATTAAGTTGAGCAGACGGACCTTTCAGGCGAATATTCTATAATTTTATATTAATTTTGAATAAACCTCAACGGAACACATCATGAATCTTATAAAAGTTGATTACCTTAATTTAGTATAGAAAACATTTTTAAGACATTAATGAAAACTATATAATTTATATTTTTACATCAATCAAAATTTAACACCTTCATACGTTTTTAAATGAAGAGTAGGGCAAACTCGGCTAATTTTGTGACACGGATATTTTCGTTATTATTATTATTATTATTATTATTATTATTACTATTATTATTATTATTATTATTATTATTATTTTCGTTTGTAACGAAGTTATACTGGCTATAAAAAACATTTTTTTTTCTGTCTCGTAGATGGCATAAGTCTAATTTCTTGCTGTGTTTTCATATCTGTGATAACAGCGTTCCTTGGGTGTATCTTACGTTAACTTGTGGAGGAAGTGTTTTCATTCATGTTGGCAGTTGTTATATTTAATACTTGTCTGTGTTAGAAGAACATTTTTGAGTAGATATTCGTCAACACTAAAGGTGAACGGATACAATGTCGAAAATGTAATCTGTGGTTCCATGAAAAGTGTCAAGGATTGATACTTTGCAAGTGAAATTTTAAATGCATTGGATGTAACATGGAGAGTGATTAAAAAGTTTGTCACAAATTTACTCTAATACTATCATGAAATTATCAGAGTTCTTCAAACCTCTAGAAAAAAATATAAATTTTATATCATATTGGTGATAAAATGAAATATACATTCAACAGCTCAGCATATATATATTTCATCCATATATCCTTAACTTTAATATTCCTAAGACTATAACCAGAAATTATTATAATATTAAGGTATTCATTCATAGTGTTCTGCTCAAGAGCAGGTCTTTCACTGCAAACTCAACATTCTCCACTCTTTCCTTGACTCAGCTTTCCTTTTTGTATCTCCATACAAACCATTTATTTTAATATTGTCTATCATCTGATGTCTTTTTCTGCCTCTAACTTTCTTTCCGTTGACCATTCCTTCCAGAGCATCCTTCAGCAGTCAGTTTCTTCTTAGCCAGTGGCCAATCCAATTTCTTTTCCTCTTCTTTATGAGTTCCAGCATTGTTCTTCTTTCACCCACTCTGTCTAGCACATCTTCATTTCTTACTTTGTCTGTCCAGTTTATACGTTCCATCCTTCTCCATACCCCCATCTCAAAAGCTTCCAGTCGCTTTTCCTCATTCCGTCGTAATGTCCACGTCTCCGCTGCATATAATGCTACACTCCACACAAAGCACTTCACTAGCCTCTTTCTTATTTCTCTTGCCAAAGGTCCGCAGAAAATGCTTCTCTTCTTGTTGAAAGCTTCTTTTGCCATTGCTATCCTCTGCTTTACTTCTTGACCGCAGTTCATGTTACTATTGATAGTACAATCCAAGTATTTGAAGCTCTCCACTTGCTCAATGGCCTCATCTTTAATCTTCATGTTTATCTTCCTTTGTTTCTTCCCTATAATCATGGCCTTCGTCTTATTTATATTTATCTTCATCCCATAATCCTCGCACTTGTCATTCAGTATTAAGGTATAATAGTCTAAAAATTTAGTATCACGAAATTAGCCGAGTTTGCTATATTCCATCCATCCATAGTAATTCTGTCTGAGGGCAGGTCTTTCACTGCAATCATAGCATTTTCATGCTATGCTTTGCAGCTTTACTAAGGAATTATAGGTGTGGTAGCTTCCCGTTGCTTTCCACACCGGTGAAGGATGATGATGACAATGATAAGGATGATGGTGATGGCCAGATGATTTTCGGGGACCGTTGGACTCTAAGCTTCCTGACATTTGTCTTACAGGTGGGGAAAAACTCCGAAGAAAAACCTCACCCAGGAGCCTGTTCCGACCGGGAATCGAACCCGGGCCGCTGCGAGACAAGGCAGCACGCTTCCTCGAGACCACAGCCGTGAACTTTGCTATATTAGGGGAACATGAAAATGAAAGTAGAAGTAAGGGAACGAGTTTAGACAAATACTAAGGACAAGCAATATAGCAGTTGAAAATAATGTGCTATATTGTAATATTCAGGAAAATGGACTTGAGTAAGTGCTGCTGAAAATGAAATATCAAGGAAAATAAAACGTGGATACAGGTGTAAAAGCAGTCTGAAAAAAGTACCCAATAAAGGCGATTTCTTTAAATTCCATACTCCTGAAGTAAATCGAACTATTCTGTATTCAGATTATAGCGCAAAATGGATACCGCATATCTCTGGATGTCTCATCCTTGGGGTTCAGTCCCAAAAAAAAAAAAATTGGTTACAGCCCAAAAAAAAAAAATGACTCATCAACATTATTATCACAATCTTGCAACATATCATGTATTATATCATTGTTATTATTTGCTACTCATTGCGAAGAAAGAAATTCATATATAGGGTGTTTCTAAATTAGACCGAAAAAGTTTGAGAACAGATAGATAACCTTCGTTGAAGCATATTTTTTTAAGGAACCTATGGCCTGCGACGCTTCGTTTCAGTGCTAGAAGGAACTTACAGGAAAGAATTAAAGGAAACGGATAAACTCTCCTTTCAGTACAAGAGGGGTTGTCGTTACTACTATCGCTTCATTTGTTATATCTATTGGAACCATCTGTTGTTATCCGTCTTCGGAATAAGGAATGGTTGGTGAACCCCATTTAGTCCTGCTGTACATATTGTACTCTACAGTTCAATGTTTCTTAGCTTGTAGCCCTGAATATCAGATGCAGCATGTGCTTTCAACATGACGGAACACCATCTCACTTTGGTAATGAAGTCTTGGCCACCTGACAGCTAAATTTGGCTCTCGTTGGATAGATAGGGGTGGGTCCACTGTCTGGCCGGCACGCTAGCCTGTCTACATTTATTTTTGGGGCCTACGTGGAGGCAATGGTTTATGAAACTGATATTGGCCCAGAAGACGATAGAGTAGCACGCATTGTCAGCGCAGCAGCTGAAATAAGGAAAACTCCTGGCACATTTGGAAGGGTGCGACAAAGTATGGCACATGTCAATACATTGTTTGTATGGATGTCAATGGACGTGTGTTCCAGCACTTGTTGTGATGGGTCAATAAACTAGATCCATCCTGACAATGTAACACTGGGATTATTTTTTTTAGAATTAATTGCATTTTGTTTCAGCTTGTCTGTAAAATATTTGGATCAACACACAGAATTATGTAACACAGAATGACTTGTTGTTTGCACGTACCTACTTCCTTCTATTGCTTCATCTAAGACTCCTCTTGCACTGAAACGAAGCGTCACATCCTATAGGTTCCTTAACAAAATATGCTTCAATGAAGGTTAACTATCTGCTCCTAAAGTTTTTCGGTCTAATTTAGAAACACCCTGTATATATATATAATTTTTTAATTTGCTTACTTGTTATAGTCAGCTACTAGATGGCAGTGAAGACGGAGTTCTCGCGACATCTAGTAATAATGGAGAATATAATACATATATAAGAAAAATAAATGTTTGAATTGGATTCGCCTGGTGGTGTAATGGATATCACACTGAGGTACAGACTCAGAGATCCGGGTTCGAATCCCGGCCAGGCATTTATTTTTCTTATCATACCATATATATACTTACATACCTCGTACATCCCTCGTGAACACCTGGGTGCTTCCCAGCGGGGGTTTTCGTTACCAATCTAATTTTGTTACCTTATTTCCCTATATCATCAATAGAATGGATAACAATACAATTCCGAAACAGATTCTTCATTACAAATCACTATGACGAAGACATATAGGAAGACCCAGTAAAAGATGAACATACCAATAAGGTCTAATCTTTCAATGCTGCTGATGATATTTCTTTCAACATGCCTGTGAGTGAAATTTGGTCAACACATTGCTTAAGTTGTCTAATAGGCAATTAAGGTATAACTTTGATGGGAATGACGGTTAAATTTTGTTCAGAGGCACTAATTTAGACTCGAGATTTTTTTACGAGTCCAAAAATCTTCAAACTCGGGAGCCATGACCTGTAGTCCATTCCGCAGAACTTGTCCCTTGGATTTTCAATTCTAAAAAATTCATCGTCTCCGGTGGTTTGAATCACAACGATCGAAACTAGCGGCAAGGAACATATCCACGAGGTCACCCCGGCTGATTTACTAATAACTGACGGCAAGTTCCGCAGGTATCCATCGAACACACACAATTTGTATCTTATGTTTGCTATGTATCCTTGTTCTCTTTTACGAACTCACATCAGATTCTATTTGAACTCCACTTGTGTAAACGGAATTCCTTTTAGACAACGCAATAACGCCGAATCTGACTTGTCAGGCTATTTTCTGAACTTATTTCTTACTTATTAATCTCCAATCACATGTTTTCATACAATGGGATCTTAATGATGTATTCTATCGATTTTTGACTTGTATTCGTCTTTATTTACTTTAGGCAAATATATTTGTCTGGCAGCATTAATTTTCACAAAATAAATTAATTTAATTTAATAGAATTCAATAATGTTCACAAAATTGTCTTCTTCCTCTTCTTCTTAATCGTAATGTGTAGGATTTTCATCCTGTTTATTTTCAAAATCACTCCTCGGAGGAAGACGCATTGGATGTGCATTCACTGTCTATCCATCTTCCACTTGTTCTTCTCCCGTCCATTGGTCTATCTTCTTTAGCTCTTTTTTGCAAGTCGGTTGTCTTCCATTCTTTCTATATGACCCTTCCAATATTTTCGTCTATCTATAATAAATTTGGTTATGTCTTGAATATGACATTTGTCCCTAATTTCTGTGTTGTGTATTTTATCAAATAATGTTTTCCTCTGAATAGTTCTTAAGACCTTCATTTCACATGTGCGTATTATTTGTTTAGTTTTTGTTGTATCAGCCCTAGTTTCTGCACCATATACGATAACTGGTGAACTACAAAATTAAGTAATTTAATTTAATAGAATTTCAATAATGTTAACAAAATAAAGTAATTTAATAGAATTTCTTTGATATTTGAGGTAATTTTTGAAACTAAATATGAAATATAAGGAGGTTTGAAATTGTATAGTTATCATTAGCTTGAAATTATTAATCAATGAAACTGTCAAGTAGTAATATTAGTGAATCCTCTAATATGTGTCAGGGAAACACAAAACTAAGGAGTTCAGTCATTTATTTAATGTGAAACATTTATCTAGAGAAGTACGTATAAATTGGTCACTTTTTGAATCGATAAGTGTAAGGCTAACAGCAAAATGATGTTTACCTCAAAACTTTTTGTATTTATAAACAAAGAATAATTTGAATTTGTGGATGATATTACAAACCATCCATTTTAAATATTTTATTAATTACTGGTTCACCGCTTTAATAGCGGTAACAAACCATAGATGCGAATGTAAAAGTTAATCAAACTGCTGAACAAATCATTATGAAATAGGATGCTTCTTCTCCTCATGGAATTTTTATTTTTATAAATAATTTTAAATTCATGTTACAATTCGTCAGAAAGCAGAAGAATAATTTGACTGATTGATTGATTGGTTGATTGACTGAATGCTCCCTGATCTTCCAGTTTGTGACATTGGTTTTCCCCATGCCAGGCGTTACATAACAGACAAATTTAGTTGCGCTTATCTCCCTAAAAATCTCAGTGAGTAACTTGTGGTTGGTACATTACTCGAGGAGATTCAAATACGAAACTAAGGTATTATTTGGATGGTGGACACCAATTATATTTTGCCCACAGGCACTATGTAGAATTGAGGTTCTTTTACGATTCCAACTCGGTACCCATGGCTTACAATCCGTCCCGGAGCACTTGTCACTTTGATTTTCCCATCCTAAAAAATCCATCGACCGCGGCCGGGAGTGAACCCTCGACCTTTGGAACCAGAGGAAAGGGACATGATCATTAAAAGGCCGTGGCCGACAGAAGACTAATTTATATCTGCAATATTATTATAAATAAAAACTAAAAATATTTCATTAATTTAAATACAATGCATCGCTATTTCATGACATTTTAAGTATGACAACTCCTTAGGTACGTGTTTTCTAATATTAAAAAAAATGATGCATTTAAGTCAGACATAAATTGTAAAAAAATATATTTAGCCATCTCCAATATCACTTCAAAATTATTTCATTTACCGCTGCAGTTTCGGGGCACGTCATCACCTCGAAAGCAGCGAAGCCTGGATTCGATCCCCTGTAGGGACAAGTTTGCTGCACGAGGTTTTTAAGGATTTTTTCCTCCCCTGCAATTCACATGCCAGGAAACTTAAGACTGAAAGAGTCCCGAACAGTATTTTACCTCATAACCATTCTAACAAAAGAAAGAATGCCTTATAAAATTCTTCATGGAAAAATGGATGGTACAATAAAGTTGAAGATCAAGGAAGAGATGGTTGTAACCCGTAGAGGAAAACTTGAAGATGAGAAATACAAGATGGTGGGAGAAAGTGTTTGGCATGTTAGAATGTATCGTATTATGAAGGTGGCTAAATTTCATCTCGAGCTATGACTTCTGGAAGAAGCAGAAGAAGAAGAAGAAGAAGAAGAGGAAGAAGAAGAAGAAGTAGAATTGCCCTATCATATTAGCTTTGTTTAGAATTAAATAAGAAAATGACATATCTTAAATATTCATATTGTTTCAGAGATTGGTTTGGCGTTGAGTTTATCACTTATACGGGAAGGCCCTCCAATGTCCTTATATGGTGAAAGAAAAGGTGACTGATCCAGAGTTAAAAATCCTATTTTCACAGGTTGTGTCCGTCCAAGACCCCGGGAGCGCGAGACATATAAAAGTACTTATAAAGGGAGCAGTTAAATTAAGGGGAAGGAAAAAAGAAAAGAAAGAAAATAGAAATTTAGATATATAACTAGCTAATACCCGGCGTGCGCTGCTTCTCCTAAATAAATGTTGTCTTTTTACCACCAGCCGTGCGCTGTTATGGTTGTCCGGGAATCTGCATCAATGAAAGAGAAAAATGGTTATTGTGAGTTATCAGTAAAAGATAAACATATGCTGTCGCGGACTTCTTTTTGTAGAGTTTTTTGAAATATTCAATTCTGTGTACATTAATTTGGTGTATTTGTAATGGTTCAGGCAGCGTAATCCATTTAAGCGTCAAAATAGGAACTTTATTTCACGTTTTCACTATAAAGAGTGATTTTTAGAGGTGAAGGGGTTGAGTTATTACAACTCTCTTATAGCCTATGTTCATCCCGGAATCTCCTGGACATTTTTCAAAAAGCCCATCTCAATCGGATGAACGGTATGGCAGAGCACGCTTGCCCGGGAATCTACTTATCCGAACATCTTGGCATCCGTTAAAGATAAACATATGCTGTCGCGGACTTTTTTTTTGTAGAGGGTTTGAGATATTCAATTCTGTATACATTAATTTGGTATATTTGTTATGGTTTAGGCAGCGTAAGCCATTTAAGCGTCAAAATAGGGACTTTATTTCACGTTTTTCACTATAAAGGGAGATTTTTATGGGTGAAGGGGTTGAATATCACAACTCTCTTATAGCCTATGTTCATCCCGCGAATCTCCTGAACATTTAAAAAAAAAACATCACAATCGGATCAAAGGTATGGCCGCACATAAAGTACGAATAAACAAACAAACATACATTCATTCATTTTTATATATTGGATTATAATTTTTACAATTTACTCTTAGTTTTAACTATCGAAAATTTGGTAGCACATCGCCATTATTAAAATATAAAATGAAAAAACTCAATAACTCTAAGGTTGAGTCTCCTCAACCTGTTAAAAAAATTTAAAATGCTGTAGGCCTTTGGGAACCGACTGTATCTTCAGCAAAAGGGTTTTTTTTTGGCTGAACAACCTCCTGCAGGAGATGAAAGCTATTTCGAAAGATCTATAGTTTTTTAAATACTAGCAAGTTGAATAGACTGAACTTTAGAAGTATTCAATTTAATTATTTTATATTTTATTCTTATATTGTGACCTGATGGAATTTTTATCATGAAATTTTATTACATTGATGGACATCTTTTCTTGCTAACAATTGTTAGTGTTCGATTTATTCTTTATTTATGTAGGTGATAAAAATATTGTAGTGGAATATCATTATTTGTGTAAATAGTATTAGTAATGTGTAAAAAAAGAATAACATTTCCAATGCTTTTACGTTTAGCTAAAGCACAATCGTAAAACAGCTATTGAAACAGGAGTCTAATGTGTTAGTTTCGTTGGTCGTCAAGAGCAACAAGAAATCGATTTTCATATATTGTGTATTCAAGGAGGTTCGAGAAGAGACTTAATCCTGAAATTTAGAGAAGGGACTAAAGTTTTAAAAGTAAGGGAACTCCCTACACAGGAATAATGCCTTATCAGTGTTGTCTCGGGACCTATCAGAATTTCAAGTGAAACACGTACCAAGCATGTGTAAAAAGCTCCACTCTTTCCCCGAAGTCTTTCAATACCAGGCAAAGTGTATCAGCGTTTAAAAAATGCAACAGAGATCCAACGCCACGAAGTTTTAGAATCTTGTGCAGAGATATAACAAAGTATTGGCAATGAAGCAAAGCTCATGAAAATAGGTTTTGTTCTTTTCGTGTTTGAAAAAAAAAATACAATAACTAACCTATAGACACTAAAAAAAAGCTGGAGGTTCATGACCGCGCGGATATATACTCTCTACACATCCTTATCGAGAAGTAATATTTTCCAATTATCCCCTGTATAATTTACTTCCCTCAAAACACGGTTAATGTTATTTTGCCAACTCATTCCTTGGCCTATTTACTGTGCGCGGATATACGCTCTCTACACATCCTTATCGAGAAGTAATATTTTCCAATTATCCCCTGTATAATTTACTTCCCTCAAAACATGATTAATGTTATTCTGCCAACTCATTCCTTGGCCTATTTACTGTGCGCGGATATATGCTCTCTACACATCCTTACCGAGAAGTAATATTTTCCAATTATCCCCTGTATAATTTACTTCCCTCAAAACATGATTAATGTTATTTTGCCAACTCATTCCTTGGCCTATTTACTGTGCGCGGATATATGCTCTCTACACATCCTTATCGAGAAGTAATATTTTCCAATTATCCCCTGTATAATTTACTTCCCTCAAAACATGGTTAATGTTATTCTGCCAACTCATTCCTTGGCCTATTTACTGTGCGCTTTCCCTCTGGTTTTTCTACAAAATTTTATTTTCCCTCTTATTCCCAATTGGTGCCATATTTCTTCCCATCGCGATCTAGGAGATAACTGTTCTTATAAAAACTGGTTTACATTAAAGACTATGTAGCTCACTGTCATATAGTCTTCTCCTTTAATCTGTCTGTTTTTCTCTATTTGGTTCAAAAATTCCCATAAGAACATTAATCTGAAATACTCGTATCCCTAAAAATAAGAGACCATGCTTCGCATACATATAATATACGGGGCTATTAAAAAATATTGAACAGACTTCAAACATTTATTTCTTCCAAACTACAAAAAATGTAAACACAACTCTAATATTCCTGGAAAGAAAAAAGTTCAAATTTCACTATTTTATGCATTCAAAATGAGCACCATGTGTTACACGACAAATACCAAAACGGTGGCTCATTTCTTGCCACACACGAATCAGCTGGTATCTAGTTATCGAATTCATAGTTTCAACAATTCAATGTCGCAGATTTTCAAGAATATCACGCATAGGGGGATAAAAACACTGTCTTTTACGTAACCCCACAGATAAAAATCATATGAGGTTGGGTCTGGTGACCTGGGAGGCCACCGGCGATGAAGTTGATCCACCCCTTCTCTTCCAATCTAACAGCGCCAATACAACTATGATTGCAACTTCAAGCAACAAAGCCAATGTAGCCATGATCGGAACTTCAAACTTTTCTCTTTCTAGGAACGTTGGAATTGTGTTCCTATGTATAGTGTATATCTATATTTGTCAAATATTTATTTGTATTTGTGCTGGTTGAGTGGAAGAGAAGGCCTTATGGCCTTAACTCTGCCAGAATAAATAAAGCATTATAATTATTATTAATATTATTAATATTATTATTATTATAGTTTGGAAGAAATAAATGTTTTAAGTCTGTTCCTTCTTTTTGAATAGTCCTATATAATTATATGTGTTTGAGTATAACTTTTTATAGAGAAGTTATGATGGCAAGAGTTCTTGAAATGAGTAATATCATGCGTTTCAGAGTTAATCCTGTGTTTAATTTCTCTCTGGTGTTCATCCCTCTTTGTTATGATTGATCCTAGGTATTTACACACACACACATAAGGACTTCATTAGACTAAAAGTAAGATACATACAATGTTATTTACATATATGGGCTACGCGGGCAGTAGGCCGTACGTGCTGTTGACAGTCCGTTACAATAAGTTGATGTTTTGGTAATAATATACTTAAAACAAAAAAGAAAACACAATAATATTACAATTAGACAACAATACAATTATATTATACATTAACTTAGTTATGTAGAATTATTAAGAATTAATGGTATTGCAATTTGTTAACATATTTATTTGTTCATGAATGAGCGTTGTTCTTATTTTCCGCGTTTTGTCCAGAAATCTATCCGCGTTTATCCAATTTTCTGGGCTTACCAATAACTCGTAGCATGCCAATCGTTCAAGATTTGAATTTAGAAATATTTTCGGTAATATGTGACGCCTCCAATATTCCAAATCGTTACATTTTCCTAATATATGTATCTCGGCTTCAATGGTCCAGCAGATTGGACATATTATCATATCGTGATCGTCGCTAATTTTTAAAAATGTTCATGCCCCTAACCTGAACCAAGCAAGCCCTGATCTCTCTTTAAATTCTAGATTGAATATATAAGATTCTTTTCCCCAAACTTCTTTTAGGTCTCTTTGTAAAAAACAGTGATCGTTTTCCCGCACTTTCCGCTAAAATATTTTGTCGGTTTATATCTAAGTACCTCCTTCTTATTTTTCTCCACATATTCATATTCAGCTATGTATTCAACATTTTGTTCATTATACATTAATTTTTCATTTCTATTATACGTAGAATATATTTCTACATGTGACCATATATTTAATTACTTAAAGCTAAATTTTGCAAATATGGTTAATCAGTTCTTAACAGTTGTGTAACATTCAATCTCCAATTAAGGTCAAAAGTCATCTCATACAGTGGAGGAAATTGGTATAAAGCCACTAACATTTAGTGGTATAACAACCTGAAATATTTATGCAAATACCGTATGTGTGTCATAGATTACATATAATTATCTTGGACATAATTTCATACAGGTCTCCTCATTTTGTATTTATTATATATGTAAATAATACGTAAAATCTAAGAAATCGCTGTCCTAGGGGTGGAAATCGGTATAAAGACAGGCCAACTTCTGGCTCTTACAGAGACATAAATGTAAACAAAACACTGCAATTACATGGAGACGACGTGTCTGTGAGCATCGTTCATCATTTACAAGTCAGCAGTACGTACAATGCCACGTGGAAAGCCTCTATCAAATGAAGAGAAATCAAGAGTTAGTGCCTTCAAGAAGATGGGCCTTTCCAATAGACAAATACCTACGAAATTGGGGCTTCAAGTTGTGTCATTGATAATTTTGTCAAACTGCACAATATGGAAAAAAACGGGAAATATGGATGGACAAGAAAATTGTCTGAGCGCACTAAACGTCACATTTTACGTAAAGCAAAATGTAAGAGTATGTTTTCTTCTCAAATCCAGACTGATTTGAAGTTGCCAGTAACAGCCAGACGAGTAAGACAAGAACCTAAAATAAAAAAAAAAACACCTCTGAACGATGCATATAAGAAAGTTAGAATGACTTTTGCTGAAGAACACATGTCCTGGACCTCAGAATGGAATAAAGTAATGTTCAGTGATGAGAAGAGGTTTAATCTGGACGGGCCTGATGGCCTTCAGTATTACTGGAACGACCTCCGTACTGAAGAACAAGTTAGAATGAGTAGAAACTTTGGTGGTGGAGGCGTTATGATTTGGGCTGCATTCTGCTTTAAAGGAAGATCAAAAATAGCATGGATACACATCAAGATGAATTCTGAGTCCTACACTGAGGAGCTTCTAGAGTCCTAATTGATACGAATGTATGAGGAATTTGGCGAAGATCTAATTTTTCAGCCAGATAATGCTTCCATTCACGTGTCTGCCAAATCAAAGGAGTGGTTCAGGAAGAAAGAAATACCTCTTTTGATATGGCCAGTCAGAAGTCCTGATTTAAACCCGATTGAGAACTTATGGGGGATCCTGGCAAGGCGTGTGTATCGCAATGGACGGCAGTTTGGGACAGTGACTGAGCAGAAAAATGGTATTCAGTGGAAGAAATAAACACCCTCATCAAGTCAATGCCAAAGAGAATCTTCCAAGTAATTAACAACAATGGAGGTTCAACTAAATTTTAGAACTTTGTTGTAAACTTTGCGCTCAGTCTTTTTGGTTTAATCTGTGAAATGCGCAAAGTGCCTTTATGCTGATTTCCACCCATATGTGAGAGTGGTTTCAGTTTTCATGTACTTTTTTGGACGGAAATGGATAATTAATTTTGACATTATTTGTGTGTGTTTTATACTCAATCACCTCCTAAGTTAATATAGAAAAATGCCAAAGAAGGAGTAAATAAACTTGTGTTAACCCTTTTAACAAGTGTCTTTATACCAATTTCCTCCACTGTACGAATCTATACTCCTACTTCATTTTAACGGTGGATATTGAGTATCAAGTGTAAACGACTATACAGCAGATAATTTAGACTCAGACCCTGAGTTTCCTATCTCAAATTATTCGCTAATATTGTTTCTATAATCTAACTAACTGGCATATCGACCCAGGGCAAGCGTTTATAAGCTCTTCATATTTAGCTATTATTTTCCAATTGTTCCCTGAATAATTCACCTCCATCATATCATGGTAGATATGATTTGCTCCCTTAATTCTTGCCCTGCCCTCTGATTTTCCTACAAGGAACTTCCATGCCCTTAATTTTTCATTTCTCCACTAGTGTCACATTTCCTGGATATCGCAGCGTATGAGACTTAACTTTATTATTAATTTTTTTTGTATAAAGTTCATGCAGCTCACTGTTATATAGTTTTCTCCATTCACCTGTCAGATCTTCTATTCTTTGTCCCAAAATTGTACTCCCTATATAATTATGCTGGTTAAGATAATTGGTTTGCACTGTACACTTTCCAGAATTTTCTTGCATAAGAGTATTATGTTAGACATATAAAATTACCAGTGAGGAAAATGAGAATACATGACAAAATGAAAGATGTTAAATAATTAAAATAACTATTCTACAAGAAGTTAAATAACTCTGAGTAGCCCATTTAAAGTTTACCATGAAAACTACTGAAACGTAGGACGCGAGTATTAATTAAATTAGAAAAAACTATCTCGAATATATAGATCAAATTTTTAGAAGCACATATAAATGGTAGATCAGCCAATAATAGTGAGAGTAGAGCCTGATGTTTTGCTTTCACACTATAATGAAATTTATTCACTATAAGATGTTAAAATAATGTTTTCATATACCGGTATAAGGTAATCCGATTAATTCAAGCCCTTCATACAATTCACAAAAATTCAGTACTCTCCAGATATACTGTACTCGATTTGATGAAAATCTCTTTGCGCGAAATCAAACTTTGTTTTGGGCTAGAAATAAACATAAAAAAACCGAAAACTGAATTTTAGATTAATAATTTTTTTGTTACGTGATTTGTCAATTATCAAAATTATTTGTATTTTTTACCAAAACAATAGGAAATTCTTTCATGGAAATTCAGTTTTTATCATTTGTAACACAGTATGTATTTGTTAATATTTTACTTATTTTACACTGCAGCCAACAAATCTTAACATTGGAAATAAAAATGAAGCACAGTTTTACATAAATGTGATAAAAACAATCAGAGAAGTTGAGTTGTTAGAAAATGACAAATAATTAAATCTTACAAATATCACATAGGATAAAAAGGGACTAAAGCGATTAATTGCATAATCAATGTCGACATGAATATAAAAATAATATGAATCAAGAAAATGTAATTGGAATTCAATTCAATATTCCGTAGAAATTATATTTAAATTCCTGAAATGAGAATCTGGATAACTTTTTGAACGAAAAACAAAATTAGGTTTACAAACATAACTGACAGGAACATATAGTTTAAAGTAATATAAGTGCCTTATATTTTAGTGAAGTTCTTAAAAATGTAAGCTCTTAAGCATCAGAGATATGAATGATGATGATGAAATCATCTTAAGAGATACTACATATTGATGGTGTTCATAATTCTTGTGCACGTTTTATTTGTGGTATTCGCAAATTTGACCATGTTACACCGTCCCTGGAACAATTATCGTGGCTTCGTCTAAGAGATCGTAGAACTGTCCATTCCTTATCCCTTCTCTATAAAATACTTCACACATCATCGCCTAATTATTTATCACGCCTCTTCATCAGACTATCCGACACACATAATCTTGACACTCGATCCCATCAGCACATTGTCCTTATATCCCTCCTCATCACACTGTATATTATTCATTATCTTTTACGGTCTTACTTAGCAAAACATGGAATTTCCTTCCGGCCTATGTCAGAGACTGTCAAACTATAACATCCTTCAAAAACAAACTAAAGAATTATTTAATAACAAACTAACTTATACACCTCACTGATAATATTCTTTTAACAATTAATAAATTTAATTATTTATGAAAATAATATTAAGAATAACAAATATTTTCATTTGTTTTGTTTTAAATATTGTATAATCGTAAAATTAGTTTTCTATATCTCATTATTTTCCTTTGTTTCTTATATACACTAGACAGGGACAATTTAATATGTCTTGCTTGTATACATTTTATTATTAGTTTTAGTCTTAATTTTAACTAACATTAACTGGTTGTATTATAGATCGTAATATATTAGATATTATCTTTTGATCAAATTTTTACTTAGTATTTAATATTAGAGTTAATTGAGATTGTTATACTCTGATCTAACATATGTTTGTCGTGGTGAGTGGAAGAGAAGGCCGCATGGCCTTAACTCCACCAGGCTAAATAAATCTAAATCTAAAATCTAAATCTAATATAGGCTAAAAGTAGAACTAAGTGACTAAATTCATAGCCTTTAGGCTACTTACTGTTGTCTGGCGGAGATGTATTCAATGGCAGCTTACCTGTAAAAAAAAATATAAATCTAATATATAAAAACGAATGTTGGTTTGTTTGTACTTTATGCGCGGACATACCGTTGATCCTATTGTGATGGGGCTTTTTGCAAAAATGTTCAGGAGATTCTCGGAATAAACCTAGGCTGTAAGAGAATTGTGAAACTCATCTCCTACACCGTTAAAAATCGCCCTTTGTAGTGAAGAATGTGGCAAAAGTATCTGTTTCGACGCTTAAATGGCTTACGCTGCCTAAACCATAACAAATACACAAACTTAATGTACACAGAATTGAATATCTCAAAAATCTCTAGAAAAACGTCCGCGACAGCATATGTTTATCTCTTACGGATAACTCACAATAACCATTTTTGTCTTTCATTGATGCCAAGAAGATAGAGACAAGTACGTAGATTCCTGTTCACGCATAGCAGCAAATGGCGGGTATTCTTTTACGAATAACTCACAATAACGAATTTTGTTTTTTGGCTCATTTATGCCAAGAAGACCGAGATAAGTAGATTCCCGGGCAACACCGGGCAATCAGCACGAGAATCTTAGAATAATTACGATAAACATTTATAATTATTTTTCATTTGACTTCTTCAACTAATCATAAGAATATTAATGTTTGCCTTTTAACTCATTTCTGCCAAGAAGATCGGGATGAATAGATTCCCGGAAAATGCCGGGTAATCAGCAAGGGATATCTAAAAAATATAAATTTATAATTATTTTTCCTTTTACTTATTCAACTAAACTTAAAAGCACATTAATTTTCATTTATTGAGGCGTAGCAGCGGACGCTGGGTACTAACTAGTATATAAATAATTTCTCCAAATATAAGTATCGCCAGCTAATATTTTCGATCAACCATATATAAAATTCATCTTCCTCAAATCATGTTATTCTTCCATCATATAATAACCTAAACTTTGACTTGTCTCAGAGACTGCAGCGTGTTCATAACGTTTGGTTTGTTACATTTTCAACATCCGCCTTTCTTAATCATATTTCCATACTTTAATAATCTCTCTTGGCTTCGCGACAGACGTAAATTGTACTCTCTTTTAAGCTTCTGTAGTCTTGCACCCCTAGTTACTTGTCAAGTTATATTCTCATCACTATTTCGACACTAGGACACAAGATAACAGTCTACTAACAATAACTCTCCACAGTAGCTATTCCTATTCTACTCCTTTCACAGCATACTCTGCCCGTTTTCTGGAATCCCCCCCCCCCGCAAGTTATCAAGGATTGTCACACACTTGACGTTTTCCTCGCAATACATTACTGCCTTAATATTGAGCTAGCATTCAATAGTGAAACCATATTTGACGAGATGTAAACTACGGGTGGCTTATACAATTACTAACTAACTAACTAACTCACTGGCATTATCGAACTCGTTGATTCATAGCCATAATCCCTATCCTGAGCCAATGTTTTCCAATCATTCCCTGTATAATATACTTCCCTCAAATCATATTTCATCTTATTCTCCCACGTCATTTTTGGTTTACCAACTGGGCGTTTTCCCCCTGGTTTTCCCACAAGAAGCTTTCATGCACGTCTTTCATTCCACATTCGTGTCACATGTCCTGTCCATCGCAGTCTACGAGACTTAACTGTTCTTATTATATCTGGCTTCCTATAAAGAGCATGAAATTCAATGTTATGCAGTCTTCTCCATTCACCTGTCTGTTCATCTCTCTTTGGTCCAAAAAAAATTCCTAAGAACTTTATTCTCAAATACTCGTAATCTCCTTTCCTCCCTTTAGTAACAGTCCATGTTTCGCATCCATATAACTGGTAGAATAATAGTTTTATATATTTTCACTTTATCTTTTTTTTAAAGAAGTTGGGAAGTCAAGAGTCTGTGTAATACATAGTAGCACGCATTTCCAGAATTGAGCCTATATTTAATTTCCTTGTGCATCTCATTCCTGATTGTGATTATTGTTCCTAGGTATTTGAATTCAAATTATTTTTTCCTCCACAATTAAATGTATTTTATGTCATTAGTTTTATTTTAATTTTTATCTTGTATATTTTATTCGTTACATTAGGAATAAATCAAATATTTATCCATCCAAAGTAATTCTGCCCGTGGGCAGGTCTTTCACTGCAATCATAGCATTTTCATGCTATGCTTTGCAGCTTTACTAGGGAATTATAGGTGTGGTAGCTTCCCGTTGCATTCCACACCGGTGAAGGATGATGATAATGATAAGGATGATGGTGATGGCCTGATGATTTTCGGGGACCGTTGGACTCTAAGCTTCCTGACATTTGTCTTACAGGTGAGGAAAAACTCCGAAGAAAAACCTCACCCAGGAGCCTGTCCCGGCAGCACGCTACCTCGAGCCCACAGAGGTGGACAATATATTTATATATGACATCTTCTTCTTGTATCTTGTAAGCCCATGTTTCCCTTAACAGAGATTTAGGTGCTCTCCCCCTAAAGGGAAGAATTTGAACCATACTAATTTAGTTACACTTGTTTTCGTATATATGTCATTTGAGTGGTCCGTGGTCAGCGTTCCGCCTCTTACTGACATCTAGGAAATCAATGTAGTACTAGGACGGGAAAATTCGGTAAATTTTGCTTAGAGGCCTTTTCAGTCAGGCTTAAGGATCTTTTACGAGCCTGAAAATCTTCAGACTCGGGACCCACGGCTTAAAGTCCCTCCCGGAGGACTTGCTCCTTGGATTTTTCCATCCTAAAAAATCCATCGACCCCGGCCGGGTTTGAACTCGCGACCCTCTGGACCAGAGACAAGGAGCATAATCACTAGTCCACCGACATGATAAGAAATATAAATTCTTGGACGGGGATTTGAACCCGGACCTCTGAATTGATACTTCAGTGCGCTACCGATTACGCAACCCAAGCAAATCTAGTAAAAATATTTCTTTTTCTTTATATATATATATATATATATATATATATATATATATATATATATTCTTTATTACGAGAGGTAGCAGGAACTAAGTCTCCACTGCCCTCTTGTAGCTCCTATAACAAGTCAGCAAATAAAAAATGATTTTTTTACTCTATAGCAGTGACGGACATCTTTTATTTCGCGATGTTATAGCCGAGTAATTACATTTTTGGCATTCGGAGCACCAGCCGCGTAAGCTAATATGAACATGATCCATAGTAATTCGGCCCGAAGGCAGGTCTTTCACTGCACAATCATATAGCATTTTCATGCTATGCTTGCCGCTTTACTAGGTGATAGTAGGTGTGGTAGCTTCCCTGATAAGATAAAAAATTGGCTTGGACGGTGATTTGAACCCGGACCCCCTCTGAATTGATATTTTCAGTGCGCTAAAAAAAACCGATTACACTAC
The DNA here is from genome assembly GCA_030220185.1 of Diploptera punctata. NCBI lineage: Eukaryota > Metazoa > Arthropoda > Insecta > Blattodea > Blaberidae > Diploptera > Diploptera punctata. The sequence continues at coordinate 4,514,456 of JASPKZ010008365.1, read as the reverse complement.
CCAAGCAAATATATACATATATAATCCTGGATACGGGGAATATATTTAAACATGAAGGAGGAACATCCTACAACCAGGAGATTGGATGCAACCGACAAAATTGGCTATTGGGAATCGGACAACATCAAAGACATTAATCAACCGATGATGCTATATATATCTATATATATATATATATAAATTAATAACCCTAAAGTGTCTTTAATGGAAAAGTAAGGAAGAAAGGGAATTTTATCAATATTTTCTGGTTTAACAATATTTATGGCCGGCCTTGGTGCAAACTTTGAATATGATTTAAAGAAAATTATTGCTCTTTCTACTCTAAGTCAGCTGGGTTTAATAATAAGAATTTTATCTTTAGGGTTTGCTGGGTTGGCTTTTTTTCATATATATATATATATATATATATATATATATATGGCATGATAAGAAAAAATAAATGCCTGGACGGGATTCGAACCCAGAACTCTGAGTCTGTACCTTAGCGTGTTATCCATTACACTAGCAGGCGAATCCAATTCAAACACTTATTTTTATTATATATTATATATATATATATAAAAAATAGCTTTATTTTACCTGGCGGAATTAATGCCTCAAGGCCTTGTCTACCAGTCAACCACGTTAAAAAAATTAAATAATGATTGTAATCGCACTTTAATATCTACTAGAAAATTCAGCTGAACGCCTCCAAAAATCCAATTCTGGAGAATTGTATTTACTTTTTTTGTTCTCGATTTGAATTGGCATTATTTATTGTGCACATCATTACTGGCTTATTTCTTAATTTAAAAGTAATTTCCACGATTAAAATAATTTTGAGCTCGTCCTGTAATTTTATCAGGAGAAATTACTTACGTTTTTGTGTTATACCATTTTTATTATATAACTAGTTTGTACGTATGAATAGCATGTTTGTATTTTGGGTTTGCGGTGTTTCAATAACGAATCAAGCGGTTAGGAAAATGAGAGCGAGTATACGCACAATAACCTGCCAACAAGCTCTTCGCAATGGAGTTTGGAAGCAATCAGGTTAATGGCTGGCGGAGCTAAAATTCTCCTACCTGTCGATTCAAACAACACCCAAACATCTTGCAAGCATATAAACTTTCATTATACAGAACTTTTTATGTGTTAGATACGAAGAATCTGAAGAAAGTGATTTTCACTAAAAGCAGCGCACGCCACTTGAATCACATGTGCTTCAAACATTTTTTTTACGCTGAAGACTTTGAAAAGATAAGTAATTAAGCGCGCTGAAAGTTTTGTTCTATATTTTTACTTATCAATTTTAAATTTGGCCCTCAGGGGTCCTCATCTAGGGGATATGTGGATGGCGACCACAAGGTGCCCAAGCTGTGCAAAACATTTCTTCCACTTACTTGTGTTTTGCACTCTTTTAACTTTACTATCTAACCTCTCTTGGTTAACTCTTGTTTTTTTCGACCCCGACGCTATTAGGGCATCCGACGGCTAGGGAGTCCTTCCTTTCTTCCATTTCTTCTTTCCTTTATTTTCTTTTCTTCTCCAGAAAGCCTGACCAGAGGCTATAAGATGGCAGCCCCATCACTGGTCTTGCCTTCCTTTGGCCAGCAACCAGTCGAAGGGACTATTATTATGCTTTCAAGTCTTATATGAGAATTTCCCATAAGGGAAAATTTTCTATAGGATCGTAACAGGCCTCGGCCTAATACTTGAAAGGAAGAAGAAGAAGAAGAAGAATTTTAAATTTGTTTAAGTAGTAACTTTTCGTAAAATTTCAAAATGTTGTGCGTCTGCACATTCCATAAGGTTCTGCTTTATTTTTTTTTTGCAAATGCCCAAAGGTTTTCTTTCGACATTCCTGGTGTTCTCTCCTGGCATGGCGTAATTGTAACCCACTTCTGAGGTTGGGGCGCCTGAAAGGTGGGGTTACGTTGCCCCGATGATTTGATGGGTGATTACGACGATTGTGGTGTGCCAGGAGAGTCCCTAATCCTAAGCTTAATATAAGACGAATATGAATGATGATGATTGCGATGGCTATATGATTTCGGGGACCGTTTGGGCCTTAAAGTTTTCCTGACATTTGTCTTACAGGTGAGGAAGAACCCCGATAAAAAGCTCACGCAGAAAAACTGTCAAGGCAGCACGCTACCTCGAGACCACAGCGGTGGAAATTAATATAGTATGTTTGGAAGATGTCCCGCGCCGTAGCCGAGCGGTTAAGGTAGAAAGCCATGGCGCAGAGCTACGGGACTTGCGCTGGTTCGAGTCTCCATGGGGGAAGAAATTTTCTCATGGTATTTCGGCCAGTATGGGACCGGTGCCCACCCAGCATCGTGAGGCAATTGGGTAGCTACAATAAGTAGCGGCTCCAGGTTGAGGAACCAGCTATAACGGCTGGGGGACTCGACATTCTAACCACATGTCACCCCTACACTGGCTGTAGATCATCTACCTCTGTGATTGACACATGTGGATGTGAAGGGCCAGCAGCCGGCTGGTAAAAGGGCAACCGCTGAAAAGTGGAAAGACCCTCAATCGGAATGTTTGGAAGATGTATGTCATAATCCCCGTCCAGAGTGTACGTTTAGATTTTAATTAATTGTACAATGGTACCAGATGCGGAACATGACTACAAAAGGGTATTTTGTTTTATTTCAAATGTTTTTTTTTTTTTTCCAGATGATAGAAACTAAAGCAGGATATTAGGAGTAAATTATAAAATTAAAATAAAGTAGTCATTTTATAATATTACAATATTTAAAGCATAAATTTAACACTGTGTATCATCTAAATATTTCTTGTAAAGTTGTTTGTTGAATAACAATAACATCTCAATAATTAAAATATTTCTATAGACTATTTAACTCATGCCCAAAATAGGAGTTAAATAACCATTCACTACTTTGTAATTTTTCTGTCATTAACCAAGTTTCGCTCCCATAAAGTAATGTAGGAACTGATAATGTTCTATAAAACTTCAGTGTAGTAGATATTATCAGATTTAATTAATGTATTTGACATCGTCCGATTCCTAATAGCCAATTTTGTCGGTCCATCCAATCTTCTGAGTGTAGATGTTTCTCCTTCGTGTATAAATATATTTCCAGACACCAGGAAGTTTTAGGTTTCCCTCCTCATCTTCCCTCAGGTTTTCATTCCAAAACACATTTTGGTAGCCGATTCTCTTCCATTCTCTGGACATGTCCGTACCATCTTAATTGCTGAGTTTTAATGTAATCTAAAATAGTGCCTTCAATCTTTATTTTCTCCCTTATAACTGTGTTTCCATTTTTTCTCTTCTTGAAATTCTTGAAACCCTTGGTATAAAATCCATTTCCGTTGCCAAAAGATACTAATTTGTTTTTATTATTAGTGACCAAAGTTCTGTTCCATAGATAATGATGCATTAAACAATAGTATGATATATATTAATTTTATTTTTATTACTTTTACATTTATCCCACAATATAGATACTGCCAAATATAACCCAAGATTATAATTTACAAATTTCGGTGAGTAAGACAAATAACAATGACGTTTCAAGGGAAAATTCCGATACGAACTAAAATTGTTATTAACAACAATATAAGAGAACTATCTTGGCTGAAATCTTTCCTACGATACATGTAAAGACATAGACATAAAATTGGTCAAATTTCAAAAACTTATAGGAACATTAAAAAGCATTCTTTTCCGAAAAGTACGCCCAGATACAATTCTAAATTTTATAAAATAAGGCTCTTCCAACTCTACTTTATGGTTCTGAAACCTGGACTCTTACAACAGGTAAATTAAATAGGAAAGTAGCTGCAGAAATGAAGTTATTAAGACCTTTAGCGGGTTATACGCTTTATGACCACATGCGTATTCAAGATATCCGCAAAGCTCTCAACACACCAGCAATAACTGAAACCATTAAAAAATATCAAAATGATTGGCATGAATACCTTCTTAGAATGCCAAACAATAGACTACCTTTGAAGCTATTGAACTACAGACCCACAGGGCGAAGAGACCCAGGAACACCTAAGAAGAGATGGAGGGATCAATTTCTATCTTGAAGCGGAAAAGGCCAATGGCCTAATCCATGCCTGCAATTGATGATGATGATATTACATTGAGGCATACAATTGCTAATTTTCTTTTATTATTGCTATTTCTTATTTCCTCTTCATAACTTCCATTTTTATTTATTTTAATTCCTGAATATGTGATCTCTCTACAAGATTTTTGTTTCTCCAGTTTCTAAAATGAAATTTTGTTCTGGTTCACCAATTTATAAATATTTTGTTTTCTTCGTGTTCAAAATGAATCCCCGCTTATCATATTCTTCTATTAATGTTATAGTCATATATTTATTATTACTATTATTATTATTATTATTATTATTATTATTATTATTATTATTATCATCATCATCATCATCATCATCATCACAATCAATACTATTACTGTTGCTCTATCTCAAGAGAGTGACTCTTTACTTTATATAAATATTATTTTGATTTAATTAGAATCAACGCTCGAGTACTCAACATTTGTATGTTTAAAAATGTTTTAATAATCACTAATAAAATAGGTAAATAATATTGTGTACAATAGACAAACATTAAGGTTTTGGAAGCTGATGGATGTTGTGCAAGTACACAAGCTTTTCTATCGTAATCTTACCGAATGTCTAATAAAAAATGAGAATAGATGTTTTTCAGCCAGATGCTACTATCGGGGACGTTGTAAATGAGGGAAGCCTGCCACTACAGACAATACTGACCCTGAGTTGACGTATATTAATGTACCATGCACATTTCTCTTGTTGCAGACTCTCCTTCCTTCAACTGCGAACCTAATAAACGAAGCACTTAACATGTTCTCCCGTTCCACGGAACAAGCGCAATAATAGCACGTATATATATCGACCAATCCATTAGTGGCTAATTGTTTCGTCTTCAGAAAAAAAGTAGCATCCAACTATTTACTATCATAGATTAGATATTTTTACCTACTTCAAGCATAAAAAGAGTACTTACTTACTCACTTACTCACTGGCACTATCGAACCCGTAGGTTCATGGCCGCACGGACATAAGCTCTCCATACATCCCTATCCTGAGCTAATGCTTTCCAATCATTCCCTGTATAATCTACTTCCCTCAAATCATAGTTAATGTTATTCTCCCACCTCATTCTTGGTCTACCAACTCGGCGTTTTCCCTCTGGCTTTCCTACAAGAAGCTTCCATGCAAGTCTTTCATTCCCCATACGTGCAACATGTCCTGCCCATCGCAGTCTCCGAGATTTAACTGTTCTTATTATTGATGTTTTTTTTATTATTAATTTAACATTTCTCAATGAAAGATAAATTAAATTTTTAAATTTGAAGAGAATTTTTTTTTTCGCCTAGACCGGGACTCGAACCCGGGACCCTTGGCTTTTCCGGGCCAAGTGCTCTACCAACTGAGCTACCGAGGCGAGTTACGATCTAGACGCAAATTTTTCTCTTATATACGTTGTAATTCCCTATCGCCAAATGCTTTTGAAACCATTGTTTCTATCTTTGCAAATGGCGGCTTCTTAGTTAAGAAGACATTTATTGGAAATTTAACATTACTTTAAAAGCCAGTAAGGCCTCTAATGATGTTTTTTTTATTATTAATTTAACATTTCTCAATGAAAGATAAATTAAATTTGAAGAAAAAAATTTTCGCCTAGACCGGGACTCGAACCCGGGACCCTTGGCTTTTCCGGGCCAAGTGCTCTACCAACTGAGCTACCGAGGCGAGTTACGATCTAGACGCAAATTTTTCTCTTATATACGTTGTAATTCCCTATCGCCAAATGCTTTTGAAACCATTGTTTCTATCTTTGCAAATGGCGGCTTCTTAGTTAAGAAGACATTTATTGGAAATTTAACATTACTTTAAAAGCCAGTAAGGCCTCTAATGATGTTTTTTTTATTATTAATTTAACATTTCTCAATGAAAGATAAATTAAATTTGAAGAGAAAAATTTTCGCCTAGACCGGGACTCGAACCCGGGACCCTTGGCTTTTCCGGGCCAAGTGCTCTACCAACTGAGCTACCGAGGCGAGTTACGATCTAGACGCAAATTTTTCTCTTATATAAAAATTTGTTCTTATTATATCTGGCTTCCTGCAAAGACCATGTAGTTCATTGTTAGTAGTCTTCTCCATTCACCTGTCTGTTCATCTCTCTTTGGTCCAAAATTTTTCCTAAGTACTTTATTCTCAAATACTTGTAATCTCCTTTCCTCTCTTAAAGTAAGAGTCCATGTTTCGCACCCATATAATATAACTGGTAGAATAATTGTTTTATATACATAAAAAGAGTACATAATTACAAACACCAGTAAGATATAGATAGTATGTTCTGATAATATACATTGAGACGTTTGAATATGTATTTTCACTCGATATAGATAAACTTTCGATCTTGTACAGTTGACAATTACAACGACTATTTAACTCATGCCCCAAATGGGAGTCAATGACCAATCACGTTGGAATGAATTTTGTTTTACAAACCGATGAAAGTCGTGTTTCACCTCGATATTTATCGAATTCTCTTTGTCAAAATAAAGGAAGCTCCTCCTTTTAATATTCTGAATATGTCAGAGCATTACTTTGCAGTGACTGACTGTCCAAAAAATACATTGAATATAGCATATAATGAACAGATTCCTTCGAACTACCCATTTGATAAATGTGTGTTCAATAATTGTGTTTTTAATTACTGATTTTACTGAGTTGTTTCCTAAAAAATATAATAATCTATAATGTTGGTTATAATATACAGTTTGATGTGATTCATTTCTTCTGCACTAGGGTGCATTCTTACAATATTGCGATACTATTTGGCAATAAATGATATTATCAAGTTGCAGTGATTAGCAAATGAAACATAACCAAATATTTCTCGTTTGTTTTCAAACATTGCCGTTTACATTAAATATATAACTATTTTAAAATAACTATATTTAAATAATTATTTGTGAGTAAACAGCCTTCATTTTATTCGTTAAATAGTCCTAACAAATGCTACTCTTGGTTTCCAAATCCCTTCGATAAATCCACTCGTCACTTCGTGACTCATCAATATATCGATAATTTGGAAATCGCTCGTGACATTCCTTATTGCAGATACCAATTAGATAGTATAACTGTCACAGGAAAGTTGATCGGGGCAAGAGGTTACTATACCAGGATTCTTAGCTAAATTATGTAATTCCTTGGATTTTGGATAGAGTATATATTTCTAAAATTGCCATCGCTACCATTAGAGGGTCAATTTCAGTTTTAAGAAACTATCTTTACGACAATTCCACTGTATAGAATGTGCTTAAAATTAAAATTTTTATTTTTCATACATTTATTAAATGTATTTCATCAATTTAGAAAAATTAATTAGATATCATTTTGTCCTTGTGGCAATCCTCTAATGAGGAAAGTTTTCTATAATAAATACAAGTACAATGTCGTGAATTTGACTACAATCCCATTAGTCACTAGTTCGATTCTCGGCTATACATCGGAATGTTTCTCTAAGTATGAATCGTGCAATGAGGTCCACTCACCCTTCTGAGGACAAGAGAATAGATACTCGATGTGAGAAATATTTGAATCCAATTAATAAAACAAACCAGGATGGAGTGAGTGCATCACGCTACTAGCCGGATTTCTAGTACTGTCATTTGCTGGGTAGTAACAGCAACTGGTTTAGTCCTCTTAGCCTTTGGTTCTGTCGTGTAACGTATTTACAGTTTTTAATTACATACTTCGGTAGTATTTATCATTATTTAATATTTCATAATTGATTTGAATGTGTATTATTATTAATACTGAATTATAATTATTATTATAATTGTTGGATTATTATTGAATTATTATTGTTATTATTATTATTATTATTATTATTATTATCATTATTATTATTATTATTATTATTATTATTATTATTATTATTATTATTATTATTATTATTATTATTATTATTATTAATCAATTGAGTTGGTGTTTACTTGATGAAAATCCATATTTATTAATTAAATAAAAATAAAACGTAGTTTTATTTGATTTTCATATTCATTATATAATTCAGTGACAGCTGTTTCGGTACACTGTACCTTCTTCAGACATGTTAACAAATTATGAATTGTGTTTCAACTGATGTAAGCAACAATACAACAATACAACGATCTAAGCAACAATACAACAATACAACAATATTGTTGTATTGTTGATTAGATCAGTAGGAACACAATTCATAATTTGTTAACATGTCTGAAGAAGGTACAGTGTACCGAAACAACTGTCACTGAATTATATAATAAATATGAAAATCAAATAAAACTACGTTTCATTATTATTATTATTATTATTATTATTATTATTATTATTATTATTATTATTATTATTATTATTATTATTATTATTGAAGTACTATTCTCTGAATTTATGAGTATTCTATACTCTAATTTCATGCACATCTAGTTTTTTTGTTTAATTTTGCTGTGAAACTGCTGACTGAACTCTGACGAAGGTAAAATTATTTCAGTTTCAAGGATAACAAGAGAATTGTCTCTTTAAAATATTATTCACCTTGTTAAATTCTAAATTTAATGAATGAGAAAACTGTGTATAGTATTCTTCAAAGACAAATCACATTTAATGTTTCAGCTCGAAGGTATATCATCTCACCAAATTGCCTTCGTTAAAACAGACTCTAAATTAATTTTTAACCATCAACCGACTTTCTGTTAAAATATTTTCTTTTGTCGAAATAATGCAAATGATACTTCAACTGGATTATTTTTAAAATATAGTGTATACTCAAGTAACAAATATTGTTGCACTTTACTGTATTACTACATTTTAAAATAAAATAAAAAATAAAGCAGAAGTTCCTAAGTATACACCGGATCGACTCTCGGAGGTTTCTTCGTAGTTTTCCTATGTAGAATGCACTGACTAGAACAATTTAATTATTAATATTAAAATTGTTACATAAAATTATAAAATTACACTGAGCAACAACAAAAGAAAATTTTTGTCTCAAAAAGAACAATATGTGATTATGATAGTATTTTTTCTCCTGAATGCAAATATGATACCGGATTTTCTCCATCACTTAAAGTTTCCGAGAGACAGGAATTTGTAATTCCAAACACTTTAATATTTTCTACATTCATAACTACACAATATTCGAACATTCGGACTCATATAGAAAGTAAAAAATGACGATTTTCTGCTATATTTCGTCTGTGGAGCATTCCTCTTGATGGTCCAACAATAATCGGCCAGCATATTAGGATTCCATTTGCCTTGATATCTCTTTTCCACAGCTGAAATTTCCTGAGTTAGTTCATTTGGTTTTATTTTACAATGGACGAAAAAACGTTTATTAAAAAATAATTATTTAAATCCATTATTTGAAATTGAAATAAAAGGCTGTGGGTGATGGAGAAATTCCGAATACATATCTGAAAACACGATAAAAAACTGCATTAAGTACAACTATTGGTACACATAAGACAAAAATCATGTTGACCAGGATTATGTTCGTACCTCATAGGTCAATTATCCTAGATTGTGAAGTTCATATCCATTTGTTATTTAAGATTTATTTTTTAGCGGCACGCCGTAGCGTAGTGGTTAAGACACTGAGCTACAAGCCGGAGGGTCGAGGGTTCAAGTCCCGTTGGGGTCAGGATTTTTAAACTGACCCAAACCCTCTGACGGCACTATGGCCCTGGGGTCGACTCAGCCTCTAACGGAAATGAGTACCAGACGCTTGTTCTGGGGGTAAAGGCGGCCGTCACGCAGGGTTGACAACCTGGCTGACAAAAAGTGCCGATTGTCTAGAAAAAGTGGGAGCCTTTACCTCCTACTACCCCAATGGCCTCCGGGCCTGTTGTGGGATCACTTTACTTTTACTTTAGATTTATTTTTTAAGATTGTCTCCGTCTCCTCAACTTCTTAAAATATTAATCAACTGCAGGGCTTTTCGGGATTAGTCTCATCATCAAAGGAAGGTAGCAGGTTTATACAGCACGCTACAAACTGTATTCGCAGAAAAAGGAAATAAACCAGAAAATAAAAATGACTGTTTATAAATCAACACATATCTCGACAGCACTTAATGGAAATGAAACATGGATAATACCGAAAAAAAATACAAACAGCAGAAATATATCACTGGTATATTTATGCTGAGCTGAACAACCCGCTGTAGGGGTACTGTTTTTTTTGCACTGACGTCAGGGGTCGGGTGAGCGTGTTCAGAAAGAAGTCTTCTTCTTCTTCTTCTTCTACAAGGTTTAGGCTATGCAGCATGTTCCGGCGAAGTTAAAAGTGGAGTCCATCTTCTGCGTGGTCGGCCAACATCTCTTGTTCCTCTGGGATTATACAGGAAGGTTCCTTTTGGTATTCTTTCGTTGTTCATTCTCATTAAGTGTTCTGTCCAATTCTTATTATTTTCGCTGATTTTATCTTCAATTTTATATATATTTAATTCTTCTCGTATAGTTTCATTCCTTATTCTATCCGCTCTTGTGCATCCTTTCACATTACGTAAAAACAGCATTTCCGCAGTCTGTATCCTGCTTTTATCCCTTGATTTCATTATCCAATTTTCACTTCCATACAACAACAAAGGAACAGCCATTGTTTTATATAATTTAAGTTTCGTATCTTTCCTTGTTTTCCGATCTAAGGTTCTTTTTATGGTTCCACAAATAGCCTGAAATTTATTTACAGAAAGAAGTACTATACATTTTTAAAACATATTATTTGGTTTTACATGCCTAGAAAATACTACTTCTCTTGTGGGAACGGTGATGCCATTTGACGCCGCAGGCTGAGTGACAGAGATGGAAAAATAATTATCATAAGTAATGCCACGAATGATTTCCAATTTATCTAGAGGATTTGGAAATCAAGAGTGGCATTTGTTAGGCCTATTTAACAAATAAAATTGAGCTGTTTACTCTAAAATCATTATTTAAATATAGTTATTTTAAATATTTATATATTTAATGTAAACGGCGATGTTTGAAAACAAATGAGAAATATTTGGTTATGCTTCTTTTGTTCTAGATCATATTATTTATTGCCAAATAGGATCGCAATATTGTACGAATGAACCCTAGCGGAGAAAAAATAAAACACATCAACGTGTATATTATAACGAACATTATAGGTTATTAATAATTTTTTAAGAAAATAATTATTAAAAAACACAATTATTGAACACACAATTATCTAATGTGTAGGTCGAAGGAATCTGTTTATTATTTTCTATATTCAACGTACTTGTTAGAGAATCAGTCACTGCAATATAATGCTCTGACCTGTTTATATTATCAAAAAGGGGCCTTTTTATTTTGGTAAACAGAATTCGATAAATATCGAGGTGAAACACTACTGTCATTGGTTGTAAAACAAAATTCATTGAAACGTGATTAGCCACTGACTCCTATTTGGGGCTTGAATAAAACAGTCTCCAAATTTCATTCAAAGAGGATGGTTCGATGGCATCTCTAATAACCGCTGTTCCGTTAATTAAGTTCACCCCCCTAATTTTATTAAATATGTGGGTGATAATTATACGTTCCATAATGATTTTTTCCATAAATCGGGCAACCTCCATCTGGGCAAAGTTGTAGGTAAAAATATTTACTTAAATTATTTATCTCAAATGAATTAACTAATAAATCAATCTTATATAAAAGAATACGTTTACTAGCAAAATTGCACCGTAAGAGCAATGCTATTGTCTAGACGTGAAAACCCTACAGATACGTTATTCAAAGCTGTAAGGCTGAGCTGCCGTCTTGAAGGTCAACATTTCTGGATGAATGCATACAATTTCTTCCCTGAGCTTGTACTAGCTCCCCACGAGGTTTGTTTTCGTTCGTTCCCTCCCCTACAGCGGAATGTTCAGCTCAACATATAACAGTACTTGCGCAAAGTCGTTGGGAAAACAAAGGGGGGATGAAGTTACAAATCAAATATTAAGAACAACTTTGAATGTCCAAAGTCTGAAAAATAATAACTCAGATGATTTGATCACATGAACAGAATGTATGATAATAGAATAACTAAACAAATATGGAAAGCCAAAGTAGGTTGACAGGTAAAAGTAGATCCAGAGGAAGGCCACAAAATAATAATAATAATAAAAATAATAATAATAATAATAATAATAATAATAATAATAATAATAATAATAGCTTTATTTAACTGGCAGAGTTAAGGCCTTAAGGCCTTGTCTATCACTCAACCAGCTTTAAAAAAATACAAAAAAAAAGTCTTAAATCTAAATTACAATATATATATATATATATATATATATATATATATATATATAAACGATTACAAGTTATGAATACAATACAATTAATATTTATAATGTATTTTGATTTACTCTAAATTTAACGAATTAAATATATAATATGTACAAGATGTATAAAAAAACAGGAAAAGATTAATGACATAGTATAAAATTAAAAAAATAGAGAAAAATTAATTATTAGACAACAGGTAACTGTATAAGCGTGACTTAAAGGTATCAAGTGTGCGGCAACCCCTGATATCTTGAGGAAGGAGATTCCAGGAGCGGGCAGAGGCTACTGTGAAGGAAGTAGAATAGGAGGAGGAAATGCTATGAAGAGGAATTGTTAGCAGACTGCTATCTTGTGATCTAGTGTCAATATTGTGGTAAGAGGATAACTTCTCAAATCTGGACGCCAGGTAAGTAGGGATGTAGGAATTCAGAAGCTTGAAAAGTAGTGAAAGAGAGTGCAAGTTACGTCTGTTAGTAAGACGGAGCCAAGAGAGGTTATTAAAGTGTTCGGAAATATGGTCATAACGGCGGATATTGAAAATGAATCGAACGCAAGCATTATGAACACGCTGCAGTCTCTGCGACAAGTCATAGTTTAGATCATTATATATAATGTCACAATAATCGAAGTGTGGCAACACAAGATTCTGCACAAGGATTTGTTTTAACGAAGCTGGGAGAAAAATTCTTTAAACGTCTAAGATAATATAAGATGGAGAAAGTCTTTTTACATATGTGTTTCACTTGTGTTTGCCAGGTTAAATTTGTGTCTAGATGTAGTCCAAGATCTATTACTGAAGAAGAATGAGAAATAATTATATATTATTTATAGTAATGTTTGGAAGTGTAGATATGTCAAAGGTTGTAAGCAGTCTTTGGGGATAGTATTAGTCCTACACACAGACTTCTAAAGAACCACAAGTGAACTTAAGAAAATAATAATAAGACATCCTTAAATAGAAAGAAATTGAAGGCCTTTATGTAAATTATTGACGCTTACTAAGGTGTAAGTGGACTGAATTGAATCGCTTAGAAGCAAGGGAGTATAAGGGCACGTTTTTCAGTATTCAGAAAAGAGGTTTGAAGTTAAAAGTTGTGTAAGAAAATCGTAGGTAACTGAAAATTATAAAATCATACTTTATTTACCCCTAATGCAAACACTTATTCCCTTTGACACTATTTAAAATTGAAGGATGTTGTGAATCAATTGGCCAAGAACCATTTTTTTATAAAATTTAGATTTTTATGTCATCTGTTGCACTAGCTCATGAAGTAAGCGCACGCACACTTTTAGCGCCAAATCTTTAAATACAGCCTTATTATTATAGAAAAATGTAAACCCCGTCAGTCCTACCAGAGATTCTATGTTTTGCAAAAACGGCTATGAAATCAGGTGTTCATAAATGCCAATGTAAATTTTGCACCATGGAGCTTAGCACCAAATGTTTCCCATCTTAGATTGTTCATGCAAAACTGTCAAACAAGTAAAATAACTTGCAATATCAGTATTGTTAGTTTGGTGCTACAATAAATAGCGAAGATTGACTTAAACTTTTAACGTATTTTCTCGAAACTTACATAATGGCGCATAGCCGGTTGATGCATAACGCCATCAAATTATGCTTCAAGAATGCTATTATGCACCAAACTCGTTTTTTGCGAAAACATCACTTATTCCCCTGTTTTCTAATCGCAATTAACTTAATATAATCAAATGAAACTAATCTCTCTACTCGTGCCCTATATAATGGTATGTGGAGGGATGGAATGGGATGAAACTCCTATTATTGAAGATCTGTGCAATGAACGGATGCCGGCTGATCAGGCCTGTCATACCATCACCGGAGGAGATGAAATGAAATGAAGCGAAATAGTTGACAGCAGCGTAGAAAAGTGATGGAATGATTTTTTTAGCAGGGGAAAATGGGGCAAATCCCAAGAAAAACCTGTCACGATTCTGATTCGTTTACCATGAACCTAACTTAGATCAACCTAGACGCGAACTTGGGACCCAGAGGTGGAAGACTAACCATTTGAGCTAGGGAGGCGTTTTATCGTATGACCCAGAATTAAAATGTTTGTGTGTTAGTGAATTCCGAAGGAATGCAGTTATTGAACTTGTTATCATAAAATTATATTTTGCTCTCATGGCCGCATTATTTTCGAAACCAAACTCGATATATAGCAATCAAGTAAGAAAAGTAAAATCAATTAGGTTTATCAATTTTAGTCCCAATAATTCGAAGTTACTGCAATGATTTTTAAAATTCTTACAGAATATTACAGAGTTAATAGTTATTTTTAAGTAATATTGCCCGATATTGAAACACTTTTCTCTATTATTTACTCAACGTCTCCCTTAATTTTTTTGTATGCATGCATTCGTTAACCAGCAAAGTCAAACATTAGGAGTGGGGGTTAACCAGAAGTGAACGTTATAGAAATCGCCCTAGCGGCAGCAATTTTCGATTTATCAGAACGGAACTCGGTATTTTCCAATGAAATAAAATCAGCAAAATCCGACCTTTGGAAGATGGAGTTTTTCTCTGGAAGCCGTTGCTCTACCGACTGCCATATTTATTTTATCGCAATTCAACAGGATACACACAATATAATTAACAAAAATAAGATATATTAAATCCGTCCGACATTTCATTCTTGAGACTTCTTAGCATTGTTCATTTTCTCCAATGAACAGGGAGCTAGCCTGTTGCTTTAACCCTCAACTTGGAGGACCAGGATATAATTAACCAAGGTTCTCTTCCCTTGGCCTTGATAAAACAACGAAAAATTAGTAATTTAAATTCTGCAGAAATGGATTCTTGAAGGCGTTTAGCTAGAATTACTAGAAGAGATAAAATACGAAACAGTGCAATTAAACGAAATGTGAATGTTCAAACTTAAATTCTGGATTCCATAAAAAAAAAAAACTCAAACAACTAAAATGGTATAGTCATGTAAAAAACTACAAATATTCAGTTTGACAGATAAAATAGAAGACTATAGGAGGAAATGGTATGAACATGTCTGTAGAATGGATACCAACAGATTGTCTAGGAAAAGTCTCAACTATCAACCAAGAGGAGGAAAAAGAGATCAGGGACGCCCATGATAGTGATGAACACAGCAGCTATATCACTTGGAGAAGGAACGAACCAAAAAGGTTTAATCCTTGCAAGAAGAAGAAGAAGAAGAAGAAGAAAAAGAAGAAGACGGTCATGTAAAAAAAATGACTGAATACATATTCCCAAGAAGAATATTAGAATAGGTACCACTTGAGAAGAAGAGCAACGCCAAAAGTAACGTGAATTGTTGGTGTTTTGAGCATCATGAGAGAAAAATGCTGGACAATGGAGATTGGAATGACAGAGTGAAGTGGAGGTGAATGACAGTAGATTAATTGGGCGCAGCAAGATGTGAAACATTGTGAAACCTGCTACATAAATAATAATAATAATAATAATAATAATAATAATAATAATAATAATAGTAATAATAATAATAATAATAATAATAATAATAATAATGTTGAGTGATTCCGGGTTATGTGGCCGTGGCCCATAGTTGGTGTTGATACCAGACGTTTCGCCCTCAACTGCGGAGGGCATCTTCAGTGGCGAGTGCTTCTAGGCGTGTTTTCTGGTCGGAAGATCTACTTCGAGTGAAGTAGATGGACCACGGACCACGGCCACATAACCCGAAATCACTCAACATTATGATTACCGGCCGTGAAAGCCTGCATTCAACTAATAATAATAATAAGTCCACCGCTGTGGTCTCGGGGTAGCGTGCTGCCTTGTCACGCAACGGGCCCGGGTTCGATCCCCGGTCGGGACAGTTTTCTGGGTGAGGTTTTTATCGGGGTTTTTCCTCACCTGTAAGACAAAATAATAATAATATATTCTGTGGACCAGTAACATCGCAACGTAAATTCGACTTTCTAAGGAATTTGCTTTGCTTACACAATTCCAGCGTGACGGACATTTTTGTGTTTCATATTACCAATATCAGCTTGCAATCTCAATTTCTCGAGAGGCGATTGTTATAAGAGGGGAGAAAAGAACGAGGGGAATTTGTTTACTTTATTATATGACCGGCAAACAGTGTCTTATCGCGTGGGGATCAGATGGATTTGGAGTGGAGAACGGCGGCGCGGTCGCCACTGTGAACAAACCAGAAGGAGAGCGAGAGAGAGATGGTTTGGAGGGTGGCGTGATTGATTGTGTGGCAATGCGCTCGCCGACTCCATTAGCCGCTCCTCATCTGTGTGATGAGATAATAGGAGCTCACTCTCTCACTCTCAGCCCACCGCCAGTTTTAACACGAGAGCAAGCGGTGTAGAAACACCATCCCAGCTTTTCCGCACTTTCATCTCTTTACAAGTTTAAAAAAAAATTCTCTTGTGTCTATCAAAATTTGCATCAAGATTTTAAATAAAATTCGTTTTCTTGGTGAAAGATGAGAAGATTTAACAACGTTATTCGATTACCAATCCTCCAGGTTAAATGCAACGTGTCAGAAACAGTTGCGGGTGTAGATCCCGTAAAGCTGGAGAAAAAAAAAACTTAGAGTAACATCGCTCCTCTTTGGTAATGTGTAGCTACTCGTATAGCATCCATTGAATCGTTGAGAAGCAAAGAAAAACATTCCATACAACACAGTTTTGAGAAAAAGTAGGCCTATATACACAAAAATCGGTACACTTCAGAGATAAATTTACTATTGGTATTACGAACTGCTGGTTTTCTTAGGGCTTAAAGGACATTCGGAACTTGGAAATTTTGGTAGCATAAAGGTTCTAGCCGAGCGTTAGTATGTGGATGTATTTGTTATAAAGGCATACGTGTTTTTGAACATAAATAAATGGATTCTTAATTTTAACTATTTTATTTCTAGAGTATCTCTCTATCTGGGATGAAAAGGATATCCGTGAAAAAGTTACTAGTTATAATAAAAGTTTAGGAATTATTAATCAAGTTATGAAACCATCCCTTGTACAAAAAAAAAACACCAGATTACGTTTATATAACACTTTGGCTAGACCAGTGTTGACCTATGGTAGTGAAGCATGGACACTAAAAAAACAACATGAAAGCAGAATAACGGCTTGTGAAATGAGATTCATGCGCAGAACAGCGGGTTACGCCAGATGGGATCGGAAAAGGAACACCGATATCTTAAAAGAATTGAAGACTACGCCAATTTTGGAATATATTAAACAGTACCAACTAAATTGGAAACACCATCTTGAAAGAATGAGTTCAAATCGGATTCCCAAAGCTGTTTATAATTATATACCAAGAGGACGAAGATCACTGGGCCGTCCTATGAAACGCTGGAGGGAAAATTTTCTATAGGATCGTAACAGGCCTTGGCCTAATACTTGGAAGGAAGAAGAAGAAGTATAATGATTACAATCCCTAAGTATTCTAGCCCTAAATAACTAATCAAAGCTTATATTAAGAAAACCTACATTTGAACTTTCTTAAGGTTTGAGAGAGGGAGATGAGGGTTTTATAAATATACCCTAATCTACATTTTAAAATTATCTATTAACTCTTTAACTTAGACACATAGTATGAACTATTAAAATACTTGAATTCTTTATCTAATTGTCCTAGCAGTTTTGTTAAGAAAAATGGTTGCTTGACTTACCCGTCAGCTGCTCTTGTTTTCACAGACATACCGAGTCCCTTACTTTTCCAGGGTTAAATACCGAGCTTTGACCTACATCTCCCCTACATTTACATAACATTCCATAGTCTAAATGCAGAGAATTTACAGTTAGCCTTGCAAACTTTGTTCCTGCCATAAGTCAAAATTCGTTCCTAATATAATATGTCTAAGTGCTTTATTTCAACAACTGTTTTATTTGAATAATTAAAATAATATATGAAATAATTAAATATCTATGTAAAATACTCTATGTATTCATAACAATTGGTAACTTTCTAGTACTAGTTGAGGGTAATATCTGCCACTTGTTCCCAATAACATCCTCCATGGTAATTCTGCCCAAGGACAGGTCTTTCACAGCAATCACAGCATTTTCATGCTATGCTTTGCAGTTTTACTAACGAATTATAGGTGTGGTAGCTTCCCGTTGTTTTCCACACCGATTATAATGATGATAATGAGGATGATGATGATGGCAAGATGATTTTCGGGGAACATTGGGCCCTAAGCTTCATGACATTTGTCTTACAGATGAGGAAAAAACCCGAAAAAACCTCACCCAGGAGCCTGTCTTGACCGGGAATCGAACCCGGGCCCGCTGCGTGACAAGGCAGCACGCTACTTCGAGACCACAGCGGTGTTTATTAATTAATCAATTTATTTGGTGTTTACTTGATGAAAATCCATATTTATGTAATTAAATAAAAATAATACTTAAAGTTTTATATGATTTTCATATTTATTAACATATAAATTTGTAACAGATGGTTCGGTGCTTTGTACCTTCTTCAGACACGATTACAAATGAATGAGATCTATATCCAATCATGTCTGAAGAAGGCACAATGTACCGAAACAGCTGTTGTAAATTTATATTTTAATAAATATGAAAATCATATAAAAATTTAAGTTTATTTTTATTTAATTACATAATATTTACTCTTATTTCATAATAAATATCCAAAGTTCGTAGAACGTTTTCGTCTGCATCTCACCAGGACAATATATCATATATTTTAAAAACCATATTAAACATAATAAAATATTTAAATAAAATTTCAACATATATTTTAAACATCAATTTACTTGAGGGTTGGATTGAGTATTAATATAGGTCTGAAAAAATCGTCAATTTTTCTTTCTGATCACTCACAACTCGTGTTCAGTCCAGTTCCTCAGGAGCTGTATCACCTGTTGTTCTAGAACTACTTGCCTTCATTTGCAATATATTATCTTCATTTAAATCCAAACTAAACTCCGCCATGGCCGGTCCCAAGCCCGGATGAGAAAGGAGGAGGGGGAGGAGTAACAACCTCGTTAAAAAACCAGGGTTCAGTTGACTCCAACTGATAGTACTCTGTAAGGGTCCCTAGCCAGGGTTACGGTTAAGACCTCAACGGCAGAGTCGGCGCAGAATGAGTCCTTCATCACGGCGGATCTGGCGGATCTGGCGGAAGAGGCAACCCTATCTCTAAGGGAAATAGAGAAACGCTGCCTTGCGGTGAAGAGGGATCTTCAAAGGCTATGGGAGCAAAACCCAGACAAAAATTTTCCTGGTCCTCCAGGCTGGGGGTTTATGCTGTGGGCCAGCTCCCACACATTAGAAAAAAAAATAAAATGCTAAAAGACCAAATCAATCAAAGCCGGACCGAAAAAAGTACGAAAGACAAAAGCAACGAAAACGGAGATTGAATATAGGCACGTGGAATGTACGAGGAATTAGATACAAAATTAATGAAGTAGCAGGAGAATTATTTCAGAACAATATAGATATTGCAGCAGTGACGGAAACAAAAAAGAAAGGATCGGGAAATTCAAATTTAGGAGAAATCCAAACTAAAAGAAATTACTCTCTTTGCATAACATTGAAAATTTTACATATGGTTTTCTTCTTTTTCGTCTTTTTCTTCTTCTTCTTCCTCTACGCATGAAAGCAGGCAGCGTGTTGCGTGTTCATTCACTGCAGGTCCGGGGTATAGTGACGTCTTTCCATCGTAGTTGTGATCTTCCTAAAGGTATTTTTGCTGAGGTGTCCAGTCACGTACTTTCTTCACTAATCTACTGTTCTCCATTCTATCTATGTGGTCGTTCCAATTAAGTCTTCTATAATTTATCCAGAGGTTTATATATTCAATTTTACATTCTTCTCTAATAACAGAGCTACGAATTTTCTCTCTCGGCGATTTTCCTACGATTTTCCTTAAAACTTTCATTTCGGTTGTTTCATTGATTTGTTTTGATTTTTGAGTTTCTGTTCGGCATTCACAACCATATGTTAGAACTGGTCTTATGACATATTTGTATATTCTTACTTTTGTATCTATTCTTAAATTTTTATTTTTCCAAACAGTATTGTTAAAACATCCCGATATTTTGTTTGCATTATTTGCTTGATGGAGGATTTCATCTATTATTCTCGCATAGAAAGTATGAAATTACGATTTTCTGCTATATTTCACCTGTGGAGTATCCATATTGATGGTCCAACAATAATCGGCCAGCATATTAGGATTCCATTTGCCTTGATATTTCTTTTCCATAGCTTTGAAGTGAGAAAATTTTCTCATGGAAAATCAGGAATTTAGGTAACTATGATAAGCATCGACTCCAGCTTGAGAAAAACAGCCTTCTAGATTAAATATCTCTAAGATCAACAAACAATTATGCGTTTTCTTAACAAAATATACAACATTCTAAAAGGCATAGTTATATATTTACTGCGTTTAATTATTTTCATATCTAAATCAGTACAGTCTGCAACTTCTTTATAAATTTATTTCCTGTTTAATTCATGTTTTTTCTATAGTTAGCATTATTTTAGAAAATTTAGGGTAATTAAAATAATCCAACACAGATAACTTGCGTATTTGATCTTTAAAGATAGCGCTGCAGTATTTAATAATATTGTAATAATATAAAAATCTATAACAGCATAATAAGAATAGATGTTTTAATAACTTTTACCAATTATTATTAAGTGTAAAAATTCTAAAAATAAACAACGCATAGGACCAGGCATCTTGACTTGTCATTTCGGCAACATGCTTGGTCACATTTATCGCTGTTTTGGAATGTATTATTACCAGAGAGCGGAATCTGTTCCACAATGTCCAAGACTTACTTGTATTGATATAGAATATACGAGAATGAGCGCGAGGGGGGTGGGATGGGGTGTATTACATAGCTGCATACTTACCGGACTATAAAGAGAACTCCGTCGTGTAGAAAGATAGACGCCGCAAACAACGTTTCATTAAGCAAAGGAATTGTGATATTGTAAGTACGTCGGTAGTTGATATTGGCGTGTACCTGATCTTACGTGTACTGAAATGCCACCCAAAACGAAAACAAATGTGCATGCGGTAGGGCAATATTTGTCTTTAAAAGTTGCATTACCTTGTAAGCAATGCATAACCTAATATGCTATATTTTATTGTATTACTAGCTAATACCCGGCGTGCGCTGCTATTCCTAAATAAATGTTAATGTGTTTCTACCATCAGCCTTGAGATGCTTTGCTTGCCCAGGAATCAGTTTATCCGGATCTTCGTGGCATCAATGAAGGGGAAAAAATGGTTATTGTAAAAGATAAACATATGCTGTCGCGGACTTTTTTGTAAAGGTTTTTGAGATATTCAATTCTGTGTACATTGACTTGGTGTATTTGTTATGGTTTAGGCAGCGTAAGCCATTTAAGCGTCAAAATAGGGACTTTATTTCACGTTTTTCGCTACAAAGGATGATTTTTAGGGGTGGAGGGTTTGATTACTACAACTCCCTTATAGCCTATGTTCTTCCGGGAAACTTCTGAACATTTTGCAAAAATCACATCAAAATCGGATCAACGGTATGGCCGCGCATAGAATACGAACAAACAAATCAACAAACAAACATTAATTTTTGTATATTAAGATGAACCTTATATTGCTTCCTAATGTTTGTATTACAGAAGATAGCCCGATAGATAATGCATACATGTGATACACTCCATCCAATCCCCTCCCGCTACTTCCCGCGTTAATAGCTCTAGTGCCCCGCTATTGTATAAAGTCCTAACATTCCATGTTCCTGGGAACATGTCCCTGTGGTTGAGCCTTTGGCATGGATTCCCTGAAGTAGTCCCCGCCCGGAGAACCGAATGGGGGACTATTTGACCTCCGGAAAATTTTACCCCAGTTGAACCCATGTCCGCATTTCTTGACGGTTGTATTTTTACGGTGAAAGATCGTCACTCTTTCGACCAAGGTACTTTTTTGTCTGGCTTATCACCTTCGACCAGTCCGGCATGGGTAACCCTATCGGCAGCAATGCTACCGCCGGTATAGCTCTCACGATCATTTAAGCACGCAAGCCACTCCACCACGACAAGGTAAAGATACCATGGAGGGCCCGATCATTCCAGTACAGTAAATACCAGCACAAGTTAGTCTTCGACATCGTGAAACAAATTCCGCTCTCTAATGATTACTAATTACGCCATCTTTGGAGAACAGTGAGTTGTTTAGCACTTTTCCGATACCTAACATGGCTGAGTTTAGTTATACAAACATATTTAAACAGGTACGGATTCTATGAGATATTATCGTAGGCAAAGTAATCAATATTTGTATAAATTATAATGTAACCAATGTTTTCAAACGTGATTGAGACGTGATTTATGTTAAATTATTTTAACGGTGACAGAAACAACTATATAATCATTTATATACACCACAGGATGTATTAAGTCATTATAATGTTATGTACGTAGCAGTCTTTATCACACAAAACAAGTTGCGTGTATTTAGGATTTCATGCTTGAAAACTTGTTCACGTGTTACGACACAAACGATCGTACATAGCATATATGTCACACACACACACACACACACAAAGATCTACTCATATGTACTACTTTAGACCCGGAATTTGACCTATCTCAAGAGGTCTATTCCAGGAAAGTATGGTTTAATACATTATTATTAATTACAAGTAAAATTTCTGATAAAGAATGGAATTATAACTTATGTTTCACAAAATAAGGTACAAGACGTAAAGTATTAGTTTAATGATATGACGTCACACGTAAACCTAGGATTGTAGAATTGCTGATTACCATGCAATGTCATTCCTCGAATTAGCTTATGTCAACCTTCTTGTTTAACAACTTGCATTTTAACACTCACACAAAATAATATATTTGTAAAATTGTCTATATAATGCTATCAGCAGTAAGAACAAATAAAAAAATATTCCGTGTATTCTGACTATTTTAAATTGCAAATACCATATTGCCAACGTTACCGACACAATTTCACTAAAAAAAACATCAGACACGATTTAAAATCCAGTGATTATATATGTTATTAATAAACGCATATATCAGTGCTGGAAATGCATTATGTATTTATATCAACAATACAAAAATTTACTTCTGCCTTATATCTACTGCATAACTGGCAACATTGCAATTCCCAATTTTAACAAGAGATTACGTTAACATAAATCCTAATATGAAATGTTCATTGTACGCAAATAATAATTAAAATTAAAATAAATCCTTTATTAATATAACCTACATAAATATTTTTATTAGCATCAAGATCGCTATCAGAACACGTTTAAACCTATTAATTATTACATTACAAGAATTAAATATTTAGTGTTTAAAATTATTAATATTCCTTCACTTGTATAAAAAGTGAACAACTTTATTAATATCAGTTAATAGAAAAAGAAGGAATTTAACTGCACACTTTATATGTTATATTTAGTGTTTGAAAATGCATGAGACCGAGTCCAAAGACATATGTTATGGGAAATCTAAGGAAAGTACCAAGCCCGCATAACCTTCTAAATGCTATAAAGAGTTTGTATGAAAGTACGCTTTTGAAATTTAAACAGGATCATGAAAAAATCAGGAAAGGTTTGAAATAAATCAAGGACTTCGAGATGGATGTGGTATCTTGGCACTATTAATTATTTATTTAGATAATTCAGGAATGGAAATTATTAAACTTCCCCAGAAATAAAAATTGATAATAACACAGTATACAAACAATATATATATATATATATATATATATATATATATATATATATATATATATATAAATAAATAAATGACCAGGTACTGCTGCAGAAAATTGCAGATGATTTACAACAATCTCTTTATAAATTTCAAGATGTTTTAATAAAATATAATATGAAAAATCTCTGAAAAAATCAAATCGAAACTTCAAGATGTTCTAATAAAGTATAATATGAAAACCTTCTAAAAATCAAATCGATAGGATTAATTGGAAAACATATTTGAAAGGTAAAATTGTCATAAACAATAAACGAAATAACTGATTTTATATGTTTAAAATGCCATATCTCTCAGTATAATCATAAAAAAAGTTGTTGAGAGAAATATAATATTACATAATAAATAAAACGGCTTTTGAAACGAAATTTTTACAAGCAATCGAGGAAAGACATTCAAATAATATTCTACAACGTAATCTCAAAGGAAGCTCTTTTGTATGGAATTGAGGGGTCAGCATGTTAAAGTAAAAATAGATAGTTATCAAATTAGATTTCTAGGATCTTTAAGTGGAGTAACATTAAAGAAGAAAATTCGTAGTGAAGAAGATAAAAATAAATTTAAAATGAAAGAGCTAATAAGGGACGTATACAAGTATCTGATTACATAGAAGCAAAATGTTTTGAGAATGCCAGAGGACTGGTTACCGTTGAAAGCACTACGTTACCTAACAAGATGTAATATAATAAGTAGGTCTGATAAGTTGAATAGTCTGATAGTGCACTTAATGTCTGCAGGGACGGGGGGAGGGGGGTATGAGCGTGCGGTGTGTATATGTGTGGGGGTGTGTGGGTGTATGTGTGTGTGCTTTTTTTTTCTAATTCGTTTTCTAGCATTTTTTTTTAATATTAATGTACGGAATGTGGATGAATGTAGATATGTATTATTTTGATTTAGTGCAGACATAGATTTTACTTATATGTAGCCTGTTATTGTTTTTTGATACAGGTGTATTTGTAGGTATTTGTTTATATTATTAGTTTTATTTTTTTATTCATGGAAAAATAATGCACGTACGGCCAAGCAGGCCCGTGCGCAATGTAAATGCATATGTATTTTCTTTATTCTGAAAAAAAGGCAATAAATTCCATATTCTATTCTATTCTAAAACAAGATGTAGGAGAAACCTGGGTAGACCAATTCGTGTAGTCGCAGAACTGGCGATTTGCCTACTCCAGTAGGAGGCAGAAGAAGAAGGTAATATGTTGATTAATGTTAATACTTCTGTAGAGCAAAAAAGGAAAATAAACATTTGTATTTTCGTAAGAAGGTAGTAATAATGTAAAGATAAAGTGATCCCACTACAGGTCCTGTGAGAAACGTAGGGTAGTTGAAGATAAAGGTTCATACCTTCTCAAACAATCGGCACTAGATATCAGCAGGGTTGTCAGCCCTGCTGAAACGCGAGAAGTTGAAATTTGTAACACACTCTAATTAACTCAAGATCGATCTGATTTGTTGTATAATTGTTACATAATACTTTATACGTCCTCATATTATATTTTATTTTATTTCTAACAGCTGAGGTTAGATGGTATCACTGTATAAATCATCAGAACTTAATGGAAACCTATTGAATCATAAATTATAAATGCTCAACCCCTTTCTAATATACTTTATTTTTTTGCAGAAAATATAAGCAATTTTATTACATGGCAATTCATGTAACAAAACAAATAAATAAAATTCTGTAAATCAGTTTTGGGCTCACATGTCATTCCCCAAATATGGAACACCACAACAAATCAAAGAATCGCATTGTTAAGAGCACAACATTTCAGCATAAGGATATTCATAAATACACCTGGATATCTCCAGATGGCGAAACTCGGAACCAGATAGATCATGTATTAGTGGACAAACGCTGGCACAGTAGCATCATTGATGTTAGTTCAGTTAGAGGGACAGACTGCAATTCAGATCATCATCTGGTCAGGGTGAAAATCAGACAACGGCTATCGCTTATGAGAGGAACAAACGCTAAAGAATATTCTGTAAAATTTGAATTAAAAAACTTGAAAAATGATGAAATGCGGCAAGAATACCAAATCAAAATTGCTAATAGATTTGAAGTACTGAAATCTTCAGATGACAATGTGGGAAACGAAGAAGAAACTGATATAAATAAAGAATGGGAGGCTATAAGAGATACTATTAAATTGTCAGCATCAGAAAGCAGAGGCAAAACAAGAAATGGTTTGATGAGGAATGTGCCGACATTGTAAAGAAAAGAAAGCTAGCAAAAATGAAATGGTTACACGAGCCAAATGACGTAAATTTGGAGCAAATGGGTAGTATTAGACGGGAAACCACCAAGTTACTAAAGAGTAAAAAGAGGGAATATTTGAGGGAGAAGATTAATGATCTTGAAATGAATGCAAAAAATAGGAACATTAGAGAATTATATCAGGGAATTAGTATAGAGAAGAGAGGGTTTCAGGCTAGAACAAACATAATTCGGAATGAAAATGGGGATATGATTGCAGATTCCAGGAGTATATTAAATAGATGGAAAAGTTACTTTAATCAGCTATTAAATGTACATACAGAACAGGACATTGAGGAGGATAATTTACAGACAGCAGAAATGCTAGTCGCAGAATCAAGTGCATTAGAGGTTGAAATGGCGATTGAAAAATTGAAGATGTATAAAACATCAGGTTCAGATGAGATCCCAGCAGAACTGATAAAATCAGGGGGAGAAAAATTGATGGACAAGATACGCTGGTTGCTTAGTATGATTTGGAAAAAAGAAGCTCTTCCAGATGAATGGAAGGAATCGATTATCGTACCAATTTATAAGAAAGGAGATAAAACTGATTGCAACAACTACAGGGGCATCTCATTACTATCAACTTCCTACAAAATTCTAACAAATATATTAGTCAGCAGACTTACTCCCTATATTGATGACATTCTAGGAGATCATCAATGTGCATTTAGAAGAAACAGGTCTACAACAGATCAGATTTTTAGTATAAGACAAATTTTAGAAAAGAAAGGGGAATATAATGGTACTGTACATCAACTATACGTAGACTTCAAAAAAGTATATGATTCAATTAAGTGGGAGAAGTTACATAGTATCCTGCTGGAGTTCGGAATTCCTAAAAAGTTAGTTAGACTTATACGAATGTGTCTAAATGGCACAAAGAGTAGGGTGCGTGTAGGTAAACAGTTTTCAGACACTTTTGAAATCCAGAATGGGTTGAAGCAAGGAGATTCACTATCTCCTCTACTGTTTAACTTTGTACTAGAGCATGCCATTACATCTTTAGAGAATGAGGAAGGCTTAAACTGAATGGTATTAATAAGCTGTTAGTTTATGCTGATGATGTAGTACTATTGGCTGATGGCGAGGAGATACTAAAGGACAACACGCACACGCTATCGAGTAACACTAAAAATTAGGACTGGAAGTAAATATCAATAAAACTAAAAATATGGTCACACGTAGAAATACATTACATAATGGAAATGGACAGCTAAAGACAAATGAGGGAAATTTTGAGGAAGTGGCTGAATTCAAATACCTAGGAACAATAATCACAAATAGGAATGAGATGCACAAAGAAATTAAACATAGGCTCAATTCTGGAAATGCATGGTATTATGCATTGCAGAGACTCTTGATGTCCCAACTTCTTTCAAAAAACGTTAAACTGAAAATATATAAAACTTATTCTACCAGTTATATTATATGGGTGCGAAACATGGACTCTTACTTTAAGGGAGGAAAGGAGATTACAGGTATTTGAGAATAAAGTACTTAGGAAAATGTTTTGACCAAAGAGAGATGAACATTCAGGTGAATGGAGAAGACTACATAATAATGAACTACATGGTCTTTATGGGAAGCCGGATATAATAAGAACAGTTAAATCTCGTAGACTGCAATGGGCAGGACATGTTGCACGTATGGGAAATGAAAGACTTGCATGGAAGCTTCTTGTAGGAAAGCCAGAGGGAATACGCCTAGTTGGTAGACCAAGAATGGGGTGGGAGAACAACATTAACTATGATTTGAGGGAAGTAGATTATACAGGGAATGATTGGAAAGCATTAGCTCAGGATAGGGATGTATGGAGAACTTATGTCCGCGCGGCCATGAACCTACATGTTCGATAGTGCCAGTGAGTAAGTAAGTAAGTACAACAAATTTTGCTTTCAAAATTTGTGTTATTTTACACTCAAAAAGACTATCCATCACTGAATCTAAGATTATTGCTTCTATGTTTTAATAACTTCTTTATCTCTGATATCTATGTCAAAAATGTGTACGTGATTTTTCTGATATTTTGAATAGAATAACCTGTCAGGACTCTTTCTTTAAAATTTATAAAAATATTTTTTATATTGATTATAATTTTTCTAATATATTATGTCTTTAGGTACCATTTTTATAGGGATGTTTCCCTATACCATATATATATATATATATATATATATATATATATGCTTGCAATTTAAATTTATAGTTAAGTGGTTATACCTGTTATAATTATTTCGTCCCATTTCCTTTACGACTTTGACCAAAGTAGGCTAATTAAAGTTATGACTATTGCATTCAGCCAATAAAAAAATCTTGTTTTAAACTATAGCAATGTTGATTGAGCAGACAACACAGAAATAAGGTCTGTTTTATTGCATTTGGGTTGCTTCTCAATTTTATATTGTAATTTGTATATTGGCTGTGAAATGAATCTATATCCTATACTGCATGGTGGGATTGTTTAATTAGTCAAGGTTGAAAGAACAATCTAAATGAAAATGGGGATTCAAACCAGACGCATATTGTAGTTTCCCCAATTATTGGCTTCACAACGAACAGGCAACGAATTGGGAATTGCTTGTGTAATTTCAGAAACAACAAATGAACAACAAATCTCTAAGACTGTGTTTATAAATTGTTATTAAGTATAGTGAATGCAAAAAGTGAACATACTGTTAAATGTTTTTTTATTAATATTCCAAAATATTACAAACTGATAAAAATAATTGAATGGTTGCTCTGAAAAGAGATCTATCCCACAAAAAATCGAAACTTCAGTTTTCAGTGGATTAGTGATATATCCGGAGAATATAACGGCATGGTGCATGAAAAACTATCCCTGCTCTCTTCCAGGCTTGTTTTATTTATTTTTAAAAGTTTGCATTTAAGCGAATAGTAATCTATATTAAACAAAATGGCGGAAGAATTTAGTCAAGTTATGAGCAGCAGTTTACGGGTTAAATCTGTTTTCGGGACAACTATTCAATTATATAAAAACATATTTTATAAGTTTCATGATACGTATACTATTAAAATATAAATATAATTACATTGCCATGCTATATGTAATAAGACATTAAATTAAAAAGTCTAGCCAATATTCTACGAGTTGAAGTGCCTTCCCTCTTCCCTCATTGAATACTTCGCAATGTACACAGTACCAATTCCAGTAGAATTGTTCAAAATAAAATGTACAGTTAAATTTCACCGAAAATAAAGAAAATAATGACTTCAAAGTATCAGTAAGTGCGCAGAATACACTAAGTCACTGGCACTATCGAACCCGTAGGTTCATGATCGCGGGGAAATAAGCTCTCCATACATCCCTATCCCGAGCTAATGCTTTCCAATCATTCCCTCTATAATCTACTTCCCTCAAATCATAGTTAATGTTATTCTCCCACCTCATTCTTGGTCTACCAACTGGGCGTTTTCCCTCTGGTTTTCCTACAAGAAGCTTTCATGCACATCTTTCATTTCCCATTCGTGCCACATGTCTTGCCCATCGCAGTCTACGAGACTTAATTGTTCTTATTATATCTGGCGTCCCATTAATACCATGTAGTTCACTATTATGTAGTCTTCTCCATTCACCTGTCTGTTCATCTCTCTTTGGTCCAAAAATTGTCCTAAGAACTTTATTATCAAATACTCGTAATCTCCTTTCCTCCCTTAAAGTAAGAGTCCATGTTCCGCATCCATATAGTATAACTGGTAGAATAGTAGTTTTATATATTTTCAGTTTAACGTTTTTTGAAAGGAGTTGGGAAGTCAGTAATCGCTGTAATGCATAATAGAACGCATTTGCAGAATTGAGCCTATGTTTAATTTCCTTGTGCATCTCATTCCTATTTGTGACAATTGTTCCTAGGTATTTGAATTCTACCACTTCCTCAAAATTTCCCTCGTTTGTCATTAGCTGTCAATTTCCATTATATAATGTATTTCTAGGTATGGCCATGTATTCAGTTTTATTGACATTTACTTCCAGTCCCAATATCTTAGTGTTACTCAACAGTGAGTGCGTGTTCGCCTTTAGTATCTCCTCGCTATCACACAATATTACCACATCATCAGCATAAATTATCAGCTCCTTAATACCATAGATGTTTAGGCCTTTCAAACACACAGAAAAGTTAAATGGCTCCAAAAATGAAGAACAGAATAATAATCTAAAATTATTGTTTTGTTGTATAATGGATTCGAATCACAATCATAAATACCAAACGTGTTTCCAAAGTTTGTAGTTTCCTAAAAAAATAGTTACCGTGCAAGAGTGACTGGAAGGAAGCCTTTGCCAATTGAAGAAAAATAAATAATAATGAAATTAATTGATCAAATTACCCCCTGTATGATCACTTTTTACACTCACTGTACTTTGTGTTCGAGCTGATGTATCCAACATTTAAAGAGGAGGGTATTTTATTATTGTGTGGCTAGCGCGCGCGGCTGCTCTGACTGTTCATATACCTGGTGGTTTCAGAGGGATGTTGGTTGTGGACCATACCGGGATTTTTCGGGTTTTTTTCTTGTGATTCTTCAATTTCCCAAATTTCATCCTACCCCTCCTAAAGAGAGAAGGGATAAAAATAACAAGATTTTTATATTTTTTCATCATTAATTAAAAAGGTTTGGTTAATAAACGAAACCAACACTCTAGGAATTAAACACAACAATAGTGAAATACAGAACAAACTGGAAAGAACACTTGGCAAGGATGACTGAGAATAGAATACCAAAAGCAGCATACAGCTATTCACTATGAGGAAGAAGAAGTTTGGGAAGACCAAAGAAAAGATGGAAACAGCAGCAATTTGGAGCTGGAACAGGCTGGTAAATATGCCTACACCGCGATGAAGAAGAAGACCAACACTCTCCATTCTCCTTCCCTTCCCCTCTTCTTATTTCTTTCTCATTCACATGAACTCATCTAATGTTAACCCTAAATTGATAAAACACAAATTTATTCTGTTAGTTATTTGAATGTGGCGGACCACAGTGGAAACGGAATTTTGTATAACTGTTATTATTAGGTATATTATATAATTAGATACACATTTAAGTGGTTTATTTTTGTTTGTTTTCTTCTGATTTATTTAAAATGTTAAATTAATTAAACCAACTGATGTATCCAAAAGGATACATTACGAGTTTAAGGGTTAAGAAAAATAGTATCGTTGGCAGGTACAGGTGTTGAAAACATGTGATTGCGGGGATCAGGCAACGTCTTATTCATTGGTATATTTCATAGAGCTTTAAATCAATCTACAATGTAAATGCGCGCACCTAAAAATTCTAAGATTATACCTATTCGAGCTAAGTTCCAGTTGTAATGTAAACAAACCAAATGTATGACTGTATTTTCATTAGTCGAATAACGGTTTTATGTATAAGGCTGTAAGAAATATATTCCTATCTAACATTCGAAATAAAAATAATATAAATATATATTATATGGCTAATGTCTATACAACTTATATCAGAGAATCTTAAAATATATAATTACAATTTTAATGGATTAAATA
Organism: Diploptera punctata; assembly: GCA_030220185.1. Classification (NCBI taxonomy): domain Eukaryota; kingdom Metazoa; phylum Arthropoda; class Insecta; order Blattodea; family Blaberidae; genus Diploptera; species Diploptera punctata. The sequence continues at coordinate 4,482,569 of JASPKZ010008365.1, read as the reverse complement.
AGCGTTGTTTTATTTTTACGCATGCGCAGTACTGAGGATAGCGAACGGATGTAGAATAGGTTAGGATTTCAGTTGTTTCAAAATTGTCGCTTCTGTAGATTTTTTTAAAAGTAACAGAAAATATTTCAATTTAAAAGCGGAGAGAAACAAATTATTTTGAATGTTTTCAAACAGTTTAGTGAAAAAATCCCATATTAGCCATTGAGGATATGGTGAAAATAACAGCAGAATTTACAAGTGAGTCATCATGGAGCATAATTCTGCTCATAATGAAATTGTAAGTAAAGGATATATATCGACATTATGGGGAAAAACATAAACTTCTGGTTAGGTAGGCCCGTAATATCATTCTTGATCACAAATAAATAAGAAATGAAGGAAGTTCCTAATTATTACTACCAACGTATCTTACGAGATATTCAGTCTACGAGATATACGAGATATTCGTATATTCAGTCCTAATTCCCGTAAAATACGGCTTTGTCTAAGAACAATGTTTCTATCATAGACAATTCCGTACACAGTTTAGTCATATGGAGGTCAACAAGTAGCACCATGGTTCACCAATAGACAGGTCGTCGGAATAATATATTACGCAGGTTTGTTTCCAGTACAACTGAAAATTAGCTCGGAATTAGTATATTTGATAAATTAAAAACTACTTAACCCTCAGGGGTCCTCATCTAGGGGATATGTGGATGGCGACCATAAGGTGCCCAAGCTGTGCAAAACATTTCTTCCACTTACTTGTGTTTTGCACTCTTTTAACTTTACTATCTAACTAACCTCTCTTGGTTAACTCTTGTTTTTTCAACCCCGACGCTATTAGGGCATCCGAGGGCTAGGGAGTCTTTCCTTTCTTCCATTTCTTCTTTCCTTTATTTTCTTTTCTTCTCCAGAAAAGCCTGACCAGAGGCTATAAGATGGCAGCCCCATCACTGGTCTTGCCTTCCTTTGGCCAGCAACCAATCGAAGGGACTATTATTATGCTTTCAAGTCTTTATACGAGAATTTCCCGGAAGGTGAAACGCTGGAGGGAAAATTTTCTATAGGATCGTAACAGGCCTTGGCCTAATACTTGGAAGGAAGAAGAAGAAGAAAAACTACTTATACCTGTATTTTTAACCATACTGTAGTATTAGAAATATTATATTTATTTTTAAGTGAATTTTTATGTTAGTTGTATTTGGTTATAGAGAGTTAATTAAAGTGTATATATTAAAGGTGAATGAAGGAAATTACAGAATAGTGAGCTACATTGGTAGACCAAGAATGAGGTGGGAGAATAACATTAAACATGATTTTGGTACGTAGAAGGGGATGATTGGAAATCATTAGCTCAGGATAACGATATATGGAGAGCTTATGTCCTCTCGGCCATGAATCTATGGGTTCGACAGAGCCAGTGAGTTAGTTAGTCAGTCAGTTAGTAGGCCTATATATGGATATCTTGTACGTCTTTCTTCGTTAGTTAAGTCGAAGTTAAAGATCAATAGTCTTAACTCTGCCCGTTTAAATAAATGAATTATTTTATTATTATTATTATTATTATTATTATTATTATTATTATATAGTGGAGAAGAAAAATAAAACTTTAGGCACAGAAAGATGTGTAAACATTAAAATTCTGTATATAAATAAGTAATCAATTTATTATTATTATTATTATTATTATTAATAATATTATTATTAATATTATCATTATTATTAATATTATTATTATTATTATTATTATTATTATTATTATTATTATTATTATTATTATTATTATTGCAAATGAGCCCATGTAGAACTACACGAAGTAATTAGATGCGTTTTCTCTCATTCCATTTCCCTCGTTTTTTGGTTACGGGCTTTCCTTCTCTCTTCTGTCCACGTTGTCCCAGTTTTTTCTTGGGTTTATGCTTTTGATTAACCTTCCATTTGTGAACCTTAATTTTAAATATGAGTCCCGCGCCGTAGCCGAGCGGTTAAGGTAGGAAGCCTTGGCGCAGAGCTACGGGACTTCGCTGGTTCGAGTCTCCATGGGGGAATACATTTTCTCATGGTATTTCGGCCAGTATGGGACCGGTGCCCACCCAGCATCGTGAGGCAATTGGGTAGCTACAATAAGTAGCGGCTCCAGGTTGAGGAACCAGCTATAACGGCTGGAGGACTCGACATGCTAACCACATGTCACCCCTACACTGGCTGTTGATCATCTACCTCTGTGATTGACACATGTGGATGTGAAGGGCCAGCAGCCGGCTGGTAAAAGGGCAACCGCTGAAAAGTGGAAAGACCCTCAATCGGAATTTTAAATATGTCTCTGTTTATGATATATTCTTGAGCAATTGCTGCCAATTTTAAGTCCTTTTTCACTTCACCAATCCACTTGATAGTAGTCACGTTTGCTTTATTTCTGTTTTCATACAATTCTATAAATTGTTTCGAAAGACTTATAATAATAATAGTAATAATAATAATAATAATAATAATAATAATAATAATAATAATTATTATTATTATTATTATTAACATCATTATTATTATTGTTATTACTATTATTATTATTATTTCAGCCCAGGATAGACATATTTAAATCTTCACATTTCAGTTATTCAGAATTAGGCCTACAATTTGAATTTTTTAAATGTATTTACAAAATGTACGAGTATTTTCATAAATTCAAAAAATTGTCTGTATCACTTTGTCCTTGAGGCAATCCTCTAATGAGGAAAGTTGTATATAATAAAATAGAGCATTTCCTTTCAACATAAATGTAACAAAAACATGATGATCAATATTACTATAAATCTCCAAGTGATGTTTCCCTTAAACTGGAATTTGGCTATGGGAGATGCAGAGTAGGAGCAACCAAGCGTAACATTTCCACCTTAACGACGCATACCGGCAGTTTTCATTGTAAATTAAATTTTACGTATGTTTTTTAAGAGCATTAGTTTTTCTGTTTAATTTTCTGTTATTCGTACATACGAATATGCGTGATTCTCGACCATGAATGTTTATCTGTTTTTATTTTCGTTATAAGTGTGACAAGGAAAAGGCACAATGATGTACTAGACCTATCTTTTAATATAAAACATGACAGTAAGTCAAATTTAGTTTCGTGACTTGTGACAAACTGCTCACCACGTGACCATTGCGTGACTCCGGTATCGCTAAATTCCCCTATTACCTCTCTGGAGCTTCTAGAATATGGGAAGTACCGTACACTTTTTTTAAATGTTTTAACAAGACCACAAAATAACCAACCATCTTTATTTCTCAGTATACTTGTCACTTCATGTTTATCATAAGTAATGCCACGAGTGATTTCCAAATTATCCATAAATTCACGATGTCACAAAGTGACGAGTGAATTTATCTAGAGAATTTGGAAATCAAGAGTGGCATTTGTTAAGACTATTTCTTTCTTCTTGTATTCCCACGTTTCCCTTGACAAAGATTTGGACGCTCTCCCCTACAGGGAAGAATTTGAACCAAAATAATTTAGTTACACTTGTTTTCGTATAGATGTCATTAGAGTGGTCCGTGGTCAGCGTTCCGCCTCATACTGACACGTAGGAAACCAAGGTAGTACTAGGACGGGCAAATTCGGTAAATTTTGCTTAGAGGCCTTTTTATTCAGGCTTAAGGATCTTTTATGAGCCTGAAAATCTTCAGATTCGGGACCCATGGATTAAAATCCCTCCCGGAGGACTTGCTCCTCGGAGTTTTCCATCCTAAAAAATCCATCGACCCCGGCTGGGTTTGAACCCGCGACCCTCGGGACCAGAGACAAAGAGCATAATCACTATTCAACCGCGGCCGATTGTCAAGACCTTTTAACGAATAAAATTAAGCTTTTCATTTTTTTTATTTAAATATAGTTATTTTAAAATATTTATATATTTAATATAAACGGCGATGTTTGAAAACAAGTGAGAAACGTTTGTTGTTTCATTCGTTCATCACTGCAACCAGATCATATTATTTATTGCCAAAGTATCGCAATATTGTAAGACTGCACCCTAGTGGAGAAAAAATTAAACATCAAACTGTCTATTAATTAATTTCTAATGTTCTATGATATAAATATGTCAATTATATTTTTCTGGAACGTTAATTCCAGGGAAATAATACGTTTAAGAAAGTGCAAACAGTGGTTTCTTTCTATTGTGATATAACCAATTGCTATAAATGTTTTTCCATTATAATCCTCAAGCAGTATCTGCTTACGTTCGTGCACTATATATATGTATATATAATCTGGGAGCCATTTGCGTTCTAGGATTTTTATATCTTAATATATAAATTGCTATATTCAACGTATTTCTTAGAGAGTCACTGCAAAATAATGTTCTGGCCTATTCAGAATGTTAAAAAGGAGGAGCCTGATTTTAATGTGATAAAAATTAAACTGAAAAACTCGAGGTGAAAAACGACTGTGATTGGTTGTAATTCAAAATTCATTGAAATGTGATTGGTCTTTGACCCCCCATTTAGGGCATGAGTTAAGTAGTCTTACATTAAACTACAAACTAAATAGAATATTACGATACAATGTTGGGAAGTAGTATTTACAGAATCGAGGAAAATGTTTAAACACCGAGCGATAGCGAGGTTTTTAATTTCCAAGATTCTGTAAAACACTTCACAAACGTGCGTTGTACATTATTTTTTGCGCGATGGTGTTTCCAAAATAATAAATAGCAGCAAAATAATATGTTTCTTGTAAATATGTGCATTCATTATAAACAACTGTGTAACGTTAACAGTGTGGGCAATGTTTATTATTTGAAAGTACCGGAAGCCGTGAGACCATTATTATTGACTATTTAACTCATGCCCCAAATGGGAGTCAATGACCAATCACATTTCAATGATTTTTTATTTACAACCAATCACAGTCGTGTTTCGCCTAGAATGTACCAACTGAAGTTTATCATAATAAAGAAAGCACCTCCTTTTTAACATTCTGAATAGGTCATAGCACTATTTTGCAGTGTCCGACTGAATAAGAAATACGGTTACCAGATTGTATATATAGTGCATTAATGTCAATAGAAAGTGAATGCGAGACATAATATAAAAACACTTGTAAGAATTGATTATACCATAAAAAAAAGAAATCACTGTTTGCACTTTCTTAAACGAATTATTTTCCAGTAAATGACGTTCCAGAAAAATGTAATTGACATATTTACAATAGGATATCAGAAATTAATTAATACCTATAACGTCGGGTATAAATTTCTCCACTAGGGTGCATTCTTACAACATTGCGATCATTTGGCAATAAATAATATGATCAGGTTGCAGTTATGAACAAAAGAAGCAAATGAATCGTGCCAATCCTTTCTCGTTGTTCTCAAACATCGCCGTTTACATTAAATATATAAATATTTAAGAATAACTACAGTTAAATAATGATTTGTGAGTAAAATCTTAATTTTATTCGTTAAATAGTCCTAACAAATGCCACTCTTGATTTCCAAATTCTCTACATAAATTGGAAATACTCGTGGCATTACTTATGATAAAATACCAGCAAGTACGTATTTATTGTTTTATATTGTTTCAAATAAAGTTCAGTCCATTTAAAATTGAGTGATTTGTTTCGTATAATGTATATTAACACTACCTTTTATATAAAACAATGGCTGTTCGTTTGTTGTATGGAAGTGAAAATTGGGTAATGAAATCAAGGGATAAAAGCAGGATACAGACTGCGGAAATGCTGTTTTTACGTAATGTGAAAGGATGCACAAGAGCGGAGAGAATAAGGAATGAAACTATACGAGAAGAATTAAATATATATAAAATTGGAGATAAAATCAGCAAAAATAATAAGAAATGGACAGAACACTTAATGAGAATGAACAACGAAAGAATACCAAAAAGAACCTTCCTGTATAATCCCAGAGGAACAAGAGATGTTGGCCGACCACGCAGAAGATGGACTCCACTTTTAACTTCGCCGGAACAGGCTTCATAGCCTAAACCTTGTAGTAGAAGAAGAAGAAGAAGAAGAAGAAGAAGAAGAAGAACACTACCTTTTGGATATTTTTTGTATATACATTGTACATAGTATGCATAGAGGGCAGTGGTTTTACTTCCCGCACGTGGATGTAAATGTAATATTACAGTATAATTATTTAGGTTGGCAATGCCGAAATATAGGAAGTTGAACTATCAATCATGCTCGCCATTGCTGTAAGTACGATAAAAAAGCACTATCGCGCAAAAACAAAGGTTATTCTACTTATTTATTTGTTTTCCTTATATAAATAAAAACCATTTACCTTAGTAGTAGTTCCTCTAAATGAATCTAGGATAAAAATCTGTCTAATTAAAACCAGACAAAATTAATAGTGATACAAGTCAAGAAACATACGCAAATTGATCACGGAATATGCCCTGTAAAAGTGATACAACAAGACAAGAAACATACTCAAATTTATCCCGTGTTTCGTCTTAATATTTGTGCTTTAACATTTTTTGAAAAGTCTGCTTATTTTTTTATTTCTTCTGATTTTCCATATCCCTTATATATAACTTACACCGGAATGAACAGTACTTTGTTCTCGGGTACAATCCGAAGATACCACAACACGACAGGGTAAAATTTGAAATAGAAATATTTGCATTGTTACATTATTATAATATTCGGATTTATATTTTATAAGCATTTATGAAAGCAACAAGTAAAATAATGTAACATTATTTTAAAATAAAATTGTGCAAATATGGAACCAAAAATAAAACATGTTATTCCAGTTACTAAAATAATGGCGTTTAACTTAAATTATACATATTGTATTTGATTTAAAGTGTTGCATATAATTTGGTGAATTAATCATTATTATTATTCATCCACTGCTTGTTGGATATAGCCTATTCGATTGCCTTGGAATTTTAGTTCTAAATTTATCACTAATCGAATACTGAACTCTGGGTAAATTTTCGCAGTCTCCTTAGTCCCTAGGTGTCATGTATGATACTTTTGGCTTTTAATTTTTTCTCGCTTCGAGAATAATTCCAACTCAATCTGACCGATGGAATCATATTTTGTACCTTCAGAGTTTCAAGTTTGTTTTTACTCAGACTTTAGATTGCAGCAACAATTAAATTGCTGGAGCTTATTTGAGATCGAAGGTATCATATAAGATACCTTGCATGAAAGCCCCTTACATTCCCACCCTCTAAGAAATCAGTTTTTTTTTGTTTCTTCAACATTTATGTTATTTTAACCCCTATAAACTGTCGACTATTTTGAAATTCATATTGAAGCACCGTTGAGGTTATGTAATAAGATGTTAATTATATATTTTTTACCTGGTAAGTCAGTCGTCCTCAACTAAATTATTAAACTTCCTCAAGTTATTCTAATATGGATGCCTTTCGAAAACAATGTTTCATCTTCTGCGTTTTAACATATCAGTTACAGTTAAAACGCAGAAGATGAAACATTGTTTTCGAAAGGTCTCCATATTAGAATAACTTGAAGTTTAATAAGTTAGTCGAGAACGACTGAATTACCTGGTAAAAATGATATAATTAACACCCTATAAACTGATTAAACGTGAAAATAAAATTATAATTGACAAAATCGCAAGTCAAGACCCCTATAAAAATGTTTTGATCCCCCAATTTTTTATCTGACTCCATGGAAACGTATTATACACATTAATGAGTATATAAATTAAACTTTTCTATGGGACTGAAGAGGATAATGTAATTATTTAACATTTGAGAGAAACTGTTACTTGGGTTCAATATATGAAATTTATCAAGTATTGTCATTATATGGAACATATTTGTACTTATTGTTTTTTATGGTAATAGATCAGTAAAATATGTTTATAAATTTGTCAAACCTAAGATAAATTAAATTCTGAGTAAATAGCTTTGTTGGATGCTCTATGAATATTCTTAAACACATTTTAATATGCTCCTGCAATAGAGTAATATAAATTGCAATACATTTTTAAATATATGTTCCAATTTATTCAGTTAGGACTGAATCACAAATCGATCGCCGTGACATAATATATAATAGTTACTGCAAGCCAGATAAAACAAAGTTTTTTATTTTTATTTTCAAGAGAGCGCCAGAATGGCCTCGTTCGGGATTTTGCTCACTGTACCCGCGTTAAAAAATATCCCCCTTTCGCCAAAGGCTGGCTTTTTTCCAAGAAATGTAATCCAAGATTCATGTGGAAGGGCTTCCTAAATTACTATAAAAATCTGACTTCTAATGAAATAAAAAAAAACACAATTCGCTCGTTGCTACAACTATAGAACAAAAGTACTTTCCAAGATTAAATCTTTTTGGCTTTTCTATTATATCCCTCTTTAAATGCCATATATGCAAAAGGTCGTTTTAAAAAAAAGAAAGGTTATAAATTTTACTGACCAGAGAATTTATGTGCTTCTTTGTCTTCCTATAAAAACAACACAAAAGCAACGATAAGCATTGTGGATCCGACCGTTAAGAGATAATGGATAAAAAGAAAGGGAAAACATCACTATCTTTGAAACAATCTGTTCTCTCTAGCTTTTCCCATTGCCGAAAATTTAGGATTACTAATTCTTATTAATAGGTAGTATAAATCAGTCTCAAAATTTAAAAAAAAAATTGACTTTAAAAAATGTGCATATGCTAGCAAGATTTTAGAATGGAAAGGTTGCTTTGACAGTAAGATTATAAATCAAGTTGTCTCATTTTGTTTATGAAAAAACTCTTTCCTCTCGCTTTAGTTTATTCCGTTACATGAAAGATATTCCCTTCAAACTTCTCTGAACATGATATAAAAGGCTGTCACAGTATATCTGAGTTATACAACTTTCTTTGCATTAGTCTTTCAGTCGGTTCTTCCAGTAATCAGTATTTTTTTAATAAAAAAAAAGAAACTGGAAGTTCTGGGGGTACTGCGGTAAGTTACAGAGACTTCTCCTCCCCTTCAAGATTCAACCCTGAGCCCAGTAGAAGCAGAAGCCACTTGCGGATCTCACGTTTCCCCAGAAACTGATTGGCCGCTAAAATGCGGTAGGAAGCAGAAGGAGTAAGAGTCCATGCTAAACCCCGTCGCTGCATATAAATTAGTTAGGTTTCAAATCGAACCGCCAACTTTTATCGTTTCTTTCTTCCATTGCTTTTCTATTCTAAGATTCACTTTTTTGGCATGCTTCCTTTTTTCTTCAAAGTTCGAACTTCACTGTAAAGTTTATTATTATTATTTTATTCTTTACAAATTCTACTTGCTATTGTCGCTTTTCATAACGAGGCTGAGTATTTTCTCCATTTTTCTGATAAAGTTAAATCTGATTAGAATTAATTTACTCAAAGACACACAAAATTATTTTTTATCACAATGGAGAAAATCAGTATATATTTTGAATATTCTGCATATAACTAAAAATGTCAATTGTATCGGATGTTAATATAAATGTAACATGTAGAAGAGAAAGGAATGCTTGGTTTCTAAGCTGTAGGACTGTATTCATAGTATACTCTAGTGTAAGAGTAAGAAAATCTACATACTAGTATACTAAGTTTAACAATAATAATAATTATAGTTAATAATAATAATAATAATAATAATAATGTTTTATTTATTCTGGCAGAGTTAAGGCCATAAGGCCTTGTCTTCCACTCAACCAGCACAAATACAAATAAATATTTGACAAATACAGATATACACTATACTAATTATGACCCGTTAAAGATACATTAAATGTAGCAATGTATATTTCAAGTACAAACCCAAAATTGTATACGATAACAACAATAATAATACTTATGACAATAATAATAATAATAATAATAATAATAATAATAATAATAATAATAATAATAAAATAATAATATAATAATAATATTATAAACATGATAAGTTATACGAGAAACACCAATTAATATATATACCTTATACTGGGTAATAATGAAATCGACGTTAGAGCAAATATAAATTTAGATTTCTTTTAAAAGATGCCTTTGTCCGGTAGCCCCTTATTTCTTGTGGTAGGGAATTCCAGTTGCGAGAAGTGGAAATAGTATATGACATGGAGTGATGTGATGTCCTATGTTGCGGTGTATTAAGCAAGAGACTATGTTGTGATCTTGTGTTTAAGTTATGGTTTGAGGATAGATACTGGAAACGGGATGATAAATAATTGGGAATCGAGGTATGTAGGATCTTAAATAAGAGAATTAGACAGTGCGATTTTCTTCTCTCTTTTAGATGTAGCCATGACAATTCGTGGAATAATGGAGAAATGTGATCGTATTTTCGAACATTAAATATGAATCTGATATTATGGACACGCTGCAGTTTGTCCGACAATCCGTCACTTATGTCAGTTAGTGAACGTCACAATAGTCAAAATGTGGGATCACTAAAGTTTGAATTAAAATTCTTTTAAGAGCTGTAGGAAGAAAATTTTTGAGGAGCTTTAGGGAAAGCATTATGGAGATCTTTTTAGATGTTTGTTTTACTTGGGCATGCCAATTTAAATTAGAATCTAAGTAAAGTCCCAAGTTTTTAACGACGTCGGTATAAGGAATTTGTTCGCTATCTAATATGACAGCCGGCAAATTGCCATTGTTTATGGAGTGTAATAGTCTAGGATGTCCGATAATTATTGCTTGCGTTATCATCTTAATAAACAAAAAAAAACTAATTATTTTAAGTACATTATTCGAAACACTTTCACTTTAGAAAATTTAAAATGTTACACAATAGTAATAATAATAATAATAATAATAATAATAATAATAATAATAATAATAATAACATTAATAATAAGACTTGAAAGCATAGTAATACCATTGACCTATGGTAGTGAAGCAGAATAACGGCTTGTGAAATGAGATTCATGCGCAGAACAGCGGGTTACACAAGATGGGATCGGAAAAGGAACATCGATATCTTAAAAGAATTAAAGACTACGCCAATTTTGTAATACATTAAATAGTACTAACTAAATTGGAAACACCATCTTGAAAGAATGAGTTCAAATCGCATCCCCAAAGCTGTTTATAATTATATACCAAGAGGACGAAGATCTCTGGGCCGCCTATGAAACGCTGGAGGGAAATTTTTCTATGGGATCGTAATAGGCCTTGGCCTAATACTTGGAAGGAAAAAGAAGACAATAATAATAATAATAATAACAATAATAATAAAATTAATAAATAATAATAATAATAATAATAATAATAACATTAATAATAAGACTTGAAAGCATAGTAATACCATTGACCTATGGTAGTGAAGCAGAATAACGGCTTGTGAAATGAGATTCATGCGCAGAACAGCGGGTTACACAAGATGGGATCGGAAAAGGAACATCGATATCTTAAAAGAATTAAAGACTACGCCAATTTTGTAATACATTAAATAGTACTAACTAAATTGGAAACACCATCTTGAAAGAATGAGTTCAAATCGCATCCCCAAAGCTGTTTATAATTATATACCAAGAGGACGAAGATCTCTGGGCCGCCTATGAAACGCTGGAGGGAAATTTTTCTATGGGATCGTAATAGGCCTTGGCCTAATACTTGGAAGGAAAAAGAAGACAATAATAATAATAATAATAACAATAATAATAAAATTAATAAATAATAATAATAATAATAATAATAATAATAATAATAATCAACTTTTATAAGATTCATGATGTGTTCCGTTGAGGTTTATTCAAAATTAATATAAAATTATAGAATATTCACCTGAAAGGTCCGTCTCCTCAACTTAATTTATTAATTAATTAAGTTGAGGAGACGGACCTTTCAGGTGAATATTCTATAATTTTATATTAATAATAATAATAATTACAAGTAATATTATTTTAAATATACAGTTTATACTATTTCTCCAAATATGTTTTTGTCTTGTGTATCTTCCTCTGATAGACAAATAATAATTTGGATTGAATATTGAACGAAGTTCCGCCAAGTATTCTATGGTCTTCCACTTTATTTTCTTCCATTCATATATTAATTTAGGGATACATTCTCTCCATCCATTCACAGTAAATATCCACACCATCAACGTCTCAAAATAATAATAATAATAATAATAATAATAAGAAGAAGAAGAAGAAGAATACCCCGTTAACGGACCATTAAGATCCATTTCTATATAAACGCAATGATTCACGATTCTTGGTCAAGAGCGCGAGAAAACATTCTCTCCATCCATTCACAGTAAATATCCACACCATCAACGTCTCAAAATAACAATAATAATAATAATAATAATAATAATAATAATAAGAAGAAGAAGAAGAAGAAGAATACCCCGTTAACGGACCATTAAGATCCATTTCTATATAAACGCAATGATTCACGATTCTTGGTCAAGAGCGCGAGAAAGCGTATTAATATTAGGAATAGTGGTAATACATGTAAAATATGATCGGTTATCTATGCAATTTACCCTCCGACCGAATTAATCTGTGCCAGAAGTAATTATTTAAGACATGATAAGAAAAATAAATGCTCGGACGGGATTTAAACCCGGACCTTTCGATGATACCCCAATTCTCTACCGATTACGCTACCGAGCAAATCTTATACAATCATTAATTTTCCTTTTATATATATTACCGTAGTGCACTGGGATATCATCCAGAGGTCCGGGTTCAAATCCCGTAGGAGCATTTATCTTTCTTATATCATATTAAGCTTGCATTGCTTAATGGCAAAAATTTAATTATAACATATATATATATATATATATATATATATAATGTTGAGTGATTCCGGGTTATGTGGCCGTGGTCCATAGTTGGTGTTGATACCAGACGTTTCGCCCTCAACTGCGGAGGGCATCTTCAGTGGCGAGTGCTTCTATGCGTGTTTCCTGGTCGGAAGATCTACTTAGAATGAGCGCTGTGGACGTAAGTAGATCTTCCGACCAGGAAACACGCATAGAAGCACTCGCCACTGAAGATGCCCTCCGCAGTTGAGGGCGAAACATCTGGTATCAACACCAACTATGGACCACGGCCACATAACCCGGAATCACTCAACATTACGATTACCGGCCGTGAAAGCCTGCATTCAAATATATATATATATATATATATATATATATATTCATCCATAGTAATTCTGCTCGAGGGCAGGTCTTTCACTGCAATATAGCATTTTTATGCTATGCTTTGCAGCTTTACTAGGGAATTATAGGTATGGTAGCTTCCCGTTGCTTTCCTCACCGGTGGATGATGATAATGGTAAGGATGATGATGACAATGATAAGGATGATGATGATCGGATGATTTTCGGGACCGGTGGGCCTTAAGCTTCCTGACATTTGTCTTACAGGTGAGAAAAAACCCGGAAAAAACCTCACCCAGGAGCCTGTCCCGACTGGGAATCGAACCCAGGCCCGCTGCGTGACATGGCAGCACTCTACCTCGAGACCACAGTGGTGGACGTATAAAACATTATTACTGCTATTAGTACGATTATTGTTATTAGTATTATTTTGGGCTTAGTAGACCAAGTGATAAGGTTTCTCAAAACGAAATTGACGGTCCGGAAAGAAGGATGTATATTTTTTATTCGCTCATTGTTGAGTAGACTGCACCGGGACCCACTCAATCTCCTATAACATGTGTACTGGAGCATTGTAATGGAGAAATTAATACACACAAAAGAAAGAATAAGAAATATATACATAACAAAGGTTAATAAATTAAAACAATAAAACTAAAAAGAAATCTTATTTAGGATTTTTCCATTAACTAACCAAATTGTAAATTTCAAAAGATGTAAAGCAAAATTGAACTTCCATTTAAGAGATTTTTATTCGCTCTTCAAACTGTTTTTTTTAATAGAAGTTCTCTTCCAATTAGCACTCGTGAATAGGCCTAACTCATTTAAAGGTTTGGTAAACGCACATTTTTACTTGGCAAGCAAATAATCCAGATGGGTGACTTGTTTGTTTATCCTTTAGAAAAAAATAATTAGGAATATCTGAACAAAGTTTGGTGTTTTCTCTCATAACGCCGAAAACAATCTCGACCACGTCTGGCTGTTGAATCAAAATAAATGAGGTTGAATTCTGCAAATAGATTCAGCTATCTCATTCTAGTTCCCAACGATTAGAGTGGAATTGTTACGTTCCTCGTACCAACAAGGCGTTTCCAGAAATAATACTGGAGCTTTCAAGTGCTACAAGGCACTATGTCAATGCCAACAATATATTAGTTCAATGTTCAAACAGAATATAACTGTGGGAGGTAATATTAATAATAATAATAATAATAATAATAATAATAATAATAATAATAATAATAATATATTATAATAATAATACTAATAATAATAATATAATAATAATATAATAATAATATTATATAATAATAATAATATTATTATTATTATATTATTATTATTATTATTATTATTATTATTATTATTATTATTATTATTATTGTTATTGTAAGTCAATAAAAGACTCAAATCACCAAATTAAAATTTAAAAGAACCAACTATTTTCAATAGGGAAGGAATCATTTTCAAGACGAATTATTGAAAATGATAGCTTCGCTATTGAAACTAGTTGGCTCTTTTAAATTTAAATTTGGTGATTTCGGTTTTTTATTGACTTCTTATAACACTGTATAAATGTGTCACCAAGAAGATTCTTCTATTATATTAAGGTAGCAGTAATAATAATAATAATAATAATAATAATAATAATAATAAATAATAATAATAATAATAATAATAATCACCAACCCAAAAATCATTTCTCATTACATTTCTATCCTCAACTAATGTTTTTCAATCATTATCATAAGTAATGCCACGAGTGACTCACGAAGTGAGGAGTGAATTTATCTAGAGAATATGGAAATCAAGAGTGGCACTTGTTAGGACTATTTAAGGAATAAAATTAAACTGTTTACTCGCAAATCATTACTTAAATATAGTTTTTTAAGATATTTATATATTTAATGTAGACGGCGATGTTTGAAAACAAATGAGAAACGATTGGTACGATTCATTTGCTTCTTTTGTTTGTCACTGCAACCAGATCATATTATTTATTGCCAAAGGAACGCAATATTGTAAGAATGCACTCTAGTGGAGAAAAAATGAAACGCATCAAACTGTATATTAATTCATTTGTGATGTCGTATGATGTAAATATGACAATTATATTTTTCTGGATTATTACCTGGGAGAAATACATTTAAGAAAGTGCAAAGAGAGGTTTCTTTTTTTGGTGGTATAATCAATTGCACTCACAAATGTTTTGATAGTAACTCCTCCCCACATGCGGTATTTTTGTGTTTTGACATTAATGCACTATATATACAATCTGGTAGCGGTATTTCTGACTATGTCAGTCACTGCAAAATAATGTTCAGACCTGTTCAGAATATTAAAAAGGAGGAGATTTCTTCAATATGGTAAATTTAACATTGATAAATATTTGGTGAAACACGACTGTGATTGGTTGTAAAACAGAAATCATTGAAACGTGATTGGTCATTGACTCCCATTTGGGGCATGCGTTAAATAGTCTGTATAATTCATCTTATTCAAAACATGGTTAATGTTATTCTATGATCTACTTCTTGGCCTATCTACTGGAATTATTACAAGAAGATCCAATGATCCTCTTTCATTATCCATTCCAACTACACGTCTTTCCTTCGAAATCTACTAGATGTAACTGTACTTACACATTATGGTTCCCATATAAATCATGTAGCTCATTGTTACGTAATTTTCTCTATTAGCCTGTCGGTTAGTCTCTATTTGGTAAAAAAGATCATAAGAACTTTATTCTCAAGTACTCGTCAAATGTACTCTTCATTTAAAGTAAGAGACTATGTTTGGCATCCATATATAAGTGAAAGAATAACCGCTTTTGCGCGATAGTGCATTTTGTCGTACTTACAGCAATGGTGACCATGATTGAAAGTTCAACTTCCTACATTTCGGGGTTGCCAACCTAAATAACTATACTGTAATAAAATAACTATACTGTAATATTACATATTACAAACACGCGTTTGGAATCAAAACCACTGTCCTCTATGCATAGTATACTATATACAATGTATATACAAAATATATCCAAAAGGTAGTGTTAATATACATTATACGAAACAAATCACCGCATTTTAAATGAACTGAACTTTATTGGAAACAATGTAAAACAATAAATACGTACTTGCGGCCATGTTATCAATAATTGTTCTCAAGGTCTCCTGTTGTTTTAACTAATAAACACTGCCCACCTTATGATGATCTTGAAGAAGATTTTCGGGTTGTAGTCCGTGGCCGTGAGGCTTGTAGTTCCCGGACGTTTCGCCAGAGACTGCAAGCCTCACGGCCACGGCCTACAGCCCGAAAATCTTCTTCAAGATTATCATAGCAACTCCGGCCGTGAAAGTCTACGTCAAAATATTGCCCACACTGTTAACGCTAGTCAATTGTTTATAATGAACGCAAAAATATTTCCAACAAAGATGTTATTATTTTACTATCATTTATTATTTTCAAAACACCATCGCGCAAAAAATAATGTACAATCTTCGAAATTAAAAACCTAGCGATATTCTGTAAAAAACATTTCCCAACCTCGCATCGTACATACTATCTTTTTTTTCAATTTTAAAGCTGGTTCGATTAATAATCCCTTAAAAATTGTGTAGATTCAATATAATCAAAAGATAATTAAATGGACACACACATTTTGTAATCTCAGGTAGGAAAGGAAGGTAAGAACATAATATTTTATTAACGACGCTCTTTAACAACTCAGGTGTTTCACGTTAGAACTGAAATCTATCTGTGGAAATCCGACAAATTGCGCTCGAGACTTCTACTTTGAAGCTTAATAATCTTTTAAGTGTTTTTAATCTTCAACTCTTTGTAGTTTAAGAAAAACTAATACGGGTAAGAAGAACGAACAGGAGGTATAAATACTATAATAATAGTATTGTTTTATTTTCAGAAATTTAACGTTCATAATATAGATAATTTTGAATTTAACATTAGTTTCTGTTGATAAAATGCACCAATGATTACACCGAGCAACAAAAAAAGAAACATTTTTTTTTTGTCTTAGAAAGAAAAATACGTGATTCTGATAGAATTTTTTTCTCCTGAATTCAAATGTGATATAATTTAAAACACTTTAATATTTTCTACATTCGTAACTACACAATATTCGAACATTTGAACTCACCCAGAAAGTAAGAAATTGCGATTTTCTGCTATAGTTCGCCTCTTAATTGTCCAACAATAATCGGCCAGCATATTAGGATTCCATTTGCCTTGACATGTCTTTTCCATAGTTGAAATCTCCTGAGTTAACTCATTTGGTTTTATTTTACCATGGACAAGTGGACGAAAAAACGTTTATTAAAAATAATTATTTAAATCTATCAATATAAATTGAAATAAAAAAACTGTGGGTGATGGAGTAATTCCTAATACATATTTGGAAACACGATAAACAACTGCATTAAGTACAAATATTGATACTCATGAGACAAAAATCATGTTGACCAGTGTTATAAATATGTATTAACTTATCAGTTAGACAAACTGAAATGGCAGAAAAAATTGTAGTAAAAAATACGGACATTGTAGAGATTTGAGAACAAGGAGTATCAAATATATTCTTATGTATATTCAATCAGTCAAGTTTTTACATAATTTAACGGTTTGACACAAGAAATTTCAAGTTCCGCAGTTGAGCACATAACTTTCGAAAATTCGAAGTTTCCCAAAGATAGAACATTCTTCAATAATCGTTCAGACAAGGCTTAAAACTCTTGGCACCATAACCAAATCCTCTCCAGTTTTGAGTCGGATGCACGTCTTTCCAAGTTAATTAATAATCGTATCTTCCATCAATCAAGCAAACGGGGATAATTATCTAAAGCATGAGCATAAACTTTAGACTCTTACGTTCTAAAATAGGAGAGCATTTTGATGCATCTTCCCTGTCCTTAATCTCTATCTTCATCGCATCCATAAAGTTGTAAAGTTGAAGCAAGTTGGTAGTAACGTTAGAATCAATAGTACTTCAACTCCAAGATGTCCCTTTCATCGACCCAAATTCACTCTAGCTACGTCGTTAAACTTGGACGTGGAAATATTAAAGGCAAACTTAAGCCTACGGCTAAAAACCCTTAGTTATCTGAAGCAGTCTTGTCTATATTCCTTACTCAAGATTTATGTCTTAAATTTAAAACTTTAGCACAAACATCACTCAATCCAGGCGTTAATGAACAGGCAGAGATCCAGTTCACTGATATAGTAACCCATGCTAACATTAAAATGGGGTAATATTGGAATCCAGGGGTAAATTTATCATACAATGGGGCAAATGTGACAACGTTATTTCCTTATTTACCTCTTTTTTACTTCATTCATATTTTTTGTGTTTAATTTGATTTTACATTAAAATGATAACCTAATAGCATATTACGATGCGAGTAGGGAAATTGTTTTTACAGAAGCGAGAAAATGTCTAAAAACCGAGCAATAGCGAAGTTTTAAATTCCTAGATTCTGTAAAACACTTTACAAACGTCTGTTGTACATTATTGTATACGCGATGGTGTTTTCAATATAATAAATAATAGTAAAATAATAACATCTTTGTTGGAAATATTTACGTTCATTATAAACAACTAACTAACGTTAAAGTGTGGGCAATGTTTTTTAGTTGAGACCACAGCAGGCCATGACACCAGTCAGTCATAAAATTGCGACAATTACGTATTTATTGTTTTAAATAAAGTTTATTTCATTTAAAATGCAGTGATTTTTTTCGTATAATGTATATTAACACTATCTTTTGGATATATTTTCCTATAGGCCCATACATTCTACGTATTATATATAAAGGGCAGTGGTTTTACTTCCCGCACGAGGTTTGTAATATGTAATATTACAGTATAGTTATTAAGGTTGGCAACCCCGAAAAGTAGGAAGTTGAACTTTCAATCATGGTGTCATTGCTGTAAGTACAATAAAACACACTATCGCGCAAGAATAAATATTACATTGTATCTTGGAGCTAACTAATAGTTTGCAAATTGCATTGCGACTGCTTAGTTGATTGTCTCAAAATATTCATTATATACACTATAGGCCTATTATTATAACACCGAAATATAATTTACATTTAATTCAGTTATGCATTTTTCATTTTTTAAAAATATACTTAACTGTTAAATTGCTACGATGATCAAATAAGCTTTAAAAATAACTGGAAATGTTATCCGTGCAGGATGTAAAATTGGCAGATTAAATATATTTTTTACAATATATTATTTAATATTTAATGGAGGGTTTCTAATTCGCAAACCTTGGAACCAGAGGCGAGCACGGTAACCGGTAGTCCGGCAGGACCGTTTTAATTTTCACATGCAAAATACTTAATTTCTTTTCACATTATGTATAAGGCTTCCCCCACAAAAAAAGGTCAGATATAAGCGGAAAATTGAAAAAAGGTCGAAATCCTCTGCCTCGATTTGAATTGTCAGCTCTCATGAGGTTACAGTATTGCCGTATGACCTAACCAATGTAATATTCACTGTTACTAACCGCTTAATGTTTTAATCGCTGATAAGCTGCCCATCAAATGTGATTGTCATGTAATGTAGTTACATGATACATTTATTTCATGATGCTAGGGTCATAAAGACTGCTCTTTAACCTATTTCATTGTCCTGTAAATCGATCACACGGGTTTAAAATACAACAATTGCGCATGTGTTTCAGCGTCCAAAGAATTAACTGAATTTGTACAGATTATCACTAATATTTATTTTGTTTGACGTTAATACGTATCAACACATGTGATTGTTAATATTATACACAATTATTGTAATTACTATTATCATCATCATCATTATTATTATTATTATTATTATTATTATTATTATTATTATTATTATTATTATTATTATTATTATTATTATTATTATTATTATTATTATTATGCATGTAATAACGAATGCATGTTGACGAATGCAAGAAGAAAGTTACCCAGAAAAAAACATTGGAATGGTGTCCACCTGGAAGAAGAAAGTAAGGAAGATCTCGAAACTCGTGGATGCAAGAAAAAAACTGGAATGAGAACAAGAGGACTGGTGGATATGGAGTGGATGGATAGAGACGAATGAAGGAAAATAAAACTTTAGGCACAAGAAATATGTATAAACAATGAAAATCTGTATATGAATGAAAATAAAATATTGCTATTATTATTATTAGGGGCACGCCGTAGCCTAGTGGTTAAGGCACTGCCGAAAGGTCGAGGGTTCAAGTCCCGGTGGGTCAGGATTTTTAAACTGACCCAAACCTTCTGGCGGCACTATGGCCCTGGGGTCGACTCAGCCTCTAATGGAAATGAGTACCAGACGCTTGTTCTATGGGTAAAGGCGGCCGTCACGCAGGGCTGACAATCTGGCTGACATCTAGTGCCGATTGTCCAGAAATAGTGCGAGCCTTAACCGCCTACTACCCCAAGGGCCTCCTGAGGCCTGTAGTGGGATTAGAAGAAGAAGATTATTATTATTATGTTATTATTATGTTATTATTATTATTATTATCATTATTACTATCGCTATCATATTTTTATTATTATTATTTTTATTATTATTATTATTATTATTATTATTATTATTATTATTATTATTATTATTATTATTATTATTATTATTATTATATCGGCCGCGGTGGACTAGTGGTTATGCTCCTTGCCTCTGGTCCCGAGGTTCGCGGGTTCAAACCCGGCCGGGTTCGATGGATTTTTTAGGACGGAAAAGTCCAAGGAGCAAGTCCTCCGGGAAGGACTTTAAGCCGTGGGTTCAGAGTCTGAAGATTTTCAGGCTCGTAAAAGATCCTTAAGCCTGAATGAAAGGCATCTAAGCAAAATTTACCGAATGTTCCCGTCCTAGTACTACCTTGGTTTCCTAGATGTCAGTATGAGGCGGAACGCTGACCAAGGACCACTCAAAGGACACCTATACGAAAACAAGTGTAACTAAATTAGTATGGTTCAAATGTTTCCCTATAGGGGGAGAGCGCCTTAATCTCTGTTAAGGGAAACATGGGCTTACAAGATTACAAGAAGATTATTAATAATAATAATAATAATAGTAATAATGATAATATTATTATTATTATTATTATTATTATTATTATTATTATATTATTATTACCTACTTACTCACTGGCACTATCGAACCCGTAGGTTCATGGCCGCGCGGAGATAAGCTCTCCATACATCCCTATCCTGAGATAATGCTTTCCAATCATTCCCTGTATAATCTACTTCCCTCTAATCATAGTTAATGTTATTCTCCCACCTCATTCTTTGTCTACCAACTGGGCATTTTCCCTCTGGCTTTCCTACAAGAAGCTTCAATGCAAGTCTTTCATTCCCCATACGTGCAACATGTCCTGCCCATCGCAGTCTACGAGACTTAACTCTTCTTATTATATCTGGCTTCCTATAAAGACCATGTAGTTCATTGTTAAGTAGTCTTCTCCATTCACCTGTCTATTATTATTATTATTAGTATCATTATTATTATTATTATCATTATCATTATTATTATTATTATTATTATTATTATTATTATTATTATTATTATTATTATTATTATTATTATTATTATTATTATTATTATTATTATTATTTATTATTATTATTATTATTTGAGAAGACAAAAGAGATACGAACAGACAGGTGAATGGAGAAGTCTACATTAGAGTGAGCGCTACCTCGAGACTACAGCGGTGGAAGCACCTACATATATTCAAATATAAAACGGAAAACACACAATGTATTGTTGCAGTATGTTAATTATTATCCAAGAGAAATATATATGCTATCTTTAAAATTCAGAAATGCATTAAAATGAAGTGAAAAGTTAAGCTCAAAGTAACCAATAATCATAATATTAGCAGTGTAAAATGTGTATTTGTCATTGCTCAGACAGTGTAGCCAACCTATCACAAAAACCCGCTAACAAACAAGTGAACGCGAAACTAATACGGTGTCTAACTCGTCCATTTTCCCACCAAACTTGCCCAAACTAAGTTGCCAATTTCTCCCTCTAACTTGTCCAGTAATGAAAGTGGACTCCTGAGATAGAATCCCCTTATATTTAAGTAAACATGTTGGCAATTGATTTATGTAAGGAAAACGAAGATCATGGCTTTTAGAGGAACATATCCAGTGAGATCCAAAATTATTTTATAAAATCGAAGTATAGAACAGGTGTCTAGTTTCAAATATTTGGGCTGTGATGTTGGCTACAATGTGGAAAGATATATTGACTCCAAAATAAATAAATTTCAGACGGTGTGTGGAACAATACAGAGAATATTCAAAAATAAAATTAGAAAGAAACCAAGATAAAAATGTATAATGTTATGGCGGTTCCCACAATATTGTATGGATGTGAAACTTGGGCTCCAGTGAAAAAACAGAAGGATAGAATACAGACGGCGGAGATGAGGTTCCTAAGACAAGTAAAAGGATGTACAAGACTTGATAGAATAAGAAATGAGGATATAAGAGAAGAATTGAAAGTACAGCCTTTATTGGATAAAGTCACGAATTACAGACAAAAATGGATTGATCACATGGATGGAATGAGTAAGGAGAGATATCCATTGTTAGCAAGAAATTATCAAGCAAGAGGAAGACGTGATGTTGGAAGACCTAGAAGACGTTGGGCTGATGCATTATGAAGTCGGAACGGGCAATTGCCTAATCCCTAGAGTGATGATGATGATGTTGGCAATTGTCTCTAGTGGGAACGTGTGATTTCTGATTGGCCAACATGACGCTCTAGTCTCTTGTTTTCCGATCAAAATTCACAGAGAACATGATGGCATACAATAGCCAACACTAAAATAGAATAAAAATAAAACTTACAGTTTTATTTGATTCTCATATTTATTAAGATATAATTTAGTTAGAGCTGTTTCGGTACACTGTACCTTCTTCAGACATGTTAACAAATATTTATTATGATACAATTTAGTTACCAAATTATATCTTAGTAAATATGAAAGTCAAATACAACTGTTTTATTCTTATTTAATTAAATGCGTAATGGATTTTCATCAAGTAAACACCAACTCAATTGATTACTAAAATAGAAAGTAATATTCAAAACAAAGTTTATGGAAATACAGAGTGTAACCAAATTCCCATTACAAACATTGAGGACACGTAGCGGGGATCAAGACTGTTACGTTCAGCATGTGAATTCATGTCCGGAAACTTACCGTTTTTTCCGCTACACGCAAAATACCATAAAACATTTTACACTCTCTGACGGCTGCTGCTTGTCGTCTGGATCCACTTACAAGAAGGGCTCGATCTAACGATCACCAACGTCAATGCAGATATGGTAACTCCATACCATGTTTTGGGACATATAATCACCAATCATTGGTCCTGCGACATCCGCCGCATCCAAAACCCGCGACAGTAGGCCTTCCTCGAATGTCATAGGAGTCTCGTAAATCAAGGAGTTCATGTGACCCAATAGGTTAAAGTTTTAAGAATTGTAAAACAGTACCTGATACCTCAGTCCTCAATAATTTTCAGTGTTATTTTATATAGGAGGCTTTCATTTTGGTACTGACTGTTGGTGGTAATTGTTTTGTACAGAGGGTTTATATTGCTGGGTACGTTCTCATTCAACATGTGTTTATTTGTGGCTTCCTTGATAATTTCTAATTCTTCGAGAATGTTGATTTTCGATGTATCGTTTTCTCTATGCAGGATCGTTCCATATTTTTTATGATCCAATAGGTTGTAGTCTAGCGTGGTCAAGTCGGGAGAACGTACGGGATGTTTGGCGTCGAAAACGCGGGAACGTGTGTTGTGGTATTTTGCGTGTAACGGGAAAACGGCACGTTTTCGGATATGATTTCCTTTGCTAAACCAGCTGCCTTGGTTCCCACTACACATCCTCAAAATCTGTAAGGGGAATTTTGTTACACTCAGTAAAAAAAATAGATTTTTATATAGCATCCAATAGGTTGGCCGAGACCGACGTGGGGGGAAAAAACATAATCCACGATTTGAGTGAGGTGAACTACACAGGAAATGATTGGAAAACATTAGCTCAGGATAGTGATGTATGGAAAGCTCACGTCTGCCTGACCGCGAACCTTCGGATAATATAACGCCAGTTATTTATTTTTAAATTATTCTAACGTACGGCAGTCCTTGATTTTAGGTGGTGTGAAATTCCAGTTGGAGATTTCTAATGATTGTACTGCTTCACAGGTTTCGGCCTTAGTTTATGTCCAATGTAAACAGAAGCATGTGGTTAAGTGTGATTTCATTGCCCACATGAACCTAATGACATCGTTCTACATCGGCGTAGATGAAAACATAGTTCCCTGATCAGTCTATATTTTCATCATCATCATCATCCATGCAAGTATTAGGCCGTGTGGCCTGTTACGGTCTCAAAGAGGAATTTTCCATCCAGCGCTTTTTTTGGACGTCCCAGCGATCTTCTGTCTTGGGAGCAGTAGCGAAGTATGCCTTTTCGAATTCTATGAGACTCAATTCGTTGAAGATGGACTTTCCAGTTGTTCTGGTAGTTTTGTATATGGTGAAGAATGGGTTCTACATCCAACTCTTCCATAATTTCCACTTCTCGCAACTGGAATTTCCTACCACAAGAAATAAGGGGCTGCCGGACATTGGCATCTTTTAAAATAAATCTAAATTTATATTTGCTCTAAACTCGACTTCATTATTATCCAGTGTAAGATATATATATTAATTGGTGTTTCCCGTATAATGTATCATATTTATATTATTATTATTATTATTATCGTATCATTATTGTTATTACCCTATAAAATGTTGTTTGTACATGACATTTACATTGCTACATTTATTGTATCTTTAACTGTTTATAATTAGTATAGTGTATATCTATATTTGTCGAATATTTATTTGTATTTGTGCTGGTTGAGTGGAAGAGAGGGCCTTATGGCCTTAACTCTGACAGAATAAATAAAGTATTATTATTATTATTATTATTATATTATTATTATTATTATTATTATTATTATTATTATATTATTATTAATTTCCTCATTTCGTTTATGGTCCCACTTTGTGTAGCCTGCTAATATAACTACTAAGTATGAACACAATTATTGCAAAAATAATAATAAAGTAATAAAACATAATATAACATATGAAAAAAATGACAATGGTGAACAGCAAGTATAAATTTATATCAATTTAAATAAAACACCATTTCGCGCATATCAGTTGACGAAGAGGGAAATTCAGTTATTACAACAGGAATACGTTAAATATCAGATGGCGCGTAAAATAGTGCCATAGCTCCTCCAATCACAGGTGCCTACGGAAAGATACCTTATATGACTTTGTTTACAGTACAACATAAACTAAGGCCGAATACGGAATAGATGCAGCACTTCCGAAAGAAGAAACCAACCAACCAACCAAATTAAGCAAATGTTTTACGAGTTAGCTAAAATATGAGTAGTTCCAGGGAGGGAAGTTTCAGACGCTTAAAGAATTGGAAACACCTGTTTAGAGGATATTTATTTTATAAAACAAACAATCTTTCCCTTATAATT
Source organism: Diploptera punctata (assembly GCA_030220185.1). Classification (NCBI taxonomy): domain Eukaryota; kingdom Metazoa; phylum Arthropoda; class Insecta; order Blattodea; family Blaberidae; genus Diploptera; species Diploptera punctata. The sequence goes on along the minus strand of JASPKZ010008365.1, from coordinate 4,456,925 downwards.
TATTGGTGAAAGACTCCCACAGATTTAAAATTGGTTAAGGCACGGAGGGACATAGTCTGACACTTAGTGCTAGGTGCTAGTAACAGAACGCTAGTAAATGGGGAGGTGTCTAAAGCCAATGAATTATCCACGGGCTTATATGGAATTATTCATGATGACAGGCGTGGGGTTGACTGACACACTAGAAGCGAGAGATCGATCCAATGCAGAACACGTTGCAAAAGCCTATCTCGTAATCCAGGCAATATTTTTATAGTAGCTGCCAAGAAATAAAAAGCATTTCAAGAGAAGAGAGCAAAAATTTTGTTAGCAGTTTTAAGTGTCAATAAAACGTTATATATCACGACATTAAGATTAAAGCTGTAATTTATTTTATGTTTGGAAGGATATTATTATTCTTCTCACTCACGAATTACTTTTTTTAAAAAGTTGTAAATTTGATACCGGTCAAGGCCGAATAAATGACGCACAAGTTAAAAAATCTAATTATTAGTTTTTGACAAACAAATAACTTACTTACTCACTGGCACTATCGAACCCGTAGGATCATGCCCGCGCGGACATAAGCTCTACATATATCCCTATCCTGAGCTAATGCTTTCCAATAATTCCCTGTATAATCTACTTCCCTCGAATCATAGTTAATGTTGTTCTCCCACCTCATTCTTGGTCTACCAACTGGGCGTTTTCCCTCTGGCTTTCCTACAAGAAGCTTCCATGCAAGTCTTTCATTTCCCATACGTGCAACATGTCCTGCCCATCGCAGTCTACGAGACTTAACTGTTCTTATTATATCTGGCTTCCTATAAAGACCATGTAGTCTTCTCCATTCACCTGTTTGTTCATCTCTCTTTGGTCCAAAAATTTTCCTAACTACTTTATTCTCAAATACTTGTAATCTCCTTTCCCCCCTTAAAGTAAGAGTCCATATTTCGCACCCATATAATATAACTGGTAGAATAATAGTTTTATATATTTTCAGTTTACCGTTTTTTGAAAGGAGTTGGGACATCAAAAGTCTCTGTAATGCATAATAGTACGCATTTCCAGAATTGAGCCTATGTTTAATTTCTTTGTGCATCTCATTCCTATTTGTGATTATTGTTCCTAGGTATTTGAATTCAGCCACTTCCTCAATATTTCCCCCATTTGTCATTAGCTGTCCATTTCCATTATATAATGTATTTCTACGTGTGACCATATATTTAGTTTTATTGATATTTACGTCCAGTCCTAATTTCTTAGTGTTACTCAATAGTGTGTGCGTGTTGTCCTTTAGTATCTCCTCGCTATCGGCCAATAATACTACATCATCAGCATAAACTAACAGCTTATTAATACCATTGAGTTGTAAGCCTTCCTCATTCTCTATAGATTTAATGGCATGCTCTAGTACAAAATTAAATAGTAGAGGAGCTAGTGTATCTCCTTGCTTCAACCCATTCTGGATTACAAAAGTGTCCGAAATCTGTTTGCCTACACGCACCCTAAATAACTGATACAATCGAACCCGGAAGGTAATGACAGCTGGTACATAAAAACTCTCTATATTTCCATTCCATTAACACAGTTAATCTCTCAACTTATAGGTACTTTTACATGTCACAGGCCAGCCGGGCCTTAAAGTGACGCGACCTGTCGGGAGAGGGATTTTAACTATGGGTCACATAATACTTTTTTGATCAAACAAGGAGATGGAGGATCTCCCCGGATGAGTGATCAGCTCAATGTGAAGGAATCCTCCGAGACAACACAACATTAAAACGAAGCACGCCATACAGAGACATTCTACTAAACATGATAATAGTGATTATGATGAAGTTTGGACCTTAAAGTTTCCTAACATTTATCTTAGGTGAGGGAAAATCCCGAAAATAACCATGACGCAAGAAACTTGTCCTGATCAGGGACCGAACCCGAGCCCGCAGCGACGAAACCAATAATAAAACTACTAACTAACTAACTAACTCACTGGCACTATCGAACCCGTAGGTTCATGGCCGCGCGGACAAAGCTCTCCATACATCTCTATCCTGAGATGTTTTCCAATAATTCCCTGTATAATTTACTTCCCTCAAATCATCCATCCATAGTAATTCTGCCCAAAGGCAGGTCCTTCGCTGCAATCATAGCATTTTCATGCTATGCTTGCAGCTTTACTAGGGAATTGTACGTGTGGTAGCTTCCCGTTGCTTTCCACACGGTGAAGGATGATGATGATGGCCATATGATTTCGGGGACCGTTTGGGACTTAAAGGTTTCCTGACATTTGTCTTACAGGTGAGAAAAAAACCCGATAAAAACCTCACCCAGAAAAACTGCCTCGACCGGGATCGAACCATGGCCCGCTGCGTGACAAGGCAGCACGCTACCTCGAGATCACAGCGGTGGACTCCTCAAATCATAGTTAACGTTATTCTCCCATCTAATTCTTGATCTACCGACTGGGCGTTTAAATTATTAATTGTAAAATTTTGACTTAAAGGTGACAAATGTGGTTAATATTAATTTCTCATCTCATTCTTGAACTACCTACTAGGCGCTTTCCCCTTTAGGGTCATGCAAGAAGTTTCCGTTCCCCTCTTCCATTCTTCATTCATGTTTCATATCCTGCTCATCGCAATCTGCTTTATTATACCTGGTTTTTCATAAAAATCGCAATATATATATATAATTTTTAATATCTAACATATTTGCTTTAATTTATTTAAAATTCTGTTGTTACAAATATTTTTATTAAACACGTTTTATAATGTAAAAATCACCTTCTTCCAAAAAAAAAAATATATATATATACTCCTCTTCCGATCTTCTCAATATTTCTTATAGTTCTTATTCCTTCATGGCATTTGTAATATCCCGTACCCATGTATTTCTCAGTCTTCCCATTTTCTCTCTTCCGGTTTTCATTCAAACACTATATTAGAAATTCTTTCCAGTGATGTTATTTTCAAGAATATAAACCATTACAATTATTTATATAATAAAGTCTAATATAGAATTCAGAACAAATATTTTGTTTCTATTTCTTTCCAATTTAAAATGTATTACCGATTTTTTAATATTCTAAATGATGTTGACATTACCATAGGACTACATACTTTTCACCACACAAGTACATAAAGGGGCTCCTTGGATGAGTGGTCAGCTCAATTCCACAGCCACTTCCGAGTTAATACGAACATTTAAGACAATACACACAATTCACTTAAACATTCACACTAAAAAAGGCGAAACATTTGTCTTACAGGTGAGGAAAAAACCCGGGAAATTCTCATCCAGGAAACTTCAACCAATCGGGGATGGAACCCTGACCTCTACGTGCGAAGCAATAACGTTACGTCGAGATCACAGCAGGACTGTGTTTATTACTATTAATTTAATTATATGAAGTTTTGCAAATCATTATCTTTTGTTATTTTCTTCTTTTGAAATAAATATTAAAATATTTTAACGATGCAGTACATGATCTGAAGTCCATACTTTTATTCCATATAATTATCTCGTTGGCGTAGGTTTCAATACATATCTTCGAACACTTCCTGGTGATTTTTAAAGGAAATGCAGAGTTGTATATAGCTTATGTTCTGAACAGATTTCAATTTTAGTCTTTGAAAAAACAAAAACCAATTTATCTGTATAAAATAAAGAAATTCGATAAAGAAATCTTGAGTATAGCCCAAGAGGAGACAATCTGAGAAGAGAAATAAAAAAAGGGAACTTCTAGAATCGTTAGAGAGAATACAAGGATGTAAATTCTGTAGGATGCTTCCTACCAGTTCGGGATTCCAACTTTTTGATTGGGACAAAAAGACATGCGACCAACCTAACGAAAGCAATAAGAAAATCACCAAGGGAACATCGTTAAAAACCAGAACGTAAAGGTCAAGTTGTCTGCTTTCTACTTAATATTAATGAACAACTATTGAAGCCTGAAAGAAAGTACTTCCAATAGTTTATCGTTTATAATTGAAGCAGATACTACTCTTTTAATGTGAAATCATTATCTTTATTCTCAACAGAACGTTCAATTAGTGAAAACATACAGCAGTACTCAGCATTATGTAAAATCACAATTAAGTAAATTCCAAGAAATAAATAATAGCCAAGAACTGGGAAATCATAATATATTCCATAGAACATAATTTTTTTTTTGCAAATGCCCCAGGTTATCTTTCGACATTCCTGGTGTTCTCTCCTGGCATGGCGTACTTGTAACCCACTTCTGAGCTTGGGGCGCCAGGAAGGCGGGGTTACGTTGCCCCGATGATATGATGGGTGATGATGATGATAGTGGTGCGCCAGGAGAGTCCCTAATCCTAAACTTAATCTAAGATGAATATGTATGCTGATGATTGCGATGGCCATATGATTTCGGGGACCGTTTGGGCCTTAAAGTTTTCTTGATATTTGTCTTACAGGTGAGGAAAAACCCCGATAAAAACCTCACCCAGAAAAACTGTCCCAACCGGGGATCGAACCCGGGCCCGCTGCGTGACAAGACAGCACGCTACCTCGAGACCACAGCGGTGGACAGAATATAATTTAATATGTACTATATCCAGAAATAGTCCACCGCTATTGTTTCGAGGAAGCGTGCTGCCTTATTATGCAGCGGGCCGGATTCAATCCCCTGTCGGGACAAATTTCCTGGGTGAAGGGTTTTCGGGATTTTTCCTCACCTGTAAGACAATTGTTAGGACATTTTTAAGGCCTAAACGGTCCCCCGAACATCATCTGCCCATCATTATCATATTCACCTCATTAGATTAAGTTTAGGATTAAGACCTCTCCTGGAACATAATTACCATTATCATCACTCATCATATCATTGGAGCAGTGTAACACCGACTTTCAGGCGCCCCAACCTCAGAAATAGGTTACAATACGCCAATGCCAAGAGAAAATACAAGAAATGTCAAAATGACAAACTGGTGCACTGAATTAAAAAAATCTAGAAAGTATTCATTTTAAAGTTATTTTTTTTATTTAAAGATGCCTTCACCATCTACATTCATATAGTATCAATATATATATATATATATATATATATATATGGTATGATAAGAAAAATAAATGCCTCGACGGGATTCGAACCCGGATCTCTGAGTCTGTACCTCAGCGTGATATCCATTACACTACCAGGCGAATCCAATTCAAACACTTATTTTTCTTATATATGTATTATACTCTCCATTATTACTAGATGTCGCGAGAACACTGTCTTCACTGCCATCTAGTAGCTGACTATATCAAGTAAGCAAATTAAAGAGAATATTTATTTTACTTTATAGCAGTGACGCTTTATCGCTGTTATAATTAAATCTTTAACATTGAGCAATGCAAGCTTAATATGGTATGATAAGAAAAATAAATGCCTGGACGGGATTCGAACCCGGATCTCTGAGTCTGTACCTCAGCGTGATATCCATTACACTACCAGGCGAATCCAATTCAAACACTTATTTTTCTGATATATGTATTATACTCTCCATTATTACTAGATGTCGCGAGAACACTGTCTTCACTGCCATCTAGTAGCTGACTATATCAAGTAAGGAAATTAAAGAGAATATTTATTTTACTTTATAGCAGTGACGCTTTATCGATGTTATAATTAAATCTTTAACATTGAGCAATGCAAGCTTAATATGGTATGATAAGAAAAATAAATGCCTGGACGGGATTCGAACCCGGATCTCTGAGTCTGTACCTCAGCGTGATATCCATTACACTACCAGGCGAATCCAATTCAAACACTTATTTTTCTTATATATGTATTATACTCTCCATTATTACTAGATGTCGCGAGAACACTGTCTTCACTGCCATCTAGTAGCTGACTATATCAAGTAAGGAAATTAAAGAGAATATTTATTTTACTTTATAGCAGTGACGCTTTATCGATGTTATAATTAAATCTTTAACATTGAGCAATGCAAGCTTAATATGGTATGATAAGAAAAATAAATGCCTGGACGGGATTCGAACCCGGATCTCTGAGTCTGTACCTCAGCGTGATATCCATTACACTACCACTAATATATATATATATATATATATGTATATATATATATATATATATATATATTAATGATTCGGACGCAGCGGGCTTCTGTCCGATTGTTTCCTGGATGATTTTTGTCCTGTATTTTTATTCACTTGTAAGACAAATGTCGAGAAGTGTTTGAGCTCCAAACAATTCCCGATACCACGTGCCCATCATAATTACCTACATGGTAAGGTACTTTTACGCGTCCTAACCCACACGGACCTTACAGTGACATAACCTGCCGGGAGAGAATTTTAAAATTTGGTCCGACCAGCCTCATGGTTTTGTGGTCAGAGCTTCCGACTAGTTCATGAGGTCCCAAGTTCGATTCCTATGGAATTCCCACTCCGCATCCGTAATTGGGGATGACCTTTTCTTAAAGTTCAGTGAAGTGAAGTCCTATTCAAATGATTATAAGTAAATGTTCACCCATTCGTTGCACAGGAAATATTTTATTTCACAAAAGTCCAAAAAGTTATAACCCTAATATATATCGGTGGCGTAATCGGAAAACGCACTGGGGTCCCGACCGAGCATTTATTTTTCTTATCATGTAATATTAAGCTTGCATTGTTCAATGTCAAAAATTTAATTATAAAATTGATAAAGCGTCACTGCTATAAAAATATTTTCTTTAATTTGCTTACTTGTGATAGGAGCTACCAGATGGCAGAGGAGACCGAGTTCCCACGACATCTAGTAATAATGAGAATATTACATGTATAAAAAAATAATGTTTGTACTACACTTGCTCGGTGGCGTAATTGCAAAAAACTGGGGTATCAATCCAGAGATCCGGGTTCAAGTCCCGTCGGAACATTTATTTTTCTTATCATGTAATATTAGGCTTGCATTGCTCAATGTCAAAAATTTAATTATAACAACGATAAAGCGTCACTGCTGTTGAGTTAACATATTCTCTTTAATTTGCTTACTTGAGATAGGAGATACCAGATGGCAGTGGAGACCGAGTTCCCACGACATCTAGTAATAATGAGAATATTATATATATAAGAAAAATAAATGTTTGTACTAGACTTGCTCGATGGAGTAATCGGAAAAACTGGGGTATCAATCCAAAGATCCGGGTTCAAGTCCCGTCCGAACATTTATTTTGCTTATCATGTCATATATATATTATTTACAGTTTAAGTATGAGCTTAATTAAGGCACCACGCTGACTCAAAATGTAAATTCTTCTGTTATTTTCACCACATCTCCAATGGCTAATGTAGGATATTTTTCACTAAACTGTTTGAAAAAAAATCAAAGCAATTCGTTCTCTCCACTTTTCAAATGTTTTACTTCCAATGTTTTATTATTATATAGAAGCGGTCATTTGAAACAACTGAAATTCCAACGTATTCTACATTGCGCATGCTTAAGAATATAATAATCTATTAAAATTGTAATTATGTATTTCAAAATTCTCCTGTATAACTTAAATAGGCATGTGCTAAATAATACATATAGACGATAATTTAAATAAATGGAAAGTATTAGTGAATCCAGGAACAATAGATAATAAAGTGTGCATAAATAATCTTCTATTTGCTGACGATGTAATCATAATACAGAAAAATGAAGACGACTTACAGAAATCTATGCATGCATTAAAGGAAATATGTAAATTATATGATCTAAAGATTTCTGTAAAGAAAACGAAGATCATGGCTTTTAGAAGAAGAGATCCAGTGAGATCCAAAATTATTTTAGAAAATCAAAGTATAGAACAGGTGTCTAGTTTCAAATATTTGGGCTGTGATGTTGGCTACAATGTGGAAAGAGATATTGACTCCAAAATAAATAAATTTCAGACGGTGTGTGGAACAATACAGAGAACATTCAAAAATAAATTTAGAAAAGAAACCAAGACAAAAATGTATAATGTTATGGCGGTTCCCACAATATTGTATGGATGTGAAACTTGAGCACCAACGAAAAAACAGAAGGATAAAATACAGACGGCGGAGATGAGGTTCCTAAGACAAGTAAAAGGATGTACAAGACTTGATAGAATAAGAAATGAGGATATAAGAGAAGAATTGAAAGTACAGCCCTTATTGGATAAGGTCACGAATTACAGACAGAGATGGATTGACCATATGGATGGAATGAGTAAGGAGAGATATCCATTGTTAGCAAGAAATTATCAAGCAAGAGGAAGACGTTATGTTGGAAGACCTAGAAGACGTTGGGCTGAGGTATGAAGTCGGAACGGGCAACTGCCTAATCCCTGGAGTGATGATGATGATATTTTCTCTATTTCGAGTGTTAGAGAGGGAACAACATTTCCTAGCACACACAAAGGAAAAACCGTTATTCTACCAATGAAAATGTAGTCTTACATGTGCAACTTACTGGATCTTAGCTCGGAGAGTTTCAATAACATTTGAACACGACTACCTTGGTAATTAAACGCCATTGTTTATTCACTTCCCTTAAAACTCTAAGATCAAGATATCAACCTGCACAATACTGAAATTAACCTTAGTTATTAGTCCGGAGCAATCCATCAACAATTAATCCAACCCATCCCTTTAAATCTATCTTCAGAGATTAAAAAAAAGGAATGAAACTCTCAACACGAAAATAACACAAAGCACTCTTAGGATCATTAAATAAAAAATAATTGGAATAATTATACGAACATTATCACTTTTATCGCAGTTTTTTTGAAGATATATGTAAAATGATTGTAGGTGTCAATATACCATTTCACAAAGTATTTAATTAAATAAAGAATAAAAATAATTAAAGAACATTATCACTTTTATAATAATTATAATGACTATTTAACTCATGCCACAAATGCTAGTCAATGACCAATCACGTTTCAATGAATGTTGTTTTACAACCAATGACAGTCGTGTTTCACCTCGCTCTTCGATTTATCTTTATCAGCTCCTGCTTTTGTGATCTTTTTAATGTTCTGAACAGGTCAAAGCATTATTTTTCTCCAACAAATACATTGAATATAGCAAAGAATCAAAGATTCCTTGATTTTACTGAGTTCTTTACTAAAAAAATAAATGAATAACCCGTAATGTTGATTATGATATATAGTTTGATGTGTTTCATTATTTCTCCACTTGGGTACACTCTTACAATATTGCGATCTTATTTGGCAATAAATAATATGATCAAGCTGCAGTGAATGAACATAACCTCACATTTCTGATTTGTTTTCAAACATCGCCGTTTACATTAAATATATGAATATTTTAAAATAACTATAGTTAAACAATGATTTGTGAGTAAACAGCTTAATTTTATTCGTTAAATATTCCTAACAAATGCCACTCTTGATTTCCAAATTCTCTAGATAAATTGGAAATAACTCGTGGCATTACTAATGATACATTTATTTATAGACAGAATTTTAATGTTTAAACATCTTTCTGTGCCTAAAGTTTTATTTTTGTTTTCTACTCCTCTCTATCCATACACTCCATGTCCTCCAGTCCTCTTGTTCTCATTCCAGTTCTTACTTCTTGTATCCACGAGTTTCGAGGTCTCCCTTTCCTTCTTCTTCCAGGTGGACACCATTCCAATGTTTTTCTGGGTAACCTTTCTTCTTGCATTCGTCGTACGTACCCATATCAATGTAATTGCTTATATCTTATATAATCTACTATTGGATATCTAATATTCATTTTTTCTAGTATGAATAATGTTAATAATGATAATAATAATAATAATAATAATAATAATAATAATAATAATAATAATAATAATAATAATAATAATAATAATAACAGTAATAATAATAATAATAATAATAATAATAATAATAATAATAATAATGCTTTATTTAATCTGGTAGAGTTAAAGCTATAAGGTCTTCTCTTCCACTCATCCAACGAATAATAAAATTATATAAAAACTAAATACTTATAATTTAAAAATATTATTTAAAATGTTGACTAAACTGAGGCAAGTCTTTAGGACCCTGACACCCCAACAATTTATATCAAATTAGATATATATATATAACCTACATATTAAAATAAATATGGCTTGAGGATCAGAAGTCAAAACCCTAACATGATGGGTAACAAATTGACCAAAATTTGATAAGCTATACAAAAATATTATTAAAATTGAATCAAATGGCTCCATTAAAATCTAATAATAGTCAATGATAATATACCAATTATTGAAAGATTAAATTGGCCCATTAACTAGAAAGAAAAATATGTAGCGATCAAGCTTGACTGCCAACTTCCCTTATCCATTTTCTAAACCTAAATGAACCAAAAACCTTCTCCATAATGTGGTGTTCTAACTAATTAACTCACTAGCGCTCTCGAACCCGTAGGTTCGACATCCATCCATCCATACTAATTCTGCCCGAGGGCAGGTTTTTCACTGCAATCATAGCATTTTTCATGCTACGAAAAAACCTCACACAGGAGCCTGCCCCGACCGGGAATCGAACCCGTGACCGCTGCGTGACAAGGCAGCACGCTACCTCGAGACCACAGCGGTGGAATAATTTAAATTAACCCTTAAATTAGGGATGAGTCATATGATGTACATTAGTTTAATTTATTTAAACTACAGGTCTATGCAGTTTCTACGTGACGGACATTTTAAATACAGCGGTTGTTTTATAGAAACTTAAACGAGATGTTTCTCTTTAATGCTAATTTATTATGGAAATAAGATTTGGAACTTAGTAGTTTGTGCATAATTTCCTTAATTACAACCTGAATAAAATTAAAATTAATTTCTTTCTCTTAATTGCTATCCGACGTTAACTTTTAATCACTTCCCATGTTTTTAAATATCTTTATTATTTCGTGCGGCGAAACAAACTTGCAATTTTCTTAAAACGAGGAGATGCTTGACATTTCTGAAACATGTTTTTATTACGTAAAACAAAAGGAATAAATTAAATGAAGGTGGAAAGTCACCTTACTGTCGTTTTCATAAGAATTAACTTATTTTGGAAATGTCACGTCGACTTTAGATTGAGCTTTTTCTCCTCTCTTACAACCTCTTCGTTATCACGGAGCTTGTGAGAGGGGAACTACCACGTTCAATAAGATGATTTTTCGTTTTTTGCTGTTCTAGAGGCGCTGTTGCCACGTTTTGCTGAGCCTATTCCCAATGTGACTGTGACCATCGGGCGTGACGCTTTGTTGGCCTGTGTCGTGGACAATCTTAGAGGCTATAAGGTAAATTCAAACATTCTTACCTCTCATTCTTTTATGATTTTATTGCTATTGAGGTAACTTTAAGTAGGGCCTAGGTCATAAGATAATAGTCTGCTAGCAATCCCTCTCCACAGCAGCTCTCTTATTCTACTTCTTTCACAGTTACCTCTGCCCGCTCTCCTAAATTCCCTCCTCAAGATATCAGCAGTTCCTGCACACTTAACAATTCACGCTTATATAATTATTTGTTAAAAAGTTAATTTTTCTCCACGATTAAATTTATTTAATGCCATTGTTATATAGTTTTATTTTCATTTTTCTATCTTATACATTTTAAATTTTATTCATTAAATGTAGAGTAAATCAACATATATTGTACATAACAATTGTATTGTAGGAATACAATCATTTATGCTTATTGTAATTTGAATATAAGACCAATTATTGTAATTTATTCCAATTTGTTTGAGTGGTAGAGAAGGCGTTAAAGCCTTAAATCTGCCAGGTAAAATAAAATTTATTATTATCGGATATATATATTTCCGGTTTAAAATTTTCCTCCATTCGTCTCTATTATAACACATTTCTTCCTCTATTTCCCAGTCCTTCAAAGTTTCTCTAATTCCTTGGATCCACGTGAGATTTGGTCGCCCTTTCCTTCTCGTTCCTGGTGGTGTCCATTCCATTTTTTTTGGTAATCTTTCATCCTCCATTCGCCTAATATGCCCGTACCATTTTAGTTGCTTTTCTTGGATAAATCCTAAAATTGAATTCTCTTTTATAACTTCATTTCCAATTTTTTCTCTCCTTGATATCCTAGCAGATCTTCTCCAATAGTCCATTTCTGCGACCATTAATTTTCGTTACATCTGATTATTTATAGTCAAAACCTGTGAATCATAAGTCATAATACTTCTAACTATTGTTTTAAAATGTTTAACTTTAGTTTATTTTTTGATATGTTTATCACATAATATTCCATTCACAGCAGATATTACATATTTTCCTGAGTTTATCTTTGATCTTATTTTCTTTTCCTCCTTCCATCATCTTATTATCAGATAATAATAATAATAATAATAATAATAATAATAATAATAATAATAATAATAATACTAATAATAATACTACTACTAATAATAATAATAATAGCCTATATGGATATGTTATATGGAACAGAGTCATGTATAGTTAAAACGCTAAGCTAACAAGTTTTTAACAACAAGGATGGATTACCGGAGAAGGTCAACGTGTAAGTCCAGATTAGAAAAATAAAATAGTAAAGAAGAAACTACAAATATTACGAAAGTTGAAAAAAAATATATTACAGACAAATGAAGAGAGACGATTAAGATCTCAAGACATCTGACAAAATTCATAAGAAGAACTTGAAGTACAAAATAGATGGAAAAGAAGAAATGGAAGATCTAATGAAGGTTGGATGCATGGTGTTTGAAGAAGTTATGATGAACTGGGACTTACAGATGAGGTTGTTAGTACCGCTACAACTGGAGAAGGTGAATTTTGGGATGGTAACAAAAATCATTGTATTGTGGATGATTTCCGTATTAAACATTATTGTCGTTATTATTAAAATAAAATAAATATAAAGCTATAATTTGTGGTTTGTAAATTTAACATTAGCTCCAACCAGAAATCGTAAGGCATCAATGCCCTGCGCCGCAGCTGAATAGTTTTAGGCATCATACTTTGGTGCAGAGCTACGGAATTTGCCCTTGTTCGAAACAGCATCGGGGAAAAATTTGTCTCATGGAATTTCAGTCAGTTTGAGAAAATCAGCTATAAGCCAAGGGACCGGATATCCTTATCACATGTCACCCTTATATGGCTATATGATCGTCCATCTTTATGATTAACACATGTGTATGTGAAACCAGCAGCCGACTGAGAGGCCAGAAGCCTTATACACCTCACACGCCATGGATCTTAGATTAGTTCAGTGACTTTATTTGTCCATTAGTTTAAATAGAAGAATTTATATTAATGAAAAGAATACCAATGATAATATTTTGAATTGTTCATGGAAATTATATACTGTATTTTCCTATAAGGATCTCGTGCAAATGCGCAAATTTTAAACATGAATTTCTTGTGGGAAACGAAGGATTCGGGAAAAATACTAGGCAAGTCACTCTTTTTGTCAAAATTGAGTTTAAGGTGTCATTAGAATAACTCGTTTTTTATCTTTCAAATTTTGGCATACAAGTAAAGAATCAGATACGTTGTAGTATTAGAAATTTGTTTACCAAGTTCCATGGGAAATGTTTTTATATGATAAAATGTCTTTGATCTATGGGTGTCAAATATTAGATTTTCTCATAATAACTTTATAATGGTGGCGAGAATTCCACTGATTTTCTCACAGTACATGGGGGAATGAGACGAAACAACTCGTCTTCTCCATGTAGTTTAATCTCTCACCTTACATGTACTTTTACGCCATAGGACCTTAGAGAGGCGTCCTACGCCATAGGACCTTAGAGAGGCGTTACCTCTAGTGAGAGGGATTTAAAACGTGAATCGCACACATTCTTTCAGACCACATAAGGGGACATGTAGGTCCTCCCGAATGAGTGGTAGCTAAATCCAGGGCCTCTACCGAGGTAACACAATTAAGACGAAACACGCCATTCCCTCAATTATTCATACTAAAAATGGCAAACGATGATTGTGATGGGGACCGTTTGTGGCTTAAAGTTTCCTGACGTTTGTCTTGCAGTTGAGGAAAAATCCCGAAAAAAAAAAATCACCTAGAAAACAGTTCCGACTTCGAATCGAACCTGAGCCCGCTTCGTACAATGCAGCCTACTCCGGGACAACAGCGGTTGGCATAAAACACTTTTTTTTTCCATTAGTGTGTTTCAATTGATCAACCTCATGGTCTGAAGTCAAAGCTTGTAACTACGGTTCATGAGGTCCCGGTTAGACCATATGATTTTTTTTAAAGGCAATTATTCCTGTGTTTGCCCATGTTCCGTAATTTAGTTTAAGTTTAGGTTAAGGACTCTCTAAAGCATTTCATTATCGTTTATCATCCACTATATCATCGGGGTAATTTAACTCCGCTTTCTAGGTACCGCAACCTAAGAAATGTATTACAATTCTACCAATACCAGGAGAAATAAAGCCTGAAATGTCATATAGGACAAACTGATGGCATTCATCAACAGATAAAAAATAAAATAATATCCTAAATAATACGTTAATGTTATTATCCCACCTTATTCTAGGTCTATCAACTGGGCGTTTTCCCTTTGGTTTTCCTACAAGAAGCCTCCTTGCCCCTCTTTCATTCCCCAATTGTGTCACATGTCCAAAATTAATTATGCTAGTAAGGAAATACTAAATAACTAACATGTTCGAATAAGTTAGTACGATAGTCATTAATAAAAATTATAGGCTATATGTTTTTAATTCTATGTAACAATTTACCTGATTTTAATTCCCAGATTAAGTTTATGACTGATTGTACAATTCGATAAAATATCTAAATGATTGGTTCAACGAAACTTACTAATTTAATCAATAACCAACGGATCTATACGTGTAAATGTATATATTAATGCACATGTATATGGATGAATTAATTTCCGTATGCATGACATCATTGTTTTCATTATCTGCTATGTATTAACATATGAGCCTGTAATTAATTACAAATTCATTGAATATTTATTTGGGATGACATTACACAAATAAGACGGCATTATTATACCTCTATGGAATGTCCTTGGTTTTTGTTGACATTTTCAACAATTTTACTAGGGAAGTGAAGTATGTTTAAATTCCTGGTGACCTAGTTGTTATTTGCTCATCTCTGGTTCCTAGATTCGCGTGTTTAAACCCATTCGGGCCGTTGAATTTCTAAAGGTGCTTAAATACTGTTTATGGCTTCATTTGGAAGGAAAGTAATGCCGTTTTCCAGTATCGTAAATTAGTGACCCGTAAAATAATCGCAGCATGAAATAAGATACTTCTAAGCAACATTCTTCGGCCCTTACACTCCCAGATTTGAAGATTTACGGAAGTGATGTGAAATAAGATATAACAATAATAGTGGAAAATATAGAAGACTGCGATAGTACGGATATATACAGATGATTAATGAGGAATGAATTAAAGAAAGTGACGTTGTAGACCGTAAAAATATTTTATTGTGTATAATATAACACATTTTTCGTATTCCATAAGAAGGTACAGAAGATAGAAATACACACACACACTCTCTCATATAACTAACTAACTGACTGGCACTATCGAACCCGTAGGTTCATGGCCTCGCGTACATAAGCTATCCACGCATCCCTATCCTGAGCTAATGTTTTCCAATCATTCCCTGTATAATTTATTTCCTTCAAATCATGGTTAATTTCATTCTCCCACCTCATTCTTGGTCTCACAACAGGGCGATTTCTCTCTGGTTTTCCTACAAGAAGCTTCCATGCACGTCTTTCATTCCCCATTTGTGCCACCTATAAAGACCACGTAGTTCACACTCATATATATATATATATATATATATATATATCACCGTGTCCACAAATATAGTATCATACTTTAAACTACTACTACGTCGCTTTGGATAATCGTATCTACATGAAATTCGTGACTATCAAAAGAGAAACTAAAAACGTTTTTGCTATATCTCACAGACATTGAATGTGGTCTCCACAAGTGACGCTGCAGACATCGAGGCGATATTCCCATTCACGCCATACACCCTCCAACATATGTGAAGAAATGGACTGGATGGCAGCAATGATACGTAGCTGGATTTCGTGCAGGTTTTGAGGCAATGGGGGTACATAGACACGATCCTTTATGTAAGCCCATAAAAAGAAGTCGCAGACCGTCAAGTCAGGTGACCTCTGCGGCCAGTTGTAGAAAACATTGTCATCATCTCCTGCACGTCCAATCCATCTTCCTGGAAGCCGGTCATTCAGATGCTCCCGAACATGCAAATGTCAACGAGGAGGTGCTCCATCTAGCTGGAAAATTATTCATTGTCTTCTTGTTGTTCCAGTTGTGGAAATAACCATTCAGTGAGCACATCAAGATAATTTGCACCGTTGACAGTGACCTTTAGGAAGAAAAATAGGCCATAGACTTTACGTTTTGATACGGCACAAAATACATTCACTTTAGGGGAATCTCTTTCAACTTCCACAACAGTGATTGCATTCGCAATCCCCCAAATTCTAACAGTATCCCTGTTCACTTTTCCACTAACGTGGAAAGTTGCCTCATCACTGAAAATTATTTTTTCTCTGACAGTTCTTCATTATCCTCCATTAGTGCTATGAAATGCTCAGAGAAATCTAATCGTTTTGCATGGTCATCAGGTTTCAACTTATGCACTAATTTGAGTTTGTAGGGGTGGAACTTCAGTCGTGTACGCAGGATCATAGATACTGTGGATTTAGGGATGTTTGACTGTTGACTAGCTCTACGGACAGACTTCTTGGGACTACGCCCAAATGCCTCCCGCACTTGATCCACAATTCCTGCATCGACAGATGGTGTCTCTGAATGGCCTTTCCTTTGAATACATATGCAGCCACGAACCACAAAATCACGGTACCACTTCAAAATTGACTTGTGTGTCAGGAGCCTGATGTTGAAAACTTCGCCTAAAAGCACGCTGGACCAGCACCGGACTCTGCGTGGTGTGATATTCTAAGACACACCAACTATGTTCTTGGGGGTTCTCCATAACTCCTTAAAACTTATTTCTTAACTTCTTTAATAACAACATAATTTGCAAAGCACAGCAAACATTCACATTTAACCAGTCTGCTAAATATCCAACAATGAACCCATATCGACCACAAAAAAACATAATTAAATTTAGTTTCATTTCTGTTTTATTGTCCATTGTTGACATTGTTAACATGCACAAAACGTTCTGAGTTTCTCTTTTGATTGTCACCAATTTTATTTAGATACGATTATGCAAAGCGACGTAGTAGTAGTTTAAAGTATGATACTATATTTGTGGACACGTTATGTGTATATAACATTGATTCGTGAACAAATAACTAGTCAAAGTGTAATTATTAATATTAAATAGTTTTATTGCTCAGGTTAATTGTTTTGGCTCGTTTTATATTACTAATAGTCATTGGTGTATTGATGCGGACTACCAAAATGGCAAATGGTTTGCTCTTCGTTCGATCTATGGGTAAATAATCCTTTTTTGTATAGTATTTTATTATATATTATATAACAGAAGGATAGAATACAGACGGCGGAGATGAGGTTCCTAAGACAAGTAAAAGGATGTACAAGACTTGATAGAATAAGAAATGAGGATATAAGAGAAGAATTGAAAGTACAGCCTTAATTGGATAGAGTCACGAATTACAGACAGAAATGGATTGATCACATGGATGGAATGAGTAACGAGAGATATCCATTGTTAGCAAGAAATTATCAAGCAAGAGGAAGACGTGATGTTGGAAGACCTAGAAGACGTTGGGCTGATGTATTATGAAGTCGGAACGGGCAATTGCCTTATCCCTGGAGTGATGATGATGATGATTTTTATTATAATAAAATTCTGAAGCATATATATATATATATATATATATATATATATATACATATATATATATGTGTGTGTGTGTGTGTGTGTGTGTGTGTGTGTAATTTTATTGAAGAGAAACCCTCGTATTAAGAAAAAATATATATTTAAGAAGAACGATCATAACATACTAAATGTAGAAATTTTAGATTCGTTAATTTGAGGAAAAAAATTTCTCTCTTCACATGAGGCAGACGCACAATGAAAATAAATGCTATTTTTGCTGTGAAGTGTGACTTATAATTTAGAACTCTGATATATCACTGCTCTTAAACTTGCTAAAAGTTTCTTTTTCAACACTTAGAGGGTTTTAGCTATGAAAAATGAGACCGCAGAAAGAAGAAAGTAGGGCAAGTCTGATTCAGATAAAATGCTAACATCTCGTCATACATTTTTTTTACGTAGTCATATTGTAAGAGTGATAAACCGATAAGAAATATCCACTCTTTATTAAAAGTAATGTATCAATGTTTGTACATTATAATTTCATTTTCCGGAATTGATTCCCAGGTTCAAATTTCTGAGCCGACCAACCTCATTGGTTTTCCGTCATGTTTTATTGAAAATTAAAAAGAAACAAAATATGGATAAATACCGAAAACAAGAACAAAAATACAAATATCAGATATGCAGTTTTTATGAAAGGCCGTTGCAAAAACAACGAACGATAAATTTTGAAATCAAACAACAATAACTACATTGAATTTTCAACCTCAAAAAAATTATAATAATCCATCCATAGTAATTCTGCCCAAGGGCAAGTCTTTCACTGCAAACATGGCATTTTCATGCTATGCTTCGCGGCTTTACTATGGAATTATACGTGTGGTAGCTTCCCGTTGCTTTCCACACCGGTCAAGGATGATAATGATGATGATGGCCGGATGATTTTCGGGGACCGTTGGTCCTGACATTTGTCTTACAGGTGAGGAAAACCCCCGAAAAACCTCACCCAGGAGCCTATCCCGATCGAGAATCGAACACGGGCCCGCAGCGTGAGAAGTCAGCACCGCTACCTCGAGACCACAGCGGTGGAAATAATAATAATAATAATAATAATAATAATAATAATAATAATAATAATAATAATGTTTTATTTAAGCTGATGTTAAGACCATAAGGCCTTCTCTTCCACTCAACCAGCGAATAATAGAAATCATACAAAAATTACATACTTATTACAATTTTAAATTATTATTAAAATATAGACTAAACAAATGACAATGCGGATGTGATATAAAATTAGCTAACACTAACAAAACATAGAATAGAATAAAATAAAATAAAACTCGCTTTCTAGATGAATATTTATATTTATGTAAAAATGCTGAATATAGTTGTTGAATATTTTATTGTGTGGAACTTAAGATATCAATTAATTTGGATTTAAATAATAATAATGATTGAGAGATACTGACACGATTGGGAAGTGAGTTCCATACTCAATCAACACTTTTGAAATTCATATTAAAGCACCGATGATGTTGTGTAATATTAGTTCTAGTTAAAACGCAGAAGATGAATTATTGTTTTCGAAAGGCCTCCATATTAGAATAACTTGAAGTTTAATAATTTAGTTGAGGACGACTGACTTACCAGGTAAAAATTGTATAATTAACATCTTATTCCATACTCTAGTCATAGATATTGTGTAAGAATCAGAGTATTAACATGTGCTGTGGTACAGACAGTAAAGAAGTATCTTTATGTAGCCTATATTATTATAATTCAGATGGTTTGGTCACAAAATTATGGGAAGCTCGTACAGATACTAGTCAACAAAGGCCGGTATACGATTGGCATGTTTCGGCTCTACGGCCTATGGAATCAAGTCTACATCACAAGTAATCCAGTTTCTTCCCACAATATACCTAGTTCAGTCCTGCACTTTTCATGTTTTGTTCTAAATATTGTCTCATATTTTCCGGCTTGCTATACTAGCGATATCCTACTAACCTATTCCTCCCGTTGTATACTAATATTTTAAGTAGAAATAGACTCATAGGTGGACCAGGAAAAACATGTATCTTCTAATCAATCAGAAATTGACATAAGAAAATGTCATTAAGATATATTTAAATATAAAGGAATTGAAGGCTGTCTAAAAAATATTGACGCTTACTAACTAAGGTATAGCAGGACTGGACTAGGTAAATAAGTTTAATAGAAAAAATATCTAATTTTCGCTATTTCGAGTTCTCATGGGGGAAGAAATTTTCGCATGAAATTTCGGTTAGTATAGAACCGGTGCTCACCCAGCACCGTGAGGAATTTTGACAACTAAAATAAGTAGCGGCCCCAAGTTGAAAAAAACGGCTATAAATGCTGCGGGATGTGACATGCTACACTGACTATTTGATCATCCACTACTGTAAATTACAAGTTAATGCCAGGCCAGTAGTCGGCCGGTAGACCACGGGTCTTGTAGGCTCTTGCGCCATGGAGTTTTTTTGCATATGTAGAAAGTGCAATTAGTATAGCTGCTACATAATAGTAATTAATATTAGTACTTCGCTTAATTGTTAAATTTATAATAAGGTTATAATAATAATTGCTTTGTTTGTATTATTAGCCTATTAGATTTTTATATATTGATCCAAAGCACGTAGAGTTTGCTTACTGTTCATGTGATCTATCTGTAAACAATTCTTATTTAATTAAATTATATATATATATATATATATATATATATATATATATACACACTAGGACATTCGATAAGTTATCGCACCACTGTTGTAAATCAGCGATCCTAGTGGTGAACATTGTAATCTTGTGGTATGTTGTTGAGTAGTCTTTGTTGTGTAAATCGGTAATATTGAAAGTCTCGAAATATCGATATTTTTTAATACATTCACAGTTTCTCGTATTTAGTAAAGTAATACCGCCCTAAAAAAGATGTTCAGTAGAATCTGTGTATAAGATGGAATTGGGAAGTACCTGAAACAAACATCAAATTCACCAGCTTCGTGCCCTTGTGAGTGTAATTTACTTTCTAAGATCAAAGAACCTCTACGAGGCATTCGATTATAATCAAGATTTGATATCCAGAAAGCTCTAGATCGATCTGATGAAATAGATGTCCAGAAATGGTGCTGCAGATGGAGTGCTCCGTCTTCCAAGAATTTGGTAACGTATAGTTGACTTAGCAAGAGGCTATAAATGAAATTCGTAATGTCAAAAGTAACCTAAACACATATTTATGGTATTATAGCAGCGTTGCCATTACTTATCGAATACCCTACTATGTGTGTGTGTATATATATATATATATATATATATATATATGACATGAAAAGAAAAATAAATCTTGAGTTGGGATTTTAACCCGAGTTTCTAAACTCTGTATGTTTAGCGCTTATATATATATATATATATATATATATTCTTTAATCCTGGAATAGAAATGTGCATCAACAGGCAAAGGAGACCGGACACACGGTTATTGATTTTTTTTTTCGGAAATAGATACCAATATATTTCACTACTATATAAATATATATCCTCAACTTGTGTCCAACTCAGGGTCGGGTCGAGGGATAATATGAGATGAAGCCCCTTATATAGAGGTCTGTGAATAACAAGGGTGCCGGCCAACCACGTCTGACGCACCATCACGGGGGAAAATGAACGAAATGAAATGAAATGGATGAGATGAGTATGAAGAAATCGTGGAATGAAAGTATGAGAGGGGAAAACGGGAGAAAAACCCCAGAAAACAAGCTCATGCTTCGTTTCATCCACCACGAAACCCACAAGGAGTGACCGAGACTCGATCTCTGGACCCCAGCGATGAGAGGCGAGCGTCTAACCACTTGCGGCACGGAACCTTCACTACTATTACTAGAAAATTCATTTCAGTGGAATTCATTCGCTGTTTATCACATGCATGTATGATCGCCAAAGAAAAATACCCCTCATAACTCTAAAATCTATTTGATAATTATGTACAATATTACTATAATTTATTTTAAATCTAAGAAAATATTTATTTACAGTTTATTGCTTTATTCTAGGAAACGATCGAATGATGGAAATATAAATTAAAAAGTAGAAAATTAAAAATATTGTAAAAAATGAGTAAATTTTTTGACAGGCAAACAAGGCTAAAGCTTAGGTTGAACAAATCGGATCATGTTGACATTTTATTCAGATCAAATAGATGTTAAACAAATGTTGACACTGGTGACTTTTTTCCCCTCCGGTTCGCTTGCCAGCCGGAGTCTCTCCAAAGCTTCACACGTTTCTATCGAGTTGGGTTCAGAATCTCGGTTCAATAACAGAGAAGGCAAGAAATTCAACTCACGACTTTCTTAGCCCTCCCTCTATTTATCCATTCTCCACACCTTCTCTTCTTCCACTTTTGTTTTTTCTTATTCTACGTTATCTTATTTTTTTGCAACCTCGTTTAAGAAGGTAATACTATTACTTCTCTCCTATCTATGTAATCGATTCAAAATACGATCTTCCTTTTCAAAATGCGTCTCAACTTGTATTTTTATGGGAATTTGCACAATACCATAGAGAACCAAAAATACTGTTTCTTAGAGAAGGATTTTTTTTTTCAGTTTGAAAGACTTTTGAAGGTATTCATTCTAGTTTTAATATTTGGAATAGGTAGTTATGGTAATATTTAATTTAATCCCTATATTGGATATGTACAATATCCTATAACTATTAGATATATTTGTTTAATTTAATATCTAATATATAAAAATGAATGTTTGTTCGTATCTTATGCGCTGCCAAACGTTCATCCGATTGTGATGGGACTTTTTGCACAATGTTCAGGAGATCCTCGAGATGAACATAGGCTATAAGAGAGTTGTGATACTCAACTTCTACACCCTTAAAAATCACTCTTTGTAGTGGAACACGTGAAAAAATTAGCTATTTGGAAGCTTAAATGGCTTACGCTGCCTAAACCATAAAAAATAAACAAAATTTGTTCACAGAATTGAATTTCTCAAAACGCTCTACAAAAAGTCCGCGACAGCACATGTTTATCTCTTACGGACAACTCGCAATAACCATTTTTGTCTTTCATTAATGCCAAGAAGATCGGAACAAATACGTAGATTCCTGTGCAAGCATAGGAGTACATGGTGGGTATTCTTTCACGGATAACTCACAATAACGAATTTTGTCTTTTAGCTCATTTATGCCAAGAAGATCGGGATACGTAGATTCCCGCGCAACGTCGGGTAAATCAGCACGGGGAAACTTAAAATATTAATAATTTTTCCTTTTACTTATTCAACTAAACATAAAATCACATTAATTTTCATTTATTTAGGCGTAGCAGCGCACGCCGGGTATTAGCTAGTGCTTAATAAAAAATTGTGAAATATATGATAACTAGGGGGCACGCCGTAGCGTAGTGGTTAAGGCACTGCGCTACAAGCCGGAAGGTCGAGGGTCGAAGTCCCGGCGGAGTAAGGATTTTTAAACTGACCAAAAACTTCTGGCGGCACTATGGCCCTGGGGTCGACTCAGCCTCTAACTGAAATGAGTACCATACGCTTGTTGTGGGGTAAAGGCGGCCGTCACACAGGGCTGACACCCCGGATGACATCAAGTGCCGATTGTTCAGAAAAAGTGGGAGCATTAATCTCCAACTACCCCAAGGGCCTCCCGAGGACTGTGTAGGATTATTTTACCTTTTTACATCATAATTGACGTAAGAATTCCAATATGAAAAACTAACATTTATTTATTTTTAATTTTCAGATTTTAGGAGACTATTTTTTTCTCTTTAAATATTAACATATAGGCTTCAATTTATTTAATAGAAACTAGGGGACTTCTGTCTTTAACCCCTAAATTAACGGAACAGTAATTTATCGTGCCAGTTATTTACATTTCTCGGATATTTCCAATTTGAGGATTAATAATTTTATCTAAAATGTAAAGTTTTATATGATTACCGTAACAGACATAATTGTAAAATAACATTATGTTTTACACAGGGTAAAATAACAATCTCTGTGAACTTCTTCTTCTTCTTCACTTCCTGGTTTAGGCAAGATTTGCCTGTTCCGTCTTCACTAATAAATCTAAGGCCATCTCTTCCGAGGACGTCCGACATCTCTTCTTCCTCTTGGAAAATAATGGAAGATTTTATTTGGCAATCTACTTTCTTCCATTCTTTCTACATGTTCTTTCCACTGTATCTTATTGTTAAATATATTTTCTTTTATGGAGTAGATCTGCAGTTCTTCACGGATATCCTCGTTTCTTATCTAGTCCATTCTAGTGCAGCCTTTTACTCTTCTTAAAAATTTCATCTCGGCTGCTTGGATTTTACTTTCTTGTTTGGTAGTGGTAATCCAAGATTCACTCCCATACAAAAGGACAGGGACAGCCATTGTTTTATAAAATTTTAATTTTGTTTGTTTATGGGTTTTATTATTCAATAATTCTATTTATTGTACCACAAATAGCTTGAAACTGATGTGTTTTGTGTTCAATATCTTTATCATACCCATAGCTGAATCTCTGTGAAGTTTACAATTTTATTTCAACAAGCAATTGTGATTGTAGTATACGTAGGAGGAATTGTAAAATACGTATTTTGAGTTTTATATTCTAATCAACTTTCGTTATCAATTATGCAAAATAAAGGTAACTGATGTAACGACTAATGCTTCTGCGTGGTTTTACAGTTTTATTAATAATAAAAAACCAATTATATATTTTGTTATATTCTAAACTACTTTTGGATCTAGACATTTAAAAATCTTTGTAATAGTCCATATACCACTTACGGAAGCAGGGAAGAAACTTTAATTTTCATAAGTTATGTCAAATTTTATGAGGAATTCACCAACAATCGAAAAACGAACTAGTAGAATTTACCTCAATTTTGGGCCAAATTACAGAATACACAATACAGCGAATAGAAGAGAACGGAGAATTATTGTAAAAAAGGTTAAAATTCATTCTGGGATTTGACGCCAATTGAAGACTAAGAAGAGAGTAATAAGTTAAAATTTTATATAATTTTGTTTTCTCTGCAGTCTAACACATTTAAATAACTAGGGCAACAAATATTAATGTTTCGCCAATTTAAGGATTAACGACACTTATTAATTATACATTAGGCCAATAATCATAACTGAGAGTGAAAGAGTGGCACATTTTTATCATTATTTTTGTTTCAGCCATAAAATTTGTTTACGTATTATCACTCTATGGCTTTACGTTTCTGCCCTAGGAAACCGCACTCAGAATTATCTTCTTCTTCTTCTACTTCACTTCACGGGTTAGGCAAAAATTGCCTGTTCCGCCTAACAGTTGTTCTGTTCATATTTTCACTGGCCTTCCTACATTCCTTTCTTATATCTTCATTATTTATCCGATCCAATCTTGTGCAGCCTTTTGTTTTTCTAAGGAAGTTCATTTCTGCGCTTTATATTATACTTTGTAATTTTTGGGTCATTACCGAAGTTTCAGATTCATTTGCCATGTTATCTGAAAACTCCATTGAACCTGTCAGTTTAGAATCCGCGAGCTGTCGAACATGGTGGCTACGAAATCATCAGGACCTATGTTGTTAGTTTCTAGATTCGCGAATTATCGTAATTTCAAAGCGATGTATTACTAATTACAATTATCCAGTCTAAATTTGGATTTCATAAAAAGGCAATTAAAATTGTATGAATGGTATGGTTATTAATATAAAATTATAGAATATTCACCTGAAAGGTCCGTCTCCTCAACTTAATTATCATTTAACTGTAGCGCTTTCGGGACTTGTCCCATCATCCAGAAACTTTAATTTTCATAAGTTATGTCAAATTATGATGATGGGACAAGTCCCGAAAGCGCTACAGTTAAATGATAATTAAGTTGAGGAGACGGACCTTTCAGGTGAATATTCTATAATTTTATATTAATTTTGAATAAACCTCAACGGAACACATCATGAATATTATAAAAGTTGGTATGGTTATGTAAAAAAGAATGACAGAAAACGGATTCACAAGAAGAATACTATAATGGGTGCCGCTCGGTAGAAGAAGAATACGACGGGAAAAATAACTGGAATGATGGTGTTTTAAGTGGCTTCTTCGTCGTCACGGTTCAGGCTTTTTGCTAACCTGTTCCGGCTCCAAATTGCTGCTCTTTCCATCTTTTCTTTGGTCTTCTTCCTCTTGGTGAATTTGGTATTCTGTTCTCAGTCATCGTTGTAAGTGTTCTCTCCAGTTTGTTCTGTATTTCACTATTGTTGTGTTTAATTCCTCTACTTTTAGTTTCTGTCTTATTTCTGTGTTGTTTTTTGTCTGTTCATTGATTTCCTGCTATTAGTCTAAGGTATTTCATTTCTGCAGCTTGGATTCTGGCTGATTGTTGTGTTGTCACTGTCCATGTTTCGTATCCGTAAGTAATAAGAGGAACTGGTATGAGGTAAAAATGATTGGTCGATGAAGATTGGAATGACAGACAGATGTGGAGGAGAATGATAGTAGATAAATAGGGCGCAGGAAGATGATGTGAAAGATTGTGAGATCTGCTGAATAAATATAAATATTTATTGGTGTAATATTTTTAGTTTCGCAGTTTGGTTCGCTGCGCATAAAGTTGTGTAAAGTAGAGATGAGTGACAAAGCGTGCAGATGGTGAGTAAATCAGGAGGGTCTAGTGTGCGTGCAGCCTAGAAACTCTCTGATTTAAAACAACAAGAAAGCATGATTTGTACCGGAACAATGCGTCACCTGCACAGATAATACCATCACCAGCAACTCTATTTCCCCGCACAACACGAGTACTGTGTTAAATTACACTTTAACACGTCCTTTGTGTCGTCATGTGCCGCGCATTTGTTTCACCAACACTAAAACACATGAAATCAAAGTAACATTGGGCCATGTCTATCTGCCTGTTTATACCCATATATCCCCGCATGGAGTACGTTATCATTATCGTCGTCAAAATATAATGTTTAGATTTTTTTTTCTTAAACCTGTTACTAATTCTCAATATGTTCTTGATTAATCAATTGAGTTGGTGTTTACTTGATGAAAATCCATATTTATTAATTAAATAAAAATAGAACATAGTTTTATTTGATTTTCATATTTATTATATAATTCAGTGACAGCTGTTTCGGTACACTGTACCTTCTTCAGACATGGTAACAAATTATGAATTGTGTTCCAACTGATCTAAGCAAAAATACAACAATATTTATTTAATTTTTTTAATTTAACAAAGGGGATTCATTCAAATCAAGTTGAGAATTTAACAGTTTTTTACTACTTTTAAACTTATTAATTTCTACAGCCTCCAAAAGATCTAACTTCTTACCCTTATCACAAATATGTAAAATTTCAAAATTTGGATCGAAACAATGATTAAATTGGAATAGGTGGTTAGCATAGTTTGAATTTTCTAAATTTCTGTTATATACTCACATGAGAGCATATAACAAAAATTTAGAAAATTCAAACTATGCTAACCACCTATCACATGAGAGTATATAACAGAAATTTAGAAAATTCAAACTATGCTAACCATCTATTCCAATTTAATCATTGTTTCGATCCAAATTTTGAAATTTTACATATTTGTGATAAGGGTAAGAAGTTAGATCTTTTGGAGGCTGTAGAAATTAATAAGTTTAAAAGTAGTAAAAAACTGTTAAATTCTCAACTTGATTTGAATGAATCCCCTTTGTTAAATTAAAAAATTTAAATAAATATTGTTGTATTGTTGCTTAGATCAGTTGGAACACAATTCATAATTAGTTAACATGTCTGAAGAAGGTACAGTGTACCGAAACAGCTGTCACTGAATTATATAATAAATATGAAAATCAAATAAAACTATGTTCTTGATTGACCCTGAAGAGGAGGGTTGAACTTATTTTGCTCATTAATTCTTCAGGTTGTTTATCAGAATATACAAGCAGCTTATTAACACTATTCATCATCATCATCATCTCCAGCATCAAGGAAGTTCTGATCTCATGCTAGAATTGATCTGTCCATCTTATGCTGGGTCTTCCAACATTTCTTTGATCTAGTGGTTTGTAATGACTATTTAACTCATGCCCCAAATGGGAGTCAATGGCCAATCACGTTTGAATGATTTCTGTTTTACAACCAATCAGAGTCGTGTTTCACGAAATATTTATCAGTGTTAAATTTACCATATTAAACAAACCTCATCCTTTTTAATATTCTGAACAGGTCTGACCATTATTTTGCAGTGACTGAGCCTGTGAAGAAATACGGCTACCAGATTGTATATATAGTGCATAAATGTCAACACATAGCGCTTGCAGGAGGTAATATAAAAGCATTTGTAGCAATTTATTATACCACCAAAAAAAGAAACCACTGTTTGCACTTTCTTAAATGTATTTTTTCCCAGGTAATAATCCAGAAAAATATAATTGTCATATTTACATCATACGACATCAGAAATGAATTAATATACAGTTTGATGTTTTTCATTTCTTCTCCACTAGAGAGCATTCTTACAATATTGCGTTCCTTCGGCAATAAATAGTATGATCTGGTTGCAGTGATATACAAAAGAAGCAGATGAAGCATACCTATCGTTTCTCATTTGTTTTCAAACATCGCCGTTATATTAAATATATAAATATTTTAAAATAACTACAGATAAATAATGATTTGTGAGTAAACAGCTTAATTTTATTCGTTAAATAGTGCTAACAAATGCCACTCTTGATTTCCAAATTCTCTAGATAAATTGTAAATCACTCGTGGCATTACTTATGAAGAATCTGTTTCGGAATTCTAATGTTATCCATTATACTTATACAGGGCTTCCAATATAAAACCGGACACGCCTCACGGGGTTTCACCCGTCAGGCAGCGCTCTCTCCTCGTCCGCATTTCACTCTGCCAGCCGCAGAGTGTCCGGTTTTATACTGGAAACCCTATATGTTCCATCCATTCATCTCTGTATTGTGCAATTCTATCTAAGATTTTATATATATATATATATATATATATATATATATATATATTGAGCGGTAGTGCGTTTTGTCGTACTTACCAGCAATGGCGACCATTATTGAATGTTCAACTTCCTACATTTCGGGGTTGCCAACCTAAATAACTATACAGTAATATTACATTTACACCCATGTTGCGGGAAGTAAAACCCTCTATGTATACTACGTTCAATGTATATACAGAAAATATCCAAATGATAGTGTTAATATTACATTATACGAAACATATCACTGCATTTTAAATGAACTGAACTTTATTTGAAACAATATAAAACAATAAATACGTACTTGCGATCATGTTGTCAATAATTGCTCTCAAGCCCTCCTGTTGTTTCAACTAATAAAAATTGCCCACATTGTTAACGTTAGTCAATTGTTTATAATGAACGCAAATATTTCCAACAAAGATATTATTTTACTATAATTTATTATTTTTAGAACACCATCACGCAAAAAATATTGTAAAACGCACGTTTGTGAAGTGTTTTACAGAATCTCGGAAATTAAAAACCTCGCTATTGCTCGGTTTTTAAACATTTTTCCTAGATTTTGTAAAACTCACTTCCCAACCTCGCATCGTAATATACTATAGTTAACTTCGTATATTTTCATTTCGTTTTCGACCTGTTATTGCATAGCCAGCCACACTCCTCAGAAACATTTCTGACGTTTCTATTCTTCGTTCCTGGTTTTTGATTAAGACCCAGTATTCCGATCCATATAGTAGTGTTTGAACCGCCAATGTTTTATAAAATTTTATAAGTGTCTCCATTTTAGTTCCTTTGAGACTTCGTTTCATGGTACCCTCATATAATTAAATTTATTTATTTTGTTTTCCAATGTCTTCACTCTTTTCTAGGCCTATATGACACATTATTAATACTATTGATTACACATATTAAACTGTTATTCTCCCAGTTACATTATTTGGAAGCGAAACATGGACTCATACTTTAAGGGAGGAGAAAAGATTACCAATATTCGAGAACTAAGTTAAAGGAAAATTTTTGGACCAAAGAGAGATGAACAGACAAACTAATAGAGAAGACTGCATAACCGTGAATTACATGGTCTTTATAAGAAACCAAATATGATCAGAACGGTTAAGTCTCGTAGACTACGATGGGCGGACTTGTGGCACGAAAGGGGAATGTAAGAGGGGCCTAGAAGCTTCTTGTAATAAAACCGGAGTGAAAACGCCCAGTTGGTAGACCAAGAATGAGGCGGGAGAATAACATTAACAATGATTTGAGGGAAGTAGATTATACAGGGTATGATTGGAAAACATTAGCTTAAAATAGAGATATGTAGAAAGCGTAAGTTCGCGCGGCCATGAACCTACGGGTTCAATAGTTGCAGTGAGTTAATTAGTTAGTAAGCTTTCTTATCATCTAAGGAATTTATTTGATACAATAGTATAAAACTGAATAGAAGAGGAGATTTTACATTGATGTGCATTAACCCTTCGTGAAATTTCAAAATATCAGAAAACAGTTTTCATACCGGCATTTTCACACATTCGAATAAATCTGTTTTTTAATGCACCGGTTTCTCCTTTTTGGACATTTCTTGTGTTCTCTCCTGGCATTGGCGTAATTGTAACCCACTTCTGAGGTTGGGGCGCCTGAA
The DNA here is from genome assembly GCA_030220185.1 of Diploptera punctata. Classification (NCBI taxonomy): domain Eukaryota; kingdom Metazoa; phylum Arthropoda; class Insecta; order Blattodea; family Blaberidae; genus Diploptera; species Diploptera punctata. The sequence goes on along the minus strand of JASPKZ010008365.1, from coordinate 4,426,488 downwards.
AGGCGGGGTTACGTTGCCCCGATGATATGATGGGTGATGATGATGATAGTGGTGCGCCAGGAGAGTCCGTAATCCTAAGCTTAATCTAAGATTAATATGAATTATGATGATTGCGATGGCCATATGGTGTTCGCGGACCACTGGGCCTTAAAGTTTCCAGACATTATCTTACAGGTGAGGAAAACCCTCGATAAAAACCTCACCCAGGAAACTGTCTCGACCGGGGATCGAACCCGGGCCCGCAGCGTGACAAGGCAGCACGCTACCTATAGTACAACGCCCCCTTTAATTGAATCGTATATCTTTTTATATATATGATCATTATTATTATTATTATTATTATTATTATTATTATTATTATTATTTATTATTATTATTATTATTATTATTAGTCTTATTTAAAACTGATGCGGTATAGTTGGAGGGTTCTTTTGATTGTAAAAATAAGTAATATGTTCTAGTAAACAAGTCACTGCCAACAGCGGCGTTTTAAGTTATTTGAGGATGTCTGAAGTAATATAAATAACTTAAGTTTATTGCCTGGTCATATGTTACGTATTTTGGAGGACAAGTTATATTGCGGTCTTAGACTTTACGCAAATCTTCAAGGTCGATGCGGTTAGGAGGGATGAAAGATAGGTTTATTGCTTTTAAGAAACTTCAAACTGAAAAAAATAATGTAGCCTCCAAAAACATAGCGGGTAGCTAGAGAGATTATTGACCTCGAATAACTTAGAAATAAGATAGTAATCTAAAAGGCCACGCCCCAAATCTAGTAGGCCTATATCGACTTGCACATGTAGCCTACAGAGGTGCGTCAAAAGATTTATTTTATCCAATGAAAATTTTGTATAAAAATTGTAATGGCGACGGAAAAATATGTCAAATCCACGACTTTCTTAAATATTTAATATAAAATGTTATATAAGTTAAAAATAGAGTAAGTAGGGCGAGTGCCCTATCCGAAGAACCTATAGTCAATACTCAAGCAAGTGGAGCGAGTGCTCCCCGATAGTCAAAGTAAATAGGGCGAGCGCCCTATCCGTAGACCATACAGAGTAAGAGGGACAAGTGCTCCCCGATAGTCAAAGTGCGTGGAGTGAGTGTTCCCATTAAGAGGAACGTATAAAGAAGATCCGCGATAAGCATTATTAAACTTAATCGTGGGTTTGACCGTTTCTTAGCCAAATTATTAGAGAAAAGTGTATAATTTACTATTGAGAGAAAAGGAAAATTAATAAAATCCTTCTATCACGTCGCCTAAAATTTGTTTGATCACTATTTGCCTTAAATAGTTCCTTATCTATCACCGGTTAAAATCATAAGTCCAGCCCGACCCTGAAGAGACATAGAGGAACTCATAGCTCGACTTACCTATCATTAATTAACCCGATATCAGTTACTTTTATCACCTAGGTAACAAATATTTTTTCTGGTACAAAGCTTAAATTACTCTGCGTTCCGTAAATTTACGATAAGTTGTCAGGGTTTTACTTCCATTCTGAAGGAAGCGTACTCTGGATTTAACCTCCGGAAAAAAAATCAATCTTGCCGAGAACTTCGAATCCAGAGGAGAGTACAGTTACACTAGTCCAGCAGGGCCTACAGAGAAATTCTTCAAAAGTCGGAAAAGAATAACACTGCTTCCTAATTTACAACTAAAAACAAAAGGAATGGATAATGGAATTCATTTTTGAATTATTATCGTACTAAACTAATTTTGCTTATATATTTTTTAGATACAGTGTTTATGTATGTCATCCATGTAGAGCACTTAGGAACAGTAGTAACTTATATGAAGTGGAATTGTGGAAAATGGGGAAAATCCAACTACGTACATTTGTACTATAATGGAAGTTATCTAATATTCATATTTCAATTAGAAGTGCTCTGAACTAATGTATACACGAGATAAAAAAAATCAGAAAGTTATGGATGTCTTCTATTTCCTTTTATGGAATAAATGTATTACATTCTTCATGTTCTTTTCGATAGTATGAATTAAAGGGATTACGATCACAGTGATTCAAGTCATGTTTATCACTAGTAAAATATTGTAATCGATGTAGAACTACAAATTCACTTTAATTCAAGCCTCTATGTTAAATTGGATTCAGATGAGAGCCCTAAATACGTATCATCATTATAGTCCACTCACGAATTTAAGTTATTTGTTGACCTTTTTCTGTCTCAATAGAAACAACATCCAAAAGTCCTTTTAAGTGTACGTCCTAGTTTTTTTTCTGCTGATTGATAGCTTAACTTTTTTTTTGGGGTATCCTGTGATCCTCCATTCTATAAATATGTTGCGTCCATTTTGACTTATAATCGGAAATTTTGTTTTTAAATGTTCCATGTGTAATTCTTCTAATATGTCATTCTTTATGATCTAGTAGTGTGTATCCTACAGTTCTTCGAATATATCTCATTTCAGTAGATCTATGTCTCTGTATATCCTTCTGTTTCAATTTACATACTTCGCTTCATACAAAAGAGTTGGAAGAGCCAGTGTTCTATAGACTTTTATTCTTGTTTTTTTTGGACTAAGTGTGGCTTGAAAATATAATATATTAACCCTAAAATCCCTTAAAATTTTTATATTTTTGCATTTACAACCTTTTTCTTCTTCATATCACACATTGCATCCTAGCACACGATTCATCTTCTTCAAAATTGTATTGTCAAGTACAATTTTATTTCTGACAGGATCTACAGCTTGCAATGCCATAATTTCTGTTTTATCTATGCATATATTGTATATGTGTAGTATTGATTAACATGCACAATTTTCAGAGATTATAAACATTATGGTCACAAACTATAGTGTTACTTATAAAAATGAGGAACGAGAAAAATAAAAATGTGGACAGAACCTTCTGGTTCCAATCTCGCGAAATCGGAAATTACTACGATTAATTACCTAGCACAAAGGTTACAGTCCATGAATAGGACTGTTGATGAAGAAGATGATGATTATGATGATGATAGTGATACCTTACTGTATCATGAACCCTATTTTATTCCGGAAACGCCCATCCTATCATTCACCTAGCAATTATTAATCACGAAATACGTTAAGGACAGAACTACAATGAATTCAGATTTAGACCGTAAATGAAAGATTGATCCATTTCTCTAAATACTATGAAGTATCATCCCCTGTGTAAACTACTTTCTTGAAATCATAGTTAATATTATTCTCCCACCTCATATTTTAGCCTGCGTACTGGTTACTTTCTCTCTGATTTTCCTAAAAGGAGTTCCCATGCCCCTCTTTCATTCATCATTCGTGCCACATGTCCTGCCCATCGCAGTCTACGATACTTAACTGTTCTTATTATATCGAATTTCCTATAAATATCACGTAGCAATACTGTAACGTAGTCTTCTCCAATCGTCGGTCCGATCATCTCTCTTCAGTCTGAACATTTTCCTAAGAACTTTATTCTCAAATACTCTTAATTTTTTCTCCTGCCTTAAGTAAAAGTCAGTGTTTCGCATCCACATAAATAACTAAATACATAAGGACTTTATTGAGGAAGTGGCTGAATTCAAATACCTAGGAATAATAATCACAAATAGGAATGAGATGCACAAAGAAATTAAACATAGGCTCAATTCTGGAAATGCATGCTATTATGCATTACAGAGACTCTTGATGTCCCAACTCCTTTCAAAAAAACGTTAAACTGAAAACATATAAAACTATTATTCTACCAGTTATATTATATGGGTGCGAAACATGGACTCTTACTTTAAGGGAGGAAAGGAGATTACAAGTATTTGAGAATAAAGTACTTAGGAACATTTTTGGACCAAAGAGAGATGAACAAACAGGTGAATGGAGAAGAATACATAACAATGAACTACATGGCCTTTATAGGAAGCCAGATATAATAAGAACAATTAAGTCTCGTAGATTGCGATGGGCAGGACATGATGCACGTATGGGGAATGAAAGACTTGCATGGAAGCTTCTTGTAGGAAAGCCAGAGGGAAAACGCCCAGTTGGTAGACCAAGAATGGGGTGGAAGAATAACATTAACTATGATTTGAGGGAAGCTGATTATACAGGGAATGATTGGAAAGCATTAGATCAGGATAGGCATGTATGGAGAGCTTTGTCCCCGCGGCCATGAACCTACTGGTTCGATAGTGCCAGTGAGTAAGTAAGTAAGTAAGTAAGTAAGTAAGTAAGTAACATAAGGACTTTATTAAACTAAAAGTAAGAATAACGAAGAGAATAACAGTATAACGTTTCTTGAAAGAAATTGGGACGATAAAAGTGTACCTGTAAATGCATAATTTCCAGAACTGATCCATTTTTAATTTCTTTATGCACTTCATTCCTCTTTGTAATTATTTTCCTAGATATTTGTAAACACTACTTTCTTCAAATCGTTCGTCGTTTGTCATTAACTGTTAATTAATATTTCATAATGCATGTATGTATACATACAGGGTGTGGCATAAGTTAGTTATCCACTGCAAATGGTTGCGGCATGGTCAGAAACTCGATATAATGATGGCAATTTTTCAGGAACAAGGTGTCTTAAAACTGAACCGACTGAAATTCGATGTAATAACTTACGCTAGACAAAACGGACAAATATTACGTTATAATGAGTCAATATTTTGTTAACATTTTCGGTTAACTGACTTATGGTGCACCTGTATATTCTAGAATGAGAGTAAGGTCATTATAGTAGATCAGTGAATTTACAAGATCATCAACATCAAGGCTTAGGCCCTCTGGTCCGTTCCGACTTCAAGAGACTTCGTCTTTCCATCTAGCAATTGGTCTTCCTTGACTTCTAGATCTTGTGGATCTGTAGTTTAAAATAATTTTAGAAGGTCTGTCATCTGGCATTCTTAGTAGATGTTCGTACCAATTTTGTCTTTGTTTGTCAATTTTATCCGCCAATTTAAGAATATTTAATTGATCTCTTATCTCAGAACTTCTTTTCTGGTCCATAAGAGTGTAGCCTGCCGTAGGCCTTAAAAATTTCATCTCCGCTGCTTCTATTTTTTTCCTATCTGATTGAGTGAACCTATAAAAGAATTCATTGCATTATCTTAAAACAGTTCTTGAGAAAGTAAGATATAAGTTTGGTTAATACCATTATGGGCTATGCATTTCATTCTCTTCTCAAATAAAATATTCACTCTTCGAATTATATATAAAAAAGATAGACTACAGAGAATTGTGACCCTTCGTAAAGTCCTAAGAATAACCTTGGAGTTGTAGGAGGTTACGGCTCTCATCTATCTAGACGAGGGGTGAGCACCCTGCGACTCAAAGTACAGCAACCAGTGTCACAAGACCGTTCAGTGCACAGTAACTCAATCGATATTGAGACTTAAATTGAGTCATGACACAGCGATTCCCCATCTACGATTTAGACCAGCGGTTCCCAACCTTTTACCACTCGCGTACCCCTTCCACAACGATCTCAGTTGGGTTAACCACTGACTTTTAAATATACATATAGTAGAACATACATAAAATGTAATTACAAGCATTATCATCCGGTATCGTGACAGCTGGCGCCATCTTCCGGAAACCAAACGCCATACCTCTCTGTCCATCCATTGATCTTCCTCCAATCATGTGATATTCATAGCTGCTTGTATCCCTTCTATCCACGTTTTCTTCGGTCTTCCTCCTTTCCATTGGGATCCATTCCATAACAAATTTAGGTAATCTTTGCTCTGGCATTCTTCTGATATGGTCATACCACTGTAATATTTTTTTTCTATAGTGTCTGTGATGTCCGGCTCCTCTTGCACACCCATGATTTCCCTTATTTCTTTATTTCGTATTCAATCCATTTTAGATTTTCCAGCTGATCTTCTTAAAACATCCATTTCTATACTTTAAATTATTTTCGTTTCCCTGGCAGGAATTTGGCAGACTTGAGCACCATATGTTAAAATGCTCTGAATTCCAAGCAGAAGGTTTAATAATCTTAAATTAACTTAACCCTTAACGATTAAAACCTACTCAGGGATTCGCGGTAAATATTAATTTAGTGTTGAAATGATGTGATAAATTCCAAATGTTATATATAACAAGGGGCATTATAGGATTAATTTAACTTTAAAATAATAATAATAATAATAATAATAATAATAATAATAATAATAATAATTCCATTCCATAGTGTTGTGCCCTAGGGCAGGTCCTTCACTACAATCATAGCATTTTCATGCCATGCTTTGCAGTTTTACTACGAAATTATAGGCGCGGTAGCTTCCCGTTGCTTTCCACACCGGGGATGATAAGGATGATGATGATGACCAGATGATGTTCGGGGACCTTTTGGGCCTCAGATCTACCTGACACTTGTCTTACGAGCGAGAAAAAATTCCGGAAAAGAACCTCACCCAGGAAGCCCATCCCGACCGGGAATCGAACCCGAGACCACAGCGGTGGACAATAATAATAATAATAATAATAATAATAATAATAATAATAATAATAATAATAATAATAATAATATAATAATATTATTATTATTATTCACGGTTTAGGCTTATTTACTAGCCTGTTCCGGCTCCAAATTGCTACTCTTTCCATATTTTCTTGGGTCTTCCCAAACTTCTTCTTCCTCGTGGTGAATAGCTGTATGCTGCTTTTGGTATTCTATTCTCAGTCATCCTTGCCAAGTGTTCTTTCCAGTTTGTTCTGTATTTTTCTATTGTTGTGTTTAATTCCTCTACTTTTAGTTGTCTTATTTCTGTATTATGTTTTTGTCTGTTCTTTGATATCCTGCTATTGGTCTGAGGAATCTCATTTCAGCAGCTTGTATTCTGGCTGATGTTATTATTATTATTATTATTATTATTATTATTATGTCGCAGAAATGTAGTAAAAAATAGTAGGCCTAACCTCAAAACCCGCCTTACGAAAACGTTTTGGCGAACTTCTTGAAATATTTTGCGTACCACAGGAAACGATTAACTAGATACGTCAACCGGGTTGTCAACCCTCCGTTACGGCTGCCTTTATATCTAGAACATAGCCTGGTATTCATTTCAGTTAAATACTAATTCACACCTAGGGTCAGAAGTTTCAGGCAGATTTAAAATGTATGTTCCCATCGAGACTCGAATCCACGATAATCGTGTTTGTAGCGTATAGCATTAACCAACTACACTAAGTTGTCCAACTTAATACATTCTAGCACCTTAAAGTAAAATAAAATAAATGTATGAAATGGAATTAGAATACCTTATCGATTTGATTTAATATTTATTATTTTTACTTACGAAATGTTGTATAGAATGCTGATGACCTTTAAAATTTTCACAGGAAAATGTATCTTACGGTAGACTATGTCTTTCTCTTTCCTATTCCATTTTTATTTTCCCTTCTTTAATTTGTAACAACCTCCACAACCACTCATCATTTCTGCTCGTCCTTGTAGCTCTCTCGTTATTCATTTTCTTCTCGTGTCTAGTTAGCTTCAGAGTTCGCATTTTTCGTGTCCTCCTCTCTGCACCGTGTGAGAGGATAATATGATATTTCATTTCATTCCTAACACAACTGTGTTTATTACATTTTTATATGTCACTATCACTAATCTTGTTAACATACTTAATTACTCAAACCCAGTACTAAGCGTGTTTATTGCCCCTGGAGATACGTCTTTATAACTTACAACCTTACAAAATATACAATGTAAACTTACACTTTTATCGCATTTATGTATTTTTAATTCATAATACGAGTGTACTGCATATCCTGAAGCTCGCTATATAATGACATTTTCAATCCCTCTTTATCACAGTTCGCCCTACTCTTCATCTATCATAAGGAATGCCACGAGTGATTTCCAAATTATCGATAATTTGGAAATCAAGAGTGGCATTTGTTAGGACTATTAAATAATAAAATTAAGCTGTTTACCCGATTTTCGATTGAGGGTCTTCCCACTTTTCAGCGGTTGCCCTTTTACCAGCCGGCTGCTGGCCCTTCACATCCACATGTGTTAATCACAGAGGTAGATGATCAACGGCCAGTGTAGGGGTGACATGTGGTTAGCATGTCGAGTCCCCCAGCCGTTATAGCTGGTTCCTCAACCTGGAGCCGCTACTTATTGTAGCTACCCAATTGCTTCATGATGCTGGGTGGGCACCGGTCCCATACGGCCGAAATACCATGAGAAAATTTCTTCCCCCATGGAGACTCGAACCAGCGCAAGTCCCGTAGCTCTGCGCCAAGGCTTCCTACCTTAACCGCTCGGCTACGGCGCGGGACGCTGTTTACCCACAAATCATTATTTAATAATAGTTATTTTTAAATATTTAATGTAAATGGCGATGTTTGAAAACAAATGAGAAACGATTGTTATGTTTCATTTGTTCATCACTGTAACCAGATAATATTATTTATTGCCAAAGGATCGCAATATTGTAAGACTGCACCCTATTGGAGATTTTTATAACCAACGTTATAGGTATTAATTAATTTCTAATGTCCTATGATGTAAATATGTCAATTATATATTTCTGTAACGTAATTGCATGGGAAATAATACGTTTAAGAAAGTGAAAACAGTGGTTTCTTTTTTTTATGGTATAATCAATTGCTACAAATGTTTTTATATTATATCCCGCAAGCACTATCTGTAAAAATTCGTGCACTATATATACAATCTGGTAGCCACATGGGGTCACTGTAAAATAATGCTATGACTTATTCAGAATGTTAAAAAGGAGGAGCTTGATTTTTAAAGTGATAACATTAAATTGATAAAATCGAGGTGAAAAATGACTATGATTAGTTGTAAATAAAAAAATCATTGAAATGTGATTGGTCATTGACTCCCATTAGGGGCATGAGTTATATAAAAATCTCCTTGCGCGACAGGCTAAAAGGCCCATAGCCTAACAGCCGGCTGCTGGCCTCACATCTACATGTGACAATCGCAGAGGTAGACGATCATCAAGTCAGTGTAGGGGTGACGTGTGGTCAGATTTTTGAGTCCCCAGCCGTTATAGCTGGTTATATAATCACTATAAATGCTGCTCGATTTCACTATACAGTACATTGCCAAGTAATGAAAGGGACTCTCAGACACCAATATACTCAAAATATGATGTACTAGCTGAAACCCGGCGTGCGCTGCTATGCCTAAATAAATGAAAAGTAATGTTTTTATGTTTAGTTGAATACTTACAGTGCGATCATGGTACAGCAGACGCGCCTTCATGTATATGCCTTCGTCATCGCAAAGCACAAACCCGCGTCTGCTGTCCAATGCTATAGTGATCGATCTGTAAAATGAAAAATAATTAGAAATTTATATCGTATTTATTTTTAGATACCCCCTGCTGATTACCCGGGATTGCCCGGGAATCTACTTATCCCTATCTTCTTGGCATAAATGAGCTGAAAGCAAAAATTACAATTGAGAGTTATTCGTAAAATAATACCCACTGTGCGCTGCTACGCTTGTCCGGGAATCTAGTTATCCCAATCTTCTTGGCATCAATGAGCAGAAAGATAAAAATGAATATTGTGAGTTATCCGTAAAAGATAGAAATATGCTGTCGCTTTCATTTTTTGTAGGTTTTTCGATATTAAATGCTGTGTACATTAATTTGGTGCATATGTTATGATTTTGACAGCGTGAGCCATTTAAGCGTCCATATATATATAATTATTATTTTACAATAAATTAGAGTACTTATTCGCATGTCATTGCCATATTATAATGATTATTCATAATATAGCCTCTTCATTCACAAAGTGGTGCTATAACAACTAACAATTTATTTTTGTGTGTAATGGATATTTTTGATCACAAAGTAATGCTTATTTTGAAAGCATAAAATGTACTTGGTTCCAAATTCAGAGTGTTTATGTGGGCCCACAACTGATTTGGAAAGTTATAATTTTTTGTAACACAAGTTATCAAACACCAAAGTATATACCAGTACAATTTTACATAAAAATTAGGTTAAATTTGATAGGGATTGAATGTATATAATTTATGACACAATATGTTTATATTAACTTATTATGTTTATATTAACTTATTACGATGTAAACAGTGTTGTCATTTAACCTTAACAATTACAAAAAAATGAGCATGAAGAACATTTATGTAACATCATTATACAAGGAACCACATCGATCTTGAGTAGTTTATAGAGTGAGAAAAATCTATCATGTCTTGTAATGTAGCTTTTATTATATATACAAATCCAACTGCGGACTCCACGATATTTGTGAGAAACCAGTTGTAATAAAAATAGTTAAGACTCGTAAACTTTGATTGGAAGAACATATGGCATTAATCGGAATGAAAAATGGGTTTGGAAACTCTTGAAGGAAAACCAGAAGGAGAGGGGCTAATAGGCCAAGAATGAAGTGGGAAAATAACTTTAACCATAATTTGAGGAAGATAGATTATACAGGGTATGATTGGAAAGCAATGGTATCTTTACCTTGTCGTGGTGGAGTGGCTTGCGTGCTTAAATGATCCTGGAGCTATGCCGGCGGTAGCATTGCTGTCGATAGGGTTACCCATGCCGGACTGTTCGAAGATGATAAGCCAGACGAAAAAAGTACCTTGGTCGAAAGAGTGACGATTTTTTACCGTAAATATACAACTATCAAGAAATGCGGGCATGGGTTCAACTGGGTAAAACTTTCCGGAGGTCAAATTGTCCCCCATTTGGTTCTCCGGGCGGGGACTACTTCGGGAACCCTTGCCAAAGGCTCAAATACAGGGACGTGTTCCTAGAAACATGGAATGTTAGGACTTTATACAATTGCGGGGCACTAGAGATATTAACGCGGGAATTAGATAAATCGCCCTTCGATTAGGGGAAAACATCCCAGGATAGTTATATACATATATATTATTCCCGCGCGACCATGAACCTAAGGATTCGATAGTGCCAGTGAGTTAGCTGCAGTTATCTCTCTCCTTCCGTATCTCTTCTTATTCCTGCTTTAGATGCAGGCATTTCTGTCATTTTGCAGATATTTTTTTGTGTCCTTATAGTTCCCTATATTAGAGGAGTTTTAATTCAGGATCACGTAGCTACATAAGAATGAAGATATTGGAGTGAGTTGATTTAGAACAGAACATAAATTAATTGTTTCTATACTGAATAAATGCAATTTATTAGTTCTCTTAGGAAACAACTAAAGTCCCTAAAGCGAAATAGGGAATAAAATATTTAATTAGATTAGATGTATTTGTTATATTTTTTATGATTAACTGAAGTATAAAACGTAGTGACTAGTAAGAGATCTTTTCTGAATTTTAAATGTTGTCCACAGGTAGCGTGGGTCCGAGTGGATACGCAGACAATACTCACCATACATCACAACGTAATCACGCAAAACAATAGAATATCCCTCTCGTTTAACGACCATCGGTCCTGGTATCTTCACATAAAGAACGTGCACGAGGCTGACCGCGGTTGGTACATGTGCCAAGTTAATACCGACCCAATGAGAAGTCGACAAGGATATCTACAAGTAGTTGGTAAGTACAATTCACTTACAGTACATCATCATAAGTAATGTCACGAGTGATTTCCAATTTATCTAGAGGATTTGGAAATCAAGAGTGGCACTTGTTAGAAGTCATCATCATAGTACATTCACGAATTTAGGCCATTTGTTGACCTGTTTCGGCCTAAAGAGAAACACCATCCAAAAGTCTTTTGAGTGGACGTCCTGGTCTTCTTCCTGCAGGTTGATATCTTAACATTTGTTTGGGTATTCTGCGATCTTCCATTCGATGAACATGTTGCATCCATCTTGACTTATAATCAGAAATTTTGTTTTCTAAAGATTCCATGTGTAATTCTTCTAAGATGTCTTCATTTTTTGTGATCTAGTAGTGTGTATCCTGCAGTCCTCCGAAGGTATCTCATTTCAGCAGATCTAAGTCTCTGTATATCCTTCTGTTTCAACGTACATACTTCGCTACCATACAAAAGAGTTGGAAGAGCCAGTGTTTTATACACTTTTAATCTTGAATGCTTTTGGACTAACTGTGGCTTGAAGATAGAATTTATTAACCCTAAAATTCTTAAAAATTTAGATATTTTTGCATTTACATCCTTTTCTTCTTCATATGAGATATGTAAAATTATTCACCTGCTCCAAAATTTTATTGTCCAGTACAATTTTACTTCTGACGGGATCTACACCTTGAAATGCCATAATTTTTGTTTTTTTCTGTAGATATCTTCAAACCATATTCTTCTGTAATTTTGTTAAGTTCATACAGACCTTTCTGTAGATTATCTTCGGAATTTACTATTATTATTTGGTCATCTGCAAACAGTATGGTGTTTAATTTTCTATTTTCTGATATTCTTATTCCAAATTTATATTTTTTTGTTCCAGCAACATATTACTTCATTGATATAAATTGCAAAGAGTGTTGGGGATAGGGGGCAGCCTTGTCTCACACCACGATTTATAATTCCTTCTTCAGAAAATCTATTATTTAATTTAATCTTTATGGTGTTGTCTTTGTAAATATTTTGTATGTTCTGCCGAAGTAAATTTGGTATATTTCTGTCTTCCAATATATTTAAGAGTTTTGATCTCTTGGCTGTGTCGAATGCTTTTTCAAAATCGATGAAAGCAAAATGTGTTTGTAAGTTGAATTCTCTTTTTTTTTCAAGCAATAGTTTAACGAAAATGCTGAATCAATACAAGATCGTCCTTTCCTAAATCCATTTTGACATTCCATAAGGAATTTTTCACTGAAACTTTTCAATTTTCCATTTAAAATGTCTGCATAAATTTTGTAGCATGTGTTTAACAAACTGATTCCCCTGTAGTTATCTAGGAGTATGTAACGAATACAATTAAGCTGTTTATTCACAAATCATTATTTAAATATTGTAATTTTAAAATATTTAAATATTTAATGTAAACACCGATGTTTGAAAACAAATGAAAAATGTTTCTGTTTTAATTGTCCATTGCAACTTGATCATAATATTGTAAGAATGCATCCTATTGGAGAAAAAATGAAACACATCAAAGTGTATATTATAACCAACATTATAGGTTAATAATATTTTTTAGGAAACAACTCCGTAAAATCACTATTTAATAACACTATTATTGAAGACACAATTATTAAATTGTAGTTCTAAGGAATCTGTTCATTATTTACTATATTCAACGTATTTGTTCGAGAGTCAGTCACTGCAAAATAATACTCTGGCCTGTTCAAAATATTAAAAAGAAAGAGCTTTATTTTTTTTTGTTAAACAGAATTAGATAAATATCGAGACGAAACAGGATTGCCATTGGTTGTAAAACAAAATTCATTGAAACGTGATTGATCATTGACTCCCATTTGGAGCATGAGTTAAATAGTCGTAAAACAAACGTCTACTCATGGCCGCTGTATTTCCAGATAGAGGATAGAGATGACGTAGAAGACCTATTACTGAAGGTCGGTGATATATACAGAGTGTCTCCAAAGTTACTATCTATTTCCATGAAAACACTTTTTTTTTGCATATATATATATATATATATATATATATATATATGCTTAATTCCAACAATGAGCACATGTTTAGTATGGAAGAACGGGTACGCGGATGTCATATGGAGACGCCATTTACTTTAGATAAAACGGATATCTAATAACTATCAGGTATACAACCTTAATTTGCTATCCGGCCGGATACATCATAATAAGCTTGTATCCGGCCGGAACCTGATTTTAAAAATACGACATGTAAAATTTATGTACATTATTTAATCCGCTTAACAGATATAATTGTCTCATTTTACAAAACAAATAGTTCTCGTACTGCACTAAGGGCAACTTATGGTGAATGAATACCAATTTTTCTGCATTAAGAGACAACAAACGGTTTCGCTTGTTTTCATAGACAAGGCCAGCTTCAGAGAAAGGTATTTCGATGTATATGCTGCTGCAGGGTGCTGAAAAATAAAGTTTGGCAAACTTCGGGAATTGTGTAGCATAAGCTGATCACCAAATATAAGGGTCACGTTCGCGATGAATTAGCACTGACTTGAGATAAAAATCAATCTCACATGCAATCACAATTTTTTTCTCGACCGTGAGACTACAGTCAAATTCAACCCAGGAAGTTACTGTGTGTTTGGAATAGGGAATTGGGTTGCCATTTTAACGGTATTTTCTTAAGAGAAAACCTTAAATAAAACTGAAGTATGTAACACAGCAGGTACAGATTTGTAAGTTGTAGCCGTCCAAGCCACCCCCTCTTAAAAAAACAGTTACCACTTATCACTAAGCTCGTGCGGACATGTACTATTCTGCGTGAAAGTGTCGACTCTCATATTTACTATAAAAGTAGTCTGAATGCTGTAAAAGAAAAACTATATTTTTTAAATGTACAGTACTTACATTTGGAAAACGTACTGTAACCTTGCCCCTCCACCCCTCCCTAAACAAACAAATACCGTTATTATGAGTTTGGCAGCATCTATCCCCTGTACGTAGGGGGACACTGGCTTAGCCCGTAAGGTCTGTGGTAACTTCCTGGGTTGAATTAGAGTGTAACTACTGTAGTTTTCATTTGTTACCTCACTGAAGCAATCCCAGAAGGTTCCATGAGCTTCGCGAGATACAGTCGACTGTCACCTCTCCTCTACTTTTTTTAGCCGGTGTTGAAGATGAACTGCTACTATCATACTATCATTTTTCGTCGCTAAATATATTTTAAAATATTTATAAAAATACTTTTATAATAACCTCAAACTATAATAGCACTTTTTAATAAGCTCAAATGACCGTATTTGCAATTAATTCAACAACCCAATGAAACACTTGCTAACTTCGCTCATGAACGAAAATACTCGAATTCACCCTAGTGTGCCGATCGTTTGTGCGCCACCAACGCAAGCTCGCTCGTTCGATGCGCCAATGGATAATGTTCGGCCGGATATCCGATATCCGGTCAAACAGCTGTTCGTTTCACCACTAGAATTTATCCATAAATTACATATACCAGCTTGTCAGCTTGTAAACAAATTTAAGCGTACTGGCAATGTGTGTAGATGAGGCACGTCATGGATGATCACGCGTATCAGCAAAAACAGTGCAGCAGTTTCAAATTGCCAGTGATAGTCCGAACGCATCAACTCGACGCCTCAGTAGGGGGTTGAATGCCCCTCGCAACAAATTGTGAGAAATTAAACGTTCACTCTATGAAAAGTCTTTTTCATGTCTTCTTGATTTACGGAATCGTATCACAGAAACAACAGGTTTTTTAACGGCTTAAATGTAAAGGTCTACGTTTCGATTCACAGCTGGAAGATGGAGTAGAAGTATTTTCACCTAGATGGCGATCATGTATTAAGGGCATATGTATCCTATTTAAATATGTAATCAAATTCGTTCGAGTCTAAACGCATCTCAATAAGAAACAAAGGAATCATTAATCGTAATGAGGCATGGCTAGAGGGCTGTGAGGCAGAGCTTTCTCTTAATTCTCCAAAAAAATGCGAAGAACTTTGTAATTTATAATATATTTTTTTTAAAAACATCGAACTACATTCCCTATAACTACAGAAAAATCTTAACGTCTATTGTATTTACACTTACATTATGAAACGATGAGAGAATTACCTGGTTTATTGAACTGTAGATACGATAGAATGAAAATTTATTTTTAAAAGCCCTTGCTTAGAGGCCTTTTTATTTAGGTGTAAGGACCTTTTACGAGCTTTAAAATCTTCAGACCCGGGATCCACGGCTTAAGATCCCTCCCGGAGGACTTGCTCCTTGGATTTTTCCATCCTAAAAAAATCCATCGACCCGGCCTGTTTTGAACCCGCGACTCTAGGGACTAGAGGCAAGGAGCATAACTACTAATCGCAGCCGACAAAAAATTAATTGAACCCGAAATAATATTGCCGTGTTAAGGTCTTAAAAATCAGAACCCATCTTTAGCAATCTAATCCAACCTTAATTCCCATCGTACTGACGAAAACAATAGTAAAAATTTCATTCGATCAGTTGGTCCCATATTTCAAGTCAAGTCTTCTTGAAAGGGACATCCATGGCTTCGAAGGGAGTCGTTTTGCTGCGCACTAGTTACCAAGTTAAACTAACTTGTAGCTGAGCCGATCTCTAGTTAAAAACTGAAGAGTTGTTAATTTGATTACAGATTCTAATTTCCAATGGATGTGTTGATATACATGTAGATGTAAACATAGCTGATTTCACGTAATTAGATAGGATTTAGTCTAACTAAAATTACTTAAAATTTCATATTTACAAAATTAATATTTTACATTAATCAAAATTCAGGATAATCAATTTATTTGGTGTTTAGGCCTACTCGATTAAAATCCATGATGTTTATTTACTAAATAAAACTATTAAATTTTATACGATTTTCATAAATATTTATTTATCAACATGTCTGAAGAAGATACCCATTGGAACAGCTATTACGAATGTTAAATGAAATAAATATTTATGAAAATCATATACCGTACATTTTTAATATACTGTATGTATTTGGTAAATCCAAAAAATTGGATAAACCTCGGTAAATTTCTGGACAAAACGCGGAAAATAAGGACAACACTCATTCATGAATAAATATATGTTATCAAAATGCAATACCATTAATTCTTAACAATTATATATAAATTAATTAGTGTATAATGCTATTGTGTTATTATTTAATTGTAATATTATTGTTTTCTTTATGTAATTGTAATGTTAATGTTTTTTTCGTGTATAATGCTGTTGTGTTATTATTTAATTGTAATATTATTGTGTTTTCTTTATGTAGGCCTAATTGTAATGTTATTGCTTTTTGTTGTTTATTTTTCTTTACACTAGTACCAATTATTACAATATTGTAAATATCTTACTATTTGTCTAATAAAGTCCTACTACTACTACTACTACTACTACTACTACTTTATTGTAACGGACTGTCAACAGCACGTACGGCTTACTGCCCATGCGACCCATATTTGTAAATAATATTGTAAATATCTTACTTTTTGTCTAATAAAGTCCTACTACTACTAGTAAATAAAATTCAGGTTATTTAAAATTCATTTCATAACTTCACCTTCTATTTCTATTATAGGAAGAAGCGCGCACAAATGTGCATTAGATCTGAAATCTGCTGTATGTCAGCAACGATTTTGTTCTCTTTATACATAAAACGCCATTCTTCCGGTGGTATACGTTTAGAGATAACACTTATGACATATGTTAGTCCATCCTGGGGTCATGCAGAAAGAACTAAATTACAAGCATTACAAGTTATACATAATAAAGTTCTAAGAATCATATTATGTGCTGATAGACAAACAGAAATAGCCCTATTTCATGACGTCACCGAACTCTCGTTTTATTCCAATGGTATATGCCGAGTTTTGTTGTAAAACTTTAAAATTACAACCACAAGAGCGATTTTTAAATATTAATTTCAGGTGAACTTAATGGCTTGATTTTTCCGGTTAACGAACTTCATCTTACATTTAAAATTGCTATATGTCAAGTTTGATTAAAAAAAAAAGAAAAATTGCGGTCGCTAGAGCGTTAATTGACACAAACACATACATACACATACATATATATGTAATAGAGAATATGTATAAGAAAAATAAATGTTTGCTCTGGATTCGCCTGGTTGCGTAAGTGGTAGCGCACTGAGATATCAACTCAGAGGTCCGGGTTCAAATCCCCTCCAGGCATTTATTTTTCTTATCTGTCATATAGGCCTATATATCCCATTGGACGCTATCCAGGCAACCCAGTGGCAAACAATTTTCCTTTCCTTATATACAATTCTCAGATCGTAAGAGGTAGCGGGAAGCGTCCGCATTGCCAACTTACGGCTTCTATAACACGAAAGCATTTTAAATTATATTTTTATTTTATAGCAGCAACGCTTTATTATTTCGATGTTACAATTATATTTTGACATTAAACAAAGAAAACCAAATATGTCTTGAAAAGAAAAACTAATGCGTGAACTGGGATGATGGTGATTGCACTGGGATGCCCGGATTGTGTGGTCGGTAATGAAATAACGTATATAGTTAGGGGCCCCGAATTCAAATCCTGGTTCATGCATTAATATTTATTTTCATGATATATTTGGCTTTCATTGCTTAATGACAATTTTAATTTTAACATCGAAATACGTATATAGTAAATAAAGTAGCTGATATGGTGTCAAAACGAGGAGTAACGTGTTTACAGCAACCTAATTCAAATACATCGTACAGCTCAGCAACCATTTATATCTAACAAACATAAAAATACATTCTCAACCAATCTTCAGATCCATATACAAGAAAACAATGCAAAAAACACTATCCGTACTACCCCAGACAGACCTAGAATGGAAGCTGTAGCATTAAGAATTATCCCATAATCATTCCATTTCGGACAAGAGCCTCCTGCGACTGCAAGGTGGCTTACGTTATATCCCCGGGTTAGCCAATACCTTGGTACTATCACTTCAACTTTTTTATGGATTGCTTCCAACTTTGTCTGTCTTGTGCTATTCTAGTCCACAATGTCCCTAGATGACACTTAAATACTTCACTCCAATGCTTTTTTTATCTTCCAACTTTCCTTTTTCCTAGTCTGGGTTCCCACATAGTCACTGCATAAGTCCACTTTTTAGGTTCCATTCGGAGCACATACCCCCTCATTTCCATTTCGACCTCATTGTTGATCTTGCTATGTCTTATTTGCGACTGAACATAGGATATGATTGTCTTGCAGCTAATCTTCATCGAATTCGAGTTTACAGAAATACTCATTGCCCACTGTGCTCCACGAACACCAACATGGACAGAAACCATCTGCTACAGTGTCAGGCACTTCACTCTGCTACGCTGAAGGATAGATACTGGGAAGCAAGAGCCAAACTTTCTGTTTTGCTATGATGTTTTATTGTTTAATTTGTTGATATCAGTTATAAATTATGGGCAATGACTTCTGTCAACTCCCTACATTTGTACCAAATTAATAATCGTACTTATATCCGCGAAAAATTTACAATATAACATAGTTAATATATATATCAACATTTTAAGATTTTAGGGTTTAATGAATTCTATATTCAAGCCACAGTTAGTCCAAAAACATTCAAGACTGGAAGTGTATAAAGCACTGACTCTTCCAACTCTTTTGTATGGTAACGAAGTATGGGCATTGAAACAAAAGGATATAGGGATACTTAGATCTGCTAAAATGAGATACCTTCGAAGGACTGCAGGATACACACTACTAGATAACAAAACAAATTAAGACATCTTAGAAGAATTACACATGGAACCTTCAGAAAACAAAATTTCTGATTAAAAGTCAAGATGGGTGCAACATGTTCATCGAATGGAAGATCACAGGATACCCAAACAAATGTTAAGCTATCTACCTGCAGGAAGAAGAAGAATACCAGGACATCCACTCAAAAGACTTCTGGTTGGTGTTTCTCTTGAGGCCGAAACGGGTCTACAAATGCCTAAATTCGAGAATGTACTATGATATATATATATTTACATTTATATTGTGTGTGTGTGTGTGTGTGTGTGTGTGTGTGTGTGTGTGTGTGTGGCCATTTTCGGTGTCTACTAGACAAGATCAATGAAAATTTGTAAAACGTTTTCAGTAATTTTTTCATGCGAGTAATCTAAATTGCTGCATTCTTTTTGACTTCGCTAAAAAAATGAAGAGTGTTGAGACACGTTCTTGGTAATATGTTAATGAAATTAGCGGTTTCGCGAGAATCTAAATAAACAACCGAGAGTTGGTATTGCAGGCAATGAGATGTCAGTTACAGACGGTGTGCATGTAAGTTAAGAGATGCGGCTTGTTCCTGCAGAGAAGCATTCATTCTATCCTCGTCTATTAATATATTACCTTAAGCAATATAAACTTCATTTCATCCAAACAATCTCCATTATTTTCAAAATAGTCTCGGAGCTTAAATTGTCTTGTACATAGAACAAAATTACGTGAGAATACATTTACCAGATTTTCTCTAATAGTTCACAGCTGAAAGAGAATAGATATCAAACAAATATAAGTCCATCTCAAAAAATGCGTAAGTTAACAAACTCCTCTGTTTCATGGTCCGATTTTTATGGTTTTCAGATTACTTTTTTTCATTTAATTTTGTGTTTTCAGTTACATTTATGAGGAATCAAACATGGTTTGACTCGGTATTTCAGTATCAAACTAAAACATACAGAGACAAAGCAAGACATAAACAGCATTGGAGAAATAAAGATCTTGAGATATAAGAAAAAACTCAACCGAGAATAAACTTAAAATGCTCATAACTAACTAACTCACTAGCACTATCGAATAAATAGGTTAATGGCCACGCGGACATAAGCTCTCCATACATCCCTATCCTGAGCTAATGTTTGCCAATCATCCTCTGTATAATCTACTTCCCTCATATCATAGTTAATGTTATTCTCCCATCTCATTATTGGTCTACCAACTGGGCGTTTTCCTTCTAGTTTTCCTACAAGAAGCTTTCATTTCCCCCATTCGTGCCATATGTCCTGCCCATCGCAGTCTACGAGACCTAACTGTTCTCATTATATCTGGCTTCCTATAAAGACCATGTAGTTTACTTTTATGTAGACTTCTCCATTCACCTGTCTGTTCATCTCTCTTTGGTCCAAAAAATTTTCCTAAGAACTTTATTCTCAAATACTTGTAACTTTCTTTCCTCCCTTAAAGTAGGAGCCCATGTCTCACATCCATATAATATAACTGGTAAAATAATAGTTTTATTTATTTTCAGTTTAACGTTTTTTGAAAGGAGTTGGGACGTCAAGAGTCTCTGTAATGCACAACTTAAAATGCCCATGATAATAAAAATAACAATATATTACATTAAAGAAGCGGTTCTTTTGGAAAATTGTGTACAAGAGATATTCAGTCTAGTTTGTATTAGTTTTATTTTCTTTGCTAAATTGGAAGATAAAGAAATATTTCCGATCAGGAAACAACATGCGAAAAGACAATAATTCCTACAGTTGTCATATAGTAATATTTTTTGTCAGGGTGTGGTGTACTATAATACTGCAAAGAAAAATCTATGTCTCTGGAGAAATAATAAGAGAGAATATGGAAACGGTGTGACATAGTGCCTTAATGTTCCAGCTAGCATTGATCCGAACACATACACACCGCACATCCGCATTGCATTCTACGGGGTATAATGTTAAATCCGATTACGTCACTGCGCCGATCTCCCTAATCGCTTTGTCTTCCTACAATGTTACTTTCATAGCAAAGCCGTGTTTCTATTTTCAAGACACCTTATCTCGCCGAATTAATTATACACTTTTCGTCATGCAGTATAATAATTCAACTTATTTTCTATAATTATGACACATACGTATAGGTCCACCGCTGTGGTTTCGAGGTAGCGTGCTGCCTTGTCAGATAGCAGACCCAGGTTCGATTCCCAGTCGGGACAGGATCTTGGGAGAGGCTTTTTTCGGGTTTTTCCTTACATGTAAGGCAAATATCAGGAAGCTTAGGGCCCAAATAAAAAAAAACTCCAAACACGACAGTCTAAAAGGCCCTTAGCCTACCAACCGGAAGCTGGCCTCACACCCACATGTGTTAATATCATCTAGCTGGTGTAGGAGTGACATGTGGTCAGTATGTCGGGTCCTCCAACCGTTATAGCTGGTCTTCTCAATCTGTAGCCGCTACTATTGTAGATACCCAAATGTCCTTTTGATGCTGGGTGGGTACCGGTCCCATACTGGCCGAAATTCCTTCCCCCATGGGGACGCGAACCTGCGCAAGTTCCGTAGCTCTGCGCCAAGGCTTCATTCCTTAACCACTAGGCTACGGCGCGGGACTTAGGGCCCAACCGTCGCCGGCAATCTTTCGGCCATCATCATCGTTATCATTATCATCATCCTTCGCCGGAATGGAAATCAACAGGGAAGCTACCACACCTATAATTCCCTAATAAAGCTGTAAATGCTATGATTGCAGTGAAAGACCTGCCCTCGAGCAGAATTACTATAGAAGTGGTACATATTGTCGCACGCTACCGAGGGGGGGTTGCTCTCACATTGTTTTCTCATAATAAATACAACATATTTACGTACAATTTTCACAAAAACTTTATTTGGTTCACAAGATTTCTCCAACAAATTGCTACAATGACTAATTTTGTTTTAAATTTTATTTGCGTATAATGAGTCCAGTTGCCACAGTTTCTTCTGATCACAGTTTATCGTATCGCTGCCACAACACAAATGAATGCCTCCTAACACTGGCAAGCTTATATAAACCAGGGAAGACACTTTATCTGCTTGTCAATCGAGAATTTTCTAGTATAGAACCTTCGGGAGTTGAAGCTTCCGGAAAGGAGGAGTAGATGCGTACAGAACCTACCGGACATGGAGGCTTAATGTTAAGTTTTCGAAATGCTAAATCAGAGGTACCCAAATTATACGATTTTAAGATGAATTGTAGATTAATGCATAGGGATAGCGCCCAGTAGCTAGACCAATAATGAGATGGGAGAATAATATTAACTATATTTGAATGAGATGAATTATACAAGCAATGATTGTAAAATATTAGCTTAGGATAAGAATGTATGGATAGCTTATGTCCGTGTGGCCATGAACCACCGGGTTCAATAGAACCAATAATAGAAGCTTGGCAGCGAACAAAATGCAGTGCGAATACATACTTATTTTGACCGTATATCTCCTATTACGCAGACCTGTGTTCTCCTCTCCTATATGTTTCATCATTCAGCGTCAACACCGTATAACATAAACTGGAAGTGGTATCAGGATTAAACAATGATACATATTTTGTAATAATACTACTACTAGTGACCAAATGTGACACTTAAATTGACGAACCACCAATTTCTCATACCATCCATTTAATGAATCGCTCCGCAATGAGAACAAAATCCTGTAAAATTGTAAGTTACACTGAGCAACAAAAAATAAACTTTTTTTTTGTCTCAGAAAGAATAATATGTGATTCTGATAGTATTTTTTCTCCTGAATTCAAATATGATATCGGTTTTTCTGGTTTCCGAGAGACAGGCATTTATAATTTCAAACACTTCAATATTTTCTACATTCCTAACTACACAATATTCGAACATTCGGACTCACCTAGAAAGTAAGAAATAACGATTTTCTGCTATATTTCGCCTGTGAAGCATCTAACAATAATCGGCCAGCACATTAGTATTCCATTTGCCGTGATATCTCTTGTCCATAGCTAAAATCTCCTGAGTTAGCTCATTTTGTTTTATTTTACAATGGACGAATGGACGAAAAAACGTTTATTAAAGAAATAATTATTTAAATCCATTAATTGAAATTGAGATAAAAAACTGTGGGTGATGGAGAAATTCCGAATACATATTCGAAAACACGATAAAAACTGCATTAAGTACAACTATTGGTACTTATGAGACAAAAATCATATTGACCAATGTTGTTATTGTTTGTTCTGTACTTCGATATAAATTTAAATAATATCAATTCATTCGTTTCTCTATTGTTCACCATTATCTTAATCAACTTCACGGCATAGACTTCCTGGTCTGTTATATTCTTCATTCCATCACATTCTTGGTCTTCCTTGGAACCTATTCCCTATAGGTGCATATTTTCAAGCTCTCTTTCATTATATCTTTCATTGAATCCATTTTTAAGTTTTAAATTTATCTATAAAGGTTGTAATTGGCAGTTATTTTCTCATATCATCTCTTTTAATGTAGTATTTTAATGAGCACCACTTTACTGTTCTTAAAAATTTAATTTCAGAAGCATTTATTCTATCTCCCCCCCCTTTTATTCACTTTTATTCAATAACTCACTGGTGCTATAAAACCCATATATTCATAGCTGCGCGGACATACGATCTTCATACATACCAATCATGAGCTAATTTTTTCCAATCATCCCCTATATAATCTACTTCCCTCAAATCATGGTTAATGTTATTTTCGCATCTCATTTTTGGTCTACAAACTGAGCGTTTTCCCTCTGGTTTTCCTACAAGAAGCCTTATTGCCCCTCTTTCATTTTCCATTCGTGCCACATGTCCTGTCATTCACAGTCTACGAGACTTATCTGTCATTATATCTGCATTCCTATAAAGAGCATGTAGCTCACTGTAATGTACTCTTATCTCTTCACATCTACATTCACCGCCATACAAATAAGTTGGCACAGCCATTGTAATATTTATTTTTTATTCATTTCAGGATTGATTCTGTTATTTACACAGGCATTCTCAACCAAAATATACATTTTTTTTTCTTCAACACTTCCCGGTCTTGCGGTTCTGCTTCTATCAATTCTCTCTCTTCTTTTCATGTTGTCTTGAACTTCCCTTTTATCCACGTTTGCCTTTTGTGTTCTACCCCGTTCTCCCCTTTCCAAAGGGTTTTATCCATTTCACTCCTTATTTGTTTGTTTGTGTGTCCCTCCTTCTTCTCATAATATGTCCATACCATCTTAGTTGGATTTCTTCAATATCTTGTACAATATCCTTTTCTACATTTATCATTTCTCTTATTGTATTAGTTTTTATTTTATCAAATTTTGGTATTCTTACCGATCTTCTTAAAAAGTCCATTTCTGTGACTAATAATTTATTTCTGTTTTTTTTTCTTCAACGCCTATGTTTCCGCACCATATAATAAAATACTCTTCACAATTGTGTTATATATTAATAATTTAGTCCTCTTGATTATATGCTTACTTCATAAAATAGAATTTACAATAATAATAATAATAATGTTTTATTTATTCTGGCAGAGTTAAGGCCATAAGGCCTTCTCTTTCACTGAACCAGCACAAATACAAATAAATATTTGACACATATAGTTATACACTATACTAGTTACAGACAGTTAAAGATATATTAAATGTAGCAATGTAAATTTCATGTATAAGCAACATTTTATACGATAATAACAATAATAATACTTACGATAATAATAATAATAATAATAATAATAATAATAATAATAATAATAATAATATGATAATATGATAAATTATACGAGAAACACCAATTAATACATGTGCCTTACACTGGGTAATTTAATATTACAATAATTTATTTCTCTATTATCTTTTTTCGATGTCTAATTCATATGACCATTGTTTTATAAAATTTTAATTTTAATGTTTCTATTGATTTATTTAAAAATATTAAAACAAATTAAGCAAATTTATGTTATACGTTGCAATGCCAATTTAAAGGTTAGTGTAATTTCTGCTTTAAATGTGAACACGATTTACGGAACGAAGAATTCGTTTCAATTTGATAAAAATTTTACTGTAGCAGATTAAACATAAGAACTAAATTCATTGCTCTTGCCATTGGTGGTGCAAATGCAGACATAATTTTTATGAATATGGTGAGAATGCAAACTCTATTATAACCTGTGACGTCATACTGGGTCTTTACGGCTGAAGAGAGTTAAGAATGGTGGAAGCCCTCAGAAGCTCAATTAACGTTTCTAATCAAGACGTACTTTGAAGGTCTTGAATAAAACAAGGAATTCTCTCTCTCTTCCCCCTACTTTGCAAGCAAGATTAAAACATTTTTCACCGTTGACTTATGCGGCTAGATGTCTTAGTTTTTCCTGCTCATGGGATGGGAACCGTAAGATTAAGTTAATTGCTAATGTTGCTACAAATTATACTGACTTTATCTTCAAGCCTTTGGCTCGTTCGGTCTTCGAATAATCTAAAAATATTTATATGCTCTTTCGTGATACAAATCTCTTCCTTAGAAACATATCCCACCATTACAATGTATTGTAGGGGAATGGATGAGATTACTGCTATTAACATATTCAATGAGAGTTTTCAAAATGCAATGAATAAATAACGAAATTAGAAAGAGAAAGAAACTGCAAACAAGAAAGCGGAAAAGAGGAAAGGCAAGTAAATTAATTACTTATTTTAGGAATTCTCACTATGAGGTATATTCATTAAGGTAGAATATGTTTATCACTCACCTCATATTGTTCTTCTTATTTGATTATAAACTAGTTTCGGAACATAGTTTCTGTTCCATCCTCAGTATCATCACGACCGTTGTTCTGTCGTCTTGAAGAGTTGTCCTTCTCTCCTTCCATTGGCTGACTGAAAAACCTCGAAACCAGGTCATTCTCACCGGGAATTTCAAAGTTCATTAATTTCTTCTTTTCGCTCTTTTGAATGTAGGTCTTTTCCCAAACAGTAAGTTCTTTTGGTTTTTCTATTTGTTTTAATAATTTAGCTTCTTTCTCGATAAGATGTTTTTCAGACCATGCACATCTTATCGAGAAAGAAGCTAAATTATTAAAACAAATAGAAAAACCAAAAGAACTTACTGTTTGGGAAAAGACCTACATTCAAAAGAGCGAAAAGAAGAAATTAATGAACTTTGAAATTCCCGGTGAGAATGACCTGGTTTCGAGGTTTTTCAGTCAGCCAATGGAAGGAGAGAAGGACAACTCTTCAAGACGACAGAACAACGGTCGTGATGATACTGAGGATGGAACAGAAACTATGTTCCGAAACTAGTTTATAATCAAATAAGAAGAACAATATGAGGTGAGTGATAAACATATTCTACCTTAAGTAAATTAATATTAAACATATTATAGAGAACTCAATTTATTTTCATTCTTATAATTTTCATTCAAAAATAATCCTGAAGTTACTATTATACACCGTGTCCACAAATATAGTATCATATTTTAAACTACGACTACGTCACTTTGGATAATCGTATCTAAATGAAATTGGTGACAATCAAAAGAGAAACTCAAAAGGTTTTGTGTAATGTCAACAATACAGAAACTAAACTAAATTTAATCATGTTTTTGTGGTCGATATGGGTTCATTGTTGGATATTTAGCAGACAAGTTAAAATGGACGTCTGTAGCGTCACTCGTGGGGGCCACATTCAATGTCTATAATATATAACAAAAACGTTTTGAATTGCTCTTTTGATTGCCACCAATTTCATTTAGATACGATTATCCAAAGCGACGTAATACTATTTTAAAATATGATACTATGTTTGTGGATACGGTGTACGTTGCATTTTAGATTCTATGCCTATTTGTTCTTTCCTGAAAGAATAAGTACAATCCTGTCACACAGCAACTGCGTAAACTAAGCGAATTCTTCAGCAAGTTGATTCGATTTTCTTCTTCACGAAATATGTCATTCGTTTGTTAATTAAATCTTATTTATTACGATAAAAAAACATGGTGGCTGCTAGAACGAATATTAAATTTCGGGTTTTAAGCAATTTCTTATTTCTAATAGTTGAATTTCGGGAAAAGGATTTATGGAACAATAATAAAGCGTTGTGTATAAATACGAGATGAGAATAAAAATAATTGCCTGAACCGAAATTTCAATCCAGTCCTCTCAATTGATACTTCAGTGCACTACAACTTACGCTATCCAAGCATCTTAGCACAAACATTTATTTATTCTTTATATATATATATATATATATATATATATATATATATATATATATATATATACTCTATCATGAGAGGTAGCGGGAACTCGGTCTCACTGCCCTCTAGTGGCAACTATAACAAGTAATCAAATCGATATTGAAACAAAGAACCGTCAATGCTTTAATTAAAAATTCTCTTTAATTTCCTTATCTGTTACAATAGTCACTAGAGGGCAGCGAGTCCGAGTTCTCATGATAGAGAATATATACAAAGGAAAAATAAATGTGTGTGCTGAGATGCCTGGATAGCGTAAGTGGTAGCGTACTGAAGTATAAATTCAGATTTCCGGGTTCAAATCT
Organism: Diploptera punctata; assembly: GCA_030220185.1. NCBI lineage: Eukaryota > Metazoa > Arthropoda > Insecta > Blattodea > Blaberidae > Diploptera > Diploptera punctata. The sequence continues at coordinate 4,398,643 of JASPKZ010008365.1, read as the reverse complement.
CAGTTCAGGCGTTTATTTGTTTTCATGTCATAATAGGCTTGCATTGCTTAATGTCAAAATTGAATTATAACACATATATATATATATATATATATATTCTTCTTCTTCTTCTTCTTCTTCTTCTTACTCTACGCATGGAAGCTGGCAGTTTGTTATGTGTTCATTCACTTCAAGTCCGGGGTATGGGCTTCCTAATGGCCTTTGGTGCTGAGGTGTCCAGTCACGTACTTTCTTCACTAATCTACTGTTCTCCAACACACACACACACACACACACACACACACACACACACACACACACACACACATATATATATATATATATATATATATATATATATATATACACCGTGTCCATAAATATAAATCATTTTAAACTACTACTACGTCGCTTTGGATAATCGTATCTAAATGAAATTGGCGACAAAAGAGAAACTCAAAACGTTTTTACTATACCTCATAGATATTGAATGTGGCCCCCACGAGTGACGCTGAAGACATCTAAATATCCAACAATGAACCCATATCGACAAAAAAAACGATTAAATTTAGTTTAGTTTCTGTGTTGTTGTTCATTGTTCTCCATTGTTGACATTGTTAACATGCACAAAACTTTTTGAGTTTCTCTTTTGATTGTCATCAATTTCATTTAGATACGATTATCCAAAGCGATGTAGTAGTAGTTTGTGTATATTTGTGGACACGGTGTGTGTGTGTATATATATGTGTGTGTGTGAGAGAATGTGTGTGTGTGTGTGTACTTTTATGCGTGTGTGATTTTTTAACATAATCAATTTTGACATATGCTATGTAAAATCGATAAAGATTTGTAAAAAATATATTTTTTATTATAACAAGATCAATACCTTGATTCCTTCAAAATTCGTTAAAATTGTCAATTGGTTCAAATATAACTAAACATTTTCTCGTCAATCTAAATTAACTAATTATGATCGACTTTTGTACGATTATTACATAAAAATGTATGCAAAGCAAATAAAAACTAATGAAGTGAACAAACAAAAACAACATCGTAGATTTTCCCCGGCTAAACTTCATCAGAGTATAAACTCAATGGTGAACACGACAAAAGGAGATAGTGTCAAAAATATACAATGATAATAGATACTGTCATAAACAGGGAGAAAAACAAGGTCCCTTGTGTTCTATAATTTAGTTCAAAATTATCTGGCTTGGTTAACATTCACGTCAATTTATTTTCAAATCGTAACCGGGTATGCTTTTTGTTTTTTTCCTCTCTACTGTTCGTGTCATCAGGTCTAGATAATATCAGGCCGACAGCAATGGATTGTATAGGACAATGTGGGAGTGTGGAACAACACTTTTTATTTCTTCTCATCCCCAGTGCTACCTCACACCATTGTTAAGTGGATGACAACTCTCTTCGTTCATTTTTTTTAAAAGCACGTAACTACTAACACATCTAAAATCGTCATTAAATTAACAATTTGCGCTAAGCTTCAGAACAACTGCAATCATTTGAGGTTATCAGAACTAAAATTCTCTTTTCCATTAACTAAAATTTATTTAAACTTTTTTGTTCACTCCTGTACTAATAATGGCCTAATTACACTGGTCAACAGTGTTTTTGTTGCCCTTGATATGAGATTAATTTCGATATAAATTTACGCTCACAATTCATGAAACTATCAATGATTTTGGAAGATTTGCTGTGGTTTTTTTAAATCTTTGTTTTCATTTTACACAACAAAAATCGAATATGAAAAAAGTATATCAGATATATTTATATTGTCAATTTTTTTTTGAAAAAAAATAGTATACACCGACGTAAATAGAAAGAAAATGTCGAACACCCATGTTATACTTCAGTGAAACGCATTTATAAGATTTTCCTCAATACTTTTTTAGAGAACAATCTCTTTTTAAAGACCAGCAGTAATCTGCCATCATGTGACGGTCCCATCTACCCTGATATACCTTCACTCCATTATTTTTAGATCCTCGTGAAAGCGCTGTCCCTGTTCGTCACTAAAATTTCCTAAATTATCCGGAAATCTAACCAGGTGACCGTGGAGAAAGTGTAACTTTATACTCATATTTGCTCCCAGAATATTTAAGCTTGTCAACATGTTTTGCACAATTCCTTTATAATTCGGTGCTTAATAGTTACCTAGGAAATGTTCTACAACTAATATAAAACCCTTCCAAGCTTCACTTTCCGGAACAGTCATAATTTTAATAAAATTTGCATCTTTCATCTATTGCCAAATTTGAGGACCATCAAATATTCCGCCTTTAATTTGTACATACTGAGCTTAGGAAATTTTCTACAAATGTATATGAAACATTCTCCTTCCTTGTCCAACGCTTTGACGAATTATTTTATCATATTCAGATGCACGTTGTGAGTTACTTTAATTTTGTCAAGTAACTGAGATCACGGACGATGTTAGGAGTGAGGGGTGTGATAGTGGGTATCACGTGATATTTGTATACGCGAAAAAAAAATGCGCAGAAATCAAATCATGACTGGAAACATACATTTTATTAATGACAAGCCATTTACTGTTTAAGATATAACATACGCAAAAATAATAAAAACTAGAGCACATTCAGCGCTTTCATGAATATATTCGTAAACTGTGCACTTGAAAACGTAGAAATTCGCTAAGATATCCAGGGCAACATTTTTTTTATTGAGCTGTGTTATCATTCTGTTTTTAGATAAATAAGTTGAATTTACCAGAGAGGCCTTAGTATCCATTGACAACAGCGTGTAATTGCTCAACTTACTTCCTTAGGGAAGAAACATAATTGACTTTATTAATAATTTAATTTTTTTAAATTTACTCCAGCCCTTCCTCTATACTTTTTCATACCTATTTTTCGATTTTGATGGTAACAAAAAATGAACCGCAGCATTAGCCGCTTCCTCTACATCACAATCATTTCTGTAATTAATATGTAAGCTGAAACAATTATCTTCTTTCTTCCATTCTTTCTACATGTTCTTTCCACTGTATCTTGTCCTCGGAAGAGATGGTCTTAGATCTATTAGTGAAGACGGAACAGGCAACTCTTGCCTAAACCAGGAAGTGAAGAAGAAGAAGAAGCTGAACCAATTATTTAAAATGCCTGCCACTAATTCAGACAACAATAAACAAATACAGTTGTTTTATCAACATTCCATTGCTATCAAACAATTGCACTCTTCAAACCAGGATATAAATTCACACAAAATAATATTTTATTCTATACCCCAGGTTGTCATTTCGATATTCCTGGTGTTCTCTCCTGGCATTGGATTAACCCTCAACTGGTAGGGTGAAATTTCTGTTACATAACTGGTAGGGTGGGGTCATTATGACCCTGATAATATAATAAATGAAATGCATACATTTGGACATTGGTATTTGACTATATCTGACATAATACAGCAACCAATAAATTATAAGCTCTTCACACCTAATTTCAACGAAGAACATCACGTCTAAACAACAGCATTTAATTATTTTTTCTTGGAGTGCATTAAAAAATATATTTGGATACAGACTGTACATTCAGACATATACATTAGCTATATAATAAACAACATGTAGGAATTACTCTAATATAGTAAACTAAGATCAATTACACATGTATAACAATATTAAATCTAATTAATTTGCATAATTTAGTAACAAAACAGTAGAACAAAGGACTGGAAATTGAAACTTGGAAAATCTCAATAATCACTCTAGGACTATAAAAATAATTCTAATAAATTTTCCTATCACTCTAATCAGGAGACTTATAGTACTGTATCATAATTCCAACTGAGTAGTAACTCCATTCATCATATACCTAAATTGCCAATGTTATTCAAAAACAGTCAGGACAGATTTTTAGCACATCCTGCACATAGCGGTTTCATACACATTTCACAATTTGTTCCAGCTTTCCTATCCCGACAACGAGGACAGGAAAAGCATATTTTCCTTTTTCCTGGAGCCACGTAGGCCCTGCTTCATTTTCTGTACTTGGGCCCGATATACCAGCTTTTGCAATCATCTGCAGGAGTTAACGAGGCAATTCCTTGATCCTACTTCTGCGAAAAAGTTCAGGATGCACAAGTGATTTTCCGAGAGCAATAATGAATTGATGCCTGGTGATGGATTTTGCCTCTTTTCTGCTTGTCATAAGTATATGACCATTGACTGTAGCGGTATCCATTATTGCAAAAAATATCACCATTAGTCATCGTCTCGTCCTTCGAGCAGTACAATAGGTTGAAACTTTCTGATCCAAGGAATCAACTCCACTTTTGGCCATGTTATAGAATTGTATTATTTCTGGCTTTTTTGTATCGCTATCGATAAAGTGGGGCTGATGCATAGGGGAGACAATCAGGAATGGCACAGCTTTTTTCTTTTTCGGAAAGTTGCGATACATGGGTAATTCTGTCTATTGAAGCAACAAAATACAGCTTGAACCTACAGTTCTTCTTGATCTGTGGAAGAAGAAATTCTGGAAGGAATTTGTCTTTTATTTTTCATATCTTCAGTTCATCAACTGGGTTTACAAGACGTAATACATGCTGGGTAGGTTTGGCAAAATTCCTCATTTCCTGTGATACTACGTCCTCGTTCTCTACGTACACTTCAGCATTCACTAAATAATGTATTTTGGCATCAGCCAACATCATTATCTTGAGCCCATACTTATTTGGCTTCGAAGGTATGTACATTTTGAAAATGAACTTGCATCTGAATGATGCTAGCATTTCATTAATTGTCAGGAACTCACTTGGGTTGTAATTGGTCTCACAATTCATTACAAATTTGTCAAATACGTCTAAAATGGCTGCAAGTCTATTTATTTTCATTCTTACTTCTCTCGTTTCTTTATTGTCAAATCAAAGACAGTAGGTAGAAATAACAAACTGCTCCAGTGTCATTGTAGCTGGAAATATGTCCCTCCCTGTACCATCACATGCATACAAACCTTCCAAATCTTCATGAGCACTTTTGAAAGCCCCTGCTAAGTACAAAAGGTCAAATAATGCTTTCATTTCTTGGAGGTTCATATTATTCAGAAAAGTATTTTTCCGAAGTTGGAATAATTGTTTCTTTTCCTCTCTATTTCTTCATTTGTGTGTCTTACAATAAAGTAATCTGTAAGAAGCAAACTCCAATCAAGTTCTGGTTAAAAAGTGGTGGATTCCTTAGCATTTCTGCAAATTCCCAGTAGATGTGTAATTATATTGTGTTGAGCGGTGCGAGATCATGACTCCACTTGTATTTATCTTTACCATACATGAAAGCTGTATCGTCAACATCAAGATTGCCATCTACATCATCGTCATCAGAATTGCCACTTTGTTCACTATCTGTGTCGTGTTCACTCTCAATAACAAAATTTTCATCAACTTCATTTTCATATTCATCATCTGATTCATTCAAAATTCGAGTTAACTCTACACTAGTTAGGTTTTTATACATCGTCCACTATTAAAAAATAAATTCAGGAATGAATACTAGCGGTACCCTGAAATAATAATGAAAAAATCATTCTTCTGCTAAATGAAAAATACTTACGTTTAAGGTAGGCTGGGGTCAAAGTGACCCAAGAAGCGCAAGACGTTAAACAAATTGAAATAACACAAAAATGCAAAAACACAATGAAACTTCCACTTCGTCCAAGGTTCGAGAACATAATAATAATAATAATAATATTTTATTTATTCTGGCAGAGTTAAGGCCATAAGGCCCTCTCTTCCACTCAACCAGTACAAATACAAATAAATATTCGACAGACTGAGGATAGAGTACACAAAGTTTCAGGTACAAAATATTTTAGGTATATGAGAAGGAGCGTTTCCAAATAATGGCCTGGGTCATTTTGACCCCACCCTACCAGTTGAGGGTTAATGGTAATCCATTTTTGAAATTGGGGCGCCTACAAGGCGGAGTTACGTTACCCCGATGATATGATGGATGATAAATGATAATGGAGCGCCAGGAGAGTTCTTAGCCTAAACTTAACCTAAATTCCAAACCATGGGCAACCACATTAATGATTCCCTTTAAGGCAAAAGTCCTATGGTTTGACCGGGAATCGAACCCGAGACCTCATGAACAGTAGTCAGAAACGCTGACCACTAGCCCATGAGGCTAGTCATTCACACGAAATATAAAAATGGAATATAATCATTAGTACAGGAGTGAACAAAATTATATACGCAATTCGGAGGGTGCGTACATTACTAGTCTTCTTCTTCTTCTTCTTCTTCTTCTTCTTCTTCACGGTTTAGGCTTATTTACTAGCCTGTTCCGGCTCCAAATTGCTGCTGTTTCCAACTTTTCCTTGGTCTTCCCAAACTTCTTTCTCGTGGTGAATAGCTGTATGCTGCTTTCGACATTCAATTCTCACTCATCCTTGCCAAGTGTTCTTTCCAGTTTGTTCTGTATTTTTCTATAGTTGTATTTAATTCCTCTTCTTTTAGTTGTTGTCTTATTTTTGTGTTATGTCTTTTTTCTGTTCTTTGATATCCTGCTATTGGTCTGAGGAATCTCATTTCAGCAGATTGTATTCTGACAGATTGTTATGTTGTTACTGTACATGTTTCGGATCCATAAGTAATAATAGGCACTGCCATTGTCTTGTATAATTTCATTATAGAGTCTTTCCTGGCTTTATTTTTCAAAGTTCTTTTTAGTATTCCTGTTATATAATTAAACTTATTTAGTTTGTTATTTCTACCTGTTTCTTCTGTGTAAGATATTTCGCTACCTAGGAAGTTATATCTTACCATTTATTCTATTGGTTTATTTTCTAATATTATCTTTGTCCGAACTGGATGAGCGCCCTTGAAGGCCATGGATTTATAATTGTCTGATGATATTTCAATGTTGTATTTTTTGATATTTCATTTAGTTTATATAGCATTCTTTGTAGTTCGTCCTCTTTTTTTTCTATTAAAATCTGGTCATCTGCAAAGGCATTACTAGTCTCAAACTTATTTGCTTGCCCTGACTAAAGCCCGGGCTCAAGTACGTCCTCGAGTAGTAATGTATTACCCACTTCCTTTGTTGCATATATAACTATTTAACGTTGTTTATCTGGGATGGATAAAAACGTTTGTATGTGAACAATTGCCTACAGATGGCTTGTCTGGAAATATTAATTTGCATATAAGGTTCATAATAAGCTGATTTTTTAGCGAAACCACATCATAATGACTTCTCGTAGTATAAGTTTCACTACTTGCGAGGGACTCGGGATTAAGGAGAGGAAAATTTATCCTTGCTCCGGTTGGTGTGCCTAAGTAGCTCAATGGCCGAGCTGAAGTCCTTGCGTTCAGATACGGGCTCAGGCGTACTTTTTCTCTCTATTTATGAGCATCTTTATCTACAGACGACTTTTCTGGAAACAATATCCATATAGGCACAATTATTTAGAGTTTGTTTTCGAAAGATGTATATATTGAGTGTAAAAGTGCGTACAGCCATGATTGGCCGTTCGTCTTTACTCCCGTTCCAGGATTTTAAAACAATAAATATTATATAGGCCTATATATATAATATATTCTATAGTGTTCTGCCCAAGGGCAGATCTTTCACTGCAATAATAGCATTTCATGCACACACACAACACACACACACACACACACACACACACACACACACACACACATATATATATATATATATATATATATATATATATATATATATATATGAAGGGACATACTGTAGTGGTGCAAGTCATTTTTCTTCTTATTGAGAAAAACAGTGTTTTATTTGCCACTATACAAAGAATCAAGTTAGCTTAATCTTGATATCATCATCATTATCATCATCACCATCCTTCACCGGTGTGGAAAGCAACAGGAAGCTACCACACCTACAATTCCCCAGTAAAGCTGCAATCATAGCATGCAAGTGCTATGATTGCAGTGAAGGATCTGCCCTCGGACAGAATTACTATGGATGGGTATATGTATATATACTATATATACATACATGTATTTCCAACTACACTCATGTATTAAATCAAGTAGGCTATAGCAGATTCTCCATTCATTCTCTCTCTCTCTCTCTCTCTCTCTCTCTCTCTCTCTCTCTCTCTCTCTCTCTCTCTCTCTCTCTCTCTCTCTCTCTCTCTCTCTCTCTCTCTCTCTCTCTCTCTCTCTCTCACACATATATGAATCTCTCATTTGCGTAATCACAATATGATCGTGGAGTTGCAATATATAGCAAGCTGCCAATTTAATGATTATTTATTTATTTATTTAATTCTTATATCTTACATTGGTAAAATATCGTAAGTTAATATTGGACTTCAGTTGATATATATATAATTTATACATTGTAATATCTTATTTCTGAATCCTGATATTGATTTAAGAAATCTACAACTTGTATTTTTGTATCACAGTGCCTCCGAGCATCGTTGACAGAGAGACGAGCACGGATATGGTTGTCCGGGAATCTGCAAATGTTACGCTTGTGTGTAAGGCAACAGGATACCCTGAGCCTTACGTCATGTGGAGGAGAGAAGATGGCGAGGATATCAATTATAACGGTGAAAACGGTGAGTAGACTTTTTCAATCCTATTTTTATAGACTATTTAACATCTGGTCAAGAATAAAGTCAGAGGAGAAGTTTTCTGAGATCTCTGTATGTTCCACGCAGGAATGATGGGAATTTTGATTGATTTTATTTAACATCTAACATCTTATTCCCGTCTATTAATTTATTTCTTTATTTAATTTTTGGACCAAAGAGAGATGAACAGACAGCTGAATGGAGAAGACTGCATAACGGTGAATTATATGGACTTTATAGGAAGCCATAATATAATGAGAACAGATAAGTCTCGTAGACTGCGATAGGCAGGACATGTGGCACGAATGGTGAATGAATGATGTGCATGGAAGCTTCTTGTAGGAAAACCAGAGGGTGCACTCCCAGTTGGTAGACCAAGAATGAGGTGGGAGAATAACATTAACAATGATTTAAGGGAAGTAGATTATACAGGGGATGATTGGAAAACATTGGCTCAGGATAGGTATATACGGAGAGATTATGACCGGGCGGCCATGAACCTACGGGTTCGATAGTGCCAATGAGTTAGTTATTTCAACAATAGTATTAATGGTGAATATAATGAAATGTAACACTTAATAATGAAACTCCAACGGAGAATTTGTTTTGACTACGGAAACCCAGGAAAAAAACTTGCAGTTGGTCGCCATTAATATTTGAAACTGGGCCAGTCGAGTAAAATTCGTTCGGTTGATTACTATTTCAAAATAAATAACTCACAGGTCATGGCCGCACGGACATAAGCTTTCCATACAGTACATCCTCATCCTGATCTAATGTTTTCCAATCATCCCCTTTATAATCTACTTCCCTTAAATCATGGTTAATGTTATTTTCCCACCTCATTCTTGGTCTAACAACTGGGCGCTTTACCTCTGGTTTTCCCACAAAAAGTTTCCATGTCCCTCTTTCATTCCATATTCGTGCCAAATATCTTTCTCATTGCAGTCTGTGAGATTTAACTGTTATTATTGTATCTGGTTTCCTATAAAGATCAAATAGTTCACTATTATCAAGACTTGTCCATTCAACTATCTCTTCATCTCTGTTTGGTCCAAAAATTGTCCTAAGAACTTTATTCTCAAAATTACCATTGCGAACACTTAATATAATGAAGTTCTATTTCGAACATTTTCAGCCTTTTATAAGGACAAACACATTTGCTGTGTTCTCTATGGAAAGCCATGTTTTGATAAATGTATTATTCAAACCCTCTCACATGTAAAACTCCATGGCCGACAGGCCTAGAAAATTTCCTTGGCCTGTAAAGTGGCTGCTAGCCTTACAGACACTTGTAATTAATCACAGATGTGGAGATCATCCAGGTATATAAGAGTGACTTGTCAGTATTTCAGGTCTCCCATCCATATAATTGGTTTTCTCAACCTTGGGCAGCTACTTATTGTAGCTATTCAATATCTTCACCATGTAAGGTGGACACCACCCTCATATTGGTCGAAATTCTATGATAAAATTTCTTCCTCAAAAGAGACTCGGACCAGCGGATATCCCGTAGCTCTCCATCGAGGCACATAATGCCTAAACCCGCTCGGCTATGGCGCGGTACCCGTCATTATATAGGCCCCTACCCTAGAGAGGAACGGTCTACCAACAATTTAATTTATCTTGCTAGAATACGTTTTATTATTAGTTTTAGTCTTAATCTTTACTATCGTTAACTGGTTGTATTGTAGATCGTAATATAATAGATATGAACTTATTGGTCAAATCTTCATTTAGTATTTAATATTAGAGTTAATTATAATTCTTATATTCTGATGTAATATATGTTTGTCCTGGTGAGTGGAAAAGAAAGTCACATGGCCTTAACTCCACCAAGCTAAATAAATATATTCTATTCTATATCTACAAGATATAGAAGAACTTTACATTCACATACCTTACTATTCCAAATTCTGCACACATATTTACCAACTTATTTAACAACACGTTCTCAACATTTATCGGCTCATCACAATTTAGGAACAAGATCACAAGACTCTTCTTTACTTTTGATACCACAACACAGGACTTGTCTATACTCTGAATCTTACACAATATCTATGGCTAGAGCATGGAACTCACTTCCCAGTCATGTCAGGGACTGTCAATCGCTATCATTATTTAAATCCAAATTAACTGATATCTTAAGTTCGACATAATGAAAACATTAACTGCCTGACAACTATACAGAGCATTCCATTAATAATCATGTAGGAAGCTACTTACTTTATTTTACTTTATTTTAATTGTATTATATTCTATGTTCTTATTAGTATTAGATTACATCATCATTTTATTTTGTTTAGTCTGTATTTTAATATCTTAAAATTGTAATATGTACGTAATTTTTGTATAGTTTTACTATTCGGTGGTTGAGTGGAAGAGAAGACCTTATGGCTTTAACTCTGCCAGCTAAAATAAATCATTGTTATTATTATTATTATTATTATTACAATTCAATAAATCCTTATATTAATGGTTAATACAATTATATTACAATCTATGTTATAAAATAAAACTAACAAGGAATATGTCAACCATTGCAAGTCGAAACCTTGAAATTTCTCCGAAAAAGCGTTGTGATGTACCAAAGCCGTGTCCAAAAAAATCTGTCTTTTTAACTTCAAGGCACAGAAATTGAAGTCAAGATGCAATAATGGCAACCCACTGTGAAACAGACTCCCTGCATGAGTAAAGTGGAATATAGTATGGTGGGACGCGGCGTGCGGGCATGTTTTCAAGGTTATTCATTTCGTCAGTTCAGGAGTTTTATTACTTCCCTATAGAGTTTAAATGAGAGCTTTGGTGCTGAATTTTGCTGCCTTCATCACAGAAATGCACATATATTTTTTATACACTGCCTTGGTATATCGCAACGCTTCTCTGCGAAAAAAATCGTCATGCTATGGTTGACAGTTCCCTTGTAAGACATACAACATGAATTAACAATTTCCAAACTTGAGATGAAATGAAATAAACCCTTAAATTGGCAAAACACAAATTTCTTCTGTTAGGTATTTAAATGTGGCGGACCGCAGTGAAAGTGTAATCTTGTATAACTGTTATTATTAGGTATATTGTATAATTAGACACACATTTAAGTGGTTTATTTTTGTTCGTTTTCTTCTGATTTATTTAAAATATTAAATTAACTAAACCAACTGATGTATCTAGAAGGATGCATTTACGAATTTTAAAGGTTAAATGAATAAATTAATGAATATGAAATTGCATTTTGGAAAAGGGAAGAGTGGAAAGTTTAGTGGGATAAAAATCGGGAAACGGGAGGACCCCGAGAAAAACAGAATAATCTAAGCGTAGCCCACCACCAATAAAACAATAAGGATTCGAATTTGAGATCAGATTCCGGGTAGTCGCGCGCTAACCTTTCGACATCCGAGACGGCTATTGTCAGTAAAAGAAATTGGGTATTTCCTGCCACAGATACTTCTTGATCTGAAATATGTGTGAAATGTAAATTTGCATTCAAAATATGCTAATTATACATTATGTTATTATAGTTTTTAATTAGGCATACACTTTCTGTTGACATGACGAGACAACGCAGGGCTGTTGACATAAATGTTGCGTAAGTCTTTATAATTTCATTATGTTTATGTCGGCACTCACGCAAAACTCTCATCAGCAAACGTACTCATTTGATATCAGCAATCATTTTCACGATATTACCTTACAAATATCAGGAAATTAGAACGAATTTCTGTATTACAAAAGTCAATAATATAAAAACTTTCAATTATGTAATTATAGCAGCAAAATATTTGAAATAAGAAATGGAATATAAGCTTTTAATTAATTTTCTTCTCAACCATACTGTGAATGGGACATCAATAAAAAGTCATGTCTATAAGTTACATGACCTACTTTTCCCACTAACTAACTTTTCCGCATCCAACATTTTCTATTTGGCTATATAAATTTAATTATGTAAATTTGATTTTTATGTTCTTTGATCAAATCAAGAAATTAAATCTTAAGATTATCAAAGTTAATGCTAGAAGTTTTTAGAAGAGGTTTTTATTTTAGCTATATTCTACGATAGAAATTTAAATTAAACTTTGATTTTATATCTTAGTCCCGAATTAGAACCACGTGTGAACTTGTCAATGTTGGAAATACATTCAAGAGTTCATGCTGCATAAATATGTCATATTCGGAAATTTTATTTTCCTCTTTTTTGTAGAATCTTCCTATTAATATGCTCCAGGATTAACATTTATTTAAAATGGAATTAAAATTAAAATTTTCATAAAAGCTATAAATAAAATGACATATACTGATGGATATCATTAAACATCTGGGGCGGTATTTTGGAGTGGCTGTTAAATATCACTTTCGTTCCACTTGATTTAATTGTGAATTTACTTGCCCTTCCTCGGTAGCTAGTCGGTTCCTGTTTCAGGGTGAGCGCTGAGACTCCTATCTATATAGGGTTCGGAAGGAGAATTGCGTGGGAACAGACAATCACTAATTGTTTGAATTATTTTATTTAATTAATCTCTGCCAATTTAACTGCACATTACACAGTGAAAATAAAACTTTTCTGTCCCTGGCCTTCGATATTTTGCTAATGAGGACTAGCAAATGACTAATGAGTTCGGGAGATTTTCCCTATGTCCATAATCGTTGTTACAAGATATTTTTTTACTATACAATCAAGATCTTCTTCCTTCTAAGTGTCGAGTATAAGTGTCAGTGTGTTAAATTTTGTCCTCATGAGTTCCGTATCGAAGTCAGGACCAATTATTCCCATATATGGTCTATACCCTAACTCTCATTTTGATTGGTTAGAATATTTAATCACATGTCATCCAAGGGCGTAACTATTTTATTTAAACCACCACCTACCTTTTGATTTTATTCTCACGGCTAGGGACCGTGTTTGCCAGCTTGGGCTTAACGCGATTGTAAATTTGGAGTTTGACATTTCTCCCAAACGTGAGTTTTGAAGCTAGACCCAGCTTAAACATTTCAGGTCTAATTTGAGGAGTTACATATTTATGACCTCTTTTACTTAGGGTTTCAACCGCTTCTTGTGAGAACTATTTACCAACATGAAACTTAATTTATTTTTAACTATATTCTATTCCTTCATTATTTATTCATTTCTTATATTCATTAATCACTATTAGGGCCGTATCATATTCGTCTCACAATGCCTCTTGTTAAAACAAAAAAAAATACTAACGTAAAGTTATAATTTTTTTTTTTTTAACACAGCTCCCCTTAGAAGAGAAGTAATTAAATATGCCAATTACATCAAACCAAAATGTATTCCATTATTACTTTTCCTACAAGTACCATATATGGAAATGTTTTTTACAAACACAAAATAGATTATATTATTGAACATATATCACCCTGGTTTACTTACAGTTTTCTGCATATTACCACTAGAACAACAACAACAAAACATGTACATTTAAACTCAATTTGCGATCGGTGATTCACCTTACTTATTTTTTTTTATAATCAACAAATGTTTTTCTTATTTTAACCCTATGGGTACTTTATCATATCCCATACATCTTCTCGTTTTTTTTCACTTTATTATACGTTTGTTTCTGTTTTAATTATGTCACTTTTTACTCACACGCTAGGTAATTTCGCATAATACGTTTTCCATATATCACTCAGTTTATTTTTGCAATGTCATGCACATTTTTTTTATATCATCCCTCTATATCGTTCGCACTTTCCATGGTTCACACTTTACATATGCACTGGAACTCACTTATTATAAACTAACATTTTTTTTTATTCTAATTAGCTACTAATTTATTCTATTTGGGTCATTTATTTATTTAATGAGACATAGATCTTAATGTTGCCGTAAACATATTTGCCCTCTTTTAATCAAATGGTAAATTTACTAATTAGTTTCCTATGTAATTTTCGATGATCACCCTTTATAAATAAGCATATTGGTGTTTAATAATAATCATATATGTTTATATCGCGATCTCAGTTTTCAGAACATTTCACGATTCATCATAATAATTCATTTGTAAATCTATCTTTTTTTTTATATATATATATATATAGGCGCTCCCTTAGCTGTGGTCATTGAAAATTTATTCTCAGCATGTTCACTGACTGATCTTCACAATACCTTGAAAATCTATTTATTCTTTATAGAACTCCTTTATTCATCATTCGCATATTATTTTTATTCAATCGATTAAGGTGGAAATTATCCTTATTTATTTACTTGTCGGTAACATAATATCACATTTCATACGCGCAGAACCGCCGTTGTATACAGAATTTTATATCATCGTAGCTCATATTCGTCAATTTCGTTTTTGACGACAATTTATATTTCATTAGTAAACAACTCGACAACACCGGTCGAATCAAAATCATGTCGCTCTATCTACCCATAACAATTCTCGCTATCATATGAGCGAACGTTTATCATTTAAAAGGACATAATATAAACGCCTCCTTCGGGCTTTGATCCTGTATTTATTCATTCTTTCACTTTGTCTACGCTATATTTTTATCTGTCACCAATCATAAACTGTTAAAAGGACGATGCCTTAACCTCTTTCTTAAATTTTCGTATGCTCATAACGCTTCCATTTTATTCCTTAAGAATAATATTAGATTTTTAAGAACATTAACTATGAAGTTATAATAGCACATGTTTAATTTGTATTTATATATATTTTTTTTGATATTTAAAAGTTGGATTTAAACATTTATTTCCTTCGTTTCACATCGTATTTGGGTAAGTAACTTGTTTTCGACAAATGAATTTTGTACCTGTGAAGGGTGTGCCTATTTCCGTCTCACTCGCACTCTTTCATCTTTTACAAACATTTTAAGTTTAGTGAACTGATTTTTATCTCTATTCTAGACTGGGTTCAACGTTTTCTTACATATTCCCACTACGATCAGCTGTTCATTTCTTTGTAATTTTCACAATTTACTTATTATTATCATCGTCTCTGTTCTTGTTCACGCTTTAGATTAAGGCAAATATACATGCTAATTATTTTTTTTTTTTTTTCTTATAAAGCGAGGTGGTGCCTCTCGCTCCCTCTGTAAATTAAATTTTCTTCCCCTGTTTTCGTCAACATTTATCTAGTCTCATTATGTTTTCTAGCAAGTACCAATATAAGACCCTTTTAAACTATTTCTCATTAAATTTTCCTAATACTAATCTGATATATGCATGACCAACACTTCTTGCATTTATCATACTAATATTACCATATATAATCTTATTTACTAAAATTACACATTTATTTAATTGTTGTGCATACAATGCAGGTGCATGTTAATGTCTAACTGATATTACATCCATTCTAACAGGATAGACTGAAATTTGCATTCTCTACCACTTTGCGATAATTTCGCGCCCGGATCAAATATTTCAGCACGATATTTTTCTAGGTAACATTCTCTCTCATCATGCATTAATTTAGTACAGTACTTCATTATGTTACCTTTGAATCTAACGTATTGACTGTTTTTCGACCATTTCCTCCTATTTATTTGGCGCTTCTTTATTACGCGGTATGACTTATGCATATTTTCTTTACGTCCTAGCTTTTTCTTGTTTTTTTTTCATATTTTGTTCGTATCTTTCCCATGCATCTACTTTGCATATCCAAATTTTCAAATTGGAATACTGAGCGGATGTTTGGCTGTACCGAAATCATCAGGTCAGTTGTTCCATTTTGATTTAATTTAACATCATTAATAACATGCATTTCATTATTGCATTTAAATATATTTCCATGTAATTCATCATCATTGGTTTGAGGTATTTTGTCTACATCTATAATAGTTGGCTCGCATTTTTTTCCCTCATTCTGAAGTGTCATTTCCCTATCTGAGTCCCTTTGAGTTTCATCTACAGTACTTTCACCTGTTGTAGTAACTACCATACAAATATCATTGTTACTTTTACATTTATTTTCTTGGGGAGTTTCATATCCTGTCTCCCTTTCATCATCATTATTTCTACCTATCTCACCCTTTCCTGCTAAACTAGTGGTAATTTTTTTTCCTGTCCCCTGAATTTCTGATTTTACAGAATCTCGAGTTTGTTTTATTCCTAATCTAAAATTGCTCAGGTCTTCCCTCATTTCTTTATGAATTTGTTTCATTTCTTCCAATGTTTTATTACTTTTATTTATATCTTCCCTCATTGACATTAACATTTGCCTCACGAAATATTCAAAGTCGTTCTGGGACTTATTAGTTTTCTTTGAATCATTTACATTTAAGGGGGCGTTCGGGCTATCGTTATGCTCTGTCCCTACTTCTACTTCATCATTAGGCCTACTTTCTGATGAAGCTTGCCCTTCTATAAAATTTATACTATTTCCCTCCATTATTTATTTATTCTACAATTTATTAATATTAATATTTATTTTCTATTCACAAAAATTATTTTTTTATGTTATTCAACACTCAAACACTTTCGTTTAATTTGTTAATTTTCCACATACTTTATTTTTCCGTCTTTTGACAACTTTTATGTTCTATTATTTTTTTAAAAAATCTGTCACTTTACCTTGGTATATCTTCATTATTTGTCTTACGTCAGGTTTGTAGAGATCCGCCATCGGTTATCTAGGTTGATCTGCTCCTGGATTGTTGTCCACTCCTGGCTGCTCCTTCCATCTCGTGGTTAGAATGTTGTCTTCCACACTGTTGCTGGATCATGATGTTCAG
This sequence comes from Diploptera punctata, assembly GCA_030220185.1. NCBI lineage: Eukaryota > Metazoa > Arthropoda > Insecta > Blattodea > Blaberidae > Diploptera > Diploptera punctata. The sequence goes on along the minus strand of JASPKZ010008365.1, from coordinate 4,381,358 downwards.
TCCACAACTTTCGTGAGTCACTCTTATTTTGAATGCACTCACGTTGAAAACACTTTGTCACAGTAAAAAGGCCCCACGTTGGGCGCCACTTTGGGGCAGTATTTTGGAGTTATCTGTTAAATATCACTAGGGTTTCACTTTAATTTTATTGTATATATTGTTACTACTTGCCCTTCCTCGGTAGCTAGTCGGTTCCTGTTTCAGGGTGAGCGCTGAGACTCCTATCTATATAGGGTTCGGAAGGAGAATTGCGTGGGAACAGACAATCACTAATTGTTTGAATTATTTTATTTAATTAATCTCTGCCAATTTAAATGAACGTTACACAGTGAAAATAAAACTTTTCCGTCCCTGGCCTTCGATATTTCGCTAATGAGGACTAGCAAATGACTTATGAGTTCGGGAGATTTTCCCTAAGTCCATAATCGTTGTTACAAGATACTTTTTTTTACTATACATTCAAGATCTTCTTCCTTCTAAAGTGTCGAGTATAAGTGTCAGTGTAAGTGTATTAAATTTTGTCCTCATGAGTTCCGTATCGAAGTCAGGACCAATTATTCCCATATATGGTCTATACCCTAACTCTCATTTCGATTGGTTAGAATATTTAATCACATGTCCTCCAAGGGCGTAACTATTTTATTTAAACCACCACCTACCTTTTGATTTTATTCTCACGGCTAGGGACCGTGTTTGCCAGCTTGGGCTTTTCGCGATTGTAAATTTGGAGATTGACATTTCTCCCAAACGTGAGTTTTGAAGCTAGACCCAGCTGAAACATTTCAGGTCTAATTTGAGGAGTTACATGTTTATGACCTCTTTTACTTAGGGTTTCAACCGCTTCTTGTGAGAACTGTTTACCAACATGAAACTTAATTTATTTTTAACTATATTCTATTCCTTCATTATTTATTCATTTCTTATATTCCTTAATCACTATTAGGGCCGTATCATATTCGTCTCACATCATACCTATAATAACTGAAGTACTGGCATCGGAGAGCTTGTATTAAACTGAGCAACAAAAAATAAACTTTTTTTTATCTCAGAAAGAACAATATGTGATTCTGATAGTATGTTTTCTCCAGAATTCAAATATGATATCGGGTTTTCTCCATCACGCAAGTTTTTTGAGAGACAGGAATTTATAATTTCAAACACTTCAATATGTTCTACATTCGTAACTACACAATATTCGAACATTTGGTCTCATCTAGAATGTACGAAATGACGATTTTCTGCTATATTTCGCCTGTGGAGCATCCCTCTTGATGGACCAACAATAATCGGCCAGCATATTAGGAATCCATTTACCTTGATATTTCTTTTCCATACCTGAAATCTCCTGATGAAATTGTTTCCCGTGTTCATCTCTCACCAGAATACATTTGACCATGTTGTCTATAAGAAAATATGTATAAAGTATAAGCTGCTCCCTCCACATATTGCATAATAAAATAAAAGAAGTGAATAACATACAGTTAACCCTGTAGAAAAAAAAACAAAAATATTTAAATATCTTAATGAAACCATTTCTAAAATTAAGTCTTCAGAATAAAATCCTGCTAAAAAAGGTATTCCACACAAGCGCCACGATAATAAATGGACGAAAAAAAGTTTATTAAAATATAATTATTTCTATCTATCTATCTTCGGGTTTTTACAGCTGCTGCCGTCTTCCCGTGCCAAACCTCCAAAGCTTACGGTCTTGGGCATCTTCGATGCTTAGCCCTCTAGCTTGCATTACTGTCTTCATGTTTTCCTTCCATGTTAACCTTGGCCTCCCTCTTTTCTTCTTTCTGTTCGGATGCCATTCATATAGTTGCTTCGGCCATCGCTCATCTTCCATTCTTAAGACATGTCCTAACCACTTTAATTCCTTCTCCTCAATTCTTTCAATTATGCTTTCTTCTGCTTCCATTATGTTTCTAATTTCCTTATTTGTGACATGTTCTAATCTAGACTTTCTGGCACTTCTCCGTAAATAATCCATTTCTAGAGCTATTAGTCTATTCTTGTAGTACTTATTGATTGTCCATACCTCACTTCCATACATTGCAACAGTTTCCACCAATGTTTTACCAATATATTTTTTTGTGTCTTTCCAAATATGCTTATCCCACCATATGGAACTTAACGATGATATTATTTTGCTACTCAATTCAATTCTATGTTTTATGTTCTCTTTGCCTATACCTTCAATGTTATCCATAATTATTCCCAAATATTTAGTTTGTTTCACTTGCTTTATTTGGATTCCTTCTTCCAATATTAAATTTTCTCGTTCATTGCTATTTATTGCCAGATATTCTGTTTTTTGTAAATTTTCTGTGAGACCCCATGATTCATTTGTGTTTTTCAACCTTTTTATCATGAATTCCATATCAAATTTGTCTTGCGTTAAAACCAGTTGATCATCGGCAAATTGTAATGTCAGCAAAAATCTGTTACCTATTGGGATCCCCATACCTAAATATAATTATTTAAATCCAATATTTAAATCCATTAATTGAAATTGAAATAAAAAAACTGTGGGTGGTGGAGAAATTCCGAATACATATTTGAAAACACGATAAAAAAAACTGCATTAAGTTCAACTATTGGTACTCATGAGACAAAAATCGTGTTGACCAGTTTATCATCATCACCTTCGTCCGGTATCATGACAGGTACCTGAAACCAAACGCCATTCCTCTCTGTCCATCCATTGCTCTTTCTCCAATCCTCCGATATACATAGCCGCTTGACACCTTCCATCCAAGTTTTCGGTCTTTCTTCCTCCTTTCCATTGAGATCCATTCCATAATAATTTTAGGCAAACTTTGCTCTGGCATTCTTTTGATATGGCCATACCACTGTAACCTTTCCTTTTCTATAATGTCTATGATGCTCGGCTCCTCTTGTACACACATCATTTTCCTTATTTCTTTATTTCGTATTCTATCCAATCTAGATTTTCCAGCTGATCTTCTTAAAAAATCTATTTCTATACTTAAAATTATTTTCACCCCCCTGCTAGGAATTTGCTAAACTTCAGCACCATATTTTAATATGCTCTGAACGATGGCTTGATATATTTTTAATTTTCTATTTTTCGTAATATTTTTTTCTTTATAAATTATTACTTTATTTGCTACACTTAAGTTTGTTTTCCACAGATTAATAAATGAAAGAAATTATTTATTTATTTATTTATTAAATGACCAAGATTTGAAGTTCCTATTTTACAAATGTATGTTAGGGCTGTAGTTAAAATATAAAACAAAATTGAAAAATTGAAGATATGCGTAATTAATAAATTGAAATACAACGAAAATAACAAATGAACAAAACAGAACTAATACAATTAAAACTTATAAATTAAGCAGTAATAAAGATGAATTACAATTTGGTGAAATAGTATATTACGAAGCGAGGTTAGGGAGTGATTTTTTACAGAAGCGAAGAAAATATTTAAAAACCGAGCGATAGGAGGTTTTTAATTTTCGAGATTCTGTAAAACACTTCACAAATGTGCGTTGCACATTATTTTTTGCGTGTGGTGTTTTCAAAATAATAAATAACTGTAAAATCCCCTGCAACCTACTTCCTTCAAATCATGTTAATGTTATTCTCCCACCTCATTTTTGGTCTATTGATTGGGCGTTTATCCTTACATATTTAAATGTTTTTTTTTTCTGGAAACTTTGAAAAAGGATTAAAATTCAAATTTAAACGAATCTAATATATATTTTTAGGCACATTACTTTTTATTTTTCCTGCTATTTCGGAATATAAAGTAGACTTTTGAAAATGGATTACCATTATAAGGGTTCCAATTTTAATTTTGCGAATTTAAATTAAGGTAGAGAATATAATTTTAAAAAATAAAATTATTTTCTTCTAAACTTTGAAGAAAAATTTAAGTATGCAATTGAAACGGAACTAATGCCATTCCCACACTTCGATTATTGTGACGATATATACATTGATCTAAACTATGACGTGTCGCAGAGACTGCAGTGTGTCCATAATGCTTGCGTTCGATTCATTTTCAATATCCGCCATTATGACCATATTTCCGAACACTTCAGTAACCTCTCTTGGCTCCGTCTTACTGACAGACGTAAATTGCACTCTCTTTCACTACTTTTCAAGCTTCTGTATTACTACACTCCTAGTTATCTGGTGTCCAAATATGAGAAGTTATCTTCTTACCATAATATTGACACAAGGTCGCAAGATAACAGTGTGCTAACAATCCTTGTTCATAGCACTTCCTCATATTCTACTTCCTTCACAACAGCCTCTGCCCGCTTCTGGAATTTCCTTCCACAAGATATCAGGGGTTGCCGCACGCTTGGCACTTTTAAGTCACGCTTATACAGTTACCTGTAGTCTAATAATTAATTGTTCTCTATTTATTTAAATTTATACTATGTCATTAATCAGATTTTCTCGTTATATATATATATATATATATATATATTTATAATATCTATATATAAAAGCGTTACTGCTATAAAGTAAATATTCTCTTTAAAAAAAAAAAATGCTTAACTGTTACGTTAGCCGCGAGATGGCAGTTGGAACAATTTCAGCTACCTCTTGTGTGAATTGAGAATACTACATGTATAAGAAAATTGTATGCTTGTATTGGAATTCTTGAGTAGCTCAGTTGGTTAGAGCGCTAAAGGTACAGACTTTAGAGACTCGAGTTCGAATCCCGACTCAAGCATTCATTTTTCTTTTCATATCATATATATATATATATATATATATATATATTGTACATATTATATTTAATTCGTTAAATCTAGAGTAAATCAAGGTACATTATAAATAATATTTTTTTTTGCAAATGCCCCAGGTTGTATTGTATTTATAACATGTAATAGTTTATGTTTATTGTAATTTAGATGTAAGATTGTTTTTTGTACTTTTTAATTCCTGCTTGAGTGGCAGACAAGGCCTTAAGTCTGCCAGGTAAAATGAAGCTATTATTATTATTATTATTATTATTATCATTATCATTATCATTATTATTATTATTATTATTATTATTATTATTATTATTATTATTATTATTATTATTATTATTAGCTATTATTATTATTAAAAATATGATGTCCGTTGAATTCAGACTTGTCTCGCATATTATTCACAAATATTTCATATAACAAATATTAGCTGCAATGACAAACATTTAGACTACCATAGGTTCCATTCGGTCTAACTTTGCGTTTGTATCATTTTGAATTCATACTTGACAGAAGGAGACATGTCATTTGCCTTTGATCATGAAGGATCATCCACTGCGTATCTCAGTTGTTTAGACACACATGCGTGATGTGTGTTGGTGCTTTTCAATTTGGAGTCAGATCAAAGTAAATTCCCTTTCCATATAACGTATATGCGTGTATATATATAACAGTGTGATATTGCACAAATTAGTCTGATGAGAAAATGTGTCATTAGCAGCAATGAACGTATTATCAAAATTGCATTCAAACTTAGTCGCTCTAATCTCTTTGTACTTCTCTTTTATTAAGAGAAAACAAAAATTAATATTTAAAATTGTCTAGTTTTTATGAAAGATATGTTTCAAAAGCTTGATTACTTTAAAGAGTTTTGTTTACAGACTATGTTATTACTCGTATTTTAAGTAAATGAAGAATGGAAAAAGTCCGTCGCACACGAAATGCGGAAACTAAGCAAATCATTCAGTAAATTACATTTACGGCATACAGTTGCTGGTTTAAGAAACATTTTCTCTTTTACTAAATTAAATCTTAGGCCTGTGTATCCAGTGTTACTACGACAAAATAAACATGACAGACACTAGAGAGATTTTTTAATTTTGCATATGAGGTAAACCCCCGCTCCTAATCGTCGGATTTCGCTGTATTTTGGGAATATCTGTATATTTTTATTTAAATAGGATATTCCGAGTTTCTTCTTCCTCCTCCCCTTCTTCTTCTTCACTTCACGGGCTGGGCAAATTGCCTGATTAGGCTCACAGTTGTACTGTCCATCTTTTCACTAGTCTTCCTACATTCCTTTAACCTCTTGGCTTGTAGTTAAATCCTGTTTTTTGTTATCTTGTTAGATTAATTCTTTCTACGCACCTAAACCATTTATCTCTATATTCCTTGATTTTTATCATTCAGTGGATGTACATTTAACTCTGTTCCGAATTTCAATACGACAAATCGAAAATTGCAGTTCTTATAATTTTTTTATAATTTTTACTTCATTCCTGATTGTTCACTTATGCTTCTTTATGAACTTGATCACATTATTCTTGATTTATTATTATTGTATGCAGAATTTGATTCCGAAAAAAAACTGCGCCCGCTAGATCGTTAAATAAACTTAAAAATAAGAATGAAAGTATAAAAGAAAATAAATATGCCAAAATTCAGTGATAACATGACAAAATTAAATAAATTTAGAAGTATTTGGTAAAATCAGACGGGAAACCACTGGGTTCATAAAGAGTAAAAAGAGGGAATATTTGAAAAAAACAAAATAAATGATCATAAAATGAATGTAAAAAATACGAATATCAGAGAATTATACGAGGGCATTATAATAGAAAGAAAAACGTTTGATGCTAGAACAAATATAATTAGAAAAATGTGAATATAACTGCAGATTCCAGTAATATACTAAATATATGGAAAAAACAATTTTATTCAGATATTAAATGTACATGAATAATTGGATAAATTGAGAACAATGTTTTACAGACAGCAAAAACATTAGTCTCAAAATCAAGAGCATTAGAGATTGAAATGGAAACTAAGAGATTAAATATGTATAAAGCATTAGGTTCAGATGGAATTTCACTGAGTTGAGAGAATCGGCGGGAGAAAAATTGGACAACAAACACTGCCAAATTATAAAGTTAAAAAGAAGCATTCGGTAATTTAGGTATAATTTTTGCTATACTAGCTATTGGTCTTCTAGGATTTGTTTTCGATTTGAAGAAAAGACCCAAATCCCACAAAAAAAAGTAATACATATATATAAAGGTATTAACATTAACAATAGTTCTAAGTTCCACTGAATGTATACTGTGCGATTAATACAAAGATAATAATCTGATTTTTAACTAAAAGAATATGAAATAAATATTTTAATTAACAGTCTCACTTTTTAGCCGAATAGTCTAGGCTACCATTCCTAGATGTATATCTGGAGACATACACCGTTTTGAGACCCCAGAGAGGAAGAAATGTTCTAATGGAATTTCGACCAGTACCCTATATGAGCGTTACTCATCCAACATCGTGAAACGTTTGAGTAGCTCCAGTTTGCTAAAACCAGCTATAATGACTAGGAGACCCAAAATTTTGACCACATTTACCCCTCCATGGCTAGAATAGGCTAGATGATCGTCCACCTTTGTAAAAATGACGGATATGAATGTGAGATCAGCAATCAATTCCTCATGAAAGCTAAGAGCCGTCAAGGACTGTCGAACTCTGGGATTACTTTTTATTTATATTAAAAATGATAACCTTAGAATAAGGAATTCCTAGAATATAAATTCAATTTTATTACTACTCTATTTTGGTTTTATCTATAGAATTACGGTATTTTAAGATCAAAGGACTACGTCGAAACTTTTTAATATTTTTTTTAATTTGAAAGGAGTAAATTAGTTTTAGCAATAAAATATGTTTTAATGCAACTAAAATGTTAAAATAAACTCTTATCCTATTTACCCTTCAGATTAAGTCTTTACCCATGAGGCTAATAAAAATGGAAGAATATTTTTTAGTGTTTGAATAAACCTTTGATTAAAATACAGTTATTATGCTAGGTATACGTGCAGCAGTTATAAACAGGGATTTAAGCTTAAGCAAAGTACAGGACCCAGAATCGAGCTATGTTTCCCAAGCCCCTAACGTAAACTAACCAGACGTTCCCTCTGGGAGAACGTACCCCATTCCATACATACATACCCCTCAAGGCCATACAGCCTCACTAACCAAGTTACCATCTGTTTCATCTGATTGCTCCTCTAAGGAAACGGAAGAAAGGAGGAAAGAGGGTAATAGAGACCGAGAGAGTGAGAGAACAAGGGAATAAAAGATAGAGAGGAATAGAATCTTAAGAGTCTATCCAGCACACAGTCTCCTTCTCAAATCAAATTTACAAGAACCCGATTACAGGAACAGGTGAAGTACCATGTACTGTAAACCTAACGCAAACAAATGGTTGCTGCACAGGATAAATTCTCCAGGGACATTCAATTCCGTTCTTGCAAATAAATTCTTGTTCTTTATGTTATTTCATGAAAAATATTTCCCCTGCAAGCTCATCTTTATAAATATATTATTATTACAATTTACTATTCAGTATATTTTTTTTCAACAGAATAGCGTTCATGGTTTATAAAATCAGTGTCTAGACCACGATCGTAAATTTATAATATTTTAAATCTCTACAACTGAGATACAAAAAATCATAAACTCATCGTCATTGCTTACAACTTTATTCTAATTACTTTTAATTTTCATTTTTCATGTTCCTTCCTTCTTCTTCTTCTTCTCAGTTTATTTTTTTCACCTTATAGCTACTTTTTACATGCCACATCCACTCGCATCTTACAACGGCACGACCCGTCAGGAGAGAGATTATGAACTGTGGATAACATACAAACTTTTCTGAGATCGTAGGAAGGTCTAGACGAATGCAGGGAGCCATCTATTAGTCAGACGGTGGTCAGAAGAAGTATGGTGACTATCTGGGCTTCCTATCTTATATGTGAGGAAAACTTGGAAAAACTCTAACTCAAGAAACGTCCCTTAACACATTCGCTTCAGGTTTAAATGTTCAATGCATTTCCCCAGAAACCGCAATTAAATCACTGTAAATTAAATTGTATATTTCAGACATTCAAAACAACCAAAAGATAACGGTACTTCAGATCACAATAAGAGTGAAGGTCAAAACACATCCCTCTACTATTCATACATGTTAACAAAAAAAGATTACCCTGCCAGGGGACGTACAAAATATTGCAAAATATATAACAGCAGAGTTAAACGAGTGTACCTCGTCTTCTGAGTTGAAGGCCATTTAACTTCCGGCGAGTCTACCTCATTTTTTGAGGTGAATGGGTTAAGGAAACGACGTTAGGCCTACCTTTAGACCACAGCAGTGGACGACACTGGATGTATGATTTAATTCTAAGGAAAATGTTCATATTTAAAATTACACAGAATAAAACTTTGTATTTATTTAAAAATACGTAGTTAGCACGCTACATTACATTTATTTTGTTTTAATATTAATTTCAAATTTAGCTACATCCTTATTGGTATATAATTCCGCTGCTGGTTGGAGTAAATTTTATTCTATGTCTGAATTAATTTATCCAGTAAACAGTTGTGTAAAGAAACACAAGAAAACTTTTGTGGTTTTTCTCTTTTCTTAAGCAAGAAAACCATTACAGCGCTTTCTTGTTGCTTCGTATTTTTATACGCTTGTCTGAATATCTAACGCCTACTTGGCTTGATTTAGTATTTTGCAACTAACTGAGTTTTGTTATTCTTGTTTTATTTTTCTGAAATAACAAGTCCAGCGTTTTTAGTTTACTTTCAGTGAACATTTTTTTTGTGCTTAGTTTTAAAATGATTCTCTAATTCTATAAAACGACGAGTTCACTTAGCGAAGATTCTGCTCTAAATGATTTCGATGCCAAAGTGTCAGTTTGTGAAATGTACGGTTGAATGCCTCCATTTCACAGGAGAATAAATACTGACATCGCTTCAGAAAATGCATCAAATTGCACATTTACACAGTTCTATGTTTTTCAATTCGATATAGGTTAAGTGTCGCAAGCACAAAGTTAGAAGCAAAACGAATTACGTTTTCCAATAAACAGAAGTACTATTTATATATACGGTAAGATAAACAACTACTAACTAACTAACTCACTGGCACTATCAAACCCATAGGTTCACGGACGCGCGGACATAAGCTCTCCATATATCTCTATCCTGAGTTAATGTTTTCAAATCAAATTCTGTATAATCTACACCCTCAAATCAAGGATAATGTTATTCTTCCACCTGATTCTTTGTCTACCAACTGGGCGTTTTTCCTCTGGTTTTCCTACAAGAAGCTTCCATGCACGTCTTTCATTCCCAATTCGTGCTACATGTCCTGCCTATCGTATTCTACGAGACTTAACTGTTCTTATTATAATTCATACTAACTGACTAACTCACTGGCACTATCGAACCCGTAGAGTCATGGACGCGCGCACAAAAGCTCTCCATTCATCCCTATCCTGAGCTAATGTTTTCCAATCATTTCCTGTATAATCTAATTCCCTGAAATCATAGTTAATGTTATTCTCCCACCAACTGAGCGTTTCCCCTCTGGTTTTCCTACAAGAAGCATCCATGCACGTCTTCCATTCCCCATTCGTGCCACATATCCTGCCATCGCAGTCTACGAGACTTAACTGTTGTTATTATATCTGGCTTTCATTGTTATGTAGTTTTCATGCATTCACCTGTCTGCTCATCTCTCTTAAATACTCTTAGTTTAATAAAATATTTATTTTGAATTTATTAGTGTAGGGTAAATTCGGTATATTGTAAATACATTGCGTGTCTGAAGAAAGCTCTCTCTTTGATAAATTTATAATTCAAACACAATCATATCTAAACTGACGTTTGATGACTCATAAGAAGCATTTTAATATAAATAGGGATAAGCCTATTTATACATTTTTATAAGTGACTAGAAAATACCTGGCGTGCTCTGCTACGCCTAAATAAATTAAATGTGTTTTTATGTTTAGGTGAATAAGTAAAAAGAAAAATAATTATAAATTTATATCGTAATTACTTTTAGATACCCCAAGCAGATAATGCGGCGTTGCCCGGGAATTTACCAACCCCGATTTTCTTGGCATAAATGAGCTGAAAGACAAACATGATTATCGAGAGTTGTCCGTAAAAGAATACCCGCCGTGTCCGGGAATTTACTCATCCCAATCTTCTTGGCATCAAGAAGCTGAAAGATAAAAATGGTTCTTGTCAGTTATCCGTAAAAGATGTACTGTGATGTCGCCGACTTCTTTTTGCAGATATATTCAATTCTGTGTACATTAATTTTGTGTATATGATATGGTTTAGACAACGAAGTCATTTATTTGTCAAAAAAGTTCCGAAAAACACATTTTTCAATACAAGAAGTGATTTTTAAGGGTAAAGGGGTTGCGTATTACAACTCTCTTATAGCCTAAAACCTTTCCGGGAAACTCCTGAACATTTTGCAAAATGCCCCATCACAATCGGATGAACGGCATGGCAGCGCATAAATTACGAACAAACAAACAAACATTGATTTTATCTATTAGATTTATATTGTAGATGGTTGTGAATTTAAAGTTGATTAATAGTTTAAGTAGCCTATGTTAAAATTTTATTTGTAGAAAAGAAGAGGAAAATTTAATAAATTCCTTTTATTTTGTGGGATTTTGTAAGAATCAATTTCAACCTTCAAGAAGTCTGAATATTCAGACCTTAGAAGTTTTGTTTACAATTTAAGATTCCTCTGTCCATCTCATATTTCGATGTATGATACAATGGGACAAAAGCATTTTCTGGTTAATCATAATGATTGCCGAATTTAGGGGATCGAAAATCCATGCAGAATCATTGAGTATGAACCAAAATCACCCAGCTGAATGTTATCTGCGCCATGTTACATCGCAAGATGCCCGTTTTTTTCTTTATGACTGATAGTTTCGATGGCATATCTTACCTTCACATGCAGGGAGTTTGGTTAATGTCATAACTGAGTAAATATTCAGATGTCTATGAGTGGATTGCACCACGACCCTCGGTTTTCCAATTTTTTGTTTCCATAACAACCATAAAAAACTGAAAATCTACGGATTTTAATTGCAAAAAAACATCGGAATCATTACCATGATTAACAGCAATGTCTCTGTGTTCTCAGTTATTTTTATAGCGGACTAGCTAATACCCGGCGTGCGCTGCTACTCCTAAATAAATGTTAATGTGTTTTTACCACCAGCCGTGCGCTGTTAAATTTGCCAGGGAATCTGCTTATCCCGATCTTCTTGTCATCAATGAAAGACAAAAATGGTTATTGTGAGTTATCCGCAGAAGATAAACATATGCTGTCGTAAACTTTTTTATAGAGTTTTTTTGAGATATTTCAAAATTTGAAATATGCAGAAAGTAAATAATTCAGATACGCTATAAATATCATTGAAGGAGGTAATCATATGGAAACTATATTTAATACCCTCATAATAATACACAAAGGGAGAACCCAGTAAAGGTAATTATATAAGAGCAGATGGAATTTTAAAAGAAATCTACAATAACATTAATTTGAACGAGTACGCATCCAGCATAAACAATCCTCTGTTTAGAATAAATACAACCGTCGTAAGCCAACAACCTTCTGCTGATGATGGAACCTGTTCCTGGAGGCCCACAGAATTTTAAAAAAATTAACCAAGTTGAAGACGACTGAATCTTACAGGCATCAATTTTATAATTTTATATTAAAATTTTACGTGAACTAAGCTGTTAAATTGCTTAAAATGGGGAAAATAATATGTAACTACAAAATGGGGGTTTTCTGTTCAATTATGATGCAGTATTAGCAGTATTTTACCCTAGTGCATAAAGTAAAGCATATTGAAGAATTGGGGAAACAAAGAAAATTAAAGTTGGTCGTATTTAATTAGTTTAATGAACTCTGTTAGCCGGTTGTATATTGAATTAGGTGGCGTATTGAGCTATTTGCATATTAATATAATGTAATCCACAGGTGGTCTTAGAGAGTTTGAAACAGTAAAATGGTAATATACTCAGCTTTGCCCAGTTCATCTTACATGCACTGGATTAGCGTTATATTCCCCACACATTTATTATTACACACAAGATTCACAGAGGGAGACGCATTTATGTCACGACTCCACCATTTTTAATTTTTTTCTCAGAAATTAAATGTCAGTATATTCTCACATGTAATATTTATTACTGGTGGTCGCCCAGTGGTCGAAATTCGACCACATTTAATTAAATTTTTAAGTTTGTCACAAATACGTCATTATGCATTAATTTTCGATTTATTTTAAAAATACGAACGATAGGAAATATGTGGCATAGCTTGGCTAAACCATATTTAAAAAAAAACAATAAAGCGTCATTTGACATTTTTATACTATTTATACAATTTAAATTTGCATTCGGTCTATTATTATGTGCACGGGAATATATATCCCTTTTTCTTTGTATCTCACTCCGACCCGTCAATGTTCTATCTAAATATAAAAAAGAATATGTAATGGAATTACTGAAAACAAGATTGGACAGGGTTTAATTTAAATTTCTTCTTCTTCTTCTTCTTCTTCCTTCCAAGTATTAGGCCAAGGCCTGTTACGATCCTATAGAAAATTTTCCCTCCAGCGTAAATAGTTTGATCCTTCCGGAAAATTCTCATATAAGATTTGAAAGCATAATAATAGTCCCTTCGATTGGTTGCTGGCCAAAGGAAGGCAAGACCAGTGATGGGGCTGCCATCTTATAGCCTCTGGTCAGGCTTTTCTAGAGAAGAAAAGAAAATAAAGGAAAGAAGAAATGGAAGAAAGGAAAGACTCCCTAGCCCTCGGATGCCCTAACAGCGTCGGGGTCCAAAAAACAAGAGTTAACCAAGGGAGGTTAGATAGTAAAGTTAAAAGAGTGCAAAACACAAGTAAGTGGAAGAAATGTTTTACTCAGCTCGGGCACCTTGTGGTCGCCATCCACATATCCTCTAGATGAGGACCCCTGAGGGTAATAAAATGCATTCACTTTTTTAAACTACTAGTAATAAATACGCGAGATTAAGTTAACTGACATTGCAGCTGCACAATTTTCTTCTTGCAACAATGCACGTTCAGTATGAACGTAAACATATGAATGAGTAATACACATAAATTCCTTAGGGAGAATTTATTTTATTTTATTTTATTTTATTTTATTTATTTGTAACACATATTATACATACATTTTATTTTTCTGCACTCCTTCTCCATATGAACTTTAATTATGCCAAATATCACACTCCTCCGTGAGTGCAATATGCTTAAAAAGGGGTACAATTTTTCTCTTCACGTACTAATATATAATAATAATAATAATAATAATAATAATAATAATAATAATAATAATAACTTTATTTTACCTGGCAGAGTTAAGGCCTTAAGGCCTTGTCTACCACTCAACCAGGTTTGAAAAAATACAAACAAAAAGTAGTCTTAAATCTAAATTACAATATATATATAAACGATTACAAGTTATGAATACAATACAATTAATATTTATAATGTATTTTGATTTACTCTAAATTTAACGAATTAAATATATAATATGTACAATATATATAAAAAAACGATGAAAAGATTAATGACATAGTATAAAATTAAATAAATAGAGAAAATTTAATTATTAGACAACAGATAACTGTATAAGCGTGACTTAAAGGTACCAAGTGTACGGCAACCCCTGATATATTGAGGAAGGAGATTCCAGGAGCGGGCAGAGGCTACTGTGAAGGAAGTAGAATAGGAGGAAGTGCTATAAAGAGGAATTGTTAGCAACCTGCTATCTTGTGATCTAGTGTCAATATTGTGGTAAGAGGATAACTTCTCAAATCTGGACGCCAGGTAAGTAGGGATGTAGGAATTCAGAAGCTTGAAAAGTAGTGAAAGAGAGTGCAATTTACGTCTGTCAGTAAGACGGAGCCAAGAGAGGTTATTAAAGTGTTCGGAAATATGGTCATAACGGCGGATATTGAAAATGAATCGAACGCACGCATTATGAACACGCTGCAGTCTCTGCGACAAGTCATAGTTTAGATCATTATATATGTCACAATAATCGAAATGTGGTAACACTAGATTCTGCACAAGGATTTGTTTTAACGAAACTGGGAGAAAATTCTTTAAACGTCTAAGATATATAGACAACATTTACTGAATTACTTTTACTATATCATGTTACCAAATACTGTAACTAACTACAATATGATGTATGAAACCCATAGATCCAATTATGCATTTGCCAAGATCTTGCACTAGCCTCGGTCGACCGAATCCATTTTATATCTCCGATGTCCAATTCCCTTAAGTCTATTCCAATATTATTCTATCATACCTACTTTTTTTTTCTTGAGGGTATTTCAAATAAAATTTTTGAAAACATTTCCACTGTCACCCATCCAACTTACATGATCTACTCATCTAAATATTCTTGACTTAGTAACATAGACAATATTAGGACAACGATATATGCGAGTAGTAACTTACTGACACTACTTCCGAGTTAATAATATAATAATAGTAATAATAATAATAATAATAATAATAATAATAATAATAATAATAATAATAATAATAATAATAATAATAATAATAATAATACTTTATTTATTCTGGCAGAGTTAAGGCCATAAGGCCCTCTCTTCCACTCAACCAGCACAAATACAAATAAATATTCGACAAATATAGATATACACTATATTAATTATAAACAGTTAAAGATACAATAAATGTAGCAATGTAAATGTCATGTACAAACAACATTTTATAGGGTAATAACAATAATGATACGATAATAATAATAATAATAATAATAATAATAATAATAATAATAATATAAATATGATACATTATACGGGAAATACCAATTAATATATATTATATATATATATATATATATATATATATATATATATATATATATATCTTACACTGGATAATAATGAAGTCGAGTTTAGAGCAAATATAAATTTAGATTTCTTTTAAAAGATGCCAATGTCCGGCAGCCCCTTATTTCTTGTGGTAGGGAATTCCAGTTGCGAGAAGTGGAGATGGTATATGGCATGGAGTGATGTGATGTCCTATGTTGCGGTATGTTAAGTAAGAGACTATGTTGTGATCTTGTGTTTAGGTTATGGTTTGAGGATAGATACTGGAAATGAGATGATAAATAATTGGGAATCGAGGTATGTAGGATCTTAAATAGGAGAATTAGACAGTGCGATTTTCTTCTCTCTTTTAGATGTAGCCATGACAATTCGTGGAATAATGGAGAAATGTGATCGTATTTTCGAACATTAAATGTTATATGATCGCGAGAACATAACCTCTCCTTATATTCTTATCCTGAGCTGATATTTCCCAATCACTGTTTGTATAAATCACCTACTTTCAATTGTGTTTAATACTACTCATTCCTTACCTCTGGTTTTCCTATAAGAAGTTTCAAATGTTATATTCCTACCTTATTCCTTCCCTCTGTTTCTCTTAAAAGAAATTTAAAATGTTATTTTCCCACTTCATTCCTTCCTTCTGTGTTTCCTATAAGAAATTTCCACATCCCTCTTCCATTCTATTCCCCCATCTCATTCCTTCCCTCCGTTTGTCCTACACAAAATGCCCATGTCCCTTTTCCATTCCTCATTCGTGTCGTGTCCTTTCCATCACGTTCTAAACGACGTGAATTGCAGAGTAAAATGCTATCATAATAATTATTTAGTTACTGTAAAGATACGAAACAATGCTATTGAAATATACATTTAATTAATATGTTGCTCCGATGAGAAATAATTACATATACTTGAAAATTTTATGTAATCTGATGCAAAAGGTCGTGTCCAATCATAGGAACTTGAAAGTACTTGTAACAAAGGAAACAAAACTGCAACCTTTAATAAAAGTAGGTCTAATTGAAATAACGATTTATATGAAACGTTGTTCTCCATACTGCTATGTATCACTGATAAAAGAGTTTCCTTCGAGGCACAAGGAAGAAAAATCATGCAACGTATTGGTAATACCTGATTTCCAATAAGATTAAGTTTTTTCAAAGCATATGGTAGGTTAAAAATTTTAAATGAGATTCCTTTATCAGAGAGAGAGAGAGAGAGAGAAGAGAGAGAGAGAGAGAGAGAGAGAGAGAGAGAGAGAGAGTCTTTTTTGAGTGGATTTAAATAAATCTTAAATAAAAATAAATAAATATAAATATAAAGTAGACTAAGAGAACGACATAATATTCTTCCATAAAATTCATTTTAAGTAAGTTTTCTAGTTTCCAAAATAATCTAAAGCTATGATTGAAGAGAAGAAGAAAATGTACGATTCTAAATTAATACCTATTATAAGTAGACCAATTCACAATAATAGGTTGATTTATCGGTTCTAAGGCTATAAACCCGAAACTTTTCGTGGGACTGGTAATATTAACAGTAGTAGTAGTAGCAGTAGCAGCAGCAGTAGCAGAGCAGCAGCAGCAGTAGTATTAGTAGTAGTATTAGTAGTAGTAGTAGTAGTAGTAGTAGTAGTAATACTAGCTGTAATTGTAGTAGTAGGGCTTTATTAGAGTGAAAATATATTTTACAGATAATATTTACTAATGGCGTACTGGCAGCAAACGTACCTGTTTTTGACAGTCTGTATCGAAACATCTATGTCCTATAATGGTATACACCAAACCAAAACATAGGATGACATTACAATTAAATTAACTAATTTTAAAAAAATATTCTAAATAGTAACATTATTATTAATATTCTGTAGTAGCCATAATAATTGTTTATATATCATTTATTCACAAATGAATGTTATTCTTATATTCTGCATCCTGTCCAGATATCTGAGTACGTGCGAAAGAAGTATAAGATTCGAAAAGACATGCAAGATAAAAATAATATGCATAAGTAAGTATTACTTTGCAATAATCTAATATAATTTGTATGGAAATTCGAACATTTAAAGCGTTTTAATATAATAATACTAATACTTATAATAATAATAATATTATTACTATTATTGTTATTAGTATTATTATTGCACCTCATTTTCAAGACCACGTGGGGAAAGAACATGATACGTTAAAAAACCAAGAATTGAGAAAACTTAATTTAAATGTTTCAACAATCTTAGTATTTCTCTCAGCTTATGAAAAATTTAAATGAACGATTTCATAAGGGCGTTCCTGTTTTTTTTAATGTTTATCTCTACCAAATTAATTACATCCAATCCAGAGCTAAGTAAACTAAACACAGCTAGTTTTAAAAAGCAATCAAATTAATTATTTTAAATTAATTAATTAAGTGAAAAAATTAATCATTTGAACATTTTAAAATAATAAATATGAAGCACCTATTTTTGCTTATTATTATAACCTAATTAATTTCTTCTGTGTTATTGGTTTTAATCCATCACATTATATGGTTTATATTATTTTATGTATATCATTGTCCATTGCAATAATTCTTTGCTAGAATAAGTTTTGCTCCAAATACATTATTATTATTTTTTATTTGTACGTGTTAATTTATGTAAAAATGAAACTGGCCCCTGATTTTAAATGTATATACTCTATTTGTATTATTCGTGTAACTAAAACTGCGCCCAAGCACGAGCATTTGTTCATTCGGGTGCCAATACTATAAATAACATTTATTTGTAAGTAAAATGTATTCTTATTCTTAAAAAAAATGAAATGTTCATAAAATTTGCACCAGATATCAGGATTATCTCCATTATCGTTATTTTACGATATTCCTTGTGTTTCCCGCGTGGTATTCAATTAATTTCTTGTTAGTTCTCTCCGATTTCTATTTAGAGCCATACTTACTTACTTACTTACTCACTGGCACTATCGAACCCGTAGGTTCATGGCCGCGCGGACATAAGCTCTCCATACATCCCTATCCTGAGCTAATGTTTTCCAATCATTCCCTGTATAATCTACTTCCCTCAAATCATAGTTAATGTTATTCTCCCACCTCATTCTTGGTCTACCAACTGGGCGTTTTCCCTCTGGCTTTTCTACAAGAAGCTTCCATGCAAGTCTTTCATTTCCCATACGTGCAACATGTCCTGCCCAACGCAGTCTACGAAACATAACTGCTCTTATTATATCTGGCTTCCTATAAAGACCATGTAGTTCATTGTTATGTAGTCTTCTCCATTCACCTGTCTGTTCATCTCTCTTTGGTCCAAAACATTTTCCTAAGTACTTTATTCTGAAATACTTGAAATCTCCTTTCCTCTCTTAAAGTAAGAGTCCATGTTTCGCACCCATATAATATAACTGGTAGAATAATAGTTTTATATATTTTCAGTTTAACGTTTTTTGAAAGGAGTTGGGACATCAAGAGTCTCTGCAATGCATAATAGCATGCATTTCCAGAATTGAGCCTATGCTTAATTTCTTTGTGCATCTCATTCCTATTTGTGATCCTTGTTCCTAGGTATTTGGATTCAGCCACTTCCTCAAAATTTCCCTCATTTGTCATTTGCTGTCCATTTCCATTAGAGCCATACATACTTAAATTACTTTCATGATTCAATAACCAAAATTGTATATTATTCCGTGTATTAAGGTATAATCGATCACGAGACAGACTAAGTATTACGATTGTTGGAAATACTTTACCACATGTGACAAGAATATTGTTTCTAAGTTTCAACAATACACATGCGCCAAAAGACGCGAAGTGGTTTTACACAATGGAATCACGGGATGCAGCCAACATATACACGATATTTGAACTCTGTGGCCTTCTCTTCCACTCACCAGGACAAGAATATTACATCAGAATATAACATTCTCAATTAACTCAAATATTAAATACTAAATAAAAAATTAATCACAAAGATAATATCTATTGTATTACGATCTTGGTGGAGTGGCATGCGTGCTTAAATGATCCTGAGAGCTATGCCGGCGGTAGCATTGCTGCCGATAGGGTTACCCATGCCGGACTGGTCGAAGGTGATAAGCCAGACGAAAAAAGTACCTTGGTCGAAAGAGTGACGATCTTTCACCGTAAAAATACAACTGTCAAGAAATGCGGACATGGGTTCATCTGGGGTAAAATTATCCGGAGGTCAAATAGTCCCCCATTCGGTTCTCCGGGCGGGGACTACTTCAGGGAACCCATGCCAAAGGCTCAAACACAGGGACATGTTCCTAGGAACATGGAATATTAGGACTTTATACAATAGCGGGGCACTAGAGATATTAACGCGGGAATTAGATAAATCGCCCTTGGATATAGTCGCTTTACAGGAAGTTAGGTGGCCAGGAGAAGGTAGTCAAGAATCAGGAAGCTTTGCGTTATACTACGGGGGTGCAGAAAGACCTGCATTTGAAACGGGTTTTTTAGTCAGAAGGAGGATCCTATCCGCTATCCGAGATATTAAGTTTGTTAGTGATAGGATATCATACATAATTCTAAAGGGTAAACGACACGATTTTATAATTGTAAATGTACATGCCCCCACAGAAGATAAAAATGACAAGATCAAGGATGAGTTCTATGAAGAATTAGAATGCTTATTTGATAGCCTTTCACGATATCATTTGAAAATTGTCTTAGAAGATTTTAATGCAAAAGTGGGGCGGGAATATATATTCAAACCAACAACAGGCAAATTCAGTCTTCATGAAGATAGTAACGACAACGGGGTTAGATTAATCACCTTTGCCACATCAAAGAATCTCATTGTTAAGAGCACAACTTTTCAACATAAGGATATTCATAAATACACCTGGACGTCTCCAGATGGAGAAACTCGGAACCAGATAGATCATGTATTAGTGGATAAACGCTGGCACAGTAGCATCATCGATGTTAGATCAGTTATAGGGACAGACTGCAATTCGGATCATCATCTGGTCAGGGTGAAAATCAGACAACGGCTATCGCTTATGAGAGGAACAAACGCTAAAGATGATTCTGTAAAGTTTGAATTAAAAAACTTGAAAAATGATGAAATGCGGCAAGAATACCAAATCAAAATTGCTAATAGATTTGAAGTACTGGAATCTTCAGATGACAATGTGGCAAACGACGAAGAAACTGATATAAATAAATAATGGGAGGCTATAAGAGATACTATTAAAGTGTCAGCATTAGAAAGTATTGGTTGTTTAAAAAAGAGGCAAAACAAGAAATGGTTTGATGAGGAATGTGCCGACATTGTAAAGGAAAGAAAGATAGCAAAAATTAAATGTTTACACGAGCCAAATGACGTAAATTTGGAGCAATTGGGTAGTATTAGACGGGAAACCACCAAGTTACTAAAGAGTAAAAAGAGGGAATATTTGAGAGAGAGGATTGATGATCTTGAAATGAATGCAAAAAATAGGAACATTAGAGAATTATATCAGAGAATTAGTATAGAGAAGAAAGGGTTTCAGGCTAGAACAAACATAATTCGGAATGAAAATGGGGATATGATTGCAGATTCCAGGACTATATTAAATAGATGGAAAAGTTACTTTAATCAGCTATTAAATGTACATACAGAACAGGACATTGAGGAGGATAATTTACAGACAGCAGAAATCCTAGTCGCAGAACCGAATGCATTAGAGGTTGAAATGGCGATTGAAAAATTGAAGATGTATAAAGAATCAGGTTCAGATGAGATCCCAGCAGAACTGATAAAATCAGGGGGAGATAAATTGATGGACAAGATACGCTGCTTGCTTAGTATGATTTGGGAAAAAGAAGCTGTTCCAGATGAATGGAAATAATAAATTATAACAAAGGAGATAAAACTGATTGCAACAACTACAGGGGCATCTCATTACTTTTAACTTCGTACAAAATTCTAACAAATATATTAGTAAGCAGACTTACTCCCTATATTGATGACATTCTAGGAGATCATCAATGTCATTTAGAAGAAACAGGTCTACAACAGATCAGATTTTTAGTATAACACAGATTTTAGAAAAGAAATGGGAATATAATGGTACTGTACATCAACTATACGTAGATTTCAAGAAAGCATATGATTCAATTAAGAGGGAGAAGTTATATAGTATCCTGCTGGAGTTCGGAATTCCTAAAAAGTTAGTTAGACTTATACGAATGTGTCTAAATGGCACAAAGAGTAGGGTGCGTGTAGGTAAAGAGTTTTCGGACACTTTTGAAATCCAGAATGGGTTGAAGCAAGGAGATGCACTATCTCCTCTACTATTTAATTTTGTACTAGAACATGCCATTAAATCTTTAGAGAATGAGGAAGGCTTACAACTGAATGATATTAATAAACTGTTAGTTTATGCTGATGATGTAGTATTGTTGGCCGATAGTGAGGAGATACTAAAGGACATTACGTACACACTATTGAGTAACACTAAGAACTTAGGACTGGAATTAAATATCAATAAAACTAAATATATGTTTACACGTAGAAATACATTATATAATGGAAATGGACAGCTAATGACAAATGAGGGAAATTTTGAGGAAGTGGATGAATTTAAATACCATGGATCAATAATCACAAATAGGAATGAGATGCACAAAGAAATTAAACATAGGCTCAATTCTGGAAATGCGTGCTATTATGCATTGCGGAGACTCTTGATGTCCCAACTCCTTTCAAAAAACGTTAAACTGAAAATATATAAAACTATTATTCTACCAGTTATATTATATGGGTGCGAAACATGGACTCTTACTTTAAGAGAGGAAAGGAGATTACAAGTATTTCAGAATAAAGTACTTAGGAAAATGTTTTGGACCAAAGAGAGATGAACAGACAGGTGAATGGAGAAGACTACATAACAATGAACTACATGGTCTTTATAGGAAGCCAGATATAATAAGAGCAGTTAAGTTTCGTAGACTGCGTTGGGCAGGACATGTTGCACGTATGGGAAATGAAAGACTTGCATGGAAGCTTCTTGTAGAAAAGCCAGAGGGAAAACGCCCAGTTGGTAGACCAAGAATGAGGTGGGAGAATAACATTAACTATGATTTGAGGGAAGTAGATTATACAGGGAATGATTGGAAAACATTAGCTCAGGATAGGGATGTATGGAGAGCTTATGTCCGCGCGGCCATGAACCTACGGGTTCGATAGTGCCAGTGAGTAAGTAATTATAATGCAACCAGTTAATTTTAATTAAAATTAAGACTAAAACTAATAATAAAATGTATACAAACAAGACATATTAAATTGTCCCGGTCTAATGTATATAAAAACAAAGAAAAATAATGAGATATAGAAAACTAATTTTACGACTATACAATATTTAAAACAAATAAAAGAAAATATTTGCTAATCTTAATATTATTTTCATAAATAATTAAATTTATGAATTGTTAAAAGAATACTATCAGCTTGGTGTATAAGTTAGTTTGTTATTAAATAATTCTGTAGTTTGTTTTTGAAGGATGTTATAGTTTGACAGTCTCTGATATAGGGCGGAAAGGAATTCCATGTTTTGGTAAGTGAGACCGTAAAAGATAATGAATAATATACAGTGTGATGAGCAGGGATATAAAGGACAATGTGCTGATGGGATCGAGTGTCAAGATTATGTGTGTCGGATAGTCTTATGAAGCGGCATACAAATAAAGTAATTTAAAAAGTCATGTCAAATGTTGTAAAGTTTAGCTGGATTGTTATTTAGTATTTTGATATTAAATAGGCCTAGGCCTTCTGAGTGTGTTAGTAGGATGAGTATTTTATATATCCTACAATAGATAACAATTGCTATGGGATTATCTCTCTCTCTCTCTCTCTCTCTCTCTCTCTCTCTCTCTCTCACACACACACACACACACACACACACACCCCTCAGTCTCCCACTCTTCACCCCTCTCTTCCTTTGGTTGACTGGTTTTCAGATTTCATGATTTCAAAATATGGTAATATTATCAAAACAGGATATGAACATTTGTTTTGTCAACATTGAAGCCAGCTGATGTGGCTGAGGGAAATAAAATATGAAAGCCAGTTATCGTATCTGGAAAAGTCATCCCCCCCGTGGGCGGTGATAGAAGGTAAATAATGTAGCATAACACTGATGTATAAGTCACAGTTTGGTGTCTGTTCGCTCGATCAAATTGTCAGTAAGAAACATCATCTTGTGTCGTTAAGAAGTGCGAACAAAATGCAAGGAGAAAAAAAAAAGCATGGTAGCATTGTCGCCGAGAGGAGATGGAAACCACACTCTCCACCAGATGATTTATCATGTCCAGACCCGTCCGAGCATCCTTCACGCCCTTCATCCCTTCTCGCAAGAAAGGGACAGAAACAGGTGTCGGAACCTAAATTGTTTTCCGTTAGCTGTCTCCTGTAATAACAACCTCCTACATAAAAAAGTGTGAGAGATTGAAAGTGTTAAATGTGCTTGGTTGAGTTTGAAAGACAACCCATTTGATCTCTTTGACCGAATATACTTGAAAGGGGTCAAGTGAGATAAATTTCATCAAATATTTTTGTTGTCACTTGTAATATTAATTTACTTTGACTATTTACCTCATGCCCCAAATGGGATTCAATGATCAATCACATTTAAACGATTTTTTAATTACAACCAATCACAGTCGTGTTTCATCTCGAATTTAACAACTGAAGTTTATCATAAGTAATGCCACGAGTGATTTCCAAATTATCGATAAATTCACGACTCGCGATGAGGAGTGAATTTATCTAGATAATTTGGAAATCAAGAGTGACATTTATTAGGACTATTTAACGAATAAAATTAAGCTGTTTACTCACAATTCATTATTTAAATATAGTTATTTTAAAATATTTATATATTTAATGTAAACGGCGATGTTTTAAAACAACTGAGAAACGATTTGTACGCTTCATTTGCTTCTTTTGTTTGTCACTGCAACCAGATCATATTATTTATTGCCAAAGAAATGCAATATTGTAAGAATGCACTGTAGCGGAGAAAAAATGAAACACATCAAACTGTATATTAATTCATTTCTGATGTCCTATGATGTAAATATAATTATATTTTTCTGGAATGTTATTACCTGGGAAAAAATACATTTAAGAAAGTGCAAACAGTGGTTTCTTTTTTTGGTGGTATAATCAATTGCTACAAAGTTTTTATATTAACTTCCGCATGCGCTATGTGTTGACATTCATGCACTATATATACAATCTGGTAGCCGTATTTGTTAAAGAGGAGGTGCTTTCTTTATTATGATAAACTTTAGTTGGTAAATTCTAGGCGAAACACGACTGTGATTGGTTGTAAATACAGAAATCATTGAAACGTGATTGGTCATTGACTCCCATTTGGGGCATGAGTTAAATAGTCAACGGAAATGTATCATATTAAAGAAAGTTACTCCTTTTTAACATTCTGAATAGGTCATAACATTATTTTTTTGCAGTGACTGACTCTCCAAGAAATACGTCTACCAGTTTGTATATATAGTGCCATGGATGTCAGCAGATAGCGCATGCGGGAGATAATATAAAAACATTTGTAGCAATTGATTATACCATTAAAAAAATAAGCCACTGTTTGCACTTTCTTAAACGAATTATTTTCCAGGAAATGACGTTGTAGAAACATATAATTGACATATTTACATCATAGGACATCAGAAATAAATTAATACCTATAATGTTGGTTATAAATTTCTCCACTGGGGTGCATTCTTATAATATTGCGATCCTTTGGCAATAAATAATATGATCTGGTTGCAGTGATGAACAAGCATAACAATCGTTTCTCATTTGTTTCCAAACATCGTTTCTCAATTGTTTTCGAACATCGCCGTTTACATTAAATACATAAATATTTTAAAATAACTAAAGTTAAATAATGATTTGTGGAGTGAATAGCTTAATTTTATTCGTTAAATGGTCCTAACAAATGCCACGGTTGATTTCTAAATTCTCTAAATAAATTCACTCCTTACTTCGTGAGTCGTGAATTTATGGATAATTTGAAAATCACTCGTGGCATTACTTAAGATTATTATTTATAAGATTCTTGCTTATTCTTCATTATTGTATTTTCATTTATAGTAATATACTCTTCCGTCTCGTAGAGAAACTTAGGAAGAAATAAAACCACATTAATTTAGTTGCACATTTGTTTTCGAATAGATGTCATCAAGTGGTCTGGAGTCATCGTTCTGACTCATACCAATCTCCTGGGGCGACAGGCCTACAAGGCCCTTAGCCTATCAGCCAGCTGCTGGCCTCATATCCACATGTGTTAATCACATAGGTAGATGATCATCCAACCAGTATTGGGGTGACATGTGGTCAGCATGTCGAGTCCCCCAGCCGTTATAGCTGATTTTCTCAACCTGGAGCCGCTACTTATTGTAGCTACCCAAATGCCTCACGATGCTGGGTGGGCACCGGTCCCATACTGACTGATACCAACAACTAGTAAATTATTACAAAGATGGTAACGTTCGGTAAATTTTGCACAAGAGGCCATTTTATTCAGGTTGCGGTTCCTTTACGAGTCTGAAATCTTCAGACTAGGGATTCCCGGTTAAAAGTCCCTCCCGGAGGACCTGTCCCTTGGAAAATCATCGACCGCGGCCGGGTTAGAACCCTCGACCTTGGGACTAGAGACAAGGAACATATCCAGTAGACCGTCGCGGCCAAGTATTTTCATTTGTTCTTTTCCAATTATTTGAGTACATTTAAGGAATTTGTCTTCCGTGTAACTGGTAACGTTTCACTTTATATCTTCCTTTAAGAAAGGCACAGAAAACAGGTGTAGGAATCTAAATTGTTATCCGGTATCTCTCTCCTGTAATAACAAACCACTACATAATAAATCTGGGAGATTAAAGGTGTTGAATGTGCTTTTTCTTTAATTTTAAAGATAACTTTGAAGAAAAAAAAGATCTCTTTGACCATAAACAGTAGTTGAAAGAGATCAACTGAGATAAATTTCATCGAAGATTTCTGTGGTCAATTTTAATATTTATTAGTTTTGATTATTTTTGTAATAATTAAAGTGAACTTTTATGAGATTCATGATGTGTTCCGTTGAGGTATTATTCAAAATTAATATAAAATTATGGAATATTCACCTGAAAGGTCCGTCTCCTCAACGTAATTAAACATTTAACTGTAGCGCTTTCGGGACTTGTCCCATCATCGGCAGGATTCAAACTGGTGTTTCACTGAAAATCTGCTAGAGGGGGTTGCATGTATTGGGTTCGTTTTCGTTTATCAGGCTGTCGTTGTTGTGAGCTGCTTTAATTTTGAATAATTAAAGTGCTCAAGAATCTTCCTTGATAAAAGCTCTCTCTTCATTGTCATGTTTTCTAATTCTTGGCATAACATTTAATGATATTTTCTTTCCTCGTAACTAGCGACTTTTCACTTTGCCTCTCTTTAAATATATTTAATATTGTTCTTCCCAATCTGTTGTATATTCATTTGAATACGGCCATATCTTGTTTTAGTGTCGATATACCAGCTTATTATAGAATTTTGATAATCCGATTCATAATTTGCGTTTATTGTTTTATCTGTTGACAGCACATGTCATCAATTACATCTACGAGCAAATAAGGTAACTAAATATTAACTTGGTCAAGTAACTTCTTACAAAGGAGAGGTTATGTCTCAACAATGGGCTACGCCATTATATATATTAAGAACCCACACAGTACACTTTATTAAATTTCAAGACTTCATATAAATGTTATATTTAAATTTCATGAGGGCTTCCTCTATCTGCTATATGGCAAAGTTAAATCGGATGTAGGAAAATAAACTATTCTATTACTATATTGATATAATCATGTTAGGCCGTGTTTTTAGTCACTAATAATTTTTTTTTCTTAAGTTCTAAAGAAGAAAATATGTTAAAATATTAACCTCTAAAAGTAAAAATATGAATATCTTCCTTAAAGTATCATTCATTTGTTAGATTTAAGTAAGTCATCGTCGATAGCATAAATATCAATTTTGAACCTCGGGTTCCCTCCAAACCATCTTTTAGGCTAGTCTATCCCTGCCAACTAATCAACACCAGGACGCAGTCTCTGACAAAATGTCGGGGAAATACAAGCCTCGAGACCACGGCCAACAGCCCGGAATTCTTCTACAAGATTATCATACTAACTCCGGCCGTGGAAGCCTAAGTCAATATATTACTCTTCATATTTTTTTATGTCTATATATTCTTTGCTGGTGTCCTGCCCATCGTAATCTAGACCCTTTAATTGATGTTATAACATCAAGAGACTTGAATAACAGAGTGTTCATATTTGTGTCTTATCCGACTCTCCCTCCGAAGACATATATGACCACATAATTTTCTGAGTATTTTGATTAAAAAATCTTCAGTGTTATTATATCACTCCCTGACGTTACCAGGTTTCTCTATCACTGGTTTTATAAATTATGTAGGCCTATATGAATTACATTTTGCTAACTTTGTAACAAATTTTGATTTAAAATATATTGCATTATAAAAAAACAGTATTACTTTGTTAATTTCTTCACTTGTATTATCATCATCTGCATTCATGGATTAGGTCTGTTGACCCGTTCCGACTTCAGCCCATCTCTTTCTAGATCTGCCCACATCTCGGGTGCCTTTAGGTTTGTATTTTGTTATTTGTTTTGGATATCTATCTTCATTCATTCTGTCTATGTGTTGCTTCCATTTTTGTCTATATGTATCTATTTTATCAGTTAAGCAAATATTTCAAGTTCTTGTCATATTTATGTGTTCTTGATTCTGTCTTCCTTAGTGAACCCTTTAACAGATCTCAAAAATTTCATTTCTGCCGCCGTTATCCTACGTAGATCTTGTTGTTTATGTATCCAGGCTTCTGAACCATAGAGCAGTACCGGTACTGCCAACGTTTTGTAAAATTTCAATTTGGTCTCTCTTGTTGTTTTGTTATTTAGTGATCGTTTTATCGTACCACATATTCCCTGGAATTTTGCTATTTTATTAGTCATATCATTATCATAATTAAATGAAATGTCACATCCCAGAAAATTGAGATGGTTCACCTGTTCTATGATTTTGTTTCCTATTACTATTTTGGATCTGATTTGATTTCTCCCTTGGAATGTCATTACCTTAGTTTTTTCTATGGATATTTTGAGATTATATTGTTCACATATATTATGTAGTTTAAAAATATTCCTTTGAAGCTCGTCTTCCGTATTTGCTATTATTACCTGGTCATCAGCGTATAATGATGTTTTCAAGTAGTGTGTTTTATCTAATTTTATTCATTTATTTGTTTCTTCGTTCCATTTTTATATTATATCATTGATGTATAGGTTAAACAAAACTGGAGAGATACTGCATCCTTGTTTAACTCCTTGATTAGTATGAATTTTATTTTTACTTACTTCATTTATAGTTTTTATAACAAAATTTGTGTTCCAGTACAAACTCTTTATAGCTGCTATTAAGTGTTTCGGAAT
This sequence comes from Diploptera punctata, assembly GCA_030220185.1. NCBI lineage: Eukaryota > Metazoa > Arthropoda > Insecta > Blattodea > Blaberidae > Diploptera > Diploptera punctata. The sequence goes on along the minus strand of JASPKZ010008365.1, from coordinate 4,352,104 downwards.
TCCTTTTTCTTTTAAAATTGTCCACTTGTATTATAAAAGTAATAAATTAGTTAAATAACAAAATAAATTAGAAACCAGAATCGTAACCATGAGCTTTTAGTCTTAAATATATAGAATTATAATATATGAAGACTGAAATATTATTTCATTGTTTATAAATATTTATTATATTACGCTTAATATTGAAACTGTAAAGGCCTATAGAAATGTTTATAAAAAGCTTAAAATATGATCCAGAAGCCGATGATCAATTTAAGAAATGGATTTTTTTTAAATTTAATTAAACATCCCAAATAAAATATCCGGTTATCATACCTTTGCTACATTCTACTTTATTTAAAAATATGGGAACTTACCCGTACCTTGGAATGATGACAGACGAAAGGTTATCTTGTTCCTAAAATTGAAAGAAAAAAAAACGATGAGAATGAAAAGTTCAAAACAAACATTCTACTTTAACATTATAGCCTATACAATTATCATACATACATTTCCAGTTTTATTTCATTATTATTTTGATAAGGTACAGTATATTAGAGTGGAATAAAACAATGCTACTACTAAACATATAGTCGTAAGTGGAACTATCGATGTAATATATATATATATATATATGTGTGTGTGTTATATTGCAAACTTACGCGGATATAAGGATAAATATGAAAGTTTTCTTGGGTTTTCATTATTCCTTGATAATGACATGTGGGATCATGCCGAAACGTCGGAATCAGTGGCCAGAGGCCGAACTTGAATCCAAGACGCGGAAAACCCAAGAAAATTTTCATATTCATATATATAACAACTCTCAAACTAACATTAAATTCTACCAATATAAAAACTCACTTAAAATACAAGTTTTAGATATTAATGTAGTAATTAAAACCTGTGACAACTCTAGAAAAAAAACTTATATAAATTAAAAATGGCCTATAACGCTAAAAGTCAAAACATGGGCCTAGTTGTTGTACAGTCGCATTTATTCCCACTTTTTTTTTTTCAAAAATACGTATTACACTAAAAGTCTTATATATTGTAGGCCATCCACAATGATGACACCTTGTACTAAGATTGGAATGTCTGATTTCAATAGAAATGTATTCCAGTAATGGGATATTATATAAAATATATATCGGTACCATACTATAACGAGATTTCAATAGAAAATTACTCGTGTCTCTAGGAAGAAGATTGTGCTAACATTTTGTTAAAACTGTATAATTGAAAAAGCCCCTTACTTCAATAGAAATGGTACCGAGGTCTTTAAATGGCTAAACATGTAGGGGTTTCCTTACGTGGACCATAAGCTCATATCGCTATATAGAAAAGTGTTCCTGTAGTACCTTGTTCTTTAATACAAATTATTATTCATTGCAAACTTTTTAAAATAGTAACAGGTTTTTTAGAGAGAGCTTACTGATGATAAGCCTGTCGGCCACTTTTTTCAATCTGTATATAAGTCACTAGAGTTAAAGAAAGCGAATTGATTGGTACAAGGAACTTTAGCTAATCCCAATTTCTTTATTGTCCACAAATTATTTCATAACTGAAATGAAAATTTTTACAATAATTTAAACATAATAAGAATATAACTGGAAAAATTTAACATTATATATCAGAGATCTAATCTTCTTCTACTTCTTAAACATGATTTGTAGGTTTTTCATCCTGTTTATTTCCAAAATCACTCCTCGGAGGAAGACGTATTGGATGTGCATTCACTGTCTATCCATCTCTTGCCTGGTCTTTCTCCCGTCCATAGGTCTATCTTCGTTAGCTCTTTTTGTAAGTCTGTTTTCTTCCATTCTTTCTATATGACCCTTCCAATATCTTCGTCTATCTATAATAAATTAGGTTATGTCTTGAATATGACATTTGTCCCCAATTTCTGTGTTGTGTATTTTATCTAATGATGTTCCGTCCACCGGTGTGGTCTCGAGGTAGCGTGCTGCCTTGTCACGCAGCGGGCCCGGGTTCTATTCCCGGTCGGGACATGCTCCTGTGTGAAGTTTTCTTCGGGGTTTTTCCTCACCTGTAAGACAAATATCAGGAAGCTTAGGGTTCAACGGTCCCCGACAAATCATCCTACCATCATCATCATCCTTATCATTATCATCATCATCCTTCACCGGTGTGGAAAACAACGGGAAGCTACCACACCTATAATTCCCTAGTAAAACTGCAAAGCATAGCATGAAAATGCTATGATTGCAGTGAAAGACCTGCCCTCGGGCAGAATTACTATGGTTGATGGATGGATGTTTTTGCCCTGAATAGTTCTTAAGATTTTCATTTCACATGTGCTTATTATTTGTTTAGCTTTTTGAGAGGTCTAATCGTAGATGGATATCTTATAGCCTTAATTATTCAAGGTAAATATCCCAACAATAATATAAAATTAGAAATATTGAGTATTATATGCCACCGTGCCACATGTGATCAGAGAACAAGTGACTGCTAGCCAGTGTGATAACACATGTTCACGTTCACGCTAGAGGCAATTGCCGACACGTTTAATCACTTATATGAGGATTCTATCCCAGGAGTTCACCTGCATTTGTATGTAAATTAGGGTGAGAACATGGGCAACTTATTGTGTTAGATGAGCAAGGTAGTGTTGGTTTGGGCAAGTTAAAGGTAAAGGTAAAGTAATCCCACTACAGGCCTCAGGAGACCCGTAGGGTAGTAGGAGGTTAAGGCTCCCACTTTTTCTAGACAATCGGCACATGATGTCAGCCGTGTTGTCAGCCCTGCGTGATGACCGCCTTTACCCCCAGAACAAGCGTCTGGTACTAATTCCCGTTAGAGGCTGAGTCGACCAAGTTAGGATCATAAAATAGGTGATATATTACACCACATTAGTTTAGCATTCACTTGTTTGTTAGAGAGTTTTCGTGATAAGTTGGCTACACTCTCTGATTAATGACCAATACATATTTTACATTAAAAATGGTGATCATAGGTTACTTGATTTTGTGGCATTTCTCACATAAAAAAAACAATATATATATATGAATAAGAAAGTTTTCTTGGGCTTTCCGCGTCTTGGATTCAAGTTCGGCCTGTGGCCTTATATATATTCCACCGCTGTGGTCTCGGGATAGCATGCTGCCTTGCCACGCAGCGGACCCGGGTTCGATCGCCAGTCGGGGCAGTTTTTCTGGGTGAGGTTTTTATCGGGGTTTTTCCTCACCTGTAAGACAAATGTCAGGAAATTTTTAAGGTCCAAACGGTCCCCGAAATCATCCTTCACCGGTGTGGAAAGCAACGGGAAGCTACCACACCTACAATTCCCTAGTAAAGCTGCAAGCATAGCATGAAAATGCTATGATTGCAGTGAAGGGCCTGCCTTTGGGCAGAATTACTATGGATGGATATATATATATATAAGGAAATTTTTCACATACTGCAACAATAAATCGTGTGTTTCCTTTTTTTATTTGAATTTTGAAAGTGGCATTATGGCATAGACTTTCCGAAAATTTAAATTTAATATGCAGGAGGTCTTAAATTGTTGTTTAGATAATGTGTTTAAAGAAATATAAGTTTTAAGTAAAAATTCATAAGTTTTAAATGAAAATCATCACAATGGTATTGCATTTATTTCAAAATGGAGCTGAGGAAGGAATATTTGTAAGGTCTTAATAAGTCAGATCTGGAATATCTAGGAGAATGTCCGGTTTTGTTGTTAAATGCAGAGAAATCCTAACAGTAAGACAGGGAGAAATATATCTGTTGCGAGCTGTTTGAGCAGAAATATTGCTGTCATTAAAACAAGAGCAACCAAACTGGGATTCGCGTCTCAACGTATCACAAACTTTGCTTATACAGCATGCCCAGGCATTTAAAGTTAAGCCATTTGCTGTTTAGCACTAGTAGAAGAAGGGTTGGAAGGGGGGTGTAGAGTACAACCATGCGGTTCCCCGATGACAACTCTGTGGGCCATAATCCCACTCTCTTAGTTGAAGGCAAGTTTAATCCTATACCGCAATCCCCAACGCTTTTCACTTTCCTTCCACTTTAAGTCCTGTACTTCCTCTACAACCTATACACCAACACCCCTTGCCATTTTCCCCTCATTCTAAAGTCTGTAAGTAAATCCACGCAACACGTCATAAGTATCTTGTTCCATCAAAGTTACAGCTAGTGTTAAACATACACGATTCGTTGACTGCTTATCGGCTCAATTGCTGAGTCATGAGGAAAGCAAATTCACGAGCCGTTTATGAGTTGCTAAATTCTCTATTTTCTCTAATTTAAATCCTGTTTAAGACGAACTATAATTCTAGGAACATAATGGAGATATTAGTCTAGCAATTCCCACGTCTTCAAAGAGAGTTCGTTATCTACCATTAAATAGTTTATCCTACAGTGGATTATTAATACACTTTGCTACGAATGTAAGATTAGGAAAACACTATATTCCCAAATAACGAAATTATGGAGATTATGGTAGTAAAAGATTCCGGGTTATGTGGCCGTGGTCTATAGCTGGCGTTTCTTCCAGACGTTTCTCCCTCAACTGCGGAGGGCATCTTCAGTGGTGGAGTCTACGACAGGGAAACAACAGCTTCTAGCGCTCGCCACTGAAGATGCCCTCCGCAGTTGAGGGAGAAACGTCTGGAAGAAACGCCAGTTATAGACCACGGCCACATAGCCCGGAATTCTTTTACTACCATGATTACCGGCCGTGAAAGCCTGCATTCCACTATGGAGATTATATTTGTGACGATAAAAATTAATGATCAAAATAAGATGTTAATGTGGTGTTAATTATACGACTGTCATATAGCAAATAACATTTGCTGAAAATGAACGAACTGAACAAATGTCCTTGGTTTCGTCAAATTAGTGTAATTAACTACATATACTTAAAAAATGTACTAATAACTGATGTGGGACTGCCAAAACCTCGATGGTATAACCAATTCTAGACTTCAGTTAAATATTGGAACGGACAGGTTTGATGACCTAACTAGTAATGTTTATGGTGATGAAATATATTACTATTATTATTATTATTATTATTATTAATTTTATTATTGTTATTATTATTGTTGTTATTATTACTGTTTATTACTGTTTATTATTATTACTATTATCATCATCATCATCATAGTACAATCACGAATTTAGGCCATTTGTTGACCTGTTTCGGCCTCAAGACAAAACACCATCCAGAAGTCTTTTGAGTGGACGTCCTGGTCTTCTTCTTCCTGCAGGTTGATATCTTAACATTAGTTTGGGTATTCTGTGATCTTCCATTCGATGAACATGTTGTATCCATCTTGACTTATAATCAGAAATTTTGTTTTCTAAAGATTCCATGTGTAATTCTTCTAAGATGTCTTCATTATTACTATTATTATTATTATTACTATTATTATTATTATTATTATTATTATTATTACATATCTGCCCTAAATGGAATAGTATGGGAGAAACAAATCTTCAAAGAAACAAAAAAAAACTATTTTTAATACAATAATCAGAAGCATTATTACCTATGGAGCTGATGTGTGGGCTTTAAATGCACAAATGAACAAAAAAATTACTCGCCACTGAAATGGACTACTGTAGAGGATAAAATCAGAAATTCATATATAAAAGAAAAAATGCAGGTACAATATTCAATATTAGTTTTTATAAAGAACAAACAATTAAATTGGTACGGACACATTAGAAGGATGAAAGAAGGAAGACTACCTAAGATAATCATGGATTGGGAACCACAGGGAAGGAAAAAGAAGGGTAGACCAAATATTACGTGGATTCAGGGAATCAATAAAACTAACACGGAATGGGAAATAGAAGAAGATGTATGGATGAACAGAGAAGAATGGAAAAATGTGTTGAAACAAATGTGTAGTTAACTGTAAACATGGGTACCGGAAAAATGTATATTCATTGTAAAAGCCGGAATAATAAAAAATTATTATTATTATTATTATTATTATTATTATTATTATTATTATTATTATTATTATTATTATTATTATTATTGAGGTTACTCAAGAACAGACCATAAAAGGAATTCTAAAATTCTCAAACAATTACAAACAGAATCAGTCATGGAATATGTACAAAAATCCAGAAACAACTGGAAATCTCACGTATGAAGAATGAGCAGAACAAGAATACCACGTCAAATCTTGAAATACCAGGCACCAGGCAAGAGATCTTTTGGGCAGGCCCTTCAAACTTTGGATTGAGACCGTAACAGACCACTAGGTCTATCACATGAAAGGAAGAAGAAGAAGAAGAATTGTGATCTAGAATATAATAAAAATAGTGATTTTCCTAAAATTTAATAATGGAACGAATTATTCAATTAATTAACTATTGAATTTCATGGAATAGGCCTAGACATTAAAAATTAACTTTCTTCTAAGATACATATTTTAGGTGATTTTGCCTCTAGTATCTTTGTATACAGGTGAATAAAACCCTACAGATAAATTTGTGTAACTTGTTCAGGGATGTTGAGTGAATTTTTTTATATAAGGTATCAATGGTCTCCAGTCACTTATCACTAGAAATGAAACCTCTCCTTCCAATGACGCGTGGTTGACTAATCCTCAACCAACTCTCTGTGAATTCTGAACAGCGGTCAGATGTAAACAAGATCTGGATTCAGACTTATAAACAAAGTATACTTCGGTGGAATATTAAAGTTACGCACTGACTGTTCAGAAAATGTTAAGTGAAATATAACTAATCTAAAGTGGTTACTCAAAACTATTGCTGTAACCAAACGGCAGAGAAAACTGTTCTAACTTCTTTCCCTCTAACATAATTTACAATCAAGTCGCATCAAGCATACGCTGGTATCGTGTTTATGAAGGGATTGTTCCATCTATATTTATTACAGAGTAAAATTTGTTGTTATTTCAGGCATGTAATCCTTTTGACTGTAAGATGGGTTCCGATAGATTACAAAGAAAAAAAAATTAATCAAATCACCAGCTGCAATAGGTACTGTAATAATCAAACTCCAATGCTATCAAGTATGAGATTTGTCCTTGTTTTGTTCTATTACTCGTGTAATGTGTATTGTTTATATTTCAGTTTATGCATTTACAGTGCCTACTACAAGTGATGATTAATTAATTAAATTATATATTTTCATAAGTAATGCCACGAGTGATTTCCAAATTATCGATAAATTCACGACTCACGAAGTGATGAGTGAATTTATCTAGAAAATTTGGAAATCAAGAGTGGCATTTGTTAGGACTATTTAACGAATAAAATAAAGCTGTTTACTCACAAATCATTATTTAACTACAGTTATTTTAAAATATTTTTATATTTAATGTAAACGGCGATGTTTGAAAACTAATGAGAAACGATAGGTACGCTTCTACTGCTTATCACTGCAACCAGATCATACTATTTATTGCCAAAGGAACGCAATATTGTAAGAATGCTCTCTAGTGGAGAAATAATGAAACATCAAACTGTATATTAATTCATTTCTGATCATAGAGAACGAAGTTTCTGATGTCGTATGATGTAAATATGACAATTATATTTTTCTGGATTGTTACCTGGGAAAAAATACATTTAAGAAAGTGCAAACAGTGGTTTCTTTTTTTGGTGGTATAATCAATTGCTACAAATGTTTTTATATTAACTCCCGCATACGGCATGTTTTGAAATTCATGCACTATATATACAATCTGGTAGCCATATTTCTCGCAGGCTCAGTCACTGCAAAATAATGGTCAGACCTGTTCAGAATATTAAAAAGGAGGAGCTCTCTTTAATATGGTAATTATAACACTGATAAATATTTCGTGAAACACGACTCTGATTGGTTGTAAAACAGAAATCATTGAAACGTGATTGGTCATTGACTCCAATTTGGGCCATGAGTTAAATAGTCTTTCTAATATAACCGGTATCTATCTCATCTCAATTCACCTCATGTCTAACATAAAACAACACTTGGCCACTATCCCTGAACAACCAGAAAATTTTGTCTATGTATCTGAGTTCCAGACCATGTATGTCAGTAGGATATGAGTTCTAGTGCAGAGTTAATAACACTTTCATCTACTTTCAGAATTATTGTTAACATTCAAATAGATTTTGTAATTTAAACTGAATTAAAATTAATATCTGATTTTGATGCGTCAGGTTTTACAAACCATTGTTGACTGTACTTGCTTTAAGGTGGGACTTCTATTTAAATTTCTTTATTTATGTATATAACCACGGACCACTCAAAAATGACATCTATACGAAAATAAGTGTAACTAAATTAGTATGGTTCAAATTCTTCCTTGTAAGGGGAGAGCGCCTAAATCTCTGTAAAGGGAAGAACATTGGCTTACAATTTTTAATTTATGACGTTTGAGGTAAATACTGTTTAAGTTGTCATATTTTCCCTTTTATTTAAATTTATTAATAGGTGTTTAAATAAAATTATCCGAATTAACAGAAGCAAAGTTGACTTTATTTTCAACTGTTATGCTGTGCAGTAAAATTACGCTCTTAGCCTATCCCTATTAAATTGAATTTGGCTAACTTTATCTTCTTGTTCCATAAATAGGAGACAAACTGATAAATATTTTGAGCTATAAAATAAATATTTCCATTAAATAGGAACATAGCTAGTTTATATCACTGGCTAATACTTAACAGAAATAGGAATAGTGGCTTATAGATATTTAAAAAAATATAAGTATGCAAATTTTAAGAAAAACAGAAAAATGCACACTTTTCTAAAATTAATCACTTGAGATGTCCAATTTATTTTTAAAATAATTATAGTTTGTTCTTGCGATAAGACTACGTGATATTTGTTTTCAATATCCAAGCCTCATCTCTGAGATCATCTCAATTAGGAAATTTAATCTGAATGATAGCCAGCGACACCCGTTCAAGGAGGTTTTCCATGTCATTGTGCGGACAAAGAAGTATGTGCACGACCCATAGTTTAAAATCCCTTTCCCGACAAGACATGCACTAGTAAATTGTACCTATAAGGTGAGATATTAAACTAAATTAATGGAATGGAAACAGACTAGATAGCCAGCGAAATAATTCTAATTAATAAATTCCAAAAAAGTTTTAGCTTTTAAATTATTTGTATTTATTTATTTTATTTATTTATTTATTTAGCCTGGTGGAGTTAAGGCCATGTGGCCTTCTCTTCCACTCACCAGGGCTAACATATATTACATCAGAATATAACAATTACAATGAACTCTAATATTAAATACTAAATAAAAATTTGATCAAAAGGATAATATATATTATATTACGATCTATATTGCAACTAGTTAATGTTAGTTAAATTAACTCATCAGCGTGGGCATTTAAACATGGCGTTCCTTTCCCAGATGCAGAAGGACGTGTTAACACGCCTGGACTTTTAAATATACAAATGCAGATTGTCGTGTCATTTCGCGTTGGTACATCTATGATTTGAAGGTCTATAGGGAGTTTGTTAAACATTCTGGAGAACTTATTTTTTGTTGCTATGGTAGGCAAAACTCCCCTACTTTTGATAATTCGTAAAGCTTTATTTCAAAATATTTTATCTTATAATGAAATGCAACATTATATATAGAAGGACTAAAAAATTCGTGATTGGAACAACTTAATAGGGCTATAAATGAGAAGAAAAATTGATCATAAAATTATTTCAGTTACAACTTCACTAATATATATTAGTGAAGTTGTAAGTGAAATAATTTTTATGATGATCAATTTTTCTTCTAATTTATAGGCCTATTAATTTGTTCCAATCACGAATTTTTTAGTCCTTCTCTTTAATATACGGTCCGTTATTTATTATTTTTGATAATTGGTATTTAAATTAAAACGCCAATAATGAATTATACATTGTAAAAATATAAAAAAATTAATTGAAAATAAACAAATGTACTGCACAAATAACAATAAGAAAAACAATTTACCGTACTCTGTACTAATGTAAGTATCATAGGTATTAACAGTTCAAAGAAAAATATTTATATTAGTATAGAACATCGATTCATATATTTTTTTTAAATTCTTGGACACATTGTATTAAATATCACCTACTAGAACTGGAAGTAAACATCAATAAAATGGTCACTGATATAAATATATAATGGAAATGGATTGCTAAAAACAAGCGAAAAAAATTGTTGAAGTGGCTGAATTCAAACACGTGAGAATAATCAGAAATGAGTTGCATAAATATATTGAACTTAGCCTCAACTCTGGAAACCTACTATTTTATGTAAGTTATTAGAGGGACTCATACTATCCTTCTCTCTAAAAAAAAATTAATATAAAAATGTCTTCTTCTTCTTCCTTTCATGTGATGGACCTAGTGGTCTGTTACGGTCTCAATCCAATGTTTGAAGGGTCTGCCCAAAGATCTCTTGCCTGGTGACTGGTAATTTAAGATTTGACGTGGTATTATTGTTCTGCTCATTCTTCTTACTTGAGATTTCCAGTTGTTTCTGTATTTTTGTACATATTCCATGACTGATTCTGTTTGTAAGTCTTTGAGGATCTCAGAATTCCTTTTATAGTCTGTTCTTGAGTAACCTGCGTCTCATAAATTTCATTTCTGCCGCAGTTAGTCTTTGTTCATCTACACTGCGAATGAAAATATGTAGCTTTTATTAATCTAATTTCATTATATGGATGTGAAACAAGGTCCCTTACTTCACAGATACAGAAAAGTATAAGAATATTTAAGAATAAAGCCCTTAGGAATTTTTTTTTGGACCAAAGAGAGACGAACAGATGGATTAAAGGAGAATATTAAATAACCATGAGCTACATGATCTTTAAGGGTAATAAAAATATATAATAAAAAATAGTCTCGTAGAATGCGATGGTCAAGACATGTGGCATGATTAAGAATTAAAGAGGGTCATGGAAAATTCTTGTAGGAAAACCAGATGGATAGCGTCCAGTAGGTCGACCACGAATGAGATGGAAGAATAGCATTAACCATGATTAAAGAGAGATGAACTGAGGCAGTGATTGTAAAACGTTACGTATTGATAAATATATTTGTAGGGCTTATGTCCGCATGGCCATGAATTTCCGAGTTCGATAGTGCAATTAATTAGTATATATATATATATATATATATATATATATATATATATATATGTGTATATATAATGAAATCTTATTCACGGTTCCGTTATTCGCGTTTTCATTATTCGCGGGTTAAAAAATTGCGACACAGTTCCTGTATTCGCGGCTAAATTTTCTTTATTCGAAGGATCCAGTCGGTATATTAGATGGATAGGGTATCCTTTATTAACGCATCGACAACTTTTTTTTACTGCAGGCACGTGCCAAGGCGGCTTTTACAAAGAGCGACTCAAACCAAATGCACAAACAAATATCAAAGTAAAACAAACCGTATTGTCACTAAATCTTAAGTTGGTAACAACCGCCGACCCCCCGCCGTAATTCACCTGCCGCCATGTCTTTTAATAAATGCCCGCCTGCCACGATCATTCAACTTATCATTCGTTGCAATAATTTTGATTGAATAACGTGTGTCTCTTCTGGATTGTTCCCAATTTATAATGTCTAATAAAAGGAAAGAAAAATCAGTTCCGAAGCTGAAAAAATATAGTGTTGGCGCTTAAAGTAAAAATAGAAATGCTTCACCGTTTATGTGTTGGCGAGTCGTTTAAGCGGCAAAACAGGGAAAAAATTAAGTTCTTTAAGTCCTTGCCTAAACCTGACAATAATAATTAATATAAATTGTTCAAAATTTCTCATTAAATTGATTTTATTTTGATATTTATTTTATTTTATTAAGGGACCTTGGAACGTAACAATTGACTATTACAAAGATAAGTAACAATTATATAGTATAACTGTCACAGGATTGATGATCGAGGCAAGAGGAACTATATCAGGATTCTTAGCTAAATTTTGGAATTTCTTAGATTTGGATAGAGTGTATCTTTATAAAATTGTCATAGCTTCCATTAGAGGATTAATTCAATTTTAGGAAACCATCTTTACGAAATATCTACTTTATAGTATGTATACTACAATAAAAATTAGAAATTGTTTTAATGTATTTAAAAATGTATTTAATCAATTTCGAAAATTAATTGTCTGTATCACTTTGTCCTTGAGGCAATCCTCTAATGAGGAAAGTTGTATATAATTAAAAAAATGAAATATCACACAAAATTAAGAGAATTCCTAAAAACGACTCTCCTATTTTATATTACTTTATAATTCCGAAATGTTTTATGTATTTGAAGATACAACAATAATGTTAATACTGAAAGAGGAGAACTTCAGTTGGGAGGTGAAACATTTTAACTTTCTTTCTTTCCCCATGTGCTCGTATATATCCATAGTAAAGCGATTTCGTGTTCCGATCTATTCCTAAATTGTAATATATCGTCAAGTAATGCGGAAAAAATAAATGTTAACCATTTCCTTAGTGTTACACTTGAGAACAGTGTGAATATAAAACAATGCCATGAATATATAATCGAAAGGTTTTTTCCAAAGAGACCACTGAGGCCCATTAAAGGCCTAGGGTTTTATGTTCCTTTGACCAAATGCGGTTCGATAACCCATTCCCAACATAAAAACTGCGGAAGAGGATCTGGAAAATTTCACTATTCTTATTTTTTTAACACTCCCTCTATCCTGCTCATTCTCTTCGCCATCTCTTGCCTCCCTTATAAATCATTTATTCTTAGGCGCGCAATAACACTATGCAAACTGTCTGATTCATGATTTAAAGCTGCTCTTACGAATCTAGCAATAAGTTATGGATGCTTGGCCGAAATATAAGTTATACTACGTACAATATATTATCTTCCTTATATTTTCCTTTCGAGTTTACAGGAAATCAATAAATAATATGATTCAAATTCTAATCTAATGCATATAAATTAATGTTTGTTTGTTTGTTCCGCGGCCATACCGTTCATCCGATTGTGATTGAGTTTTTTGCAAACTTTTCAGGAGATTCCCGGGATGAATATAGGCTATAAGAGAGTTGTGATACTCAACTCCTACACCTTTAAAAATCACCCTTTGTAGTGAAAAACGTGAAAAATAATCCTTTTTGGTGCTTAAATGGCTCACGCTGCCTAAACCATAACAAATACACCAAAATAATGTACACAGAATTAAATATCTCAAAAACCTCTACAAAAAAGGCCCCGACAGCAATTGTTTATATTTTATGGATAACTCACAATAACCATTTTTGTCTTTCATTGATGTCAAAAAGATCGGGATGAATTAGATTCCCGGGCAAGCAGAGTAGCAGCACGGATAACTCGAAATAATGAATTTTGTCTTTCAGCTCATTTATGCCAAATACATCGGGATACCGTAGATTCCCGGGCAATGCCGGGTAATCAGCACGGGGTATTTAAAAATAATAACAATATACATTTATAAATATTTTTCATTTTACTTATTCAACTAAACGTAAAAACACATTACCATTTATTTAGGCGTAAGGGCGCACGCCGGGTATTAGCTAGTTATTAATAAAAATTGTAGCCCACCTTTGTGTTCTAATGGCAAAATCGTTGCCTTAAAATTAAGAGGCACTGGTTCGATTTTTTATTCGAGAATAGTTTGCTAAGTGAGGGGTTTTCGTCTTCTGTAGGAAAAGCTTTGTTAACGTCATGGATCAAATAGTACTAGAATAAATCTAACATCTTAATTATCCATTTAATATCCGCCTTTTTGATTTTTAAAGATCAAAGGTATTTGCTTTAAACATGTATTTCAATAATACAGGGTGGATTTTAATTACACCGACAAACTGCAGGGGACTGATTCCTGACTGGAAATGGAGGAAAAAAATGTCCTTTGAATAAGGGTCTATAAATGCATCGTTGCCATGGTAGATGGCACTGAAGAATGACATTATTCTCTCGGCTGTGTTGCGTAGCCTGCTAGATCACCGGACTTAAACGCCCCGGATTTTTACCTCTGGGAGCATCTGAAAAGCTTTGTGTATGCTGAACCAGTTCCTGATATGTTTACTCTTTAACAGCGTGTCCACGTTGCCTGTGACGCTATTCGGAGAGGCCGGAACATGCGAAAAAGTGACGCAATCCATGATATGAAGTGTGAACGCGTGCATTGCGTCCCATGGAGACCACTTTGAACATCTGTTGTGACTTGGATGCTATGTACTGTGTGCCGGGATGATTTGTTGTCGTTGCACGCACATCGTTCATTTCCGGACACATGTTTATATGACCATTTTTCCTTCATTTCCAGTCAGGAATCAGTCCCTGAAGTTTGTTGGTGTAATTACCGTTCTCCTGTGTATTTATTTATTTAGAGAGTAAAACGTAATTAGAGAGTATTTGTAAAGTAGAAGATATGGTGGCACTTAAAAAATTTCAGACTACTCAATTACGGAGATATCCTGTGCTAACGTTTTCCAATCATACTCTGTGTAATTCACCTCCCTGAAATCATGATTAATATTATTATCTCAATTAATTCTTGTCGTTTTCCCTCTGGTTTTCCAACAAAATGTTTTCATCTTGCGCTTTCATTTTCAATTTTTGCTACATGCCCTGCTCATCTGAGTCTAGTAGACTTAATTGTTCTTAATACATTTGGTTTCCCATAAATATAATGTAGTTCACTGTTATTTAATCTTCTCCATTCACCTGCCTGTTCGTCTGTCTTTGGTCCTAAAGTAATTTCAAAGAACTTTATTCTGAAATACTCGATAGGCTTTCCTATTCCTTAAAGAAACAGGCCGTATTTCGCACCCATATAACTGGAAGAATAACAGTTTTATATATTTTTAATTCAAATTCTTGTGAGCGAAGTTGGGATGACAATTCTCTATGTATTCTTCTTCTTCTTCCTTCCAAGCATTAGACCAAGGCCTGTTACGATCCTATAGAAAATTTTCCCTCCAGCGTTTCATAGGACGGCCCAGAGATCTTCGTGCTCTTGGTATATAATTATAAACAGCTTTGGGGACCCGATTTGAACTCATTCTTTCAAGATGGTGTTTCCAATTTAGTTGGTACTGTTTAATATATTCCAAAATTAGCGTAGTCTTGAATTCTTTTAAGATATCGATCCCATCTGGTGTAACCCGTTGTTCTGCGCATGGTATTTCATTTCACAAGCCGTTATTCCGATATCATGTTGTCTATTTAGTGTCCATGCTTCACTACCATAGGTCAACACTGGTCTAGCCAATGTGTTATATAAACGTAATCTGGTGTTTTTTTGTAATGTATAATAGCATATGTTTCCAGAGTTGAGTCCATGTTTAATTTTCTTTCTGCACTTTATTACATTTAGTAATTGTTGTTCCTAGGTATTTGAGGTTCGCCTCGTTTAATGCTAATTCCAAAAGAAGCAGATGTTAAATAACGTTTTAATAAAATATCCACCTGAGGCACGACGTAGCATAGTGGTTAAGGCATTGCGCTACAAGCCAGAAGGTCGAGTGTTCGTGTCCCGGTGAGGTCAGGATTTAAAAAAAAAACTGACCCAAACCTTCTGGCGGCACTGTGGCCCCGGAGTCGACTCGTCCTCTAACGGAAATGAGTACCAGACGCTTGTTCTGGAGGTAAAGACGGCCGTCACGCAGGGCTGACAACCCAGTCGACACCACGTGCCGATTGTCTAGAAAAAGTGGGAGACTTAACCTCCTACTACCCCTAGGGCCTTCTAGGTGGGATTACTTTCCTTAAAATATCCACCTAATGTAATGTCTTTCGAAATTACTCTGAATAATTTATTTTTATTCTTCTGATGTTTAATTGTGTTTGGCCATAATAATAAATATTTAAGGATACATGATGGAACCCTTATTTACGATATAAAGAATCACAGTGAGTTTTTACGAATGTATTGAGATATTTAAGCCGAGGCCGGAATTTCGACACAAATTCGTAAAAAATATTCAGTTCTTGCAGTGTGCATAATTTTATTGTCGAATGTAATGATTTTTAATAAACACAACATCAACATATACTGTACATAACCTATTCAACAACAGATACAAAAAGACGTCCTTAAAAAAATCCTCATCATTAACTTAATCGTGTGAAATGATCAGATTAATAGGACTATTTCAAGATAATAAAAAATGAAAGTAATAATATACAATACAATCCGAACAAAAGTTAATTATTGCCGGAAACAAAAGTTATGATTGTGTGTGTAATCAGCCATTTGCTTTAATACATATAACAATAGAACAATGAAAGTCTTGCCAATCAGTACTACCAATTGACAAAATTAAATGTAAATTTTATCAAAGCTATTAAAATATTTTTTATTTAGCCACAAATCGAAATAAGTATCGATTATATGAACTTATGGTTTTTCTCAGTCTAGGTTAAATCGATTGCTCTTCCTAGTTTATTTTTAAAATGTTCAAATGTTTTCTGTGAATTATTCATATACTTTTGAATAATCAGTCCTTTTTTTAATATTACAGTATATGCTACTATAAAGGTTCATTTTCTGACATTTCAATAAAATCACCATCATTATCATCCTCTTTCTCTTACCGTGTCATCCTTTCAGAAGGTTGATTCCAAATATGCTTCCATTCATCTATATTCTCCTATGCTTTTCTTCCTCTTCATTCTTCCCATTTGTATCTCCTTTATTATAAAATTTACTTCCCTTTGTTATTCTTCTTTACTGTGATCTTCATCATGGTCGTTTTCCTTGTACCTTGGTATTTAACTTCATCTGTATAGTTTTAACTTTTCCATTTTTTAAGTCGTCCAAATAATTTTAATCTATTTTTCTCTACCTATGTGTTTTTTCACCTTTAATATCTCTCTAATTTCATCTTATCATATCCTGCTTCATTTGTTTAATGTATTATTCCGGGTAGGAATTTTATTTCTTTAGCTTGATTTCAGCTCATGTGCAAGTCTCAGACTCATGTGTTCAATTCCATTGACGCAGCTTAACCTCTCGCCTTATATGTACCTTTATGTTTCCCTGAATGAGCGATTATTTCAATGTTATAGCCTCTTCCGAGACAACACAATATTAAGACGAAATATACCATTCACACACACATTCACTAAAAATGATTAATGTAATAATGATCATTATGAATGGCAGATGATATTCAAAGACCGTCTTGGCCCCAAAGTTTCTTGATATTTGTCTTACAGGTGGGGAAAAATCCAGAAAAAAAATCACTCAGGAAACTTGTCTCGACGGGGATCGACCCGAGCCCGCTGTGTTATTAGGGAGCAACGCTACCCCGAAACCATAGCTACGGACCAGATGCACGTGTTAAAACAATTAAATCTTATTAAGTGCTAAAAGGAGACTCAATATGAAATAAATTCCTTAAAATGATGTGTTCTTAATGTCATGCTCATAATCTTACTTTAGACAGAGAGATCAGGTCTTGCTTGGTTTAGGTTGGAGGAATAGAAAATACTAAAAAATAACGATGATTACGATATGCGAATATGTGCAATGAGCGGGAGCTTCGAAGACGAAATACATTCTTCCTCTTCTTCTTCCTTCCAAGTATTAGGCCAAGGCCTGTTACGATCCTATAGAAAATTTTCCCTCCAGCGTTTGAGGGAAATTCTCATATAAGACTTGAAAGCATAATAATAGTCCCTTCGATTGGTTGCTGGCCAAAGGAAGGCAAGACCAGTGATGGGGCTGCCATCTTATAGCCTCTGGTCAGGCTTTTCTGGAGAAGAAAAGAAAATAAAGGAAAGAAGAAATGGAAGAAAGTAAAGACTCCCTAGCCCTCGGATGCCCTAATAGTGTCGGGGTCGAAAAAAAACAAGAGTTAACCAAGAGAGGTTAGATAGTAAAGTTAAAAGAGTGCAAAACACAAGTAAGTGGAAGAAATGTTTTGCACAGCTTGGGCACCTTGTGGTCGCCATCCACATATCCCCTAGATCAGGACCCCTGAGGATACGAAATACATAAATTAAGAAAATGTAGCGATTTAGAATGTTAGAGATCAATTGTTACCGGAAATATTTCTAAATTCAAATCGTGAAAGATTGGCATACTATGAGTTAATAACAATACAGAAAATTTGATAAACGTGGGTAAATTTCTTGACAAAACGCAGAAAATGAGAATTACACTCATTCGTGAATAAATACATATGTATTGGAAGTGTAATATCTTTAATATTTAATAGTTTCACTTTAACCTAATTAATGTATAATATAACTTTATTTTTAACTACTATGTTTTTTGTTCTATTTTATGTTATCACACCTTGGAAAGAAGACGGCCACAAGTATAAAAAGTTTAGTTCCGAGTTATTAACAACTTTCTAATCCCCAGCGTGCGCTGCTACACCAAAATAAATGATAAAGTATTTTTTGCATTTATTTGAATAAGTAAAAGGAAAAATAAATATAAATTTATATGGTTATTATTTTTAGATACTCGTGCTGATTACCCGGCGTTGCCCGGGAATCTACGCATCCCGATGTACTTAGCATAAATGAGCTGAAAGACAAAATTCGTTATTTTGACTTATCCATAAAAGAATACCCGCCATGCGCTGCTATGCTTGCCCGGGAATCTACTTATCCCGATCTTCTTGGCATCAATGAAAGCCAAAATGGTTATTGTGAGTTATCCTTAAACGTTAGCATATGCTGTAGCGGACTTTTCTGTAGAGTTTTTTGAGATATTCAATTCTGTGTACAATACTTAAGTGTATTTGTTATGGTTTAGGCAGCGTTAGCCATTTAGGGGTAAAAAGGGCATTTTCGCTTTTTCACTACAAAGGATATTTTTAAGGGTGTAGGAGTTGAGTACCTCAACTCTATTATAGTCTATGTTCATCCCGGGAATCTCCTGAACATTTTGCAAAAAAAACACCATCACAATCGGATCAACGGTATGGCCGCACATAAAGTACGAATAAACAAACATTCATTTTTATATATTGAAGTTTTAAAAAAGGTATATATAGTACATTCAATTGTTGATATGGACACAATTATATCCTGCCTCCATTTTCTTGCACATGACTGGTGGCATAAAAAAAATAAATTTGTAACCATTTTATCTAAAAGATTGTAGTCTTAACTCAATTTATAACATTTTTACACTTATGGCCATCTTCTTCTCGAGATGCATTATTATTAGAAATTATTTTATTGATACTATCAACAGCACTTATGGATTGCTGCCCGTGCGACCCATGTTTGTAAATAACTCTTGTATGTATCTTACTTTTAGTCTAATAAAGTCTACTACCACTACATTAGACACTTGTAAAGTTCTAAGTTTCTAACTAATAATTATTTGCAACTAATCCACTACATATTCTCTGTTCTTCTCTTAGTTAACGTCGTAGATGGGGAAGTTCTCCACATTACCAAAGTCAGTCGGTTACACATGGGCGCATACCTCTGCATAGCGTCCAATGGAGTTCCGCCATCCATAAGCAAACGTGTATTGCTCAGAGTTCAGTGTAAGTATCCAATCGTCACACAGTTTTATTCGAGCGAGAAGTAAATTTGCTCTGCAATTACAAATTGGAATAATGCTTCTCTTATCCAACGTTCTCCAATGCTAACTTTACACTTTCAAATGAGTTGAACTAGAGGTACAACTTGAATATGTTACAGGAGCTTGGAATGTAGCTCCTAATCAATTAAAACTTTGCTAATTGACAGTGTATCTCCGTTGTTACAGTTCCGCCGATGTTGTCTATTCCTAATCAGTTGGAAGGAGCTTACATCGGCCAAGATGTTGCTCTCGAATGTCACACCGAGGCTTATCCTACGTCTATAAACTACTGGACCACGGAGAGAGGGGACATGATTGTCTCAGGTATGTTACTAAAACAGTTGTTATAATTATGATAAATTGTGCTCCAATGCCACCCATTGAACTTGTTTTGCTTCGGGTTATTATCAAATAAAAAAAAAGTAAAGTGATCCCACAACAGACCCGGAGGCCCTTGGGGTAGTAGGAGGTTAGGGCTCCCACTTTTTCTAGACAATCGGCACTTTATGTCAGCCGGGTTGTCAGCCCTGCGTGACGGCCGCCTTTACCCCCAGAACAAGTGTCTGGTACTCATTTATGTTAGAGGCTGAGTCGACCCCAGGGCCATAGTGCCGCCAGAGGGTTTGGATCAGTTTAAAAATCCTGACCCCAACGGGACTTGAACCCTCGACCCTCTGGCTTGTAGCTCAGTGCCTTAACCACTACGCTACGGCGTGCCCCCTATTATCAAATGTATAGGCATAAACACTTTTAGTAGGTTTACACCCAGCACAAAAACCTTACCTGGGAGTTACTTCAAAACAGTTTAAAAGCCTGCGCCATGTCACTCCCTTTATAGCTACCTACTAGCCAGTGACAGCGATAATCTCGGTATGATTTGAATCCTCAGAACGGATTTATTATTCTATTTATTAAAAAAATTTTCGGTACAAAGAATCATACACTCCAAGATCCGGCTGCAAGATTACTACGTTCATCGAGTGTATGAACAAAATCTATTTTTTTTTCATAAAATTGTGAATGTATGAAAACATTTTTACCGAGTTGCCTATTAAAATTCGGCCGGCAGTATGTTTAATTAAAATATTATTTATTTATTCGAAATAATTTGATTCACTTGTTATTAAAATAAATTATAATCCAGTTCACAGAAATCGATGTATAGAGCTTCAAAAGTTTTGGTTGCCATTGCACACTTGGCCGTAAACCTTCTCGCGGCTACAGCAGGCTGTGACACCAATCAGTAATAAAATGGCGGCAAGTACGTATTTATTGTTTTATATTGTCCCCTCGCAGCGGGAAGTAAAACTACTGTCCTTTATGCATACTGCGTACAATGTATATACAAAAATATATCCAAAAGGTAGTGTTAATATACATTATACGAAACAAATCACGTCATTTTAAATGAACTGAACTTTATTTGAAACAATATAAAACAATAAATACGTACTTACAATTTTATTACTGATTGGTGTAACAACCTGCTGTAGCCGCGAGGAGGTTTACGGCCAAGTGTGCAATTGCAACCAAAACTTTTCAAGCTCTATACATCGATTTATGTGAACTGGATTATAATTTATTTTAATAACAAGTGAATTTTATTATTTTGAATAAATAAATAATATTTTAATTAAACATACTCTTGGTCGAATTTTAATAGGCAACTCGCCAAAAATGTATTCAGATATTCACAATTTTATGAAAAAAATATATTTTGTTCATACACTCGATGAACGTAGTAATCTTGCAGCCGGATCTTGGACTAATAAGACAAGTGAATAGGGGAAATCATACAACAGTAAACTACATTGACCTTTGTGGGAACCAGATTAATAAATCAGTTAAATTGTGCATACTGCAGCAAGTGTAACGAATGGAGAATGAAATAGACGCATGGAAAACATTTGTTCGAAAATCTGAGGTTCTTAAAGAATGAGTTGGAAGAGTAGCATTAACCATAACATATTATCACTGAAAACCCAATCACTAAAAAAAATAAAATAAGTCGTCGACAACTTTAAAATTTTTGTTTCGTGTTGCATTTTGAGTGACAATAAATGTAACAGTTATCATCGCTAAAAAGATCCTGAATATAACATTAACGATGAATTGTGGAGGTAAATATTAAACAGGGAATGATCAGAGAATATCAGTTGAGAATATGGTGACCTGCGTCATAGTCAAGTGGTATAAGGAATACTGCCTTGACGCAGAGCTACGGAACATGCGCCGGTCACATTTCCCATGAAAAATGTTCTCATGGAATTTCGGCCAGCATGATACCAGCACTTTGAGGGTTTTAGGTACCGGTAATTAAAAAAAGTAGCGGCTCTTGCTTAAGTAACCAGCTATAACGGCTAGGGGATTCGAAATATGAATCATATGCCATCTAATACTTAGTAGTTTATCATTCATGTATATAAATGAAATATGTGGATGTGAGACCAGCAAGCCGACTTGTAGACCAAGAATCTTCTAGGTATGTCCCGTAATAGAGTTTAGTTTAGGTTGGTTTAGTAAGCATATACTGAGAGCGTATGTCCGCGCGGCCACGAATTTCCGGATTCGATAGTTCCGTTGAATTAGTTGATACTATATTTGAAGTTGTCGACCGCTGTGGTCTCAAGGTAGCGTGCAGCGGGCCAGGGTTCGATCCCCGGTCTGGCCAGTTTTTTTTGGGTGAGGTTTTTATCGGGGTTTTTCCTCACCTGTAAGACAAATGTCAGGAAAACTTTAAGGCCCAAACGGTCCCCGAAATCATATGGCCATCATCATCATCCTTATCATCAACCTTCACCGGTGTGGAAAGCAACGGGAAGCTACCACACCTACAATTCCCTAGTAAAAGTGCAAAGCATAGCTTGGAAATGCTATGATTGCAGTGAAAGACCTGCCCTCGGGCAGAATTGCTATGGATGGATGGATATTTGAAGTTGTCCCTTGCTATAGCCGAGTAGTTTGAGGCATTATATACCTTGCTGTAGAGTAGCAGGACTTGCGCTGGTTCTAGTCCCCAAGAGGGAAAACATTTTCTGAAGTAATTAATGCCTATATGTGCTAGGTATCACCCGAAATCATGAAGAATTTAGGTAGCTACAATAAGTACTAACTCAAGTATCAAAATTAGGCTAGTGTATTCAACATACTAACTACATATCGGTATCACAACCAAATTTTGCTGAATGATCGCCTACCTATGTAGGCC
The DNA here is from genome assembly GCA_030220185.1 of Diploptera punctata. Lineage (NCBI taxonomy): Eukaryota > Metazoa > Arthropoda > Insecta > Blattodea > Blaberidae > Diploptera > Diploptera punctata. Next base: position 4,329,417 of record JASPKZ010008365.1, on the reverse strand, counting down.
TAATTGTCACATGGGAATGTGAGGTTAACAGTCGACTGGTAGGCCAAGGACCTTCTAGATCCGTCGCGCAATGAAGTTAAGTTTAACTTATTAGGGATATTCGGATAGATTATCTCCGGATTCAATAGCAATATATTAATATATAATTAAAACATATAATTATAATTATTATACAATTAAAATATATAATTATTATATAATTAATATATCATTATTATTTTTTATTTACTTGTCGACTCTATATCGTGTAGCCTTTGTCTATCTATATCAAGTTGTTGGTAATTCATAATTGTTATTATGTGTATAATTTAACCCTAGTGAAGTAGAAGACAAGACCTTGTCACCACTAATAAATAATTATTAATATTTTTAAAACAATAAATTTATTAATATATTAGCTTCAAATTCTTCGAGAATATTTTTATCAAATATAAATATATTTTAATTAACCCTGTGAACTGCAAATACATATGACTGGATAATAGCTACAGCCGATTCTAATGTTAGAAGGGCAATTTGGGTATGGTTTTATATGTGGTAAAATAAATCAATTAAAAAATAAAATAAATTAATAAGGAACAATGGACTTCAAAGCCATGGATACGCTATAAATTTTATAAACTAGTGCACTATACCAAGGGAATGTTATGGACATTTTCTTCCACGTATTAAAGTTGTATCTAATTTTTAAGATTTTCTACGGTATTCGAGTAAAATTAGAAAACGCTCCTGTAAATAAGTCTGAACTGTTTGGCAAATGAAACTAATCTGAAAATAGTTAACAGTGCAGTAATTTGAACTCTGTAATGTAGAGGCTAATAACAAGCTCATTGAGTTTTTGGATTGGATTGCTCTTCAATTAGATGGGAAGTGAGACATGAAGATAGACAGAAAAAAAAACCTACACGATTTTTAAATTATTTTTCTACGAAAACGATTTGCAAAATCGAGCTTTTAATTTCCTGGAACGTTTCAATTGCAATTAGGTGGCAGTATGGTCAATATGTATACCTCATACTTGTTGAAAAACGGTGAGCGAACATACCTCCAAATTACGTACCTAGAAAATATGACATATTAATTATTTATCATATTCTAAATGAATGAACTGAAGATAATTTATATGGAAATATGTTGAAAACGAATTAAAATCCCTAATTCACATTACACTCAAAGACGAACCCACTCACTGGCGTTATCGAACCCAAAGATTTATTTCCAATTATGCCCTTATAATTTACCTGTCTCAAACATGGTTAATATTAAAATAATTACTTGATATATCAGTCCTCTTCAACTAAATCTATTTCTGTTTAAAAAATGTCGATAATTTGTTAAAACCAGGTAGGCTCTTCAGAAACATGTTCTATCTTCGGCATGTCATTAAATGATAGATCATGTTTCTGAAAGGCCTATATGATTTTAACTACTTGAAGTTTTTAAAACAGAAATCCATTTTAGTTGAATATGACTGATATATCGGGTACTTATTTAAATAAAATAACATCGTTAACTGCTTATAAAAGTGGTGGTGTAAAATTCTCTAATATAGATACTTCTAAACGAATCCGGCCGTTGGCGATAGTGTCACCTACCTGACAGCGGACGAAACGAGAATTATACATTTGTATATGTGGAAATAATTGTTAATGTTTGTGCCAAGTCTTGAATGGTGTAGTGGGCTGCACACTAGTACGGAGAACTAGAGGCCCACGGTTCGATTTCTGGTCCAGACAATTTTTCTTTTCACATTATCATTATAATATTATTTAAATGTTTTAACATTTTACTACACAATGTCAACGGTGAATTACAACGAATTTAGAAGTGTTATGGTTAATATTATTCTCGCACCTCTTTCTTGATCTAAATTGTGTGCGCTTTCATACTAACAACGAGAAGTTTCCATCCACTCTTTCATTCTCTATTCGTAAAACATACCTTGTCCATCGATGTCAAATACAGCTAATTGTTCTAATTACAACACTGGTTTCTCATAAAGATCATGCAACTTACTGCTATATTTCTTTCTCAAATTCACCTGCCTATTTCGTCTCTATTTGGTCCAAACATTTCCCTGAAAAATTTACCTTTAAATGCTCGTAATCGTTTTTCCTCTCTTAAAGTAAGAGACCACGTTTTGCATCCATATATTATAACTAAAAGAGTAACAGTTATTTTAAATATTTTTTTTAGTTTAACATTTTTAAGAGGAGATGGAATGTCAAGGTCTCTGTAATGAGTAATAGCATGTCTTTCTATAGTTAAGTCTAATGTTTATTATTTAAAATTTTTAATTATTATTTGTACCTAAACTTTCAAAGAGAAATATATTTTATATAGTTCCGATTCTTGATTTAACTTTTATCTACTTGTCCGCCCCGATATATTTAAGAGTCGCCATGTTTGTCTTTATTTCCAAAGTTCAGAGGTTCATACTCGGAAGGGGAACAATGATATTTTGCAGGGCATACAAATCCTGAGCATGGCGTCCTTCGGAAAGAAAGTAATGTCATGGGACCTATGTCATAAATTTACATAATCAAAAAGAACCTCAAGTCTTAGATTAATAGATATCTGAAAAAAAACTACCCCTTTCATAATAAGAATAATTGTAAAAACCTGAAATGTACATAGTTCATTTTAGAATAAAGAAAAGTCTGATGTCCGGTTTTGGCCCTCCCAATATAGAATCATTAGAATCATCCGAAAGCCAAACTTGGTAAGATCCCGCGTGATCGACTATTCCGATTGAAGTTTTAAGCGGTTTCCCTCAATCCAAGAGCTGATGCTGGAATAGAACCCCAGAAGGTCCGCTTCTGACTTCACTATGCTACAAATCTTGTCATAAACTTCAAATTTAAATTCAAAATTTAAACCGGGGCTAATGTATTTTACAGGAACCCGGGGTTATACCTATAAAGGAGAACCAAAACGGATCGCTCACCGCCAACACTTAAGTGATGGCCGCAGAGCTTTCCATGTACCTACCCAAACTTCAATTATGACCCTACTGACTTGAACTGTAAAAAGCATTGTTAAGTAAAATAGTAGGTTCAACGTATGTTTTAACTATTTAAAGAGGAAGATTTAGGTACTGCTCTTTCAATTACTTTTTAGCATAAATTATAATTGTAATTTAATAATTATAATGATTGGACTCGAAACAACAGAATTTGGTAACAAGAACTAAGTAACTAAATTTCTGTAAATATCATAACCAGAGTTTTATTACCGTGTGGACATAAAACATTCCTTACATCCTTAACCCGAGCTAATATATTCGGATCATTACCTGTACAATAAACCTCCCTCAAATCATAATTAATGTTATTCTTCCATGTCAATATTGGTCCAGCGCTCTTCCTCTCGTTCCCGCCCCCCCCCCGAAATTTCCATGCCTTTTTTCATTCTCAATTCGTTCCACATGTCCTGTCCATTTCATCTACGACACGTAACTTTTTTATTACGTCTCCTTTCCCGTAAAGATTATGGATCTCATTGATTATGTAGTCTTATTTCCATTCAACTGTCTGTTCACCTCTATTTGGTAAAAACATATTCCAGAGAACTTTCTCAAATATTCATAACATTTTCTTCTCTCGCTATGTAAGAGACCTTATTTAGCATCTGACTTATATAATATGACTGGAAGAATCACTCATTATATATTCCTTTGAATTGTTTAGAGAGTTTGGTACGACAGAACAAAGCTAAGTAAAGATAAATAGATTTATACAAATTAAATTAAAATTGAAATTATTCAAATTAATATCATTGTAGAAACATAAAAGACAAGAAAAAAGATTGGATGCAGCTGAGATGAGATTTTTAAGAAATATAGCAGGATATACTCTGCTGGATAAGAAAAGACATGAAGATATAAGAAAGGAACTAAATATTTTCTAACTTACAGACCGAATAATTAAATATAGGAACGACTGGAAAGAACATATTGATAGAATGTCAGAAGGAAGATTTCCAAAATTATTGCTAAATTATAAACCTCACGGAAAGAAAAATTTTGGACGCCCACACAGAAGATGGTCTGAACAATTTTAACAATTCTAGCTTTCGTGAAACCGGAACGAACCAACAGGCTTAATCCCTGGATGATGATGATGATGATGATGTAGAAATATAAAGCGTCCTGTGCCGTTGCCAGTGGTTAAGGTAGAAACCCTTGGCAGAGAGCTACGGGATTTGTTCGAGTCTCCATGAGGAAAATTTTCAAATGAATTTCGGCCAGTATTCGACCGGTGAGACATTTGGGTAGCTACAATAAGTAGCGGCTCCAAGTTGAGAAAACCAGCTAAAACGGCAGGGGGACCCGATATGCTGATCACATATCACCCCTTCACCGGCTAGATGATCGTCTACCTCTGTGGTTAAGACATGTGGATGTGAAGCCATCAGCCGGCTGGTAGGCCAAGGAAAATTTAGGCCTGCCGCGCAATGGAGAGAGAGCATAGAAACATAAAGCAATTAAATTGCTAAAATACAATTAAATAGGGAGAGATTACTTTTCTTGAAATAAGTTAATAACACGCGTACCCTAGCCACCATTGTCTTGTGATAGCGAGTTCCAAAATCTAGCAGTAGATATGGTAACCTACAGGCATTAGAAATCAAATAAGATAAAAACTACCGAACATTAAATATGAAAAAAAAAGTGTAAAATAATATGTCACGAACACGGCAAAGTAAATCAATTTCTTAGAACTATAAATTTGTTTAATTCCCCAATAAAATTAATTTTAAAAGTTAATTGATTTTAATATAATGTTAAATGAACACCGCAATGACAGCGGAAACAAAGCTCTTTATTTCCAAAGAAGGAATAATAAAAAGAAGCAAACTAATATAACGCTGGTTCCAAAAAAAGAACTCTGCTTAAGATCTTGAAGAAGACTTCAAAACTAATCTCACTTGCTGTAAGCCTGAGGCAGTTTGAAGTAGTGGACTTTGAAGTTAATAATATTGCTCTTCTAAAACCATTTTGTCGTCTTAACTGGAAGAAACTCGGAAACCCATTGCCTCCATTCGCCCCTCCTAGCAACCTACCTTCTTTTATACCACTTATATGGCAACATGAAAATGAGTTGTTCAATAGACGTGCAACGGAGACAATATACAAAGACATGAAAGAAACAAAGAATATTGCAGAAAGGAAAATTAGCTAAGATATGATAATGAAGGTAGAAAACGCATGCTGTGTCGTGCTATTTGAAGGTATTAAAATATTTTCTAAATGTCTTCAAAATCCATTACTTTTTATAATTTATTATCATCTGAGTTATTTTATAATACTGAAATTATGATGATAATAATAATAATTAATAATAATAATAATAATAATAATCATCATCTGGTAACATGGCAGCTACGGCCGTCTTCCGGAAACCAAACGCCATTCCTCTCTGACCTTCCATTGATCTTCCTCCAATCCTTTGATATTCATAGCCGCTTGTACCCCTTCTATCCAAATTTTCTACGGTCTACCTCCCTTCCTCCTTTCCATTAGGGAATAATAGTAATAATAATAATAATAGTAATATAATAACAATAATATAATAATAATAATAATAATAATAATAATAATAATAATAATCATCATCATCTGGTAACATGGCAGCTACGGCCATCTTCCGGAAACCAAACGCCATTCCTCTCTGACCTTCCATTGATCTTCCTCCAATCCTCTGATATTCATAGCCGCTTGTACCCCTTCTATCCAAATTTTCTTCGTCTACCTCCCTTCCTCCTTTCCATTAGGAAATAATAGTAATAATAATAGTAATATAATAATATAATAACAATAATATAATAATAATAATCATCATCATCGTCATCTTGTATCATGGCAGCTCCGGCCGGCCGTCTTCCGGAAACCAAACGTCATTCCTCTCTGTCCTTCCACTGATCTTTTTCCAATCCTCTGATATTCATAGCCACTTGTACCTCTTCTATCCAAGTTTTCTTCGGTCTACCTCTCTTCCTCCTTTCCATTGGGAAATAATAATAATAATAATAATAATAATAATAATAATAATAATAATAATAATAGTAATAATAATAATAATAATAATAATAATAGCTTTATTTTACCTGACAGAGTTAAGGCCTTATCTACCACTCAAACAGGTCAAAAAATACAAAAATTATTCTTACATTTAAATTACAATAAACATGAATATTATATGGTATATCTACAATATAATTATTATTTACAAAATACTTTGATTTGATATAGATTTTAAAGAATGAATTATAAAATGTACAATATACAAAAATTAGAAGAAAGAAATTAATGACAGAATAAATTTATATCTCGACAAAAATTAGTTATTTAACCACAGGTAATTGTATAAGCGTGAATGAAAATTGTCAACTGTGCGGCAACTCCTGATATCTTCAGGGAGGGAATTCCAGGTGCGAGCAGAGGCTACTGTGAAAGAAGTAGAATAAGAAGAAGTTCTATGAAGCGGGATTATTAGCAGACTTATCTTGTGACATAGTGTCAATGGTAAGAAGATAACTTCTCAAATCTTGACGCCAGGTAACTAGGAATGAAAACAAGTGAAAGAGAGTGCAATTGTCTGAGTGAAAAACGTCTGTCACCTTGCAAGACGGAGCTAAGAGAGATTATTATTGAAGTGTTCGGAAATATGATCATAACCGCGGATGTAAATGCATTAGTGTTTTCATTTTTAATTAAATGGCAATAGAAGCAAAACTTAAGATTTAATATTTAACAATTGAAAAGGAATAATGAAGTATTACGAAGAATATATATATTTTGTGCACAAGATAAATAAAAATAGGAAATGTGAAAATATCAATTCATTATTTAATAATCACGATTAATGTATGTTTCATGGGATGAAGATATTACAATTTAAAAAAAAACATACATTGACAATACAATATTGTCAAACACATAGTTAACATATGGCTCAGAGACATGTCATTTTAAAGCAAGAAATATATATGAATTATATTTCACAGAAATGTACTAACTAACTAACTCATTCACTGGCACTATTGAACCCGTAGGTTCATGGTCGTGATAACATAAGCTCTCCATACATCCCTATCCTGAGCTGATGTTTTCCCATCATTCCCTGTATAATCAACTTCCCTCAAATCATAATTAATGTTATTCTCCCACCTCATTCTTGGTCTATCAACTGGGCGTTTTCCCTCTGGCTTTCCTACAAGAAGCTCCCACGCAAGTCTATCATTCCCCATTCGTACCACATGTCCTGCCCATTGCAGCCTACGAGACTTAACCGTTCTTATTATATCTGGCTTCCTATACATATCATGTAGCTCACTAATATGTAGTTTTCTCCATTCATCTGTGAGTTCATCCCTTTTTTTGGCACAAACATTTTTCTCCGATTGAGGGTCTTTCCACTTTTCAGCGGTTGCCCTTTTACCAGCCCGCTGCTGGCCCTTCACATCCACATGTGCCAATCACAGAGGTAGATGATCAACAGCCAGTGTAGGGGTGACATGTGGTTAGCATGTCGAGTCCCCCAGCCGTTATAGCTGGTTCCTCAACCTGGAGCCGCTACTTATTTTAGCTACCCAATTGCCTCACGATGCTGGGTGGGCACCGGTCCCATACTGGCCGAAATACCATGAGAAAATTTCTTCCCCCATGGAGACTCGAACAGCGCAAGTCCCGTAGCTCTGCGCCAAGGCTTCCTACCTTAACCGCTCGGCTACGGCGCGGGACTACAAACAAACATTTTTCTAAGAACTTTATTCTCAAATACTTGTAATCTCCTTTCCTCCCTTAAAGTAAGAGTCCATGTTTCGTACCCATACAATATAACTGGTAGAATAATAGTTTTATATATATGTTCAGTTCAACGCTTTTTGAAAGGAATTGGGACTTCAAGATTCCCTGTAATGCATGATAGCACACACTTCCAGAATTGGGGCTATGTCTAATTTATTTGTGCATCTCATTCTTATTTGTCATTATTGTTCCTAGGTATCTGAATTCAGCCACTTCCTGAAAATTTCCCTCATTTGTCATTAGCTGGTCATTTCCATTATATAATATGTTGTTGTTGTTGTCTAATGTGCTGCATCTAACACTAAAGTCATTAGCAATCTCTTTCCATTATATAATGTAGTTCTGTGTGTGACCATATATTTAGTTTTATTGATATGTACAAAATTACAGAAGAATATGGATTAAAGACATCTACAGAAAAAACAAAAATTATGGCATTTCAAGGTGTAGATCCTGTCAGAAGTAAAATTGTACTGGACAATAAAATTTTGGAGCAGGTGAATAATTTTACATATCTAGGATGCAATATCTCATATGAAGAAGAAAAGGATGTAAATGCAAAAATATCTAAATTTTTAAGAATTTTAGGGTTAATAAATTCTATCTTCAAGCCACAGTTAGTCCAAAAGCATTCAAGACTGAAAGTGTATAAAACACTGGCTCTTCCAACTCTTTTGTATGGTACCGAAGTATGGACGTTGAAACAGAAGGATATACAGAGACTTAGATCTGCTGAAATGAGATATCTTCTGAGGACTGCAGGATACACACTACTAGATCACAAGAAAAATGAAGACATCTTAAAAGAATTACACATGGAATCTTTAGAAAACAAAATTTCTGATTATAAGTCAAGATGGATACATGTTCATCGAATGGAAGATCACAGAATACCCAAACTAATGTTAAGATATCAACCTGAAGGAAGAAGAAGACCAGGACGTCCACTCAAAAGACTTCTGGATGGTGTTTCTCTTGAGGCCGAAACAGGTCAACAAATGACCTATATTCGTGAATGTACTATGATGATGATGATATGTACTTCCAGACCCAATTTCTTAGTGTTACTCAACTGTGAGTGCTGTTGGCTTTTAGAATCGGCAAGGATTTAAAAGAAAGAGAGAAAATTATTAATAATGCCATAATATAATTAATGTAAACAGGCATAACTTTGCTGAAATTCATAATATACAAAATAAAACAATATACTTTAGTGACTATTTATCTCATAGACCGATAATTTTGCCTCTTCCTGTTGATAAAATTGCCGCTTCTTCTTCGTAATGAGAGATATCTCTGCAAATTAACTTCTTTGATAAGGATATCGATTGAACAATGTACGATCGATATGGTACAGCATGAAATGTCAAAAGAAAACAACTTCAAAAATTACTAAGTTACTCTAAAAAAGTATTACATGTTGCACAATGAATCTGCATTATTGTTAATAGTTATTTTTCATACAATTTATTGAGGGGTCTAGTGTGAGAGGGAGCTATTGCTACTTTGAAAATAAAAGGAAATAGAATTGGGTTCTATAAAGCATTCATTTACGAAATTATTTGTACAATAAAAGAGTAACTTTTCTTCTTTAACTTACTGTTACATGAACTATGCAAAAGGAAAAATATAAATAGCACTGATTATTTTCATTTCTTCTCGAAGTGGCATAGTCCCCTCTATCACTAGTCCCCTCAAGTATATGTTATTGATTTTTCTCAAGCCCAAAAAGATTTATCAGTAAAGCTATGCTATTTATAACTATTGGCCTACAGCGGGCTTAGAAACCGCCGGAAGTAATATCGGAATACATAACCTCGCATTTAAAATTCGAAGTGCGAGATATCTCCGCAAATTAACTTATTTGACAAAGATATCGAACAACAATACTATCGATATGGTACAGCAAGAAATACCAAAGGAAAACTTAAAAAATTATAACTATCAAGCCAGCTTACAAATCGCCCGGAAGTAAGATCGGATTACATAATCTCATATTTGTTAAATACCATCATCAACAACAAGGATTAGGCCCAATGGCCTGTTCCGATCTCATTATAGGTCGAATTGGTGCTTCCATCTCTTCAATGGTCTTCCCAACGTTCTTCTCCCTTTTGGTTTATAATTATACATTCTTCTTGGTATGCGCTGTTCATTCATTCGTAATAAGTGCTGAAGATAAGGATTTTCGTAATATGTTATTCTTTCACAGAGATTAAATATATTAAGTGTTAAATATTAAACATTAATATTATTTTTGGCTTCTGATGATGTTATTCGCGAGGTTCAATTTTTCATTAGACAACATCACTCGCGATTTTTTCAGAAAAATGCAACATCTTGTTCGATTAGTGTTGGTAATTCCGTAAAAAATCAATAATCAATCTGGGATGCAGGTTGAACAATTAAAATCACACAATAAAAACAATAAAATCAAGACGAAATACATCACATTGGATAAAGTAATTTCTCTATAGACGAGACCTTTTGGATTGTAGGAGGTTAAATCTTTCATCCCTTTAAACAATTAGCACGAGATTTCATCCGAGTTATCAGCCCTGAGTCACGGCCGCATTAGACTGGTATTCATTTCCGTTACAGGTCAGATTATTTAGGCTAGTTTAAAATTCCTGACAACGTCGATAATTGAACCCGCGACCTTCTGTTTGTATCATATTGCATTAATGAACTACGCCATGGCGTGCTCTCTACAAATACTGAATAAGGTAATAATTATTATCAGAACTGACAGAAATAAAAACTTAATTTTGTATAGTTATAAAAAATATTGGATTATTGCAGTCGTTCAATAAAATCTAAAATAAATGTGATATAATTTGTTTGCTTACAGGAGATAAATACGAAGCCGTGTCTATGGACAACGGTTACAACAAATATATGATGCTGAAAATCCGAAGTGCGAGCAAGAGTGACTTCGGTTCATATAAATGTGTTGCAAAAAATTCATTAGGAGAAACAGATGGCGTCATTAAGCTGGATGGTAAGATTTAGATTTCACTATAAAAACATTAAAGTTATAATATGGATTTTCCAATCAACACTACTCTAGAGAAAATGTTTTTTTCTTATCCTACTAAAAAAGTATATATATATATATAGCCTACATATATTTATTTATTTATGTATTATTACTTTTAAAGAGCTAGTAAATTGTGACAAGAGATCAGCATGGACCATTTACGCTAGTAGCACAGTGCTTGCTACGCTATTCGTTCGTCTATAATAATGGTCAACAACTGGCGGAAGGTAAAAAAAAAAAAAAAAAACTGGTCGCCAAAAATGACCTCATACTCATCTCACAGAAATATATAAAATCAACTAAAATATAAAAATAAAATTTACAATTAGATTATTACAAACAATATTTATTTAAGTAGTTATAATCTTGCAACATTTCAAAACACGAGAGAAATTTTCTTACTCATAGTAGTTGCTAAGCTGTGCAGCGCAGGAGAGCGGGGGCGGAAGGCAGAACAGTATACTATGTTATGTCAATCTACATAAAAGCTCTGTACACCCGAATGCAACACAAGAATTTTATTTAATGAAATAAGAAATTTTATAAATCTATGTCTGACTTTGGCAACATCTGAAGCCTCTTTTAATCTGAGCAGCCACATTCATTTAAACACAATATTTGAGTTCATAACTCGAACAAAAGCCTAACACCACTTTATGAAACTTATCCTTCGGGCGGCTGTACTCGGCGCCTGCGACCTCTGGTATGTGATACGGCTCCTTTGGCCTGGGCCAACATACACTTTGATACGTAAGTCGCTCCTTTACGGTTCGTCGGCAGTAATATCACTCAAGATTAACAGCCGCCCACCCTGAAAACACTTTCGCATAAGTTGCTCCCCAACCTAACTTTTAAAAACAGACTCAAGACCGCAAATGTAATTTCTCCCATTGATTTTTTTAATACAAATAAGATTACCGGTATATATTGTATTTGATATCTTTTGTGAGTGAAAATGAAAACAAAAATTTAGGAACTCGACAAAATTTTTCAAACGCATCCACACCCCACATAAAATTACTTGCCGACCCCTGGTCTAGAAGGAGTAATGTATAATAAAAATATGTGTTTAGGTGCTGTGGAATGTAAAATGACGAAGTTATAGGACATCAATTAACGCTGACGGAGGCAATATATTATAGTATTATGGAGTCTTCAATAGGCTTGCAGCCAGTATTGGGATAGTTTTTCATCTCATGATTCACAAAAAATGTAGTGAACTTTAAAGCAAAAGATATAGATCTTTTATAATCTAATGAAAATATATTTTAGTAATGAATAGTTACATTGAGCAACACAAAATACATTTGTTTTTTGTCTCAGAAAGAAAAAATGTGTGATTCTGATAGTATATTTTCTCCTGAATTCAAATTTGATATCGGTTTTTCTCCATCATGCAAGATTTCCGAGAGACAGACATTTATAATTTCAAACACTTTAATATTTTCTACATTCGTAACTACACAATATTAGAACATTATGACTCACTTAGAAATTAAGAAATGACGATTTTTCTGCTATATTTCGCCTGTGGAGCATCCCTCTTGATGGTCCAACAATAATCGGCCAGCATATTAGGATTCCATTTGCCTTGATATCTCTTTTCCATAGCTGAAATCTCCTGAGTTAGCTCATTTGTTTTATTTTACAATGGACAAATGGACGAAAAAACGTTTATTAAAAAAATATTTAAATCCATTAATTGAAATTGAAATAAAAAAACTGTGGGTGATGGAGACATTCTGAATACATATTTGAAAACACGATAAAAAAACTGCATTAAGTACAACGATTGGTACTCATGAGACAAAAATAATTTTGACCAGTGTTATTTAAGCAACGTTTCTTTACATTTAATATAAATAATTTATAGGAAAAAAATAATAATTTAGATTCTGAGATTATTAAAATAATTATTTTACTAAATTTTTGTGAGTTAATTTATTTAAAAGGATATTTAAAAAAAACGAAGTTTTTTAATTTTTTAACAAATGTTTTGAAGTAAATCTCTAGATTTCTATTCTAGCTTATTTTATTCTTTCTATTAAGTAAAATACGTTTAGTTTCCGCTTTATATCATAATTTATTTGTATCCACTAATGTATACAGGGTGAACGATTATTACACCAACACACATCAGGGACTGATTCTTGACTGGAAATTAAGGAAAAAAGGTCATATAAACCTGTGCCCGGAAATGAATAATGTGCGTGCAACGACAACAAATCGCCCCGGCACACAGTACATAGCATCATAGCAACCACGTCACAACACATGTTTAACGTGGCCTCCATGGGATGAAATGCGCGCGTTCACATATCGTATCATGGATTGCATCACTATTTCGCAAGTTCCGACCTCTCTCCGAATAGCGTCACAGGCGACGTGGGCACGCTGATAAAGGTTATGCACATCAGCAACTGGTTCAGCATACACAACACTTTTCAGATGCCCTGTACCGGAGCTCGGTGGTAGGCAAGAGATCTCAGGGTTATGAACTCTTTATAAGCAAAAGAACAACGTATAAATGTACACTCAATTTTAACGAATCCAAGAAACTGTTTATTTACGGAGAAATACACTTTTGATAATACAGTTACAAAGTTTTATCTATGAGTGGAGTCGATGAAATACTTAGAGGTCCACGTGCTCGAATCAATATTTTCTAAGTCCAAATGCTTAACGGACTATAACTTTAAATTTAACTATTTCTCGGACGAATCTAATATTTAAACTGAATCAGAGATCGCAGTCTGCAGGTCTACGATGTTCCAACACTGAACACAGAGTCACTGATAGTGATAGTCCCTTTTAACTGAATCGGAGATCGCGGTCTGCAGATCTATTATGTTTCAACACTGATCACAGAGTCACTGATAGTGATAGTGCGAGTGATGTATTTTGATATAAGTTCTCGCTTATAAAGGCGGTGGCTCCTCCCACTTTTCTCGAATCCACTCCTTACAATTGAATATATATTTTTGTTACAATAATATTATTTACTAGTATGTATAACATTTCTAAGAACTGGGTAAATTGGTTCTTTGATATTTAATAGATAATGCTTTTTCAGTTTATTTGTAAACTGTCAATATTAAGAGATTATCTTTTCTAAAGGTGAATGAATGTCTTTTGTTGTCTGTATTAGCCAGGTAGTTTTTTTATATCCTTATTTCTTGGAATTTGTATAGACTGCTAATTGGAATTAGTTATATTCTTTTGACAATACCCTTTTTTGTGTTCCTATATTATTTGTAACTTGTGTAGCAGGTAGAGTTCTGGCAATACCTCTTTATTCTAGACAAATGTACGTGGAATTTTTACCTGGATATATTTCTACTTTTCCACATACATATTTTATAGCGATATTAGTAATATATTCTATTTTCATTATTTATAGATTTATTTAATTTTAATAACAATTTAATATATTTCGGAACATTTTAGTTTCAGATCCATGCATATTAGAGTTGTATCTTAGTTTATATGTCTCCTACCATATTAATCGCTACAGCCCCCAGAGGTAAAAATCCAGAGGGTTTAAGTCCCATCATCTAGCAGGCCATGCAACAGAGCCGAGAGAATAATGCCATTCGTCAGTGCCATCTACCGTGGCAACGATGGATTTATGGACACTTATTCATAGGACATTTTTTCCTCCATTTACAGTCAGGAATCAGTCTCAGCAGTTTGTCGGTATAATTAAAACTCACCCTGTATATCCCTTGTGTTATTAAAATCTCACATCCGCGCGTTTAATTTTCCTTTCCTCTTTTCTCGTCAATAACCAAAACTCTGAACCATAATGTAACATTGGTACTGCCATTATTTTATAAAATTTAATTCCGATGTATTTTCTGGGATCTATTAATAACGCCGCAAACATAATTTATTAATTTACATCTTATCTTCTATTCAAACACCGTACCGTATTTTTGAAATCAGCAACAATAATACTGCCGTTCATTTGTTAGGACATGTTTACAGTACAGCATCGATTATCCGAACACCGATCAACAGAAACATCGGTTAACCGAAAGCGTTCCAGTCGTCAAACTCTAATTTGTGCGCGTGCCATGTAGAAGAACCGCTATTGCTGTAGCGCTGGGTATTTGGTCTTTCACTGCCCTGAGAAAGTTATATAAAGTGCTTAGAAATAGTCACTCTGGTTGGAAAACGAGAATAATGTGATGCTGTCCAATTGATACCTTTAAGAAGTTTGCGAATTTTAGCGGCAAAAAAAAATGTGTTCTCGACCGTGGAACAAAGAAGAAAAAAATATTTCCCTAAAATCTAAGTCTGCTTTAATGGCCATTTCGACGTTTTATAATATTTTTTTTTTGTTTTATATTGCTCCTAAGACTCCTGTACAATTTGTTTCTGTAAAAGATCGGTTAATTGAAAAATCAGTTATCCGAACATCCTCGCCATCAAATGTTTCCGGCAGTTGATGCTCTATTATAATTTTTAATTGTATAAATTAAAAATAATCATCTGTTTTTAAAACCTGCAAAATGTGTCATTTAATTTGGTATGATTTTGTTAAAATAACAAAGAAACGTCGCTTTGTTTGAATCAATATATGAAATAATTAAATATCCAGAGAAATATTAAATTATATAATGTAAATGTGTACATCACTTAGAATGAATTTCAACGCTTAAATTGGTAAAACACTAATTTCTCACGTCAATTATTTAAATGAGGCGAACCGCAGTGAAAACAAAATTATGCGTAGCTGTTATTATTAGCTTACTTACTCACTGGCACTATCGAACCCGTAGGTTCATGGCCGCACGGACATAAGCTCTCCATACATCCCTATCCTGAGCCAATGCTTTCCAATCATTCCCTGTATAATCTACTTCCCTCAAATCATAGTTAATGTTGTTCTCCCACCTCATTCTTGGTCTACCAACTGGGCGTTTTCCCTCTGGCTTTACTACAAGAAGCTTCCATGCAAGTCTTTCATTCGCCATATGTGCAACATGTCCTGCCCAACGCAGTCTACGAGACTTAACTGTTCTTATTATATCTGGCTTCCTATAAAGACCATGTAGTTCATTGTTATGTAGTCTTCTCCATTCACCTGTCTGTTCATCTCTCTTTGGTCCAAAAATTTTCCTAAGAACTTTATTCTCAAATACTCGTAATCTCCTTTCCTCCCTTAGAGTAAGAGTCCATGTTTCGCACCCATATAATATAACTGGTAGAATAATAGTTTTATATATTTTCAGCTTAACGTTTTATGAAAGGAGTTGGGACATCAAAAGTCTCTGCAATGCATAATAGCAGCATTTCCAGAATTGAGCCTATGTTTAATTTCTTTGTGCATCTCATTCCTCTTTGTGATTATTGTTCCTAGGTATTTGAATTCAGCCACTTCCTCAAAATTTCCCTCATTTGTCATTAGCTGTCCATTTCCATTATATACTGAATTTCTACGTGTGGCCATATATTTAGTTTTACTGATATTTACTTCCAGTCCTAATTTCTTAGTGTTACTCAATAGTGTGTGCGTGTTGGCCTTCAGAATCTCCTCGCTATCGGCCAGTAGTACTACATAAGCAGAAATGCTAGTCGCAGAGCCAAGTGCATTAGAGGTTGAAATGGCGATTGTAAAAATTGAAGATATTATTAGCCATATTGTGTAATTTGACACATTTAAGTAATTTCTACTAGTTTGTTGTCTTCTGTTTTATTAAAAATATCAAATAAATTAAACCAATTGAAGTATCATATATCCTATACACTGCTAATGTAAGGATTAATACAAAAGTGTTAAGGGGTCGATGGGTCAAATTTCTATTTTCTACATTTTGTGAGCTAGAGACTTGATGTTTTGTACAAACATTCAGTGCATGATACATCATGATGTATTTAAGTTTCATTCTTGTAAAAACATTTTATCAGTTATTAAATATTATATTTAAAAAAATGCATGTACGAGTATTATAATTAAACGGGTTCCACAATGTTTTAGTAAAATTTCTGATTTTTTTACAAGATCTCTGAATTAGAAAAACATCATGCATTAGAATTCTTATAATGTGAGTATAAAGGGAGAAAAAAATGTACCTCATGCGTGGAATTACAAAAAAAATTAATAATTGCATGCATTTTATTTTTTATTTCATAAAATACTACTTCAATCATGAAACCCATGCACGACTTTGTTATTCATTGTATTTAGGATGTTCAGTAACAATTTGAACCTCCTAGGACAAAATTTGTGAATTCCATTCCATTTTGAATGTACAAAAATGCAGTTAAAATAAAAGTGTGGAAAAACAAGTTTAAAGATTTGCATGCAATTTAAATACAAAATGTAACGTACAGACCTAATCAGCACTTTAGGGCACTTAGAAGCATCATAGGCCTCTGAAACGTTGCCAACATATACATTAGAGTACAGACTATTTTTTAGTACAAAAAAACAAAATATGCCAATTTTGATCTCAAATGGTCAATTTTTCACCCATCACCCCCCTTGAATACAAATTTAAATGTGTCAATTGCCACAGCGGTAATTTTAATATAATTTTAACTTGGTATTTAAAAACACGAATAGTGTAATATTTGAATTATTCTGTTTTGTTAACCTACCCTACACTGTGGATCCATTTAAATAAAAATAAGGCAACACCACTTGTTTCTTATTTTCAGAAATTCCACCGCCCTCAACTACCTCAACCTCTACGGCGTTGTCCGTCACATCACCAATCACAGCAAGAAAGAAAGGTAAGTTCTCAAGAATTTTTAAACAATTATAAGTTTTTTTGTTAAAAATTAAACTGACTTTTGCATGTCATAAGTTAAATATTTTGGGTTATAGATTGATATAAAAATATATCATCTACTCGTATCCGGCGCAAAGCTAGGTCGAGAGATGGAATGAATTCACTATTAATTGAGATCTATGATATACCGCCGAACAAGTCATTCGCTTAAATACAGGGACATATGGGATTGAATGAAAGGAAATGGAAAAGTAGTAGAATCAAGTTTTTAGCCGATGTAAACAGGAGAAGTCCTGATTTATCCACCACAAACGCTATATGAAGTGACAGAGAAGCGATCTCGGGTTCCAAAGGTTGAGAACGAAACCACTTGCGCCACATCGCCACCTTAAAGCTGCATGAATATAAATGTAAATGTATCAGAATGGAGGACTGTCCTTAAAAGTATGATTATCTAAACGATTTTAATTATTTTTATTGTTATTGTAGGAAATTTTCAAAATTTATTTTGAACCACACTTAAGGTTATTGTATAAAACATCACAATAACAAAACTTATACATGATAAGTATATTAAATTAAAATTTAAAGTATATTATATTAATATTTAAATTAAAATTCTATTGAAATTGTATTCTCACAGATATTAACACTTCTTGCGAATATAAAGAAAAACAGGTGATTTGTACTTCGGTAACATTATTGTTTACATGTATGCTATCTGACAGCTCTGAACTAATTTTTTTCCCCGATCTATACCTCTTTTTTCGATAATAATGAGTCTGTCGTCGTGACGTGGTCGGTAGAGTCCCTACCTTCCACTCCGGCGACCCAGGTTCGATTCCTGGCGGGGTAGGGGATTTTAAAAATCTCCGCCTTGGGTCTGAGTGTGTGTGTGTGTGTCCTGTCCTTTTGTGTCTATGTGAGAATTAAAGAAAGTTAACAAACAGGTAAAACAAAAAAGAAGTAAAAGGTAAAACAAGAAGGAAAAGTAGTATAAACTAAAAAAAAATTAAGAGCAGAGTAGATGTAAATAGAACTTAGTAAATTTGTTTTAAATATATTATATTCTCTAGTTGAAAGGAGTTTAGTTTGCTGATGTGTATCTATTTAGAGCTATTCTTTAGAAAAAGAATGTGATAAGCGCCGAAGAACTTTGCTTGATTGTAAATGGGTAAATAAATTGGCTCTTCCCTGTATAACGTAATTTATGTTGAAAGAATGGGAATTTTGTGTTCATAGTTTGTGTATTAAGTAATACTGACTGCATGATATGTAGCCACTGAGTCCTGCCTGTGTAAATACCTCAGTTTTCTTTTTTTTTCCACGTTTATAAGTAAATACTAATACTGCATACATTTAATGTCCCTAATCTTTTTATGTAACGTCAGATTATTTTTTTGGTCCTTTACAACTGTGATATGCAAGTTCTAGAGGCTAAGAAGTTACCTCTACTAAGGCTCATGTATAAATGTCTTTTAGAGAAAAGATAAGAAAAATAACTAATTTAATAGAGATGTCAGGAATTTTTATCATAGGTGTTTTAGTGCTTTATTGCATGTGTTTTATAATGTGTTTATCTCTAACGTCTTGAAATTAAGTGTACCATAAAATTCCAGGGACATGTCAACGTAATTAATCAAACTTGGGCCGTATAATTTAATATACCATACGTTACAAAAGCTGATGAAGGACTATTAGTTTTAGTCTTAATCTTAACCCATTCGCCTCAAAGGAAGAGGTAGACTTGCCGGCAGTTAAATGGCCTTCAACTCAGAAGACAATGTACACTCGCTTAACTCTGTTCTTATATATTTTGCAATATTTTGTACATCCATTGGCAGGGTAATCCTTTGTTAACATTTACGAATAGTAGAGTAATGTGTATTGGCCTTCACCCTTATTATGATCTCAAGTACCGTTATATTTTGTTTGTTTTGAATGTCTGAAAATAGACAATTTACGGTAACTTTAAATTCGGTTTCTGGGAAAATGCATTGAGCATTTAAACATGCAGCGAATGGGTTAACTATTATTAACTGGTTGTATTATAGATCGTAATATAATAAATTTTATCTCATTGATCAAATCATTTGGTATTTAATATTAGAGCTAATTATGATTGTTATATTATGATATAATGCTTGTCCTGGTGAGTGGAAGAGGAGGCAAAATAAATAAATAAAACATGAATAATATTGCAACTTGCAATAAGTCTTATTTAGGATTATTCAAACATTTAATTATAATAAATAAATAAATATTATATTTAAAATGTATGGAGCAATCAAATCCTATATGTCATTGTAACAGTTTAATTCGTTCTCAAAACTACCTAATTTCGAAATTTAATAGAATTGAAGTACAGGGATCAAATTTTGAAATACATAAATCTTCTGATCTCTTGTATGTCTTTTGTCATTTTTATGGCTATATATTCATATAACTTAGTTTGAAATTTTTCACAAAACTTAGACCATTTAAATAAATTGGCTTTTAAGAGTCTGAAGCTTCCAAAAAAATCTGGTTTCTTAAAATATGTCATTTAGAAGAATAAATAGCTTAACACTGAAAATAAAATATAAACATTTATAAAAAAAGTAGTAAGACCACTGATGACACAAAGTTTTGAGACTCAAACAAAGATAAAAGAGACACTCTAAATTTTTATAAATAGAGCAGAAATGAATACGCTACCAGCAATAGTAGGCCTAGGTAAACCTGATTAGGTAGAATGAGAAACGAAAATGTGAGACAATAATCCAATATAATGGACGTCAAAAATGTATTAAAAAACTAGAAAAGAGAATGGAACGCTCATATAAATAGAGCCAATAATACTAAGCTAATTAAGATAGTTGGACATTTATATTCAAGAACCAAAAGAGATGTTAACATACTGGGGGGGGGGAGAATGATGGAAAGAACTGATGTTATATTATAATGAACCCTCTCCTTTATAATGATGGACAAGACATGCGAAAAGAATAAGAAGAATAAACGTAAATATTTCTGAAAGGCTATGTACGGTTTAATTAGATTCAAGCAGAGCCAGTGAAACAATTTTTAGTAGGCTTACATTTTATCTTACATTAAAACGTATTGAGAATATAAATAGAAAAGGTGATTTATGCATCGGCAACGATCTTAGTTTTTATTTATCGCTAAAATACGTAGCCTCCACTTTAGTTCCCATCATGACTTATTTTTAGTGTTTGATCAAAAACAGAACAGATCTCACCTAAATAACATATAACTTAAGTAGTTGTCAAAAACGAATACCCGTGTGTTCAAATCTTAGACAGCTCTACGAAACTATTACAAACATAAAAAAAACTTGACATTGTGCGCTCTTCATTATTATTATTATTATTATTATTATTATTATTATTATTATTATTATTATTATTATTATTACATCACGTTGCCACCTATATGAATTCAAATAAAAATCGAAGAAACAATTTATTGTTGTAGTATGAGGAATGTGTATGGATTTTTCCCAAATAAAGTGGCACATGCTTAAAATAAATTGATAATTTGAACTGAAGGTAACATAATATAACCATATTTACAATTAAAACATGTATTAGCCATTGCTCAAATAGTGTAGCCAACTTGTCACAAAACACGCTAACAAACAAGTGAAGTAATCTGGTGTACACTAACTTGCCCACTAATATAGCAGGACTCCTAGGATAGAATACTCTTATATGTAAGTAAAAAAGTTAGATAATGGCTCTAGTGGGAATGTATGTTATCACGTTGACCAACATGATGCTAGCAGTCATTAGTTCTTCTATCGAATACACACAGCTGGTAAACTGGCATAGAATAGCCCATTTAAATATTTACTGATTTGTCCTTCTGGTACATAATAGTATATTACGATGCAAGGTTGGGAAGTGGTTTTTACAGAACCGAGGAAAATGTTCCGAGATTCTGTAAAACACTTCACAAACATGCGTTGTACATTGTTTTTTGCGCGATGGTGTTTTCAAAATGATAAATAACAGTAAAATAATATCTTTGTTGGAAATATTTCCGTTCATTATAAACAATTAACTAACATTAACAGTGTGGGCAATGCTCATTAGTTGAAACAACAGGAGGCCTTGAGAACAATTATTTATAACATGGCCGCAAGTACGTATTTATTGTTTTATATTGTTTCAAATAAAGTTCAGTTCATTTAAAATGCAGTGATTTGTTTCGTATAATGTATAATAACACTACCTTTTGGATATTTTCTGTATATACATTGTACATAGCATACATAGAGGGCAGTGGTTTCACATCCCGCACGTGGGTGTAAATGTAATATTACAGTATAGTTATTTAGTTGGCAACCCCGAAATGTAGGAAGTTGAACTTTCAATAATGGTCGCCATTGCTGTAAGTACGACAAAATGCACTATCGCGCAAAAAATATAATACGTAAGACTAGTTATGAGAGTTAAAATTCATCGGAGAACATATTGTTTAAACAACTCACCTCATAGGATTCATGCTTCCATGATATCGCGATTTCAAACATAGTCATGTTCATCGTCAGCCATAACTCCGACGATGAACATGACTATGTTTGAAATCGCGATATCATGGAAGCATGAATCCTATGAGGTGAGTTGTTTAAACAATATGTTCTCCGATGAATTTTAATGATTATACCTCATAATGTTTACTTCTCAACATTAATTAAATATAGTTATGAGAGTGTTTGAATTGTTACAATGGCATTGGCATTTATATTGCATGCATCGCCTTTTTTGTTTCCTTCGTTGATAGCACACATAAATAATAATACCGACTCTTCTGTCATTACTGGTAAACACTAATGACAGATTTTATTCTTCTTCTTCTTCCTCTTCTTCAGCTGTCCCCCACTTATAGGTTTGCCGTCTTCAGTTTTCATTTATTTCTATCGTTGCAATCTCCTCCTTCAAAATTCCTATCACCCATTATAGTTCTGACATAAGTTTTCTTTTTCCATTTCCATCTTGGTCTGCCATGTTTATTCATTCCAGGGGGTGACCATTGGTATATATTTTCTGTCCATCTTTCGTTTTCCATCCTTTGTACATGGTCATACCATTTAAGGCTTTGATTTTCATTCTACTTAATAACAGATGTGGTAACATTAATTTCTTTCCAAAGAAATTCATTTCTTATTTTATACTGTCTTGTTTTTTTGAAGGCTTCTTCAAAGATAATTAAATTTAACAGTTCTAATTTTATTCTTTTGTAATTCCGTGATGACAAATCTAAGACTTCTAATATCCCGCAGGGTACTGTAATATTACGAATATTACTACTTTGATATATTCAAGTTATATATTAATGATTATATATATATTAGATCTACCTATTTGCCCGCGTAATTTGCGCATCCTAATTTTAGGGGATTATTTTGAACTTATTTTTGCTCTGTGCATTATGCGCGCACATTTTAGATATTTCGAATTTTCTTACCAGTGTAGTAGAGGTTTTCCTTCCCTGAATTCCATTGCCAATTCTTACATTCTAACTTAGGTAATTTACTTGCAACTGAACTACCTGCTTCACAAGGAAACCCGAAGTCCCGCTACTTTAACAATGCTTGCCCTTGGTAGATACAAGTTTTTGAAAAGTATATACCAATATTTCAGTTGACTTTCAACACCTATGTGCATTTGCATTTATACTGTATTTATAGATGGGAAAGAAAAATAACAATTGCACAGCATCATATAAATTGAAAGTGATTATTTAACTCATGCCCCAAATGGGAGTCAATGACCAAAACACATTTCAATGATTTTTAATTTACAACCAATCACAGTCGTGATTCGCCTCGAATTTATCAACTAAAGTTTATCATATTAAAGAAAGCATCTCCTTTTTAACATTCTGAATAGATCATAGCATTATTTTGCAATGACTGGCTCTCCAAGAAATACGACTACCAGATTGTATATATAGTGCGTGAATGTCAGCAGAAAGAGCATGCGGGAGATAATATAAAAACATTTGTAGCAATTGGTTATACCACGAAAAAAACCACTGTTTGCACTTTCTTAAACGAATTACTTTTGGTACCGGTCTGGCTCCGGTGCGTTGGGTGTCGGTGAGCAATGAGGTTCAGGGGACAATCACGATAACTATGATAAAGAAGACAGACGAAGAATTATTATTTTCTATCATTTATGACTTTATTCAAATGCAAGGAAAATCTTGATACACTTCCATTCTTTTCTTATTTTATGAATTAATATTTGACAGAACTAATCTGACTACTATCGACCCTTAAGATTCTCAAGGCACTTTTAAGTTATTCGCACTCTATTTACGAGAATATGACTTTCTATTAGGACCCTTTATTTCTGGCGATCTCTATATTTGACTTATATAGCACACGTTTAATAAATCGGAGATTTATCCTCCTAACTATAACATTACTTAGTGGCCTCTAATATTCTCACTAAGTTGCGGCCGTTGTAAAATCTTAAAACAAT
Source organism: Diploptera punctata (assembly GCA_030220185.1). Classification (NCBI taxonomy): domain Eukaryota; kingdom Metazoa; phylum Arthropoda; class Insecta; order Blattodea; family Blaberidae; genus Diploptera; species Diploptera punctata. The sequence continues at coordinate 4,305,333 of JASPKZ010008365.1, read as the reverse complement.
ATTAATTTCGCGCCCGCTCTTGGGGGCGAGCAAAAAAAAACTTATCCTGCCCAATGCAGGAGCGAGAGCGTCTGTCAACTTCGTTCTAGACTCCTTTCGAAGCCTAACCTTTTGAGAATCTTTAGGGTGGTAACACTATTACCATCGCACATTCAATTGGCTAACATATTATAATAATACAAAATAGATATCCTTATTGGCTAAAAACATTTACGCCTACAAATTTCACACATCTTGGGACCATGTTTCTCCCCGAGTTCATTGATCTTGTTTACAAGCGACTTTTCTGGACACCTCAACACCTGTACAGGCGGCAGGTTGTAAGATGTTATTTGTAAAGAAGGTTTTATTATCCAAAGTACCTCCCACCCTTTGTAACTACTGAGTTTTATGGCTTCTACGTGACTATCCCAATAGACTGTAGGATTTGCAGCTATTTGCTTATATCCTTTGGGGGTCCACGAGCTTAAGATTCCCATATGTAGGCCTACTTACAAATTTTTGTCACCAGAGAAGTGATTACTGGAATTCTCCTTTATGTTGAATGAGTAACACTAAGAAATTAGGACTGGAAGTAAATATAAGTAAAACTAAATATATGGTCACACATAGAAATTCAGTATATAATGGAAATGGACAGCTAATGATAAATGAGGGAAATTTTGAGGAAGTGGCTGAATTCAAATACCTAGGAACAATAATCACAAATAGGAATGAGATGCACAAAGAAATTAAACATAGGCTCAATTCTGTGAAATGCGTGCTATTATGCTTTGCAGAGACTTTTGATGTCCCAACTCCTTTCAAAAAACGTTAAGCTGAAAATATATAAAAATATTATTCTATCAGTTATATTATATGGGTGCGAAACATGGATTCTTACTTTAAGGGAGGAAAGGAGATTACGAGTATTTGAGAATAAAGTTCTTAGGAAGATTTTTGGACCAAAGAGAGAAGAACAGACAGGTGAATGGAGAAGACTACTTAACAATGAACTACATGGTCTTTATAGAAAGCCAGATATAATAAGAACAGTTAAGTCTCGTAGACTGCGATGGGCAGAACATGTTGCGCGTATGGGGAATGAAAGACGTGCATGGAGACTTCTTGTAGGAAAGCCAGAAGGAAAACGCCCAGTTGGTAGACCAAGAATGAGGTGGGAGAACAACATTAAGTATGATATGAGGGAAGTAGATTATACAGGGAATGATTGGAAAGCATTAGCTCAGGATAGGGATGTATGGAGAGCTTATGTCCGTGCGGCCATGAACCTACGGGTTCGATAGTGCCAGTGAGTAAGTAAGTAAGTATAAATATTCTTTTAATTTAATTTAATTAATAATAACATGTATAATGGTTCCGTCTCACTTTCCAGGAAATGCCATTACAGAAAAATATAATTGATATATTTACATCATAAGACATCAGAAATTAATTAATACCTATAAGTAGTAGTAGTATTCAAATGTTCTGAAGCTCTGCATTTGTCATCATTCGCTTGTTAATACCTATAATGTTGGTTATAAATTTCTCCACTAGCGTGCATTCTTACAATATTGCGATCCTTTGGCAATAGATAATATGATCTGGTTGCAATTATGAACAAAAGAAGCAAGCGTACCAATATCGTTTCTGATTTGTTTTCAAACATCGCCGTTTACATTAAATATATATTTTAAAAATAACTATAGTTAAATAACGGTTTGTGAGTAAACAGCTTAATTTTTTTGTTAAATAGTCTTAACAAATGTCACTCTTGATTTCCAAATTCTCTACATAAATTGGTAATCACTCGTGGCATTACTTATGATAAGTTTCGCGGAACATTTCAGTCATCGTGCTGCAGGAAGAGAATTCCAACAACATGCGTTATTGGAGCTAACAGAAAATCATGCTAAATAATGCAAGAAGTGAGAGTAGGGCATTTCGTGGCCCGAAAACTGGTAAATATCCCGCTGTAGAAAGTAAACTTTTAATTTATTTTGGGAACGTCAGTGTCGCAGTTACATATGACATGTTACAACCAGATGCACGTGAAAATGCTAATTCTCACTACATAGATGATTAACTGTATTTGTATTATTTAATTTTATAACAATAATGATTATTGTTTATAGATTTATTATTACATAATTATTTGTATAATTTAAGATTACCTACAGTTTTACATTTTAAATTTATAAATTTTGGAGCAGGTGAATAATTTTACATATCTAGGATGCAATATCTCATATGAAGAAGAAAAGGATGTAAATGCAAAAATATCTAAATTTTTAAGAATTTTAGGGTTAATAAATTCTATCTTCAAGCCACAGTTATTCCAAAAGCATTCAAGACTGAAAGTGTATAAAACACTGGCTCTTCCAACTCTTTTGTATGGTAGCGAAGTATGGACGTTGAAACAGAAGGATATACAGAGACTTAGATCTGCTGAAATGAGATATCTTCGGAGGACTGCAGGATACACACTACTAGATCACAAAAAAAATGAAGACATCTTAGAAGAATTACACATGGAATCTTTAGAAAACAAAATTTCTGATTATAAGTCAAGATGGATACAACATGTTCATCGAATGGAAGATCACAGAATACCCAAACTAATGTTAAGATATCAACCTGCAGGAAGAAGAAGACCAGGACGTCCACTCAAAAGACTTCTGGATGGTGTTTCTCTTGAGGCCGAAACAGGTCAACAAATGGCCTAAATTCGTGAATGTACTATGATGTTGATGATGAAATTTATAAGAGATGTATTCTTAATTACTAGTCTTACCTACCATAATTGACATAACACAAAACAGGACCTACAATTTTAAAAATCCGTATGTTTTACTCTCTACAATTTTTCAGTGGCCAAAGTAAACTAAAAAGTGCGCAATTTATGCGAGCAAATAAGGTATTTCCATATTTATCAAAACGTAGTTTCACAACTTTTTGAAATAAGCAATCGAAGCAAACAACAATTAGTAGTCTAATTTTAAACAAAACTATAAATTCGCTTAACGACATCATGGAAAAAGCGTAAACGTCTGATTAATTAGGCCCATGTAATATTTTGTCTTAAATAAATAAGAAATGTAGAAAGTTCTAATTATTGGTACTATCTTATCTTGTATTCAGTATTTTTCCCGTAAAATAATGTTGTTGCCTAAAAACAATGTTTCTATCGATGACAGATACGTATACAATTCAGTCATATGCCGGTTAAAATAAATGCCATGGTTCCATCAAGAGATGGAGTCAGCAGATAATACTTTATGCAAGTTTATTTACAGTGCAATTAGGAATTGGCTCGGAATTTGTATAAATAGGAATATTCTTAAATTGAACTGTTTTGGTTGTGGGATTTGCGCCGACTCCTGGACCGGGTGACCCAAGGACAATCTGTGAGGTCGTCAGGAGTTGAGCGACTTGACGTACTAATGATTAGGCTGGACCCACTTCAGCAACAAAACACGTCCCCTACTGGTGCACTGGGGAATAGTCGGTGGATCTGCTCGACAGTCCTCCCGGCTAAGTCCAAGAGACTCGTGAACCATTAGTGGGTTCGGCAGGAGATGAGCGCCCTGTCGTACTATTTGCTTACATGTGGGAGCTTGCGAGCTCCTGGCTGGCCCACAACGGCAACAGGACACGTCCCTGGGGGCGGACCAGGGCACGGCTCGGACCAGCGCAGAGGGGAGCAACTATGCTGGCTCCCGGCTCAGCCTGCGGGCTCGTGGACCAACTGTGGGGTTTCCAGGAGATGAGTACCTGGATGTACTATAATCTCACACTGTAGGGCTTGAGGATTCAAGCTATAGTCGGTCTCACAACGGCTGCAGGATGCATCCCTGTAGGTAGAACAGGGAAATGGTCGGTGGATCTGCGACAGCAGTCCTCCCGGCTAGGCTCAAGGAGCCTGTGGACCAACTGTGGAGTCTTCAGGAATGAGCGACCTGATGTAATATGTAGCTGAGCAACTTCCTCTCAAGTTGCGACTTCAACACCTTCTCCCTGAGGTTTTGGTTTTATTGGCCGTGAACTTCAACGCGACCGCGATGTAGATAAGGGAGGACAAGAATTCTGGGACTTGGGTGTATGGCCTTCTGGCCGAGGTATCCCAAGGTGTGGTGGAATGGGTCCAGCCTTAGAATTTTGGATCGGGAAGGAAGCTTTCAAATCCCTCACCAAGTACACAGGAAGAGTCTTGGCATTAAGAAGAGACGAAGACCAGCGGAGACATGAGAGGCGTTAAAAACGTCACCAATCTACTACTACTACTACTGCTACTACTACTACTACTACACACATATACACAAACACGCACTAAACACACAGTCACATGCACACATATTAACACACATACACAAGAAATAAAACACACTTTATTTTAATTATATGTAACAACTAATCACCTGTAATACCCGAATTATATATTTATTATGCATTTCAATAAAGATTAGATATAAATAGGGACATAGAGCAGACCCGAGAATAAGGGCATTATGCCCGAGGTAACCCGCGGGGTGGTGGTGGGGCTCTAAATAATAATAATAATAATAATAATAATAATAATAATAATAATAATAATAATAATAATAATAATAATAATAATAATAATAATAAATGCACTGTTCCAAGAATTCAAAGCAAATTAAGTCCCAGGAATATTTCGATATTAAAAAGTGTCCGAAAGGTATTATTCTTTTATTCGATTATATGCTATAATCAACCAAATTTTGAGTTTATTTCTGAATATATCATACAGAATTACGCATTGAAGACTGTGTTCATCACAGTATATAGGAGTAATCAATAGCTTTTAATCAATAAAACCAATTGGATGAATAACGCGAATAAAGAGAGAACAGAGACTACATGTTTAGCTGCTAATTAAGATTGACGCTTATCCTGATGAATTTTATTGAATGAGCAACGCGTCGGCTGAGCTCTTGATGCTATTTAAGAGAATGCATTTGACTTGACTGAAAATCAACATATCAACATGAAGAAAGGAAAAAGAGGTTGGACCTGTCAGAGTCAATACGAGGATTCACCTTCCCCGTTATGCAAATACACAAAACGTGATGGAATTTACTTGTGAAACCGTTTTCTTTTTTTACTTTTATTTTTTTACCCCAGCACCAGATGTTATCAGGTTAAGACTGTCACATTCAACTGAAATTTCCATTACTAGAGCGAAATATATCCTCTCCCCCTCTTTCTATATGCTACTCCCTTCTTCCCTCTATATTCAATTGGCCAGTATACCTCTGTCAAATTTGTACACACGTATTGGTAAAAATATATGTATATGGAACTTAGAGAACTGTAAATGTACGAAATGAATATTGGAAAGGTCAGAAGCCATTGAGCAGTAATATCAAAATCAATGCCTACCCTTCCAACTCTGTTATTCCTATGAATATCATGTGCCAATACATTCATCTTCATTTCACATATTTCATTAAATTAAATTTTTATTTTTATAATTCCCTTCCTTAGTTAAATCATTATTTTCAGAAATCAATTACAAAGTCGTCCACTGCTATGGCCTCGAGATAACGTTACTGTCTTTTAAGCAGGAGACACGGGTTTCACCTCCTGTAGGGACAAGTTCCAGGGTGATTACTTTTGGAGACGTTTCCTAACTTGTATAACCATTTTTTTAATTAATGAGGATTCTTCTCAATACAGAAGTTTGTCTCCTATCCAACATATCAAAATATGAAATCATCATCATCATCATCTTCTTCTTCTTCTTCTTCTTCATTTCAAGGTTTAGGCGATTCCCGGTTCGGAATTCACAATGATTCCTTCTATCCTCTTCTTTCATCTGTTTTTCAAGATATGCTATTTTGGGCAATCTTGTTTCTTCCATTCTCTAAGCATGCTCTTCCCAGCCGACGCGGTGTTGTTGAATTCTATCACTTATTGAACATATTTCTAATTCTCTTCTTAAATCCTCATTTCTTATGTGGTCCAATTTTGTGCATCCTTTTATCCTTCTTAGAAGGGTCATTTCTGGACTTTGTGTTCAACTCGAACTCCTCTTATTTATTACCCAGGACTCACTACCGTATAAAAGTACCTGAACCGCCACAAAATATAAAATAGGTTAAAATATTGACATCTGAAATGCACAATGTTAGATAATACTTTTCAGAACGCTACTCTGTGTAAGATAAATATCAGGAACATTAGTGCCCAAATGGTCCCCGAACATCATCTGCCCATCAAATTAGCTACGTTTAGTATGAAGGTAAATGGTGTGTTTCGTCTTAAATGTTAATGTTGTGTCGGAGGTAGCTCTGAAATGAGTTGATAACTCATTTCGCGAAGTCCTCCAAGTCCTTGTGTGGTAAAAGAAGTATATGCGTGATACAATAAGGTCATGCTACTGTCAGGCCTGTGTAACGCCGGACATCTATAAGGTGAAGGGTTAAAATATTGCATAGGCGTCGGGTCTATACATTATTGGTAAATTATTGAAGAACCACCATACCTTGGTGTCTCGGCCCCGCGGCACTATCAATTTGAGACTAATTGAGAGACAACACTATAGTTTTTTATTGGGCTGGGAAATTTTATGCACTGTTAATTCTCGAGAAGAAAAACAGCTCATTTTATCTTCATAACTATGGAAGTCATATTTTTTCAAATGTTATAGGTCCCGAGATTTTCTTAACCTTTGCACACGCTTTATATTAGCTTGACCTGTATCTGTCTATCTATATAACGGACCTGTATCTATGTAACGGAATCTTTGAACACGATTTTCACCCACTGAAAAACATTGGATCGACTTGAAACTTTGCATACTTGTAAAGGACCCATGAAATATAATAATTTCATAATTGTGTTTCTAAAATCCTGGCCCGAATCATCAGAAAATCAAAATATAAAAACCGGTACAATAGGTTGCGGACTTACCGACTTCTTCGGCAATCGTTGTAAGAGATCAGTTGGTAGAGCGGTGGACTGTAGTGGTATATAATTTCAGTAATCCATAGGTCGCTGGTTGAAATCCGACACGGAGGATTTTTTAGAAAAGTATTACGCAATTAAATTTTCATGGGATTCCGGTTTATCACAAATTGATTAACTAAAAATTAAAAAATAAATAACAGTTTAAAAAATAAAAACAACACGCTTTATTAGAAAACCAAACTATAAAAACAAAAAATAAATAATAGTTTAATAAAACTAAAACAACACGCTTTATAAGAAAACCGAACTAAGAAATGAAAAATAATTTTAATTTCCAACATGCTTGGGATAAAATTAAAGTGGTTAACAAAAAAATCATCTCCAACACATCTAGAATAAAACTACAATTATCTACAAAAAAATACCATCAAAAGCATGGGGAGGTCTATATCAATTCATATATTTGATAATAAACAGATACTGGTAAAAGTAAAGTCTCTAAGAAGAAAACGTAAAAACCATAAACCATTAAATAATATACTATATACTATCTGTTTTCAACCTTAAATTTTAGTATACAAAAATATTTCTCCACAACGTTTAATAGGGTGCGTGTAGGCAAACAGTTTGAGTAACACTAAGAAATTAGGACTGGAAGTAAATATCAATAAAACTAAATATATGGTCACACGTAGAAATGCATTATATAATGGAAATGGACAGCTAATGACAACTGAGGGAAATTTTGAGGAAGTGGCTGAATTCAAATACCTTACTTACTTAATTACTCACTGGCACTATCGAACCCGTAGGCTCATGGCCGTACGGACATAAGCTCTCCATACATCCCTATCCTGAGCTAATGCTTTCCAATCATTCTCTGTATAATCTACTTCCCTCAAATCATAGTTCATGTTATTCTCCCACCTCATTCTTGGTCTACCAACTGGGCGTTTTCCCTCTGGCTTTCCTACAAGAAGCTTCCATGCAAATCTTTCATTCCCCATACGTGCAACATGTCCTGCCCATCGCAGTCTACGAGACTGAACTGTTCTTATTATATCTGGCTTCCTATAAAGACCATGTAGTTCATTGTTATGTAGTCTTCTCCATTCACATGTCTATTCATCTCTCTTTGGTCCAAAAATCTTCCTAAGTACTTTATTCTCAAATACGTGTAATCTCCTTTCCTCTCTTAAAGTAAGAGTCCATGTTTCGCACCCATATAATATAACTGGTAGAATAATAGTTTTATATATTTTCAGTTTAACGTTTTTTGAAAGGAGTTGGGACATCAAAAGTCTCTGCAATGCATAATAGCACGCATTTCCAGAATTGAGCCTATGTTTAATTTCTTAGTGCATCTCATTCCTAGGAACAATAATCACAAATAGGAATGAGATGCACAAAGAAATTAAACATAGGCTCAATTCTGGAAATGCGTGCTATTATGCATTGCAGAGACTTTTGATGTCCCAACTCCTTTCAAAAAACGTTAAACTGAAAATATATAAAACTATTATTCTACCAGTTACATTATATGGGAGCGAAACATGGACTCTTACTTTAAGGGAGGAAATGAGATTACGAGTTTTTGAGAATAAAGTTCTTGAGAAAATTTTCGGACTAAAGAGAGATGAATAGACATGTGAATGGAGAAGACTACATAACAATGAACTACATGGTCTTTATAGGAAGCCAGATATAATGAAAACAGTTAAGTCTCGTAGACTGCGATGGGCAGGGCATGTTGCGCGTATGGGGAATGAAAGACGTGCATGGAAGCTTCTTGTAGGAAAGCCAGAGGGAAAACGCCCAGTTGGTAGACCAAGAATAAGGTTGGAGAACAACATTAACTATGATTTGAGGGAAGTAGATTATACAGGGAATGATTGGAAAGCATTAGCACAGGATAGGAATGTATGGAGAGCTTATGTCCGCGCGGCCATGAACCTACGGGTTCGATGGTGCCATTGTGTAAGTAAGTACGAACGTTTAATTTTAGTTAGCGTTGAAATTAAATAAGTTATAAAAATATGAAATTATTATTTATGTCCATCAATATCTGTAAAGTTTCCGTCTTTGGTCCGAGGCTTGGTCCTTGGAACTGCGAGCAATGTATAGGATTGCTAGCCCGTTTTCATGGCGAGTTTATTATTCGGGGTTTCCTTTCTAGGCTGATTACCTTCACCCAGCTCCAGAGCTCAGCCTGCCCCGTTTTATTTTGGAGTGTGTCTCCTAGATGGGTTGTCTTGCAGGACTAACCAACCCCATCCGCCCGTTTGTCAATCTACAAGACAGTATATGTAGAGTTGCCTCATCCGTCAGGTACACCGTACCGAAGGACTCCTTCTCCGCTGTATCTGCCGTTGAGGTCTTCACAGTAACCCTGGCGAGGAGTCCTCACAAGGTACTATCAGCTGGGCAAGCTGTACATAGGTTTTTTACGAGGTGTTACTCCTCTCCCCCTCTCCCTTTTTCAACCTGGCTTGGGACAGGCTACGGTGGAAACACAGAAATTAGGGACAAATATCATATTCAAGACATAACCAAATGTATTATAGATAGACGAAAATATTGGGTCATATAGAAAGAATGGAAGAAACCCGACTTGAAAAAAGAGCTAAAGAAGATAGACCAATGGACGGGAGAAGAACAAGAGGAAGACCAGCCAAGAGATGGGTAGACAGTGAATGCACATCCAGTACGTCTTCCTCCGAGGAGTGATTTTGGAAATAAACAGGATGCAAATCCTACAAAATATTAAGAAGAAGAAGAAGATTTGTAAAGATATTACAATACAGGACTACAATAAGACCCGTTTTTACATATGGATATGAAACATGGGTTGAGAAACCAGCTATAACGGCTGGGGGACTCGACATGCTAACCACATGTCACCCCTACACTGGCTGTTGATCATCTACCTCTGTGATTGGCACATGTGGATGTGAAGGGCCAGCAGCCGGCTGGTAAAAGGGCAATCGACTTCGCAGTCGAGTCTACGACAGGGAAGCAACAGCTGGAAGCGCTCGCCACTGAAGATGCCCTCCGCAGTTGAGGGAGAAACGTCTGGAAGAAACGCCAGTTATAGACCACGGCACATAGCCCGGAATCTTTTATTACCATGGAAGAATAACTGTTATATGTTTTTATTTAAAAACGTTAAAAGAGTCCTTGTAATGCATAATATCATTCGTTTCCAGAGTTGAGCCAATCTTTAATTTCTGTTCTTAGTTTTTTTCTTGCTTGTAATTATTATTTATATATTTTAGAAATCGGTTATGTTTTATAATAGTTCCTAATTTACTAAGCGATAATTCCCATCCAATAGTGTATTTCTACGTGTGACCAAAAGTGCGTAATTAAATTGGAAAGGACAATTAACAGTAAATGAGGGGGCACTTATACGAGTATTGTAAATATCTGTCACGCCTATTGTACCGTGATGAGCCTAATATACTATTTATGTATGTAGCTTCCAATATTCGATTTCTTTACCTGCAGAAAAATTAAATAACTTTTATTAGCCTATTGAGAAAGTGTGTAGTGTCGAACATGTTCTCTCGGCCTTGTGGTATTTGTATTTCATTTTCCCTTGAAAATGTCTGCATACTATGAGACAGACGATATAAATCAACAGGCAGATACGTGCAGAATCTCGTGATGTGTACAGAGGAGCCCGCAGCGCACGTAGCCAATCCCACCCGCAGCAAACACATTCAATTGATTTCCGAATTGGAGTATGAAGGCATCAAACTAACTTCAAACGAGAACCTCACCCTACTAGTTACACGTGTTGGTATGCATTATTTGTACATATGTCACCAAATCTCTCATATGCGATTCGTGGTCCTAATAGCAACTCAATTACAAACTGCAAAATTCTTGTTAGATCGTAAACTAACTGATACAATAAAAACTAAACAAATAATAAGCACATGCGAAATGAAAATCTTAAGAACTATTCAGGGGAAAACATTATTTGATAAAATGCACAACACAGAAATTAGGGACAAATGCCATATTCAAGACATAATCAAATTTATTATAGATGGACGAAAATATTGGAAAGGTCATATAGAAAGAATGGAAGAAAACCGGCTTGCAAAAAAGAGCTAAAGAAGATAGACCAATGGACGGGAGAAGAACAAGAGGAAGACCAGTCAAGAGATGGATAGACAGTGAATGCACATCCAATAAGTCTTCCTCCGAGGAGTGATTTTGGAAATAAACAGGATGAAAATCCTACAAATTAAGTTTAAGAAGAAGAAGAAGAAGAAAATTCTTGTTTCGCTCTAACTTCAAGGGAGGAGAAAAGATTAAGAGTATGTGAGAATTAAGTTCTTGCGAAAAAATGTTTGGACCAAGAGAGACAGGTGAATACAGAAAACTACATAATCCACTGAGCGAAATAATCGTTATGAGAAACTTAATACAGTAAAAGCTTCTTATTCGTGGGGGATATATTCCGCAAATATGCCGCGAATACAGAAACCGTGAATATGAAATGGTAATTTGTATTGGGTTTATAGGGGATACGTTCCAAGATTACAAAATAAAATAAAAATTATCAAAATAAAATCAATTAATGAGATATTTTAAACAAATTCTATTAATTTTTAATGTCTAATTTAGGCTAGGACTTAAATAATTTAGTAAAATTTTCGTGTTTTACCGCATGTAAAAATTATTTCAATTCAAATTGATATTCATCTGTGAATTCAACCTATGTAATTATTTTGTCTTCAGATTCCTTGTTGAATCGTACAGTTCATTCATTATCATTGATACAGCGTGATATAGATGTAAACGGCTTGCCAACGCGTAAATCATCAGACATTTCTATTTTTACTTTAAGCGGCAACACTGCTATTTCCGCTAAGGAACTAATTTTCTTTCCTTTTACTAGACATTATAAATTGGCAACAAAGCAGAAGAGATAAGTGTTATTAAATCAAAATTATTCCAACGAATGACAAGGTGAAACAGATCATGGCGATGGCGGCATTTACCAATGGACATAGCGGCACGTGAAATACGGCGGCGATTGTTTTTAACAACGAACTTTAGGATTAGTGACAAGAAGGTATGTTTTGCTTTGTTATTAATTTTTCCACATTGTTTGAATCGCTGTTTATAAAAGCCACCTTTGCATGTGCCTGCGATAAAAAAATTGTCAATGTGTTAATAAAGAATACTATTCCTTATAATATACCGACTGGATCCGCGAATAAAGAATATTTTAGCCGCGAATACAGGAACTGTGTCGCAATTTTTTGAACCGCGAATAATGAGCTTTTACTGTATATATTAAGTGTTAAGTCTGTTAAATGACAACGGGCAAGGGATGTAGCACGAATATGGAATGGAAGAGAGGCAAGTGCAATTTATTGTTAGGAAAACTAGTGGGAAAAGCGTCCAGTAGTTATGTCAAGAAAGAGGTGTGAGAATAGTATCAACCATGATTTCAGATAGGTGAATTATACAGGCAATTATTACAAAATAATTACAAAAATAAGTCATGTCGAGGCGTTTGGCCGTTGGTTTAACATGACGTCAGTATACGCTTATGTATTTAGATGTTATAACTGTATTTTTGACATTTAGCAATGAAGACCAATTATGACATGAAAAGAAAAATGTCTGAGTCGAATTTGAACTCGAGATCTCTAACTTCATACGTTAGCGCTGTAACTGAGCTACTCAGGAATCCTAACACAAACATATTTATTTTATATGTATATACTATTATCAATTTATACGAGAGGCAGCGGGATATCGTTCCAACCGTCATCTGATGGCTACTTTAACAAGTAAGCATTTTTAAAGAGAATTTTTACTTTATAGCAGCAACGCTTGTAAATTTAGATGTTATAACTATATTTTACATTTAGCAATGAAAGCCAATTACGAAATGGAAAGAAAAATAAATGCCTGAGTCGGAATTTGAACCCGAGACCTCTAACTTCATACGTTAGCACTCTAAGTAACTGAGCTACGCAGGAATCCTAACACAAACATTTATTTTTCTTATATATATATATACACTCAATTTACAGCGTCAGCGGGATATCGTTCCATCAGCCATCTAGTGGCTACTATAACAAGTTAGCATTTTTAAAGATAATGTTTACTATATAGAAGTAAAGCTTGTATACATAGACGTTATAACTGTATTTTTGACACTTTAGCAATGAAGGCCAATTATGACAAGAAAAGAAAAAGTAAATTCCTGAGTCGGGATATATATGTATACATTAGTCATGACAATTTTCTAAATTAATATATATATTTTTTATGGGAACAACGTATATAGTTACATGTAATCGAAATTGTCTAAACGACATGGTACCGGCAGCAAAATAAGCTTCTATCAGTAGAAATTTGAACCAGAAGTCGGGCCTACGGTTTATTTTCGGACAATTATACAGCAAGTAAACATAAATATTTAAACATTTTCAAACATTAGAAAGGTATCCTAAAATAATTTAACTCATATTAATTTCAGGGCAATAACATAGATTGTCACTCACTGTGTTTTACTGTATTTATTTTTTAATTCTACTAATAAAACTCATAGAGAAAGAGACAAAAACAAAGATTGATATGGTTGGTTTATAAGAGCCAGAATTTGAAGAGTTAAACAGGCTTTGTAATTTAGTTGAAACGGGTGGCATGTTTTATTGCTAAAGTGTTATTCACAAAGAACTTGTGAGAGAAGCCATTTCCACTTCAGTGGAGCATACAGAGAGTAACGGTCAATTCAATAGCCTGGCTCCATGAGTAAATATTACTGAAATGTAAACAGATGTATTTTATAACTCAAGTCTTCCAAGTAATATCTGATTCCTCTCAAAAACTTCATACAATCAACAGCACTTCTTTATATCTGTCATATTTTACAATCACACTATTTACGCTTGGTATACTTGTAAAATTAGATGAGTTTAGAAGGAATGAAATATTGCAGACGTTGTAATGTCATTTGAGAAAAAGATTTTCATGTTTGAATCATGATTGCATTGGATTTGGTTATTTGACGCCAACATGTTATCTTCTCTTTATGTCATTCCATTTACTAAATGTAAAAACATGACATGTGGCATCAAGCATTCGTACTCAATCATTGGTTGACATACAGTTAAAAACTACAGAAAAATATCAGCTACATACACAAAGAAATGATGAATTGGAGAATGGTGTAAAGAAAATAATATATAATAGATTAATACCAAACTGAAGAAAACAATTAGGCTATATACAATAGGAAATAACTTAGATGGCTAGAATACATGGAGGTAGGCCTGAGAAAAATAAATGTTAAATGATGTTACCTTTAGCTTCGAAAAGAGAGGAAAATAATGTTTATATAGGAGTGGATAGAGTTAAAAATTACAGAAAAATATCAGCTACATACACAAAGAATTAATGAATTGTAGAATGGTGTAAAGAAAATAAGATATAATAGTTTAATACCAAACTGAAGAAAGAAATTAGGCTATATACAATAGGAAATAATTTAGATGGCTAGAATACATGGAGGTAGGCCTGAGAAAAATACATGTTAAATTATATTACCTTTAGCTTCGAAAAGAAAGGAAAATAATGTTTATATAGGAGTGGATAGAGTTAAAAACTACAGAAAAATATCAGCTAACTCAACTCTAATATATAAAAATCAATGTTTGTTTATTAATTAAATAAAAATAAAACGTAGTTTTATTTAATTTTCATATTTATTATAAAATTCAGTGACAGCTGTTTCGGTACACTGTACCTTCTTCAGACATGTTAACAAATTATGAGTTGTGTTTGTTTGTTGGTTTGTTTGTTCGTATTCTATGCGCGGCCATACCGTTGATCCGATTTTGATGGGATTTTTTGCAAAATGTTCAGGAGATTCCCGGGATGAACACAGGCTATAAGAGAGTTGTAATCGCAACCCCTTCACCCACAATAATCACCATTTGTAGTGAAAAATGGCTTACGTTGCCTGAACCATAACAAATACACAGAATTGAACATCTCACACAAACTCTATTAAATAGTCCGCCGCAGCATATGTTTATCTTCTACGGATAACTCACAATAACCATTTTTGTCTTTCATTAATGCCAAGAAGATCGGGATAAGCAGATTCCCGGACAAGTATAACAGCGCACGGCTGGTGGTAAAAACACATTAACATTTATTTAGGAGTAGCAGCCACGCCGGGTATTACCTAGTTTAATATAAAAATAATAAACAGTTTTAAAATTCATGATAAGATGTGTTGCAAAATGATGCAACTACTATATTTTTCGAGACTGCTGAAACAAATGGCAGAATGATGTGGTAACAACTTATCATATATGATTTTTCATGTCTAGGAAATAGTATTGCTATTATGGAAACTCTGGCTGTTGCAACTTGATGCCGCAGATGGAAATATTTGTCCCTCTTCTCCTCCATGCATAAGTACAGCAGCAACATAATTTTATGGTACAATTACCTTCACAATTACTACTAAATCAAATATAATTCGGATCATTCTAATGTGTTTACTAAAGAAGAATTAACTTTTTTTTTTAAATTTATAGATTGTGATTACAGAAACGCCAGTAGCTTCAGAACATTCTAGAAAATTCGTAATATATTAGTTGCATCTCTTTTTTTTTTACCGGTGGCTTTACGAGTCAAAACGCGTTTCAGTGAGAGGGGATGGTTATGAGTGAAAGTATTTAAATTAATTATTTCAAATGCAATAACTAATAAATCGATGTCACATAAAAGGACACGTTTACTAGATAGATTTGCAATACTATTTTCTAAACATGAAAAACCCTGTAGACTGTATGGAGACTGCAACGTAGGCACAATAACGTTACATAAACTAAGACTCTTCCTATTGTCTGGTAATACAAATACGAGTTAAATTACTTGTTGCAAATTGATAAAACCAGCTGTTGCATAATAATGAAACCACCAGTTTCATACTTCTCCTACTCTTTTAGTGGCGGTGTTTACTGTAGAGGGGTATAGAAGTACGCAGCAGAATAAAAAAATACTTGCATGTTGGGCTTTTCAGTTAGTTTAAAATGTTTAAGGTAATACGAAGAAAAAATCTGTCAGATGTGGAGAAAAGGGAAATACTTGTGTATATGGTCGAAGGATTATCGTCTATAGAAGTAACAAGTAAGATTGGCAGATCCCTCATGGGCGGTGAACAGCTTTTTTTGAAGCATAAACCGGATTTGTGTTCTGGTTTTGATTCCGGCCGGAGTCGATCTATTTTTCGGATGGAAACATCCAAAGGACATTACCTCCGATGTGGACGTCAAGCCTTATGGTCACGAGTCTGAAAATTTTCGTGCTCGTAAAATAATCTCAAGTTAAATTATAACCTCTAAACAAAATTTAATCGGCATTTCATAATCACGTAATACCTTACTTGCCTGCTAGTTGTCTTTCAGTCGATGAACTAATCACTTATCAATCCATAGAATAAATAGCGTAACTAAATCAAGTTAATTAAATAACTTCCGTAAAGGTGCTCTCTTTCACAAGTCTAGAAGTGCAGGTATATACAGACTATTGAAAACTTCAAAAATAAGGTTATACAAAACACTCATTAGACCAGTAGTTACATATGCTTATGAAACTTGAGTCCTAAAAGAAACAATAAAACAGAAATTATTAATTTTTAAAGAAAAGATTTAAGAAGAGTATTTGGACCAAATAGCTGTTGGAGAAATCAAAACAAATAACGAACTAAACAAGTTTATAAAAAACAGAATATACTAAACCATATAAGATCTCTCAGAATTGGTTGGCTTGGACATTTGATAAGAATGGATGATCAGAGACTGGTCAAAAAACTCTACAAATGAAACCTATAGGAGCAAGAGCTGTTGGAAGACCGAAGATCAGATGGGAGGATGACACAATGAACGATCTAAGGAAAATGAAAGTGACTAATTTGAATATGGCAAGAGACAGATTGGCATGGAGGACGATTGTTGAGAAGGCCAAAAATTTCACTTTTGAAGTTGTCGCGCCTTAAGATAATGATGATATAATATCCATTCGAGATTTAATTACAATGTATGAATGCATTTCTTATATCTTATTTCACTGGTTTAGTTAACTCTGTCAATTTAAATAAAACTTTTTCATTATTATTATTATTATTATTATTATTATTATTATTATTATCATTATTATTATTATCATTATTACTTATTATTAATATTTTACATTTGGGCTGAAGGATAACTGCTGTAATGTAGAAAAAACTTTTAATAAAAAACACTATTATCGTACTATTATTATTATTATTATTATTATTATTATTATTATTATTATTATTATTATTATTATTATTATTATTATTATTATTATTATTATTATTATTATTACTGTTATTATTATTATTATCATCATAATTTTCATTTTGTCTAATACCATCAGTTTGTGTTCGAAATTATTGACATTCAGTCAAGGCATTGGCGAAATTGTTACTCACTTCTGAGGTTGGGGCTCCTGAAAGACGGAATTTTGTTAACCTAGTGATATGATGAGAGACAGATGATAATCAAATAGCAGGAGTGTATTTAAACTAAACTTAACATAAATTTCATACCATGGGCGAACACAGAAATAATTATCCTTAGGAGAAAGTCTCCATAGACCAAATGAGAATCCAATCCGGGACCTCATGAACCGAAGTCAGGAGCTCTGATCACAATACCAAGATATTTTAAATCTTCACCTTGAACGTAGGAGTGTTTTCTGTACTTATATTTGCTTGTGTGCAATCGGGAAAAAAAAGTGTCTTTATGTGCAACGTTATACAGGAGCCCATATAGGCTAACATACTCGTATATCTGAAAAATGAAGGAGAAAGGAGAAAATATAGAATACACAATATTATGTAGAAATGATTTTCAAATATATCAGCCGGGTTACCAATTCTATATGATGGCCGTCTTTACCAGTAGAATAAGCGTATGGGACTCATTTTCATTAGAGGCAGAGTCGACACTAGGGTCATGGTTCCGCCAGAAGGTGTAGGCCTAAAAATCTTGACATCACCAGAACCAGAACCCCGACCTTCCGAGTTGTAGTAAATTAGCTTAAACAATATATTATAAGTTAATATGATATAATGTCGAGCGGGAAGCTCTAGTATTTATGTACGTTGCCTCTAGCCCGAGGGTCGCGAGTTCAAATATGGCCGGGCTCGATGGATTTTTAGGATGGAAATATTCAAGGAACATGTCCTTCGGGAGGTATTTTGAGCCGTGGGTCCCGAATCTGAAGATTTTCAGACTCTTAAAAGATCTTCAAGCCTGAAAAAAGAGGCTTCTGCGCAAAATTTAACCGACCTTTCTGCATCAAAGTAATTCCGTAGTTGCGTATTAGATGTCTCATTGAGGCTGACCAGTTGTCATTCACATCTGTAGAGAAATAAGCGTAACTAAATCTGCTTGGTTAAGAAACTCCTAACAAAACAGACAGGTGAAAGGAGAAGAATACATAACAGTGAGCTACAGGATCTTTATAATAAACCAGATATAATAAGAACAGTTAAGTCTCCTAGATTGCGATGAACAAGACATGTGACACGAATGGAGAATGAAAGAAGGACATGGAAACTCCTTGTAAGAAATCTAGAGGAATGCCCCAAGTAGATAGGTCAAAAATGAGGTGGGAGAATAAAATTAACCATGATTTGGGGGAAATAAAAATAATACTAAAATCTATATGGTTTGATGGGCCTGGAAGGTCCTTAGGTTACCATCCGGCTGCTGGCCTCACATATATTAATCACAATAGACTATCATCTATCCAAAATAGGGATACATGTGGTTAGCATGTCGGTTCCCCTAGCCAATATATATGGTTTTCTTTCTCGAGCCGCTATTATATCTGTTAAATTCTTCATGTTTTTTTGTTATTACCTGTCCAACAGTGGGCGAAATTCCATGAGACCATTTATTTTCCCACGGGGGTTCGAACCAGCGCAAGCCCCGTAGCTTTGTTTCAAATAACCATACCTTAAACCACTCTGCTAAGGCGCGGGACAATAATAATAATAATAATAATAATAATAATAATAATAATAATAATAATAATAATAACAATAACAATAATAATAATAATAATAATAATAACCTTGGCGGCAATCGAACGCAGGCCGCCGCGCCGTTTTGAAAGGTGGGACTACAGCGACAACGCCACAACCTCGGAAGTATATCATTCGATTTCGTTCCATTAGCCCAGTTTAACCTCTCACCTTGCAGGTACTCTTTACAAGCCATTCGCCACGCGGGCCTTACTGTGGCACGACTTGTCAGGTGAAGGATTTTGAATTATGGATGACACACATTTTTTTCACCACATAAAGCCTCTCTGAATGAGTGATAAGCTCTATGTCAGAGCCCCTTCAAAGACAACAAAACATTAAACCGAAACACACCATAGCGAATATGCTAATGATGATTATGATGGTCAGATGATGTTAGGCGAACGTTTGGGCCTTAAAGTTTCCTGATATTTGTCTTGCAGGAAACTATCCCGATCGGGGATCGCTGTGTACGAGTCAGCGACGCTACCCCGAGGCCACAGCGGTGGACCGTCAGATATACAGTTCAGTTCTGGTAACTGTAGCCGTCTTGATAAACCAAAGGCACGTGGAAGGAGGGAACATTGCCGAGTAGGGAGGGAACTAGTAACCATGCAAAAATAATTTTCTTATTAATAATATTTATAATCGTAATAAAATAAATTGTTAAAAAAACAACGCTAATCTATAATGAACACGTCAAACTTATTTGATATCAAAACTATTCACTAACACAGAACTAGTAGATACGAAAATTCAACGTGTAGCTACTATTATGTTTTCAAAACTGAGAATAGTTCTGGCAGTACCTGTAACTCGCCCACCCCTCAAAAGCGGCTAAAGAAGCCAGAGCTGCACTTTACATGAATAATATTGTTTTATTCGGTGTTGCTTTGAAAAAAATACAATTACTTGATTAAAAAATTAAGAGTAATATAAAGTAAAGTGATCCCACAAGAGGCCCGGAGGCCCTTGGGGTAGTAGGAGGTTAAGGCTCCCACTTTGTCTAGACAATCGGCCCTTTATGTCAGCCGGGTTGTCAGCCCTGCGTGACGGCAGCCTTAACCCCCAGAACATACGTATGGTA
Organism: Diploptera punctata; assembly: GCA_030220185.1. Classification (NCBI taxonomy): domain Eukaryota; kingdom Metazoa; phylum Arthropoda; class Insecta; order Blattodea; family Blaberidae; genus Diploptera; species Diploptera punctata. The sequence continues at coordinate 4,285,222 of JASPKZ010008365.1, read as the reverse complement.
CTCATTTCCGTTAGAGGCTGAGTCGACCCCAGGGCCATAGTGCCGCCAGAGGGTTTGGGTCAGTTTAAAAATCCTGACCCCAACGGGACTTGAACCCTCGACCCTCCGGCTTGTAGCTCGGTGCCTTAACCACTACGCTACGGCGTGCCCCAATTAAGAGTAATATTACCTAAATTAAGAGTAATATAGGTAAAAAATATATAATTCGATTGAGAATTGAGGAAAACTCGCCCACACCTCAAAAGCGGCTTAAGAAGCCAAGAGCTGTACTATACATGGATAATATTAATTTATTCGGTGTTGCTTTGAAAAAAATCCACAATTACTTGTTTAAAAAATCAAGAGTAAAGTAGGTGAAAAAAACGTGATTCAGAATTGAGCAAACTAAGTCCGCGTGACTCTCTCTAAGTCACATAAACCTCAGCCAACACTACTATAAATTAGGCGTTAATATAGCTAATGGTATCACACGGTACAATAAATTAGAGCCCAGTTGCATGTAGTGGCGTGCTTTCGATAAGCACAGTAATGTGACCAATTTGCTTCAACTCACTTTGCAGGTCGCGGTCGACAGTGGAGACAGCGGCACTCCGAAAACCAACACGACTACGAGGTCGAGGGGTGGCGCGATTCAGGTAAATCCATTAACTAGTTTACTTAAATTATACAGGACATTTAATCCGTCTTAAGAATTTATTATTTGTTCTTAGTTTAACCTCTCCCTTTGCCCCACACTACGCTGCCCTTCCAGAGACACGGATTTTAACTATTACATACATATTCATTTGACCTCTAAAGGAGATGGAGGATCTCCCGGAATAAGTGACCCGCTCTCTAACAGGGTACCTTCGAAACAACGAGAATATTTAATACAAGACGAACCATTCACTCATATATTCACACTAAACGAGACGAACATAGTAAGGAAGATAATGATGACCTGATATGTTCGGTAACTATTTAAGCCATAACTTTTCGAGAAGTGGGAAAACTCCCAAAAAATTCTTATCCACGAAAATCATCACAACTAACTAACTCACTGACACTATCGAACCAGTAGGTTCATGGCCGCGCGGTCATAAGCTCGCCATATATCCCTATCCGGAGTCAATGTTTTCCAATCACCCCCTGTAACTTATAATCTATTTCCCTCAAATCATAGTTAATGTTATTCTCCCACCTCATTCTTGGTCTACCAACTGGGCGTTTTCCTCTAGTTTTCCTACAAGAAGCTTCCATGCACGTTTTTCATCCCCCATTCGTGCCTTTGCCATGGGTTCCCTGAAGTCCCCGCCCGGGAACGGAATGGGGGACTATTTGACCTCCGGAAAATTTTACCCCAGTTGAACCCCATGTCCGCATTTCTTGTCGGCTGTATTTTTACGGTGAAAGAGCGCCACTCTTTCGACCAAAGTACTTTTTTCGTGTGGCTTATTACCTTCGACCAGTCCGGCATGGGTAACCCTATCGGCAGCAATGCTACCGCCGGCATAGCTCTCGGGAATATTTAAGCAAAATTATTCCAACAGGGAATCAAATCCAAGCCCGCTGCTTCTGAAGCAAATACGTTATCCTAGACTACAGAGTTGGAATCAATAATTTGTATAACTTACTTACTCATTGGCACTATCGATGCCGGAAGTTGATGGCCGCGCGGGCATATGATGTCCATAACACCCTATTCGAGGTTAATGTTTACATTCAACTCTATCAAATCCTTATTGTTATTTTACCATCTCATTCCAGGCTGCCTACTTGACAGTAGTTATTAGAGTTTTTTATATATGTTATCTACAAATAGCATACTTACATGATAGCATAATGAATTTCACAAAAACACACTAGACCTATTCAAATATTTTCATTTTGTACTAAATTATGTCTCATTTTCAGAACTCTACGATTCTACAAATAAAGACTGATAACTGAAACATTTCAGTAGTATTTAAATCTACATATTCCGCCATTCTATAGCGCGACAGGCAAAGAAGTCCGTTGTCCTGCTAGCCGGCTGCTGGTCCCACATCCACATGTGTTGATCACAGATGTGAATTATCATCTAGCCAGTACAGGGAAGATATGTAACTAGCATTTCTGGTCCCCCAGCAATTTTATCAACCTAGAGCGGCTATTTATTGTCGCTACCCAAATTCTTTATTATGCTGGGTGGGAACCGGTCCCATTGAGGCTGAAAATGCATAAGAAAATGTCTTCGCCTATTGGGACTCATACCATAGCAAATCCCATAGCTCTGCACCAAGGCATTATGCCTTAAACTGCTCGGATACGACGCGAGATACGTAGTACCATGTACCTAATATCCACAAAAAGAACGCAACTTTCGCCAACATATGATTACAACACAGCAAATTTTCTTAATCATATTTTAAGAAGAAGTAAACTGTAAACAATATAATTATATTTACATAGAAAATACATGCATATAATCAGTACGGTACTTATTTAATTTCTAAATAGCTGCCAATATAAAACCGGCAAGTGCATGGCCGCGCGTATATAATCTCTCCTTACATCCCTATCCTGAGCTGATGTTTTCCTATCGTTCCCTGTATAATTTACTTCCCTCAAATCATAGTTAATGTTATTCCCCACCTCATTCTTGGTCTACCAACTGGACGTTTTCCTCCAGTTTTCCTACAAGAAGCTTCCATGCACGTCTTTCATTCCCCATTCGTGCCACATGTTCTGCCCAACACGATCTACGAGACTTATATGTTTTTTTGTATATCTGGCTTCCTATAAAGACCATGTAGTTCACTGTTACGAAGTCTTCTCCATTCACCTGTCTCTTGATCACTCTTTGGTCCAAAATATTTTCTAAAAACTTAATCCTCAAATACTCGTAATCTCCTTTCCTCCCTTAAAGTAAGAGTAGGTATTTTAATTCAGCCACTTCTTCAAAATTTCCCTTATATTTATTCTTCCCATTTTCATTATACAAAGCATTTCTATGTGTGACAATATTACGCCTGTTTAGTTTCATTCGTGTTTAATTCATATTCAAATGACATACTGTTACTCAATAGAATGTGTGTATAGGCTCTTAACATTTCCTCACTATCACTATCACTAATACTACACCATCATCTCATAAATCAACTGGTATTAAAAAAATTAAATAATTAAAATCTCACATCTTTAACATATGATTATATTTTGTTGTCGGCAAATATATAACAAAAAATAATATCAGCTTGAGAATTAAAATTTTATAAGGTTGGTAGCAATTGCCATCATTCCATTCATGCGAGGGAATATTTGTCTTGTTCAGCGTGAAAGAGGAGCGAGAACGGTAGAGTAAGAGATTCCACCAAGCAAGTATAGATGCCAATGCCACATTAGGTTTTGTTTTCTGCTTCGTCTAAAAATGTTAAATTTCCTATTTCCTTTTTTATTTATTTATTTATTTTCGTTCCACCCAAAATTTGGAGGGCAAGACCAATGGCAAATGGGTCTGGGAGATCTTGATTTTCAAGGTGTCAAATATAGTCAACATTAATAAGATTTTTTAATCCTGCTGATGATGGGACTAGTCCCGAACGCGCTACAGATAAATAACTAATAAAGTTGAGGAGACGGACCTTTTAGGTAAATATTTCGCAATTTTATATTTTAAATTTGTCAAATATAATTACGTTATTGGGTGCGTGGTCGTTTCAATGCTATTTGATATGGATAACTGTTGACACTTTAAATGTTTATTGATTTTAATTTTCATTAATTAATTTAATTTGTTTTCATTAATAAATTTTAATGCCAGTGTTTTTAGATAATGGGTGTGCACTGATACAATATCGAGTATCCAGGAACTGGCACTGGCCTACTTACTTACTTACTCACTGGCACTATCGAACCCGTAGGTTCATGGCCGCGCGGACATAAGCTCTCCATACATCCCTATCCTGAGCTAATCCTTTCCAATCATTCCCTATATAATCTACTTCCCTCAAATCATAGTTAATGTTATTCTCCCACCTCATTGGCATTGGCCTACAGTCAATTTTTTTTCCCTACAGTTAAAAAAAAAGACATAATCTCTTCTGTAGACCATATGATACGTTGTTGTCCATGATATTTGAGTTTTATTAAAAGGTGTGATTATGAATTGCAACCATTTATGTTTCATTTCTTCATATATCAAAGTTGCTGAATTAGAGTGCAGCGAAATAATATGGAACACTTTCCATTGATTATAATCTCATAATATTTAAAATATTTTTATATTTTCTCGTTGCTTAAAATTCACGATTTTTCGTTAAATTATTTCTATATATTCCACATTTTAATACGTCAATACATTTAAAGGTCAATGAAAAACGCCGTTGAGGTTGTTATGTCAAACGTTAAGAAAATTAAAACAAACACCTGAGATCTTAGTCGTTAACAACTTACTAATTTCGATTTTATTTAAAAGTACTTAGATTAAGACACTTAGTAAATTTTTCGGGGCAGATTCCATCATCAGCTTTTTAAAAAGTACTAACAGACATATCTTAACAAAAAATCAACTTTTAAAAGGCTGATAAAAATTAAAAATACAGAAATTACAAAAAGAATGAATGCAGAAAGAAATACAATGCATGAGATTGAACACAGAAGGCTAAAATGGTATGGACACGTAAGAAGTACGCAAGATGGAAGACTACTAAAGGGCGTCCATGCATGGAAAATTAAAAGAAGGAACAGAAAAGGAAGACCATCAACAACCTGGAAGAACAACATTCAAAATTCAATGAGGAAATTTGGTGTAAAAGATGAAGACACAGAGGACAGAGAACGATGGAGGACTTTAATTAAATGGAATTTGTGAACGTTTGTTGCAAACTGATCGTCTATAATTCCGTAGTCATTATATTTATTTATTTATTTTTAATTCATGTTAATTACTAATATTGGCTGGAGAAAACCCTCAATGATGAGGAAAACTCTCAAAATAAATGAATTAAAAAACACATGATGTAACATGTTACTAGAGACCTACTAAGTATAATATCCTAAGTATTTATTTATTTATTTTTAATTCATGTTAATTACTAATATTGGCTGGAGAAAACCCTCAATGATGAGGAAAACTCTCAAAATAAATGAATTAAAAAACACATGATGTAACATGTTACTAGAGACCTACTAAGTATAATATCCTAAGTATTTATTTATTTATTTTTAATTCATGTTAATTACTAATATTGGCTGGAGAAAACCCTCAATGATGAGGAAAACTCTCAAAATAAATGAATTAAAAAACACAATGATGTAACATGTTACTAGAGACCTACTAAGTATAATATCCTAAGTATTTATTTATTTATTTTTAATTCATGTTAATTACTAATATTGGCTGGAGAAAACCCTCAATGATGAGGAAAACTCTCAAAATAAATGAATTAAAAAACACATGATGTAACATGTTACTAGAGACCTACTAAGTATAATATCCTAAGTATTTATTTATTTATTTTTAATTCATGTTAATTACTAATATTGGCTGGAGAAAACCCTCAATGATGAGGAAAACTCTCAAAATAAATGAATTAAAAAAACACATGATGTAACATGTTACTAGAGACCTACTAAGTATAATATCCTAAGTATTTATTTATTTATTTTTAATTCATGTTAATTACTAATATTGGCTGGAGAAAACCCTCAATGATGAGGAAAACTCTCAAAATAAATGAATTAAAAAACACATGATGTAACATGTTACTAGAGACCTACTAAGTATAATATCCTAAGTATTTATTTATTTATTTTTAATTCATGTTAATTACTAATATTGGCTGGAGAAAACCCTCAATGATGAGGAAAACTCTCAAAATAAATGAATTAAAAAACACATGATGTAACATGTTACTAGAGACCTACTAAGTATAATATCCTAAGTATTTATTTATTTATTTTTAATTCATGTTAATTACTAATATTGGCTGGAGAAAAACCCTCAATGATGAGGAAAACTCTCAAAATAAATGAATTAAAAAACACATGATGTAACATGTTACTAGAGACCTACTAAGTATAATATCCTAAGTATTTATTTATTTATTTTTAATTCATGTTAATTACTAATATTGGCTGGAGAAAACCCTCAATGATGAGGAAAACTCTCAAAATAAATGAATTAAAAAACACATGATGTAACATGTTACTAGAGACCTACTAAGTATAATATCCTAAGTATTTATTTATTTATTTTTAATTCATGTTAATTACTAATATTGGCTGGAGAAAACCCTCAATGATGAGGAAAACTCTCAAAATAAATGAATTAAAAAACACATGATGTAACATGTTACTAGAGACCTACTAAGTATAATATCCTAAGTATTTATTTATTTATTTTTAATTCATGTTAATTACTAATATTGGCTGGAGAAAACCCTCAATGATGAGGAAAACTCTCAAAATAAATGAATTAAAAAACACATGATGTAACATGTTACTAGAGACCTACTAAGTATAATATCCTAAGTATTTATTTATTTATTTTTAATTCATGTTAATTACTAATATTGGCTGGAGAAAACCCTCAATGATGAGGAAAACTCTCAAAATAAATGAATTAAAAAACACATGATGTAACATGTTACTAGAGACCTACTAAGTATAATATCCTAAGTATTTATTTATTTATTTTTAATTCATGTTAATTACTAATATTGGCTGGAGAAAACCCTCAATGATGAGGAAAACTCTCAAAATAAATGAATTAAAAAACACATGATGTAACATGTTACTAGAGACCTACTAAGTATAATATCCTAAGTATTTATTTATTTATTTTTAATTCATGTTAATTACTAATATTGGCTGGAGAAAACCCTCAATGATGAGGAAAACTCTCAAAATAAATGAATTAAAAAACACATGATGTAACATGTTACTAGAGACCTACTAAGTATAATATCCTAAGTATTTATTTATTTATTTTTAATTCATGTTAATTACTAATATTGGCTGGAGAAAACCCTCAATGATGAGGAAAACTCTCAAAATAAATGAATTAAAAAACACATGATGTAACATGTTACTAGAGACCTACTAAGTATAATATCCTAAGTATTTATTTATTTATTTTTAATTCATGTTAATTACTAATATTGGCTGGAGAAAACCCTCAATGATGAGGAAAACTCTCAAAATAAATGAATTAAAAAACACATGATGTAACATGTTACTAGAGACCTACTAAGTATAATATCCTAAGTATTTTAACTGCAATTGTAATTAATCGAGGGCGACTGAGCAAACAGGCTTAGTTGAAACATCGAAGTTCTTAATACAGGTCATTTCAGGGGGATTTTTTCGATATTAAAGCATACAATGCTTCATTGCTTTCGTCCAATGCCACCTGGTTTTTTATGACATTTCCGCTTTTCTGCACTGGAATTGCCGGAATTGTAATCCATCTCTTAGGTTGAGGCACTTGAAAGTCGGAGTTACGATACCCCGATGATATGATGGGTGATAACAGATAATGAAGAGCAAGGGAAGTCCTTAACCTAAATTCCAAACTGTAGGCAAGCTTTTCCCCTTTAACCTTTAAGCGCCCAAGTTTAAATGGCCAGGTAGCGGCAGGCTGCCCGGGTTTAAATGTCCACCTAGCTTTTAAACTCCTTGGCTTTTGACTATAACTTTGCTAATTTTATTAAATCATATTTTAAAATCTGTGGGGGTCACAAATATCAAACAACGTTTAAAGTGTTAAATATTATTGTAAAATCAGTGGTAATCACGGCAAAAACCCGTAGTGATATTTTATATCATAGAGATAATTTTTAAATTCACGATAGTTAGCAAATAACTTTAGGGAGTTTAGAGTGTTGTGAATCAGGTTAGAAGTGAAAAACTATATATAGATTTAGGTATATTCTAACCCTCGTTCATTCTTTTGTTTATTATGTTGCATCCTGTCAGTTTTCCCCCAAAGCAGGAAAGTTTTGAAGAAAAAAAAAAGGTCACATTCCACCCACAGCCCTTATTCATTCACAGTTTGGTGACTCAGAGTGAAGTTTACGATATGTCTGGTACAAAATCACTACGTTCCGCTGATATACAAGACATTCTCGGATTGTGACAATAACGAAAACGATATCAGTGACAAGCTACAATCAACTGACACTTATAGCTGTGAGACACCTGACGTTTGTCAGGTCTTGGGTTCGTGAAACTAGAATTGACAGCGAAGAAAAATGTACTCTTCCCCCGACATGACAGAATCAGAAATGTACCTTTTTCTTGGCGTAATTATTCTAATGTGAATGACGTGTTGTGGGATAGTAAGACATAAGATAAAAGGGATGCCTAATAATCTAAAAATAATAATAATAATTCCATGTTGCAACAGGCCTAGAAGGCCCTTAGCCTACCATCCAGCTTCTGGCCTCACATTCATATGTGTCAATCACAAAGGTAGATGATCATCGAGCCAGTGCATGGGTGACATGTGCTCAGCATGTCGAGTCCCCCAGCCATTATAGCTTGTTTACTCAACCAAAAAAAAATATTTTTTCATTTGATAGACTTAACCATTGTATACAGTTTTCTTCTTCTGACTTAATTGGTGCCAAAACAACATATAGTGACTTCTGACTTAGACTTGTCAGAGACGTATTGCAACAGGCTGATAGAACATCCTGTAGACGACTCCCTGGATAGACCTAGTATATTGAGTACAGACATTCCGTGATTTGAAGTCAATTTTAGTCAACATTGGGCCAAAACAACACATATAGAGTTCCGACTTAGACTTGTCACAGACTTTTCGGAACAGGCTGGTAGAACACCCTGTAGATAACTCCCTGGTCGGTAGACATAGTATATTGAGTACAGATATTTTGTGACTTGAAGTTAATTTTAGTCAACATTGGTCGCTAGCTTTACAAATACTAATTTGTCGTGTGTGAAACAGAAAACGTGTGCAAGTGAAGTGTAAAAGTATGATGTCGGTTTGTGTATTGGTGATTGTTTCGAGGCTTATCACACAAAAACAAACATTTAATAAACAAATGCTATCTTCACATCACGTTGCCAAGCATCTGATAACCCTGAAAAAAGGTATGTTACAAAAGTAGTATTATCCAGTATAATTTAAAGCAACCAAACAAGTCCGCCTGCTCAGAACCCATACGCTGGGTCTGCGGGCAGATTGGACGTACATTTTAAAACCCAGCATATGGGCTCCTGGGCGTTTAAAGGTTAAGGTAAAATCCCTATGGTCTGACCGGAAATCGAACCTGGAACCCCATGAACTGTGATCAGAAACTTTGATCTCTAGCCCATGAGGCTGGTCTAGTTTAATATATAGACGGTTAACACATTTGAGTAACTATTCAGATTGTGACCTTCAGATATAGTATTGTTATTTACTGTAAGTTAAAAGTGAAATCAGTACAGTGATTGTAACAAGATATGAATGAGGTAGTAAATCATGTCATAAAGATTGGGTTGTATATTGCATTTAATAATATGAAAGCCTGTTGCTTCATTAATTCAAGTCTTTTCTTTGGGATGTTCAACAAGTGAAACCAGATGTATCTCTCGAGTCCATCTGTGGAGATGATAAATGTTATATAAGGAATCTTTTTCATCAAAATATCGTTCAACTTCAATCTATCGTTTGTGATCTTTCACAAAGTAGTAAAACCATTCTCATAATTCTTCATTAATAGCTAATAATATAGCGTATAATTTAGCCGAGGGGTTTAATGCATGATGCCTTGTTGCAGAGCTATAGGACTTGCGCTAGTTCGAGTCCCTAGGGCGAAGAAATTGTCATGGAATTTCGGCAATATGAAACCGGTGCCCACCTAGAATCATGAGGAATCCATGTAGCTAGAATAAGTACCTGCACCAGGTTGAGAAAACCAGCTATAACAGATGCGGGACCCGACATACTGTTCACATTTTGCCTCTATACTGGCCAATTGATCATTCGCCTCTACAATTAACACATGTGGATGTGAGGTGAGCAGCCCACTGGTAGGGCAATAACCTTCTATGCCTGTCGCGCTATGGAGATTAGCTTTAGTTGGGCCGATGTTTTGACACTTGGTAGTCCTTTTAGTTGTAACAACACTGTTTACACTACAATTTTCAATCTTACTTTATTATTTACATAATATTTCCCTTTACACTGTCTTAAATTGAGGGGTATAAACGGAAACTTGATAATCCACAAAACGTGTTTACTGAAAAGGAAACTGGCAACTACCGAAGTAGGTATCGGAATGGCTGTTGCCCGGTTGAAGAAAGGAAGGGCAATTGCTACTTCAATTCAGGACATAAACAGCAATGAGACAAATAAGAATAGAGGAATGATAATAGAGGGATAGGGAAGAATGGAGAAGACGTTTAAATACACTATTTTACATGTTTATCATTGGGCATTGGAAGATGATATTACATTGTTAAACCGATTTTATATCGATGTTTTCTGTAAGAAAATCATTTATTGTTAACCTAACTAACTAATGCACTGGCAATATCAAACCCATTAGTTCGTTGCCGCAGACATAAGCTCCCCATTCATCCCTCTCCTGACCCTATATATTCCAATCATCCCTGTATAATTTACCTTCCTCAAACCATGGTTAATGTTATTCTCCCACATAATTCTTGGGCTGCCTACTGAGCGTTTTCCGTCTTGTTTTCCTGTAAGAAATATCCATACCATTCTTTCATTCCCCAATCATGCCACATGTCCTGTCATTCGCACTATATGCTACCAGATTTTGTTATTATATGTGGTTTCCCATAAAAATCATGTAGCACATTTTTATGTAGCCTTCCCTATTCACCTGAATGTTTCTTCTTTTTTTGATCCACCGCTATTGAAAATAAAAACAACACAATAAAGTCGAACATATCGATGTAAATATAGCAGTAATGTGTGGTGTATAATATATTCTAGACCTAATAGAAACAGATTATTGACAATATGTGAGGTTGTTTGAGCGACATATTCCTTTTCTTTCAGAAGACAGAATTCCTATCAACTTTTAATACTAGTCTCACATTTGGACACGCTATAAAGCATGCTTATGTTTTAATGCAAATAAAGTTCCCAAAGTTTAACAAAAATATACATTTTATTGACAATAAAAGTAATCTTTTGAATATTGACATATAACTAATGTCATTTAAATATATAATAAAGACTTTTAAAGCGCAATTTACAGTCTATCACTCTTCCAATTGTACCTAATAATAATAATAATAATAATAATAATAATAATAATAATAATAATAATAATATATCGTCTCGCCTATATCCATATATCCCATGAGGGGATAAGCGTGTTCCCTATCGGGAGATACTTAACTAAGCTAATTTAGCCATGCTTATTTCCCTACATAAGTCAGAGTGACATGTGGTTAGCACATTGTTTCAAAGAGATATCTAGTACGCCAATAAGGTTTATTACTTGATTGAAAAGGTGATTAAATGCTGCTCACAGGTACCAATTCATCATTGAGGTTTTTTACGAGCCCAAAAATCTTCTGATTCGGGACCCACGGCTTAAAGTCTATCCAGGTCTTGTTCCTTGGACATTTACCATCTTAAAAAAATACATTCGATCAATCAATGAGTAATTGTATTTTTAAACATTTTCTAGAGAACATTTTCAATACGTAAATCCTTCGGAATTATCTTGTTTACAGAATATTGGTACAAAATACAATACGGAATAAAGAGAGTATTGTTAAATGAATGTTGTCCGTTTGCAGAACATGCAGTTGTACACATGTGTGTGTGAAGTAGTTTTAATACTGGATTGAAATAGCTGTGTAACAGCGTACGTTTTGGAACCGAGCATCTTTAAACATCCTGACCTGGAAACACTGGAAATGGAGGGAGTTCTTCTGGCGGAGTAATAATTCATGCGAAATCTACTTGCCCATGTGAAAATCGATTATTCAGACCGTTGCAACTGATAGATGCTGAATGCTGGAGCCGGAGCACACAAAAACATTGAGCTCATCTGTTCATAAAACTGTGCATATTCCAGAGTAAGAAACCTGCATCAGTATTCTCATCAGAACTCTCTGAAACACTTTCTCTGCTATCATACGACACCCCCTAACAAATTTTGATTATCTTAATTATTTTACTTGTACAGCATATTATATTGAAATTATATTATAAAAAGAGTAGATAATCAAGTACATTTTATTATTTATTATTTAGAGCTCCACCACCACCCCCCGGATTACTTCGGGCATAATGCCCTTATCCCCGGGTCTGCTCTATGTCCCTATCTATATCTTATCTTTACTGAAATACATAATAAATATACAATTCGGGTATTTGAAGTGTATTGTTGTTACATAAAATTAAAATAAAGTGTATTTTGTTTGTTTTTGTATGTGTGTTAATGTGTGTGTGTATGTGACTGTGTGTTTAGCGCTTGTTTGTGTATATGTGTGTAGTAGTAGTAGTAGACTGGTGACGTTTTTAACGCCTCTCTTGTCTCCGCTGGTCTTGGTTTCTTCTTAATCCCAAGACTCTTCTTGTATACTTTTTGAGGGATTTGAAGGCTTCTTTCCCCGGTCCAGAATGCTAAGGCGGGCGGCCATTGTGTTTCACCGATCATAGCTGCTTCCTCCAGCTCCTGCCTGAAGACATTGTACTTGGTACATTGATAGAGCACGTGGACTACGTCGTCCTCTCCGGGGTTGAAACAATCACAGAGAGGTGAGTCGGCACGTCCTCTTTCGTGCAGTTTGGAGCGGAAGAGTCCATGACCTGATAGGATCTGTGTGGTGTAATGGCTGGGAGTTATCCATGTAGTCTGCATTATTTTCTGGACTCTCGGGAAGAACTGGAATGTCTTGCGTCCATGGGGCTCCTGTTCCCATTCCAGTTGCCACTTGTCGAGGAGGTGAGAGTCGATTATTCTGCGGACGGCATCCCTTTCGTCTGGTTCGGCGTATAGGTCCGGAGTAATGATCGTTTCCTCAATGTGGACGGGAAGCCCTCTTCGGAGACGATGTCGTTGAATCCTCCTCTCAATGTACAAGTCTATTGGGAATACTCCAGCTATGACTGGAAGACATGCTCTCGATACAGTGTTATAGGTTTTGATGACACGTATTAGCACATGTCTTTGTGCCGCCAGGAGCTTTTTTTTTGTGGCATGCCTTTAGTCGTCTCGCCCATCCGTGTGCAGCATACGCGCATATCTATTGGAACATCGTTTTATATAGCCTTACACAGTAAAATCTCTTTATTCGCGGATCCAGTCGGTATATTAGAAGGATTAGTATCCTTTATTAATGCAATGACAACTTTCTTACTGGAGCCACGTGCCAAGGTGGCTTTTACAAACAGTGATTCAAACCAAATGGACAAATTAATATCAAAGTAAAACAAACATTGTTGTCACTAAGCCTAAAGTTCGCTGTTAAAAGACACCGCCGCAGTATTTCACGAGCCGCTATGTTCGTTGATAAATGCCGCCCTCACCACGAACGGTGTTATATTGTTTCAATTTGTCATTCGTTGCAATAATTTTGATTTAACGTGTCTCTTCTGCTTTGTTGCCAATTTATAAGCCGAGCAAAAGGAAAAAAAAATAGTTCCGAAGCGGAAAAAGAAGTAGTGTTGCCGCTTAAAGTCATCGTCATCATCATCATCATCATCATCACTCCAGGGATTAGGCGATTGCCCGTTCCGACTTCATAATGCATCAGCCCAACGTCTTCTAGGTCTTCCAACATCACGTCTTCCTCTTGCTTGATAATTTCTTGCTAACAATGGATATCTCTCCTTACTCATTCCATCCATGTGATCAATCCATTTCTGTCTGTAATTCGTGACTTTATCTAATAAAGGCTGTACTTTCAATTCTTCTCTTATATATCCTCTTTTCTTAAAGTAAAAATAGAAATGCTTCACCGTTTATACGCGTTGGCGAGTCGTTTGCGTCTGTATCACGCTGTTTCAATGCTAACGAATTAAGATATCCGAAGACAAAATGAGGAATTCTATCACATAATTCACAGCTGAATATCAATCTTAATTGAAAGACGTTTAAAAAAAGCGGCAAAGCAGGAAATAAATTACTAAGTTCTTTAAGTTCCTGCCTAAACCTGACAGTAATAATTAATAGAATTTTTTCAAAATCCCTCGTTAATTCATTTTATTTTAATAATTTTATTTTATATTGTAACCTTGGAATGTATCCCCTACATATCCATATAAATTATCAACCCATATTCGCGGTTTATGTATTCGCGGCATATTTGCAGAACATATCCTCCGCGAATAAGGATTTTTATTGAATATATAAATAATCTTCTGTTTGCAGACGATTTAATTATTAATAGGCCTACAGAAAAATGAAGATGACTTACAGAAATCTCTGTATGAATTAAATAAACTAATACATTATTCGATCTAAAGATATCAGTAAGAAAAAACAAAGATCATGGCGTTAAGAAGAAAAGATCCAGTGAGATCCAAAATTATTTTAGAAAACCAAAGTAGGCTATAGAACAGGTATCTAGTTTAAAATATTTGGGCTGCGATATTAGCTTCAATATGGAAAGAGATAATGATTCCAAAATAAGTAAATTTCAGACGCTATGTGGAACAATACAGAGAACGTTCTAGAATAAAATTAAAGAGGAAACACGAAAATATATAAAGTTATGGCAATTACCACAAAATTGTATTTATATGAAACTTGGGCTAAAACGAAAAAAAACAGAAAGATAGATTGTACAGACGGCGGAGAAGAGGTTCCTCAGACAAGTTAAAGGATGTACAAAATTTGATAGAATTAGAAATGAAGATATAAGAGAATAATTAAAAGTCCAGCCTTTATTGGATAAAGTCAAGAATAATAGACAAAAATGGATTGATCACATGAATAGAATGAGTAAGAAGAAATATCCACTGTTAGCAATAAATTATCAAGCATGAGGAAGACGTAATGTCGATAGACCTAGAAAACGTCGGGCGGATGCATTATGAAGTCAGAACAGGCAATGCTTAATCCTTGGGGAGTTATTGATGATGATATTATATTATGTTGAAAAGAATTACTTAACTTTTCCGGGTGAGATGGCTACTTAGCTTACATTATTTGCAATTCTCTACCGAATTGATAAGTAAAGAAATTATTAAGATTGTAGCAGGTAAGTCTCGTAGACTGCGATGGGTAGGACATGTGGCACGAATGGGGAATGAAACAAGTAGATGGAAGCTTCTTGTTATAAAATCAGAGGGAAAACGCCCAGTTGGTAGACCAAGAATGAGGTGGGAGAATAACATTAATCATGAATTGAAGGAAGCATATTATACAGGGGATAATTGGAAAAATAGCTCAGGATAAAAATGTATACAAAGATTATGTCCGCAAGGCCATGAATCTACGGGTTCGAGAGTGTCACTGATGTATTTAGTAGCCTATCTATGAATAATTTTACTTAAAAACAGTATATATCTTCATATATAAACTGCATAAGAGTGAACTATATGATCTTTATAGGAAATCAGATGTAATAAGAAATGTTATGCCTCGTATATTTACGCTGTGCATGAGATGTAGCATGAATAGGGAATGGAAGAGATACCTACATAGAAACTTGTAGGAAAACTAGCGGCGAAGTACCCAATAGATAGATGGACCAAGAATGAGATAGGAGACTAATATTAACGATGATTTGAGGAAGATGAATGTTAAGGGAATGGTTAGAAAATATTAGCCAAGATAGAGATATATGATATGTTTATATTAGTAATGCCATGAATCTCTGCAGTCTATAGTGCCAGTTGGTATATAAAGGCCCAAACATAGTTTTACACGTACAACCTTCGAAAAGTAATGCATAAATTATTCTGTATCCCTCATTCGTGCATCCATCTATGTATCGTATGAATAAAGGTGTGTGTGTGTGTATGACATATTTCTTTAGGAACACTGCTTTTTTACACGCTTTATATCAGCTTGACCTGTATTTGTCCATCTATCTATGTAACGGAATATTTCAACACGATTTTTACCCACTTAACAACATTGGATCGACTTGAAACGTTGTATACTTGTAAAGGACCAACGACAATACAATAATTTCACAATTGTTTTCTAAAATCCTAGCCAGAATCATCAGAAAAAAATCGGTATAATAGGTTGCGCGCTTATCGACCTTTTAGTCAATCGTTGTAAGAGCTCAGTTGGTATAGCGGTGGACTGTAGTGGTATATAATTTCAGTAATCCATATGACACTGGTTCAAATCCGGCCCGCAGGATTTTGTTTAGAAGAATATTAAGCAATTAAATTTTCATGGGATTCCGGTTTATGACAATCAATTAAACCAAAAAAAAAAATAGTTTAAAAAACTAAAACAACACGTTATATTAGAAAACCAAACTAAAAAATAAAACATAAATAATAGTTTAAAACACTAAAACAACATGCTTTATTAGAAAACCGAACTAAAAAATGAAAAATAATTTTAATTTCCAACACCCTTGGGATAAAATTAAAGTGGTCAACAAAAAAATCATCTCCAACACATCTAGAATAAAACTAGAGTTCTCTACTAAAGAAAAAAATCCACCAAAAGCGTTGGGTACTTTTTATGGTTTTTACGTTTTCTTCTTAGATACTTTACTTTTACCAATATGTGTTTATTATCAAATATATTAATTTATATAGAGCACCCACGTTTTTTAAGGTAACTTTTTTTGTAGATAACTCTAGTTTTATTCTAGATGTATTGGAGATGATTTTTTTGTTGACCACTTTAATTTTATCCCAAGCGTGTTGGAAATTAAAATTATTTTTCATTTTTTTATTTCGGTTTTCTAATAAAGCGTGTTGTTTTAGTTTTTTAAAACTAGTATTTATTTATGATTAGTTGCGCAACATATCTGTAAGGTGAAATCTTAGCTAATATTAGTCATTCAAAATATCTCTGCAGGCGGATGAATTAAGAAGCTCTGTTTGTTGCTACACGTGACGTCATATAAGGCAGTGTACACTGTCAGCGTCCCACATCCCATTCCCCTCTGCACTCACAAATAACAGTGTCACGTGTTCTATTCCTGCATAAACACGACTGTAGTGCCCTCCGTCAACAACTGCGCTTACTCCTTAAACGGGTAATAAATATTTGTACTAAATGTCATCATCATCATCTTAATTCATGGATTAGGTCTGTTGACCCGTTCCGACTTCAGCCCATCTCTTTCTAGGTCTGCTCACATCTCGGATGCCTTTAGGTTTGTATTTTGTTATTTGTTTTGGATATCTATCTTCATTCATTCTGTCTATGTGTTGCTTCCATTTTTGTCTATATGTATCCATTTTGTCAGTTATTGCAAATATTTCAAGTTCCTGTCTTATTTCTGTGTTCTTGATTCTGTCTTCCTTGGTGCACCCTTTGACAGATCTCAAAAATTTCATTTCTGCCGCCGTTATCCTACTTAGGTCTTGTTTTTTATGTATCCAGGCTTCTGAACCATAGAGCAGTACCGGTACTGCCAATGTTTTATAAAATTTCAATTGGGTCTCTCTTGTTGTTTTGTTATTTAGTGTTCGTTTTATCGTACCACATATTCCCTGGAATTTTGCTATTTTATTAGTTATATCATTATCATAATTAAATGAAATGTCACATCCTAGATAATTGAGATGGTTCACCTGTTCTATGATTTTGTTTCCTATTACTATTTTGGATCTGATTTGATTTTTACCTTGGAATGCCATTACCTTAGTTTTTTCTATGGATATTTTGAGATTATATTCTTCACATATATTATGAAGTTTAAAAATATTCCTCTGAAGTTCGTCTTTTGTATTTGCTATTATTACCTGGTCATCAGCGTATAATAATGTTCTCAAGTAGTGTGTTTTATGTAATTTTATTCCTTTATTTGTTTCTTCGTTCCATTGTACTGAATGTGAGGGGTATTTTCTTTGTTTCAGATTATGACGACGACTACACCCTTCCATCTCTCGGGCCTCCTCCTGCCCGACATCCGGCCCGCAGTGCAGCCACTACACGTCCTTCAGGTGCTTCTCCTGAGGCAGGATCCTGGTTCCTCACTTGGTTCATATGCTGGGTTATACTTTACAGTGGATATAGCTGATTTTACTAGATCACACCCATCTTTGTGTATATGTGATGACTCAATTTGTATATTGGAATATTAAATAAAAAAAATAAGTCCTCCTTAGTCCAATAGACTTGCCAATGCTATCGCCTAGAAAAGATATGGTCGTTAATAGACGATTACCTCCATTACGATATATAGAAATAACATGAGAATACGTTTACTTTGTAATTGGCAATGAATGTGATATGTTCTCATAAAATTGTGCATAATTGTCCGTTAAAATTCATTCTGACATTTGGGGGGAAATTTGTTGGCCCGTTGTTGCTCCTCCAGTTAATTTGGTGATATTTGTGCTTCGTGAAGTGAGATATCAGAGTAATGTACTTCCCCTGAAGTTGTGTATTTATTGTCGTTAACGCAACACCACCTCCATGAGTTTTTAGAGGTAAATACATTGTACCATATCTGTGAATTGAATTCCAGGAAGAATTTATGACATTGGTGATGAATGCTTTTTTTATTGTTTTGCAAAAGACAAGGAGTGTTATAAGAAACTAGAAATTATTCGACAAAATTAAAAAAACTGGCGTGAGAAACTAACTTGTACTTATAAAATACAAATATAATAGTTTTCGTATAGGGTAGTGTTAAATTTGAGATGAACGGTAAGAAAATTTTTCACGTGAATGACCTACAAATGGTGTTCAAATGGCCAATGTGATGCTGAGTTACTGAAATAATAGCTTAAACGTGTGATAATCTGCCCTTTCATCCTCAATTGACCTTCTATTTAAAAAATATATATTTAAAAATGTATAAAAAAAGTTTGTACTCCAATACTTTCTGAAGCCTCCAAACTTCCATTGTCCTGTAAAGGATGTGTATACTATTTGCTAATTATGTGAATGAGATATGAAATGTTTGTATATAGTTCAAGTATTTGTGTTTACGTTAAAAATGACAAGAATATATCTTTCTTCAGAATTTCATAATGATGTTCAATACAATGGCTTTATTGCTTAACAAAATGTGGTATTGTGCATTACGTCAAGTTTTAAGGTATTACTTGGTAGGGGAAGTTCGGTTAAATTGTGCTCACTGGAACTAATTTAGATTAAAAGTTATTTTACAAGCCTTAAAACCTTCAGACGTGGGACCCACGGCTTAAGTCCCACCTCTAGGACATGCCACTGTTTTTTTCATTCTAAAAATCCATCGACTCCGACCGGGTGTGTGCCCACGGCCCTCGCGCTTAGAGGCAAGAATCATAACCACTATCCATCCATCCATAGTAATTCTGCTCGAAGGCAGGTCCTTCACTGCAATCATAGAATTTTCATGCTATGCTTGCAGCTTTACTAGGGAATTGTGTAGGTGTGGTAGCTTCCCGTTGCTTTCCACACCGGTGAAGGATGATGATGATAATGATAATGGTAAGGATGATGGCCATATGATTTCGGGGACCGTTTGGGCCTTAAAGTTTTCCTGCCATTTGTCTTACAGGTGAGGAAAAACCTCACCCAGAAAAACTGCCCCGACCGGGGATCGAACCCTGGCCCGCTGCGTGACAAGGCAATAACCACTATAACCTATTGTAGTTCTTTATAAATAGTTACTGATTGTAATGTCCATGCTACACTTATTTTTTCCTCTTTTCGTTTACACTGTTTTCCTTCTTGTTTTAACTTTTCGTTAACTTTCTGTTATTCTCACATATAGACATAAGGAAACGACACACACCCAGAAACAAGGTGGAGATTAAAAATCCCCTACCCCGCCGGGAATCGAAACCGTCGCCGGAGTGGTAGGTATGAACTCTACCGACCACGCCACGGCGAAGGACTTTGAGATGAACACTTAAGGTCCTATCATTGCAAGTATAAAATCTCGTGTCTATTTCTTCAGCCATGCTTAATTTTATCATAATAATATTCAAAACGGAAATAAAAAAAAATTGAACGATTTTTTTCATAGAAATATAACATTTTAGTATAGAGTCAGTAATATTTGTAATATAAAATTCGAATACCTTCATTGCCGATCTCGGAAACATTTCCTGTCCCATTAATTAATTTATACATGCAGATTCTAGATTATTTGTGCACAGAATTGTGTACCATTAAATCCAATATTTATTCAGGCTAATTTCCCTCCCTCCCTCCCTCTCTCTCTCTCTCTCTCTCGCTCTCTCTGCCTTGGTTTAGACTTAACAGGTGATGATAAAACCTCTAATGAACCCCATCCAAGGAGCTTGTACCAACCGGAGGTCAAAACTGGGGCAGCTGGGTCGAATTAACAATGTTACCTTTAACTACAGAGTGATCTCCTCTTAATTATACTTTAGTATAAAGAAGATTTTAGTGTGCGTTTCCTTTCACACATATATGCTGAATTATATTTTAGTGTCAAGGAGTACCCTTAAACGAAAGTAAGAATTTGTCTTCGTTATATTATAGAATCAATAAGTTTTTAGTTGCTTTTCCTTCCTCACTGTTATGCTGAATTATGAAGAGCATTCATTGAATAATTTATTTGATTAAACATTTTTACATACAGCCTATTTGTTAGGCTACAAGCTCGGACTAATACGAAAAAGTAGCGTTGCTCTATCACAACTCACACTGAAAACAATATATTGCGCATTAGTTCGCAATATCTCCTTTTCTGTTTCAAATTTTGTTGACTAATAATTGTTTATTGTTAACATATATTCATTAAAGAACATATTTGTTTATAATTCATTAAAGAGTTAGAATAAGTAAATCAATACGCTTGAATTTAACATCTATGTTACAATTAATTACAATCCTTAATTAAGGACACTGGAAAATAATATCAATATGAAATCAGACATGTAAAAGAGAGATATATTTATCATGTTAATATCGTATATTTAGTCCCGTTGCTCAGTACATTGATTAACCAGACAAATAAAAATGTATGTATCATCTTCAGTACTAAGTGTTTCAAAATTGGCTATTAAATCCACAATGTTTATGAAAATCAAAATTTAAACTTATGAGTTCAAATGTCTAAAAAACAATACTTCCGAAATATATAAGCGATTTAAATAAATTAACATTACTGTGTTTGTTTTCAAATAAGTATCATTTAAACATGGCATAAAAATAATTGGTCCCTCTAATATAGAAGTTCATATTATTTTTATATAGATATAAAAATAGGATTTTGTGTCTAAGTTAATATTAATATGGAACTTTTGAATTAACAATTGCTATGCTGTAAACCGCAATTTGATTTCTGTAGTATTTTCGAAAATGGATGGTTTAGAGCCCAGTAAACCAATACCAATAACTGTGCTAGGCCTACTTCACAAAAAAAAAGTTAAAATAATTCTAACGACATTTCACTACAATCATAGTTCAAGATAAAATCAAAAATGTAATTTCAAACAAAATTAAGAAACACTCTCTAGAATTGATTATACATTAATAATATTTAACTTTTTTTGTTTAAAACATGACTTTATGAATGAACTCGGAGTCTTTAAGTATTATCAGAACTATATATTTCTATATCCGTCATCTAGACGCTGCCCGCTTCCTTTCTTCATTCCAGTGTTCTTTTAACTTTTTCTTTTTATCATTTCATTATATTTCGCGTTTACATTTATTCCTACCCTATTTTTTTATTTGCCGTCTTAAATTAAACTATTATCGCATTTATATTTCCATACTTAGGCGTTCATAACATTTAATTTGTTTTAATCCCAGAAGCATCAACAATTTTTTTTGAGAAAGAAATAAAAATACAAACATCCAACTAACTTTTACATGAGATCACTTTTTCGTTTAAAATAATTATATTAATCATCATCACCATCGACATTACAGCCTTGGTGGGCTCCTCCTCAATAATCGTCGCCATCCATCTGTGTCTCATGTGGCTGTATTCCTATTCCTGCACCCCAAATTTCTGGCAACACCCTCCACTTCGTCAATCCATCTAAAGTGTGGTGGACCTCTGACCTCCTGAACTTGTAAATGTTACTTTCTTACAAGGCTCACTGGGTCTATGCGAATTACATGTCCTACCCATAATTACCAGAAGAAGTAATAATAGGTAATAAAACAGTTACTAATATTTACGGTTATTCTTAAGAATAATTTCAAAATTCATTGAAAGCGAGAGAATTCAAACATCAAAACTTAATAATAATAATAATAATAATAATAATAATAATATTATTATTAATTATTATTATTATTATTAATGATAATAATAACAGGATTTATTTATATTGGTAAGATTAAGGACATAAGATCTTATTTTACATTTAACAAGCACAAATATTCAAAATTCACATTAAGGTAATTGATAGATATAAGAAGACATTAAATTATATCCTTTTAATTACACTAAACATACAACCACTGCTACAACCACTCAAATAATAATAATAATAATAATAATAATAATAATAATAATAATAATAATAATAATAATAGTAATAATAATAATAATAATAATATAATGCTGCACTTATAGAAACTTCACTAAAAATTGTGAAAATATAAAATTAATAATAGAATGCAATTTATGTATCCTTTAGTTTTTCACAAGAAAATTTAATATTTTCTAATATTTATAATTTTAAACATATCCTGTTTGTATAATAGTTAAATTGTTCTATTTATAAAATAAAACTATCAAAGTTTTATATGATATGCCTTTCATAAATATTTATTTTATTCAACATTTGAAAGAGCTGTTTCAATACACTGTATCTACTTCAAACGAATCAAGTAGATACAGTGAATTGAACAGCTGTTACGAATGTTCAATGAAATAAATATTTATGAAAGTCATATGAAACTTTTATAGTTTTATTTAATAAACAAACATCATGGATTTTCATCAAGTAAACACCAGATCAATTGATTACATTGATTTATGTGGAAATAGCTACTCCTGGTATTAACTAAAGATATATCTGTGTAATCATACACCGTGATTAAAGTAACGTAGATATATCAGAATCAGAGACAATACACAACATAATATTGAAAATCAATATACTGAGCATCTGTCATAACTAGGACTAGGATTTGTATGTACTGAAAGTTAAGATTGCAACTTAGTATAATGAGAAGTTAGAATAATGACTGTATTTTGTTTTTGTTTCACATATAAACAGTTGAATAGTATAATGAGAAGTTAGACTAATGACTGTCTTTTGTTTTGGTTTCACATATAAACAGTTGAATAGTATAATAAGAAGTTAGACTAATGGCTGTATTTTGTTTTGGTTTCACATATAAACAGTTGAATAGTATAATAAGAAGTTAAGAAGTTAGACTAATGACTGTCTTTTGTTTTGGTTTCACATATAAACAGTTGAATAGTATAATAAGAAGTTAGACTAATGACTGACTTTTGTTTTGGTTTCACATATAAACAGTTGAATAGTATAATAAGAAGTTAGACTAATGGCTGTCTTTTGTTTTGGTTTCACATATAAACAATTGAATAGTATTATGAGAAGTTAGACTAATGACTGTCTTTTGTTTTGGTTTCACATATAAACAGTTGAATAGTATAATAAGAAGCTAGACTAATGACT
The DNA here is from genome assembly GCA_030220185.1 of Diploptera punctata. Classification (NCBI taxonomy): domain Eukaryota; kingdom Metazoa; phylum Arthropoda; class Insecta; order Blattodea; family Blaberidae; genus Diploptera; species Diploptera punctata. Next base: position 4,261,545 of record JASPKZ010008365.1, on the reverse strand, counting down.
GTCTTTTGTTTTAGTTTCACATATAAACAGTTGAATAGTATAATAAGAAGTTAGACTAATGACTGACTTTTGTTTTGGTTTCACATATAAACAGTTGAATAGAATAATAAATTACAGTAATGACTGTCTTTTGTTTTGGTTTCACACATAAACAGATGAATAGTATAATAAGAAGTTATACTAATGACTGTCTTTTGTTTTGGTTTCACATATAAACAGTTGAATAGTATAATGATAAGTTAGATTTTATTTGTCTTTTATCTTGTTTCACACACATACAGTTGAATAATATATAGACTACTATCTGAATTGCAATCTTATATTTTATTACATAAAAATTTTAGCCCTAGTCATAACGTAAACACTGAATCTAAGGGAGAGTGATAAATCGAAAAAAAAGAATGTAGATATTAGGATAAATAGGGCCTATATTCGCATACTAAACTGATAACTGTTGTAGGCCAAGAAATATATTTTTTGCAGCTGATGAATGCTTTGTGCAGCAGAACTGAAATAAAAATAGAGATAAGAAGGTCTAGATAAGTGTATGTGAAGAATAAGCGTGTAGTTTTCATATGTATAACAAATAAAAAAATAAAAGAAAAAATCACAATATTGTAACACGACCTTGTAGGGAAATAAAACCGTTATGCATCTTAGCAATTTGTTTCCTAGTGTTAAAAAACTGCTATCATGCATATGAAATTTCCCTAACGGTCGATGAAAGTATCCATATAGATCTAATAGTCATTTAGACAATGTATATTATATATATGACATGCAAATCCGTATCGTCCTAAATAAAGAACCGAGTCCGCAGCTGGAACAGTGTATTTTTTAATTTCCAATTGACCTTTTCAATTTAAATTAGAGATAACTTTTTTGTATTAACTAACTTTAATTTGCTCTACATAGACCTTTTGCCATTCATAACTGCGGGATTCTAGTGCAAATAAAAGTCTACAGTAATTCAAAGAAAAAAACGTATTAAAAACGCCGAAATACAGGGTACGGCGTAAGTCAGTTAACACTGCAAATGGTTGCAAGAAAAAAAATCAGATTGGTTGAAACCATCAGAATATAATCTCAAACACTACTGCTTGAAGTAATTTGCTAAATAGGGAATATATCTTGTCCTTTATTATGTCTATAAACGTGCATTATTGGATGACCATTTTGAAGAGTGGATTGGAAGGCGTGGTAAAATCGATTGGACATCCAGATCACCAGACCTCACATCATGTGATTTTTTTAATGTCAACCATTGCATGCCAAAACCTATCTTGAATTGCTCCCAGAGAAGTGATGTAATGTACCAAAACTGTCAAAAAATAGCTGTCGTTTTTAACTGCAAGGCACAGAAATTGAAACCGATATGCATCTTAGCAATTTGTTTCCTAGTGTTAAAAAAAAGGCTATCATGCATATGAAATTTCTCTAACGGTCGATTAAAGTATCCATACAGTTTTCATAGTCATTTAGACAATGTAGGCCTACATTATATATATGACATGCAAATCCGTATCATCCTAAATGAAGAACCGAGTCCGGAGCTGAAACAGTGATATTTTTTATTTCCAATTGACCTTTTCAATGTGGGGGATTTTGAAGAACAAGTTTTCAGTAGAAAACCACAAAACCTGCAATATTTAAGGGGTTTGATTGAACGGGAATTTGAGAACACTTTTGGTAATGATGGGAAATTGCGTGATAACATCTGAAAATCAGTGTTAAAACAATGTCATAAATGCTTAAACAACAATTGAGGTCACTTTGAAAAATTCAGTTGTGTTTGTTTTTTCTATAGATGCTGTAAGCTACACAAAATAACACTGGTCAACATGATTTTTGTCTCATGAGTACCAATAGTTGCACTTAATGCAGTTTTTTTATCGTGTTTTGAAATATGTATTCGGGATTTCTCCATCACCCACAGTTTTTTTTATTTCAATTTCAATTAATGGATTTATGGATTTAAATAATTATTTTTTTAATAAACTATTTTTCGTCCATGCGTCCATTGTAAAATAAAACGAGGAACACTTTCATCAGGATATTTCAGCTATGGAAAAGATATATCAAGGCAAATTAAATTTTAATATGCTGGCCGATTATTGTTGGGCCATCAAGAGGGATGTTCGAAAGGCGAAATATAGCAGAAAATCGTAATTTCTTACTTTCTAGGTGAGTCCGAATGTTCAAATATTGTGTAGTTAGGAATGTAGAAAATATTAAAGTGTTTGAAATTATAAATTCCTGTCTCTCGGAAACTTTGCGTGATGGAGAACACCCGATATATATTTGAATTCAGGAAAAAAAAATACTATCAGAATTACATGTTTTTCTTTCTGAGACAAGAGAAAATTTATTTTTTGTTGATCTGTGTAATATATCTACATTTTCGATTAACTGACTTATGCTGCATCCAGTCTTGTAGCGGTATGTGGATAACGAACTAAGCAATATTTATGGCTGGGTGATATTTTTTCTCGCAAGTCAACCATTGAAACCTACCTTGAAATTTCTCTCAGAGAAGCATTGTGATGTACCAAGACGTGTCCAAAAATAGCTGCCGTTTTTAACTGCAAGACACAGAAATTGAAGCCAGAATCCAGCGATATCAACTCACAGTACGGGGCAGATGTATTACCTGCATGAGTAAGAGCGGTGTGCAGTGAGGCGGGACGCGCAATGCAGATAGTGAGGGTTATCCAATCTACCAATTCAGATATTGTATTACTTCCCTATGATTTAAATTATATATTTGACGCTAGATTTTATTGCCTTGCAGTTAAATACGGCAGACAATAATTTTTGACACGGTTTTGATAGAACAGACATCTGTGGAAGAAATTTCAAGTAAGGTTTCGGCATGCAATGGTTGACAGTATGTTTGTAAGCAATGTATATGGCTATGTGGTACTTTTTGTCAGAATATGTACGGAAAAGTGACTACAAATTTATTGAGAAATTGAGATAGAGGCAATCTAAAATGTCATATTAACACTATGCTACATTGGAAGAGAGAATGATCGTCTCCCTCGAGGATTAACACATGTTGATGTGAGTCTAACACCTGGCTAGTAGTCCAAAGGTTATCTAGCATGTTGTGCCGAGGAGGAAAAAAAGTTGGAAGATGGCTATTGATTAGTGTACAATAATATATCCAACATACGGGAATATACTAAAAACTAAAAGAATAATCCACACCAATCTTAAACTCGAGAAAGCAAACAAAAATGACTTAAAATAATCCTATTTCTTGTAGAATGCAAGCTTTCACGGCCGATAGTCATGGCACTGGACCCATTGCTCCACCACTTGGGATACCTCGGTCAGAAGGCCATACTCCCTAGTCCGAGCTTGGGAGTCATGATACTTGAAGATTCTGGGATATAAAGGCCGTAGTCCGTTACTGTTATTTCTATCCGAGCTTTTGACCAGGAAAACCATAGAAAAACTCGTCACTGAAGATGCCCTTCTCAACCGAGAGACAAACGCCTGGGAAAACACCAGTTATGGACTAAGGCCTTATAGCCCGGTATATTCAAGTAGCGTTAAGACACTACACTACAAGCCGGAAGGTCGAGGTTTCGAGACCCGGTGAGATCAGGATTTTTAAACTGACCCAAACCTTCTGGCGGCACTATGACCCTGGGGTCGACTCAGCCACTAATGGAAATGAGTACCAGATACTTGTTCTGGGGGTAAATAAGGCCGTCACTCAGGGCTGACAACCCGGCTGACATCAAGTGCCGATAGTCCAGAAAAGTGGGAGCCTTAATCTCCCACTACCCAAAGGGCCTCCTGAGGCCTGCAGTAGGATACGAAAACGAAATATTCAAGTAGCGTAAACTTATATGTGTCCATTTTGTGTAGAATTTGTGCCTGAACGCGAGCTACTGTTCATTCGAGTGGTATTCAAAATATATGTATTGTCTGTCCAACGGATCTGTGCGCCCGTAAGATATGCGAACTAAAGCCTACTTCCATTTGTGCCTCTGCAAATCATTTCCCTCCATGCACTCATTTCTCTCTCTCTCTCTCTCTCTCTCTCTCTCTCTCTCTCTCTCTCTCTCTCTCTCTCTCTCTCTCTCTCTCTCTCTCTCTCTCCCTCTCTTTTTTCTATCTCTCTCTTGCACTTGGACTCCAGTGTTGTCAACTCGACTCCAACCTTGCATTATTCAATATTCAAGAGCCATGACACTGGGGGAAGTTCGGCAACATCTCTACTCGATAAGTTACTGTGGCTGTTGTTTGACGTAATGGGAGGGAAGCATAGTGAAATGGTGTGAGTATTGACTTGTACTTTTCTAAGAACGATCCGTTGGTCCCAGTATAAGTACTTAAGAACATGAATGAATAAATAAGTAAGGAACTTTTAAGTGTAAAAATTAGGTCTGTATGAAGTATCTTAATCATAACCAAGCAGTTTAAAGCATTATACCTTGGTGAAGACCTACGGAACAAGCGCTTATTCGGGTCCCATAAGAGAAGAAATTTTATATTTGAATTTCGACCAGTGTGGAGCAGGCGCTAGTCTCGTGAGGAATATTGGTATCTACAAAAATTAACGGCTCCTAGTTCAGAAATTCCGCTATAACGACTGGGGTACGCGCAATATTGACCACATATCACTCCTATACTGGCTGGATTATCGTCCACCCCTATCAATGACACCATGTGGAAGTGTGGTCAGCACCCGAATGTAGTCCGGGGCCTTATAGGCCTGTCGCGCCATGGAATTAGAAAATAGTAAGATGACAGAAACGCGAAAAAAATGTTAGAAAATATATCGATAACATGATAAGTAACCATACAGTGTGTCCACAAAATCCAGCTACCAAAACAATGTACTTTAGCTCGTAAACTATTTGAGATAGAGACATGCTGTTTGTTGCAACGTATTTTACATCTCTCAAAGTTTTGTTTATATTTGTTGCAGATTGTGATATAAACAACAGTGACGACACCACAAGAAAAAGTCCAATGTGCATGGTGGTTTGCTGAGACTGGTAAATCACCAGTACCACATCTACTTATGGATTATTTGGATGGATGATCTCTTCCATATTGCCGGAGGAAATTTCGCTGAACAGTTACTGGTGGTTTACCACACTGAGCACACCACCATACACATTGGATCTTTTCCTATGGTGTCGTCATTGTTGTTTAAATCCCAATCTGCAAAAAATGTAAACAAAACTTATAGAGATGTAGAATACGTTGCAAAAAACACAAGCCCCTATTTCAAATAGTTTACGAACTAAGTTACATTGTTTTGGCAGCAGGACTTTGTGGACACTCGGTATAAACAGACACTTGTTTTCCATTTAAATATCCATACTGTTATTTTTACTAGAATAGCCCAGAACACTATATTTATGATATACTTACAGAATAATAAATGTAAAACTTTAGTCCTGTCCGACATAACGCCAGATCGAAGGATGGGATGAAGTAAAACCGTATTATGGAAGGTCTATAATACACAAGGATGCTGATAGACAGTAATAATATTTACTTGTCAACCAGGATTTCGTTCTAAATGAAGAATCAAAGGTGAAGTATTTCATTGTATCCATGACAATACAGTATTAATAACGAAAGGTATATAACAGATGTAATTTTTAAATTATGTTCTTTCATACCGATATTGGTATTTTAATTATTATATCTGAGTTTATTTCATATTTACAACCATCTTCCTTAAAAATGAAATGCTGAAGATTTTTAAAATACATTACGAAATTCCGTTGAGGTCACTATGTTAAAATTTTAAGAAATGTAAAATAGTATCTGAGATTTCAGTCATCCTCAACAATCAGCACATAGTTTATTAGAGCATCATAGCATCATAGGATTGAAAAAGAAGCAAAACTTTTAAAACATCTATCAAAACCTTTGGATTTAACAGTTTGGGAAAAAATATATATTCAAAAAAACCATACTAGAACTATGAACTTTGAGATTCCGGAAGAACCAAGCTTGATTACAAAGTTCTTCAAAAATACAACAGATAGCAGTTTAGGAAATGATTCATTCAAAATAACACCAGATGGCAGTTTGAAGAGGAATTCCTTCAAAAGAACACCAGATGGCAGTCTAGATAATTACCGGCAAAAAGGAGAAAAAATTGACAGTCGTGAAAACAGCTGACGATGACGACAAAGTGTCGCCGATACTGCAGTGCTGTGTTTAAAGAAACATAGATGTCTGAGGTAAGAAAAAATCACGATTCATTTAATTATTATTACATTTCTTATTCAAACGTTACATGCGAGTATCGTTATGAGGAAACAAATGTCACGGCCAACAGAAATATTTTAAAACGTTTGCTTTCAGCTAAACCCCTCTTTCTAATAGATTTCGCAGATTTTTTGAGAATACCAACTATTGTTTTATTTTAATAACAATATTCTTCTTCTTCTTCTACTTCTTCCCTTGGCTCTACGGTCCTCTAACAAACTTGACCTCCTTTATTACATCTGCCCATTCTTCTCTATTCCTAGCTTTCTATCTATCTCTCTCTCTCTCTCTCTCTCTCTCTCTCTCTCTCTCTCTCTCTCTCTCTCTCTCTCTCTCTCCATATTCTAACTTTCAGTTGTCTCAAGTCTTCCTCAACCTTATGCAACCATTTTAGCATTCCAACCTTTTTTCTTCCTTCTGGTTTCTCTTCTAAAATACTTTTTGCACCTCTTTCCTGTTTCATCCGCATTAGATGTTCTACCCATTCCAGTCCCTTTCTTCTAATATCTCCTACCAGCTCTAAATCCTTATATAATGCATTGGATTCCTGGTTCGTTCTAATAGTCCATGTATTTATCTTGTTCCTGTACTGCTCCATATATTATCTTCCTTAGTATGTTTCTTTCACATGCATTTAATATGTACTTATATTTTACTGACAATGTCCATGTTTCGCCCCCAAATGTAACTATAGTACTTTTTTATGTGTTTTAATTTTTGTTACCCTACTTATTGTCCTTGACTTAAAAACTTGCATTAATGTATAGAAGCATTTATAGCTCATTGTAATCCTTGCTTGAACCTCTTCATTAATTCATTTTAAGAGGTAATTAGAAAACACAGGTATTTGATGCTATCTACTTTCTCAAATTTCTGACTGTCGAAGACTTATATGAGACTGTATTCACTTCTACTCTTAATATTCTGATATATTTTGTTTTGTCCTCATTTATGACTAATCCTGTCTTCCACGACCCTCGTTTTAGTTGCTTTAATGCTTGTTCCATTACTTTTGCAGAACGTTCAAATAGAAGAATGTAATCTGCATATGCTAGGTAATGCATTAACCTATTTTTCCCCATTATTTCTTATTGTTTTCTCCAAAACACAATTAAACAAAACAGTTGATAAGGCATCTCCCTGCCTAAGTCCTGTTTTAACAATAAACTTATCGGATAGCTTCCCTTGTATTTTTATTCTGCAGTTGTAAGTGTAGAAAATCATTTTCAACAACATATATCTAGTTCGAAAATTGCGGCCGATAGAACGAATTATACATTGTCGCTTCTAGTTATATCTTATTCCTAATGATCTGGGGTACGTCGTAGACTAGTTGGTCAGGCACTACGCTACAAGTCGGAAAATCGGGAGTCCTTAAGTTCTACTACCCTAAGGACATCCTACAGCCTGTAGTGGAATAACTTTATCATATGGTCCGAGTTTCCTAGTCAATAATATCCACATTTGTTTTCTTAATCGATTGATATATGCCGACTTTGTTAAAACAATTGTGGCCACTAAAGCGTTATTAGACATGTATATATATTTTTTATACCCGAGCCGCCGATTCTGCGGCTCTGAAGTTTAGGTTGTACGAGGGGTAAAGGGAGATCTCGCCCTCTACTGCCAATATGAAAATGTTTGTAGTGTGAGTGAACGTTTGCCATAACCAATCACTGCTCTTGACGCAGCTATAGCGCGCTAGTAAGGTTTGAAATTGCTGTGATGTTGCCAGCTGTAAGTCAGCTAACCACATACATAAAGCGGCCACTCCCACTGAATATCCACATTGGCAACACTGTCGTGAAAACGTCAAGGCCGGAGAAACAGTGACTGCAGTGTATTTACGGTTATTTTCGGTGTCTAGTGCGATCGATGAAAATTTGAACAACTTTTTAAAAATTCCTTATAGGGGTACAATCTCGTTAGATATATTCCTTCGGAATTCGCTGAAAGATAAAAGTAGATGAGCAGAGAACAAAGAATGGTTTGAGGAATGTAAAAAATAAAATTACATGGAAGCTTGATTTAACGAGTCTGACAAGTTTTCGGTCATTAAAATAAATAAGTTACGAGCAGAAAAAAAGCGATTGTGTTAAACCACCTCCCAACCCACTGTAACACACATTTGCATCCTTAAAACACAGAAAAAAAATCACAGGAATTCTACGAAGCAAGTGAGAATAATGTTTTTGCATTAACTTATATATTCCTAGAATTAAACTTTAGCTTTTATGTTATTTTTAGCTGCTTTAACTATATAGTACTATCTCGATCGTTAATGCTACTAGTTAGCTGAAAAAACAGAACGTTTATCAGATTTAGAAGCTGTAAATGTGATCACTTATTACAGGTATTATTATAATTATTTATTCTATTATTTGTTATCTAATTCTATTAATTCATGTATCTGTTAGCATAATTTTGTTTAACTTTTTCGGAGCTAACTAACTAACTCACCGGCTCCATCGAACCCATAGGACTATGGCCGCGCGGTCATAAGCTCTCCATATATCCCTATCCTGAGCTAATGATTTCCAATCATCCCCTGTATAATCTAATTCCCTCAAATCATGGATAATGTTATTCTTGATCTACCAACTGGGTGTTTTACCTCTTGTTTTCTTACAAGAAGCTACCATGCAGCTCTCTTACTCCATACGTGCTACAAGTCCTGTCCATCGCAGTCTAAGAGATTTAACTGTTATTATTATATTTTGCTTCCTATACAAATCATGTAGCTCATTATTACTTTTGTGAGCTAAATTTAGTAATTGGAGACAAGAACTATAATTTACACTTATAAGGGAATTCTAAATAGAGCATGCCGAAATCAAATTGAAAATTCTCCCTGAGAAGAAATGTGATGTACCAAGATCTTGTCCAAAATATTATCTGCCGTTTTAACTGCAAGGCACAGGAATCGAAACCAAAATCCAACATTGACAACCGACTGTACGGAGCACATTGACTTCCTACATGAGCAAGAGCGTTGTGGAGTGAGGCGGGGTACAGCGAGGAACGGAAGTAGTGACGATTATCCAATTATACAATTCAGAAGTTGCATTACTTCCTTATAGCTGAAATGAGAGATTTGGCGCTGGATTTTAGTGCTTTGCAGTCAAAAACGGCATTTTTTTGGACATGTACATCACAACGCTTTTCTGGAAGAAATTACAAGGTAGGTTTCGGCACGCCATAATTGACAGTTTGCTTCTTAGATAAGGGAACAATATTAATACAAATAAATAACTAACTCAATGGCACTATCGAACCCGTACGTTCATGGCCGCTCAAACGTAAGCTCTCCATACATCCCAAACCTGAGCTAATATTTTCCAATCATTCCCCGTATAATCTACTTCCCTTAACTTACTTACTTACTCACAGACACTATCGAACCCGTAGGTTCATGGCCGCGCGGACATAAGCTCTCCATACATCCCTATCCTGAGCTAATGCTTTCCAATCATTCCCTATATAATCTACTTCCCTCAAACCATAGTTAATGTTATTCTCCCACCTCATTCTTGGTCTACCAACTGGGCGTTTTCCCTCTGGCTTTCCTACAAGAAGCTTCCATGCAAGTCTTTCATTCCCCATACGTGCAACATGTCCTGCCCATCGCAGTCTACAAGACTTAACTGTTCTTATTATATCTGGATTCCTATAAAGACCATGTAGTTCATTGTTATGGAGGCTTCTCCATTCACCTGTCTGTTCATCTCTCTTTGGTCCAAAAATTTTCCTAAGTACTTTATTCTCAAATACTTGTAATCTCCTTTCCTCCCTTAAAGTAAGATTCCATGTTTCGCACCCATATAATATAACTGGTAGAATAGTAGTTTTATATATTTTCAGTTTAACGTTTTTTTGAAAGGAGTTGGGACATCAAGAGTCTCTGCAATGCATAATAGCACGCATTTCCAGAATTGAGCCTATGTTTAATTTCTTTGTGCATCTCATTCCTATTTGTGATTATTGTTCCTAGGTATTTGAATTCAGCCACTTCCTCAAAATTTCCCTCATTCCCTTAAATCATAGTTAATGTTATTCTCCCACCCCATTCGTGGTCTAAAAAAAATTAATTAATAATTAAAAAATTAAAGAAAAGTTTTAAATTAAATTTTTTTTCCATAAAACTAGATATACTATTCGTCGACTGACATGTCACCATAATAATAAATAATTATTAATATTTTTAAAACAATAAATTTATTAATATACTAGCTTCAAATTCTTCGAGAATACTTTAATCAAATAAACTGGGCGTTTTCCCTCTGGTTTTCCTACAAGAAGCTTCCATGCACGTCATTCATTCCCCATTCGTGCCACATGTCCTGCCCATCGCAGTCTACGAGACTTAACTATTCTTAATATATCTTCCTTCCTATAAAGACCACGTAGTTCACACATTAATGTAAATAATATACTTAAATATTTAGGAGTAGCCTATATTTTAATGACGCGGCAGATAACATAATGATATAAATTATAAAATGCAAAAAGTCCATCACGCAGGAACTGCATAAACTATGCGAATTCCTCAGCAAGTTGAATTTATGGTTCCATTTTCCTGGTTTACGGAATATATGTCATCATCATCATCATCTTCATGTTAGGCCGTCGGCCTTTTCCGCTCTCAGAATTCATCTTCCCATCGTCTTCTAGGACGTCCCACATCTCTATAGCCTTGAGATTGGTACAAGAGGGCTTGTTTCGTTAGCCTAGAAGAGTCCATTCTTAAAATATGTTCATGCTATTTTTGTTTAGAGTTTTGTATTTTTTAATTTAGATTAAAAATGTTTAGTTCTTGCCTAATTCTTTCACTAGGAATGTGGTCTCATAGAGTATATCCTGCAACGTTTCTGAGGAACTTCATCTCTGATGTTTCTAGTAACTTCTGTCTGATCTATTCATGGTCTAATTATCTGATCCATATGTCACAATGTGTACTGACATTACCTCATAAAACTTTAGCATTGTTTCTTTTGTTGTTCTGTTTGTAGTGTTATTTTAATAGCCCCACACATACTTTAAAAAATATATTTTTTATGTATATAATTTTCCCAATTGTAAGATATGTGACATCCTAAATATTTAAAACTCTGTACTTGTTCGATAATTTCATCGTTCAATGTATATTTTGTTAAATTAGAGAAATTCAATTTTTGATGCCAGCTTATTTAAAAGTGTCGGGCTGCAAGGTATAACCTATTTCCCTATTCTTGTAAAACTTGACACCAATTCATCTTTCTATTCCTTTATCATAATCCGAATTAGGTCTTTGTAGACCTGTTTCGTTTCTATGAGAAGTCTTTTAAGAGGTCTTCCTGGCCGACGATGTCCTTTTAGTTTATACTGCATCATCGCTTTTGGGATTCTTGAATTATTAATTATTTTCACATGGTTTAGCCAGTTTAATTTGTATCTGTTGAATTTTTCTTCTACTGATTCTATTTCTAAAATGTCTTCTTTCTTTTTTCGGTCTAAAGAAGGGTATCCTGCTGTCCTCAGTAATTTCTTTTCCGTTACTTTGATTCTGCTCCTGTCTCTTTTTCTTAATGTACAAATCTCACTTCCATATAAAAGGAAGGTTAATGCTAAATTATTATATAGTTTTGTGAATTTTTGTACTAATTTAGCTTTTAATGGATTATTTATTACTCCTAAGATTTGGGTAAATTTGGCGATTATATTTTTCATATCGTTTTCTTTCTGATAAGATATTTCTTTATTAAGAACATTAATTAAATTAAAGTACTTAGCATTGTTAATTTAAGGGCTAATGAACTTATACAATATAGAATATATTGCGATAACCTTAAAATGGCGGTTGCTAGAATATATATATATTTTTTATTTCAGATTTCACGTAAACCCCTACTTCTAACGGCGGGTTTCACTGGTTTTGAAGACTATCTTCCTTGATTTATTTAATAGCATATGTATTGAAAATTACGACCACTAGATAGATTTTAATTTTCGTTTCAGATGAAAGTCTAAATCTAAGGGTTCGCTTTTGCTTATTAATAAACTCGATCTTATTTTTTCATTTAATTGCCCACATTTGGTGAAATAAAATTTTCGGATGCTAGAGCGTTAACGGACTGTATAAATTGGTCATGGTCAGTTTCTGTGTCCGTTAGATAGACTCAGTGAAGATGTGTAAAACTTTTTCAATAACAGTTTCATGGAAACTACCTCAATAACTTCCTTCAGAATTCGCTGACAAGGGAAGCGGGAAATAAGATAATTATAGCCTATCTTCTGGAAAAACCCTATAACAATAAAAAAAAAACAAAACAAATTAATTCATTACTACATATGGCTCTGAAGTATTGGAACTAACCAAACAAATGAAAACCGTCTGCGGGCCCTTAGAGATGGACTTTTGGACAAGGAACCGTTTATCTTAGTTACAATAGATACCTATTCAAGTGATCCGACAAATTATGAAAACCGAAGAAACGATCATAGACACAATTCAGACAAAGAGACTACTATGGTATGATTATCTAGAAAGAATGGAGACGTTCGGTTGCCAAGAAAGACATGTATGGAATTAGACCCCCCCCCAGCAAAAGGAAGAATGGAAGACCCAAAGTTGATGAAACTATTTATTCAGCCAAACAGGATAGAAACCGACAAGTTAAGGATTTGTTTTACCGTGAAGCATCCGATCATCATCATCGTCATCATCGTCATCATCATCATCATCATCATCATCATCCTCATCATTACCATCCTTTACCGGTGTGGAAAGCAACGGGAAGCTGCTTACATATAATTCCCTAGTAAAACTGCAAAGCATAGCATGAAAATGCTATGATTGCAGCGAAATACCTGCCCTGGGGCAGAATTACTGTGGATGGATGGAAGAAAGGAATTAGGAAATGGCATTAACCGTAACATTCCTGAATAATAATTAATTAGAGCTACAGGTTTTAGGAAATGTCTATATTAGAATAGGTCGTAACCTTGTTTAATTTATTTCTACGCCTCATTACTGTTTGTATTATTTTCTTCTTCTTCTTCTTCCTCATGCAAGGATTAAGCCGTTGGCTCGTTCCGGTTACATGAAAGCAAGAAATGTTAGAATTTTTTCTGACCATTTTCTGTGTGGGCATACAACATTTCTCCTTCCGTATGATTTGTAATTCAGCTATAATTTTGGAAATCTTTCTTCTGGCATTCAATCAACATGTTCTTTCCCGGCGTTCGTATATTTAGCTATTCGATCCGAAAGTTTGAAAATATTTAGTTCCTTTCTTATATCAACATTTCGTTTTTTATCCCACAGAGTATATCTTGATATATTTCTTAAAAATCTCATCACAATTGCTTCCAATCTTGTCTTTTAGTGATCGTCCAACATTCTGATCCGTACATCAATACAGGAACAGCCATTACTGTTAATTAATACTGTCGATTACATTGTAATTACATAACAAATAAAATTATTAATATTAATAAAACCATGGGAATAATAAATTCAGTAATGAAACCTTAGCTATTGCAGAGAGATACCAGAGTACAGTTATACAAAACCTTAGCAAGACCTGCACTTTGCTACGGCAGTGAGATATTTACTTCGAGGAAAGGAGAAGATAGCTGGGTAACTTCTAGTGAAATGCGATTCATGAGATATACAGCAGATCACAAACGCGATGATGATATCTTGAAGGAACTACGTATAGAACCGGTCACTAAACACATACATAGTTACCAGAACAACAGAATGAGTCATTTGCAACAAATGAGTTCAGATAGAGTTCCCAAGACCGTGCTTCGTTACTGTTCAACAGGGAAAAGATCTCTAGGCCGTCCAAGTAACGCTGGATACAAAATTCATCAGTGAGATCGTAACAGGCCTATAGGCCTAAGACTTGGTTGGATGAAGAAGAAGACATTATATTGTAATTATTTATCACGTGTAATTGAAATTTGTCACTTTTTAAAAAGTTTTCTCAGTTGTTGTTAACCCTTAAATTGGCGAAACAATTTATCTTCCCAGATATTTAAATGTTTCAGACCGCAAAGAAAACAAAATAATGTAAAACTCTTAAGTTATTATTGTAGGCTACATTATTATGTAATTTGACACAAAATTTACAATAATTTGTTTTTATTTTTTCATAAACAAAATAAATAAATAAATAAATAAATAAAATCAATCTTAAAAGATACATTGTGAAGTTAAGGGTTAAATTTCCAGTCCAATTTTGGCTATTACTATGTTTATAAGTGTTATCATATATTATTATTTATTGATATTTATTTGCACCCCCAGTATCGTTGTTAAAATTTTAAGCGACAATATAGTAGTAGTAGGACTTTATTAGACAAAAAGTAAGATATTTACAATATTATTTACAAATATGGGTCGCACGGGCATTAAGCCGTACATGCTGTTGACAGTCCGTTACAATAAAGTAATAATTGGTACTAGTGTAAAGAAAAATAAACAACAAAAAACAGCAATAACATTACAATTACATAAAGAAAACACAATAATATTACAATTAAGTAATAACACAATAGCATTATACACTAAAAAATACATTAACATTACAATTACATAAAGAAAACACATTAATATTACAATTAAATAATAACACAATAGCATTATACACTAATTAATTTATATATAATTGTTAATAATTAATGGTATTGCATTTTGATAACATATATTTATTCATGAATGAGTGTTAAGCGACAATATAAAGAAACGTGTTGTATAGTTTGATATTTTAATTAAGTTACTCTCATGAAGTTATTATCCTAAGGCTGTGAATCAATAGAAAGTGGCGAAGATCAATTACACTGAATAGAACGATTGTCCGCATTTGTCACAATACGTGAGTATAACGCAGAGCGAGAAGCGTGAAAGCCATTAAATGATGGACATCATGTCTGTTACGCATCATCGCACCCCTTGTGCGCTAGCCAGCTGGACACAAGAGATATAGATTCTTTCCTTCTCGCAATTCTCAGCTACAGGTCAACATAAACCTATCTCCTACATGCATTCCTGCTTTTATTTACGATTTAAGAAATTTCTTGATAAATACCGTACGTAAAAATAAATACAGGGAATTGATACTAGTTAAAATAAAGGAATCAGCAAAAGACAAAGAAAGAAGTGGTATCACACAAGCAATAAACATCTCCTACATGCATTCCTGCTTTTATTTACGATTTAAGAAATTTCTTGATAAATACCGTACGTAAAAATAAATACAGGGAATTGATACTAGTTAAAATAAAGGAATCAGCAAAAGACAAAGAAAGAAGTGGTATCACACAAGCAATAAACATCTCCTACATGCATTCCTGCTTTTATTTACGATTTAAGAAATTTCTTGATAAATGCCGTACGTAAAAATAAATACAGGGAATTAATACTAGTTAAAATAAAGGAATCAGCAGAAGACAAAGAAAGAAGTGGTATCACACAAGCAATAAACATCTCCTACATGCCTTCCTGCTTTTATTTACGATTTAAGAAATTTCTTGATAAATACCGTACGTAAAAATAAATACAGGGAATTAATACTAGTTAAAATAAAGGAATCAGCAAAAGACAAAGAAAGAAGTGGTATCACACAAGCAATAAACATCTCCTACATGCATTCCTGCTTTTATTTACGATTTAAGAAATTTCTTGATAAATACCGTACGTAAAAATAAATACAGGGAATTGATACTAGTTAAAATAAAGGAATCAGCAAAAGACAAAGAAAGAAGTGGTATCACACAAACAATAAACATCTCCTACATGCATTCCTGCTTTTATTTACGATTTAAGAAATTTCTTGATAAATGCCGTACGTAAAAATAAATACAGGGAATTAATACTAGTTAAAATAAAGGAATCAGCAAAAGACAAAGAAAGAAGTGGTATCAACAAGCAATAAACATCTCCTACATGCCTTCCTGCTTTTATTTACGATTTAAGAAATTTCTTGATAAATACCGTACGTAAAAATAAATACAGGGAATTAATACTAGTTAAAATAAAGGAATCAGCAAAAGACAAAGAAAGAAGTGGTATCACACAAGCAATAAACATCTCCTACATGCATTCCTGCTTTTATTTACGATTTAAGAAATATTGATCAATACCGTACGTAAAAATAAATACAGGGAATTAATACTAGTTAAAATAAAGGAATCAGCAAAAGACATAGAAAGAAGTGGTATCACACAAGCAATAAACATCTCCTACATGCATTCCTGCTTTTATTTACGATTTAAGAAATATCTTGATCAATACCGTACGTAAAAATAAATACAGGGAATTAATACTAGTTAAAATAAAGGAATCAGCAAAAGACATAGAAAGAAGTGGTATCACACAAGCAATAAACGTAGTAGAAAAATGATTACCCATATAACTTATGCCATAAAATATTGCGGCTAAATGATAATTCTTGCTAAACAATGACAATGCCTAAGTTAACGTATGCTTGTGAAAATTGGACACTTAATAAAACAGATGAAAGGAAAATATGATGATCTTGAAGAAGATTTCCGGGCTGCAGGCCGTGGTTTCTGGCGAAACGTCGGGGAACTTCAAGCCTCGAGACCACGGCCTACAGCCCGGAAATCTTCTTCAAGATCATCATAGTAACTCCGGCCGTGAAGTCAATACGAGAGGAAAATAGTTTTATTTCTCAAAACGTAACTGAATACATACAATTAAATTAGCAAAATAAGTATTCTATATACCAGCAATGCTATAAAAAAAACTCTCTCCAAAACCCATTAACACTAAAAAGCCATGCTTTCCAAATTAGTGCTCCTCTGTGATTCCAAAGCAGCTATACAGGCAATTTACTGGCCAAAAATTTTTGACTGCAAAGAATGCTATGACATTATTACTGACTTGCAAAATTGTGGCAAAGAAGATGTCCTCCAATGGCTACCCTCCCATTGCGGGATTGCCGGTAATGAAACAGCCGATTTCCTCGCCAAAAAAGGATCTCGTATTGAACAAGTGCCTAGATCTAAACCAACACCTTACTCCTCAGTGAAACGCCACATAAAGTTAAAATCCAAAATTATGAATGACAATAGACTTCAAACAGTGGCCACAAATAAAAAATGGGAATCCCTAATAAAACATAGTGATATACCGAACCTACCAAGAAAAACAGAAGTAGCGCATTTTAGGATGACAACGGGCCACGACTGCCTGGCAAAACACCTTCACGAAATCAATGTTCTGCCTTCACCGAAATACATTTTATGCAATCGCCTAGATGAAGAAATGGACGAAGGTCATCTGAACAACTGTATCGCTGTCAAACATGAATATTCCAAGACCTCAAAGTATTGGAGAGCAATGCTAGTAATGACTTCAATGTTAGATGCACCACATTAAACAACAACAACAACATAAACCAGCAAACTCAGGTTATCATTTCGGTTAATTACATGATATGAACAATAATTAAGACATAAATTTTTATTTTATTTTAGCCTAACAAGTGCCTGAAATTTGTACTTTAATTTAGCATGACTGGCTGAAGTAAAAAAAAGAGGTAAAGTGATCCCACTACAGGCCTTTACAGGCCCTTGGGGTTATAGGATGTTAATGCTTCAACCTTTTCTAGGCAATCGGTACTAGATGTCAGCCATGTGTGACAGGCGCCTTTACCCCTAGAATAAGCGTCTGGTACTCATTTCCGTTAAAAGTTGATTCGATCCCACGGCCATAGTTCCGCCAGTTTAAAAATTCTGACAATTAGGGACTCGAACCTCCCAACCATCCGACTTATAGCCTACGGCCTGCCCCCGACTGGCCGAGGAATCTACTTTTTAAATTTTATTTTAGCTTGGCTGAATGAAGAGTCTAATCCTTTCCAGCTGAAGATGGACCATGGTCCGAAAGGCCTACAGTTTAAAATCATCATCACCATCATCATCATCATCATCTGCATTTATGGATTAGGTCTGTTGACCCGTTCCGACTTCAGCACATCTCTTTCTAGGGCTGCCCACATCTCGGGTGCCTTTAGGTTTGTATTTTGTTATTTGTTTTGGATATCTATCTTCATTCATACTGTCTATATGCTTCCATTTTTGTCTATATGTATCTATTTTATCAGTTATTGCAAATATTTCAAGTTCCTGTCTTATTTCTGTGTTCTTGATTCTGTCTTCCTTAGTGCACCCTTTAACAGATCTCAAAAATTTCATTTCTGCCTCCGTTATCCTACTTAACAGTTTAAAATCATTAAATTAATATCAAGAAGACGGTATCTTAACATAATTTTTTTAATTTAATTTCTAAAATTGTATATTTTATAATTATAATTACTTAAATGTCTCATCTTTGTAGAATTATTAATAAAAATTTCAGTATTTAGTAAACATTGTTTTAACTATAGATCTTATGTCGCTTCTACTCCCAAGAGAAAGGCAATATAGTTAAGTACATTGCTAAAGTCCAAACTTAGCTATCATATTATATTCCCAAAGCAACCTCTTGGAATTACAATACAATTTACTCCACCCCTCTCATTCCACTAGCTGACAATTTACATGAAGATGCGTATCTTAACACGCCTGCACATTATAGGCCTTATTATGGCATTGTAAACCCATAGCAGATACCCGGTCAGAAGACGTCTTGTAGATTGCCATCTCTAGGTTTGTATCGAGAAGCTAGAATCAATCTAACGTTAGAACGTGCCCCAACTGTACACGAGGTTATTTCACTAGCAGGTACCCCCCTACCCCACCACCCTAGCAGAGACTCCCGCGTCGCTATCTGTACTCTGCGGACTTGTGTGTGTGTGTGGGGGGGAGCGATATTTATGCGATATGGAAAGTAGTTCTCAAGCCAGGCGCAAAGTGCAGGTCATATATAGGCTTTAAGGTTGCTGGGTTATGTAAGGGTTAACAATCTTCTAGAGATATTGAACGATGTGCAAGAAAATGTGGGGAATACCAGGACGATCTAATACACTAAATGGCTGTTATATTTACAGGAAGGTTCACAACATGTGTTACAATCTAAAGAAAAGTTGATCATAATACAACAAATCTAATTTGGATTATATTTAACAATGCACTTTAACATCTCAAGTTATTAGCGTCGTAATTCATTTCTAGGCGTAAGAGTTCAAGTATTTTTTAAAAAGGATTTTTACTTCAGAATATAAGAATCGTCAATTTCTTCTTCTTCTTAAACTTAATTTGTAGGATTTTCATCTGTTTATTTCCAAAGTCACTCCTCGGAGGAAGACGTACTGGATGTACAGGACATGCTAAAATTAGAAAAATTAAGCAAGATTATTGGGAAAAATATTCCACAGAAATGGAATATGATCTATGTGGAGGCCAACGAAACATATGGGGAACATTAAGAAGAAATAAAATGGAAATTAGGGATAGTATACAAACAAACAAATTGACAATGCAAGAATGGAATAATTATTTCCAGGAACTATATAAACAAGAAGAAAATAAACTTTTATAAGATTCATGGTGTGTTTCGTTGAGGTTTATTCAAAATTAATATAAAATTATAGAATATTCACCTGAAAGGTCCGTCTCCTCAACTTAATTAATCATTTAACTGTAGCGCTTTCAGGACTTGTCCCATCATCGGCAGGATTCAAAACTGGTGTTTCACTGAAGACCTGGTAGAGGGGGTTGCATGTATTGCGTTCGTTTTCGTTTATCAAGCTGTCGTTGTGAGCTGCTTTCATGATTTCCATCTCTTCGAGTACGTTTATCATCGCTGGATTATTTTCTCTGTGCATTACTGTTAGGGTGTTTTCAATATTTAACATGCGATGTCCTTCATGGATAACGTGTTTTGCATAGCTTGATTTCCCTTCTGCGTGAAAAGAAAATAACATTTTCAACAGCAAAGGAGTTTATAAACTGACATGTAAGGACTGCAACAAATTTTATATAGGAAGGACAAACAGGAGTTTTAATATCAGATTCAAAGAACATTTTCGAGACTTCATTCACGCAGAAGGGAAATCAAGCTATGCAAAACACGTTATCCATGAAGGACATCGCATGTTAAATATTGAAAACACCCTAACAGTAATGCACAGAGAAAATAATCCAGCGAAGATAAACGTACTCAAAGAGATGGAAATCACGAAAGCAGCTCACAACGACAGCCTGATAAACGAAAACGAACCAAATATATGCAACCCCCTCTACCAGATCTTCAGTGAAACACCAGTTTTGAATCCTGCCGATGATGGGACAAGTCCCGAAAGCGCTACAGTTAAATGATTAATTAAGTTGAGGAGACGGAACTTTCAGGTGAATATTCCATAATTTTATATTAATTAAGAAGAAAATAATCAGGTAAACAATCAAGATGTTTATGAATATAAAAATCAAGATGAATTAATTGAAATAACAATAGATGAAGTAACCGACACACTACAGAGATTGAAAAATCGAAAGGCTGCAGGTCCTGATACGATAACAAATGAAATGTTGAAATATGGAGGAATACAACTGATATAAAAAATCGTCAATTTGATTGTTTTAATTGTAGTCGTTTAGAAATCTATTGGATTTTTTAAAAATATGTTTCATTTAAAAATATAATATTTTAATATAAAATTAAAAAAACCAAGGTACCGTTATCATCAATTTGTTTGTTGGTCTTTTGAAATATACTGCTGAGGAACCAAATCAATTACAGAAGGGCTACAATTATTTTTCTTAATACGCCTATATAAACAAAATAAAGATAGCATTATCCTACAGATGTTAATAAAATTATTTTTAAATTTTATATTAAAATATAATTTTGTAATTGTTATCTCAATGGAATTTTAGTATATATTTTAATAATCTAGATTCTTATTTAAAGCCTCAATATGTTTATTCCCTTACATGAAGTAAAATAATTTAGTAGTAATTCCACTAAGTTATTCTCCCAGTTATATTATATGGATGCGAAACATGGACTATTACTTTAAGGGAGGAAAGAAGAAGTTTTATTGTGCGATTCAATATAACTTGATTTAATTTTTATTAATTTTATTAGTACTTATTTAAAAAGATGGTATTTTAAATATAATTGCCTTTTTGTAATTAGAACGAGATTTTGAGAATACAGTTCTTAGGAAAATTTTTGGGCCAAAAAGAGATGAACAGACAGATGAATGGAGAAAACTACACAGTAGTGAGCTACATGATATGTATAGGAAGCCAGACATAATAAGAACAGATAAGTCTTGTAGGCTGCGATCAGCAGGACACGTTGCACGTATGGGGGATGAAAGTGGTGAATGAAAGCTTCTGGTAGGAAAACCATATGGCAAACGCCCAATTGATAGACCAAGAATGAGGTCGGAGAATAGCATTACCCTTGATTTGAGGGAAGTAGATTATGCAGGCGATGATTGGAAAATATTAGCTCAGAATAGGGGTTTATGGAGAGCTTACATCCGCGCGGCCTTGAACCTATGGGTTCGATAGAGTCAGTGATTTATTTAGTAATTCCACTAAAAAGTCAGCAATGATACGGGGATGAAAATATGTGTAATTAAAAACACGGATACCAGAAAAAGTGATAGAACATGACGAAAAAGTACCCAAACTGATGACGACACGTGTTTGGCCTTTGAACAGGTCGTACGAATGCTACTCTTTTAGTGGAATTACTACTAAGGGAAATTGTTTTATTTTATACAGAGTGATTCAAAAGGTTGCGCACAAATTTCAGGAGCTTGTAGAGGGGTCGAAATACAACTTTTGATTACGAAATTATGGCCTGGAAAGTAATCCTGGGTCAGTACAAGCCTGGGAATGTCGGCAACTTCAATTTGTGTCTAAGTTTACATTTCAGAGAGGCACTGGGTTCGATAAACTTCTAAATTAATTTATGAAGACGCTCCCTCTGTTGTCATACCGTTTACTGCAGTACAGTACTACATGTGTACTCTTCGGTTCATATCTGATAGTCATTCGTGCGCTTTGTGGGTGGTTTCATTTCCGTACGGTATCTGCAGTGTATTGTAGAGGTCCACTGCAGCATTACTTTGAAGATTTGTGATTTTTTAGAAATGGAATACACGTTGTCAGAACTTCGAGACATGCTTTTCACGTATGGTAAAGCAAATGGTAAAGCACGCGAAGCTCAAGGTCTTGTATAGCGCACAATATCTGAAAAGACGTCAACTACATCCTCGAACGTTTCAAAACGTTCACCACCGACTCAGGAAACAGGTTTCTTGCGTTCATGTCGTCATGTAGGTCGGCCACGTATGATTCGAACAGTCGCTGCGAAAGAAACGTTCTTGCTCATGTGGAATAACATGCCTGTATTCAATACGGTGGTAGGTATTTTGAACACCTAGTGTTGTAAAACCAGATTGGCGAACAAATTTACATTTGCACAAAATAATGTCTTGTCCATCCAGACATTCCAGGGCTTGTACTGACCCAGGATTACTTTCCAGACCATAAGTTACTAATCAAAAGTTGTTGTATTTCGACCCCCTCTATAAGCTCCTGAAATTTGTGTGCAACATTTTGAATCACCCTGTGTATAATTAATGTCCACAAAGTTAAGCCTGACTCCATTAATTATACCTATTCACGTGCCATAAACAAGTACACGACTTTAGTTCCTTTTCGCAGGAAACTATGCTTACGTTTTTTAATAATAATAATAATAGCTTTATTTTACCTGGCAGAGTTAAGGCCTTAAGGCCTTGTCTACCACTCAACCAGGTTTAAAAAAAATACAAACAAACAAAAAATAGTCTTAAATCTAAATTACAATATATATATATATATATATAAACGATTACAAGTTATGAATACAATACAATTAATATTTATAATGTATTTTGATTTACTCTAAATTTAACAAATTAAATATATAATATGTACAATATATATAAAAAACGAGGAAAAGATTAATGACATAGTATAAAATTATATAAATAGAGAAAAATTAATTATTAGACAACAGGTAACTGTATAAGCGTGACTTAAAGGTTCCAAGTGTGCGGCAACCCCTGATATCTTGAGGAAGGAGATTCCAGGAGCGGGCAGAGGCTACTGTGAAGGAAGTAGAATAGGAGGAAGTGCTATGAAGAGGAATTGTTAGCAGACTGCTATCTTGTGATCTAGTGTCAATATTGTGGTAAGAGGATAACTTCTCAAATCTGGACGCCAGGTAAGTAGGGATGTAGGAATTCAGAAGCTTGAAAAGTAGTGAAAGGGAGTGCAATTTACGTCTGTCAGTAAGACGGAGCCAAGAGAGGTTATTAAAGTGTTCGGAAATATGGTCATAACGGCGGATATTGAAAATGAATCGAACGCAAGCATTATGAACACGCTGCAGTCTCTGCGACAAGTCATAGTTTAGATCATTATATATATGTCACAATAATCGAAGTGTGGTAACACAAGATTCTGCACAAGGATTTGTTTAACGAAACTGGGAGAAAATTTTTTAAAACGTCTAAGATAATGTAAGATGGAGAAAGTCTTTTTACATATGTGTTTCACTTGTGTTTGCCAGGTTAAATTTGCGTCTAGATGTAGTCCAAGATCTATTACTGAAGAAGAAAAGGGATAATTATATTATTTATAGTAATGTTTGGAAGTGTAGATATGTCAAAGGTTGTAAGCAGTCTTTGTTGTCCCATTAGAATTACTTGTGACTTGTTAGGATTTAGATTTAGACCGATACTTGAAGACCAGTTAAAGATGGATATGAGATCGTCATTCATTTTTGTCAAGCTGTTATAGAGAGAATGAGGAGGTGAATGTAGGTAAATTTGGAGATCATCAGCGTAGAGGTGATAACGGCAGTGCTTTAGTACAGTTGGCAAGTCATTTATGTAGATTGAGAAAAGAAGAGGTCCGAGAACACTGCCCTGGGGGACTCCAGCCGGCACGTTGCGCCAAGACGAAGATCTAGAGTCTTCAAAAACCATAGAACCCAAAAGCCATTTCTACCGGTGAACCTTCAAGCCATGGCAAGAATATTAACCAATACAGATCGTTTAGCGAGTTATGATATTTCTGCGTTTCTAAAGCCGGCAGGTGGAGATTGGGACGAAGTAACCAACGTTATAAAAAATATTTTAACTTTGTGCTAAGAAAAAATACAATTAATTACTATATTATGATTGTGGTTTTATATATTTATATTTTTTTTACATTTTATATTTTTATAAAACATTTAAATCGAAATAATAATTTACTCGTATTATGAAAAATGTGTTAATTCAATACTATAGCTTAGAGGTATGCTGCTCATCCCAGGGCCAGCCTGAACGTCAATAAATGTACGTTTAGCATTATCATAAGTAATGCCACGAGTGATTTCCAAATTATCGATAAATTCTCGACTCACGAAGTGAGGAGTGAATTTGTCTAGAGAATTTGGAAATCAAGAGTGGCATTTGTTAGGATTATTTAACGCATAAAATTAGCTGTTTACTCACAAATCATTAAATAACTAGTTATTTTAAAATATTTATATATTTAATGTAAACGGAGATGTTTGAAAACAAATGAGAAACGATTTGTACGCTTCATTTGCTTCTTTTGTCCATCACTGCAACCATATCATATTATTTATTGCCAAAGGATTGCAATATTGTAAGAATGCTCTCTAGTGGAGACATTTATAACCAGCATTATAGTTATTAACAAGCGAATGATGTCAAATCAAGAGCTTCAGAACATTTGAATACTACTACTACTTATAGGTATTAATTAATTTCTGATGTCCTATGATGTAAATATGTCAATTATATTTTTCTGCAACATCATTTCCTGGAAAATAATTCGTTTAAGAAAGTGCAAACAGTGGTTTCTTTCTTTTTGTGGTATAATCAATTGCAAAAAAGTTTTTATATTATCTCCCGTATGCGCTATCTGCTGATATTCATGCACTATGTATACAATCTGGCAGCCGTATTTCCTAGAGGGTCTGTCACTGCAAAATAATGCTATGGCCTATTCAGAATGTTAAAAAGGAGGAGCTTTCTTTAATACGATAAACTTCACTTGATAAATTCGAGGCGAAACACGACTGTGATTGGTTGTAAATAAAAAATCATTTAAATGCGATTTGTCATTGACTCCCATTTGGGGCATGAGTTAAATAGTCCAGTTAAATGTATATGAATATATCGATAATTACTTATTATTCCACAACTATATTTGGTATAGATATCCATCCATCCATAGTAATTCTGCCCAAGGGCAGGTCTTTCACTGCAATCATAGCATTTTGGTGCTATGCTAGGGAATTATAAGTGTGGTAGCTTCCCTTTGCTTTCCACACCGATGAAGGATGATGATGATGATGATAATGATAATGATAAGGATGGTGATAATGGCCGGATGATTTTCGAGGACTGTTGGGCCCTAAGCTTCCTGACATTTGTCTTACAGGTGAGGAAATACCCCGAAAAACAGCGGTGGACGGTATAGATATAGTTCTATTTAATCGAGAAAAGGAAACCTACAGTCTGCCCATGGTATTTGTAGAGAAATTCGCTCATCGTGTTAGTGGGAGACAGGGCGGAGCCTAAGAGTGAGTAATGTCACGTAATGAGTAATATCATGTGATTAGTTCTTCATCCTGCACTTCCTTTCGCGTCCTCATTGACCGCTGTTAGGCTCCGTAAATTTTTGCCCGCCAGTTAGATTGTGTTTAATAAAATTGTAACAAATTAACCAACTGGTTAATTTATTTTACTTAAAGTAATATACTATATAAAGTCTGTCTATAGAATAGATTCAATGCTAAACGTACATTTATTAACAACTCATGTTATTAGAGTCGTAATTCGTATCTGTTTTCATAGAGCCCTATAATTTCAGGATTGAGGCTAAATTAGTGCTTCTGAGCAAATTTTAACTGACGTTTCCCATCCAAATAATACCTTAGTTGCCTAATTAGATGAGCAGACCACATATCACTCACTGAAATCTATAGAGTAATATTTGTTTAACGCGGCCCACATTTAGTTCAATAAAGAAATCGTAGTTATTATTATTTTAATTTATTTGAATTTTATTAACACACTCTTTTAATAAATCAGGTCATTTGTGTCGCAATTCAAATCGCGGCGTAAAAATAGTGACAATTTTTCAAATTATTATTATTATCACCATCATCATTACTTGAAATTATTATTAATATTATTATTATTATCATAATGGGCCTAATTATTATTAATATTGTTATTATCATTATTATCAACATTTTTGATATTAACATTATTTTTAATAAGATAAGACTACCGCAAAGACTGTTAAATCTGATGATACAAGGAAAACTACCACGAGAAAGATGGATTAACCAAGTGAAGAAAAGTCTACAAGAGAGAGGATACGACTAGGAAGAACTAAGAAGAAGCAAAGCATAGGAAGATAGAGATGTTTGGAGGCATATTTTGAATCGACCTTCCTAAAGGAGGGCAAGATAAGAGGATGATGTTAATCAATATTAAAGTAAAGTAAAGTGATCCCACTACAGGCCTCAAAAGGCCCTTGGGGTAGTAGGAGGTTAAGGCTCCCACTTTTTCTAGACAATCGGCACTTTATGTCAGCCGGGTTGTCAGCCCTGCATGACGGCCACCTTTACCCCAGAACAAGCGTCCGGTACTCATTTCCGTTAGGGGCTGAGTCGACCCCAGGGCCATAGTGCCCTTCCGGCTTGTAGCGCAGTGCCTTAACCACTACGCTACGGCGTGCCCTGATGATAATCAATATTATCACTATTATTATTATTATCATTATATTAAGGGGGTGAATTATGCAGGGATAATTGGAAAACATTAGTTCAAGATAGGGATGTATTAAGAGCTTATGCCGCGTGGCCAAGAACTTATGGGTTCCATAATGTCGATGAGTTATTATTATTATTATTATTATTATTATTATTATTATTATTATTAAGCATTAAAGATGCTCGAGATCGTAGGCTTTGGAGGTTTGGCACGGGAAGACAGCAGCAGCTGTAAAACCCGAAGATAGATTACGGTATTATTATTAGAATGTAGGCCGGCCACGTATGATTCGAACAGTCGCTGCGGAAGAAACGTTCTTGCTCACATGGAAGAACGTGCCTGTATCCAATGTGGTGGTAGGTATTTTGAACATCTAGTGTGTAAAACCAAATTGTTAGAATGATTTTCCGTTGGGAGAAGAAAGAAAGATATAATTATAGGAATGGCATAAAGAGGGATAGGCGATACACCTTGGATGGGTAGGGACAATAAAACTTTAAGCACAGAAACATGTATAAGCAATGCACATATAATAATATAATATCCTCACCTCTAGTTTCTACTCAGGGTTGGCCCGAGGAATGGGAGAAAATAAGGCCCATATATTGTAGAGGTGGACGCACCGTCACAGGGGCGGATGAACGAAATGGAACGAAATTAACGAGTATGGAGAAATAGTGGAATAACATTTGTGGCAGGCGAAAACGAAAGGAACCTGCCCAGTTCCGTTTCGTTCACTACGAAATCCACATGGATTAACCGAGGACCAATCTCGAGACCCCAGCGAAGCCGCCAAGAATTGTCCATAAATAAAAAAAAAATCATAAATAAAACAGAGAAATCAGAGTCAAGATAATATATGTCATCTAAAATCTTGCATTGAGTCCTTTGTTCGTTTTTTAAATGTCTCATAATACGAATGTTATTTTTTTATTTACTGTAGAAAGTAGCTTAACATTTCCGGTTATGAGGACCAAGATTAATAGAACAACACACTTATATCCAAGAAGGTACTTTCCTTTTCTGTTAAAAGCTTTTGGTACTTGAACTTCAGGCCTGACAAATATAAAGTTTGTTTAATATTTCTTTTGATATAATGTACGTGAGAAAACAAGTAGTCTACAATAAAAATATTGAAAGACTAACATCGAACATTTTATATAAAAATCAAAGACTAAATGTATCACTTCTGCAGTAATTTTGTTTTTTGTTTAAGCTTAATTAAGGCCTTCAATAAAATGATTTACCATTTCTTCATTTTCACGATTTAATAAAACTGCATTTTCATTATATTTCTAATATAAAAAACATATTATATAATCAATTGAGTTGGTGTTTACTTGATGAAAATCCATATTTATTAATTAAATAAAAATAAAACGTAGTTTTATTTGATTTTCATATTTATTATATAATTCAGTGACAGCTGTTTCGGTACACTGTACCTTTATAATAAATATGAAAATCAAATAAAACTACGTTTTATTTTTATTTAATTAATATTATATAATCCTCCCCCAAGGAAAGAAATAGTTTAGAAATCCAAGAAAATAAATCCAATGAAGAAACATAAAGAGAGAATGAACAGTTTTAGGCTATTAAAAATTCTATTGTAACAACATGCAACAAAGTAAGACGAATATGTAGCAAGAATGACAGAATGATTGATGGATGATAGCGAAGAAGTGATTACAAAAATTAAAATGTGAAAGTAACAAAGGACAGGCATTTAATATTTATCTTCCTATCTTCCTGATATATATATATATATATATATATATATATATATATATATATATAGTATAAGAAAAATAAATGCCAGGACGGGATTCGAACCCGGATCTCTGAATCTGTACCTCTGTGTGATATCCATTACACCACCAGGCGAATCCAATTCAAACATTTTTTTTCTTATATATGTATTATATTCTCCAATATTACTAGATGTCGCGAGAACTCGGTCTTCACTGCCATCTAGTAGCTGACTATAACAAGTAAGCAAATTAAAGAGAACATTTTTACTTTATAGCAGTGACGCTTTATCGATGTTATAATTAAATATTTTTATAACATTGAGCAATGCAAGCTTAATATGGTATGATAAGAAAAATAAATGCCAGGACGGGATTCGAACTCGGATCTCTGAGTCTGTACCTCAGTGTGATATCCATTACACCACCAGGCGAATCCAATTCAAACATTTATTTTTTTTCTTATATATGTATTATATTCTCCATTATTACTAGATGTCGCGAGAACTCGGTCTTCACTGCCATCTAGTAGCTGACTATAACAAGTAAGCAAATGGATATCATACTGAGCTACAGACTCAGAGATCCGGGTTCGAATCCCGTCCAGGCATTTATTTTTCTTATCATACCATATTAAGCTTGCATTGCTCAATGTTAAAAAAATATTTAATTATAACATATATTTAATACACAAGTGATCTTCTTGGTGATATAATATTAAAATATATATGTAGTCAATATGCCCATTTCACCAATTAATGTTTTAAAATGGTCAACAAGTTTCTACAGCCAAGCTGTCATTCTCAAGACCAGATATTGACTGATCAATATCTGGTCTTGAGAATGACAGCTTGGCTGTAGAAACTTGTTGACAATTTTAAAACATTAATTGGTGAAATGGGCATATTGACTACATATATATTTTATAACATATATATATATATATATATATATATATACATATATTCAATGCCCCAGGATATCATTTCGACATTTCTGGTGTTCTCTCCCGGCATTGGATTAATTGTAACCCACTTCTAAAGTTGGGGCGTCTAGAAGGCGGAGTTACGTTACCTAAATTCCAGACCATAGGCAACCATAGGAATAATTTCCATCAAGGACAAATTTCTATGGTTTGACCGGGAATCGAACCCGGGGCCTCATGAACGGTAGTCAGAAACGCTGACCACTATCCCATGAGGCTGGTCTTATATATGGACAAGATATGAAAGAAAATATGCATTTCTGGAAATGGACACTTTTCTTCAACACGCATGTTATTAAAATACCAGAAAGTGGACATGAACCACTGTTTACTGAAGAAATTAATAGTGTAAAAGAATGCAACACTTAATTTTAAAAATACTGTAAACATATGACATTAGAACATATGAACCCAATCTTCCTACTAAAATCAACATGATACATAATACATAAATCCAAATAGAATATTAATAAATTTAAGATTTACTGATACAGTTATATAACACTGGTCAACATGATTTTTTGGGTACCAATAGTTGTACTCAATGCAGTTTTTTTAACGTGTTTTCAAATATGTATTCTGAATTTCTCCATCACCCACGATTTTTTTTATTTCAATTTCAATTAATGGATTTAAATAATTATTTATATAAACGCTTTTTCGTCCATTTTTCCATTGTAAAATAAAACCAAATGAGCTAACGCAAATGGTTTCAGCTATGGAAAAGATATATCAAGGCAAATGGGATCCTAATATGCTAGCCGATTATTGTTGGACCATGAAGAGGGATGCTCCACAGGCGAAATATAGCAGAACATTATAATTTCGTACTTTCTAGGTGAGCCCGAATGTTCGAATATTGTGTAGTTACGAATGTAGAAATTATTAAAGTGTTTGAAATTATAAATGCCTGTCTCTCGGAAACTTTGCGTGATGGAGAAAAACCGATATCATATTTGACTTCAGGAGAAAAAAATACTATCAGAATCACATATTTCTCTTTCTGAGACAAAAAAAGTTTATTTTTTGTTGCTAGTGAAATCCTACAAACATACTGTCACTGAAAAAATCCGTGAACCACCCTAAATATAAAGTTAGGTGTTCAGCCTGTAGAGAGACGGGCAAGTAGACACAAGACCTCAGAATTAAGCTCCATCGCCTGCAGCAATAAGTTTCGATCCGGCCAGCCGGAGACATGATTACCGTATACACAATAATAGGATTAGTCTTCCCACACGTTTCCAATATTCCCAGCTTCAGCCACAAGGCAGCTCCGGTTCGAATCCCGCTAATGATTTGACCAACAATATCGCATATTTGTTTCACAAACAATATATATACATATAATCATATTTCCTTCTATGTATATCTTCAGGTTTTGTTTCGATTTATTAATTATATTCGTATCATGAACTATGTAAACTTTCCCATGTTAATTGAACCAATGAAACATTTAACCTGGCATACACCTGCTGTAATGACTTACTTTTTTGGTGAAATTCATTCATGAATAAATATATGTTATCAAAATGCAATACCATTAATTATTAACAATTATATATAAATTAATTACTGTATAATGCTATTGTGTTATGATTTAATTGTAATATTAATGTGTTTTCTTTATGTAATTGTAATGTTAATGTTTTTTTAGTGTATAATGCTGTTGTGTTATTATTTAATTGTAATATTATTGTGTTTTCTTTATGTAATTGTAATGTTATTGCTTTTTTTGTTGTTTATTTTTCTTTACACTAGTACCAATTATTACTTTATTGTAACGGACTGTCAACAGCACGTACGGCTTACTGCCCGTGCGACCCATATTTGTAAATACTATTGTAAATATCTTACTTTTTGTCTAATAAAGTCCTACTACTACTACTACTATTTTGGCTGTATTCACTCCACATGAAAAATTGATCTCTAATTTCTAGTCGCTACTGGTCACTAGGATCGACCCTGGTTCTAAGGTTTGGGAGTTCAACCCCAGCCGGATTTGCACTGTAGTCGAGCGGTTTAAGGCAAATGCCGAGTGCAAAGGAGATTCTTGCGCTGGTTCAAGTCACCACGTGTTAAGAAATTTTCTCACGTAATTTCGGCAACTGTGGGACGGGTGCCCACCCAGTATATTGAGGATTTTTTTAGCTACAATATGTAGCGGATACAGGTAGAGAAAATCAGCTATAACGGCTGGGAGACCCGATATGCTGTACAAATGTCAACCCTATACTGGATGCATGATCGTCCACTTCTGTGAGTAACACATGTGGATGTGAGGTCAACATCCGGCTGATAGGACAAGGGCCTTCTGGGCTTGTCGATTCATGGAGTTGTTTAAGAGAAACTAGAGCCCGAAAAAAGAGGTCTCTAAGCAAAATAGTTCGGCCTTTTCACGCTTATATTTCATTTGCGTTGCTTAACAGTTAAAGAACATCATTATATTAAAGTTCTTACCCTGCTGACTACATTACCTTTATTTAAACGGATTTTATCTTAATAAAGTGACAAGTAAAGTGATCCCACTATAGGTCTTATGAGTATCGTGGTGTAGTTGTAGGTTAACCTAAATAGCAAATGTCGCATATCAATTGGAATGTCAGCCCTGTATGTGACCGTATTTACATCAGAACATTCGTATGGTCCTTCCATTAGGGGCTGAGCCAAATATAGAGACATGTTTCCGCCAGAAATTTTAGGCCAATTTAAAAACCCTGACCACATCGGGACTCAGAACCCCGACTTTTCGGTTTGTAACGTATTGCATAAACCAATTATCCTATATACTCAGTAATAAACAGATTGAAATAAAAGATAAATTGAACTGTTTGTCACAAGAACTAAAATAAATTTTAAGAGTATTTCCATCGTTTAATTTAAATAGCGTATGTATACTTATTTCTGTTTTGAGAAATAAAAATTATGGCCGCTATAACAAAATTTAAATTTTCATTTCAGTTTAAACCCACTCATAATGTTTGATTTTGCTGGTTAACGAACTCGAACTTTTGCACTAACAGGCGATATTAGTAACATGGGCTATACATGGGCCAACAACTTATATACATATACTAGAAGTCCCGGTCACGCGTTGCTGTGGCTAAGGTATAAGTTAAAAATTTAAATTAAGTTGCTGTCTTTCAGCCAGATCACTTAAAACTAATACTTACACACGAAATTAATAATATTGAAAATAAAATAAACACTGAACACACTTAAATTATGAAATAATCAATATTTGTAATTCAATTGAAATTCGCGGTTGCAACAAAAAAGCTCAGCCATCTGGATCTCTCTTTGTTAAGTAATAAACCAATTACCTTACCAAATTACCTTAAACCGCCATCTGTTAGAATCGTATGGAACTGTCAGATAATTACACCGCCATCTGTTAGAATCGGATGGAACTCACAGATAATTATAACTCTTTGTTAAATAATAAACAAATAATTTGCAATAAAAAAATAATGCGACTATAAATTTAGTTATAAACTACCCTAAATCTCAAGTTGGATCAAACTGCACACAGTGTGCAAAATTTTATTAAAATCGGTTCAGTAGTTTAGTATTCCATCGCGGACACGACATTTTTTATATATTAAGAGAAGATATATATATATATATATATGTGACATTTTTAGTAAGTAGGATCGATGATGATTTACTCTTACTTACTCACTGGCACTATCGAACCCGTAGGTTCATGGCCGCACGGACATAAGCTCTCCATACATCCCTATCCTGAGCTAATGCTTTCCAATCATTCCCTGTATAATCTACTTCCCTCAAATCATAGTTAATGTTGTTCTCCCACCTCATTTGGTCTACCAACTGGGCGTTTTCCTTCTGGCTTTCCTACAAGAAGTTTCCATGCACGTCTTTCATTCCCCATACGCGCAACATGTCCTGCCCATCGCAGTCTATGGGACTTAACTGTTCTTATTATATCTGGCTTCCTATGAAGACCATGTAGTTCATTGTTATGCAGTCTTCTCCATTCACCTGTCTGTTCATCTCTCTTTGGTCCAAAAATTTTCCTAAGAACTTTATTCTCAAATACTTGTAATCTCCTTTCCTCCCTTAAAGTAAGAGTCCATGTTTCGCACCCATACAAAAATTAAACATCCCAGCAACTACATTCCTTCGCTAATGACGATTCATATAAATATTTTAATTAATCACTATTTTATCGTAAAATTTTCTCAAGACTCTCTATGTGAATTTAAACTTAAATCAATACTATAAGGAATTACGGTGTATTCCTATATATTATTCATAAGTAATGCCGTGAGTGGTTTCCAAATTATTGATAAATTCACGAGTCACCAAGAGACGAGGGAATTTTTCTAGACGATTTGGAAATATAGAGTGGCATTTGTTAAGATTATTTAACGATTAAAATTAAGCTGTTTACTCACAAATCATTATTTAAATATAGTTATTTTATAATATTTATATATTTAATGTAAACGGCGTTGTTTGAAAACAAATGAGACTTTTTGATTATTTTTCATTTGTTCATCATTGCAACTTCATCAAACTATTTATTTCCAAAAAGGATCATAATATTGTAAGAATGCACCCTAGTTCAGAAAAAGTGAAACACATCAAACTGTATATTATAACCAATATTATAGGTTATTAATTCATGTTTTTGGAAACAACTCAGTAAAATCAGTATTTAAAAACACAATTATTGAACACACAATTATCAAACGTGTAGGTCGAAGGAATCTGTTCATTATCTGCTATTTTTAAAGTGTTTGATAGAGAGTCAGTCACTGCAAAATAATGTTCTGATTTGTTCAGAATATTAAAAAGGAGGAAGTTTCTTCATGTTGGTTATCAAAATCTGATAATTATCGAGACACGACTATGATAGGTTCTAAAACAGAATTCATTTTAACGTGATTGGTCATTGACTCCTATTTGGGGCATGAGTTAAATAGTCAATGTACCATAGCCTCGGAATTGAGGCCATACTTAATAAATGTAAATATTCTGAATCTAAAATCATATCATAATGTCTCTCAAATATCGATACTACCTTAAAGGAAACAATTTCCATTCGAATCAGATAAACCAAACCGAGAAATTTGCCCTTAAGTTTCAATAAACGACAAACACAGTACGAAATATTCTTGTGTCTGCGAAATTACTCCACCTTCTTATGCATTATGCATATCATTACATATAACAATAACATTTAATAACTATTCGTATATGTGTTCAGTTGTGTTTGGGAGTGTAATGTAGTTTCGAAACCATTTTAATTGGGATGGAGAGATGGAAAACGGGTAATTCAACGGGAGAGAATTCCAGGGTGTGTTGGGAGGAGAGAGAGGGTGTGTAACTGTTGGCAAACGGTATTGTGGACTGTGAGATAGCTAGGTTCTCGTGTATGTGTGTGTTTGTGTGTGTGCGTGTGGTGTTGAAGGGGTTGACACCGGTAATAGCCCATTCGTAGAACGACTTCAGAGTTCTCCCTACATATCTACGTGAACCTATCATTGCTCCTAGAACCTATGCAAAATTCTTATTTCTGAGATACTCCGATCAATGACATAGATTATTCAAATATATACTTCTTCTTATTACTATTATTGTTTATTATTACTAGGATTCTAAAAAATTTAATAAAAGAAACAAACAAACAAGCTGATAAAGCAGTACAAATATCAACAAATATGAGGATATATGAGAGATTTAATTTGGCGCAACAAACATATGTCTGTAGAAAGCAAAATCCGCATATACAAAACGACAGTTCGACCAGTTATCAAACTAAAACGAGGGCTGATACAACAAAAACTAAACAAATAATAAGCACATGTGAAATGAAAATCTTAAGAACTATTCAAGGGAAAACATTATTTCATAAAATACACAACACAGAAATTAGAGACAATATCATATTCAAGACATAACCAAATTTATTATAGATAGACGAAAATATTGGAAGTGTCATATAAAAAGAATGGAAGAAAACCGACTTGCAAAAAAGAGCTAAAGAAGATAGACCAATGGACGGGAGAAGAACAAGAGGAAGACCAGCCAAGAGACGGATAGACAGTGCATGCACATCCAATACGTCTTCCTCCGAGGAGTGATTTTGGAAATAAACAGGATGAAAATCCTACAAATTATGTTTAAGAAGAAGTAATTGGATGTAAGAATCATTTTTGTACTTTTTTAACCTTGCAGAGTGGTAGACAAGCCTTAAGGCCTGAACTCTGCTGGTAAAATAAAGTTATTATAAATATAATTATGTAGTCTTCTCCATTCGTCTGATCTATCTTTAATCAATACTAGTAAAATTCATATCAAATTCCGTTGAGGTGAAGTCATATGATGAAAGTTAAAAATTAAATTGTACCTGTTGGTAGGTGCCGTCGTCCTCAACTTTGTTAAAATATTGTATATAAAATTAGCTCTCACGATAATCCACCGAGAGAACATTCCAGCTTGGATAAATGCATTTGAAGACCTTGAAATTATAAAGGAAACAACAACACCTCACTTCTCAATAAGAACGCACCCTAGTCAAACCCATTATATGAGATCGTCAAAAACAAGTCAGTTGCTGCTACAAACAGTTGGAGTAAACATCACCGTACACAACAACAACAAATAGCGGAAACTCAACCTGCAGAAGTTAGAAGATAACTTCCGAAAGCGCTCCAGTTAATTTTATATACAATATATTAACAAAGTTGAAGACGACGGCACCTACCAACAGGTACAATTTAATTTTTAACTTTCATCATATGATCTATCTTTGTTCCAAAAATTTTCCTACGAATTTCAGAGAATTCTTAAATATCGTAATCTTTTCTCCTCCCTTAAAGTAAGAGTCTATGTTTCGCATAAACAATATTGAGAATATAAGTTTTAATTTTGAAAATGTTTCTTGGTAAAATCTTATCTCTTGTTAAATTAAATGCTTGTACTGTACACACGTGGATGCAAGATTTACATAGCTAGTTATTGCGCTGAGGTCTGAGTAACATGCACGCAACCTATTTGAGAGTGTGCGCCGATGTAAGCGGATTCTGGATGTTATTTATGTTGCCACATAACTCGAGGTACCGCTACACCATGGGCTCCTTGTAAACAAGCAAAACCGCGGCCCGGATATCAACCAATTTGACCTATATTAATACGAGGTTGTCTCACCCAAACTCCGGGATTACAACAGCTTGGCTAAAGTTATTGCATTGGACAGACCTCTCGGTCAAGGCCAAAAGGTTGTCATCCTCTCCTCTTCTATTACACTATAGGGCGTCAGAGAATTATCTAAACGGCATTTAACACATTCACTAACAAATTTCCAGCCTAACTTTCGTCACATATTTTTAAATATAGCACTAACATTTTCTTCCAACTATTTTGTTATATGACTAATTCACTGGCACTATCGAATCCTTAAGTTCATTGCCGCGCGGACATAAGCTCCCCATATATCCCTATCCTGAGCTAATGTTCTTATAAAGTTTTATTTTTAAGGGGGTAGAATTTAATTTGGAATATATCTAATTTGTTTCCAATCATTCACTGTATAATTTACTTCCCTCAAATTATAGTTAATTTTATTCTCCCACTTCATTCTTGGTCTACCAACTGCGCGTTTTATTTCTGGTTTTCCTACAAGAAGTTTCCATGAACGTCTTTCATTCCCTATTCATGCCACATGTCCTGCCCATCGCAGTCTACTAGTCTTAACTGTTCTTATTATATCTGGCTTCCTATAAAGACTATGTAGTTCACTGTTATGTAGTCTTCTCCATTCACCTATATGTTCCCATTTTTGTTATATGTAATAGACCAGCATCTTGATCTTGTGGCAAAGCATCTCATTACAGTTCATGGGGACATAGGTTCGATTCCCGGACAAACAACAGGAATTTTTCCTTAAATGGAATTAATGCTCCGGTCACCCATGGACTGGAATATACCCAAGTTAAGTATAGGTTTAAGTACCATTCTGATGGTTCGATATAATTTATCAACTATTATATATATATATATATATATATATATATATATATGGTCAGGATAAAATGACTCCGTCTTCAAGGCACTCCAGTCTTATATTAAAATTCCACCAATGTAAAAAATCGTAAAAAAATCTGCTGGTATTAGACAAAAAATTGTTTGAATTACGAATAAGTCTATGTAGAACACCGAAATGTACTTAAAATAGTTTTTTTTCTTTGAGCCTATAATTATTTCATTCTTTGTCTAACGATTTTTTTTCTTCTCACCTTGTAGTGCGAGTTCTTCTCTTAGGTTTAACTTTCCATATATATATATATATATATATATATACAATTGATTAAGATTTCTCCATTAAATCCACTGCTGTAATCTTGGGATAGTGTCGAACCCTGGTTCTATCCCGGATCGGGATAAGTATCCTGGGTGATTTATTTTGGGTTTTTTCCTCATCTCTAAGACAAATGTCAGGACACATTGAGGCCCAAACCGTCCCCGAGCATCATTTGGCCATAATAACCATCATTATCATATTCGCCATTATTAGTATGAACGTGTGTGAGAATAGTGTGTTTCTTAATAATACTGTGTTGTCTCGTAAGAGACCTTGAGATTGAACTGATCACACATTCGGAGAGGTCCTCCATGTCCTGTTGTGGTGAAAAAAAGTATGTATGTCATCCATAATTAAAATCCTTCTCCCGACAGGTCATGTCAATATAAGGCTCAGGTGACGTGTGATTCATAAAACTACTGTACGTTGATAGGTTAAACTGCTTACATATTATTTCTCCGTTAAAGTTATCGGGTCACGGCTGTGGTCTCGAGGTAGTATGCTGCTTTGTCACGCAGCGGGCCCGGATTCGAATGCCGGTCGGGACAGGCTCCTGGGTAAGATATTTATTTCGGGTTTTTTTCATCACCTGTAAGACAAATGTCAGGAAGCTTAGGGCCCAACTGTCCCCGAAAATCATCCGGCCATTTTAGTATCATTATCATCATCATCATCCTTCACCAGTGTGGAAAGCAACGGGAAGCTACCACACCTATAATTCCCTAGTAAAGCTGCAAAGCATGGCATGAAAATGCTATGATTGCAGTGTAAAACCTGCCCTCGGGCAGAATTACTATGGATGGAAAGTTATCGGTTGAAGTTTCCATTAAGCGCACTGAGAATTTTTTTCTGATTCCCAGGCAGACACCACGCGCGTGCGCTAACAGAGTTTTATTTTAAAATTATTTACCACAATTTACAATAAATTTTACATTTTTTCTAACGATTATTTGAGTACATTATTGTGTGATATTTAAAGTAACATAAAGACGTGGCAGCCATATTGATTTTAACGAATATTCTATACAACACATGTTCCAGTACAGCCAACATAGAATATCGATCTCAGAACATAACATTTATTTTAAATTTACACTTCGAATTATTTATAAAGCATCATGTTCAAATGAGATCCCAACAGAACTGATAAAATCAGAGGGAGAAAAATTGATGGACAAGATACGCCGGTTGCTTAATATGAGTTGGGAAAAAAGAAGCTCTTCCAGATGAATGGAAAGAATCTATTATCATACTAATTTATAAGAAAGGAGATAAAACTGATTGCAACAACTATAGAGGCATCTCATTACTTTCAACTTCGTACAAAATTGTAACAAATATGTTAGTAAGCAGACTTACTCCCTATATTGATAGGATTCTAGGAGATCATCAATGTGGATTTAAAAGAAACAGGTCTACAACAGATCAGATTTTTAGTATAAGACAGATTTTAGAAAAGAAGTGGGAATATAATTGTACTGTACATCAACTATATGTAGACTTCAAAAAGGCATACGATTCAATTAAAGGGAGAAGTTATATAGTATCAAAATTCTTGGAGTTCGGAATTCCTAAAAAGTTAGACTTATACGAATGTGTCTAAATAGCACAAAGAGTAGGGTGTGTGTAGGCAAACAGGTTTCAGATACTTTTGAAATGCACGGTGGGTTGACACAAGGAGATATACTATCTCCTCAGCTATTTAATTTTGTACTACAGAATGCCTTCAAATCTTCAGACGATGAAGAAGGCGTACAACTCAATAATATTAATAAGCTATTAGTTTATGCTGATGATATAGTACTATTGGGCGATAGCAAGGAGATACTAAAGGCCAACACGCACACACTATTGAGTAACACTAAGAAATTGGGACTGGAAATAAATATCAATGAAACTAAATATATGGTCACACATAGAAATACATCAAACAATGGAAATGGGCAGCTAATGACAATTGTGGGAAATTTTGAGGAAGTAGCTGAATTCAAATATCTAGAAACAATAATCACAAATAGGAATGAGATGCACAAATAAGTTAGGCATAGGCTCAATTCTGGAAATGTGTGCTATTATGCATTACAGAGACTCTCGACTTCCCAGCATCTTTCAAAAATGTAAAAATGAAAATATACAAAACTATTATTTTACCAGTTATATTATGAGGATGCGAAACATGGACTCTTACTTTAAGAGAGTAAAGGAGATTACGAGCATTTGAGAATAAAGTTCTTAGGAATTTTTTTGGACCAAAGAGAGATGAACAGACAGGTGAATGGAGAAGACTGCGTAACAGTGAACTACATGGTCTTTATAGGAAGCCAGATATAATAGGAATAGTCAAGTCTCTTATACTGCGATGGGAGGACATGGGGAATGAAAGACGTGCATGGAAGCTTCTTGTAGGAGAGCTAGAGGGAAAACGCCCAGTTGGGGAGACCAAGAATAAGATGGGTGAATAATATTAACTATGATTTGAGGGACGTATATTATACATGGGATGGTTGAAAAACATTAGCTCAGGATAAGGATGTATGGAGAGCTTATGTCCGCGCGGCCATGAACCTACGGGTTCGATATTGCCAGTGAGTTAGTTATATTGAAATCAATATAATAAGGCAAGTTATCCGCATGTATTACTTAATTAAACTTAAAATAATTTTTCTCTTGGGTTCAAATCCCAGTTCAGATAGAATTTTCTCTCATTTGTTGTATTAACCATCGCATGCGATTAGCCTGTCTGAATGTGTTAACCTAATTTCAATATTAAGTTACAAATTTAGTTAATATTTATAACTACTACAAAAAGCATCTTGCGTTTTACACTATTATGTTTAAGTGAAGGAAGTAGAAGAAGAAGAAGAAGAAGAATATGATGATATTTAAGTGAAGTAGGCCGCGGAGGTCACTGGTTATGTTCCTTGCTATAGTCCCGAGGAACGCGGGTTCAAACCCGTGCGGAGTCTATGGATTTTTGGAGTGGAAAAATTCATAGGAGAAGTCCTCCGGGAGGGACTTTTTGTCGTGGTTTCCGAGTCTGAATATTTTCAGGCTTATAAAAGAACCGCAAGCCTGAATTAAAGGCCTCTGTGCAAAATTTACCCGACCTTCATCCGTTCAAGTAATATCTTATTTGCCTACTAGATGTCTCATTCAGGCGATGTGCTAACCACATGTCACTTGTTTACATATTCAGATAAATAAGGGTAACTAAATAAGCTTTGTTAAGAAAGTCCCGCTAGGGAGCACCCCTGTCCCCACGATGGACGTATAGGTTGCATTTATAATAAGTTGGTGTTTTTAAAATTTAGAAAACTCCAAATAACCATACATTTTCGATTAAAAAATAATAGTAGGGCATTAAATCTGAAAGAAATAGGTTACACTATTATTTTCTTAAGTTGAGCAATAATATAATATTCCAGGATGTTGACAGAAATTAAGATTTTTGTTGAGATTTTGTTATATGTTTTAACATTTAGAGATAACTGTAAGTAATAGAATGATTTCGCTTTTCTAAGAAGAAATCTTGCGAGCTCAGGTGCAACCATTTCCAAACGATCGGTAAGGGATTTCACCAACAATCCTAGAGATGTAAAGACTTTTGCTCATATCTCCAAGGTGATATCAGTGAGAAAAAAAACGTTTCCAAATTCTTTCGTAAGAAAAGAATAAAAACAAGACGTTTGGCAATTATTGAAGCTTGGGGGATTTTGTGATGATCCACAACAGGAGGGGAGGGGATGAAGGAAAACCAAAACTTTCATACGAGAAGTGGGAATCAGACGATTCGTAAGATTTGGATCGCCCGGGCTCACCGGACCCGAACTCGAACACCCAACGGACAAATATATCACATGGCAGCAGGTAAGCGTGGTTTTTTTTTTCCCTCCTCCACTCCTCTATCTCGCACATTTCCCTCTCCACCCCTAACACCAATTTGTAAAAAAAGAGATTTATCTTCAGAGCGGAACCATTCCCAAAAAGTTTTCTCCCAGGTGAAATGGACTAACTTGGCTTGCTTCAATACCACAAAGTATTTATGAGATGGTGTCACAATGAGGGTAGATACCGGTTCTTCTTTCTCCCTCCTGCTCCTCTAGTTCCATGTTGCTTGTGGGATGGAAAGTAAGGGGGATGTAATTAGGGAAGAAGTGAGAAATGAGGAACCAATATCGTGGTTTCCATCCAGCCCTATT
Source organism: Diploptera punctata (assembly GCA_030220185.1). NCBI lineage: Eukaryota > Metazoa > Arthropoda > Insecta > Blattodea > Blaberidae > Diploptera > Diploptera punctata. Next base: position 4,219,270 of record JASPKZ010008365.1, on the reverse strand, counting down.
TTAACGTTCGCCATCTTTTCCTTTTCCCAATGTTCAATATTTTGAAAAGAGGAAGTAGGGGAGTATTTCATATGAATGTTACTAAAAAGGGCAGTTAGGAACAGCTTGCCTTTAGGTTTCAACTGCTTCTGAAGTAAATCATTCTCTCACCACCAAGTGATGCAGGAAACTCCGCAAACTGGTTTATAGAAGGGTTTATAGATATGAAAGGGGAACTAAGAATGCACCAAGAAAACTGAACATGCCTCTTGGATTTCCTCTACCTTAAATGGAAATAAAACTGAGGAGCTAATTTAAAATCTATCGCTTCTAATAATCCAACCATCGAGCTGTCAATTAAAATTCCTAATTAAAAGTCGATGTGCTGTGTTCAACGAAACCAAATATTATTAATTACGTGAAAAGGCAAATTACAGGATGTTCAGGAAGCAATATTTATAAAGGAGATTGTATTCCTATACATATTAGGGTGTCCAAAAAAATCGAAGTATTTTATTTTTAACACATACCCTCTTAATTTATTTTTATAATGTTAGAACAATTGTAAGTACAATTTGGTGTACGCAGGCCCTAGGCAACCCGTGCCTTCAAAACTTGTCAGTCAATAATAATAATAATAATAATAATAATAATAATAATAATAATAATAATAATAATAATAATAATAAATAATAATAAAATAATAATAATAATAGTAATTATTAATAATAATAAAGACTAATAATAATGATGGGCATTTTAATTAATACTCATAAGAATTATAGTAATATAAGAAATAATAATAATTATAGTAATATTAATAATAATAATAATTATAGTAATATTTAATAATAATAAAATAATAATAAATTATAGTAATATTATAATAATAATAATATAATTATAGTAATATTAATAATAATAATAATAATAATTATAGTAATATTTAATAATAATAATAATAATAATAATAATTATTATTATTTATTATTATATTTATTTATTATTATTATTATTATTATTATTATTATTATTATTATTATTATTATTATTATTATTATTATATTATTATTATTATTATTATTATTTTATAAAATGTTGGCAGTACCGTACTGCTCTATGGATCAGAAGCCTGGATACATAAAAAACAAGATCTAAGTAGGATAACGGCAGCAGAAATGAAATTTTTGAGATCTGTTAAAGGGTGCACTAAGGAAGACAGAATCAAGAACACAGAAATAAGACAGGAACTTGAAATATTTGCAATAACTGATAAAATAGATACATATAGACAAAAATGGAAGCAACACATAGACAGAATGAATGAAAATAGATATCCAAAACAAATAACAAAATACAAACCTAAAGGCACCCGAGATGTGGGCAGACCTAGAAAGAGATGGGCTGAAGTCGGAACGGGTCAACAGACCTAATCCATGAATGCAGATGATGATGATGATGATTATTATTATTATTGTTATTATTACTATTAATATTATATTTATTAACTTTAATAACATTATTATTAACATTATTATCATTATTATTATTATTATTATTATTATTATTATTATTATTATTATTATTATTATTATTATTATTATTAAATATGTACAGAAATACAGAAACAACTGGAAATCTCATGTAAGAAGAATAAGCAGAAAAATAATACCATGTCAAATCTTAAATTACCAGCCACCAGGCAAGAGATCTTTGGACAGACCCTTCAAACGTTGGATCGAGACCGTGAAATACCACTAGGTCTGTCACATGAAAGGAAGAAGAAGATTATTATTATTATTATTATTATTATTATTATTATTATTATTATTATTATTATTATTACTACTATTATTACTACTATTATTATTATTATTATTATTATTATTATTATTATTATTACTGCTATTATTATTATTATTATTATTATTATTATTATTATTATTATTATTATTATTATTATTATTATTATTATTGTTATTATTATTATTATTGTTATTATTATTATTATTGCTGTTGGTTTGATCCTTGGTTTCAAAAGTCTTCATATACATCGTGCTTCTTCAGGACTGGCACAGTGTTCTGATAATAAGAAAACGATTGGCGGAGAAGCTGGAGTCTCATTCAAGCATATAACGATATCGCCTTATACATTAGACAACCTCGTCTACACATTTTGTAAGCGGAGTTGTCTACATATATACTTACAGGCGTTTGCAGCAAACGACTGTAGATTCTAAACTCGAAGTCAATTTCATTTATGTTGGAGAATAAAACTACTTTATGGGATCACCATCTTATCTTACTTTCTTATTCCAACTTTCTCTCACATGTTAGGTTATTTCCTTTATGTTCTGCCTTTAAATCGCATAGTTGCTTTTCTGTGTAATATAACATTTTGATAGAACATTAAATTAAAGACTAGAGCAATAAACTGATTAAAGCACAGTACACCTTCATCAGTAGGTAAGTCTATCATAAATAATCATCATCTTCATCTTGTATCCTCATTTCGAAGAGTAGATTAAAAATATATCTCCATTTCTATTCTCCCATACTTTTCTTCCTCTCATTTCTTCCCATTTTTATCCCTTCGTTGCAAGTTTTCTTTACTTATTGAAAATTTTCCAATACTGTTATTTTAACACAGTTCCAATAATGAATCATATTGTAATGATATTGTGAAAATAAAAATTAATGTCTGAGCAAGGAATCGAACCATGGACCACTCCTTCTCCGTAGAAGTGTGCAGCTCACTACACCATTCTAGACTTGGTACAAACATTAACATTTCTTTCCACATATACAAATCGATTCCTGGTTCAGACATTAATTTTTCTTTTCACAATATCATTATAATATTATAATATGATCCATTATTGGAACTGTGTTAAAATAACAGTATTGCAAATGTTAAATAACATCGTTTACTGCTTATAAAAGTGGTGGTGTAAAAATTCTCAAATGTAGATACTTCTAAACGAAGCCGGCCGTTGGTGATGGTAGTGACACCTACCTGGCAGCGGACGAAACGAGAAAAATAGATTTGTATATGTGGAAAGAATTGTTAATGTTGTACCAAGTTTTGAATGGGCTGCACACTCCTATGGAGAAGGAGAGGTCCACGGTTCGATTCCTGGTACTGACATTAATTTTTCTTTTCACAATATAATTATAATATTTCTTTACTTAGTAAATCCATTTTTCCGTGGTCTTCCTAGTGATCATTTTCCTTGTACCTAGAGATTTAACATTCTCTGTGGTAGTCTTCGGATTTTCATTCTTTAAGATGTCCAATATTTTAATATATTTTGCTCAATATGTGTGGTCAATTATTCTACCTTCATTTTCCCCCTAGTTTATTTCTCGTAAGATAAGTCTCATGTTAAGTAGAACAATATAAGTAAAATTCTTCAAATGTTCATAATATACGTTTTACTTGGAAATGTTATATGAGCACAGATTTTATGATTAGATTCCCTTAAAAATTAAAAAAAAGTGATTGAATTTGGATCAAAACGAGATTTTTTTTAAATACTATGTAAACTAATTTATTCGTACATTATTTTATAATTATGCTTAACATTGACTTGCGTTTCATGCAGTAACAAAGGAATGAGAATTGGATTAACTCTACAAAGGCATTTTTTATAAAATAAGTAATATGTGATGCAGTAGATAATATGGGGGTGCAATTTTAGCAATTTTCATTATAAAATTTAATAATATTTATTGTATTTAGTTTATTGTAATTCAATTAATGCTAAACTCATAATTGAAATCAAAATCTTTCTTTCCATCATATAATGTATTTCTATGTGAGACTACATATTTAGTTTTACTGATATTTACTTCCAGTCCCAATTTACTAGTGTTATTCAATAGTTTGTGCGTGTTGGCTTATAGTATCTCTTTGCTACATCATCAACATTAACTAACAGCTTATTAGTAATAGAATATAGTCTAGTATTCATTTTAGTTAGAGGCTGAGACGACCCCACAGCCTAGATGCAAACAGAAGATTTTGATTAGGTTAAAAATTCTGAACCCATCGGAACTTGAACTTGTTTCCTCCTGGCTTTAGACTATTTCCTTAAGAATCAAGCTGTACCATTCTCTAAAATAATTATATTGTTAACTAAACATTAATTAAGAATTAATGTGGACAAGAAGAAAACAGTGGATTAAGATAGCAAAAAAATAATGAAATTGTGCTGAAAGTTATTCTATTCAATGTCAGCCCCAATGATCTAGGGGATAAGTTCTTTGCCTCTGATTCCGAGAGTTAAAGGTTTAATCCCTGCCAAAGTTGATGAATTTTACTATGTAAAAATTCAATGGACAAGTCGTCTGAGGTTTTTAGGTCTCGTAAAATACCTGAAGCCTAAATTAGAGCAGCTTTACTACATTTAATCAGCATTTCCAATCCAATTTATACCTTCGTTGCCTACAAGGAGTCTCTTTGAGGAGATGAGCTAACTACTCGTCACTTGCCGACATCTGTTGGGAAATAATCGTAACTAAATTAGCTTAGTTTATATCACTCACTGACATCTATACTAAATTAAACGTAACGGAATTAGCTTCCTTAAAATATATCTCATTAGGGGAGCACGCATGTCTTGAGGGGAGGAACGGGATCAATCAATCAATAATTAAATTAACTCAGATTAGTCATCATCATCATCATCATCGTCCTTTCACGTATTAGGCCCGGTGGCCCATTACGGTCTCCCGCCATCTCCGAAAAGGTCGACCCACAGATCTTCTGCCTCGAGGAATGTAGTGAAGAATTTGTTTTGGTATTCTGTGACGATCCATGCGCTGAATATGGGCTAGCCAATTGTTTCTATATTCTTGGAGGTATTCAGATATAGGTACGATGTTTAATTCCCTGGCTATTGTTGAATTTCTTTGGTGGTCTATAAGGCTATAACCTGCAGTTCGTAGCAGAAATTTCATCTCCGTGGCTGTAATATGACGATCATCCTGAGTTCTGATGTAACTGCCGATAAGGAGCACTTTTGTCTTACGTGGAGATGTATGGATACTGGTATAGAGAAAGAGACAATGTAACAAAAAACCATACCGTTTAAGAAGATTATGGAGTATGGGAAATGTGTAATTATTAAATTTTTATGAAACCAAGACAATGGTATTTAAATCATTAGTACAAAGTGTTATGTTGCATGGTGCAGAGACTTGGACATTAGGTATACAGCAGGCAAAAGAATTATTGACAACAGAGTTGGGTTTCTGGAGAAGGAAAATCAAGAAAGGGAAAAATTCGGAATCAGAGAATTAGTAAAATAATGAATGTTAAACATGATTGAAATGTTATGCACATCTGAAGCGCATGGAGAAAAATAGAATTCCAAGAATGATGCCCGACTGGAATGCTAAAGGCAGGACGAGGAGGGGGAAACCCAAAGAACAGTGGATGAATGAAGTGAGAAGAAATATGATCAGACATCTCTATGAAGAAGTTGCTGAGGATAGAAATATGTGGCGGAGCAAAATATATTAGGACTGAAGTATAACTACTGTAACGTAGAGAAACTCCTTAATAGAAAACATAAATTTTGATTCTTTTTAGATAATATTCTGCTTATTTTCTTGTTAACTAAAGTCGGCCCATTTTTAAATTTCAGTCAATAACCTAAGTAGATACAATTACTGTATGATCTATCAATTGAAAAATTTGTTTTAATATCGTAATTTAACGTAGGTGAAGCACGTCCTTGCGTGTTTTAACCATAGTTTAACTACTCTACATCTCCATCGTAGTTTAACCTCTCACCTAGGTACTTTTATATGCCGTACGCAGCCCGGACCTGTATATAAAATACAGCTCACGAGATTCTCTTATTACTTATCACAACGTTTCATTATACCCATCAATAAACATAATTTAGACTTCCGTTTCCACCATCACATTGTCCTTTATATCTCTCCTCGTCTCATCGTATTACAAATTTTATAGTTTCACTTGAAATAACGTTTAATTTTCTTCTATCCTATAACATCGTTCTAAAAGTAAATGAAAAATTATTTAAAAACAAACTAACACGACACCTCACTATTAGTATTATTTTGGTAATTAATATTTTCTTTTACTTTATATACCATAAACGAACTTAAAATATTGATCAATTTAATTCTGTTTTTATTACCGAGAGATTAATATACTACATATTATTTATCACGATTTGTGAAAATTATTATTAGTTTTAATTCCAATTATCATTAACAGTATTATGTTATAAATATTACCATTATAACTGTCAGTTTGGTAACATCGTCATTTAGTAATTTATATCATAATTCTGTGATTATTGTATTCCAATGTAACATATGTTTGTCCTGGTGAGTTGTAGAAAAGACTACATGGCCTTAAATCCAACAGGCTAAATAAAAAAAATAAAAAATTCTAACTGTAAAAAAGTAGTCGTATAAAACTACATACGTAATAACAAAAATCTCTTTACTCACCACACAGATACTGCTATTTTCCGATCCTTCCCTGAAATAAAAAAAATATATATTTTTAAGAAACATATACTGTCGTAATGAGATCATTCGGGATTCCATCACAACGCGACTGAAGTGCCCTTTTATTATAAAATATGAAACAACATTTGTTATTAAAATAACATACGCTTACACTGGCAATGTATCCTATAGGACACATCAGTTGGTTTAATTTACTTAATAGTTATAATGCTATTGTGTTATTATTTAATTGTAATATTATTGTGTTTTCTTTATGTAATTGTAATGTTAATGTTTTTTAGTGTATAATGCTATTGTGTTATTATTTAATTGTAATATTATTGTGTTTTCTTTATGTAATTGTAATTTTATTGCTTTTTTTGTTGTTTAGTTTTCTTTACACTAGTACCAAATATTACTTTATTGTAACGGACTGTCAACAGCACGTACCACTTACTGCCTGTGCGACCCATATTTGTAAATAATATTGTAAATATCTTACTTTTTGTCTAATAAAGTTCTACTACTACTATTTAATAGTTTTAATAAAACTGAAGAAAGTTAATGAGAAGAAATTACTTAAATATAAGTCTAATAACACAATATACATAATAATAACAACAATAACAGTTACACATAATTTCATTTTCACTGCGGTTCGCAACGTTTAAATAATTGGCACCGGAAATTAGTGTTTTGCCAATTTAAGGGTTAATATTCATAAAATCTGAAGATGTCACCCAAAGAAGGTGATAAAACATCGAGACGACAATACTACAAGACACGACCAAGAATCCCGAAAAGGTATTTTAGAATACACAGCAATAGCCATAAAAGTCTTAACCCATATATAAAAATTCAGTTTAAAAAATATAATTATATTTGTAAACATGGACACTATGAGAAAATATACAGCATTATGCTCCTCGTGTTTCTGTAGTGATCTATCTTTACATTACATGTACTCATCGCTACCATATTTAGGTACATCCTGTATTAGAATTGTCTTATTAATTAATATTCGAACAGACTAATGTTTGCTAAAGTAATTGGTTACATGAGATTTTTAGATGGTGACCATCTTTTCCCGGACCTCGAACCAAGGGTGAAGCCATGTATATGTGTGTGTGTGTGTGTGTGTGTGTGTGTGTGTGTGTGTGTGTCAGGCCGCTACACAGTGTTTGTCGTGTTGAACTCCCGATCCGATCCCGAAATACCATGAGAAAATTTCTTCCCCCATGGAGACTCGAACCAGCGCAAGTCCCGTAGCTCTGCGCCAAGGCTTCCTACCTTAACCGCTCGGCTACGGCGCGGGACTGTTGAACTCCCGGATTTTGTAAATCGACCAAAACCGATGGTTTTTATATTCTATCTTCCTACTACATAAATAGTGAGCCTATGGTTATTTAAGCAAATACACGTCCGTAATTGGGACGTTCTTGCACAAAGAAAAAAGTACGTTACATCAGCACGTGACTTTCTGCGTTTTATTAGGACGTGACTCAACATTCGACTAACATATGATTTCTTCCCCTTGATAAATCATTTTACTGCTTGAAATATTAAATTGCATTTTATTATTTTTTTTATTTTGGTTATTTTAGCGTGCTCACCACAACTGTACTTTAAGGGGAATCGGTAGTGATGAAGGGGAAAGTATTCTCATATGATTCTAATTGTTACTTTTTCTTTCTTTCTCAGCTCTACAGGCCACAGTGCAGTAATATTTGATTTACTTCACAATCCTTCTACTTATCTCCCTTCATTACTTTTTTTTTTCCTAATTCCCAATCTTTAATTATATAAAGATCACTCTCTAATTCTTGAAGCTACACTTTGCTTGGTCTACCTTTTCTTTTACTTCTAAGTACCACATTATTTAAGATTTTTGGTATTCTATTTTCATTAATTTTATAAACATGTTCCACATGTGGTACGTATGGGGGTTGAAAGAGGCGCATGGAAGCTTCTTGTAGGAAAACCAGAGAGAAAACGCCCAGTTGGTAGACCAAGAATGAGGTGAGAAAATAACATTATCCAAAATTTGAGGAAAGTAGATTATACATGAGATGATTGGAAAACATTAGCTCAGGATAGGGATGTATGGAGAGCTTATGTCCGCGCGGCCATAAACCTATGGCTTCCATAGAGCCAGTGGGTAAGTTAGTTATTTTCTAAGCATGCTCTACCCAACTCAATCTAAGCGATTTCATAGATGTTAGCACGTCCTATACTTTACAAATGTGTTCTACTTAATTATTACTTCTTATTTTCCATATTTCTATTTCACATACCGGTCCAAAGATGTTTATAATATTTTCTTCTTTCAATTACCCTGGATTTTTCTTTAGAGAAATTTCTTGCGAATTACGATCTATTACTTCTTTAATTTCAGGTTTATAAAATTAAAGTTATAATTTCAAATAACTCAATAAATATTATAGAATATAAATTCTTACACTTTATCGTAAAGACTTATTAATTATCCATACCACGAGAGAATCGGAGATCCAAAATAGTATAAATTGGCCGATGTAACTACAAACGAAGCGGAGTATAGGGAGTCATGTTGACAGCTTGGTACTATTTACTATAAATTTAATTTTCTTAGCCGGATTTAAGTAGTAACCGTCAAGAAATGCGGACATGGGTTCCACTGGGATAACATTTTCCGGAGGTCTCCCCCATTCGGTTCTCCGGGCGGGGACTACTTCAGGGAACCCATGCCAAAGGCCCAAACACAGTGACATGTTCCTAGGAACATAGATTGTTAGGACTTTTTACACTACATAACAATGAACTTCATGGCCTTTAAATGATGCCAGATATAATAAGAACAGTTAAGTCTCGTAGACTGCGATGGGCAGGACATGTGGTACGCTTGGGGAATGAAAGACGTGCATGGAAGCTTCGTGTAGGAAAACCAGAGGGAAAACGCCCAGTTGGTTGACCAAGAATGAGGTGGGAGAATAACATTAACTATAATTTGAGGGAAGTAGATTATACAGGGATTGATTGGAAAGCATTAGCTCAGGATAGGGATGTATGGAGAGCTTATGTCCACGCGGCCATGAACCTACGGGTTCGATATGCCAGTGAATAAGTAAGTAAGGATTTAACTAGTTATTTATTCGGTTATCTCGAAGTTTAGTGAACCTCATTCCAGACCCTCTATACAAGGAAAAACATTCAAAGTTATATCCAGTAATGGAACCCTGTTTCTACAGGATAACAGATATGCTAAGCGTTAAATTTTGGAGACACACTGTAACAATTCATTAGAATACGAAATTAATTTCCTAAAACAGAATGTTGGCAACTTGGGTTTATATTCACCTAAAATGGGCTTAATAGACATTTTAATACTGATTTCTTAAAGAAGATTAAATTCTATTTTTATAATTATTTATGTAAATTTCTGTTTAAAATCATGCTTAAACATATATTAAAATATGCATAAATTACCTTCATAAAATAATGATGCGAACAGGGAAAACATCTTTGTTTTGTTCGTAAATAAATAAACAACCTGGAAAACCTATGTCAAGATTCGATGGCGAATTCCCTTGTGACGAGAACCAGTGCGTTACAATAGTATCGCCAAGGGAGTACACCAGCTAAGTGCTTGGTCCACCCCTAACTTCCCCGCAGACCAATATAAATGCCTTATATATAGTCCAGGAAGGATAGGAATTTTATCCTAGCGTTTCATATACTGTTCATGGTAAGATACACTTATGTCAGTTTAGTTAACTATCCCTTTTTTTTTTCTCTTCTTGGCCACAAGACTTTTTCTCTCCCACTGATCCGTGTTAAGAACAGCTTCGCAGAAACGATATCCTGTAATCCTGACGCTGAGAGGATGTCAGGGAAAATCCGAGACTGATCAAATGTGGAAGAGTTGAGCGGGCGTTTACATGCAGCAATAAAATCACTCCCACATTATTTCTATTTCATTTCTATTTTTACACGCTTTATATTAGCTTGACCTGTATCTATCTATGTAAGTGAATCTTTCAACACGATTTTCACCCACTTAAAAACATTGGATCCACTTGAAAATTTGTATACTTGTAAAGGACTAATGACAATAGAATAACTTCATAAATAGTTTCTAAGATCCTGGCCAGGATCATCAGGACATCAAAAACATGAAGACCGGTATAATAGCTTGCGAACTTATCCAAGTTTTAGTCCATAAATTTTCATGGGATTCCAGTTTATGACAATCAATTAAACTAAAAATTAAAAAGTAAATAATAGTTTAAAAAAACTAAAACAACACGCTTTATTAGAAAACCAAACTAAAAAATAAACAATAGTTTTAAAAACTAAAACAACATGCTTTATTAGAAAACCTAACTAAAAAATGAAAAATAATTATAATTTCCAACAGGCTTGGGATAATATTAAAGTGGTCAACAAAAAAATCATCTCCAATACATCTAGAATAAAACTAGAGTTATCTACAAAAATACTTTCCTTATTCGTTGAAAAATTATACTCTCCCTTATTAACTCGGGTGTAAACATTTCAACTCATACGTAAAACACTGTCATCCATCTTTATATCGTAACATAATATTATAAGATTATAATTCGAAACATAATGGGAAAGAATTGTAAACAGAAAGATTGGTAACACGTACTTAATTGAAACAAAGTGTCGAAAACAAATAAGAAAAATAACCAAGGGTTTCTATATCACCTCGCCGTCAACATAAATTCGAATACAAACTGGAGACACACAATTTATTCTTGTAGTGTGTGAATAATTACACTGGTAAACATGATTTTTGTCTCATGAGTACCAATAGTTGTACTTAATGCAGTTTTTTTATCGTCTTTTCAAATATGTATTCGGAATTTCTCCATCACCCACATTTTTTTTTATTTCAGTTTCAATTAATAGATTTAAATAATTATTTTTTAATAAACATTTTTCGTCCATTTGTCCATCTTGGCGCTGTGAGCGATGAGCAAGGGGAACATTTTCATTAGAAGATTTCAGCTATGGAACAGATATATGAAGTCAAATGGAATCCTAATATGCTGGCCGATTATTGTTGGACCATCAAGAGTGATGCTCCACAGGCGAAATATAGCAGAAAATCGTCATTTATTACTTTATAGGCGAGGCCGAATGCTCGAATATTGTGTAGTTACGAATGTCGAAAATATTAAAGTGTTTGAAATTATAAATTCCTGTCTCTCCGAAAATTGCGTGATGGAAAAAAAAAAAACTATATCATATTTGAATTCAGGAGAAAACATACTATCAGAATATATATTTTTCTTCCTGAGACAAAGAAACAAGTTTTTTCGTTGCTCAGTGTTACCTGAGAGAAATAAATATGTTGGATGTTTCTCAAAAATGTGAAAAATGCCTTAAAATGAAGTGAGAAGTTGACCTCGACATAACCTGAAATCACTATATCTACAATGTAAAACACGTATTGGTCATTGCGCAGAGAGCGTAGCTAATTTACCACAAAAACTCGCTAACAACTGAATGCTAAACTAATCTGGTTACTAATTCTCCCATTATCTCACCATAGCTTGCAAACTAACACTAACTTGCTCATATATCACTAAGTTGCCCATTTTTTTCATCCTAATTTGCTACTAATGTAAGTGGACGCTTGTGATAGAATCCTCTTATATATGAGCAAACATGCAGACAAATGGCTCTAACGGGAACATGTGTTATCACATTGGCTAATACGATGCTAAAGGTTCCCGACGGAATTTTCAGTGGTGGCATAATGGCATAGACTAACCAAAAACCGTATAATAAAACGAAGTAGAGTTTTCAAAAAATAAATCTTATTCTTTTCAATTTGGCATATGGGCTGTTTCTCACCACATAAGAGAGGATGAGGTCTGTTCTGTTTTCCATTGTTCTTTTTGGTGTGTTAACATTACCTTTTAACTTTTGGACACAAATCTCGAACGGTTCTTATCAACTTTGTATTATAATTTAATAATTACAATTATCGATTATATTTTTATGGGTGTTTAATGTTTCTATATAATTTTCATAGTATTTTAAAATGTTGATTATATTACTTTCAACTTAAAAAATTCTTAAATAAGAGTTTTTTTTTAATTACGAGGACCTTACTACAGAAACAGCGAGAATTAGAAGAAAAAAGTATTCCAAGGAGATGGAAATGAGATAAATTGATTTCAAAGCTTCATAACTTATTTCGTTACAAGTAAAGTGTAATAAAATAATTCGTGATTATGAAAAAAAATCAATGCGAGAAATTATCAAATCATTATTTAAATATATTTGATTTGAAATGTTTATATATTTAATATAAACGGTGATGTTTGAAAACAAATGAGAAATGTTTGGTTATGTTTCATCTGTTCATCACTGTAACTTGACCATATTATTTATTGCCAAATAGGATCGCAATATTGTAAGAATGCACCCTAGTGGAGAAAAAATGAAACACGTCAAATTATTTTTATAACCAACATTATAGGTTATTAATTTTTTTTTTCGGAACCAACTCAGTAAAATCGGTATTTAAAAAACACAATTATTGAACACCAATTATCAAATGTGTAGGTCGAAGGAAGTTGCTCATTATTTGCTATATTCAACGTATTTGTTAGAGAGTCAAACACTGCAAAAAAATGCTCTGACCTGTTCAAAATATTAAAAATGAGGAGCTTTCTTTATTTCAGTAATCAAATTTAGATAATTACCAAGGTGAAACACGACTGTGATTGGTTGTAAAACAAAATTCATTAAAACGTTATTACACATTAACTTCTACTTGGGGTATGAGTTAAATAGTCTCTATAATTAAATATTTAACTTTTGTACTTTACTTTATTTTTATTAGTCACACTTTATCACATTGATATTGTTTATAGCGCCACCTCTTCCTTTTACCAGGCCAGTAGTAGTAGTAGCTTTCACTTATTTAGCCAGGGGGAGTTAACATCATTGAATTTATTTTGTACTCTACCAGGTCAAACTAAGTATCTTATATTAAAATACAACCAACGTAATAATTATAATAATAGAGAAAAAGTTCTCCATTTTGTGAGAAACATGGAATCATCTTGTAGGAAAACCAGAGTAAAGGTGCTCAGAGGCCAAGAGTGAGGTAGGAGAATAACTTTAAATATGATTTCAAAAGCATTGGGTTGATTGGAAATCATTAGCTCATGATAAGGAAATTAGGAGAGATTATATCCACGCGGCTAGTGACCTCCGGGTTCGGTAATGTCAGTTAGTTGTTCAGTGCTAAAATCTAACAAACTCAAAACCCAACTTTAATATCAGGCTTTCTAGTTCAACATAAATTGATAATACCGGGACGAGCTTTCAAATTTAACTCTCTCTCTCTCTCTCTCTCTCTCTCTCTCTCTCTCTCTCTCTCTCTCTCTCTCTCTCTCTCTCTCTCTTACACACACACACCCATATATTATAAAGAAAAACAAAGAAAATAATAATATTCCAATTACATAAAGAAAACAGATATTATATTACAATTACATAATAATACAATAACATTTTACATTAATTAAGTAATGTAAAATTATTAAGAATTAATTGTATTGCATTTTGATAACATGTATTTATTCATGAATGAGTGTTGTTCTCCCCAACTTTATATATATATATATATATATATATGAATATGAATCCAAACTCTACGCAAAAACTTCACAAGTTATTGAGCAATGTTTGCCGAGAGTCTTGATTTAAGGAACCCATGGTCTCCGATTGCTCACTCCTGAGTGATTTCATTGTTCTCGTTTTGACCTCAACAATCTTTGTATCTGTTTACTCGGTATTACAACATGATGGGGCGACAGCACATTTTGCAATGAATGTAAGGTAATACATTGATGAACAGTTCGGGCAAAAATGAATTATTGGTCATGGTGATCCTGTTCGTTATATAAGGAACCCGATTTAGTGAAGAATATAAAATTAATAGATTGACCTGGGCTGGGCACTTGACACGTATGGACAGTAATACAACTGTTAAAAAATATCTATACCTATCCTATGGCACAACCATTACAAAGCAGAAAATTTGGAAGTCCAAGATCAAGATGATATCTTACAGGATATTATAATTAGTAAGAATAGAAATCGGAAGAATCTAGCAGCAAATAGAGACGTTTGGAAGGACATTCTCAGTAAGACTAGGCCCAAAATTGGCTGTCATACCATATAGCTGATGATGATTATGATGGTCCTGTTCCAGGCCACGTGAATAGCCTGGTGCACCTGACTGCTGTCGAAAAGTGTATGTACATTCGTTTGTAGAATTGTAGCAATCGCTGACGATGTGCGCCAAACTCTCGGGATCCTAAGAACGTGTGTAACAATCATGCGGCGTGGTTGTGAGGTTTGTTGTGAATATGGCGGTGGTCATTTCAAACAATTATTTTAACCAGCGTAACAGTGTAGTCTGGAAACAATCATATTTCGAGTAAACAGGTTGAAAGTTGGTTGAATTACACGAAAAGAAACAATGAAAGTACTCTGTAATAAACCACAAGGGACTATGGGTTCCTGAGATCAAAACACCGATAAAACATCCCTGAATAACTTGTGTAAGTTTATCGGTAGAGTGTGAATTAATTCAGTATATTCAAGGATTTTCCAGCGGAAGCCTCCTTCCCTTTCCCAATTTCTATCCTTCTCGATCAAGGGCATCATCTTCTAGGAGTTTCTTTAAAATAATAAGTTGTTATCATTTGATACTATGTTATTCTTCGTCTTTCCTGGATACTTCTTACTAATGTTGTTCATAAGTAATGCCACGAGTGATTTCCAAATTATCGATAAATTCACGACTCACGAAGTGAGGAGTGAATTTAACTAGAGAATTTGGAAATCAAGAGTGGCATTTGTTAGGACTATTTAACGAATAAAATTAAGCTCTTTACTAAAAAATAATTAACTTTTATAATATTCATGATGTGTTCCGTTGAGGTATTATTCAAAATTAATATATAATTATGGAATATTCAGGTGAATATTCCATAATTATATATTAATTTTAAAAAAATAATTATTTGAATATAGTTACCGGTGTTTTAAAATATGTATATAGTTAATGTAAACGGAGATGTTTGAAAACAAATTAGAAATGTGAGGTTATGTATATTCACTGCAACTAGATCATATTATTTATTGCCAAATAGGAACGCAATATTGTAAGAATGCACTCTAGTGGAGAAATAATGAAACACATCAAACTATTATAATCAACATTATAGGTTAATAATTTATATTTTGAATAAACAACTCAATAAAATCATTGAATCTATTCATTATTTGCTATATTCAATGTATTTGTTGGAGAAAAATAATGGTCTAACCTGTTCAGAATATTAAAAAAAGGAGGAGCTTTCTTTATCACAAAAGTAGGAGCTGATAAAGAGAAATCGATAAAGAGCGAGGTGAAACACGACTGTCATTGGTGTAAAACAGAATTCATTGAAACGTGATTGGTCGTTGACTACCATTTGCGACATGAGTTAAATAGTCATTGAAATGTTATTTTAGGTCATACTAATTAGTTGTTTAAACAATGTTAACCCCCTGTTTTCAATTGCATGTATCGCATTCTCTTCTGCTTTCATTCACCTCCTAAATTATTTATTCCCTACATCATAAAAAAATACCTCCTTTTACCCTATTTTTAAGGACTGTCATAAAAATAGATTAAATTTTTAGTATTTTTCCTTTCATCCTACATATTAACTTTGGGATTTTTTTCTTGGGGCTAAATAATAAATTACATTAAGAAAAGAGCTCTTCATGTTAAAAAGGCTGCCTAACTCTGCTATAGAACAATAGAAAACATTATCGCCCGCTCTGCTGTAGTATCATTAGTTCACAACTACAAGAATTCACGCGCGCATTCTCGCGACAGTAACAGCATACGGCAACACTTTTTTTATTTTTCTGTTTCAGTTTCGTCTAGTGCGAAAGTAAATTCTCATGAAAACATCAGTGTGTAGCATTACGAGTGTGGGAGGGAGAAAAAAAAAGAAACTTTTCTCCTTTCTTTCTTTCCTTGAGTCCTCACGTAGCGAAACCTTAAACCAGGTGGGACTGGAACAAAACTTAGCTGTCGGTTTGTGTAAAGTCGTTATTACTTTTCTGTTAGTCGCTGAGATGCAGGGGTTTACAAATGTAGCTTATTAATTTTCTAAAAACGTTAATATAAGTAATTACAACAATTATTAAAATTCAAAAAAACAAAGCCTTAAGCCATAAATTGGCAAAATACTAATTTCTTATGTCGATTATTTTAATCCGGCTGACCGGATGTATCCTACACTATACATTGCCAATTTAAGGATTTATAACAATGTTCATCATCATCATGAACAAATTCGTTTTAGGCCATGTGGCCTGTACGGTAAACCTAGCGAAGATGGTCTTGATCTTTCCACCGTGTGATCATTCCAGTCTTTGCTTAAGTTTCTTCGAGTAATAGGAAGTCCCCTGGGTTGGTTACCAGCATCCACAGAACAAGACTAGTGGTAGGGCTGCTACCTTATAGCCTCTAGTCAGGCGTTCAAAATATGGAATTTCCTCCACATTTGATGGAACGGTTATACCGCCGTGACTTGGTCCCCATTACCTCGTTAGTTAAAAGCAGGGTGTACCACGTGCAGGTGAGGTTGAGAATTAGGTAGGAGAGGTTATAGAATGCACATCACTACCTCTTACACCCCTATAACAAAGTTATAGAGCATACATTGTAACTCGCTATAAAGATACGTAGATAATGTTTTACTTAAGTCGCTATTTTAGTTCATTAGCGTCGCAATTCAAAGCTAGGCGTGAAATTATATTCAGAGGTCTCTTATTTCAGACTTGAGGTTTTTTACATACCATAAATATATGATATAAAGGAAGTGTACAAAATATTCAAGATAGTAAAGGATTATAATTTATTAATGTCCATAAAGGAAACAACAATAATGGCTTCCAGAGGTGTAAAAAAAGAAAAATCTAAAACTGTCAATGGCAATAATAGTGCAGAACAGCTTCCTGTGTTTAATTACCTCGGTTTCCATACATCATGCATAATTTAGGGGTGTGAATGTAAACTGTATACCTATGCCTTTCTAATAGTCTTTATCATAATCAACTTTTATACGATTCATGATGTGATCCGTCGAGGTATTATTTAAAATTAAAATATAAAATTATGGAATATTCACCTGAAAGGTCCGTCTCCTCAACTTAATTAATTATTTAACTGTAGCGCTAACGGAACTTGTCCCATCATCGGCAGGATTCAAAACTGGCGTTTCACTGAAGATCTGGTAGAGGGGGTTACATGTATTGGGTTCATTTTCGTTTATCAGATTGTCGTTGTTGTGAGCTGCTTTCATGATTTCCATCTCTTCGAGTACGTTTATCTAAGCTGGATTATTTTCTCTGTGCATTAGTCTTAGGGTGTTTTCAATATTTAACATGCGATGTCCTTCATGGATAACGTGTTTTGCATAGCTTGATTTTCGTTCTGTGTGAATAAAGTCTCGAAAATGTTCTTTATATCTGATGTTAAAACTTCTGTTTGTTCTTCCTATATAAAATTTGTTGCAGACCTTACATGTCAATTTTATATACTCCTCTGCTGTTGAAAATGTTATTTTCTTCAATGTGTTTGTTTAATTTTTTATTAGTTCTGTATGCTATTTTTACATTTTTATCGGCTTTCTTTACTGTATTGGCTAATTTTGTCGTTCCTTTTCCTGTGTATGTAACTGTTATCCTTGTTTTCTTGTTGTTGTCAGATTCTTTTTCTAGTTTAGTTATGTTGGTTATATTGTTCTTCCTTTTTTTGTTTATTTACGAGTTTATCTATGAATTCTTCATTATAGCCATTGGTTTTTGCCATATATTTAATGTAGTTGAGTTCTTGAATATAATTGTCTTTGCTTAATGGGAGTTTCAACATTATACTGATTAAGCTATTAAATGTACTCATTTTCTGTTCAAAAATGTGTGTAGATTTTTTGTTTATGGCCAGAGCATTGTTTGTTAAGTTGAGGAGACGGACCTTTCAGATGAATATACCATAATTTTATATTTTAATTTTATCATAATGATTTCTCAATAAATATTTTGAAGGCATTTTTCTGTCACCTATTCGTGCTACAGGACCTATCATAAACGATATAATAACCCTGACAATATTAATACAAATATACAAGGGCTCAGAAAGATATAAGAGTTTATATAGGAAGATGAAGAATGGAGAGAATGAGATATAATAAGGAACTACATGAAGTTTATATCTCTCCAAATATCATTACAGGCTTATGATAATTATACATATTGGAATAGGCTCACTACAACCAAAGGATGATAAATGAGATGAATGAAATGAGATAGAAGAATTAAAGAAACTAAGCCAGAAGGAAGACGAAGGATTGGAAGACCAAACTTAAAATGGATGGATATGAGGTCCTTGTGACTTAAGAACTGGTGATTGGTTGCCTGAGATGCAGAGGTTTGGAGGAGAATTAATAATTACAATATAAATATAAAGTAACATTATGATGTTATTCTTAATGCATAAGGTGAATCCAGAGTCATCTTACCTCATAACTTGTTGTGTTCTGTTTGAACATGTTTCGATATACCACGTATACCATCAGCAACTTTTCAACATAAAATTCAACAGCCTGGAAAAGTTGATCATGGTACACAAGGTATATCGAAATATTCAAATAGAACACAATACGTTTTGGGGTAAGATGATTACGAATTTAACTTAATTATTAGAGGAGAATTCTAAGAGAAACCTGGACTCAGACTGGGTTTGTCGAGCTGATGATATTGATAATATAAATTATGGAGTTATTCATTTTTGATCTTCCTGATCTGTCAATCTATAGGTAACTTATACCTATATAAAACTAATATCTGCCTGTTTATTAATCCTTTATGCATTACTACAGCATTCATTCGATTATGATGTGGCTTTTTGCAAAATGTTCAGGAGTTTCCCGGAAAGGTTTACGGCTATAAGAGAGTTGTAATAATCAACTTCTTCACCCTTAAAAATCACCCTTTGTAGTGAAAAAACGTATTCTCGGAACTTTTTGGACACTTAAATGACTTACGCCGCCTAAACCATAACATGTACACCAAATTAATGTACACAGAATTGAATATCTAAAAAAATCTAAAGTCCGCGGTAGCTTATATCTATCATTACGATAACCCATAACCATTTTTATCTTTCAGCTCAGAAATGACATTTTTGAGATCTGTTAAAGGGTGCGCTAAGGAAGACAGAATCAAGAACACAGAAATAAGACAGGAACTTGAAATATTTGCAATAACTGATCAAATGATACATATAGACAAAAATGGAAGCAACACATAGACAGAATGAATGAAGATAGATATACAAAATAAATAACAAAATACAAACCTAAAGGCACCCGAGATGTGGGCAGACCTAGAAAGAGATGGGCCGAAGTCGGAACGGATCAACAGACCTAATCCATGAATGCAGATGATGACGATGATGATGATCTTTCAGCTCATTGATGCCAAGAAGATTGGGATTACTAAATACCAAGTAGATCGGGATTACTAGATTCCCGGGCAAGCTTAGCAGCGCACGGCGGTATTCTTTCATGGATAACACTCAATAACCAGTTTTATCTTTTAGCTCATATATGCCAAGAAGATCGGGATAAGTAGATTCCCGGGCAACGCCGGGTAATCCGCATGGGGTATCTAAAAATAATTACGATATAAATTTATAATTATCTTTTTTCACTTATTCAACTAAACAAAGAAACACATTTAATGTATTTAGGTGTAGCAGCGCACGCTTAGTATTAGCTAGTTTTTAAATAAAAATTAATAAATAAAAAAGTATTTTGAAATTTTGATAATAGAGTTTGTATTCACACTGTAGACGACTGCAAAAAAGATATAAAACAAACTAGTAAGGAATCAAATATAAATGTGATGCAGAATTGGTTGTGATAGTTGAAACTAAATTATGCAGACGTTTCTTGCATTCTTATTTTCCAGAAGACATGTGCATATGAATTTTCTTAAAGTCTAGGGGAATATGGAGAAGTCGTAATATTTCAAAAAGTGATTTGTGAACTCTGGGCTGGGAGCCGGAAGAAGCCGGTGGTGGAGAAGGAAAAGAGGACAAAGGGAAGTAAATGGGAGCTGTGGGAATGTGAGGACTGCGGTTTTGACTTCTAGGAAACACTGAGAATATCTATCTTAATAAAATCTCTACAGTTGACTTCCATATAGCATTCCCTACCAAGCGACATCAACACGACTTTAACAGCAATATATGCGTCGGGATGCAAATTTGACATAGTATATTTTATAGGAGAATGTAACATTATTTACTATTTTAATTGTGTATAATGTTCTTGGTATTTAATTATTTGACACATTACGTCTTCTCAACATTGAACCATTACTAACGTATGCTACACGAAAATATAACCATCACAATTATTATAATATTAGATAATAGCACGCTTTTCTAGAATATATACTATGTTTAATTTCTTTATGCTTCTCAAATAGGTATGAGATTCACAAAGAAATTAAACATAGGCTAAATTCTAGAAATGCATTAGGGTCTATATGGGACCCTTGTTGTCCCAACTCCATTCAAAAATGTTAAACTAAAAATTTATAAAACAGTTATTCTTCCAGTTATATTATATGGAGGCGAGACATGATTCGTAACTTTAAGGGATGAAAGGAGATTACGAGTATATGAGAATAAAGCTCTTAGGAAAATGTTTGGGTCAAATAGAGATGGTGAATGGAGAAAACTACATAATAGTAAGCTACATTATATGTATAGGAAGCCAGATATAACAGTTAAGTTTCGTAGACTGCGATGGGCAGGACATCTGGTACGTATGGGGGATGAAAGAGTTGTATGGAAGCTTCTTGTAGGAAAAGCAAAGGAAAACGCCCAGTTGGTAGACCAAGAATGAGCTGAGAGAAAAACCATCCATAATTTGAGGGAAGTAGATTATACAGGGGATGATTGGAAAACATTAACTCAGGATAGGGACGTATGGAGAATTTATGTCCGGGCGGCCATACGCCAATGGGTTCGATAGTGCCAGTGAGTTAGTTAGTTATTCCATCCATAGTAATTCTGTCCGAAGGCAGGTCCTTCACTGCAATCATAGCATTTTCATGCTATGCTTGCAGCTTTACTAGGGAATTGTAGGTGTGGCAGCTTCCCGTTGCTTTCCACACCGGTGAAGGATGATGGTGATGATGATGTTGATGATATGATGATGATGATGTTGATGATATGATGATGATGATGGATTTCGGGAAATTGAGACTATGTTTAATTTCTTTATGCATCTCAAATAGGAATGAGATGCACAAAGAAATTAAACATAGGCTCAATTCTAGAAATGCATTATATGTACTCTTGTCGTCCGAACTCCTTTCAAAAAATGTTTAACTGAAAATATATAAAGCAGTTATTCTCCCAGTTATATTATATGGAGGCGAAACATGACTCTTAACTTTAAGGGGGGGAAAGAAGATTATGAGTATATGAGAATAAAGCTCTTAGGAAAATATTTGGGTCAAAAAGAGATGAACAGACAGGTGAATAGAGAAAACTACATAATAGTGAGCTACATGATATGTATAGGAAGCCAGATATAATAACAGTTAAGTCTCGTAGACTGCGATTGGCAGGTCATGTGGCACGTATGGGGGATGAAAGAGGTGTATGGAAGCTTCTTGTAGGAAAACCAGAGGGAAAACGCCCAGTTGGTAGACCAATAATGAGGTGGGAGAATAACATTAACCATGATTTGAGGGAAGTAGATTATACAGAGGATGATTGGAAAACATTAGCTCAGGATAGGGATGTATGGAGAGCTTATGTCCAGACGGTGGTAAACCTACGGGTTCGATAGAGCCAATGTTAGTTATAGGTAATAATAATTAATGAATAAATAAAGTGATCCAACTACCGACCATAGGAGGCTCTTGGCATAGTAGAAGGTTAAGGATTGTTTATAGAAAATCGACACTTTATGTCAGCCGTATTCTCTGTCCTGCGTAACGGCCCCTTTACCCCTAGAAAAAGCGTCTGGTACTAATTTTCATTAGAGGCTGGGTCGACCCCAGGGTCATGGTACCACGAGAAGATTTTTATCAGTTTAAAAATCCTGACCCACCGGGCCTCGAACCCTCGACCTTCCGGTTTGTAGCGTATTGCCATAACCAACTATGCGACGGTGTGCCCCATAATTAATGAATATTAACCCTGAATTGGCAATGCATCACGTAAGATACATTGATTTAATGTATTTAATATTGTTTAAAAAACATCACAAAATCAATCGAATAGAAATTACTTCAATTTGTGTCAAATTATCCAATAATGTACAATGATAACAGAGTTTTAAACGATTGTGTTTTCATTGCGGTCTGAAATATTTAAACAATAGACAGGAGAAATTACTGATTTGCCAATTTAAGGGTTAAGTGAAACTAACAAAAATGTAAATTAGGTTAGTAGAGATGGATTCGAGTTTTAAGACACTAGCACCCGCCAAGTTTACTTTAGGTTCATTATATTATCCATATTTACTTTATCGAATGAATTAGATGAAATCTATCCTATGTTGATATATAATATGTTATGGTGTTCATGGTTCGAAACACGTCAAGCAATCACACATGACTCATACCGTAATTTATTTGGTACTGGGCCCAAGACTTCGAGAAAGGGCCACAACCTTCCCTTGGGTCCTATTCTCCCCTGAGTTGACATACAGGCTTGGATTGGATTCATGAGGAAATATATAAGTGTCCTCCATTAGATTACCACATAAACATCTGCGGTTTGCTAAATCAGGCTATTTTTAACATAACAGAGATGAGAGGAGATGAAAAATAATATAAAGTGAATGAATGGAAAACAAATGAAGTGATGGGAGAGGAAAGACTTGTGGAAAGTATTAGTGGAATACAATTCGGGGAAAGGAGAGTACACGAGAAAACCCAGAAAAATACAATCAAGATATGATTTAGAATATTGGAGACGTCAGTTATTACCGGAAAGATTTCTAATTTCAAATCGGGAAAGACTGACATGCTACGGAGTTATTGGTAAATCCAGAAAATTGGATAAACCTCGGTAAATTTCTGGACAAAACGCGAAAAATAAGGATAACACTCATTCATGAATAAATATATGTTATCAAAATGCAATACCATTAATTATTAACAATTATATATAAATTAATTAGTGTATAATGCTATTGTGTTATTATTTAATTGTAATATTCATGTGTTTTCTTTATGTAATTGTAATGTTAATGTTTTTCTAGTGTATAATGCTATTGTGTTATTACTTAATTGTAATATTATTGTTTTCTTTATGTAATTGTAATGTTATTGCTGTTTTTGTTGTTTATTTTTCTTTACACTAGTACCAATTATTACTTTATTGTAACGGACTGTCAACAGCACGTACGGCTTACTGCCCGTGCGACCCATATTTGTAAATAATATTGTAAATATCTTACTTTTTGTCTAATAAAGTCCTACTACTACTTTTAACTTGTCGGGACAATGTTCGTGGATGAGGTTTTTTTCGGAGTTTTTCCTCACTTGAAAGACAAATATCAGGACACCTTAAGCCCAAAAAATCCCCGAACATCATATGCAACCATAATCATCGTCATTCGTATTCGTCTTAGATTAAGATTAGGATTAAGGACTCTCCTTTCGTACCACTATCATCATTACACATCATATAATTGGGGCAGCATAACCCCGCCTTCCAGGTGCCCCAATCTCAGAAGGGGTTAAAATTAAGCCATGGCCAGGAAAGGATACCAAAAATGTTGAAATGACAACTTGGATCATTGAATAAAAATGTATGTTGATTAAACCGGTCTTTAGATTTGTGTTTCTGTTAGTTGATTAAATACTCGTAATTCAATATGTTTTTGAATTATGGTAATTTTACAATCTCTGATAGAGCGGAAGAGGATTCCATTGTATGGTAAGTGTAACTGTACAACTAAGAAGTATTTTTTTATTTAATTGATATTTAAATCTAATTTAACATCTATGGCACAGGTAGGCATCCTCTTACTCAAAGTACAGCAATCAGTGGCACAGATATAAACATACGTTCTTTCTGACCAATCAGTGAACAGTAACTCAATCATTGGGTTGTGACACATACGATTTCACATCTATGATCTATGGTCACAACGCGTCTAGTATCTGTAGATGCATAAAGTCTATTGCTGTGTTCCATTTTTTTTCTGAAATCGGCCACTGGTCTATATGAAATTGCCAATATGATATAATCAGTTCTAATAATGAAATTCCAATCTAGCCTTACCTTCGCGACTGAAAAAACTAGAGGATTGTACATGGAGCTTGAGCTCAGAGCCCCCCGAATATGAGTCTCAAACGTAATCGCATGAGGCAACCCTTTCAATAGTAATATATTTTAGAGCACATTTTAATATACTTCTTTTATACCTATTAAACTTAATTAATATAAAATTATAGAATATTCACCTGAAAGGTCCGTCTCCTCAACTTAATTATCATTTAACTGTAGCGCTTTCGGGACTTGTCCCATCATCGGCAGGATTCAAAACTGGTGTTTCACTGAAGATCTGGTAGAGGGGGTTGCATGTATTTGGTTCGTTTTCGTTTATCAGGCTGTCGTTGTGAGCTGCTTTCATGATTTCCATCTCTTCGAGTACGTTTATCTTCGCTGGATTATTTTCTCTGTGCATTACTGTTAGGGTGTTTTCAATATTTAACATGCGATGTTCTTCATGGATAACGTGTTTTGCATAGCTTGATTTACCTTCTGCGTGAATGAAGTCTCGAAAATGTTCTTTGAATCTGATGTTAAAACTCCTGTTTGTCCTTCCTATATAAAATTTGTTGCAGTCCTTACATGTCAGTATTAAACTTATATAAAATAATTGTTAATAACTTCAACACTATATGCAGGCCAGTTCATTCGGAAAATGTACCAAATATGCGTTTTGCAACGGTTTATTGAATACTTACATAAGGTAATGAGATCCCACTACAAGCTTTAGGAGGGCCTTTGGGTAAATTAACATAAAGGCTCCCACCTTTATAGACAATCGGATTGATATGTCATCCAGAATATAGGCCCTGCATACGGTCGCCTATGCCCCCAGAACATTTTGCTTACAAATGTCTGGTACTTATTTCCGTTAAAGGATGAGAATAACCCTTGGAATAATGAATATATACACGTAAACATTAACTAAAAAAAAACAAACGTGGCATGAAATTAAATAATATATTTACGTTGCAAGAATTGAAAGTGTTTTACGAAATGGTTTAAAAACTGAATTTTACATAAAATTTCACTTTCACAATTTGTAAGCAACATGTTTTAGTCACAGGTGGTTATGCCTATTACAGTAAATTACTTTTTAGTTGAAAATTTTAAAAATAATTGAAATTTAATCAATATTAGAATGAGAAATAACACTGAGGTATTTTCAATTTACAAATGAGTTGGAAAAAATGTTTCTATATCTCACTTCATGAAGTCCCTTGCTTTCACGATACCGGCTTCAAATATAATTTTACCTTCATCTTCAGTCAAACTCGAACACTGAATAAACAAAGTTTGACTGAATATGAAAGTAAAATGACCTTTGAAACCGGTATCGTGAAAACTCGGAATTTTATGAGGTGAGATATAAGAACATTTTCTCCTATTCATTTTTAACAAGTAATATTATATGTTAAATACAATTAATGATTTATTTTATATTACAATAGCTAGTCTCGATACTAGTAAAATTCATGGTGATTTTCCGTTGAGGTATTAGATCACAGTAATATAATGTACGGTTAAAACTATAATATAGTACATTATATTACAATAGCTAGTCTATTGTAGTTTTCAGTTAAGAAAGAGTAATGTTACAACGACTGAATTTCTGCATTTGCTTAGGAAAAAAAAAGAATTTCATGGATTTAATTAACAATTGTTATTGTCAAACATTGATTCGACGTTCTTTTCTCTTCTAGAAAAGAGCGTAAGCAAGGAAAGTCAAAACTTACTTGTTTACCCTCCAATTCGCGAGTACGGGATACACTAATTACAATATATACTTGTCTCAAAACTTCCGACAACCTCGTTTTCCAGAGAAAACCATGTGATTGATGGATCTCGCTAGGGGTGACCAAATTAAAAATGACATGGAAGACGGAATGATAGCTGTAATGACATTAAGGGATTGTGGAAACAGAGATATATCGACTAGAAAAATGAGTATGTGATAAATTAAGGTATTGTAGTTCTATTTCTGTGTTACATTTCATTTTTGACGCCATTTTCTCTTACTGAAATGTGTATTTGTTGATAAATGTTGTGAGTGTTATATCCATTTATGATCTTATATTTTATTTCTAACACATTAAAGGGGCTAATATAGGTTTCATTTTGTTAATGATGCCATTTAGAAATAATCGAAATTGGATTAAAATGTAACTACATTTTGAACGGAACATGCTCGTAAATCTATATTTTTCAGGGGGAAGCTTTTGAGACTCTTATTCAGGAGGTCCATGCTTGATCCTGGTCCGACAAGTCATAACAGAGAGGATTTTTCTTTTGGCTAAACACATCATTTGGTCGGTAGTTTCATTTTCGTATATTTAAGAAATGTAAAATACCTCTATCTGAAATAGGAGATCTATGCTCAATTTCTCCGCCCATTCGTACCCGTTTTAATCGAATTGTTAAACATTTCATATTCTTTCTATTATGATTCAATATGATTATAAACTTAATTTACCATAAAATGTACATGTTTACACAAATTTTCTGTTATGTTTTTAAATGTTGTTTATGCAACCATCACTGTAAAATATTTTACTCTATTCATGAGTGGATAAACCCTGGGGATCAAAAGCATAAAATTTATTACATTTAAAAACCTCAGAAATGTGCTCTGGAGGATGCATTGTTGCATGTAAATCAATTTCTTAAAATAAAATGTGATTTTAAAAATGTTAAAGAGTGGCTTTGAATAAAATATCTTAATGTGTGACTGACTGACTACCTATGTGTACATGTCCTTGTTTCTTTATAGTTATATTTTGTATTAAAATTATCTTTTCAGAAAATTATGTTTCTTGATGACATATAATTACTAGTTGCAGGTCTCATGAGAAAAATAAATATTATTAAAAATATAAAATTATATATCAAGAACACGTTATTTTAGACAGTCCATCTCATGAACATAAGTGATACCGTCTAGATGTTCGTTTATTTGAATTTAATCAAGTATTACGTAATCCAATAATGTATATTTTAAAAAACAAATGCTGATACACAATATTTAATACATTTGTAAATGCTATTATCAACACATTGTAATTCATCTTTATACTATTTATCTAAATTTTAATTGTATTAGTTCTTGTTTCATTCATGTGTTGTTTTGTTTTATTTCAATTGCGTAATTGTGTATCTTTAATTTTATTTTATATTTCAATTATAGCCCTAACATATATTTGTAAAATAAGGCTACAAATCTTGTAGAATATATATATATATATATATATGGGGGCACGCCGTAGCGTAGTGGTTAAGGCACTGAGTTACAAGCCGGAGGGTCGAGGGTTCAAATCCCGTTGGGGGTCAGGGTTTTTAAACTGGCCCAAACCCTCTGGCGGCACTATGGCCCTGGGGGTCGACCCAGCCTCTAACGGAAATGAGTACCAGACGCTTGTTCTGGGGGTAAAGGCGGCCGTCACGCAGGGCTGACAACCCGGCTGACATAAAGTGCCGATTGTCTAGAAAAAGTGGGAGCCTTAACCTCCTACTACCCCAAGGGCCTCCTGAGCCCTGTTGTGGGATCACTTTTGGGATCACTTTACTTCTTCTTCTCCTACTACAAGGTTTAGGCTATGCAGCCTGTTCCGGCGAAGTTAAAAGTGGAGTCCATCTTCTACGTGGTCGGCCAACATCTCTTGTTCCTCTGGGATTATACAGGAAGGTTCTTTTTGGTATTCTTTCGTTGTTCATTTCTTATTATTTTCGCTGATTTTATCTTCAATTTTATATATATTTAATTCTTCTCGTATAGTTTCATTCCTTATTCTATCCGCTCTTGTGCATCCTTTCACATTACGTAAAAACAGCATTTCCGCAGTCTGTATCCTGCTTTTATCCCTTGATTTCATTATCCAATTTTCACTTCCATACAACAACAAAGGAACAGCCATTGTTTTATATAATTTAAGTTTAGTATCACTTTACTTTATATATATATATATATATATATATATCAAGAAAATAATATCATTTATCAAATTGGTTAGCTTAGCTTAGTAAAAGTCACAAATGGAAAACGGATCATTTATTAACCTAAACAGACAATATTTAAGAACAATAAACCAAATATATACGTCAAGAGACAGAATATTGTACAGGCACGAGACAAAAGTAGCAGATATTCAAAGTATATTTTTAATTTTAAAATTTGAGACGCATTTGTATCCTCGCTCCGAGTTCAGCAACGTATTAAACAATTATACATAAAATAATAAAAACTAGGGTATCTAATTTTTAATCAGGATGGATTGAACAAATGTTAATTTATCGGCAGACATTTTCAGAATTGATAAAATGTTTATATGTTCTAAAATTATTATTTTCAACTGTTTGTTTTAAATATTGTATAACCGACAAATACTTCTATTACTATATCTCATTATATTTCTTTCTTTTCTTAAAGTACTTTAGATATGTACAGGTCCGCCGCTGTGGTGTCGAGGTAGCGTGCTGCCTTGTCACACAGCGGGCCCGGGTTCGATCCCCAGTCGGGACAGTTGTGAGGTTTTTATTGGGGTTTTTCCTCACCTGTAAGACAAATATCAGAAAACGTTAAGACCCAAACGGTCCCCGGACATCATATGGCCATCGCAATCATCATCATTCATATTCGTCTTAGTTTAAGCTTAGGATTAATAACTCTACTGGCGCACCGCTATCATCATCACTCATCGTATCATCGCGACAACGCAACCCCGCCTTCCAGGCGCCCCAAACTCAGAAGTTGGTTACAATTACGCCAATGCCAGGAGAGAACACCAGAAATGTCCAAAAGGACAACCTGGGGCATTAAAAAAAGATATGGACAGTCTACCAAACAATACAATTAATCTTGCTAGTGTATTATATTTAGTCTCGCGACAACGCAACCCCGCCTTCCAGGCGCCCCAAACTCAGAAGTTGGTTACAATTACGCCAATGCCAGGAGAGAACACCAGAAATGTCCAAAAGGACAACCTGGGGCATTAAAAAAAGATATGGACAGTCTACCAAACAATACAATTAATCTTGCTAGTGTATTATATTTAGTCTTAATTATATTATAGTGGAATGCAGGCTTTCACGGCCGGTAATCATGGTAATAAAAGATTCCGGGCTATGTGGCCGTGGTCTATAACTGGCGTTTCTTCCAGACGCAGTCTTCATTCGCAGTCGAGTCTACGACAGGGAAACAACAGCTGTAAGCGCTCGCCACTGAAGATGCCCTCCGCAGTTGAGGGAGAAACGTCTGGAAGAAACGCCAGTTATAGACCACGGCCACATAGCCCGGAATCTTTTACTACCAATTATATTATATTTAGTCTTAATTTTAATTATTATCGACATTATCATGTTATCGATCTCATTGTAGAGACTCTTGATGTCCCAACTCCTTTCAAAAAACGTTAAACTGAAAATATATAAAACTATTATTCTACCAGTTATATTATATGGGTGCGAAACATGGACTCTTACTTTAAGGGAGGAAGGGAGATTACAAGTATTAGAGAATAAAGTACTTAGGAAAATTTTTGGACCAAAGAGAGATGAACAGACGGGTGAATGGAGAAGACTACATAACAATGAACTTCATGGTCTTTATAGGAAGCCAGATATAATAAGAACAGTTAAGTCTCGTAGACTGCGGTGGGCAGGACATGTTGCACGTATAGGGAATGAAAGACTTGAATGGAAGCTTCTTGTAGGAAAGCCAGCGGGAAAACGCCCAGTTGGTACACCAAGAATTGGGTGGGAGAATAACATTAACTATGATTTGAGGGAAATAGATTATACAGGGAATGATTGGAAAGCATTACTTAGGATAGGGATGTATGGAGAGCTTATGTCCGTGCGGGCATGAACCTACGGGTTCGATAGTGCCAGTGAGTAAGTATTTTATCGATCTAATCTTGTAGATATAACATTATTGAACAAATTTTCAATTAGTATTTAATATTAGAGATAATTGTGATTGCTATATTGTAATGTAACATATGATTGCCGTGGTGAGTGGAAGAGAAGGCTTCATTTCCTTAACTCCAACAGGCTAAATAAATAAATAAATGTAGCTGAAACTAGCTGAATACCCGGCGTTGCTCGAGAGTCTACTTATACCGGCGTTTTTATTTGTTATATGCCAAGTTTGATTTTGATGAAAATAATAAGAAATAGGATATTTTATTTTTAATGAGAATAGATTGGACAAATTTTAACATATCGGGTGACATTTGCAAAATTGATAAACCATTTATTTGTTTCATGAAATCATCATCATCATCATCATCATTTGGTATCATGGCAGCTGCCGCCGTCATCCGGAAACCAAACGTCATTCCTCTCTGCCCATCCATTGATCTTCTTCCAATCCTCTGATATTCATAGCTGCTTGTACCCCTTCTATCCAAGTTTTCTTCGGTCATCCTCCTTTCCATTGGGATCCATTCCATAACAATTTTAGGCAATCTTTGTTCTGGCATTCTTTTGACATGGCCATACCACTGTAATATTTAATTTTATATAATGTCTATGATGTCTGGTTCCTCTTGTACACACATAATCTCCCTTATTTATTTATTTCGTATTCTTTCCATTCTCGATTTTCCAGCTGATCTTAAAACATCCATTTCTGTACGTAAAATTCTTTTCATTTCCCTGGTACGAATTTGCCAGACTTCAGCACCATATCTTAATATGCTCTGAATTATTGTTTGATATATTTGTAATTTTGTATTTTTTGTAATATTTTTGCTCCACCAAACAGAGTTTAAAGCATTTATTGCTTGTTTAGTTTGTGCGATTCTACTTTTAATTTCCACTGTGTTATCGCCGGAATGGTCAAATTTTGTTCCTAAATAAGTGCATTCAATACTGGGTTTTAGTTCTTCTCGATTGATGAAATTTATATATATATATATATATATATATATATATATTTGTCCACCGCTGTGGTCTCGAGGTAGTGTGCTGCCTTGTCACACAGCGGGCCTGGGTTCGATCCCCGGTCGGGGCAGTTTTTCTGGGTGAAGTTTTTATCGGGGTTTTTCCTCACCTGTAAGACAAATGTCAGGAAAACTTTAAGGCCCAAACGGTCCCCGAAATCATATGGCCATCATCATCATCATCATTATCATAATCATCATCATCCTTCACCGGTGTGGAAAACAATGGGAAGCTACCACACCTATAATTCCCTAGTAAAGCTGCAAGCATAGTATGAAAATGCTATGATTGCAGTGAAGGACCTGCCTTCGGGCAGAATTACTATGGATGGATGGATGGATGGATGGATATGTATATATATATATATATATATATATATATATATATATATATGACATGAAAAGAAAAATTAATGCCTGGGTCGGAATTTAAACCCGAGATCTCTAACTTTATATGTTAGCGCTCTAGCAAACTGAGCTACTCAGGAATCCTAACACAAACATTTATTTTTCTCATATATATATATATATATATATATATATATAGATATTATAAATATATTTTTGACATTTGGCAATGAAGGCAAATATGATATGAAAAGAAAAATGAATGCTTGAGTCGGGTTCGAGTTCGAATCCCGACTCAAGCATTCATTTTTCTTTTCATATCATATATATATATATATATTATTCTCAATCTTCACGCGAGGCAGCGGGATATCGTTCCAACTGCCATCTAATGGCAACTGTAACAAGTAAGCATTTTTAAAGAGAAATTTTACCTTATAGCAGTAATACTTGTATATTTAGATGTTATAACCATATTTTTTTTAAATTTAGCAATGAAGGCCAATTATGGCATGAAAACAAAAATAAATGCCTGAAAAAATCATAAATGCTTACAGTAAATTATATATATATATATATATATATATATATATATATATATATATAGTCTTATATGTCTTATATGGATTATTTACGAAGAAGTGCCAGAAAGTCTAAATTAGAACGTGTCACAAATAAGGAAATTAGAAACAAAATGGAAGCAGAAGAAAGCATAATTGAAAGAATTGAGGAAAAGGAATTAAAGTGGTTAGGACATGTTTTAAGAATGGAAGATGAGCGATGGCCGAAGCAACTATATGAATGGCATCCTAACAGAAAGAAGAAAGAGGAAGACCAAGGTTAACATGGAAGGAAAACATGAAGACAGTAATGCAAGCTAGAGGGCTAAGCATCGAAGATGCCCAAGACCGTAGGCTTTGGAGGTTTGGCACGGGAAGACGGCAGCAGCTGTAAAAACCCGAAGATAGATAGATAGATGTATAATTTACTGTACGCATTTATGATTTGTTTCAGAGAAAACAGTTCTCCCTAGCGAAATTATTTTGACTTGAAAATGAATATAAATTTTTAAAAAATACATTCAAATTGAAATAAAATAATCTCACTTTCTCGTCCAAGTCTACGAATTCGACATGTCTATCCCATACGACGCGTCTTTCAGCATTCCTGTCAATGTTTGAAATACTAGACATCTAGGAAAGTGCACTATCTTGTTTTACGTTACATTTCGAATGGGAGAGGGGTGTAGGAGGGGGCCTGTTTGATTCCCTGGAGGAATACACACTGTATAGGAGTAGAAGTGAAGTCTGTTTTGGTACCATTACCGATGCTTCCGGATGCCACCAGCCATAGAGCAATCCCATACAAGTAAGAAAAGGAAAAGCAACTCTCTTCTCGTGTAATGCTTTCTAATATGACTTGGTCTTGAGACGGAACAAATTTTCTTGGGAAAAGAGGAAGAGGAGGATGGGAACGAGGAAGACGAAGTTTAAAATCAAGTATACGCCTTCTCCAGTGATATTAAATAGCAACATCTCCTTTCTAGGTGAAGTTTTCATTTTATTTTCTCAGTAAATAAATGCTAACTGCTAACGTAGGAGGTGGGTTGCTAAACACAAATATCATAAAAGCTACCACCAACTCCACTTCTCATGCTTCCTTGCTTTGCTCAGATTTGTCGAATATTCCTCGCATCTTACGGTATAAAATCCAACCGAAACTAATGACCTTTTGTCTTCATATTAACACGGGATAAGGGACTCGCATTCTGAACCACTCAGGTTTGAATCCCGGTACCAGATAACAAGATCGTATTTTTTTTTTTAAATACAGATAAATATCCAATTTTGTATTCCATATATAAACTATATTTACTTCATATTTTGTTTCACTTCCGCAAAACAGCCTCGGTTATTTTGACGTCCCGCTTCCATATCAGAATCAACGGGTTGCGAGTTCGATCCCATCCAAAGTATACTCTTCAAGTCATGAAAATTTCAAGCATCATTTATGAAATGATCATACCTGGAAAAATCTCCAGGTATAGAAGCTCATCCCTTCAATATAAGATAAATATATGATTTTAAAATACTAAACCTAGGAGATTACGAGTATTTGAGAATAAAGTTCTTAGGAAAATTTTTGGACCAAAGAGAGATGAACAGACAGGTGAATGGAGAAGACAGAAGAGATAACAGTGAATTACATGGTCTTTATAGGAAGCCAGATATAATGATATAATGAGAACAGTTAAGTCTCGTAGTAGACTGCGATGGGCAGGACATGTGTAGGAGGGGAATGAAAGACGTGCATGGAAGATTCTTGTAGAAAAACCAGAGGGAAAACGCCCAGTTGGTAAACCAAGAATGAGGTGGGAGAATAACATTAACTATGATTTGAGGGAAGTAGATTATACAGGGATGATTGTAAAGCATTGGCTCAGGATAGGGATATATGGAGAGCTTATGTCCGCGCGGTCATGAACCTACGAGTTCGATAGTGCCTGTGAGTTAGTTAGTTAAACCTACAAATTCCAGAGACCTCAATCTCTCTCTCTCTCTCTCTCTCTCTCTCTCTCTCTCTCTCTCTCTCTCTCTCTCTCTCTCTCTCTCTCTCTCTCTCGCATTCTCTTCTAAAATTTAACCTCCCCTTGTAGGGAAATTAGCATGCCCCACGGCTTGAAAATTATAAGAGATGTGAACTTTCGGATAGGAGTTTAACTTTGAATCAAATACACACATTGTTACCACGCAAAGACATAGATGTTTAGACCTTAATCTCCAAATTAAACTTTAATATGCGGTGTACATTTGGCAACTATGATCTAAATAATAATAATAATAATAATAATAATAATAATAATAATAATAATAATAATAATAATAATAATAATAATAATAATATAAGAGATTGAAGACATCCAACTAAGATGGTAAGGACAAATAAAGAGAAAATGGGACACAGAAACAAAGTAGTATAAAAATGGATACTTCCTGGAAAAGGGAAATGTGGTAGACCAAAGCCAACGTGGATAAAGGGAATTCAAGACAACGCGAAGAAGAGAAATATGATAGAAGCAGACACACAAGATCGGGAAGTGTGGAAGAAAAAAAAAAATTTTGGTTGAGGATACCTGTGTAAATAACAGAAACAATCCTGAATAAAATAATAATAATAATAATAATATTATTATTATTATTATTATTATTATTATTATTATTATTATTATTATTATAAACCCAGCTGGATTTCTTAGGCTTTAAGGACCTTCGGGACTTGGAAAATCTGGTAGCGTGTTTATCTAGCCGAGCGTTAGTATGAGGATGTACAGTTATACATGTTTTGAAATAAACAAAAGGAGTCTTATTTTAAACTATTTTATTACTAAGTATAAATAATTAGAATCCCTAAGTATTCTAGCCCTAAATAACTAATCTAAGCCTATATTAAAAACTACAGTACTTTCTGGGTTTGAGAGAGTGGGAGTTGTGGAAGTTATAAATCTACTCTAATCTACATGTTTAAAAATGTTATATCCCTTTTTGAAAATTTAATATCAAAATAGTTAATTGTACTTGATTCACATCCTAAATTCCAGAATACATATTAAGAAAAATGGTCGGTGACTTACCCTTCAGCAGTTTACGCAAAACAGACACGAGACCCTCACTTCTCAAGTGTTATATACTCAATTTGACCTCTAGTTACCCTAACTGTACTCACTAACATTCCAATAAACTAAATGTAGGGATGTTTACAGTTAGCTAAGCGAAACTTTGCTCTGAACTATATCATGTCTAAACTCTATTTCAACAGACTTTGCATGTCTAAACTCTATTTCAAAAGACTTTGCTTGAATAATTAAAATAATCTATAAAACAATTAAAAATCTATATAAAAGACTATGTATTCATAACAAATAATAATAATAATAATAATAATAATAATAATAATAATAATAATAATAATAAGGAATAGAATACTTTTTATTTAAACTGGGATAGTTAGGCTACAGAAATTACCTTCTACTCAACCAGTTAAGTAAAATATACAAAACTGCGTAAATGCACTCTAATTAAATCTCGAGCTAATAGTAAATAATAAAACTAAATTAAACACCATGAGGCGACAGGCCTATAAAATCCCATGGCCTACAATTCGGCTAGTGGACTCGCAGCACATGTGCAATTTACAAAAATTATTGTTGCAATTTAATGAAGTGGATAATCGACCAGCGAATATTTCTGTGACAGGTAATCAGAATATCGTATCAGGTACCCCAGCCATTATTCAACCTGGACCCATTTTTTAGGCGTAATTATCCAGATTCATGACCATGCTGTATTCGCACCGGTCCCATACTGAACGAAATTCCATGAGAAAATATCTTTCCCCATGGGTACTCAAACCAGCAATATTTTCTGGGTCTTACACCACTGGACTACGTCACAGGGTAATATTAAATACTGCTAAATAAAAAATACACTTAAAAATAAATACAATTGCATTGTTTTAAATACTAAAGTAAAGACTATCCACTTTTAAAGTGATCCTCATCAACACAAAACCATGTGACGTGCTCGCTTTTCATTGGTTATGGTCACCGACGTACTGTGTAGAAGCAATAAGTGCGCGAAAAAATAGTTTTCTTTATTACAATAAAAATATGTCCTCTTATCATACTTGTTATTCTTCGTGAATCTATCCATAGTAATTCTGCCCAAAGGCAGGTCCTTCACTGCAATCATAGCATTTTCATGCTATGCTTGCAGCTTTACTAGGGAATTGTAGGTGTGGTAGCTTCCTGTTGCTTTCCATACCGGTGATGAATGATGATGATGATAATGATAAGGATGATGATGATGATGATGGCCATATGATTTCGGGAACCGTTTTGGCCTTAAAGTTTTCCTGACATTTGTCTTACAGGTGAGGAAAAACCCCGATAAATACCTCACCCAGAAAAACTGCCCCGACCGGGGATAGAACCCGGGCCTTCTGCGTGAAAAAACAGCACGCTACCTCGAGACCACAGCGGTGGACGTCTTCGTGAATGGAAATAATATTATTCAAAACATAGAACGTATTCTAAAATAGACCTAAACAATAATTACAACCTAAAATAGTTTATTACATATGGATGATTCATTTGAGTCATGCTTCAGTAGATTCTGATGCAACAAAATGGCTGAAGTCTTCTGTTGCTGTGTCGCCATCTAAATTTTTAAAACACAAGTCAGTCAAACATTTGGCTGGTGGGCAATAAACAGTTATTTTAAATGTATTTCGTGAAAAACCTCACTAGCTTTGTTGTAATCTACCCGATTCAACAATCACATACCTTAATTACTTCGCACGTTCTCCCTGCCAAAGTGACAGTAATTGTGGCGTGAATGGCGGAAGGATACAATAGGTGTTTGTTTATGTTAGGATTACTCTAAGAGCGGATAACGTATAGTAATAGTTCTTTAGTTATTTATTCAGCCCGGGCAGGGGTGACTGCCTTAAATTATCTATTGTGCTATCCCAGCACATTACGAATGAATGGAATGAATGTTTACTATCTTATTAAAGTTGTAAGTCGTCTTTCTGATCCGAAACGTTCTTCTCCCATGACCCATACTGTCATTTTTAGGTTGTGTCCGTGGCTGCACGGAGTGGCTAGAACCCTCTCGTTGGCCCCTGCTGTCCTTTTTATTGTTTAATCTCGGAATCATGAGGCTACACTCTGGTCGCCTCCCCACTAGATACCAGCAGCCACATATTTTCAATGCCTGTGGGTTGCCGTCCAAGAAATTATTCCAAACGTGATATGAAGTGAAGGGTGATATGTAAGCCATGAATGAGAAGTGAAATTATTTGAAGAGGAACTACCTGGCTTTATCGAACCCATAGGTTCATGGCCGCGCGGACATAAGCTCTCCATACATCCTTATCCTGAGCTAATGTTTTCCGATCATTCCCCGTATAATCTACGTCCCTCAAATCATAGTTAATCTTATTCTCCCATCTTATTCTTGGTCTATCAACTGGCGTTTTCACTCTTGTTTTCCTATATTTCTGATGTTCTACGATGTAAATATGTCAATTATATTTTTCTGGAATGTTATTACCTGAGAAAAAATACGTTGAAGAAAGTTCAAACACTGGTTTCTTTGTTTTTTTTTTGTGGTATAATCAATTGCTGCAAATGTTTTTATACAGGGTGGACCGCTCGAATGGACCTAATTTCAATTGCTTGTTACTGGCAAACGGTTGAAGATAGAAACTTAAAACAACGTTCATATTACAGAAAAACTCACCAAGTTTTGATATCCAGATCACCACATCTCTATATGAGCCCCAGCAGTCACTGTGACGATATCAAAGCGATGAACAATTTCTTGCCAAGTACGTTGGAGTATGTTTTCTGGAATGTTCTCAATAGCCTCT
This sequence comes from Diploptera punctata, assembly GCA_030220185.1. Lineage (NCBI taxonomy): Eukaryota > Metazoa > Arthropoda > Insecta > Blattodea > Blaberidae > Diploptera > Diploptera punctata. The sequence goes on along the minus strand of JASPKZ010008365.1, from coordinate 4,180,678 downwards.
ATGATGCGCTCACGAAGATCACGAGGTCTTTGACTGGGGTGGTGTAAACTTTATCTTTGACATAGCCCCAGAGAAAGAAATCCAGTGGTGTTAAATCGGGAGATCTCGGGGGCCACGCGATTGGTCCTCCCCTACCAATCCAACGGCCAGGGAAAATGTTGTCCAAAGTCGTACGAACTTCATTGGACCAGTGGGGAGGAGCACCATCTTGCTGGAAAACGATGTTAGGCTGCAGTTGTTCAATTTGTGGAAAGAAGAACTGCTCCAGCATGTCAAGATATGTGGTACCACGAACAGTTTTCTCGGCGAAGAAAAACGGTCCAATGACCTTATTATGTGACAAACTGCACCAAACATTCATCTTCGGACAATCACGAACATGCTCTTGAATAGCGTGAGGATTCTCCGATCCCCAGATCCGCACATTATGCCGGTTTACCTTGCCTGACAAATGGAAAGTGGCTTCGTCCGAGAAGAAAATCTTGGTCATGAAGTCAGGATCAGCGCCGAGACGGTCCAGCATCGTATTGGCGAATTCCACTCGTTTCGGCATGTCATTCGGCTCCAGACGTTGCACTAACTGCACTTTATATGCGTGCAGTTTGAGGCGTTTGTGGACAATCCGTTGTTAATGTCGATTTTGGTATTTGAAGTTCCCGCGAAGCTCTTCTTAATGACTTCCGGGGGCTTCGCTCAAATGCGGCTTGAACATTTGCTACCATTTCATCGGATGCTCTGCGACCACCACCATGCTTCTTCAACACAGATCCTGTAGCTAATAATGTATCACGCCACTTCTTTATGCTTCTAGCAGTTGGAGCATCACGGTTAAACACACGCCGGAACTCCCTTTGAACTCTAATGATTGATTTAAACTCCGCATACCACAAAACAGCTTGCGCTTTCATCTGCGGAGTCGCCATTTTCACAAACAATTAAATCTAAGAACGAGAAACGTATCTTTGTGCCATCTACCGACAGGATTCGAAACTTGGTGAGTTTTTCTGTACTATGAACGTTGTTTTAAGTTTATATCTTCAACCGTTTGCCAGTAACAAGCAATTGAAATTAGGTCCATTCGAGCGGTCCACCCTGTATTACCTCCCGCAACCACGATAAGGTTACATTCGTGCACTATATATACAATCTGGTAGCTTCATTCAGTCACTGCATAATAATGATATGACCTATTCAGAATGTTAAAAAGCAGGAGCTTGATTTTACAGTGATAAAATTAAACAGATAAAATCGAGGTGAAAAACGACTGTGACTGGCTGTAAATAAAAAAATCATTGAAATGTGATTGGTCATTCACTCCCATTTGGGGCATGAGTTAAATAATCCCACATAAACTATCTTAAGTACTAAAAATATCTTGTAATTATTGTGTTGGTTGATTTTAGAATTGGATTAAAACTATATGATTGTAATTCAAATGTGCAACGTACTGTATGTCAAATTAATACTTTGAATCGAGTTGTAGTTCAGTTCCTATTTTAATATAAGAATACTCATTCATGAATAAATATATGTTATCAAAATGCAATACCATTAATTCTTAATAATTATACATAACTTAATTAATGTATAATGCTATTGTATTATTATGTAATTGTAATATTATTGTGTTTTCTTTATGTAATTGTAATGTTATTGTTTTTGTTTTTCTTTATACTATTACCAATTATTACTTTATTGTAATGGACTGTCAACAGCACGTACAGCTTAATGCCCGTGCGACCCATATTTGTAAATAATATTGTAAATATCTTACGTTTTCATAATCATTGAGTTAGTGTTTACTTGATGAAAATCCATATTTATTAATTAAATAAAAATAAAACGTAGTTTTATTTGATTTTCATATTAATTATATAATTCAGTGACAGCTGTTTCGGTACACTGTACCTTCTTCAGACATGTTAACAAATTATGAATTGTGTTCCAACTGATCTAAGCAACAATACAACAATATTTATTTAAATTTTTTAATTTAACAAAGGGGATTCATTCAAATCAAGTTGAGAATTTAACAGTTTTTTACTACTTTTAAACTTATTAATTTCTAACAGCCTCCAAAAGATCTAACTTCTTACCCTTATCACAAATATGTAAAATTTCAAAATGGATCGAAACAATGATTAATTGGAATAGGTGGTTAGCATAGTTTGAATTTTCTAAATTTCTGTTATATGCTCTCATGTGTTCCTTTATCCGAGAGATAAAAGGTCTACCAGTTTGTCCTATATAGACATTGTCACATTTGCCACACTTCAATTTATATACACCTGATAATTTTTCTTTTTTTGTTTTGGTTTTATTGTTTTTTATTATATTTTGTAAAGTTTTGTTAGTTTTAAATGCCACATTAATGTTCAACTTTTTGAAGTGTTTAGATATTTTATTTGAAAGTGGGCCTATGTATGACATTACGACATATTTCTTATTGTTTTCTTTGTGATAAGGGTAAGAAGTTAGATCTTTTGGAGGCTGTAGAAATTAATAAGTTTAAAAGTAGTAAAAAACTGTTAAATTCTCAACTTGATTTGAATGAATCCCATTTGTTAAATTTAAAAAAAAATTAAATAAATATTGTTGTATTGTTGCTTAGATCAGTTGGAACACAATTCATAATTTGTTAACATGTCTGAAGAAGGTACAGTGTACCGAAACAGCTGTCACTGAATTATATAATAAATATGAAAATCAAATAAAACTACATCTTACGTTTTGTCTAATAAAGTTCTACTACAACTACTGTTTTAATAATACTACGTATTTTTTAATTTCTTTGTTACTTATTCATGTACATATTCTGAGGATGATACTACATAAAATCCGGACTCTTGTCCACAGGGACCAACTAAAACAGTCTAAATATAATCCGTTATTAGCTGAGGGGACAAAAAATGTATGTAGGTTATTTTTCAGTGCCTTCTATTTCATGAAACATCTCTAGTATACTTGTATAAATGAGCAAGTACTGGGAAGGGTAGAGATGCATTTGAAGAATAAAATATAAATTATTACTGCAGCAGCGAGGCCACCTGGTTCCTGTCTCAGCATCAAACAAGTGGTTTCTCTTATAGTTTTATAGACGCGCAACCGCCAAAATTATTCCAGCAACTCAGTATCCTGCACAACTCAATATTTTACATCAGTTTTATAAGTTCGTCATTACCATTAGCGTTTACATGTAGAATGTCTATAATGTAAATGGATAGTTCATAACTAACTCATTGGCACTATCGAACACGTCTGCCCTGCAGATATGTGCTCTCCAGACATCCCAATCCTGAGCTATATTTTCCAATCATCTCCTGTATAATTTACTTCCTCAATTCATGATTGATGTTATTCTCCAACCTCATTCTTGGTCTACCAAACCGGGCGTTCCCCTCTGATTTTCCTAGAAGTTGCTTCCATTTCCCTACTTGACAGTTAGTAATAAATGAGAGAAATTTTGAAGTAGTAGAATTCAAATACCTGTACAATTATTACAAACAGAAATCAGGTGCAGAAAAAAACTAAAGTAGAAGTACGATTTTATTAGACTAAAAGTATGACGCATACATTGCTGTTTACAAATATGGGTCTCACGGGCAGAGAGCCGTACTGACAGACCGTTACAATAAAGTAATGTTTGGTAATATATAACGTAAAGAAAAAAACAAGGAAATAAAAGAAAACTATAATATTGCAATTAGATAATAATACAATAACATTATACAATAATTATGTTATATAGAATTATTAAAAATTAATGATATTACATTTTTCTAACATATTCATTTATTCACGAATCAGTGTTCTTATTTTCCGCGTTTTGTTCAGAAATTTGCCCAAGTTTATCCAACAGAAAGAATCTAAACATAAACTCTACTATGGACAGTGGATACGCTTATTATTATATATTTCATCCCTATTTTGTTTAAAAACCGTTAAAGTAAACATATAAAAACTGTTACTATTCCTGTTCTTTTAATTAATGCAAACACGGACTCATAATTTAATGTAGGAGAAAATATTGTGAGCATTTGAAAATAAAATACTCAAAAAAAGTATCAAAGAGCGAGAACAGACAGGTGATTGGAGAAAACTGTATAACAATGATCCTTATATTTTTATTATATACAACTTTCCTCATTAGAGGATTGCCTTAAGGACAAAGTGATACAGACAATTAATATTTTGAATGATGAAATACATTTTGTAAATACATTTTAAAAAATTCAAAGTGTAGGTCTAATTGAAGTATACGTACTATAAAGTAGAAATTTTGTAAATATGGTTTCTTAAAATTTAAATTGATCCTCTAATGACAGCGACGGCAATTTTAGAAAGATATGCTCTGTCCAAATCTAAGTAATTCCAAAATTTGGCTAAGATCCAGATGTAATAAAAACAGTTATTTCAAGTAGATTGGGATAGGGAGAATGTTGGCAGAAATTAAGAATGAAAAAGGGGACATGGAAACTCCTTGTTTAAAAAGGCCAAGAATGAGAAGGGATAGAGTATATGTTTGGGAAACGAGTGTGATAAACACTTGATACGGATCGAGGAAAAGTTTAAAAAAACGAGGCGCTTGCGCGAAGTTCTTTTTTTTTTTTTTTTAATTTCCGAGATTCCGTTATGTGTTTACCATATGAGTAGTACATAATTTTTTTTGCACTATGTGTATTTATTTTGGTAATTATGATATTAGATAAAATATTAACACATATAATTGAAGATAAATGTTAGATTTCAGATGGTGAATCGGCTATATGTGTTGCTATGGAAAAATAATAACTATTGTTGGTCAAGTCGCTATCTTATATTTGTTAAAACTGTAAAACCAATTTGATTTGGAATTTATTTCTGATTATGGAGAAAGTTTTAGACGATGTGTGCAGTGATGATGAAATACTAGAAGCGTGGAAAGCTGGATGTGATGAATTAATACCGAAATTAATATACTCGTAAATTGCAGTGTCACTATCAATATTTCAAAATAAATATTTTTACTTCCCGCACTTGTGCTGTTGGTCATGTTTAAAGTATTGAGATTTATTTTGTTTTCATAGCAACCAAGATTGTATACGGGAATGTCAAATTACGATGCACATCAACAATAACAGTAAGTATGCAAATTAGTTACATAGTGTAAAAATAATATGAACTATTATTAAAGACAGGTGGATTATACAGGGAATGGACTTCGCTCAGCGAAACACTGTGCCACGAATCAATAAAGTTTGAGAACCCTAATGTAAATGTTTTACAAGGTTCACTGTTTCGTACAGCTTACTGAATGTTCTATTAATTATTTTGTAATTCAGTATATCAGTGTACTTTGAGAAAGATATTGAAAATCCAAATACATCTGTCCGTGTCTTTAAAGCTAGTTAGAGTTAATTAAATGTATCAGAGTTGCAAGTGCAGTAGACAGCTTGCCCTTGAGGTTAGTGCACTTTGCAGAATTACAAAATAAACCTCTCCACCACTACTACCACCTTGCTGATCTGGAACAATATTCCCCTGTGGCAAATAACAAGCATGGGCAACACCCAGTTAACATCCAATACTATAACCCCTGTCGAGTCTCATAATACATTACCATGTCATAACCATACTCTTCCCGCCCGTTAATTTGAATGGCAGATTCCAGTTTCTATACAGGAAGGGTTAACCACCTGGGGAATAAATATCTTCAAAAATTAAAATTTGTTTAACGAAAAAAATATACAATAAAATTTTTGAAAATATGTGAAAAGTAATGAAGGGTCATGTGGATATTAAACAGTCCACAAAAATTAATATTTACTGAAAAAAAATTTAATTACAAATTCCATGAGTACGTTAAGTCATCTATAATATTAAAAATAATTATTTGCAATCAGATCATCATCAATGGCTCGACAGCCCCATGTGGGCCTTCGCCGCCTTCAGGAGCTTATGTCAGATAATCAGATAGAATTATAGAATGAACTGTGGGTAAACGAACTTAAAATTAATCACAAATGACGATTTTTCAACGTATGTAATCCACAATAAATGGAAACAAGAATTAAAAATTATTGGTGAGAATTGCAGAGCTTCTGGGAACAAAAATTTTAAAAATAAAATTTACTGAAACATTAAGCAAATTTTAAAAATCGGTGATTATTCTGTACTATAAGAGTAATCCAAAAATAAATTTAAAATAATTGGAAATAACCCTTTAATTACAAAACTCTAATTTCTCGTGTCAATTATTTAAATGTGGCAGACCGCAGTGAAAACAAAATCTTGTATAGCTGTTATTATTAGGTATATTGTATAATAAGACACCCACTTAAGTGATTTCTTTTTGTTGGTTTTCTTCTGTTTTATTAGGCACTTAAGGGTTAAATAATGGCAGAGGTCCGTCGCTGTGGCATAGTCGGTGGAGTCCCTACTTTCTACTCCGGCGATCCGGGTTCGATTCCTGGCGGGGTAAGGGATTTTTAAAATCTCAACCTTGGGACTGGGTGTGTGTGTCGTGACCTAGTTGTACCCATTGGGTTTAATTCATCTAACAAATAATAATGGGAGAGAATTTTAGACAACTTCAAAATATTCAAGAGACAAAAAAAAAATATATATAAAAAATAAAACTGAATTAACCATACAGCAATTATTAAAAATGACCATTATTTCAGATGAGTAATCGTAGAATAAATTTTAAAACTTAGAAACGAAATTTTAAAACAGTAGGAAAGAATATCAGAACTTTCTGCGGATTAAAACTATTAAAAAATTAATGAACTGTATTTAAAAATTAGGCTATTTTTCTGTATGAGTAATCCCAGGATAAATAAAAAATTATTGGATAAAATAATTTTAAAATAATTTGAGAAAATGCATAATGCTTGGGAAATAAAAATAAAGACATCTAAAATTTCGAATTTACTGAAGAATGAAGCAATTTTAAAATTCCGAGATTATACTATATCGTAATCCAAGAACATATTCAAAATAGTAGAAGATAAATTTGAAATAGGGAATTGTAAATTAATTCAGAACCAACGGGGATTAAAAAGATATGTTTAAAATTCTAATTTACAGAAGTACCTTTTTAATCGACGATTACTCAACGTGAATCCAAGAACAAATTTAAAATAATTGGGAAGAAACATGATAAAAAAGAATTGGGAAGAAAATTGGAAGGAATTACAAAATCACTTGGAAACAAGAAAACTTAAAACAAAAATTAAATTTATGTGCATTTGTGATATAAATGAGGATAGGAAAGATAAAAAAGATTACAGCGAATGAAATGTTATTGGCGCTCTAGGCAATTTGAAATTGTTTACAATCTGTTCGCCGTAACTGAACTAGCTATTTAAGGCATTATGCCTTGTTCCAGATCTATGATACTTGCACTGGTTCGAGTCCCCATGGGGGAAGACTTTTTCTCATGTAATTTCACTTAGTATAGGACTTAGGCCATCCAGCAACGTGAGGAATTTAGTATCAGTACTAAATTGAAGAAACGTGCTAGAAAAGAGTGAGGGATACGACATGAAGGACTCATATTATCCATTTACTGGCTGGATGATTATCCACCTCTTCGATTAATACATGTGGATGTGAGGTCAGTAACTAGTAGGAAGATCAACGTCTTCTAGGCCTGTCGCGCCACGTAGATCCTCAGCCATTCTACTACTTGAAACGGTGATTATTTTCAAGTAATCATAAAGAGATTGGAACCTTATACTTCATTTTCGGGGCCTTATTAATAAGTTATATAGGCTATATATATTGTAAAGTAAAGTGATCCCACAACAGGCCTCAGGAGGCCCTTGGGGTAGTAGGAGGTTAAGGCTCCCACTTTTTCTAGACAATCGGCACTTTATGCCAGCCGGGTTGTCAGCCCTGCGTGACGGCCGTCTTTGCCCCCAGAACAAGCGTCTGGTACTCATTTCCGTTAGAGGCTGAGTCGACCCCAGGGCCATAGTGCTGCCAGAGGGTTTGGGTCAGTTTAAAAATCCTGACCCCAACGGGACTTGAACCCTCGACCCTCCGGCTTGTAGCTCAGTGCCTTAACCACTACGCTACGGCGTACTTGCACAAAATATTGATTTTTTAAGCCATTTTTCAAAAGTGAAAACGTGCTCCAAAAAAAAAAAATATATTCAATAAATAGATAAAATAATTAGAATTAGGAATTCTGTACCGAAATACAGGATTTGGGGAAATTAGAAAAGCTATCTAATAATGTAACTAACTCACTAGCATTATCGGAACACAGGTTAATGACCGGGAAGATATTATAAGATATCGTATTAACGCCTCACTATGATGGTTGTCAGTTTATTTAAAAGCGGTGCCGCGCGACAATGCTTGACAATGATTAACATGCGGAATTATTATAATGGCGGTAGTCGGCATCCTTGTATTTAATTACATATATCATCTGCGGGGAAACAAAGCGAGGCGCTGGACAACTATTATAGTAAGGCGATAACGTCCCTATCATGAGTTAATATTTTCTAATCATTTACGTAAAACTCCCCTCTCTCAAAATATGGATGTTATTTTCCACCTTATTCTTGACCTATCTAGGGGATGCTTCCCCCTTAATGTTACTACAAGAAGATACCATGGTTCTATTTCGTTCCCCATTCATGACACATGTCCATCCTTTGACAGTCTAAGAAACTTAACCCATTAATCACCGCCTCGGTGGTCGCAGATATGTTAGAGCACTATAAATAAAAAAGATTCCAAATATATCATATTACTTTATTTCCGAAAAAAAAGTTTTTAGTCGTTTGAGAGTTGCTGTGAAGAACCTACAGTTCGTTGCTCGCGAGAAGACTATTGGGGAGTGAAGAGATGTAGTATATGAAGTATGGTTTGAAATCGACAATTGAAAATAAGTGAAGAAACATTAAATCCGATCAAAAATTTTATCTGATCATTTTTAAAATCATTTTATGATTTTTTATCAAGAATGATTTTTATGTTGTGCTCAACAGCTGAAAAAATCATATCTTGATCGTTACTTGTGTGCAAAATCTTTTCGATCTATAATGATCATTTGTGAGCAATATTTATTAAAATCTGAAATATAAAGTTTGATTAACAAAATGTACTTTTAGTCACAGGTTGTAATACTTTCTTTAAGCGATTTTCCTTCCAAGACAAGTTTGATAAGGTGGAGTTTCATGTTACACACATGGACGCCAACAAATTTTTCTTAATATTTTGGACTTACTTGTGTTTTCTTCAGAATTTGCTGTATATCGAAGGCTTCACGTATACATGAGTTTTTATTTTGCCCCATAGTATCTTCAACTTATAGATTATAAACGATATGAACACACTGACAATCAGGAATAAACTGTTTGTTGAATTGTTTACATAATTGGGCATTTGTTATCACTACTCGGAAAAACATCGTAGCTTGTTTCCTAACTTAGCAGCCCTAACCATTCTTAAAATTAGGAAGACATAACTTAATGCTGTTTAATATTCCACAATTATTATTTATGTAAATATCATGGGGAAAACAAACATATTTTTATAGTCTGATTTTTATTTGGAGTGATTTTTGTCCAAAATTATAGTAATATTTAATTGAAAAAAGCATCACTCACAGAGTGATCACTACTTTAATTTGAATAAAAAAACTCAAATATTTTTATCTTTGTGGATAAATCAGGCATGTAAGTTAAATACAGTTAGCATGCTTTTTTATTATATAACTGATGCCCCAAATTGGAGTCAATGACCAATCACATTTCAATGAATTTTTATTTATAACCAATCACAGTCTTTTTCACCTGGATTTTATCAGTTTAATTTTATCACTTTAAAATAAAGCTCCTCCTTTTTAACATTCTGAATGGATCAGACCATTATTTTGCAATTACTGACTCTCTAATAAATACGGCTACCAGAATGTATATATAGTGCACGAATGTAAGCACATACTGCTTGCGGGATATAATAGAAAAACAATGGTAGTAGTTATACAACAATAAAAACAATAAAACAATAAAAATAAATCACTGTTTGCACTACCTTAAACGTATTATTTCCCAGGTATTTACGTTCAAGAAAAATATAATTTACATTATAGGACATCAGAAAATAATTAATATGTTGGTTATAAACTGTTTGATGTGTTTCATTTTTTCTCCACTAGGGTGCATTCTAACAATATTGCATATCCTTTGGCAATACATAGTATGATCTGATTGCAGTGATGAACAAGTGAAACATAACAAACCTTTCTCATTTGTTTTCTAACTTCTCCGTTTACATTAAATAATATAAATATCTTAAAATAAATATATTCAAATAATAATTTGTGAGTAAACAGCTTAGTTGTATTCGTTAAATAGTCCTAACAAATGCCACTCTTGATTTCCAAATTATCTAGATAAATTAGAAATCATACGTGGCATTACTTACGAACAAATTCCCACAACATGCATTTTATTCTGTAGATAAATCGCACGGTATTAGACTACGCCTCTTCTATTTTATAACTAGATCCATTTCACCATCAATATAAATTTCATAATTTTCAAACTAAAAAATGAGATACAATTGAATCACTTGGCATGAATTACGATATTAAATACTTGCATTGTATTTGTATTTACACCAAAATATAGTGGTGGCATTTTTATTTAATGACAGTTTCTAACAATATTTTTAAAATTCAACTGCAAAACATTTAATACAAACAACTTATCAGTTCAACGAGTTCAACGTTTTATCTATTATACACAATGAGAATAATAACCACAAAATTAACATCCTTGAAGATATTAAAATTTTAAAATATGGAAACCTAATAAACGAGAACACACCCAACGACCTGAACCGTCTTTACAGAAATTTTATCGACAACATTTAACCTACCATTTTAACAGCTGACAATTGAACTTGTTCCGGAAGGTCTACCAGGTGTTTAAATATATATACATATATATATATGGTATGATAAGAAAAATAAATGCCTGGACGGGATTCGAACCCGGATCTCGAGATCCGGTTCGAATCCCGTCCAGGCATTTATTTTTCTTATCATACCATATTAAGCTTGCATTGTTCAATGTTAAAAATTTAATTATAACATATATATATATATATATATATATATATATATATATATATATATATATATAATGTTTTTATTTGAAAACGACTGAGATCTAATGTAAGTGTTTTATTGTTTCAACTCATTAAAAACTTAGGAAGTTAAGTATCCCAATTCAAATCTGATTGGCTGCGTTAGTCTGGTGGTCTTGCTTCTAGCCCCGAGGGTCGTTGGTTCAAACCCGGCTGGGGTCGATGATTTTTAGTGTGGAAAAATCCAAGGGAGAAGTCCTCCAGGACGGACTTTTAATTCGCGGATCCCTAGTCCGAAGATTTTCAGGCTCGTGAAAGAACCGCATGCATGAATAAAAAGGCCTCTGCGCAAAATTTAACCAATCTTCATCCATCCAATTAATACTTTAATTGCCTACTAGATGTCTCATTGAGGCAATGTGTTAACCACACGTCACTCTTTGACATCTGTAGGTAAATAAGTGTAAATTTATCTTTTTTCTTTCTCAGCTCTACAACTAGGGTAGGGTTTGGTTTCCTTCAAAATCCTCATTGATTAATATCTGTTCATAACTTTTTTAACATTTCCTAATTTGATTTTATCAATGTCACACTTTATTCTTATAGCCACCTTTTCCTTGGTCTACCTCTTATTTTACTTCCAAGGTTTACACTAGAAAATATATTTTGTGGAAATATCTTCATTCTTCATTCTGTAGATATGTCTTAGGTAACTCAGTCTAATAAAATTCATATCAAATTCCGTTGAGGTTCAAAGTCATATGATAAAAGTTAAAAATTAAAATGTACCTGTTGGCAGGTGCCGTCGTCCTCAACTTTGTTAAAATGATGTTTATGAAATATGAACTGGAGGTCTTTCGGAAGTTAACTTCCATCATCAGCAGGACGAGCTTCTGCTACTAGTTGCTGTTGTTTACGACGATGTAGACTCCAAGTGTCTGTAGCAGCAAGAGTAAACAACAGCAATTAGTAGCAGAAGCTCATCCTGCTGATGATGGAAGTTAGCTTCCGAAATTCTCCAGTTAATACTTTATATACATCATTTAACAAAGTTGAGGACGACGCACCTGCCGACAGGTACATTTTAATTGTTGACTTTTATCTTATAATTTAATCTAAGCTAATTTTATAAATTATACAATTGTTTGTCATTTACAATTATGTTGTATTTCTTCATTATTTATTATTCTCCATATTCCACTTTCACATACTAGTTTACTTATTTTTCTTACATTTTTCATTTCAAATACCTTCAACGCAATTTTATCTTCTATGCTGAGTGTCCATGTTTCAGCTGTAAATTTTACTACTGGTCTCGCAATTATTTTGTAAATGTCAGTTGTTATCATTTATTAAAAATAATTTCTAATACAATTATATATAATTGAAGCGGTTAGAAGTACAGGGATACAAGTGTGCAAGTTTTGCAGTATTGAGAAAAAACAGATTTAAAGTTGAAGTTATATTAGAAAATAAAAATGTATTGAAAATTACAGCAATCATACTTTATTCTTAACCCATACGCTTATATCCATTTATCACTAAACAAAATTGTAGTTCAAGATTGTAGTTATGTACGTAACTCTTTTCTTTTTTTGCTGAAAAAATCGCTTAAACCCCTTTGCTTCTAATCACCTCAATTTTAATACAAGTGAAAGGTGGCGGCTAAAAACGATCAACGGCAATTTTTCAGTATTTCACTTTTAAGGTTATACATTTCTAATCTTCAAAAATGGTAAACATTAATAATTAAATACAATCCATTCATTCATAGTAATTCTGCCCGAAGGCAGGTCCTTCACTGCAATCATAGCATTTCCATGCTATGCTTGCAGCTTTACTAGGGATTTGTAGGTGTGGTAGCTTCACGTTGCTTTCCACACCGGTGAAGGATGACGATGATGATAAAGATGATGATGATGGCCATATGGTTTCGGGGACCGTTCGGGCCTTAAAGTTTTCCTGACATTTGTCTTACAGGTGAGGAAAACCCCAGATATAAACCTCACCCAGAAAAACTGCCCCGATCGGGGATCGAACCCGGGCCCGCTGCGTGACAAGGCAGCACGCTAGCTCGAGACTACAGCGGTGGACTTAAAGACAATATAAAAACTAATTTTGTTATAGATGATATAGAGGCAGTTTTTATAGGCTATGTAGGGAAATAGTGTTACAATATTATTAAAAAATGGACAGTGATCATTATTTACCGTCACCGTTTATTTGTGTATCATCATCATGAAGCAGTCAAGGGTAGAAGCCTAGTGATCTGTTCTGGTCTCATTATCCATCCAGTACTTTTCTAAGTACTCGCCTTTGGCTTCATTTTCTACCTGAATAATATTTTCAGTCGTACATAAATACATTATATTCTTCTTCTTCTTCTTCTTCCTTCACGGGCTAGGCAAAATGCTTATTATACATATAATTGGTACTGGTTGAGTGAAGATAAAGCTTCATGTCCTTAATTTGTGTCAGTGTAAATAAAGTTTAATTATTATTATTATTATTATTATTATTATTATTATTATTATTATTATTATTATTAGTGTGAGATGAGAACATTGTAAACTCCACGAACAGACTATACTTCGTTGATCCTGAAATTTCAAGCAGAAAGGAGAAACATGACAACAGCCCATTTCATATAATGTTACAGTGTTATATTGTGTCCATGTTTTTTCTGGTTTTCCTGGAGTTTGGTGAACCGGAATTTTTGGTCCCTCGGAGGTTGTGAAAGCGGTGCGACCCTCCCCCGCTCTCGTATTGCAGCAGAAAGTGCCATTAATCATGTGACAGGAGCAGGGGCTCTTCTTTCGCGGCCACGGAAGACTGGTGGAGGAAATTAATGAAGCCTACAGACATGCTTTTACTGGCCTGGACGTGTGACAAGGTCTGGGATTCAAAGTCCGGTGACTGGACTCTACCATCACTGTTTTAATGGACCCTCTACAATCCCACCAGAAATCCCGCTCTCGCATTTTTTTTATATATCAGGGGTATAAACAAGATCTTTCATAGTGGCAAAAAATATATATTGGATGAAATCCAGGAAAACAGTGTCACATTTTATGACTTTATACCATTAATCATAAAAGTGAGTTAAAGTTTTTTATCTAAATCAATTAATGACTTAGCTTATGTGTGTAGGCTCCACTGACCCACTAGCAGAGACATTAAGCTACAAACGTTAGGACTTTTTTATTCAGATACTTCAGTAATTAATCTTAAATTCGACTTAAATTATTTATCCAATAACCAGTAGACCATTTGAGTAAAGATATTAAAGAATAATATATTAACAGCAAAATACTTAATATCAAGTTACCATTAAATGTGAATTAACTTAATGTTTCGTCTGACGCAAATAAAAGTGTCCCTTTCCATCTGGTCTACCTTCTCTCAAACTTTGTAAACGGACTTTCGAGATCATATGTACAGAGTGTCCCGAAAATACCTTAACAATATTTACAGAGGATATAGTATGCAACAAATGAAGAAACAAAGGTCCAATAAACATAGGCCGTACACGTATTATTTGCGAAATTATGGCCTAAGGTTTTACTATCTTGCACTCCGAGCACTTTGGCATGAACCTGATGACTAAAGTCCTTTCAATATTTACAGAGGATAAAATGAAAAACAGAAGTTCCTATAAACATTGATCGTACATGTAATATTTTCTGAGGTATCGTCTACCACCACCAATGATCACCATGTGTCTAATCTTCACAACATGTGCTCGATGTGACAGCCATCCTACGTCTCATGGACTCGCGCATTCGTTCGAACACCCCTGGTTGTTGCCGGATTGCGTTACAAGCACTGAACACGCGTTCTCGTAGTGTATCCACATCATTTATGGGGACTGCGTACACCAAGGTCTTTAAATGTCCCCAAAGCCAAACATCTAAAGGGGTTAGGTCCGGTGAACGGGCAGGCCAAGGTATTGGCCCTCCCTGACCAATCTATCGCTAATGAAACACGCGTGTTAGTTGCGCCTAACCCGAAGATGAAAATGGGCCGGTGCCCCACCATGCATGTACCACATGTTCATGTAATGGCACATCCTCCAGCAGCATTGGTAATTGGTTCCGAAAGAATATGATATCTAGGAACATTCAATCTGTTCGGTTGAACGCGCGGACCTATCAATCTGTCCCCGTGAATGCCTGCCCAAACGTTGATACTTAATCTGTGCTGGTGTCTTCCCTCTTCAACTGCATACGGGTTTGCATCGGCCCAAACGTGCGTATTGTGAAAATTCACAATACAGTCTCTCGTGCAACCCGCCTCATCTGTGAACAAAATGTTTGCTGCGAAATGCGGATCATGAGCACACGTGTGGAGAAACCACTGACATAATTGCAATCTGGCAGACCGGTCGTGTGGCAGCAGAGCTTGGACTCGCTGCATATGATAAGGATAGAGCAACTGTTCATGGAGAACGTCCCAGACAACAGATTTAGCAACACCTTCAGCTGCAGATATTCTTCAGACACCCGTACCAGGGTTCTTCTCCACGTGTTCTAATACCCGTTGCTCCATATCAGGTGTGCGAGTTGTTCGAGTTGTGCCACGATCCTGTGTTTGTGGTGCAAAGGATCCTCTATCCGAAAGTCGCTGGAACAGGGTACTTAACATCTTTACAGATTGTCTACGGCGATGTAGATATTTGGCAGCATACAAATTACGTGCCCCTAGGTTACTGCCATTGGCTTGGCCGTAGCAGAACACCACATCTGCCATCTCCTGTGTTGAATACCAGGCCTCCATTAGATGCTGTACAGAGAAGGACAAGAACACAAATTACAGTACTGCAGTGTCACAATGAACCTTGAGCCATTTGCACACTACGGTATGTACACCGAACGCAAATAACATGCCGGACTGGTAGAGTAATGTAGAGTACTTACTTTAGTACGCTGTGGAACACTGTACTGCTTGTGTTGGGTTAGTGCTTCATACTAATGGAAAGACGATGTGCTGCATGGTAATAAAAGTTTACAGTAGTACGTCATCAGGTTCATGCCAAAGTGCTCGGAGTGCAATATAGTAAAACCTTAGGCCATAAATCCGTAAATAATACGTGTACGACCTATGCTTATTGGACCTTTGTTTCCACATTTGTTGCATACTGTATCCTCTGTAAATATTGGAAGGTATTTTTGGGACACTATATATATAGGGTGTATCAGACAGGATGGCGCAAACTTATATGGTTGATAGTACACGATAATAGAAGCAACAATGTCCCAGTAAACATGGGTCCGCAAACGAGCCGTTTGCGAGATAATTACGAATGTATGGTTACAAGCCGCCACTGACGTCATTGTTTGTAACATCGTACTTGGTGATTATCTCATTGGGCCACACATTCTCTCCACGAAAACTTAATGGACGGAGGTACCTTACGCTTCTGCGGCGTCATCTTCCAGGATTGCTAGAGGATGTTTCCCTTCAGCAACGTCGGAGTTTGTGGTACAATGCATGATGGAGCTCCGGCACATTTTGCTGCTGCTGTGAGACGGTATCTAACGCGCAGAAACGGCCAAAGATGGATAGGTCGAGGTGGATCTGTACCTTGGCCTCCAAGATCACCTAATCTAAATCCTTTGGAATTTTATGTCTAGGGTCATCTCAAAAGCGAAGTGTACAGCACACGTTAACACTATTGAAGAACTGGAGAAGAGAGTTGTACATACTTGTCAAACATTCGGAAATGATTAAGGGGTTTTCCAAAGAATTCGACATTAATTGCAGAGACGAGCTCAGTATAGCACCCAGATGCAAGGAAGACACTTTAACATCTCCTTTAACAGGTAACCCATAAGTGAAGTGAACTGTGAAATGTGAACTAAATGAGATGAAAAATTAATAGTAAAGTCTAAATTCAAATTAATTTGTACTAACTAGGACGATGTTTACAAAGAAGTCAGTGACGGCTTGTAACCATACATTCGTATTTATCTCGCAAACGGCTCATTTGCGGACCCATGTTTACTGGGAAATTGTTGCTTCTATTATCGTGTACTTTCAACCGTGTAAGTTTGCGCCATCCTTTTTGATACACCCTGTATATACATATGAAGATTTAAGACACTATTTTAGATAATATTAAAACTCAGCAATTAAGATGATATGGATATGTCCAGCAGGATCGGCTACCAAAATGTGTTTTGGAATGGAAACCTGAGGGAAGACGAGGCAGATGAAGACCTAAAACCTCCTGGAGTAAGGGAATATATTTATACATGAAGATGAAACATCTACACCCAGGAGATTGGATGGACCGACAGAATTTGCTATTAGGAATCGGACGATGGCAAATATATTAATGAACCGATATATATATGTGTGTGTGTGTGTGTGTATGTGTGTGTGTGTGTGAGTGTGTGTGTGTGTTTATGTGTGTATGTGTGTCAAGAGGAGAATGTGACAGAATTGAAAAGAGAGAGTTAAAATAGTTTGTACACCATATGAGAAGATGGAATAACGATGACGTAAACATTTTAAAAATAAAAAAAACCTTTTAATGGACATCAGGCGGAAGAAGTATTCAGGAAAGCAAACAATATTATAGCACAAATACATTAAAGATGTTATTTCTTCAAAGGTACTTTAAGATTATGATACCTTTTATGGAGTGAGATGGAGATTTTAAACGGGAAGGCGGTTTCAGCTGCAAAATCCCTAATATATATATATATATATATATATATATATATATACTCGTAAGTTATATATATGATTTAACGACGCTGTTTAACGTTTCACGTTATTAGCGTCGTAACAATACTTTGACCATGAAACGACCTACTAATTTTACTCACACCCGTTTTATTTGAGGCTTCAGGTTGCTTTACGTGAAGAATGAGAAACGTATATGAATACTTGAGAATTAACTACTTGAGAAACATTTTGGCTCAAAGAGTGATAAAAAGCCAGTAGAACGAAGAAAATTACATAATAGTATTGAGAATTAACTACTTGGGAAACATTTTGGCTCAAAGAGTGATAAAAAGCCAGTAGAACGAAGAAAATTACATAATAGTATTGAGAATTAACTACTTGGGAAACATTTTGGCTCAAAGAGTGATAAAAAGCCAGTAGAACGAAGAAAATTACATAATAGTATTGAGAATTAACTACTTGGGAAACATTTTGGCTCAAAGAGTGATAAAAAGCCAGTAGAACGAAGAAAATTACATAATAGTATTGAGAATTAACTACTTGGGAAACATTTTGGCTCAAAGAGAGATACAATGCCAGTAGAACGAAGAAAATTACATGATAGTATTGAGAATTAACTACTTGGGAAAAAAAAGCTCAAAGAGAGATAAAAAGCCAGTAGAAGGAAGAAAACTACATAATTGTATTCAGAATTAGGTACTTGAGAAACGTTTGGCTTAAAGAGAGATTAAAAGCCAGTTGAACGAGGTAATCTCATAATAGTAATGAGAATTAACTACTTGGGAAACATTTTGGCTCAAAGAGTGATAAAAAGCCAGTAGAACAAAGAAAATTACATAATAGTATTGAGAATTAACTACTTGGGAAACATTTTGGCTCAAAGAGAGATACAATGCCAGTAGAACGAAGAAAATTACATGATAGTATTGAGAATTAACTACTTGGGAAAAAAATTAGCTCAAAGAGAGATAAAAAGCCAGTAGAAGGAAGAATACTACATAATTGTATTCAGAATTAGGTACTTGGGAAAAGTTTGGCTTAAAGAGAGATTAAAAGCCAGATGAACGAAGAAAATTACATAATAGTAATGAGAATTAACTACTTGGGAAACATTTTGGCTCAAAGAGAGATAAAAAGCCAGTTGAACGAAGAAAACTACGCAATCTTCTTCTTCTTCTTCTTCCTTCCAAGTATTAGGCCAAGGCCTGTTACGATCCTATAGAAAAATTAAAAATTTTCCTCTAGCGTTTCATAGTATGGCCCAGTGAACTTCGTCCTCTTGGTACATAATCATAAACAGCTTTGGGGATCCGATTTGAACTCATTCTTTTTAGATAGTATTTCCAATTTAGTTGGTACTGTTTAATATATTCCAAAATTGGCATAGTCTTCAATTCTTTTAAGATATCGGTGTACCTTTTCCGATCCCATCTGGTGTAACCCGCTGTTCTGCGCATGAATCTCATTTCACAAGCCGTTATTCTGCTTTCATTCATCTTGTCTTTTTAGTGTCCATGCTTTACTACCATAGGTCAACACTGGTCTAGCCAAGGTGTTATATAAACGTAATCTGGTGTTTTTTTGTACAAGGGATGGTTTCATAACTTGATTAATAATTCCCAAACTTTTATTATAACTAGCAATTGTTTCAGGGATATCCCTTTCATTCCAGAAGAAAACTACATAATGACATTGAGAACTAACTACTTGGGAAACATTTTGGCTCAAAGAGAAGTAAAAAGCCAGTTGAATGAAGACGTCTACATCATAATATTGGGAATTAACTACTTGGAAAATATTTTGGCTCGAAGAGAGATAAAAAGCCAGCTGAACGAAGAAAACTACATAATGGTATTGAGAATTTACTACTTGGGATACATTTTGGCTCGAAGAGAGATAAAACGCCAGTTGAGTGAAGAAACCCACATAATAATATTGAGAATTAACTACTTGGAAAACATTTTTGGCTCAAAGAGAGATAAAATGCCTGTTGAACGAAGAAAACTAGATAATAGTGTTGAGATCCGCTAGGTGGCTCTCAAATCGGAGTCACCACATTTGAACATAGTTATAAACCATATTTGGTGTTAGTGTACGTAAAATTAGTTTATAATTTATTAAATGATATGCATGTAAATTGTTTGTTAGGTTAGGAAATGGGAAGTTAGTTTACGTCCATTTCTTTTTAGCATTTGGGTATAAATAATATGCATGTAAATTGTTTTGTTAGGTTAGAAAATGGGAAGTTAGTTTACGTCCTTTTTTTTTTAGCATTTGGGAATTTGCTCCCAAAGTTGGTAACGCCGACTTCAGAGCCATCTACCGGAAGCTACCTTAACCATTAGAGCAAATCCCGCAACTCGCGCATCCGCACTGTGATTCTGCAGAACTTAGAATAATTCATGTGCGACGGTTTCTCCACCTTAATAAGATATTTAGCAAAAAAATAAATTAGTTTTTTATAGAATTACTAACTAATTTGGGGGAGATTATATAAATTACAGGATATTAAATGGATTTCTCCTTAGAATAGAAATCATGTGACATGCAGAAATAAGAAACGAAAATTAATTTTAAGTAAGGAAAAATACACACCCTGTGTATAAAAATGAATATAATCTTGTAATCAGATTGGTCGTTTGCATTCATCGTTACAGCACATGTATTATCTCTATTTGAGTTGCCAAACGTGTAAGGAAGCGAGCGCGTTGAGTCAAACTGAGGAAATTTACCGGTCCATTTCTCGGAGCGACATGCCATGGTGTACCCCATTCCCAGACATTCCAGCTTCTTCTCCAATCTCAACCACGTTTTGGTAACGTCCTAACATACGCAGCGAAAATGAAAAGCTTCTTCATTTCACAATAAACTCCTGCTAATTGTAGCAATTTATTGGTGATATTTCAAAATACGATTGTAAGTATACAACAACGAAATCAAAACATTAATTATAACAATTTTATTTTATTGATAATAAATAAAACCCTCCGATTTTTCGTTAAGAAAAATACCCGGCGTGCGCTGCTACGCCAAATAAATGAAAATTAATGTGCTTTTATGTTTAGTTGAATAAGTAAAAGGAAAAATAATTATAAATGTATATCGTAATTATGTCCCTCCCTGTGGTCTCAAGGTAGCGTGCTGCCTTGTCACACAGCGGGCCCGGTTTCGATCCCCGGTCGGGGCAGTTTCCCTGGGTGAGGTTTTATCGGGGGTTTTTCCTCACCTAGAAGACAAATGTCAGGAAAACTTTAAGGTCCAACGGTCCCCGAAATCATATGGCCATCATCATCATTATCATTTTCCTTCACCAGTGTGGAAAGCAACGGGAAGCTACCACACCTATAATTCCTTATAAAGCTCCAGAGCATAGCATGAAAATGCTATGATTGCAGTGAAAGACCTGCCCTCGGGCAGAATTACTGTGGATGGGATCGTAATTATTTGTAAGATTCCCCGTACTGATTACCCGGCGTTGCCCTGGAATCTACTTATCTCGATCTTCCTGACATAAATGAGCTGAAATACGAAAATAATGAGTTTTATGTTTAGTTAAGTAAATGGAAAAATGTATATCGTAATTATTTTTAGATACCCCGTGCTGTTTACCCGGCGTTGTCCGGGAATCTACTCATCCCGATCTTCTTGGCATAAATGAGCTGAAAGACAGAAATTAATGTATATCTTACGATTAGTTGGATAAGTAGGATGAAAAATAATTATAAATGTATATCGCAATTACTTTAAAATTCCCCGTACTGATTACCCGATGTTGCCCGGGAATGTACTTATCTCCATCTTCTTGGCATAAATGAGCTATATGACAAAATTTCTTATTGTGAGTTATCCGTAAAAGAATACCCGTCATGTTCTCCTATGCTTGCACAGGAATCGACGTAGTTGTCTCGATCTTCTTAGCATCAGTGAAAGACAAAAATGGCTATTGTGAGTTATCCGTCAGAGATAAACATATATTGCCGCGGACTTTTTTGTAGAGTTTTTTGAGATATTCAATTCCGCGTACATTAATTTTGTGTATTTGTTATAGTTTAGGCAGCGTAAACCATTTAAGCGTCCAAAAAGAAACTTTCACGTTTTCCACTACAAAGAGCAATTTTTAAGGGTGTAGGAGTTGAGTATCACAACACTCTTATAGCCTATGTCCATCCCGGGAATCTCCAGAACATTTTGCAAAAAGCCCCATCACAATCGGATCAACGGGATGGCCGCGCATAAAAAGTTAAACAAACAAACAAACAGACAAACAAACAAATATTATTTTTATACATAAGAAGATTGAACAATCAGAAAAGATTTTTAACTATTCAGTATTTTCCGAATTTCTGAGCCTTTAAGTATTATCAAGCCACTAAACCTTCAGAATACAGCCTAAGTGAGTGGACTCTCTTCGAAAATATAATAATTATAACTAACTAACTAACTAACTGGCACTATCGAACACATAGGTTCAAGGCCGCGCGGACATACACCCCTATCCTGGGCTCTCCATACACCCCTATCCTGAGCTAATGTTTTCCTATCATTCCCTGAATAATTTACTTCCCTCAAATCATAATTAATGTTATTCTCCCACCTCATTCTTGGTCTACTAACTGGGCGTTTTCCCTCTGGTTTTCCTACAAGAAGCTTCCATGCACGTCTTTCATTACTCATTCGTGCCACATGTCTTGCCCTTCGCAGTCTACGAGGCTTAACTGTTCTTATTATATTTGGCTTCTTATAAATACCATGTAGTTCACTGTTATTTAGTCTTCTCCATTCACCTGTCTGTTCATCTATCTTTGGTCCAAACGTTTTCCTAAGAATTTTATTCTCAAATATTCGTAATCTTGTTTCCTTCCTCAAAGCGAGAGTGCATGTTTCGTATCCATATAAAATAACTGGTAGAATAATAGTTTTATATATTTTCAGTTTAACGTTTTTTGAAAGGAGTCGGGACGTCTAGAGTCACTGTATGCATAATATCAGGCATTTCCAGAATTGAGCCTATGTTTAATTTTTTTCTGCATCTCATTCCTATTTGAGAATATTATTCCTAGGTATTTGAATTCAGCCACTTCCTCAAAATTTTCGTCAATTGTCATTAGCTGTCCATTTCCATTATATAATGCTTTTCTACGTGTGACCATATATTTATTTTTATTGTTATTTACTTCCAGTCCCAATTTCTTAGTGTTACACAATAGTGTGTGCGTGTTGGCCTTTAGTATCTCCTCGCTATCGTCCATTATATAGTTTATCTCATGAATTTGAGACATTAAAATAATACTTTTGAAAATTATCCACTCAAAATTTGAAAATTTTTCTTCGTAGAATAGTATTTTTCAGATCACACAGAAAACTTATGCGAAAAATTACAAATATCTTCTTTTTCTTCTTCTTATTGCAAGGTTTAAATCTGTTTGGTTCGTTCCGGCTCCAAGTATCATAGCTGGTGTGTCCATCTCTTTCGTGGGCGTCCCCGATCTCTTTTTCCTCCTCTCGATTGATAATTCAGACTTTTCCTAGTACAAATATAAAATATTTAATTAGACATAATTCCCGCCAACTCTTGTCTTAAATACGAAATTTTTAGTGAAGTATGTGATATTGTTTCTCAAATTATATAAAAGTTTGCATTTGAAGTTGATAAATACTCCGTCCAATGTTTGTCGGACATATTGTACCAGTTCCTTAAAAACGTAAAAAAAAAGCCGTTTTCACAACACCATCTATGCACCCTCCCATTGCGTCGTCGGATAAATAATGTATACTGTAAGGCAGGGTAATCGAGTTCTGGAGGTAGAGAAGCAAGGGCTCTTATCCGTAGCGATCATGTCTGAACTCACCCCCCTCCCTAGATGCTTAATAGTAACACTAGGGTCACAATTCGACCCCTTGTAGCCACTTCATTGGTCACTTTCATCTCTCTTACAGTTCTTGAATTTGGAATTTTCGCTGATTTCATACCTCTGTACAGTGGAACACTTTCTATCCTTGTTGTATTCAATTAAAGCTACACTGTGCAACCATTGTATTTCCCAAATGGGAAAATCCGTAACTAAGTTTGTAATTCCAAACTCGAGGCCAAATATTACACAATTCTATGGAATATTAATTGTATTTCAAGATGGCGAGGACGATACGAGAAATTAAACAGAGAGAGAGAGGGATGTGAGAAAACAGAGGGAGATTGGAGTGCAGAGAAGTGATGAAACATATAAACAATATACAATTAATAATAATAATAATAATGATAGTAATATTAATAATAATAATAACTATTAGTATTAAAATAATAGTAATAATAACATTTTAATTAGTACATATACACTGATATATTCGTAATTCAAGGTGAACAAACAATGCTTAGAGCAATTTGTTACGACCACCAAATTAAAAACATAGATGTTAAATTTTGGGCAGACAAGGTTAGGAGAGAACTCCAAAAGATTGGGATGGGGTTGTAATATCTGGGTGGTCGATTCCTTCTATAATTATAAGGATTATTTTTAAAGTATAAATAATAATCAAAATAAGTAAGAGTTGTGTCAGGAGGTGAAGATCGTCTTGAAGTTCTAGTAGATATCTGTAAATTTATAGATTAGGAATCAACCCCAGGAATTCTTCGGAAATGTGGTTAGTAGATAGGATTAAACCTAACTATAAGAAGACACAGCGGAGCAGTAGTGAGAAACAAACAGACTTTAATACAAAAAACGTGAGACAGGGTATCGGTAACACCGATAAAAAAAACTGTCTAACTTACAATCATAAGTTTCATACATATATACCAGTTGAGTAATGACGTAGTTACAATGTATACGTGAGAATCAATTTGGTTGTATTGTACATGTAACCAGATTCTCCCTTTCTGAAAAGCATATTGAATGCGCTTAACCTATGACCTTTTAAAAGCTAAGTCATCATTAGGTAAGACTACCTATTGTGTAACAATCCCTTATACTGCATGACTTTTCCAAATAACTACAAAGGTAATACCTATTTAAATATTCATGACAGAATTCTTTAAAATCATTCTTCAGCATATTTTAACAAAAAGATCAATTAGGTCAATAATTGTGTTAATTTAGGACAGTCATACATTATAATGAATGTTCATATTATAAAATATATATATATTATGATATACTTCAATATATATTATGATATACTTCAATATATATTACACTCTTCCCCCTATAGAAAGTTTTGAATTACATAATTCGAAACTTTACTAACGAAATGTTTTTATTTTTATTTCTAGTTCTATGCGCAATACTATCTTTATCTTCTTCATCTTTTGGGGATACATTCTGTGGACAACTGGGGTCTCTAATTCTTTCTCCGATAAGCGGTGATGACTTGAGGGACACGACAGGTGAACTCTCATCATTACCTGTAGTTTTAGTGTATACTACACGATCATGCCCAGAGTAATTATGTATGTTAACACACAGCCTCTCGGTCGTCTCCTTCCAGCATTTTCTTGGAGTCCATTTATCCCATAACCAAAATATTAAAGTTCTGTAGCTCTTACAACAGCAAATGCAACAACAACAAGTCAAGGTTACGAATATGATCGTACCCATTACAGAACTCCATGTGGTTATATGTATATACCACTTCGAATAATCATTTTCTTCTTGCTGTTTTATTAACTTACCTAAATCATCGGCCTTCATACTGGCCATTCTCAAATCATCTACCGATGACATTAGGTTAGACATAGGCATGTCCAATTGTAATTTCTCGTAGTCGTTAGTTTTATCCATATCAAAGCAACAGTCGAAGTCAAGAGGTGCTGTCGGTATAAAATCTATGGTTAAGTTACTTACCAAATTACTCATGGCATGTAAGGTTACGTGGGCATTAAAAGCCTTGCAATTCTGTCCTAGCGATAATTTACCTTCCTTTTCAATATTGAGTTGTGTTGATTTGTCGCCACATAACACAGTCATACGATCTGGTTTTGGGGTGACAAATAACCATTCATTAGATAAATATAAGGGAATCCAGTAGGATTTGTTCAATGTGAAAATTCTAGTCTCGCAACTTTTTGGAACTTTAGTGGTGGATGGATGAAGAAGTGAAGCTTCACAATCAGCTTCAGGGGTGTACAAATAAATCGGTATATTTTCTTTACATACATAATGCAAAAGATTAGGACGAAAACATCCTGTTAGTTCATTAGTTGTCATTTTTCCGTAATGTTGTCTCAACGGGTCACTGAAAATATATTCTTTGTTTGCGCTTAGAAAAATGTAAATATTACCTTCCTTCTTGACAGGAAAAGGAAGTGTTTTATACAAGTGATACGGAGTAGGAGAGAGAAGGGGTATTTGTAATACATATACTAGATATTGTTTATAAGAATAGGTGTGAGGTGTAATTAAATTTTGAAGTTCTGAAAAAGAAAAATTAGGGTAGTCCAGACCAGTTGGTAGCGTTTGGGCTTTCATAACATTCTTAATTCTTTCCACCGTAATTAATTGAGGTTGAAGAGTTCCTTGCTCTGCGTGTACAAATGCGTCTATAAGAAGCTCAAAAGAATGCTGGCATTCTTCCACACCTCTAAGAGAAATCCTTATTTGTTCATTGGCTAAACTAATACCTTCTATTTCCTTCTGCAGTGCGTTAATCCTATTAGTGGTATAATTATTTAATTTTATTAAACCATTTTTTAAAATATTTTCATTCCGGTTCACCCTTGCTATAGTTAAGTTAACTGAATTAATGGTTGATTTAATCACTGTAATTTCATCCTTTAGAATATGCAAAAATTCTGCCTGTTCCTTCTCTAACTGTGAAATGTGCTTATTATATTCCTCTGCATCAGATTGAGTCAGAGTACCGAATAATATCTTAGCAATATCTCCCATAAAATTTAAAACGCCTCTCTTGCTTCTAGTATTCTGTTCATTAGGTGTTTTTAAATATTCTGTGACTAATTCTTTTAAATTTTCAACATACCTGACTTTTGGTTTTACAAAGTGATTTAAACTCCCACAATCTGTCAAATGATACCACTTTTCTCCCTTTATCTTATCACAATAATCAGTTATCAACCGTAAATGATTTTTTGTCTGTTTCCAAAGATCTCTAGTTGGTTCCAAGTTTATATAACTTACCACTTTCCATTGTATAGGGTAAAATTGTATAATTCCTATCTCGTCAAAGTACACACCGGTCTTCGAATCCAGAGCTTTTACTTCTTGAGCGTCTGTAAGCTTCCCCAACCAAAATGGTATTAACATTTTTAGCATTACCCATGTGTTATGAAGTTTCATTTTCTTTTCCCTGCAAAGGAAAATATGGCTTTAATCTATTTGAATGTACCGTCTCATATTTGCGTTTACCTAACTTTTGTATTATCACGTTGTGACCTTCAGTAGTCTTAACCTCATATGGACCTTTCCATATTGGATCTAATTTATTCCTATTTTCTACTCTGAGAAGTACTAGATCATCCTTCTTGAATTCAACATAATTGCTTTTCACACGCGATCGTTGTAGTTCCTTAAACTTAATAAGCCTTTCTCTAGCTATCTCATGACAACTTTGCAATTTATTCCGTACATTTAGAATTAAATCGTCGTAATTATATAAAGGTTGTGATTTAGTTTGTAAAATTCCTGGGATATTACATTTTCTTCCATACAATAATTCATAAGGAGAGTATTTAGTAATACTATGGGGGGTAGTGTTGTACGTAAAACTGGCGAAAGGTAACCATTTGTCCCAATCGGCTCCTCTAGGATTGCAAAAACAACGTAAGTAGTTTACTAAGGTCTTATGAGTTCTTTCTAGAGCTCCATTACTTTCAGGGTGATAAGCAGTAGTGCTTAGTTTCTGAATCTTAAATAGTTTACATATTCTTTTAAATAAATCTGACATAAAATTTGTTCCTTGATCAGTTAATATGATATCAGGAATCCCATAAATTAAAATAACATTGTTTACGAAAGCTTCTGTCACTTCTTCAGCTGTTTGTGTCTTTAAGGGTATGACTATTAAATATTTACTTAAGTTATCTTGACAAGTTAATATATATTTATGACCTCTCTCGGTTAGCGGAAGTGGTCCCACTACATCTAAATAAATTTTTATCCAAGGTTCCTTTTGTGTGTCCGTGACCTCTAAAGGTTGTTTTACTTTCTGCTTCTCGTCTTTATTAAATTGACAAATCTTACAAGTTTTAATGTAATTGGTTACGTCTTTCTCTACTCCCGGCCAAGTTATGTATAATTTAATTCGATCGGTAGTTTTATTGATTCCAAGATGTCCTCCAATTGGACAGCTGTGAAATTCCTTGATTATTTCCTTCTTACGATCCTCAGTTAAGTGCGTATTATCCAAGGTGCAACATTCTACAGGGTGTCTACTCAAACTATCTGCGTTTACGTGTCTTTTACCTGCCCTATAATGAATTTCGAATTCAAATTCTGAAAGTTGAAGTTTCCAACGTATTAATCTCGAACTAGGGTCTTTCACTTTAAATAGCCAGACCAATCCTTTGTGATCTGTCACTACTTGAAATTTACGTCCTAGTAAATAAGGTCTAAAATGTCTGCATGCCCATACTATTGCTAATAGTTCCTTTTCTACAGTGCTGTAATGCGATTCGGCTTGATTTAAAGTCCTGCTAGCGTAAGCAATGGGTTTATCATCTCCTAACGTTCCTTGACTAAGAATTGCGCCTAAAGCGTATCCACTCGCGTCTGTCGTTACTATAAAGGTTTGTGTGAAATCTGGATACTGTAACAACGGAGCTGTCGTTAATTTATCTTTCAATTTATTGAAGCTATTCTGTTCCGTATCTTCCCACTTCCATTTTTTATCTTTCTTTAACAATTCAGTCAGAGGTTTTGCAATCGCACTAAATTCTTCTATAAATTTTCTGTAATATCCTGCCAAACCTAAGAATGATTTTATGTCTTTAGGTGTCTTTGGAGTTGGAAATTCGGTAACTGCCTGTATCTTATTCGGATCGGGTTTGACACCTTGAGCGGTAACCACGTGTCCTAGATATTTTAATTCTTCTCTCAAAAATTCACATTTATCAGGTTCGATTTTTAAATTGTGTTTCCGTAACTGATTAAACACTTCCCGTAATTTTTTATTATGTTCTTCTAAGGTTTCGCCCATTACTAATATATCGTCCATGTACACAAAGCATCTATTGCCTATTGAGTCTTGGAGTACCGAGTTCATCATCCTTTGGAATGTAGCTGGTCCCGACCTAACTCCAAAAGGCATTTTCTTGTACTCGAAATGTCCGTTAGGGGTGCTAAAAGCGGTTTTACATTGGTCTTCCTCAGCGATCGGCACCTGAAGGTATCCACTTGCGCAATCTACTGCTGAAAAATATCTAGCCTTTCCTATTTTGTCTAATATATCTTGTATATTAGGAAGAGGATAGCTGTCTCCTACGGTTACTTCGTTTAACTTTCTAAAATCTATACAAATTCGCCACTTTTTCTTTCCAGAAGCATCTTCCTTTTTAGGTATTACTATTAGTGGAAAATTCCATTCGCTCTTACTATGTGCGATAATACCGTCTTCTAACATTTGTGTAACTTGTTTGTCAATCTCCTCTTGATGAGCCTCTGCTAACCTATAATTCTTCAAAGTTATAGCTCTTCCTTTAGGAATTGAAGGTGTGGGTATGGAATGTGTAGCAGCTGTTGTGCTTGTTAGTCTATCTCCCGGAAGCTTAAATATGTCCGCGTATTCTGTGCAAATGTTTCGTATACTATGGGCTCCTTCTTTCACGTGTTCAAGTCTCAGATTTTTATTTAATAAATCTAATCTTTGAGGTACGAAATTTTCAACTGATACTTCCTGTTCCTTACTTATTTGAGTGGGCGGTTTAACTAGTTCTGGTATTTTCTTTATTATCTGTGCGTCAGCTGTTAAATTAATTACTAGGCATGTGAATGTCTTATCACATTTTGTTATCCCGTTAGCGCAAATTAGCCCTGGCTGTAAAATTTGCCGTTCTATGAATCTGTTCCCTCTTTCGTTCGTAGGAAATTCCATTAAATTTTCACTATACGGAGGAATAATCATCTTTTTATTTAACATATAACCTTGTTCCATGAGCCAGTCTTGGCCTAAAATTATATCTAAATCTCTGGGTAATTTATCTACTATATGACAATTAACAACTGTATGATTTTCACAATTATTCAATACTAATTGAGTTATCCCATTTACTTTTATAGAGTTCCCACTAATACCTTGTATTTTCATATTACAGTTATCCTTTATAACGTTTCTCTTTAGTGATGTTTCTTTAACTAATGATATTTGTGCACCAGTATCTATCAATACTAAACCTAGGCCATTTTTTAATTGTTCACTTAGGATATACATCTCCCAGGGTCTCGGTTCATAACCAGAGGCGTCCCACTGATTAATAGCATTAAGAGTCCCTACTTCGATCTCACAACACGCTGTCTCCATTGAGGTAGGTTTGGTGTCCTTGGATTTTTCCTTAAATCCACTATCCCAAGTTCTATCCCTTGTGGACGACTCGTAGCGTTTCCCTCTATTATTCCACTGTTTCGAGCCTACAATCTCCTGGCGTTTCTCTCTATTATTCCACTGTTTCGAGCCTACAATCTCCTGGCGTTTCTCTCTATTATTCCACTGTTTCGAGCCTACAATCTCCTGGCGTTTCTCTCTATTATTCCACTGTTTCGAGCCTACAGTCTCTTGGCGTTTCTCTCTATTATTCCACTGTTTCGAGCCTACAGTCTCTTGGCGTTCCCCAACCACGCTAGGCCCACAGTCACAGAACCCATTTATCGGCGTTCTAGTCAACTTATGCAGTTCGCCTTGCGACACTGCCCAACAAACACTGTCATCTGGGGATTCGTTTGCGTCACTAACTATTTTAGCGGCTTTATCTATCCTATCCTTAAACTTCTGATCAACTAGTTCAGGTAATTCCCCTTCCATATTTACCCTAGTATGATCCCTCAGGCACTCCATGAGTCCTGGCGCGCAGTCAGACGGGAGGATTACCTGCGACTGCTCAGGTAACCCGAATTCTCGTTTCCCTGGCGGCCTCCCAGAGCTGCTCTGTCCCGTCCTCCATGCCTACGGGGTTGCGGTCTCTTACCACATTCTCTACTAATGTGCCCTATCTCATTACAATTATAACACCTTATTTCTTTTGTGGCCAGGTTAACCTCTCTCTTTATCTCTGATCCGTACGGTCTTCTAAATTCCCTTTTTACTGCCCCTGTGATTGGATGTCCTTGTCCATTTTGATTACCCCTAAATCTCGTGGACTTTACCTCGCTTTCTTCCTGTAATGCGGTTTCGATTAGTTGCGCTAATGATTCTTCTTCACCCTTAGCCTTTACTATATACTTAATCTTATCGTCCTTTAACCCTGCTACGAAAGTACCTTTTAAAAATTCTCCTATCAGCTGTAGGCCTCCTTCTACATATCTCGAATTATCGCGTCTTTCTAACCTCTCCAATCTATTTCTGACTTCTCTTCTTAAATCCATGGCTATTCCATCTAATCTTGAACCCCACTGTGCAACTGTTTCATTTGTACTTTGTTTTGAATTAAAGAGTATTCCTGCATAATATTCTAGCGTTCTCCTTACAGAAAAGTTCTCCTCCAATATTGCTTTAACTTGAATCCAAGTTTCTCTCTCTGTCCTAGCTAAAAGTCTATCTTTAGCGTCTCCTGAAATTTTGGATTCTATAAATCTTAACAATAAGGGTTGTTTGGTTGGATGGACTACCTGAACCGCAGCTTCTACTCCTTCTATAAATTCTCTTAAATGTTTGGGGTTTCCATCGAATGTTCGGGGTATCAACTTAACTGCTTGAACTACAGGGATATAGCTTTCCTCGCTAATATCAATATCGCCCTCGCTAGCCATAATGGAATTGGACTCACCTAAAGAAAGATGTAGGGTGGTCTGAGATGCACAGTTCAGAGTCGTAGTGATGGCCTTTCAGCTCCCCTCAGGGTGCGACTCCTCTCGCGGTGCAGGCTGCCAACGGCTGAACACCAAGGACGTCCCTCGAGCGCGTCGGTGGCTGCTGGTGTTGGCCTCAGGACCACTGTCTGCTTTCCTCTGGTGCGTTTACGGGTACCACGGCGCCTGTGGATTACTCTGGAGCGTTGATCCCTCGAGATAGGCTCTGAATTATCTGGGACTAATTGAAGAGTCTCTCCAGCTCGTTCGCACCTTCGGATGTCTCACTGCTCGCTGGTTTTCCAATCCCGATGCGCTGCCACCATGTAATATCTGGGTGGTCGATTCCTTCTATAATTATAAGGATTATTTTTAAAGTATAAATAATAATCAAAATAAGTAAGAGTTGTGTCAGGAGGTGAAGATCGTCTTGAAGTTCTAGTAGATATCTGTAAATTTATAGATTAGGAATCAACCCCAGGAATTCTTCGGAAATGTGGTTAGTAGATAGGATTAAACCTAACTATAAGAAGACACAGCGGAGCAGTAGTGAGAAACAAACAGACTTTAATACAAAAAAACGTGAGACAGGGTATCGGTAACACCGATGAAAAAAAACTGTCTAACTTACAATCATAAGTTTCATACATATATACCAGTTGAGTAATGACGTAGTTACAATGTATACGTGAGAATCAATTTGGTTGTATTGTACATGTAACCAGATTCTCCCTTTCTGAAAAGCATATTGAATGCGCTTAACCTATGACCTTTTAAAAGCTAAGTCATCATTAGGTAAGACTACCTATTGTGTAACAATCCCTTATACTGCATGACTTTTCCAAATAACTACAAAGGTAATACCTATTTAAATATTCATGACAGAATTCTTTAAAATCATTCTTCAGCATATTTTAACAAAAAGATCAATTAGGTCAATAATTGTGTTAATTTAGGACAGTCATACATTATAATGAATGTTCATATTATAAAATATATATATATTATGATATACTTCAATATATATTATGATATACTTCAATATATATTACAGGGTGGATATGGGAAAAGGGGACTGAAAATCGCAAGAACGTGTGGAGAAAAATAAGGAGGAGGTACTTAGATATAAACCAACAAGATACTTTCGCCGAATGTACAGGAAAACGCTCACTGTGTTTACAAAGAGACCTAAAACACGTCTGGGGAAAAGAATCGTACATACTCAACCTAGGATTTAAGGAGAGATCAGGGCTTGCTTGGTTTAGGCTAGGGGCATGGAAATTTCTAAAAATTAGCGACGATCACGATATGCGAATATGTCCAATGTGCGGGAACTTTGAAGATGAGATACATATATTAGGAAAATGTAATGATTTAGAATATTGGAGACGTCAGTTATTACCGGAAAGATTTCTAAATTCAAATCGGGAAAGATTGTCATGCTACGAGTTATTGGTAAACCCAGAAAATTGGATAAACCTCGGTAAATTTCTGGACAAACGCGGAAAATAAGGACAACACTCATTCATGAATAAATATATGTTATCAAAATGCAATACCATTAATTATTAACAATTATATATAAATTAATTAGTGTATAATGCTATTGTGTTATTATTTAATTGTAATATTAATGTGTTTTCTTTATGTAATTGTAATGTTATTGCTGTTTTTGTTGTTTATTTTTCTTTACACTAGTACCAATTATTACTTTATTGTAACGGACTATCAACAGCACGTATGGCTTACTGCCCGTGCGACCCATATTTGTAAATAATATTGTAAATATCTTACTTTTTGTCTAATAAAGTCCTACTACTACTACTACTTTAGGAACGAAAATATTTTTACGAGTAATTCCATAGTAATTCACCCCAAGGGCAGATATTTCACTGCAATCATAGCATTTTCATGTTATGCTTTACAGCTTTACTAGGGAATTATAGGCGTTCCTTTCCACACTGGTGAAGAATGATGATGGTGATGATGATGATGGCCGCATGAATTTCGGGGACCGTTGGGCCCTAAGCTTCCTGACATTTGTCTTACAGGTGAGGAAAAACTCCGAAAAAACCTCACCCGGGAGTCGAACCCGGACCCGCTACGTGACATGGCAGCACGCTACCTCGAGACCACAGCGGTGGACTTTACGAGTAATAATGATAAATAATTTGACTTTATATAAATGAGTTACATAAACTTATAGGAAACCAGATATAATACGAGTAGAATAGCTAAATCTCGAAGACTGCGATGGGTAGGACATGTGGCACGAATGGGGAATGACGAGCATGAAAAATATCCAGTAAGTATGCCAAGAATGTGATGGGAGAATAACGTTAATTATATCATTTGAGGGGAGGTAAATTATAAATCATAAGTTAATGTTATTCTCCCACCTCATTCTTGGTCTACCAATTGGGCGTTTTCTCTCTGGTTTTCCTACAAGAAGCTTCCATGCACGTCTTTCATTACTCATTCGTGCCACATGTGTTGCCCTTCGCAGTCTACGAGACTTAACTGTTCTTATTATATTTGGCTTCTTATAAATACCATGTAGTTCACTGTTATTTAGTCTTCTCCATTCACCTGTCTGTTCATCTCTCTTTGGTCCAAACATTTTCCTAAGAACTTTATTCTCAATACTCGTAATCTCCTTTCCTCCCTTAATCTAAACATAATTATTAATATATCGAAAAAGTGGATTTTTATTGTCCATGTCACATAATACAAGTGTGGATTCATTTGAAGATTCATGAATTTGTTTTCATGACCAAAGAAATTCATATCTCACTATATATAAATATTTTTTCAAAGTTAACATTTATTTACAGTTAAACATTTATGGACTTAGAAGTTCATAATTTATAGCAAGTATAACGATTATTGTACAAAAAATAAAATTAAGGTAATTTGTTACAAATGCGAACGGATAACATTGAACGGTATGACACACAATTATCCTGTATTAATTGAATACCCACGCAACAGATATCGTATTAGGAAAAATTTGTGTTAACAATATACATACATGAATAATACACAGATTATTGGAGATTTCCACTATAATCTGTACGTTATGATTAAATAATCGGCTGTTGTATTATCAATATGTTGTACTTATTTAACCACAGCTTATAGCTAATGCACCTAAAACGGAAATTGCATGTAGATTAATAAAAGTTTCAACAGATATAATTACCATCAGAAAATATGATAAAGAGATATAAATTGCACAATGTATGAGGTGCGAGTAATGGACTTTCAGATAACTTACACTATCTCAATTTCAGGTCACGCAGACATAAACTATCCATACATCCGAATCCTGAGGTAATGTTTTCAAATCATCCCTTTTATATCTCATTCCTTCTAATCACGGTTTCTAATATTATTCTCCCTCCTCACTCTTGGTCTACCTATTGGGTGTCGCTTCTCAGTTAAAAAAAATACCTCGAATTCTTTATTTCTGCTGCGAAATGATGTTCCTTTCACGGAGTCATGCAGATATTTCCATTGTTTTAATCACGATGCCAAAGTTCTGCTTTATTTTTAGGAAGTTCTAGATCCCCGATAAGGTCATTGGGCTCCCTTTGTGTCACCTTGTGATAAGAGGGTGACATGTTTGGAAAAATAAGTCTGAATCTCTTGGAGTTGATGGTTATTGTCTTCTTTAATTGGTAATGGAAATTCTAAATTATGATACATTTAAAGTAGTTTATAACATATTTAATGTTTACGTTAATATCATGTATACATTGTAACAGAAATCTTGTTACTGTGATAAAGGATTCATATTAGTAATTAGTGATAGAAAATATAGTTGACTTTCTATGCGCGAGCTATGAGTTCATCTTTGCTTTTTTCAGGGTCGGGCTGAACCTTATGATTTAACTGGTGATAGATAAGGAGTTATATAAGGTAATTAGTGATAAAACTAATTTTAGGTGATGTGTGATAGAAGGATTTTATTAATTTTCTTTTCCCTCAATAGTAAAATATATACTTTGCTCTTATAACTTAGCTAAGAAACGGCCAAAACCACGACTAAATTTAATAATGTTAAATTTTGGGCAGACGAGGTTAGGAGAGAACTCCACAAGATGGGGATGGGCTGGATATGGGAAAAAGGGACTGAAAATCGCAATGTGGAGAAAAATAAGGAGGAGGTACTTAGATATAAACCAACAAGATACTTTCGCCGAATGTGCAGGAAAACGCTCACTGTGTTTACAAAGAGACCTAAAACAAGTTTGGGGAAAAGAATCGTATATACTCCACCTAGGATTTAAAGAGAGATCAGGGGTTGCTTGGTTTAGGCTAGGGGCATGGAAATTGCAAAAAAATTAGCGACGAGCACGATATGCGAATATGTCCAATGTGCGGCAAATTTGAAGATGAGATACATATATTAGGAACTAAGTTTAATGATTTAGAATATTGGAGACGTCAGTTATTACCGGAAAGATTTCTAAATTCAAATCGGGAAAGATTGGCATGCTACGAGTTATTGGTAAATCCAGAAAATTGGATAAACTTGGGTAAATTTCTGGACAAAACGCGGAAAATAAGAACAACACTCATTCATGAATAAATATATGTTATCAAAATGCAATAACATTAATTCTTAATAATTATATATAAATTAATTAATGTATAATGCTATTGTGTTATTATTTAATTCTGATATTACTGTGTTTTCTTAAGTAATTACAATGTTACGGTTTTTTTTAGTGTATAGTGCTATTGTGTTATTATTTAATTGTAATATTACTGTGTTTTCTTTATGTAATTGTAATGTTATTGTTTTTTTTTAGTGTATAATTCTATTGTGTTATTATTTAATTGTAATATTATTGCGTTTTCTTTATGTAATTGTAATGTTATTGTTTTTTTTTGTTTTGTTGTTTATTTTTCTTCACACTAGTAGCAATTATTTATTTATTGTAACGGACTGTCAACAGCACGTACGGCTTACTGTCCGTGGGACCCATATTTGTAAATAATATTGTAAATATCTTACTTTTGTCTAATAAAGTCCTACTACTACTAATAATGCTTATCACGGATCTTTCCTTTGTACATTCTCCTAATGGGAACACTCGCTCCACTCACTTTGACTATCGGGGAGCACTTGCTCCACTCTTGCTTGAATATTGACTATCGGTTCTTCAGATAGAGCACTCGCCCTACTTACTTACATTTTTAACTTCATAACATTTTATATTAAATATTTAAGAAAGTCGTGGATTTGTCTTATTTTTCCGTCGCCATTACAATTTTTATACAAAAATTTCATTGGATAAAATAAATATTTTGTCACACCTCTATAGGCTACATGTGCAAGTCGATATAGGCCTAAATTTAGGGCGTGGCCTTTTACATGACTATCTTCCCTTCCAAGTTACTGGAGGTCAATAATCTTTCTAGCTGCCCGCTATGTTTTTGAAGGCTACATTTTTTTTTCATATGATATTTCTTAAAAGTAATAAACCAATTCTTTGCATCCCTCCCAACCGTATCGATGTTCCCCTTCTGAGTTTTAACCTTGAGGATTTGCGTAAAGTCTAAGACCGTAATATAACTGTCTTTAATACCTATCGACTTCCAAAATACGTAACATATGACCAGTCAATAACTTAACATTATTCATATTCCTTCAGACACCCTCAAATAACTTAAAAGCCGCTGTCGGCAATGACTTGTTTACTAGAAATATTACTATATTTTTACACTCAAAAGAGTCCTCCAATTACACCGGTACAACATACGTACATATTGTTCTGCCCAAGAGCAGGTATTTCCCATAGTCATAAGGTTATAACGTCTCCCTTTACAATAAATATATTTAAGGGAAATCAATGTAGAAATAGTAATATATATTCACGATTATACCCTAAAGAACAAGAATAAATACCGGAATAGAATTTAAGTTGGAATATATCTAATTTGCAATTATTGATAATTGTAAACTTGAGGTTGATGCGGGTCGTGCAAGAAATTAGTATTAATGGAGCGATTTTTTAATAGTTATAAGAATAAATCAATTATTTCATCTAAATCCCTGCAAACTCAGCATTTTCCACTCTTTTCGTAACTCAGCCTTCCTTTTTATCATTGTTGCAGATTTACTAGGGATATAAAATATAGCTACGTGTGGTAGCTTCCTGTTTCTTTCCACAACCAACTCTCTCTTTTGCATCTTAAATCTAAAGAGATCTTAAGAAGATTCCGGGTGGGGGGACTTGGAGGTGAGGCAAGTGAATTTGGCTAAGTTAGACACTTCGGACTTCACCGAAATTCACCCCCCTCAAAAGTTAACTATCACTTTCATCAGGTTTTTTTTTTACCAGATCAGAGATCCGGATATATCATATTAAATGTTTATATTAATGTGCTATCCTACATATCCTGGCAATATATATATATACTAGAAGTCCCGGCCACGCGTTGCTGTGGCTAAGGTATACGTTAAAAATTTAAATTAAGTTGCTGTCTTTCAGCCAGATTACTTAAAACTAATACTTACACACGAAATTAATAATATTGAAAATAAAATAAACACTGAACACACTTAAATTATGAAATAATGAATATTTGTAATTCAATTGAAATTCGCGGTTGCAACAAAAAGCACAGCCATCTGGATCTCTCTTTGTTAAATAATAAACCAATTACCTTACCAAATTACCTTACACACCGCCATCTGTTAGAATCATATGGAACTCACAGATAATTACAACAAAACCGCCATCTGTTAGAATCGTATGGAACTCACGGATAATTATAACTCTTTGTTAAATAATAAACAAGTTATTTGCAATATAAAAATAATTGCGACTTGAAATTTAGTTATAAACTACCCTAAGTCTCAAGTTGGATCAAACTGCACACAGTGTGCAAAATTTTATTAAAATCGGTTCAGTAGTTTAGGATTCTATCACGGACAAACAACGTGACACGAAATATATATATATATATATATATATATATATATTGTAAACTTTGGAAAAACGTAAAAATTAATTAACAAAAAGAACAGGTATAGGATATTCCATTGTAATCTCAATGATATTTATTATCATTTAATTTCTCGATTCTAAACACCTGTGCAAATCCCCTTTATATCTGCTGTACTAGGAAAGAACTATAAACTATCCAGTAGGAAATAAGCATAAAATAAGAAATGTCATAACATAGCTTAGAGTATACATGTCTTCAGTCTTCATCGGATTTTGACGTAGAGGGAATCAGTGATAGAACTATTTGTGGTCCAGTGCACGTAGCTGTTATTTATGAAGTCGAGTCCCTAGTACTGGTTGACCGTCTGATCATATTTAGACATAAGTAAAACGACTCACAGGAGAGCGATAAAACTTCAGCTCCATAAAGGATTTGAAGACCATCTAAATTCTCATTCTAAAGGAAACTGAGATTTCATACCGCCTTCACACGTATAGTTTATGGTCTAGGCTAGTCAACAGCTCGTGAATTAAAATGCGGAACTATTTTTCTCTACTAAAATCAGAACCCCTACAATTATGTCTGTTAGCACTCATACAACATTGATGATAATTTATTCTTGGAGAAAAACACTATAGAGGATAATATATTAGCGATGACTTAATTCATTACAGTTCATTACTTTCTTTGTATTTTTTCTCAAATGAAATAGATTCGAGCTGTTTTTCCTTTGTGTATAAATTCCTTTTTTAGTTTTAATTTTAATTGTATTTAAATCTTCTTCTTCTTCCTTCCAAGTATTAGGCCAAGGCCTGTTACGATCCTATAGAAAATTTTCCCTCCAGCGTTTCATAGGACGGCCCAGTGATCTTCGTCCTCTTGGTATAAATAATTATAAACAGCTTTGGGGATCCGATTTGAACTCATTCTTTCAAGATGGTGTTTCCAATTTAGTTGGTACTGTTTAATATATTCCAAAATTGGTGTAGTCTTCAATTCTTTTAAGATATCGGTGTTCCTTTTCCGATCCCATCTGGTGTAACCCGCCGTTCTGCGCATGAATCTCATTTCACAAGCCGTTATTCTGCTTTCATGTTGTTTTTTTAGTGTCCATGCTTCACTACCATAGGTCAACACTGGTCTAGCCAAAGTGTTATATAAACGTAATCTGGTGTTTTTTTGTACAAGGGATGGTTTCATAACTTGATTAATAATTCCTAAACTTTTATTATAACTAGTAACTTTTTCAGGGATATCTTTTATTATTAGATCTTATTTTTATAATTGTTAAGTTTGACCAGATAATTGTTCAGTATCTAATGTTAATGCGATATTTTTGTATTAGAATGTAACATATGTTTGTCCTGGTGACTGGGAGAAAAGACTGCATGACCTTAACTCCACCAGGCTAAATAAATAAATAAATATAAGCCATTCCCTGCAACTCAACTAGGACACACATACAAAACATGAATTATAAAAACACATAAAGTACGAGATTTATTATAAAACAGAAAAAATAATAAAACATGCACCTCAGCCCTTCTTCTTACATACTCATCATCATCCATGCAAGTATTAGGCCGTGTGGCCTGTTACGGTCTCAAAGAGGAATTTTCCATCCAGCGCTTTTTTGGACGTCCCAGCAATCTTTTGCCTTGAGGGCAGTAGTGATGTATGGCTTTTGGAATTCTATGAGACGGCATTCGTTGAAGATGGGCTTTCCAGTTGTTCTGGTAGTTTTGTATACGGTGAAGAATGGGTTCTACTTCCTCATTTATTTTATGGTCCCACTTTGTGTAGCCTGCTATATGGCGCATAAATCGCATCTCATTTGCTGTTATTCTGCTTTCATCTCTTCTTAGTATTGTCCATGCTTCACTACCATATCTTAATACTGGTCTTGCGAGAACCTTATAAAGCCGTAATCTTGTGTTCTTCTGTACTAAAGATGGTTTCATTATACTGTTAATTATCCCCGTTGTTTTTTGTAAAATTTGTGATTTTCTTGATATATCAGCTTCATCTTGAAATGTTAAATTATAACCCAAATAATTAAATTCGTTTACTCGTTCTAAAATTTCATCATCCAAAACAATTTGCTAGGTAAAGGGTATTTCCCACAAAAGGCCATCACTTTAGTTTTATTTGTATTGATTTCCATATTGTACCTTCTTGCAATTATATTAAAATTGTGTATAGAATACTGTAAATCTGTTTCTGTTGGAGCTATTAATACCAAATCATCTGCAAAAAACAGAGTCTATTTTATGGTTTCTATTAATTTGGATAGAACCGTGTCTCATCTGACGCCAATCTTGGAGTAATTCTTACCATGTATATGATAAAGAGCAAGGGCGAGAGGCCACATCCTTGCCTTACGCCCCTATTAATTTCGCTCCATTCTGTTTGTGTGTTATTGATTCGAACTCAGATAAAATTTGTTTTATAGATATTGTATAAATTTAAAATTTGCTATTGTGGTAGATTGTTGTTAGCTAAAATTTCCAACAGCTTATTCCTATTGATTTTGTCAAAGCTTTTTTGAAGTCCACAAAAGCTAAATGTGTTTCTACATTGAACTCCCTGTGTTTTTTCTATTAACAATTTCATGGAGAACTTCTTACATACTAATTAAATAAATTAGAGAATTTATAAGTAATGCCACGAATTATTTCCAATTTATCTAGAGAATTTGGAAATCAAGAGTCGCAATTGTTAGGACTATTTAACGAATAAAATTAAGCTGTTTACTCACAAATCATTATTTAACTATAGGTATTTTAAAATATTTATATATTTAATGTAAATGGCGATGTTTGAAAACAAATGTGAAACGTTATGTTTCACTTGTTCATCACTGCAACCAGATCATATTATTTATTGCCAAAGGATCGCAAAATTGTAAGAATGCACCCTAGTGGAGAAATTTATAACCAACATTATGGGTATTAATTAATTTCAGAAGTCCTATGATATAAATATGTGAATTATATTTTTCTGCAACGTTAATTCCTGGGAAATAATTCGCTTAAGAAAGTGCAAAGAGTGATTTCTATTTTTTTGTGGTATAATCAATTGCTACAAATGTTTTTATATTATCTCCCGCAAGCACTATGTGTTAACATTTGTGCACTATATATTCAATCTGGTAGCCACATGTTACTACTGTAGAATAATGCTATGACCTATTCAAATGTTGAAAAGGAGGAGCTTGGTTTTAAAGTGATAAAATTAAAGTGATGAAATCGAGGTGAAAAACTAATATGATTGGTTGTAAACAAAAAATCATTGAAATGTGATTGGTCATTGACTTCCATTTGGGGCAAGAGTTAAAAAGTCTGAAGAAAATTTTACATCCACATGTGTTAATGATGGACGATCATCTAACCAGTGTAGGGATAACATGAAGTCACCATGTTTTCCTAACCTAGAGCCGCTACTTAGAGTAGCTACCCAAATTCTTCACTGTGCACAGTAAGTATCTTTCCCATACCGGCCGAAATTTAATGAGAAAATTTCTTCTCCCATGGGTACTCGAACAATTGCGATTTTTGTAGTTCAGCACCATGCCTTAAATAGTTTGACTATAGCACGAAACAACTGTAAATTAATAGCGTAAAAAAAGGCGGTGGCGCCAGAAAATAGTATCCTCCCACTGGTTGAATATTAGAAGATTTCGGACTTTAAAGCCGTGGACCATAAACTGTGTTTTGCCCAGACGTGGACATCTCCTAGAAGAACTCGCCACTGAAGATGCCCTCCGAAGCCGAGAGACACGTCTGGGAAAAACACCAGTTATGGACCATGGCCTTATATCCTCAAATCTTCTAATATCGTGAACTTCCGGCCGTGAAAGTCTACATTCTACTATTCTTATTGTTTTGATTTACTCGTCAAAACGTCAGATGGTGTAATCCTTTTGTAAAAATAAGTAATTCGGATTAAATAAAAGTATAAATAAACTTGAAGATATTAAAGTTAGAAGTTACTGTAGAGAAAATTTATTGTGGTTTGAAGAAGATAAGGAATTGAGAAATAAGTTTTCATGTGTGAGGACTATTATTAACCAGAAGCGATTCGAAAGGCTTCATTCCGTGGATGACCTTTAGCGGAGAAGAACCATCACGAAGCTCTAAAATAACTTCCTGTACTCTCACTTGCCACTAAACCCACTGCTGTCATAAATTATTCACTCTCGCATTCACACAAGTCAATTTTAGATTATCCATTCCTTGTGTGACCAATCTAAATGTTCGCAATATGTTACATTTACAATATACTCCCTTTTATCCATATATCGTTTCAAACATATGCATGAAAGTTGTGGATTTTTCTTTATATAGTCAGCTTCTTTTACTGACTTTTCTTTCAAATTTTCGATAAAAAATGAGATGATTGATTAGCTGATGATAGTTCAGTGATTCATGTAGTCTAAGATAGGCTGCAAGATTATTACGTTCATCGAGTGTATGAACAAAATCTATTTTACACGCTTTATATTAGCTTGACCTGTATCTATGTAACGGAATCTTTCAACGCGATTTTCACCCACTCAAAATCATTGGATCGTCTTGAAACTTTGTATACTTGTAAAGGACCAATAACAATACAATAATTTCATAAATGTGTTCTAAAATCTTGGTAGAAGAATCGTCAGAATATAAAAAAATAAAAACCGGTATAATAGGTTTCGGACTTACCAACTTTTTTAGTCAATCGTTATAAGAGCTCAGTTGGTAGAGAGGTAGACTGTAGTGGTATATAATTTCAGTGAGAGTCCATGTTTCGCATACATATAATGTAACTGGTAGAATAAAAATTGTTTATATTTTCAGTTTCACGTTTGCTAGAATGGAACAAATATAAAATTATGTGAGCATCGCATATTATTAAAATTACACCTCATCCCATATTTAATTTTCTTTTAAGACCGATTTCGGACAACCATCCTCCATATTCAGTATGTTTAGTTTAATAGAAACTTGTTTACATATATGGTATTTTCCAAATGCTCGTAATTAGGCCTATATTTATACCGCATTTTTACCGGTAGGAATTTGCTCTGGTTCGAGTCCTAGGTAAGAAATTTCAGATGGAATTTCAATCAGCATGGGACCGGTATCCATCCAGCATCGTGAGGAATTTGGGTAGCTACAATGAGTAGCGGCCTACCTGTAATGGTTGAAGGGGCTACATGCTGACCACATGCCCCTGGCTAAATGGCGATCTACCTGTGTGATAACACATGTGGATATGAGGTCATCATCCGGCTGATAGGCCAGGAGCCTTCTAGCCTGTAGAGCTATGGAGAAAAAGTCCAAAATACTGAGATCCTTTTTTTAAAGTGTTAGCTTTTTTTCGTGACACCATGTACAATAAGCGTTGTAATTTTGATGATTCACAGGAGTAGATGTGTCAGTGGTATGGCCATGCCAAAAGTATGCCAGAGCAAAGATTGCCTAAAACTGTTATGGAATGGATCCCAATAGAAAGGAGGAAGAGAGGAAGACCGAAGAAAACTTCGATGGAAGGGGTACAAGAGTTATGAATATCAGAGGATTGGAGGAAGATCAATGGATGGACAGAGAGGAATGGC
Source organism: Diploptera punctata (assembly GCA_030220185.1). Classification (NCBI taxonomy): domain Eukaryota; kingdom Metazoa; phylum Arthropoda; class Insecta; order Blattodea; family Blaberidae; genus Diploptera; species Diploptera punctata. The sequence continues at coordinate 4,136,383 of JASPKZ010008365.1, read as the reverse complement.
GTTTGGTTTCCGGAAGACGGCGGCAGCTGCCATGATACCGGATGATGATGATATATATATACAGGTTGTAACAGGATCTCACCGACAAAATGATAGGGATGACAGGTCATGCAGAGAGGATCATTTTTGTGAAGGAACATAGAGTCGCAAACACGTTGTTTATGAGTTATGCGTAGATGAATGTGTTTGCCCGTAAGGGTCGGAATTGAATACAAACAATTGTACACGTATAATTTTATTAAAAAATACATGTTTTTACAATAAGTGTTCAAACAGTCGACCCTATGCCTCATTGCATGTTTCATATCGTCGCAGCAACGATCAGCCAGCACGGCCGATCATAACAGGATTCATTTGGCGTCGTCAAAACACTTATAGTTTGAACCCTTATTGTAAAAACATGTATTTTTCAATAAAATGATATGTGTACAATTTATTCAATGTCTTTGTATACAATTCCGACCCTCACTTTGCGACTATATGTTCCTTCACAAACAATAATCCTCTCTGCATGGCCTATCATCCCTATCATTTTGTTGATGAGGTCTGTTACACCCTGTATATATGTATGTATATATATATATATATATATATATGTGTGTGTGTGTTATAATTAAATCTTTAACATTGAGCAATGCAAGCTTAATATGGTATGATAAGAAAAATAAATGCCTGGACGGGATTCGAACCCACATCTCTGAGTCTGTACCTCTGCGTGATATCCATTACACTACCAGGCGAATCCAATTCAAACACTTATTTTTTCTTATATATGTATTATACTCTCCATTATTACTAGATGTCGCGAGAACACTGTCTTCACTGCCATCTAGATCCGGGTTCGAATCCCGTCCAGGCATTTATTTTTCTTATCATACCATATATATATATATACACACACATATATGTGTGTTTGTGTGTGTGTGTCTGTGGTTGTGTGTGTATGTGTATGTATATGTATGTGTGTGTGTGTGTGTTTGTGTGTGTGTTGTGTGTGTGTGTGTGTGTGTGTGTGTGTGTGGTGTGTGTGTGTGTGTGTGTGTGTGTGTATGTGTGTCTACTATAAACTACTTATTAGAAGCCTGGTATTACTATTTTTTTACAACCACTTTGGCCAAAATTATTTTTCTTTCAATATTTCTTGTTTACGCTGAGTTGTAGCCAATACACTGTAATGTTATATTCCTGCAGTGAATCAATAGCAATGGTTTCCTTGGCGCTCTGGCTTTTGTCAAGTGTTAATAAACTGAACTTGGTGCACTATAATGCTAAGGCCGGGGCTCTATTACCACACTGAAAGGTCTGCCATTATGATGGTCATTGTGCTCTAAATCTTTGAGCTCGTAAATCTTTTCATAGACCGAGACGAGAGAAAGAGACAGCGATATTACGTAGAGATGGAGTGTTGATTGCTGTTACATTCTTGTGTGCACTGGAAGACATTAAAACTTATTGAGATTACAGTATATATGAACTGATTTGCAAATCGCTAACATTTATGCTTTCTTGTAGTTGACAACTGACTTTTAACATATTTTCGATACAGTTGCAGGTCTGAATTTTTAATTAGGCTCTTGATGAATAAATAGGATGAATTAATAGGATATATTAATTATACATGAAAGTCATAAAACATTACAACAGACTAACAATATTTATTATTACTATTATTGATTATTATGAAATGATATAACATTTTTTTTTATTAAATGTGATCAAAAATGTGTATTGTGTTAAGATTGATGGAGATATATAATTTAACATATAAGTCATAAAACACTATAATAGATTATCAAATTTATCATAATTATTATTATTATTGATTATTATAAAATGGTACATTTTTTTTATTTACTGTGATCAAAAAAGTGTATTGTGTTGTGATTGACGGATATATATAATTGAACACGAAAGTCATAAAACACTATAATAGATTATCAATATTATCATAATTATTATCATTATCATTATTAACATTATTATTATTATTATCATTATCATTATCATTATCATTATTATTATTATTATTATTATTATTATTATTGATTGTTATAAAATTATATAACATTTTTTTTACTCACTGTGATCAAAAAGGTGTATGGTGTTGTTAGTGATGGAGGATATATAATTTAACATGAAAGTCATAAAACACAGTCATAAAACACTATAATAGATTATCAAATTTTATCATTATTAGGATTATTATGATCATTATTATGATCATGATGGTTATCATGTTTATTATTGTTGTCATTTTCATTAGTGGTTATCATTATAATTATGATTATTAGTATTATTAGTAGGATTATTATTATTATTATGCTGATTATTATTATTATTTAACGATCTAACTTTTTTAAATTCACTGTTATTTAAAATTATATTGTGTTGTAATTTTTGGATTTTAATAAACATGGTTAAATAGAATGATATTAACTGCACTACGCAGACTAAAAAAATTAATATTGTCGTTATTAATATAAAATATATGGCGGCAATATTACGTCACACAAATTACAAAATGAACGTCATAAGATGAGGGAGATATTGAATAATGCATGTTTTACTGGTTTGACAACAATAACAAGCAGAACAGATATGTGCATAATTACAAGTATTACTTCAGGTTTTCAAACAATAAACCGTTTATTTTCAAATCACTTCCACCTCACGAATATACAATTAAAATAATTAATTTCTTTACTTAAGTATCTTGCACTGTCACGGCCGTATGAGTACATGTGTAATGCATAATTCTAGGACACTAGTGTGTTTTGAAACCCTGTCGTTTCCTTTAGAATTCAAATAGAAATCTTGGCTACAGCTATGTATATTTATAACATCGTGTCTCTCTTACTTTATTCATGAATTTTGGTGCCAAGAGATATAAAACTTACAGATTCTTAAAATGAATTACATAGCCCACATTATGCATGGATGAAGATGCCTTTACCCAGAACAAAACACGATACAGGCTAACTTTTCTATACGCTCACCGCGCTGAATATCTTTTGTAAAATAATTCATGAATGTCCTGATATTTTTCATTTCCCTATAGACGTGTCACGTTTAAAAAAGTGATAATATGCAATGAACGACTCACACTTCAATAGTTCAACAAAAGAGGAAATCAATAGGATTTTTAAGGGCTAATCAACTGAACCAAAGATATGAGTTCACTTTTACATTTGTGTTATTTTTATAACAATGAATTTAATGTAATAGAACAGAATCGCTAGGATGCGTGCACGATATCATTTTTATTTAAAATTAACCCATCGGAACGTAGAAACTACACACCTAGAAAACATTTTTTTCTCCCTTTTCAGATTTTCAACTTAATTTCTACCGCTTAACCATTTATTACATGATTATATGCTGAGAATTTAGCATTAATTTTATTTATCTAGTCTGGTGGAGTTAATGCCATATGGTCTTGTCTTCCACTCACCAGGACAAACATATGTTACATTTAAATATAAAATTACAATGATATTATATACTAACGATTAACTGGCCAAACTGAATATTGTAAGAATAAGATCTGATAATACGGTAAAGTTAAAAACAATTAAAATAAAAACTAATAAAGGAATATATACACAAAGAAAGGGCAGCTCGAATCTACTATGCACGAAAAAAAGCAATAAACTGTATTGAATTAATATATGGACGTTGAAACAGAAAGATATACAGAGAATTAGATCTGCTGAAATGAGATACCTTCGGAGGACTGCAGGATACACACTACTAGATCACAAAAAAAAATGAAGATATCTTAGAAGAATTACACATGGAACCTTTAGAAAATAAAATTTCTGATTACAAGTCAATATGGATGCAACATGTTCATCGAATGGAATATCACAGGTTACCCAAACAAATGTTAAGATATCAACCTTCAGGAAGAAGACGACCAGGACGTCCACTCAAAATACTTCTGGATGGTGTTTCTCTTTGAGGCCGAAACAGGTCAACAAATGGCCTAAATTCGTGGATGTACTATGATGATGAATTATAATCTATCGCTTATATATTGGCCTATGTAAGACATTAGGTAGACATAGTGATATGTCTGGATACTAAAATATAAATACATAAATATCAACTCGTGTCCAACTCAGGATCGGGTCGAGGGATGAGATGAGATGTGCCCTTATATATAGAGGTCTGTGAATGACAAGGCCGACCACGACTGACGCACCATCACAGGGGTTGTTGAACAAAATGAAAAGGATGAGATGAGTATGGAGAAATAGTTGAATGAATTTGTGGCAGGGGAAAACGGGAGAAAACCTCGACAAAAACCTGCCCAAGCTCCGTTTCGTTCACCACGAAACCACATGGAGACTCGACCTCGGGACCCCAGCGGTGAGAGACGAGCGTCTAATCGCTTGCGCCGTGGGGCCACCTACATGTGGATACTATTTTTATTAAATAAAGAAAAAATATTAATTGTTAAAAATACTATTAGTGAGATGGTTCTGTCACATGGTTGATAAAACATTTTTCAGTTTGTTTCTGAAAAATGGTAAAGTTTGGCATACAAGTTTAGAAGTAAGAAAGGTCATCATCACCATCATCCTCATCATCATCAAAAACATTACGGAATAGACTAAGGCCTGTTGGCCAACCTACTCGATGCTTATATTTTGGTTTTCCTAGAAGGAGTTTCCAAGTTCCTCTTAAATCCTCATTCGTTCCACATGTTCTGCCATTTGCTGTCCATAACATTTAATTGTTCTTATTATGTCTAATTTCCTACAAAGATCACGTAGCACTGTTATGTAGTTTTCTCCATTGATCTGTCTATTTATTATGAGCAAAATAAATGTACTGATATTTCTGATTATTGTCCTGAGTGTAATAATGGGAACATTTTATCAAAAGTAATGCCACTAGTGATTTCCAAATTATCGATAAATTCACGACTCACGAAGTGAGGAGTAAATTTATATAGAGAATTTGGAAATCAACAGTGACATTTGTTAGGACTATTTAACGAATAAAATTAAGCTGTTTACTCACAAATCATTATTTAAATATAGTTATTTTAAAAACAATTACATATTTAATGTAAACGGCGATGTTTGAAAACAAATGAGAAATTTTGTTCATCACTGCAATCAGATCATATTATGTATTGCCAAATAGAATCGCAATATTGTAAGAATGCACCCTCCATCCATCCATCCATAGTAATTCTGCCCGAAGGCAGGTCCTTCACTTCAATCATAGCATTTTCATGCTATGCTTGCAGCTTTACTAGGGAATTGTAGGTGTGGTAGCTGCCCTTCCTTTCCACACTGGTGAAGGATGATGATGATGATGGTAATAATAATAATAATAATAATAATAATAATAATAATAATAATAGTAATAATAATAGCTTTATTTTACCTGGCAGAGTTAAGTCCTTAAGGCCTTGTCTACCACTCAACCAGGTTTAAAAAAATACAAAAGAAAAGTCTTAAATCTAAATTACAATATATATATATATATATATATATATATATATATATATATAATAAACGATTACAAGTTATGAATACAATACAATTAATATTTATAATGCATTTTGATTTACTCTAAATTTAACGAATTAAATATATAATATGTACAATATATATATAAAAAACGAGGAAAAGATTAATGACATAGTATAAAATTAAATAAATAGAGAAAAATTAATTATTAGACAACAGGTAACTGTATAAGCGTGACTTAAAGGTGGCAAGTGTGCGGCAACCCCTGATATCTTGAGGAAGGAGATTCCAGGAGCGGGCATAGGCTACCGTGAAGGAAGTAGAATAGGAGGAAGTGCTATGAAGAGGAATTGTTAGCAGACTGCTATCTTTTGTTACCTAGTGTCAATATTGTGGTAGGAGGATAACTTCTCAAATCTGGACGCCAGGTAAGTAGGAATGTAGGAATTCAGAAGCTTGAAAAGTAGTGAAAGAGAGTGCAATTTACGTCTGTCAGTAAGACGGAGCCAACAGAGGTTATTAAAGTGTTCGGAAATATGGTCATAACGGCGGATATTGAAAATGAATCGAACGCAAGCATTACGAACACGCTGCAGTCTCTGCGACAAGGCATAGTTTATAGATTATTATATATAATGTCACAATAATCGAAGTGTGGTAACACAAGATTCTGCACACGGATTTGTTTTAACCAAACTGGGAGAAAATTCTTTAAACGTCTAAGATAATGTAAGATGGAGAAAGTCTTTTTACATATGTGTTTCACTTGTGTTTGCCAGGTTAAATTTGCGTCTAGATGTAGTCCAAGATCTATTACTGAAGAAGAATAAGGGATAATTATATTATTTATAGTAATGTTTGGAAGTGTAGATATGTCAAAGGTTGTAAGCAGTCTTTGTTGTCCCATTAGAATTACTTGTGACTTGTTAGGATTTAGATTTAGACCGATACTTGAAGACCAGTTAAAGATGGATATGAGATCGTCATTCATTTTCATCAAGCTGTTATAGAGAGAATGAGGAGGTGAATGTAGGTAAATTTGGAGATCATCAGCATAGAGGTGATAACGGCAGTGCTTTAGTACAGTTGGCAAGTCATTTATGTAGATTGAGAAAAGAAGAGGTCCGAGAACACTGCCCTGGGGGACTCCAGCCGGCACGTTGCGCCAAGACGAAGATCTAGAGTTTAATGAAACGTATTGTTGACGACCGTGCAGGTATGAGTCGAACCAGGATACAGCGCTGTCAGACAAATGTAGGTGCTTGAGCTTTATCATAAGTAAGTCGTGGTCTACTGTGTCAAAAGCTTTGCTGAAGTCAAGTAAGGTTAAAGGAGTCAATTGACGTCTGTCCACGGCTTCACGAATATCTTCAGTAATTTTTAGCAAAGCTGTGGTTGTGCTATGACCATATCTAAAGCCGGATTGATAAGGATCAAGGAGGTGATTTTCTTGGAGATATTCAGTCATTTGCTTATGTACAATATGTTCCAGGGCTTTAGATAATGTCGGAAGGATGCTAATCGGTCGGAAGTCATTACAGTTAGTAGGTGTACTTATTTTTGGTATAGGCCGAACTCTAGACTGTTTCCATACAATAGGGAAGATAGAAGTTATAAGGGAAGCATTAAAAATATGAGTCACTGTGGGTAGTATAATGTCAATGATTTTATTTAGCATTAAAATGCTGATGTTATCTGTTCCTTGCGCATTGGATTTAATCCGCTTGAGTGCTTTTTTAACGTCTATAGGCGAAATGTCGTAAAAGTAAAATTTATCTCTTCCTATATGTGGGGATGGGGATAAGTCTTTAAGAATGTCTATTTTAGTCTTGTTGTCTGGAGGTGTCATGGGTATTGAGGTAAAATGTTCATTTAAGTCATCTACAGAAATGTCTATAGAGTCAGTTGAGGGATTCAACTGTCTAAGTCCCATTGCACGGAGATTTCGCCAAGTGTCCCGTGCACTTATTTCAGGTCCGATTATACTGTGGGCGTGTCGTAGTTTGGCATTACGTATAGTTTGTGTAGTTGTGTTTCTAAGTTGTTTGTACAGTTGCCAGTTCTCGTCATTTTTATGTCGTCTGTATGTTCGGTATGCTTTGTCTCGTTTTGACATAAGTTCACGTATTGAGTCATTCATCCAGGGAGCAGGGGGGCGGGAAAATCGTCGGGTTTTTACTGGTGCATGTCTGTCATATAGTTGTAGTATCAGTGTATTAAATGTGTCTACTTTTTCATCAACTGATCTAAGATTCCATATTGAGTACCAAGGTAGTTCTAAAGCGTCTGATTTTAGTTTAGTATCGTCTATGTTTTGTAAATTTCTGTACGTAATCAATTTAGAGCGTCTTTTAGGACATTGGAGTGAGTATTCTACGAATACAATGTCATGAGCAGATGTGCCGGGAGCAGGAATTTGGCCATATGACAGTACTTTCTGTGGATGTGTAGTCGCAATTCAGTCCAGTAGAGTGTCGGTAGTAGCAGTATGATGTGTGGCAGAGAGAGGAACAATGGTCATATTAAAGCTTTGGAACATATTTTTTAAGTTGTATGGCTGGTGAGTCAGTCTGAAGAAGATTTGTATTAAAATCGCCTGCGACAATAACGTGTTCATAATGAGGCAATGAATCGTTCAGAGCGTTTTCTAGATCCGAAAGGTGCCCAATTTTTGGAAGTTTGTATACAATGCATAAGAGACTTTTTTTACACTGGCTTGAATTTCTACGAATAAGAACTCGGGGCGAGCGGAATATACAGAAGGGGACTTGTGGACAATTCTTGTATTAAGCTTATTTGATATAAAGGCACAAACTCCTCCACCTCTTTTATCTATTCTGTCATTTCTGAGCAGTGTATATCCGTCTAGGTGAACAAGGGACGAAGGTATGGATGGGGTTAGCCAGGTTTCCGAAATTAAAATGGCTCTCAGTCCAAGAGATGAAAATATGGTTTCAATGATGATGATGGCCATATGATTTCGGGGACCGTTTGGGCTTTAAATTTTTTTGACGTTTGTCTTACAGGTGAGGAAAAACTCCGATAAAAACCTCACCCAGAAAAACTGCCCCGACCGGGGATCGAACCCGGGCCTGCTGCGTGACAAGGCAGAATGCACCCTAGTGGAGAAAAAAATGAATCGCATCAAACTGTATATTAATTAATTTCGGATATCCTATGATGTAAATATGTCAATTATACTTTTTTCTGGAACGTTATTACCAGGGAAAAAATACATTTAAGGAAGTGCAAAGAGTGGTTTCTTTTCTTTTTGTGGTATAATCAATTGCTATAAATGTTTTTATATTATCTCCCGCAACCACGAAAAGGTTACATTCGTGCACTATACATATACATTTTGGTAGCCACGTATGTTTACTGCAAGATAATGTTATGACCTATTCAGAATGTTAAAAAGGAGGAGCTTGATTTTACAGTGATAAAATAAACCGATAAAATCGAGGAGAAATACGACTGTGATTGGTTGTAAATAAAAAAATCATTGAAGTGATTGGTCTTTGACTCCTATTTGAGGCATGAGTTAAATAGTCTATTGAAATTATAAGCTTACGCATAGAACGTTAAATAACGAGCTATTTTCATTAACTTTCATCCTACAACTGAGAAACATCTAAACACTCCACGACATCGTACGGGTGGTAACAAGATTTATAGAAGAATTGGAGATAAAATATTGTCCACTTCCGACAACCCTCTCAAGTGACGTCGCGTAGATATAACACTTTTTTTTTTGCTTTATTTCTTTTTCCACAAATTTACCATTCCAGCACTATGTGATGCTCCCCTCCAGCGTGCGTGTTCATAAAAACAGATAAAACGACTATACACCTCCCAACACCATCCCCTCCCCTCCAAAAAATGGCACGAGCATAACCGCATACCAGAAAATCACTGTCCATATTTTTGGAATTGAAAAAAACCGCATGTTGTGTCTATATTGTGGTTTCAGACCGCACTCATACTGGAGTCCATTGTAGTTATGGAATGGCCTCTTTTGGTTGCCGCAGGGGTTCTCTGTATTGCGGGTTAACCTATGTCAACTGCGAACTGCATTATACTCATGGTTTTATATTAGCGCTTGGCAAAAAGAACTTTATAATGCAGTTTTTACCGCATTTTCGGCCGTGATATTAACTGGGGAAGCAATGGAAGTAAGAAGTGTGATACATCGCTTCTTTTTTATAGCAATCTATATTGTGGTTTTCTTTTAAAGTTTTATTGTGAGATTTTTAAAATGTTCGCGTGATATATGGAGTTCTGAGATAGAGTTTAATTATTTTTATCACAGCCATGTCGCTTATAAAATATTCACTAGCAAATGTGGACAAATCAGAGATAATCCAAGCTTCAGCGGTCCTGACCACGGAGTTTATATTTTCACGAAACAAAATCTCTCGGTGAAATAGTTAATTTATCTTCATTACAAAATCAATATTTTCAACTTCCGTTAAAGACTAGAGCGTTACAAATAAGTTATGAGTATAAAGTATATTATAAATTGTACAAATTTCAATAACCAAACTCATGGGTTAATGGTCAGGGTTTCTAAGTACGGTTCATGAGACCCCGGCTTCGATTACCGGTCAGACCATAGGAATATTTCCTTAAAGGGAATTATTCCGTTAGTTGCCCACGGTCGTAATTTTGGTTACGTTTATGTTAAGGACTCTGCAGGCGCTTCATTATCATTAATCATGATATCATACCATCGAGGTAACATAACTCCGCCTACTAGGTGCCCCAACATAAGAAATGGATTGCAATTCCACAAATGCCAGGAGAGAAAACCAGAAATGTCATGAAAGACAACATGGTGGTACTGGAGAGATTGATAGATAGGTAGGTAGATAAGTAGATAGATAGATAGATAGAGATAGATAGATAGTTAGACAGACATATATATATATATATATATATATATAGATAGATAGATCGATATGTAGATATAGAGATAGTTAGGTAGATAGATAGATAAATAGGTACATAGATAGATAGACAGACAGACAGACAGACAGACAGACAGACAGACAGACAGACAGACAGACAGACAGACAGACAGACAGACAGACAGACAGACAGACAGACAGACAGACAGACAGACAGACAGACAGACAGACAGACAGACAGACAGACAGACAGACAGACAGACAGACAGATAGATAGATAGATAGATAGATAGATAGATAGATAGATAGATAGATAGATAGATAGATAGATAGATAGATAGATAGATAGATAGATAGATAGATAGATAGATAGATAGATAGATAGATAGATAGATAGATAGATAGATAGATAGATAGATAGATAGATAGATAGATAGATAGATAGATAGATAGATAGATAGATAGATAGATAGATAGATAGATAGATAGATAGATAGATAGATAGATAGATAGAAATACAAATTTCAATGATGTTTGGATTAACATTAAACGAACTACTCGGGACAACGTAACAAACAACAAAAATTTGAAAGAGGAAGTAACAACGCAAACAATGAAGGCATAAATTATAACAGGATTTTTAAAGAGGTAATATGGAAACGTGTCCCGCTTCGCAGCCGAGTAGTTTAAGCATCATGCCTTGGTGCGGAACTACGGGATTTGTGCTGTTTCAGGTCCCAATGCGAGGATAAAATTTATCATGTAATTTCTGGTAGAATGTTAACGGTGTGCAGCCAGTACCGTGAGGAATTTGGGTAGCTACAATAAGTAGGTCCTAGTGGATCATATTTGAGAAAACCACTTATAATGTTATCTATATGTCGCCCCTACTCGGTTGGATGATTGTTCACCTCTGTGATTAACATATGTGCATGTGAAACAATAACCCGGCTGGAAGGCTTAGGGCCTTTCTAGGCCTGTTGCGCCATATAGTAATATGAAAATGCAAGTAGGTTTACACAAGTATATGAAGTGAAGCCAGAAAATATAAATCACGTGTAAGACATAATTTAACGCAATATGGTAACTAAATCATCAAATGTTGTTAGCTGTAGGGAGGGTACATTTACAAATATTCCTTTGGTGTAGTTAGTAAGTTTATAAAATTGATTATGGATCCGTAGAATTTCATTGCATTTATATAATTTTATATTTATGGAGAGTAGGATTTGAATTGGAATATATCTAAGTTTCAATTTGATTTGAATCAAAGATAGTCACCATCAATCTACAAATTCACAACCGCGATTATATGAAAACAATGTGTTTGGAAAATGTTTGTATCAAAGAGAGACGAAAAGACAAGCTGGTTAATCGAGGAAATTACATAATGGTAAGATATATCGCCTTTATAGGAAACCAGATATAATAACAATTACGTCTCTTATACGAGAATTAGTTTGTTGCCTTAATACGTTAAATTCGGTCTTACACATTATTTGTATTTTGAGGGATGTTTAGGACATGTGGCACAAATGAGGACTTAAAGAGGGACACGGAAACATCTTGTAGGAAAGCCAGAGGAAATGTTCCCAGAAGGTAGGAAAGGAGTAAGTCAGGTGAGTTGTAAGGTACAAGTGATGAATGGAAAATATTAGCTCAGATAGTGATGCGGGGACAGCTTATGTCCGAACGGTCACGAACATCCGGGTCTGATAATGTCAGTGACACAAATATGTAATAATTTGGTCACCTTAAGAAATCGCAATTAAGATACCAATTAATAATTATGCCATTAAACTCGTTGAAACAAAGAGAGACGAACAGGCCTATATAAAAATATAATATAAAAATATGAAATTATTTACCTTTTATGCAGACTCCTCAACTGTTAAAAGTATTAAAACATTGTAGATCTTTCGGGACCAGTCCCATTTCAGCAGAATGATTGGACGTTACTCTCCAGCAACAGATATCCAAATCTGGAGATTAATGTATAAACTTCAGCTGAGGATGGGATTGGTCCCGAAGGGCCTAAAATGTTTTAATCATTTTAACAGTTGAGGATATGCATAATTTCATAATTTTATTTTATAATTTTTATATAGGCTACTCTAACACCTCAATGGGATTTTACCAACAATTTCATTTGTATTGAAAGAGAGACGAACATATAGGCGAATGGAGGAAATTATATAACAGTATGCTACATGATCTTCATACAAACCAGATCTAACAACGACTTAGTTGTATAACATGTCACACGAATATGGAATGAAATATAATCATGAATACTTCTTATACGAAAAGAAAAAGGAAAGTTCTCTTAGATAGGCCAAGAATGAGATGCGATAATAATAATATTAACCATGAATTCAGAGAGATAGATTAAATACACAACGATTGGAATATATTAGCTCAGGATAATTTGGAGTAATTTGTTTCTGTGCAGCCATGAATCTCAGAATTAGTTTTACGAAAGTTGCTTTACCACAATAATTTATCGGTCTCATTGTGAAAATATTAGTCTGTATAGAATAAGAAAGAGATGAGCCTTGACAACTGTAGCAATGAAGTAATATTATACTCGAGGGTGACAAAGTTGGAAAGTAGGCCAGACAAGGGTCCTGACAGCCCTTTAACTAAAGGGATGGAGTGAGGCAAATTATCAACCAGATCACGAACGAATAAATGTCACCAGAAAGAGCGTGAGAAGAAACAGAGAAGGTTCTTTTTCTTAAAAATTCTAAGTTGGAGAGATAAGAATCAAAACAATACACTCAATTCTAGTCGACACCTTTGCGCCTTGAGCGCACACTTGCAAACCTCTTGTGTTACACCGCTGTTCCTAAACCATTAAGGTAAAAGCGCAGTCCATCACATATAACACTACGTGCGAATATTCATAATTTAATTTTGTAACACTGTCACTAGATATATAAGAAATCATCATTTTCTATTTTTCGCGATCTATTAAATATTTCCTATGAGGCATCATCATTAGCATTAGATAAATTCTCTAATGTAGACCTACGTTTTAAAAAGTGTTCTTTTTGGAATATGAAAGGAAAGAATTTGTGTAGAATATTTTAAAGCATTTTAATGTTTCATGTTTTTAATTTAATGCGGCATATAACATATATCTAAAGTTCTTCACTTCTTTAATCATTCTGGAAAGGCAGATGGCACGAAATCGCGAACTGAGAAATCTATTGCGCTATCCCAGTATTATGGAGACGAGTGGAATGAAGGTCTACTCACAAGTATTATGCAAGTTTTAAATCATCTTCCGGGTCTGAAATATTCAATTATATCTCCTTTTTCGGGGTTGTGCCCGCGACCTCTTCTGTCCCTTTTTATTGCTCAGACTCTGAGTCATGACCCAGTACCCAATTGGCCCTCCAGTAGTTCCCCGCAACCATATGTTTTCAACACCTACGGATTGCCAACCAATCTACTTTCTTTTTCCTAGTAACATGAGATGAGATGAAAGGGTGATTTAAATAAATGGATGAATGAAAAATTAAATGGCATGAAAGCGATGGAAAGGGGAATAGAGAGTACTGGTGTGATGAATTTCGGAAAACGGGAAAACCTCGAAAATTCCAGTATGGACCATCACCAACAGGCTACTCTTTTGCAACGGCCAGGATTCAAACCTGGTACCCCTGTCGCGGTAACCGCGCGCGCTAACTACGCGTCTACCGAGACGCTATTGCTATGAAAAATCTATAAACATTTAGGTAATGCAAATGGCATCGATTTAATTTCAAGATCTCTTCCTGCATTTAATGAAGCTTTAGGTGCTATGGAATTGGAAGCTAACAATATTGGTCTTCAAACTAATCAAGTTAGGATAGTAAATTATATGATTACTGGCGCAGACAAAATCACATTTTCATCAATACAGTAATTAGACATTTTATTCTGTAATAATATATTACGACGCGAGGTTTTTAATTTCCGATATTCTGTAAAACACTTCACAAACGTGCGTTGTACACTATTTTTTGCGCGATGGCGTTTTCAAAATAATAAATAATACTAAAATAACATCCTTCGTTGGAAATATTTGCGTTCATCATAAACAACTGACTAACGTTAACAGTGTGGGCAATGTTTATAAGTTGAACGTACAGCAGGTCGTGACACGATTCAGTCATAAAATGGATGCAAGTACGTATTTATTGTTTTATATTGTTTCATATAAAGTAGTTCAGTTCATTAAAATGCAGTGATTTGTTTCGTATAATGTATATTAATACTAACGTTTGGATATATTTTGTATATACATTGTACGTAGTATACATAAAGGGCAGTGGTTTTACTTCCCGCACGTGGTTTGTCATATGTAATATTACAGTATAATGGTTCCCGAAATGTAGGAAGATGATCTTTCAATGATGGTAGCTATTGCTGTAAGTATGATAAAACGCACTCTCTCGCAAAAAGCAATTTATGTATTTATGTTCACTTGTTAATGCTGCAAATGACTGTTCTGAAGAAATTAAGAAACGCATTTTCAAGATAACAATTGTTTTTATGGGTTAGAAAACAATTAAAGTCATACTTATTAATAATGCACTATTTTTAGCCCCATAAAACGACAGACAGTGAATATTAAATTATTATACGGTCACTTGACTCATGACGTCACTTGACTTTCCGTACTTACCGATCACATACAAAATAAATTGTTGTTGAGTGATCGCAGCAGAAGGTTTAATTTCGATACTTTGCACATGTACTTAGTCATAAATTGCAACAATATAAGGTTATCACTCAAGAATGATCTTCACAAGTAACTTATTCTTAGAATGTATCAGGAAATTGAAATCAATACACCTAGAAGCTTCGGACCTTGAGATCCCTGACCCAATTCATATTCAATTACTGGATCAGGATATTTCGAAAAATGAAGTGGTTTCTTCCATTAAATGTTTAAAGAATGGTAAAGCACCTGGAATTGATGGAATACCAGGGGAATTCTTGAAAAATATGATATCATCCAATAAATTATTAGACGTTTTGAAAACTGCGTTCAACAAACTTTTTAATGGAGGAGATTATCCGGAAGCCTGGGCGACAGGTGTCATCCAACCGCTATACAAAGGGAAAGGTGGGGCACAGATACCAGAAAGTTATAGGGGAATTTGTCTCTTGTCAGTGTTCGGAAAAATATATTGTAAAGTACTTTACGAACGAATCAGACAATGAGCTATAGAGAACAATAGGCTCTCAAAATATCAGGCAGGTTTTAGAGAAGGGTACTCCACGGTGTACAACCTATTTGTTCTGAGAACATTAATTGATGACAATCTGAAAATGAAGGGGGGTAAATTATTTTGTGCATTCATTGATTTTAAGATGGCATTTGATACTGTGGACCGAAGCGCACTTTGGGAAAAATTAAATCGGAAAGGATTGTCTCATAAAATGATACATGCTTTAATGTCAATTTATAAATATGTTAAATTTTGTATAAAAGTAGACCAAGGGCACATTACAGAGAGCAGTGAAGCCAATCGGGGAGTGAGACAAGGTTGCATTTTATCACCAATGCTATTTAATCTATTCGTTGATGATATTGTAGACGTAATGCTAGAAGGAGAAATTGAGGCTCCGGAGATAGGAAATGTTAGAATCCCAGTCCTGTTGTATGCAGATGATTTAATTATCTGTTCCAAGACAATCAAGGGATTGCAAAGAGGTCTTGACCTACTGGAAATATACTGTAGGAATTGGGGATTGACTGTAAATGTTAGTAAGACAAAAACAATGACCTTTAAAAATGGGACGGTTTATGGTAGAACAGAGGAATGGAAATACAGAGATCAAGTTCTTCAAAACGTGAAACATTTTGAATATCTTGGTACGACGTTGAAAATGAACGGAAAGTGGAAAAAACACATTGATATAGCATTATTTAAAGGGAGGGGACAACTTAACAGTGTACTCGGTATTCTGGGTCGAGTGCCTGATATTCCAGTCAGCACATTAGAAAAAATGTATGGAGCTATGGTCAGGCCAGTAATGCACTATAGTAGTGAGATTTGGGGTTTCCAAAGAACGGAAATACTAAATAAGGTATATACGCATTTTCTAAAGTATATTACAGGACTTAGTAAGGCCGTTTCTAACTGTGGAATTTTATATGAATTCGGGTCATTCCAGGACGACATTAACTGTAAAATTCGTGTACTCAAATACTGGTTGCGAGTAATCCAAGGTGAACAAACAATGCTTAGAGCAATTTGTTACGACCACCAAATTAAAAACATAGATGTTAAATTTTGGGCAGACGAGGTTAGGAGAGAACTCCAAAAGATTGGGATGGGCTGGATATGGGAAAAAGGGACTGAAAATCGCAAGAACGTGTGGAGAAAAATAAGGAGGAGGTACTTAGATGTAAACCAACAAGATACCTTCGCCGAATGTACAGGAAAACGCTCACTGTGTTTACAAAGAGACCTAAAACACGTCTGGGGAAAAGAATCGTATATACTCAACCTAGGATTTAAGGAGAGATCAGGGCTTGCTTGGTTTAGGCTAGGGGCATGGAAATTTCTAAAAATTAGCGACGATCACGATATGCGAATATGTCCAATGTGCGGGAACTTTGAAGATGAGATACATATATTAGGAAAATGTAATGATTTAGAATATTGGAGACGTCAGTTATTACCGGAAAGATTTCTAAATTCAAATCGGGAAAGATTGGCATGCTACGAGTTATTGGTAAATCCAGAAAATTGGATAAACCTCGGTAAATTTCTGGACAAAACGCGAAAAATAAGGACAACACTCATTCATGAATAAATATATGTTATCAAAATGCAATACCATTAATTATTAACAATTATATATAAATTAATTAGTGTATAATGCTGTTGTGTTATTATTTAATTGTAATATTAATGTGTTTTCTTTATGTAATTGTAATGTTAATGTTTTTTTAGTGTATAATGCTATTGTGTTATTACTTAATTGTAATATTATTGTGTTTTCTTTATGTAATTGTAATGTTAATGTTTTTAGTGTATAATGCTATTGTGTTATTATTTAATGGTAATATTTTTATTGTGTTTTCTTTATGTAATTGTAATGTTATTGCTGTTTTTGTTTATTTTTCTTTACACTAGTACCAATTATTACTTTATTGTAACGGACTGTCAACAGCACGTACGGCTTACTGCCCGTGCGACCCATATTTGTAAATAATATTGTAAATATCTTACTTTTTGTCTAATAAAGTCCTACTACTTAAAAAACTTATTCTTATATTAATTCCAGTGTACATGCCCAGTGTTTTGTTTAATTCAAATTTAGAATTGTCGGCCGCAACGGTGTAGTGATTACATTTTTTCCTATATTCCTGAGGCCGTTCAACCCCGGCCAGGGTCGATGGATTTTTACGAAGGAAAAATCTAAGGGACATATCCTCCGGGAGCGACTTCAAACTGTAGGTCTCGAGTCGGAAGATTTTCGGGCTCGTAAAAGTACCTCAGTCCTAAATTTGTGCATCTGAGCAAAATTTAAGTGACATTCAAAATCCAATTGATATCTATGTTGCCTACTAAATATTTAATTGAGGAGATGTGCTGATCACATGTCACTCACTTATATCTTTAAATATATTTATTTATTTATTTAGCCTGGTGGAGTTAAGGCCATGACCTTCTCTTCCACTCACCAGGGCAAACATATGTTACATTAAAAATACAAAAAAATTACAGTAGCAGTACGTACTAAACAATCGGCCGCGGTGGGCTAGTGGTTATGCTCCTTGCCTTTGGTCCCGAGGGTCGCGGGCTCAAACCCGGCCGGGGTCGATGGATTTTTTAGGATGGAAAATCTAAGGAGCAAGTCCTCCGGGAGGCACTTTAAGCCACGGGTCCCGAGTCTGAAGATTTTCTGGCTCGTAAAAGATCCTTAAGCCTGAATAAAAAGGCCTCTAGGCAAAATTTACAGACTTTTCCCGTCCTAGTACTACATTGGGTCCTAGATGTCACTATGAGGCGGAACACTGACCACGGGCAACTCCAATGACATCTATACGAAAACAAGTGTAACTAAATTAGTATGGTTCAATTTCTTCTCTGTAGGAGGAGAGCTCCTAAATCTCGTTGGGGTAAAAAGGGCTTACAGGAAGAAGACATACTAAACAATTAATTATCTGGACAAACTGAACAATAATTAAAATAATGTCTATCAACACAATACAATTAAATAAAATTAAAATTAAATTTATGAAATAATGTATATTCAATGGAATAACAGCTCCTATCTACTATATATAAAAATAAAAGAAGAAATATACACAACGAAAGTAATAAACTCTAATTAATTAATCTATCGTTTAATTATAAGCCATTAGGTAAATATATTGACAAATCGTCCACCGCTGTCGTCTCGAGGTAGCGTGCTGCTTTTGTCACGCAGCGGGCCCGCGTTCGATCCCCGGTCGGGGCAGTTTTTCTGGGTGAGGTTTTTATCGGAGTTTTTCCTCACTTGTAAGACAAACGTCAGAAAAAACTTTAAGGCCCAAACGGTCCCCGAAATCATATGGCCATCATCATCATCATCATCCTTCACCAGTGTGGAAAGCAAGGGAAGCCACCACACCTACAATTCCCTAGTAAAGCTGCAAGCATAGCAAGAAAATGCTATGATTGCAGTGAAGGACCTGCCTTCGGGCAGAATTACTATGGATGGATTGACAAATCTAAATACTTCTTATTAAATAATGAAAAATTAACAAGTTATAAATAGTTAAAAAAGTAATATTAATGAAGTATACTAATACCTGTAGATAAAAAATAACCGTAACTAAATAAGTTAGGTCAAGAAATTCCGGCTAGGGGAGCACCTATATAACCATGTGGGAATGTGTGTGGTATATAAATACAAACGTAGAATTAATTGTAGAATGCAATCTTTCTTGGCTAGTTGTCTGGGAGAAACACAGGTTATGGATCACAGCCCTGTAGTCCGGAATCTTTTAATACAATAAAATGTGAAATTAATTAAGTTTATGAACAAGATTAGAAAATGCTTTTACAATCACAAAAGAAACTGACAAACACAATACATTTATGTGCCATAGCTCTGGAGAAGTTAGAAACTTCACTTTGCTCCTTTAGCCATGTCATAAATCTATCAAGTTATACGATCTAAACTTGTGCTGTAATATTCTCAATATTTATATGCAAACAAAATTCAAGAAACGGCTAGTAGAAGCCATATAAACTAAATCGACTCCACTATAATTCCAATTTTTATTTCCTTTCTTTCTCATCTATACAATTTATCTACCTTTTTATTATTTACCTTTACATCACATAACTTACGTTTATTATTTTTTCTTACTCAATACTTTATATATAAATTTGCTTACATGTTATGGTGGCCACTAGATGTCAGGGGGAATGACTTCCCGCTAACTCTTGTGTGATAGAGAATTCTACATATATAAGAAAAATGTATGTTTGTGTCGGAATACTTGGGTAGCTCAGTTGGTTAGAGCGCTGAACGTACAGAGTTTAGAGACTCGGGTTCAAATCCCGACTCAAGCATTCATTTTTCTTCTCATATATATATATATATATATATATATATATATATATCCGTGGTGGACTAGTGGTTATGCTCCTTGCCTCTGGTCCCGAGGGTCGCGGGTTCAAACCCAGCCGTGGTCGATGGATTTTTAGGACGGAAAAATCCAAGGAGCAAGTCCTTCGGGAGGGACCTTAAGCCGTGGGTCCCGAGTCTGAAGATTTTCAGGCTCGTAAAAAACCTTAAGCCTGAATGAAAAGGTCTCTAAGCAAAATTTACCGAATTTTCCCGTCCTAGTACTACCTTGGTTTCCTAGATGTCAGTATGAGGCGGAACGCTTACCACGGACCACTCAAAATGACATCTATACGAAAACAAGTGTAACTAAATTAGTATGGTTCAAATTCTTCCCTGTAGGGGGAGAGCGCCTAAATCTCTGTAAAGGGAAAACATAGGCTTACAATACAATACAATATATATATATATATATATATATCTTCGGGTTTTTACAGCTGCTGCCGCCTTCACGTGCCAAACCTCCAAAGCCTATGCTCTTCGGCATCTTCAGTGTTTAGCCCTCTTCCTTGCATTACTGTCCTCATATTTTCCTTCCATGTGAACTTTGGTCTCCCTCTTTTCTTCTTTCTGGTTGCCCATGATATAGTAGTTTCGGCCATCGCTCAGCTTCCATTCTTAAAATATGCCCTAACCATATATATATATATATATGCTATAATTAAATGTTTAATACATATATAAGAAAAATAAATGTTTGAATTGGATTCGCCTGGTAGTGTAATGGATATCACGCTGAGGTATAGACTCAGAGATCCGGGTTCGAATCCCGTCCAGGCATTTATTTTTCTTATCATTCCATATACATATATATATATATATATATATATATTATTCACAGGAAACTTATTTGTAATATTCATTATATTCTAATCTTAAATCATTTTAAGTTATATAGGCTACATATACATAGTATCCTGCTTAAGAGCAGGTCTTTCACTGCTAACTCAGCATTCTCTACTGTTTTCTTAACTCAGCTTTCCTTTTTTGTATCCGCATACAAACCATTTATTTTAATATTGTCTATCATCTGGTGTCCTTCTAGGGCATCCGTCAGCAGGCAGTTTCTTCATAATCAGTGGCCAATCCAATTTTTTCCCCTCTTCTTTATGAGTTCCAGCATTATTCTTCCTTCACTCACTATGTCTAGCACATCTTAATTTTTTTATTTTGTTTGTCCATTTTATACGTTCCATTCTTCTCCATATCCACATCTCAAAGCTTCCAGTCGCTTTTCCGTATTCCATAGTAATGTCCAAGTATCTGGAACATTCAATACTACACTCCACACAAAGCACTTAACTACACTCTTCCGTAATTTTTTTGCCAAAGGCCCGCTTAAAATTTGAGTGGCATGAAAGTTCCGAAGTCTGAAATGATTGCTTTCACTGACGATCTCAATAGCCTACAGTACATGCCTCATGTGATTAACATGGCGCATTACAGTGTCATTAATATTGCAAGGGAACTGTCAACCGCTATATCCCGCAACCTACCTTAACATTTCTTCTAGAGAAGCAATGTGATTTACAAAGACCATGTCCAAAAAAGTATCTGCCTTTTTAACTGCAAGGCACTAAACTCCAGAGCAAAATCTCTCATTTAAACTGTAGGGAAGTAATACAACACCTGAATTGGTATATTGGATAACCCTCATTACTTACCTCCACGCTGGATCGAAACCTCAAGGCTGAATAAGTGTCTCTGAGTAAAATTTAATCGACCTTTCCCATCCAACTAATATCATAGTTGCCTATTATGTCACATCGAGGCGATATGCTGACCACATGCAAGTCATTGAGCATATATAAGGAGATAATCATAAGTAAAGCCACGAGTGATTTGGAAATAAAGAGTGGCATTTGTTAGGACAATTCAACGAATGAAAGTAAGCTGTTTACTCAAAAATCATAATTTAAATATAGTTACCGGTATTGTAAAATAGTTTTATATTTAATGTAAAAGGCGATGTTAGAAAACAAATCAGAAATGTGAGGTTATATTCATTCACTGGAAAGTGATCATATTATTTATTGCCAAATAGGATCGCAATATTGTAAGAATGCACCCTAGTGGAGAATAATGAAATTGTGTATTATAATCAATATTATAAGTTATTAATTTAATTTTTTAGTAAAAAACTCAGTAAAATCAAGTAATTTGTTCATTATTTGTTACATTCGATGTATTTGTTGGAGAAAAGTAATGCTCTGATCTGTTCAGAATATTAAAAAGGAGGAGCATTCTTTATCACAAAAGCAGGAGCTGATAAAGATAAATCGATATAGAGCAAGGTGGAACACGACTAACATTGGTTGTAAAACAAAATTAATTCAAACGTGATTGGTAATTTACTACTTTTTGCGGCTTGAGTTAAATATTAGTGAGTAAATTAGTTTCGCCAAGGAACTACCGTTAAGGGAGTACTCGTATCTTCATGAGTGAGGAGTTGATTATATATATATATATATATATATATATATATAGAAGCAATGTGATTTACAAAGACCATGTCCAAAAAAGTATCTGCCTTTTTAACTGCAAGGCACTAAACTCCAGAGCAAAATCTCTCATTTAAACTGTAGGGAAGTAATACAACACCTGAATTGGTATATTGGATAACCCTCATTACTTACCTCCACGCTGGATCGAAACCTCAAGGCTGAATAAGTGTCTCTGAGTAAAATTTAATCGACCTTTCCCATCCAAGTAATATCATAGCTGCCTATTATGTCACATCGAGGCGATATGCTGACCACATGCAAGTCATTGAGCATCTATAAGGAGATAATCATATATATATACTTTGGTCTGAGTGTGAAATCTGGCAACCTTATCAATCTCTAGAGGGACATTCTAATATTTATCAATCGAATTTTCTCCAATTTTACGTGCAAAACTGAATCATTACAATATAAAATATTGGATACTTTTAATTAAAGAATTAGATTCGATTTAGATTTATTTACCCTGGTGGAGTTAAGACCATGTGACCTTCTCTTCCACTCACTAGGACAAACATATAGGCTATTACATCAGAATATAACAATCTCAATTAACTCTAATATTAAATATTAAATAAAACTTTGATCAAAAAGATAATATCTATTATATTACGATCTATAATACAACCAGTTAATGTTAGTTAAAATTAAGACTAAAACTAATAATAAAATGTATACAAGCAAGACATATTAAATTGTCCCTGTCTAATGTACAGTATATAAAAAACAAAGAAAAATAATGAGATATAGAAAAATAATTTTACGATTATACAATATTTAAAACAGAACAAAAGAAAATATTTATTAATCTTAATATTATTTGCATAAATAATTAAATTTACTAATTGTTAAAAGAATACTATTAATGAGGTGTATAAGTTAGTTTTTTATTAAATAATTCTTTAGTTTGTTTTTGAAGGATGTTATAGTTTGACAGTCTCTGACATAGAGCGGAAGGGAATTCCATGTTTTGATAAGTGAGACCGTAAAAGATAATGAATAATATACAGTGTGATGAGGAGGAATATAAAGGACAATGTGCTGATGGAATCGAGTGTCATGATTATGTGTGTCGGATAGTCTGATGAAGCGGCGTGATAAATAATTAGGCGATGATGTGTGAAGTATATTATAGAGAAGGGATAAGGAATGGACAGTTCTACCTCACTGATTACGATTCAGAATTAATGTTTAGGCCTAACATTCTTTGTTTGAAAATTGAGCTGTAGAGAGCATTTACACTTACAACTTCACATGTAAGCCAACTCGCTTTCACCCTTTATCCTCGAGCCATAACGTCAACACTATATTGGAAATCAATAAAACATTAAACATACGGAGTAATAGAATATAATTATTATTCCTATTATGTCATTACCTTAACTTTCAATCATCGGAATTTATTACCAATTACCAGTTAAAATCTGGAGTTCTCAGTGAATAAAAAATGGACAAAATATATGAAAGCTATACATCAGTGTTATTTTTCATAAGTAATGCCACGAGTGATTTCCAAATTATCGATAAATTCACGACTCACGAAGTGAGGAGTGAATTTATCTAGAGAATTTGGAAATCAAGAGTGGCATTTGTTAGGACTATTTAACGAATAAAATTAAGCTGTTTACTCACAAATCATTATTTAACTGTAGTTATTTTAAAATATTTATATATCTAATGTAAACGGCGATGTTTGAAAACAAATGAGAAACGATAGGTACGCTTCATCTGCTTCTTTTGTTTATCACTGCAACTAGATCATACTATTTCAGAATATTAAAAAGGAGGAGCTTTCTTTAATATGGTAATTATAACACTGATAAATTTTTCGTGAAACACGACTCTGATTGGTTGTAAAACAGAAATCATTGAAACGTGATTGGTCATTGACTCCCATTTGGGGCATGAGTTAAATAGTCATTTGAAATCATGAGATATTTGATAAATTATAAATTGTTTCTTCTGAAGTTTATTTAATTTTAAGTATATTTTATATTAGTAAAATTAGTATTTTTAATTTGAATTAAGAAGGATAAGTTATGTATAGGAACCTACTGGTAAAAAGGTAGTTAGACTTATACGAATGTGTCTAAATGGCACAAAGAGTAGGGTGCGTGTAGGCAAACTGTTTTCGGATCTTTTGAAATGCACAAAGGGTTGAAACAAGGAGATGCACTATCTCCTCTACTATTTAATTTTTGTACTAGAGCTTGCCATCAAATCTTTAGAGGATGAAGAAGGCCTACAACTCAATGGTATTAATAAGCTGTTGGTTTATGCTGATGTAGTACTATTGGCCGATAGCGAGGAGATACTAAAGGCCAACACGAACACACTATTGAGTAACACTAAGGAATTGGGATTGGAGTAAATATCAATAATAATAAATATATGGTCACACATAGAAATACATTATATAAAGGAAATGGACAGCTAATAACAGATGAGGGAAGTTTTGAGGAGTTGGCTGAATTCAAATACCTAGGAACAATAATCACAAATAGGAATGAGATGCACAAAGAAATTAAACATAGGCTCAATTCTATAAATGCGTGCTATTGTGAATTCCGGAGACTCTTGACGTCCCAACTCGTTTCAAATTACGTTAAACTGAAAATATACAAAACTATTATTCTACCATTTATATTATATGGATGCAAAACATTGATTTTTACTTTACGGGAGGAAAGGAGATTAGGAGTAATTGAGAATAAAATTCTTAGGAAAATATTTGGATCAAAGAGAGTTGAACAGATAGGTGAATGGAGAAGACTATATAACAGTGAACTACATGACCTTTATAGGAAGCCAGATAAAATAAGAACAGTTAAGTCTCGTAGACAGCAATGTGCAGGATATGTGGCACGAATGGGGAATGAAATACGTGCATGGAAGCTTCTTATAAGAAAACCAGAGGGAAAACGCCCAGTTAGTAGACCAAGAATGAGGTGGGAGAATAACATTAACTATTATTTGAGGGAAGTAGATTATACAGGGAATGATTGGAAAGCATTAGCTCAAGATAGGGATACAATGAGAGCTTATGCCTGCGCGGCCTTGAGCCTACGGGTTCGATAATGCCAGTGAGTTAGTTAATTTGAATAATTTAAATGTGTATAAAGACGTATTTTTATATATTATATCACTGTTCTTATTAACGGCTGAACTCTGCCAATTTAAGTGAAACTTCATTATATATTTTAATTATTAACGCGGGTCTAAACCCGCCTCAGGGTCAATGGATTTTTAGGATAAAAAATCCAACGGATATGTCCTCCGGGAGAGACTATAAAGCATGCGTCCCGAGTTTGAAGATTTTCGGGCTCATAAAATAACCTCAAGTCTAAATTAGTGCATCTGAGTCAAATTTAACTAACCTTCCCCTTCTAAGTAGTATCTTAGTTACCTACCAGATGTCTTATTGAGGCGATATTCTGGTCACATACCACTCGGTGACATATGTAGGGAAATAGGTGTAGATAAATTAACTTGTAAAAACCTCTCGCTAGGAGAGCACCCTTGTCTCAATGAGGGACGTATGAAGTATATACATTATTATTATTATTATTAGATAGACAGATCATTGGTTGATTAATGTCTTTGACATCGTCCGATTCCTAATAGCCAAGTTTGTCGGTCCATCCAATCTCCTGGTTGTAGATGTTTCTCCTTCATATATAAACATATTCCCTGACTCCAGGAGGTTTTAGGTCTTCCCCTGCTTCGTCTTCCCTCAGGTTTCCATTCTAAAACACATTTTGGTAGTCGATCCTCTTCCATTCGCTGGACATGTCCATACCATCTTAATTGCTGAATTTTAATATAATCTAAAATAGTGTCTTCAATCTTCATTTTCTCCCTTATAACTGAGTTCCTAATGTTTTGTCTTAAAATTCTTGCGGCCCTTCGCATAAAATCCATTTCCGTTGCCAAAAGGTACCTATTTGTTTTTGTTGTTAATGGCCAAAGTTCTGCTCCAAAAGTAATGATGCTTTTAACAATTGTATGATATATATTCATTTTATTATTTTTATTACTTATATTTTTATCTCACAATATTCCATTGAGGCAAGCAATTGCAAATTATTATTATTATTATTATTATTATTATTATTATTATTATTATTATTATTATTATTATTATTATTATTCCGTGCCAAATTAAGGAGGTATAAAGCATCATAGCTTGGTGCAGAACTACGGGACACACATTTCATGAAGGAATAAATTTTCTCATGGAATTTTGGTCTATGTTGGACCGGTGCCCACCCAGAATCATGAGAAGTTGGGTAGCTATAAGTAGTGGATCCAGGTTTATAAAACTAGCTATAGGGGCTAGGAGACACAATATGACGCACACATATAACCCCTATACTGATGGTATGATAGTACATCTTTATGGGCTGAACGGGAGGGAGAGAATTCTAAAATGTTTCTATAGTATAGGTGATAGGATTATAAAATTTATTAGGGTTCCAGTTAGTCGGGGTTAAAGTATGTTGATGTGAGGTCAACTGCCGGCTGGTAGGCCAAGACTTTCTAGGTCTGTCGAGCTATGGAGTTTAATTTATTGTTGTTTTTACACGCTTTATATTAACTTGACCTGTATCTATGTAACTGAATATTTTAACGCGATTTTCGCCCACTTATAATCATTGGATCGACTTGAAACTTTGTATACTTGTAAAAGACCCGTGACAACACAATAATTTCATATTTTGTTTCTAAAATCATGGCCAGAATCATCGGAAAATAAAAAAAAAGTATCTTTGTAGCTATGTAACGGAATTTTTGAACACGATTTTCACCCATATAGAAACATTGGATCGACTTGAAACTTTGTATACTTGTAAAAGACCCGTGACAATACAATAAATTCATATTTATTTTCTAAAATCCTGGCCAGAATCATCAGTAATGTAAAGTGAACCCAAAACAAACCCGGAGGCCCTTGGGGTAGTAGGTGGTTAGGGCTCCCACTTTTTCTTGACAATCGGCACTTTATGTCAGCCGAGTTGTCAGCCCTGCGTGACGGCCGCATTAACCCCCAGAACAAGCGTCTGGTACTCATTTCCGTTAGAGGCTGAGTCGACCCCAGGGCCATAGTGCCGCCAGAGGGTTTGGGTTAATTTAAAAATCCTGACCGCAATGGGACTTGAACCCTCGACCCTCTGGCTTGTAGATCAGTGCCTTAACCACTACGCTACGGCGTGCCCCCGCCAGAATCATCAGAAAATAAAAAAAAAGTGTCTTTGTATATATGTAACGGAATTTTTGTATATATGTAACGGAATTTTTGAACACGATGTTCACTTACTTAGAAACATTGGATCGACTTGAAACTTTGTGTACTTATAGAGGACCCGTGACAATACAATAATTTCATATTTTGTTTCTAAAATCCTAGCCAGAATCATCAGAAAAAATACTGGTATAATAGGTTGCGGACAAGTATAATAGGTTGCGGACAGGTATAATAGGTTGACGTTTTAGTCAATCGTTGTAAGAGCTCAGATGGTAGAGCGGTGAACTCTAATGGTATATAATTTCAGTAATCCATAGGTCGCTGGTTCAAATCCTGTCATACTACTACAATAGTAGACTATCGAATTTAAAGATATTTACTTTTTATCTTATTCTGTAAAATAACTAAAAAATAAAAAATAAATAATAGTTTTAAAAAACTAAAAAAAGCACCCTTTATTAGAAAACCGAACTAAAAAATTTAAAAATAATTTTAATTTCCAACACGCTTGGGATAAATAATTTTACCATCAAAAGCGTGGGGTGCTGTTAACCAATTAATATATTTGATAATAAAGAGATATTGGTAAAAGTAAAGTCCCTAAGAAGAAAATGTAAAAATCATAAAAAACACCCCACGCTTTTGATGGTAAAATTATTTATCCCAAGCGTGTTGGAAATTAAAATTATTTTTAAATTTTTTAGTTCGGTTTTCTAATAAAGCGTGCTTTTTTTAGTTTTTTAAAACTACTATTTTATTGTATGTTCTACTGTACATTTAAATTTTACCATTCTTCATATTTTGTAATTAGTGTCTAGGAAATATTGTATAATTCATTAATAAGAGCATGTTTTTTATTTGTATTTTAAATATCTGTTATTGCTGTTGTATCTGTAGTCATATAACATGGAAATATCCAAGTACTTTCTTCAATAGTCCAAATGAAGAAATGAAGCGTAAGTTAACGGAGAAGGAAGGTAAAGAAAACTCATCACAAACATTTCTCTTGGAGAAGAAATTGACAAAGAAGTTTCGTGGTTGGCTTTGTAAAAGGAAATGAGTAATTTCCAGAATTATTTCCAGCATCATTTCGTCGTTCTTTTATTTTTAAAGGAGGAAAAAAAAATCTGCATTGCCCAAGATATTACTAGTATTGTAAATCGATAATTTACGTGACATCTCTAAAACAGGTAATATATTCTAGTTAGGTTTTACATGATTGCCAAATTCATTCATTTGAAAGAGCTAATCTTGGGAATTCTTAGCATCCTCGAATAGTTTTTATTATTTTGAATTTTATCCCTATTATTATTATTACTATTATTATCATCATTATTATTAATATTTTTGTTCATTCCTTGTCAAATCTATATCGTGTAACCTGTACCTATTATGACTTATCAATCAACATGTTGATAATTCGTAATTGTTGTGTGTATAATTTAACCTGATGAAGCGGGAGAGAAGATCTTGCAGTCTTAATTCTATCAGGTAAAATAAATAAAGTAAATACATATATAAAATAAAATCATTCTTAGTTTCTCCTTCTTTATTTTTATTCATCTCCATAATAATAATAATAATAATAATAATAATAATAATAATAATAATAATAATAATAATAATAATAATAATAATAATAATAATAATAATAATAATAATACTTTTTTTTTATTATTCCGGCTTTTACAATGAATATACATTTTTCCGGTACCCATGTTCACAGTTAACTACACATTTGTTTCAACACATTTTTCCATTCTTGTCTGTTCATCCATATATATTCTTCTTCTTCTAATAATAATAATAATAATAATAATAATAATAATAATAATAATAATAATAATTTTATTAGGAATATTCCACACTACGGTGATTCTCTTCAACCCAAAGTGATTTGTCGCCACAGGTTTCTGTCTAAAACATCTTCCCTCATATCTCTAGCTTCCGTACTTCTCATCACTCCATCTATCTACCATTCTCTAGATCTACCTCTTCCACTTCTTCCATTAGCGATAATAATGATAATAACAGTAATAATAATTATTTTATTTATATACAGAATTTTAATGTTTACACATCTTTCTGTTTCTAAAGTTTTATTTTTCTTCTCAACTCGTCTCTCTCCATCCAATCCATGTCCTCCAGTCCCCTTGCTCTCATTCCAGTTCTTATTTCCTGCATCCACGAGTTTTGAGGTCTTCCTTTCCTCCTTCTTCCAGGTTGACACCATTCCAGTTTAACGAATAAAATTAAGCTGTTCACTCACACACCATTATTTAAATACAGTTATTTTAAATATCTATATATTTAATCTAAACGACGATGTTTGAAAACTAATGAGAAATGATTGATTATGCTTCTTTTGTTCATCCACTGCAACTAGATCACATTATTTACAGTCAAATAGGTTCGCAATATTGTAAGAATGCACCCTCGTGGAGAAAAAATGGAACACATCAAACTGTATATTATAACCAACATTATAAGTTATTAATTTTTTTAAGAAACAACTCAGTAAAATCATTATTTAAAAACACAATTATTGAACGCACGATATCAAAGGAATCTGTTCATTATTTGCTATATTCAACGCACTTGTTGGAGAGTCGGTCACTGCAAAATAATGCTCTGACCTGTTGAGAATATTAAAAAGGATGAGCTGTCTTTATTTTGATAAACAGAATTCGATAAATATCGAGGTGAAACACGGCTGTCAGTGGTTGTAAAACAAAATTCTTTGAAATGTGATTGGTCATTGACTCCCATTTGGGGCTTGAGTTAAATAGTCAGATAAAACTTGTTGTTCAATTTGTTATGTGGTATAATATTTAATTAACTTATGACAAAAATTAAACTTTATCGTATATTTTTATATTTATCCAAAAAGTAGAATTAAAAAGGCGTATTTAGGTAGGAATATGTAGCAGAAAAATTGATATTGTGAATAGAATTCTAATTGCTGCTCTCATACTCTCATTTATAATCCAGGTTCAATAGAAGCAATTAGAACACATGGGAAGTGAACTCATCCGAATTAACCTGACGTGCTAATCAATATATATTTTTTTTTTCAAATAAACCTGAATAAATATCTCCAATGGATACTCCGTGACTTTTTCCCCTAATTCTACAAAATCCTTCAAATATTTCAATTTCATCTGAATAATTTCTATACGATTCAGATTATCATGCGTAGCTAATTATTAAAATATCTGATTTAAAATAAAATATGAACTTATTTTTTTGCGAAAATAATTAACTAACTCACTGCCGCTATCGAATCCACAGCTTCATGATCGCGCGAATATAACCTCTCTATACATCCCTATCATGAGCTAATGTTTTTCAATCATACTCTGTATAATCTACTTCCCACAAACCATGGTTGAAGTTATTCTCCCATCTCATTCTTTGCCTACCTATTGTGGACGTCCCCTTTGGTTTTTCTACAGAGTTTCGAAGCCCTCATTCGTTCCACATCGCAATCTACGAGACTTAACTGTTCTTATTATAGGCTTACCAGGTTTCCCATAAAAAACAACGTAGCTCATTGTTGTGTACTCGTTTGCAAAAATAATTAGCATATTCAATACTGTACTTATTCATGACGGATGAGGGAAGTTTTGAGGAAGTGGTTGAATTCAAATACGTAGGAATAATAATCACAAATAGGAATGGGATGCACAAAGAAATTAAACATAGGCTCAATTCTATAAATGCGTGCTATTATGCATTATAGGACTCTTGACGTCCGAACTACTTTCGAAAAATGTTAAACTGAAAATATATAAAACTATTATTCTACATGTTATATTATATGGATGCGAAACATTGACTTTTTTTAAGAGAGGAAAGGAAATTACGAGTATTTGAGAATAAAGTTCTTAGAAAAATTTTTGGACCAAAAACAGATGAACAGGCAGGTGAGTGGAGAATACTACTTAACAGTGAACTACATGACCTTTTTAGGAAGCCAGATATAACAAGAACAGTTAACTCTCGTATACTGCGATGTAGCTAGAATGGTGAATGGAAGACTTGCATGGAAGCATGTTGTAGGAAAAGCAGAGGGAAAATGTCCAGTTGGTAGACCAAGAAGTAGGTGGGAGAATAGCATTAACTATGATTTGGAGGGAATAGATCATAAAGCGAATGATTGGAAAACATTCGATCAGGATTGGGATGTATGGAGAGCTTATGTCCGCGCGGCCATGAACCTACGGGTTCGATAGTGCCAGTGAGTTAGATAATGTTATACTTATTCTCTAAACATGCATAGATCGGCGCTAATAACCTTGGTGAACATGATTTTTGTCTCATGAGTACCAATAGCTGTATTTATGCAGTTTTCTATCGTGTTTTCAAATATGTATTCGGAATTTCTCCATCACCCACAGTTCTTTTTTATTTCAATTTCAATTAATGGATTTAAATAATTATTTTTTTTAAAACCTTTTTTTTTCGTCCATTGGCGCTGTGAGCGATGAGCACGGGGAACACTTTCATCAGGAGATTTCAGCTATGGGAAAGAGATATTAAGGCAAATGGAATCCTAATATGCTGGCCGATTATTGTTGGACCATTAAGAGGGATGCTCCACAGTCGAAATATAGCAGAAAATCGTCATTTCTTACTTTGTAGGTGAGTCCGAATGTTCGAATATTGTGTAGTTACGAATGTAGAAAATATTAAAGTGTTTGAAATTATAAATGCCTGTCTCTCGGAAACCTTGCGTGATGGAGAAAAATCGATATCATATTTGAATTCAGGAGAAAAAATACTATCAGAATCAGATATTTGTCTCTCTGAGACAAAAAAAAACAAACTTTATTTTTTGTTGCTCAGTGTAATTCTTCCAAAAAGACTACCTATTTAAAATGTCTTCTTACAATTCACAAGAAGATAGAAAGAATTATGTATCACCCAGTAGATAAATAAATCTATAATTAGTTGATTGACTCGAGAAAAATTTAAAAATAGAAAACTAACGTAATATGTTTTATTTAATAATCGTTCTGAAGCATGATATGTCAAAATTTAAATATTATCATTTTTTATGATACGGGGCATTAAATGCCAAACCACCAAGATACAGCCAATCTGGACATCTCATATTTGTATCAAATTTTCAGGCGCCAGACATTGGTACCTTATTAAAAAAATTATCAACATATCTCAATATTCTATCTCACCCCCGTTGTCGGTGTTTTTTTCTACACCCTGTTAATATATATATATATATATTGAATTTGCATGACTTTTTTGTGTGCTAACATTTTAATCTCTATTAACTAGATTTCAATAACATCTAGAGATCTGATTTATTGACCTATTTTATTTTAAATAAAATATGTTTTAATTGTATACGTTATTAGGTTTGCGAAAAATATAACCATTTGAGTAAATCGGTATGTTGGTATTTCACAATAATTGAAAATAGAACATGTTTTCAGTATTATAGTTTCGAATTTTCTGAAATGTCCGAGATATGAGAAATTTTAAAACATATGAAAATGATTTAATATTTGACCCCTATGTGGTATATAGGGCCTATATTTTACTGAATAAATATGAAATCAAAATAGGAAGGAAAAAAAAAAGTGGAAACACGAAAGCATCGGAAAGAAGCGAAAGAAGAGAGTTTAGTGAGCAGTCAATCGGACATGGAAAAGAGCAGTGAGTCCACTCAGAACGGAGGGAAAACTTTTCCTCCCTGTTTGAGAGGTACAATACCATGGTAATACTCTCTCACTGGATCTGAGAGCCTCTTCAGTAGCAGCACAAATTTCTACAGTAAAGAGACTAGGAGAGGAGAAATGTTTTAACAAACGGGCAAACATCCTACTAATCTGTGCACAACTAACACATACAACTAGACTACAGTTATTACGTCACATTAAAAAAACTCAGTAAAACAATGTTATATATCCAGTTATAAATTATCTCAACACAACAGGCATACATTTCACATTAAAAAGAATAACTAACTATATATACGTGTGGGCCCGGGTTCGATCCCCGGTTGGGACAAGTTTCCTGGTGAGGTATTTTTCTGGGTTTTTCTCACCTGTAAGATAAATGTCAGGAATCTTTAAGGTCCAAACGGTCCCCGAACACCATCTGGCCATCATTATCATCGATATCATATTCGCCTAATTAGCTTGAGTTTAGTTTAAGACCTCCCCTGGTGCATCATTACCATCATCATCAACTCTCATATTATCGGGGCAGCGTAACACCGCCTTCCAGACGCCCCAACCTCAGAAGTGGGTTACAAGTATGCCATGCCAGTAGAGAACACCAGTAATGTCGAAATGACAACCTGGGGCATTTGAAAAACAAATATATACACTATGAAGGAACATGTCTCAAGAATGGCTAGATCCAGGATCCCGAAGGCAATAATGAACTACTGTCCAAACGGGATCTATGAAACGATGACAGAAAAACCGCATTATTAGGCCGTAACAGTTCTTCTAGGACTAATACCTGGCAGGATGATGATGATGATATATGTAAATGCCCCTGGTTGTCATTTCGACATTTCTCGTATTCTCTCCTGGTATGGTGTACTTGTCGAAATGACAACCTGGAGCATTTGAAAAAAAAAACAAATATATATATATATGCCCCAGATTGTCATTTAGACATTTCTGGTGGTCTCTCCTGATATGGTGTACTTGTAACCCTCATCTGAGGTTGGGGCGCCGGGGAAGGCGGTTACGCTGCCCGATGATATGAGAGTTGATGATCGATAGTAATTAATCTAAATAGGCAAATATGATATTGATGATAATTATGGCCAGATGGTGTTCGGGGACCGTTTGAGCCTTAAAGTTTCCTATTATTTATCTTACAGTTGAACAAAAACCTCGAAAAAACCTCACCCAGGAAACTTTCCCGACCGGGGATCGAACCCGGGCCCGCTGCATGACAAGGCAGCAGGCTACCTCGAGACCAAGTGGTGGACAGTACCGAAATTGTATTATCATAAAAGCACATTAGCATATCCGCTGTGTTATTAAAATACTATCTACAATCCATATCCGTAATGGCGTAGCACAATCTTGAGCAATACTCTCTCCTTTGTAAGGAGTTACTAGACCAAGATAATTTAGCTCCCTTATTTGCCCATAGATGTCATGAATGGCAAGCTCTCAGCATACTGACTCAATGAGACATCTAGCAGGCAACTAAGGTAAATAGGACGTTGAGGACGGTAAATTTTGCTTAGAGGCCTTTTTATTCAGGCTTAAGGAACTTTTGTGAGCCTGGAAATCATCAGACTCGGAACCATGATTTAAAGGCCCTTCCGGAAGACTTGCTCATTGGAATTTTCAGCCCTAAATATATATCCATCGACCCCTTCCGGGTTTGTACCCGCGACTATCGGGACCAGAAGCAAGGAGTAGAATCCCTGCGGCCGGTACTATCTATAATCTTCTTAATATATGAAAATGAATGCTTGTTTGTTTGTTCGTATTTTATGCGCTATCATATCGTTTATTCGATTGTGATGAGACTTTTTGCAAAATGTTCGGGAGATTCTCGGGATGAACATAGGATATAAGAGAGTTGTGACTCTTAACTCCTACACTCTTAAAAATCATCCTTTGTAGTGAAAAACGTGAAAAAAATACCTTTTGGACGCTTAAATGGCTTACGCTACCTAAATCAGAACAAATATATAAGATTAATGTACACAGAATTGAACATCTAAAAAACTCAACAAAAAATGTCCGCGTAAACATATATTTATCTTATCATATTTTATCTTTTATCTTTTTGTCTTTCATTGATGCCAAGAAGATTGGGATAAGTAGATTTCTGGGCAAGCGTAGCAACGAACGGCGGGTATTCTTTTACGGATTACTCGCAATAACGTATTTTTTCTCTCAGCTCATTTATGCCCAGAAGATCAGGATAAGTAGATATCCGGGCAACCTCGGATAATCAGCAGGGGGTATCCAAAATGAATGACGATATATTTTTTTCTCTTTTACTTAAACATAAAAAACACAATTTTCGTATTTCAGCTTATTTACGCTAAGAAGAACGGGATAAGTAGATTTCCGGTCAACGATGAGTATTCAGCACAGGATATCTAAAAATAATTACGATATAAATTTATAATTTTTCCTTTTACTTATTCAACTAAACATAAAAACATTAATTTTCGTCTTTCAGCTCATTTATGCCAGGAAAATTGGAATAAGTTGATTTTCGGGCAACAACCTGTAATCAGATTGAGGTAGGCTATCTTAAAATAATTGTGAAATAAATTGTACCCTCTACTTATTCAACTAAACATAAAACATTTTAATTTTCGTCTTTCAGCTCATTTGTGCCAAGATGTTCGGGATAAAGATTCCCGGGCAATGCCAGGTAAACAGCACGGGGTATCGAAAAATAATTACGATATAAATTTTGCCTTACACTTATTCAACTAAACATAAAAAATACATTAATTTTCGTCTTTCAGCTCATTTATGCCAAGAAGATTGAGATATGTAGAT
This sequence comes from Diploptera punctata, assembly GCA_030220185.1. Lineage (NCBI taxonomy): Eukaryota > Metazoa > Arthropoda > Insecta > Blattodea > Blaberidae > Diploptera > Diploptera punctata. The sequence goes on along the minus strand of JASPKZ010008365.1, from coordinate 4,100,092 downwards.
TTTCGGTAACGCCCGGGTAATCTGCTTAGGGTATCTACAAATAATTACGTTATGAATTTTTCCTTTTGCTTGTTCAACTAAACATAAAAAATATTATTTCTTTATCTTTCACTTCTTTTATGGCAAGAAGATAGGAATAAGTAGATTCCCGGGCATCGCCAGTTAAGCAGCACGGGGTTTCTAAAAATAATCACGATATAAATTTCTAATTATTATTTCCTTTCACCTATTCAATTAAACATAAAAACATATCAATTTTCATATTTTTTCGGCGCAGCAGCGCACGCCGGGAGATAAGTAGGTTTTTATAGAATCTGATTTTCGTTTTGCGTGTCGGATATTTTGAATTTAAATACTTTATTTATTGAAAAATTATATTTCTTAGTATTTTGTATTGTAAAATAGCAAAATTCCAGGGAATATGTGGTACGATAAAACGATCACTAAATATCAAAACAACAAGAGAGACCCAATTGAAATTTTATAAAACGTTGGCAGTACCGGTACTGCTCTATGGTTCAGAAGCCTGGATACATAAAAAACAAGATCTAAGTAGGATAACGGCGGCAGAAATGAAATTTTTGAGATCTGTTAAAGGGTTCACTAAGGAAGACAGAACCAAGAACACAGAAATAAGACAGGAACTTGAAATATTTGCAATAGCTGATAAAATAGATACATATAGACAAAAATGGAAGCAACACATAAACAGAATGAATGAAGATAGATATCCAAAACAAATAACAAAATACAAACCTAAAGGCACCCGAGATGTGGGCAGACCTAGAAAGAGATGGGCTGAAGTCGGAACGGGTCAACAGACCTAATCCATGAATGCAGATGATGATGATGAGTATTTTGTATTGTCGCATCTATATCTTCCTGGATATTATTATGTTTATATAGTCCATTTAAACAGGAGTCCATAATTTTTTCAATTATTGAAGTAATTTTAATTTTACTATTTGGACTTGCTGATAGTAAGTGTCAATTCTAACAAAACCATCACACTGTTATTCAATATGATTCCTAATGCAGTACGCCAAATCAACCCATCCTTAAATTGGCGAGATAATAATTAATTTTGCCAGTTATTTATATATTCCGGACCGCAAAGAGAACAAAATCATATAAAACTCATATATAAGTATTATTGTACAGTACTAAGTTTTTTTTTCAAATGCCCCAGGTTCGTCTTTCGACATTCCTGGTTTCTCTCCTGGCATGGCATTCTTGTAACCCACTTCTGAGGTTGGGGCGCCTGGAAGGCGGGGTTACGTTGCCCCGATGATTATGATGGGTGATGATGATGATAATGGTGCGCCAGGAGAGTCCCTAATCCTAAGCTTAACCTAAGATGAATATGAATGAAGATGATTGCGATGGCGCCGTATGATTTCGAGGACCGTTTGGGCCTTAAAGTCATCCTGACATTTTACAGGTGAGGAAAAACCCCAATAAAAACTTCACCCAGATAAACTATCAAGACCGGGGTTCGAACCCGGGCCCGCTGCGTGACAAGGCAGCACGCTACCCCGAGACGACAGCAGTGGACACATTACTATGTAATTTGATGCAAATATAAGTAATTTCTACTCATTTGTTTTTCTATTGTTTCATATCATTTTCTTTTTCAAATGCCCCAGGTTTGTCTTTCGATATTCCTGGTTTCTCTCCTGGCATGACGTACTTGTAACCCACTTCTGAGGTTGGGGCGCCTGGAAAGCGGGGTTACGTTGCCCCGATGATATGATGGGTGATGATGATGATAATGGTGCGCCAGGAGAGTCCCTAATCATAATCTTAACCTAAGATGAATATGAATGATGATGATTGCGATGGCCGTATGGTTTCGGGGACCGTTTGGGCCTTAAAGTTTTCCTGACATTTGTCTTACAGGTGAGGAAAAGCCCGATAAAAACCTCACCCAGAAAAACTGTTCCGACCGGGTATCGAACCCGGGCCCGCTGCGTGACAAGGCAGCACGCTACCCCGAGACCACAGCGTTGAACACATTACTATGTAATTTGATGCAAATGTAAGTAATTTCTACTCATTTGTTTTTCTATTGTTTCATATTATATTATAGGCCTACAGTATTGTATAATCGAATATATGTCTGTTTGTCCTTTATAAACTTCTAAACCGTACAACCGATCTTCGTGAAAATTTGTATGTACACAATTTCAGATGCTGCAAGTTTTCAGCCGTTATATATTGTTTTAAAATCATTAGGTGTAGGAGTTCAACTGAAACGGAATTTTAAAAATCGCTCTGGCAATCGCAAATTTCGATGTTTCACATCAAAACTCGGAATATCGTATTAAAGTAAATCAACGTACTGCGTGTATTTTAAGAAATCAGTGAGATCCAACCATTTGAAGTGGTGGTTTACTTGAAATTTTAGGTTAAAAATTTACTCTAGCAACCGCCATGTTTGGTTTATATCAATGTATACCATATAATCAACTGACCCTCAATATTGAATTTACGAGTATAAGGTGTAGCAGCGCAACGCTGGGTATTAGCTAATAATGTAATAAATATTATTTATTCAGTTTACAGTGTTTCGGTCAGATTTACTATCTAACTCAATACCACTATCGATGTTCCAGGACATGCGGAAATCAGATCTCCGCTCTCCATACATCCCTATCCTGAGTTTTTCTCCAACAATTCCCTGTATAATTCACCTCTCTGAAATCATGGTTAATTTATTTTCCCCATTTCTTTCTTGGCCTATTTGCTGGGTGCTTTCTCTCTGATTTTCTTATAAGATGTCTCTGATCTATTGTCATTCCACATATGACTTATATAGGGCAAGTCAAAATGATGGACCCGATTTCGTAAATTTATTCTGTGAATTCTACTGAACGTATCATAATGTGAGATATATGCCCTGAAAGGCAATCTCTCAACGTTTAGTCTCTCCCCGCGTGGTTTCATTTTCTTCGTTACGCTGGGCAGGAAGCAGGTAAAGGAAATGACGGTTACTGGAGAGCAGAAATCATTTTGTGTGCTTGATTACCATGTAAAAAAACTCTGTGATTAGTGTTCAACGAAATTTCCGTACCAAGTATGGAGGAGACCCACCTACTGAAAAGGCCTTTCGTACGTGGTATGGAATGTTCAGAGATACGGGATGCATATGTAAGCGAAAATCGACTGGCTGTCCTTCGACTGGGGAAGGGACAGTGGAACGTGTTCGCACATGTTTCGTGCGGAGTCCACAGAAGTCAACCTACCGGGCAGCGAGGGAACGGGAACTTCCACAGAAAACTGTATGTCGGGTTATTCGGAAACGTTTATAATTGAAACCCTACCGCTTACAACTGGTACAAGCCCTAAAAAGACAGTGATTATGGTGTGAGAGCGTCCTTCTGTGCTGATATTCAAGCATTAAAGGAAGAGGATCGGTTCTCCAAAAGGGTATTTTTGCAGTGATGAAGCGACATTTCACCTTTCCGAGAAAGTGAATAGACACAATGTAAGAATTTGAGGAACTGCTAATCCCAATTCCCCAAATTATAATTTTATGGCGGTTCCCACAATATTGTATGGATGTGAAACTTGGGCTCCAGTGAAAAGACAGAGGGATAGAATACAGACGGCAGAGATGCGGTTCCTAAGACAAGTAAAAGGATGTACAAGACTTGATAGAATAAGAAATGTGGATATAAGAGAAGAATTGAAAGTACAGCCTTTATTGGATAAAGTCACGAATTACAGACAGAAATGGATTGATCATATGGATGGAATGAGTAAGGAGAGATATCCATTGTTAGCCAGAAATTATCAAGCAAGAGGAAGGCGTGATGTTGGAAGACCTAGAAGACGTTGGGCTGATGCAATATGAAGTCGGAACAGGCAATTGCCTAATCTCTGGAGCGATGATGATGATGATGATGCTAATCCCAATGTATGTTGTATGACTATTCCTCTATATTTCAATTTACTGATGAGGAAGATAATATATTTGTACTTTCAGAAGAATAAGATTTTTTACTTTTTATTTATTCTTTGAGAGAAGCTTAATTCCGTGGAACACCTACGTAATTCACCCAAAGTGAATGTGTTTTGTGCCATTTCCCATGAAAAGAGTTATAAGTTCTTCTTCTTCCTTGAACCTATTGTAATAAGACATGTTTTTCTGGATATGCTGCAACAACGGCTCCTTTCACAGCTCGAAGAGGATAGTGCAGATTTCATTCTTCAACTGGAAGGTGCCCCTCCGCATTATTATGGCAGTGTTCGGGACCATTACATTGAGGCATTGGAACAAAGCTGGATAGGCCGTGCATCTGAGGATGACTAACCTCTCATTCGTTGGCCCACCTCGTTCCCCCGACTTGACTCCGTGTGATTTCTTCTTGTGGGGTTTCGTAAGGATTGGGCGACCTTCGTACCCGCACCACTGCAGAGATTGACTGTAACACACACTACACAAGGTTTGGCAGGAGATTGACTATCGGCTTGATGTGTCGTGTTACACGCGGTGCTCACATAGAACACTTGTGATATGACTGAAGAAAACTTTGATGTTTGTCTTTCTGAGCATATATCTCACATTATGATACGATCAGTAGATTTCAGGAGAATAAATGTATGAAATCGGGTCTATCATTTTGACTTGCCCTGTACATCCTCCTCATCTTCTCGATCTACGAGACTTAATTGTCCTTTATTATTTCTGCTCATCTAAAGAAAACTATTACGAAGATTTCTCTATTCACATGTTTGTTAATCTGTTTTCCGCCCAAAAATTTTCCTAAGCACTTTATTATTAAATACTCGCAATTTTTTTTCTCAGACATGCTTTCATATCCATATAGTAAGATAGGAAGAATAATCATTTTGTATCATTTTTGTTTAATATGTTTCAGAGTTTCTGTAATGCATAATACATAGTATACGTTTCCAGAGTTGAGTCTATATTTAACGTTTTTCTGCAACTCATTCCTGTTCGAAATGATTATTCCTATGTATTTGAATTCTTAATACTATAAAAGTGATCGGCCGCGGTGGACTAGTGGTTATGCTCCTTGCCTCTGGTCCCGAGGGTCGCGGGTTCAAACCCGCCCGGGGTCGATGGATTTTTTAGGATGGAAAAATCCAAGGAGCAAGTCCTCCGGGAGGGACATTAAGCCGTGGGTCCCGAGTCTGAAGATTTTCAGTCTCGTAAAAGATCCTTAAGCCTGAATGAAAATGCCTCTAAGCAAAATTGACCGAATTTTCCCGTCCTAGTACTACCTTGGTTTCCTAGATGTCAGTATGAGGCGGAACGCTGACCACGGACCACTCAAGTGACATCTATACGAAAACAAGTGTAACTAAATTAGTATGGTTCAAATTCTTCCCTGTAAGGGGAGAGCGCCTAACTCTCTGTTAAGGGGAACATGAGCTTACAAGACAAGAATACTATAAAAGTGAATTCCTTCTAATAAACATATAAGAAGATAGAAGCGATAGACCTATCACATAAGAGATTGAAGCAACTATAAACTCGTACTTAAACGTAATAAAACATGATGTAATCTTATTCCTTTAGGACGACTGGATACACACACATATATTGGAACATAAGGCGAGATCGGATCATATTCAGTTCTACTCTTCAGTGCCTCCATGGATCGACGTCTTCAAATAGGAAAAATATTTTCTTTATATTTGTCGTATGACTTGTCTTTTATATCTTGTAAGGGAGATCCATGACGATTTGATAACACAACGACTGACTTAGTAAAAAAAAGTGCGCGTTGTTGGATTCTTGTTGTAGCACCCTTCCTTTTTAATGCTACTCTCAACACGTACAACTGTGGACTTGAGAGATGCTGTATCTCTCGACAAAATCCCTCAAGTCACAATTCTTGATAATGTTTGGCTTCACAAGAGAAAGTGTTCTTCCCCCTCTTTGTCGTAATTTATCTTCTTTTTAAAGAGGACCTTTCCATTTTCAACACGCTATATTATTATTATTATTATTATTATTATTATTATTATTATTATTATTATTATTATTATTAATAATATTATTAATATTATTATTATCATTATTAAATTATTACTATTACTATTACTATTATTATTATTATTATTATTATTATTATTATTATTATTATATATTATTATTATTATATTATTATTATTATTATTATTATTATTATTATAAATTAGACAAAATAAGAAATACTGTCATAAGAGAAAAAATTAATATTGGTTATTCAATAGTAGATTATATACGGTATAAACAATTAAATTGGTATGGGCACGTGCCATGAATGCAAGGAGAAAGATTACCCAGGAAAACATTGGAATGGTGTCCACCTGGAAGAAGGAGGAGAGGAAGATCTAGAAACTCGTGGATGCAGAAAATAAGAACTGGAATGAGAGCAAGAGGACCGGAGGACATGGATTGGATGGAGAGAGGCGAGTGGAGAAGAAAAATAAAACTTTATTGACAGAAATATGTGTAAACATTAAAATTCTGTATATAAATAAATAAATAAATAATAATAATAATAATAATAATAATAATTATTATTATTATTATTATTATTATTATTATTATTATTATTATTATTATTATTAAGGCGCGGAAATCTAATACCTAAAAATAATAAAATATGCATGAATTTATGATCTAAAAGTTTTAAATGTGACCCAAAATGTGAAAAGAATATGAACTCATAATTTAATTAATATATTATTGAAATGTTAAATTCGGTGCTGTAGAGTAAAATATTATCTACAAAAAATACAGGGTGAACGGTAATTACACCGACAAACTTCAGGGACTGATTCCTGACTGGAAACGAAGTACAGAAGGTCGTATAAACATGTGTCCGGAAATGAACGATGTGCGTGCAACGACAACAAATCGTCCCGGCACTTACCATAATCGCATCCTCGTCACAACAGATGTTTAAAGTGGCCTCAATTGGATGCATTATGAGAATATTGATCAGCATTATTAATTTCATTTGCTTGTGAATTTTGATTTGCAAACTTTCAAATGACCATATCAATGTAAATTTGTTTAAAATTTGTGTGTTGTCTGATTTCCGTCCCAACTTCAGAAACTAACAATTAAGCTTGTAACTTAAAATAATATGAATAGCGTCGCAATCGAAATTTGGGTGTGAAAGGGCTCGTATTTCGGACATGAGATTGTTCCTATGAGATGGAACCAAGGGCTTCACTTCTCACCCGAATTAATCCCTTCAAATTTCATCAACTCTTCCGGCCTTGAAACATGAATATCTGAATTATAAATGAGCATGGTAACCTCCAATTAACGGGACTAACAAATTAAACGAATTTAAACATAGGCTCAATTCTGGAAATGCGTGCTATTATGCATTGCAGAGACTCTTGATGTCCCAACTCCTTTCAAAAAACGTTAAACTGAAAATATATAAAACTATTATTCTACCAGTTATATTAATTAAATAAAAATACATAATAAGATTAAGTGAAAGTACAATAAATTCTAATCTTAATAATGTAGACAATAAATGCTTTCGATTTGAATATGGATAAGAAACATGGACTCTTACTTTAAGGGAGGAGAGGAGATTACGAGTATCTGAGAATAAAGTTCTTAGGAAAATTTTTGGACGAAAGAGAGATGAGACGAGTGAATGGAGAACACTACATAACACTGAACTACGTGGTATTTATAGGAAGCCAGATATAATGAGAACAGTTAAGTCTCGTAGACTGCGATGCGCAGGACATGTAGCACGAATGGGGAATGAAAGACGTGCATGGAAACATCTTGTAAGAAAACCAGAGGGAAAACGCCCAGTTGGTGGACCAAGAACGAGGTGGGAGATTAACATTAACTATGAATTGAGAGACTACATTATACAGGGGATGATTGGAAAACATTGGCTCAGGATAGGGATGTATGGAGAGCCATGAACTTACGGGTTCGATAGTGACAGTGAGTTAGTTAGTTAGTTAATTTATAGCAATGTTGAATGGAATTTTATGGAATAAACGAATATTCAAAGAAACTAAATCAATAGTAAGAAGTTTAAAACCTATGGAGCAGAAACGTGAATTATAATGCCAAATTAAATTCAAAATTTGAATCTAGAGAAATTAATTTTTTAAGAAGATCTGCACGATGCTTTAAAATTGGACAAGTTCAGAAACAGTATTATCCGAGGAAAAAACTTTAACGAAACAATTATACAGTTTGTGGGAAAATAAACAATTATAATGGTTTGGATAGGTGAAGAAGATAGATTGCCAGTTAGGATTGGATTCCAAATCTGAGGAAAAGAAGAGGGAGACCTAAGAAGACATGGATAGAGGGAATTATGCATTTGATGAAGGACAGGGGACTGCAGGATTGTAACAGGAAGGATAGAGATGAATGGAGGAAGAGAATCAAAACTTAATATTGGGCACAGTAAGATGTTTACATTTGAAAGCTGTTATTAATTTATATTCATTCTTTAATTGTTTTCAGCAGTTTATAAGTACTAAACTCTTAAATTGTCAATGTATCCTATAGGATACATCAAGTGGTTTAATTTAATATTTTTAATAAAACAAAGAAAACGAAGAAGTAAAAATTACGTAAATGTATGCCGAATTACACATTATACGTAATAATAAGAGTTATGCATGTTTTCGTTTTCACTGTGGTTCGATTCATTTAAATAACTTCCTCTTCTTCTTCTTCTTCTTTTTCTTTCACCCAATGTTCAATTGTATCTTTCCATCTTTTCTTCGGACGTACAATATTTCTTTTGACAGTTGGGAATAATCCCTAGCTATTTTAACTGTTCTGACGTTTGACATTCTATTTGCGTGTTCATTCCATTATTTCCTTCTATTGTTTATCCAATTTGAAGTATGTTCGATTTGTAAATTTTCTCTTATCTTCTAACTTATCTCTTAATGTTATGTTTTGTATTATTCTCAGAACTTTCATTTCAAATGCTTCCAGTAGGCGTCAAGAATCACTTGTTTCTGGTCTAGTTTCTGCTGTGTACTGTATGTACAAAGTGGTTTGATTACACTGGTCAACATTATTTTTGTCTTATGAGTACCAATAGTTGTACTTAATGCAGTTTTAATCGTGTTTCCAAATATGTATTCGGAATTTCTTCATCACCCACAGTTTTTATTTCAATTTCAATTAATGGGTTTAAATTTTTTTTTTCGTCCATTTGTCCATTGTAAAATGAAACCAAATGAGTTAACACAGGAGATTTCAGCTATGGAAAAGAGATATCAAGGCAAATGGAATCCTAATATGCTGGCCGATTATTGTTGGACCATCAAGAGGGATGCTCCACAGGCGAAATATAGCAGAAAATCGTCATTTCTTACTTTCTAGGCGAGTCCGAATGTTCAAATATTGTGTAGTTACGAATGTCGAAAATATTAAAGTATTTTAAATTATAAATTGCTGTCTCTCGGAAACCTTGCGTGATGGAGAAAAACCGATATCATATTTGAATTCCGGAGAAAAAATACTATCAGAATCACATATTTGTCTTTCTGAGGCAAAAAAAAAGTTTATTTTTTGTTGCTCAGTGTTATCGATTTATATATTTTAGTTTTAGCATCTTTTCTTTGATATTTATTTTTCCAAATGGTTTCTTTTAAACCGCCTGAAACTCTATTAGCTTTATTTGATTAATAACTTATTTTAAACTTGCTTAGCTGGCGATACTTACAGCCAAGTAATATAAATTTGATATTTGCTCTATTATGTTGTCATATTTAAAAATTGGACACGAGAAATTAGTGTCTGGCCAATTTAAGGGATAAAATTTACTTGCACCTGACTTGTACATTTAAAATAGGTCGGACTATCTTTATTTCCCATGAAACATAAGTGACAGTGTTTTTCGAAAAGGAAAGTGAGTAAAAGTGTGCTGAGTATTGATGATTGAGTCTGCGGGATACAAAACATAATGGCAGCCATTTTATTTTACGTGCTCTTGAATCAAGCTGTGATGTAAAAGCTCTACATTGTTAAAAGTTATTCTTTGAACTCAAGACACGTGTCACGTATTCCCGAGAAACTTCATCTTATTTACCAAAATTACAATCAAGTTATAATTTAACAACTAAAAATATTTTAAAATGTCTAAATGAAGCCTGAACTCAACTAAAATGTTTTGTTTAATTAGAAACAGTATGTTAAATGCTGCTATTGTTATCATTATTTATTTATTTTTTAGAAGGTTTCGCAGTGTTTCACATCATCTTTCTGCGCCCAATAATAATCTACTGTCATTCCAATCACCATCAACCAATCCTTTTTCTCTCATGCTGCTCAGAACATCATCAGTCCCCGCGTTATGTTTTTACCATCTTCTTCTTCTTCTACCAAGTGGCACCCATTCTAGTATTCTTCTTGGGAATCTGTCTTCTGTCATTCTTTTTACACGACTATATCATTTTAATTGTTTGGTTTATATGAAATCCACAAATGAAGTTTGAACTTTCATAATTTATTTAATTATATCGTTTCTTATTTCATCTATTCTAGAAATTCCAGCTGAGTGTCTCCAAAAATCCATTTCTGTAGAATTTTACTTATTGTTCTAGATTTTAATTCCCACGTACCTGCACCGAATGCCGTTGCACTCCTTACTATTGTATCAAAATGTTTGTTTTTGTTTTAGAATTTACATTCTGATCCAACAGAACAACATTTAATTTTGCTATTGCAGATTTTTTCTTATTTATCCTCTCATTAATTTCAGAATCATGACTTCCATCTGCAGTAATTTTTGTCCTCAAATATACGTATTCTTCAGATGTGTTTTTTTTTTCATGTACACCTTCTAAAATCAGATCTTTTGATCCATCTCCTATTACCATATACTTTCATTTGTACAAATTTATCTTTAATCCCATTTTTCTTATTCTTCCTTCAATTTTTTCTTGTCATGTACTCTAAATTTTCGTAATCTTGTGCCATCAGCAAATACTAAAGAATAAATAGAATCTTCTTCTACGTTTATTCACATATATACTCCTGGCGCGACAGGCCTACAAGGCCCTTAGCCTACCAGCCGGCTGCTGGCCTCACATCCACATGTGTCAATCACAGAGGTAGATGATCAACAGCCAGTGTAGGGGTGACATGTGGTTAGCATGTCGAGTCCCCCAGCCGTTATAGCTGGTTTCCTCAACCTGGAGCCGCTACTTATTGTAGCTACCCAATTGCCTCACGATGCTGGGTGGGCACCGGTCCCATACTGGCCGAAATACCATGAGAAAATTTCTTCCCCCATGGAGACTCGAACCAGCGCAAGTCCCGTAGCTCTGCGCCAAGGCTTCCTACCTTAACCGCTCGGCTACGGCGCGGGACCGTTTATTCACATAGGTGATTATTATTATTATTATTATTAAGTAGTAGTAGTAGTAGTAGTAGTAGTAGTAGTAGTAGTAGTAGTAGTATATTATTATTATTATTATTATTATTATTATTATTATTATTATTATTATTATTATTATTATTATTATTATTATTATTATTATTATTATTATTATTATTAGTCCTATCGTTATTATTTTCTTTCTTCATATTTCTCTTTATCTGATACGAAACATATGATTTAAAATTTGCAAAAGTTAGCTATATGGATAAATCCAAATATTATATAGTCACATTATTAATAATAAAAAAATTTAAACGTTCCGATTTTTTTCATTGTTAGATTTAAAGGAGAATAAATTCTGTATAAAATAATAAAAACTGATCTTAACATTCAATAAATGTTCAGAAATTTCTTTACAGTGTGCTGTGTTAATGCATTTCCTACTGTAAATGAATTCACGAAGGGTTATTTGAGGCGGTTAAAAGCAAAAGGATGTAAGTGTATGTTTTGCAGTATTAAAAAAAAAGTAAGTTTAAAGTTGAGTTGAATAAGCAAATCGTAAGCAACTGAAAATTATAACAATCATTCTTTGTCTACCCCTAACGCATACACTTATACCATTAAATAAAATTATGCTTCAAGAATATAATTATGCAATAAACTTGTTTCATACAAAAAAAGTATTTTATACCCATTTGTTTCTAACCGCTTCATTTAAGTTCAAAGTTTGTAAACCAGAGTGCGGTTAAAGGTGTAGCTGATAATAAAAAAAACAGTTTCTTCAGTTCCATTAAAAAAAAGCTGTATATTTTCTGTGATTTTCTGTATGCGTGAGGTATAAATTTGTGTTATGGGAGTGAGGTTGAGAAAACTAATTATAGTGGCTGAGAGATCAGACATACCGACCACATCTCACTCATGAACTGGCTGGATGATCATCCACCTCTTTAATTAACACATATGGATGTGAGCCCAGCAGCTGGTTGGTAGGCTAAGGATGTTACAGGGCTGTCGCGACATGAAGTTTATGGATGTCAATTATGTAGGTTGTAGCACTTTTTTTAACATTTGACGATTTTCAGATCATTCGAAGATGGGCATGAGAGACTGAATAATACTGCTTATAGGGTCCTTAAATCAGACTTCATATTAATTTGCGTGCAGTAAATTTATGACGTAGGATCCGCGGCTTGATTTAACTTCCAAAGGAAACAATGGTCAGAAATTTTAGCTTTTAAATATTCTATAGAATTAAGCTGGATTTAAATCTAGAACCTCGGTCCAAGAAACATGAGAACTACTAATCTACCAGGATGAAGTATCTTTTATGAGATGTCAGTTAATTGTACTTTTAAAATATATGTACAAATGGTTTGCGAACAAGAAGCGTTTTGTTCCCTTATAATTTAGTCTATGTTTTAATGGGTTTATTAACTACCATGTCCATTACAGAACTGCAATACTACACGCTAAATATGTATCTACATACATTTACATTATACATTGATTTGCTTTTTATACTAAAATATAAAATACAGGGTGTATCAAAATTAATAGTGCAAATTGAAATGGTTCAAATTATACGACAAAAGAAGAATAAATAATAGTTAAAAAAACTAAAACACGCTTTATTAGAGAACCGAACTAAAAAATGAGAAATAATATTAATTTCCAACACACTTGGGATAAAATTAAATTGGTTAACAAAAAAATCATCTCCAACACATCTAGAATAAAACTAGAGTTATCTACAAAAAAAATTACCATCAAAAGCGTGGGGTGCTCTATATCAATTAATTTATTTGATAATAAACAGATATTGGTAAAAGTAAAGTCTCTAAGAAGAAAACGTAAAAACCATAAAAAGCACCCCATGCTTTTGATGGTAACATTATTTTTTGTAGATAACTCTAGTTTTATTCTAGATGTGTCGGAGATAATTTTTTTTGTTGACCACTTTAATTTTTCCCAAGCGTGTTGAAAATTACAAATTATTTTTCATTTTGTAGTACGGTTTTTCTAAAAGCGTGTTGTTTAGTTTTTAAAACTATTATTTATTTTTTATTCTTTAGTTAGGATTTCTAATAAAGCGTGTTGTTTTAGTTTTTTAAACTATTATTCATTTTTTAATGTTTAGTTTAATTGATTGTCATAAACCGAAATCCCATGAAAATTCAATTGCTTACAATATTTTTAGTGTCTAGGCACGAATATAATTATATTTTTAAAAATTACTATTATCTAACATTATTATAATATTTTTGAATATTTTAATATATAATTTTTTTTTTTTGCAAATGCCCAGGTTGTCTTTCGACATTCGTGGTGTTCTCTCCTGGCATGGCGTACTTGTAACTCACTTCTGAGGTTGGGGTGCCTGGAAGGCGGGTTACGTTGCCCCGATGATATGATGGAGTGATGATGATAGTGGTTCGCCAAGAGAGTTCCTAATCCTGAAGCTTAATCTAAAATGAAGATCAATGATGATGATTGCGATGGCCATATGATTTCGGAGACCAATTGGGCCTTAAAGTTTTCCTGACATTTGTCTTACAGGTAAGGAATAACCCCGATAAAAACCTCACCCAGAAAAACTGTCCCGACCGGGGATCGAACCCGGACCCGCTGCGTGACAAAGCAGTACGCTACCTCGAGACCACAGCGGTGGACTAGAATATTTTAATATAGATAAATAGTTACAGTTAATCGTATACTTCTCATATTTTTGGGATAATTTACAATGTGGTAAGTTTACAAAATTGTCATTAATATTTTACAGAATAAGATAAAAATGTAAATGTATGCAAATTTGATACTATTGTAGTATGAGCTAAAAGTAATTACTCTTCTAAAAAGTCCTCCGGGCCGGATTTGAACCAGCGACCTATGGGTTACTGAAATTATATACCACTACAGTCCACCGCTCCACGAACTGAGCTACCAGAGGATAGAATATTAATTTCTTACAACGATGGACAAAAAATTCGATAAGTCCGTAACCCTATTATATATTACTTATTAAATTATCGTATTGTCATTGGTCCTTTACAAGTATACAAAGTGAGTGAACATCGTGTTGAAAGATTCCGTTACATAGATTAGATATAGATCAAGCTAATATAAAGCGTGTAAAAAAAAACAATGTGATGATAGGGTCAAATACCTAAATTTGTTATAACATAAGTTGCAATACTCTGAAGAAGAACAAAATGGCTTTAGAACGGGGGGCGATCAACAACAGATAATTTTCATATTATAGAAAATATTTGAAAAAAGAAGAGAACATAACCTACAGACGCATGTTGCTTTTATTGATTTTGAGAAGGCATTTGATCGTGTTGATAGAGATAAGTTATGGAAAATAATGGAAATACATGGCTTACCCCGCAAAATTAATTTATGTGATAAAAAGTTTTATGTACAAGTCTCAAAATTACAATAAATATAGGCATATCAAAGACCGAAGCTATTTTAATAAATAGAGGTGTAAGACAAGGTTGTGTAGTTTATCACCTACCCTTTTTTATCTATATATTAATGACAACATCCAAAATTGGAAAAGTATTGTTAAGATAGGTATAAGAATGGACCGTTTCAAAATATTAAACGTTTTAATGTATGCTGACGATTGTGGTTATTATTCAAGAAAACGAAAATAATTTGCAATACTCTTTACATCAATTAAATCAGTTATGCCAAGAATATAATTTCAAAATATCAAAAGAAAACAACAAAAAAAATGGCATTTTGGGAGGAGGGAGGGGCACGATCATATAAGATTCAAAATCGTAATAGACAACAAATCTCTGGAACAAGTAACAAATTTTAATTATTTGGGTAATTTTCACTATAAACACAAAAAACTCGAAAGAGACATACCATATGAAACTGTAGAAATTTCAATGATATGCGGAACCTATACATAAAACATTAAAGAATAAAAACAAGAAGAGATACTAGATTGAAGTTTTATAAACATTGGCAGTTCTGCATACATTATGGGAGCGAAAACTTGTGATAATGACCAAAAAATTGCAAAGTAGAATACGAAGCGCAGAAATTAACTTCCTTAGAAGAACAAGAGGGCTGCACAAGATTGGATCGGATAAGGAATGAAGATATAAGAACCGAGTTAAATATATATGTAAATTGGATCAGAAAATGCAGAGAATATAGAGAGAGACATGGTTTGACACATGTGGAAGAATGAATGTACAAGATTACCAGAGAAAGCGATTCAACTACAAGCCAAGAGTTTTCAAGGAATGTAGGAAGGCCAGTGAACAAAATGGACAAAACAACTGGAGGCGGAAAGGCAAGGGGCGGAGCGGGAAGGGAAAGAAAGAAGAAGAGAAGGGCGCGGAGGGGAGAGAGCAGGGGGGGCGGAGAAGAGGAGGAGGAGTAGGAGGAGGATGAAGGGGAGGATGAGGAAGAGGAAGAGGAGAGGAGGAGAGGAGGAGGAGGAGGGAGGAGGGGAAGAGGAGGAGGAGGAGGGGAGGAAGAGGCGGAGGAGGAAGAGGAGGAGGCAGGGGTAGGAGGAGGAAGAGATGGAAGAGTAGAGAAGGAGGAGGAGGAGGAGGAGGAAGAGGAGGAGGAAGAGGGGGAGGAGAAGAGGGATGAGGAAGAGGATGAGGTAGTAAGATGAGTAGGAGACGAGGAGAGGACGAGGAGTATGAGTAGAGGAGAGGGGGAAGCGGAGGAGGGGGAGAGGAGGAGGAGTAAGAGGAGGATGAGGAGGAGGATGAATAGGAGGAGGAGGAAGAGGAGTAGGAGGAAGAGAAGAGGAGGAGGAAGAGGAGGAGGAGGAAGAGGAGAGGAGGAGAAGAGGAGGAGGAAGAGGAGTAGGAGGAAGAGGAGGAGGAGGGAAGAGGAGGAGGAGGATGAGGAGGAGGAGGAGGGACGAGGAGTAGTAGGAGGAGATGAGAGTAGAGGAGGAGGACGAGGAGGGGAGGAGGAGGAGGAGGAGTAAGAGGAGGAGTAGGGAAGACGAGTAGGAGTAGGAAGATGAGGAGTAGGAAGAGGAGTAGGAGGAAGAGGAGGAGTAGTATGATGAGGAAGGAGAGGATGATGAGCATGTATTATTTGATCAGTAGGGTATGTTAATGGTGATTATTGGCATAAGATTATGAGGTCAGGAAGAGTAGATTCCCTTTGTCATTATTATTATTATTATAGTATTTATTATTATAGTATTATGATTATAATGATTATTAGTATTTTATTATGCATGTATAATTATTATTATTTATTATTATTATTATTATTAGTATTATTATTATTATTATTAATAGTATTCTATTATTATTTAGTATTACTATTATTATTACTATTATTATTATTATTATTACTACTATTATTATTACTATTGATATTATTACTATTATTATATTATTATTATTACTATTATTATTATAATTACTATTATTATTATTATTTACTTATTATTATATTATTATTATTATTATTATTATTATATTATTATTATTATTATTATTATATTTTATTATTATTTAATATGATGCATCGTAATATTTCATGGACGTATGTCCTTCTCAGTGTGTAGACCGCAAACACTCTGCTAAAATGTGGTTTTACCAGATTGCTTTCTTGAACAACACTGGAGAGAAGCAAATTTCGTACTGTACAACTTGAAGTTGGTGAAAGTTTGCCAGAAATTCGTTTCAAGCAACTTAATTGTTATCTCTTGTTAACAGATGGACGCTTGTAACTAACATGGATGCCATGGTATTATATACAACATGGTGTTCATGAAAATAATCACACTCATATTGATACTGAGAGAATCGAACACCAATATATAAATATATAGGCTAACTTCGTTTGGATTTAATATAATCAATTTGGGAATTTTTAACATTAAGAGGTTATATTGATAAGAATAAAAGGAATCGTGAATTCTCTTTTACTTCATACTTCTATGTTTTTAACACAGCACCGCAGTATCGGCGACCATCGTCACCATCATCAGCTGGTGAAAACAGCGAAATTCATGAGGACAGACCGACACACTTACACTTAACAATTCGTTGAGAGAAGGTCGAAAGTATATTGTTTAAAAATGTCTCGAAATAATGATTACGAACTTAGTAAAATTTTCACCAATTTCTAAATCATTTGATAGCTCGAGTCCTCATAAGTTTGAGATATCGAAGGCCCGTAACAGAAAAGTTTTATTCATACAGTGTAAAGTGCATTTAAGTTGGCAGTGAAGAGAAATAATGTATTTAAATAATTAACTATTGTCTGTTCCCACTCATCTCTCCTTCCGATCCATATATGAGATAATAATATCAGCGCTCACCCTGAAACAGATAGGAACCGACTAGCTACCGAGGTAGGGCATTCAACAATCCACAACAATTAAAACAGCGAACCACAGTGACCATTAACAACCTTTAAAAATATCGCCCCAAGGGACACTCTATGTTGGTAGAGAACATGGAGGGCCTCCTTGGACGAGTGATCAACTCTATGACAGGGTCACCTCCGAGACAAACGAATGTTTACTACATACTATTCATTATGCATGCATACTTAAACAAGGGTAATGTTATATTACAATAATGATTATGATGACAAGATGATGTTCAGGACCATTTGGACCTTAAAAGTCCCCAATTTATGTCTTACATGCGAGGAAAACCCAGAAAAGTCCTCATCTAGCAAACTAGGATCGAGCCCGTATCCGCTGCATACGAAGCAACAATGTTATCCTTCCCCGAGGCCACCGCACTGCGCAATAAAATACATGTAAAAACATATCCAATATGAAATAAATAAACTGAAGCTATCTTACTTATAAGTAATGCCACGAGTGAATTTATGTACAGAATTTGGAAATCAAGAGTGGCATTCGTTAGGACTATTTAACGAATAAATTAAGCTCTTTACTCACAAATCATTATTTAAATATAGTTATTTTAAAATATTTATATATTTAATGTGTACGGCGATGTTTGAAAACAAATGAGAAACGATTGGTAAGCTTCATTTGCTTCTTTTGTTCGTCACTGCAACCAGATCATTATTATTTATTGCCAAAGGAACGCAATATTGAAAGAATGCGCTCTAGTGGAGAAACAATTAAAATACATCAAACTATATATCAATTCATTTCTGATGTCCTATGATGTAAATATGACAATTATATTTTTCTGGGAAAAAATACATTTAAGAAAGTGCAAACAGTGGTTTCTTTTTTTGGTGGTATAATCAATTGCTACAAATGTTTTAAATTAACTCCCGCATGCGGTATGTGTTGACATTCATGCACTATATATACAATCTCGTAGCCGTTTCTTAGAGAGTCAGTCACTGCAAAATAATGTTATGACCTATTCAGAGTGTTAAAAAGGAGGTGCTTTCTTTATTATGATAAACTTTAGTTGGTAAATTCTAGGCGAAACACGACTGTGATTGGTTGTAAATAAAAACTCATTGTAACGTGATTGGCCATTGACCCACATTTGGGGCACGAGTTAAATAGTCATCATTAACTTTATTTTTTTCTAATGCTACCAGGCTTTCTTTTATGACATTTCTGGCTTTCTCCCCTGGCATTGGCGGAATTGTAATCCATTTCTCAGGTTGCGGCACCTGGAAGGCGGAGTTACGTTACCCCAATGGTATGCGTGGTAAATTATAATAAATCGCCAGGAGAGCCAATAACCTAAACTTAACTTAAATTCCAGACCACGGACAACCACAGGAATAATTCCGTTTAAAGCAAAATTCCTATGGTCTTACCGGGAATCGAACCCGGGAACTCAAACTGTAGTTACTAACGCTGATCACTAGCCCATAAGGCTGGCATTGCTTTTAAAAACGCGTATGAATATTCCATTTGATTTAAAAATAAAATTGAATATTCATACGCATCTTCTTTCAGTTACTCATAGTAATGCATAAAAAACTTTTCTGTGAAACTATTCCCTTTGCATCACTGCATATGCATTTATTAAAATATCTTCCACGAACTTCAATAAAATTTAATGCAACAATTTCACCGCGATCTTAAAACATGTATATACATCACGGGATCGAAACGCATTTTCTCCTCGGCACATTTATAACCCTCGCAACATATTCTCCAGCTACTACGATTATGTACCTTACGAAAAATCATGTTTCTCTCCACTGATGTGAAATATCTAAAAACGTTTACGACCACGAGTATATTTTATTAAAATTCTGATATTATGTATTTTAGACCTATGGGATACGATTTCATTCACGAGTTATAATTTTTAAATTTTCATTATTTAAAAAAATATATAATTTTTAAATATGGATTAATTTTCAATACTTCTAAAATTCATTGTAATCACAACTGAGGTTATGTATTATAATATCCTCAACTTGTGTCCAACTCAGGGTCGGGTCGAGGGATGAGATGAGATGAAGCCCCTTTAACTAACTAACTCCCTGGCATCATCGAACCCTTAGGTTCATGACCGCGTGGACATAAGCTCTCCATACATCCCTACCCTGAACCAATGTTTTCTAATCATTCCCTGTATAATCTACTTACCTCAAATCATAATTATTGTTATTCTCCCACCTCATTTTTGGCCTACCAACTGGGCGTTTTCCCTCTGGTTTTCCTATAAGAAACTTTCGTGCACGTCTTTCATTCCCCATTCGTGCCACATGTCCTGCCTATCGCAGTCTACGAGACTTTACTGTTCTCATTATATCTGGCTTCCTATAAAGAGCATGTAATTCACTGTAATGTAGTCTCCTCCATTCACCTGTCTGTTCATCTCTCTTTGGTCCAAAATTTTCCTCATATATGAACTCGTAATCTCCTTACCTCCCTTAAAGTAAGAGTATATGTTTCGCATCCATATAATATAACTGGTAGAATAATAGCTTTATATATTTTCAGTTTAAGGTTTTTTGAAAGGAGTTGGGAAGTCAAGATGAAGCCCCTTTATATCTGTTATCTGTGAATGACTAGGCATGCCTGATACATCACACAAGGGCATACGAACGAAATGGATGAGATGAGTATAGAGAAATGGTGTAATGAAATTGTGATAGAAGAAAACGGGAGAAAACTACGAAAAAACCTGCCCAAGCTCAGTTTCGTCCACCACAAAACCCACATGGAGTGACCGAGAATCGATCTCGGGACCAGCGGTGAGAGGCAAGCGTCTAACCACTTGCGCCACAGAGCCGTCTGAAGTTATGTATTAAAATTAAAAAAAAATAATAGAAGTCCTTTTTATGCCCGTCTTTCTCAACTAAAATGGATCTTATTTGTTTAACAAACTTCGTTAAATATTTATAGTAATGTAGACCTTCGAAATATGTTTCATCTTCGGCACGTTATTTGGTGCTCTTGCCGAAGATGAAACACGTTTTGAAAGGTCTACATGATTGTAAAATTTAACGAAGTTTTTTTAAACAAAAACGATCCATTTTAATTGAGGAAGACGGGCATAAAAGGTACTTACTCTACTTTTTTAAATTTTAATGGATTAATTTGTGGACAACAAACAAATTCGGGTTCTTCCGATGTGCCAACATAATTCTGCACGATTCATAATGCTGCAAAAACGATTAATTAAATGAAGAAGAAAACTTGCTATCCACAAATTAAATCATAATTGAAAATATTACTTTTTTGCGCGATAGTACGTTTTGTCGTAATGGCAGCAATGGTGATCATGATTCAAAGTTCAACTTCCTACATTTCGGGGTTGCCAACCTAAATAACTATACTTTAATAATACATAATACAAACCACATATTGGAAGTAAAACCACTGCCCTCTATGTATACTACATAAAATGTATATACGAAATATATCCAAAGGTACTGTTAATATACATTATACGAAACAAATCAATGCATTTTAAATGAACTGAACTTTATTTGAAAAAATATATAAAACAATAAATACGTACTTGCCGCCATTTTATCATTGATTGGTGTCACGGCCTCCTATACTTTGAACTAATAAACATTTCCCACACTAAAATTCATGGGAGAACATTTTGTTTAAACAACTCACCTCATAGGATTCATGCTTCCATGATACCGTGGTTTCAAACACAGTCGTGTTCATCCTCAGCCATAACTCCGACTGACGAAATTCGTCGGCTGTCAACAGTTCTATTGTCACCGTCCTCAGTGCTGTCATCCAAAAATATAAAGAGAGATCAGAAAAATAAAGATAGATCAATGCATTTTGATATACCTAACGCAATTATTTTGATTTCGAAGCTCATAAATTCAACCATGGATGGCAGCACTGAGGATGGTGAAAATAGAACAGTTGACGGCCGAAGAATTTCGTCAGTCCGAGTTATGGCTGAGGGTAAACACGACTGTGTTTGAAACCGCGGTATCATGGAAGCATGAATCCTATGAAGTGAGTAGTTTAAACAAAATGTTCTCCGATGAATTTTAATGATTATACCTCATAATGTTTACTTCCCAACATTAATTTAATATAATTGCTCACACTGTTAACGTAGGGCAGTTGCTTATAATGAATGCAAATATTTCCAACAAAGCTGATATTATTTTACTATTATTTATTATTTTGAAAACACCATCGCGCAAAACACAACGCACATTTGTGAAGTGTTTTACAGAATCTCGGAAATTAAGAACCTCGCTATCGATCGGTTTTTAAACATTTCCTCGCATCTGTAAAAACCCCTTCCAAACCTCGCACCGTAATATACTATTTATTAAAGAAAATCAAATTGAAAAATCGGAAATTAGACATCGAATCTAAAAGGTATAATCACAAATGTATGACTACCAAATAAAGTATTTCTGATAAATTTAATAACGAAATATAAGATATAGAAATTTTAAATGAAGTATGCTGACTAAAATTACACCAAGCAACAAAAAAGAGACTTTTGTTTGTCTCAGAAAGTGAAATATGTGATTCTGATAGTATTTTTTCTCCTGAATTCAAATAAGATATCGCTTTTTCTCCATCACGCAAGGTTTCCGAGAGACAGGCATTTATAATTTCAAACACTTAAATATTTTCTACAATCGTAACTACACAATATTCGAACATTCTTGACTCACCTAGAAGGTAAGAAATTACGATTTTCTGCTATATTTCTTGATGGTCCAACATTAATCGGCCAGCATATTAGGATTCCATTTGCCATGATATCTTTTTCCATAGCTGAAATCTCCTGAGTTAACTCGTTTGATTTTATTTTACAATGGACAAATGGACAAAAAAAGTTTATTAAAAATAATTATTTAAATCCATTAATTAAAATTAAAAAAACTGTGGGTGATGGAGAAATTTCGAATACATATTTGAAAACACGATAAAAAAACTGCATTAAGCACAACTTTTGGTACTCATGATACAACAATCATGTTGACCAGTGTTATATTATTGATATTTATTGTATATGTAACCAACTAACTAACTCACTGGCACTATCGAACACGTAAGTTAATGGCCGCGCGGACACAAGCTATTCATACTTCCCTATCCTGAGCCAATGTTTTCCAATCACCCCCTGTATAATCTACTTCCCTCAAATCATAGTTAATGTTATTCTCCCACCTCATTCTTGGTCTACCAACTGGGCGTTTACCCTCGGTTTTCCTACAAGTAGCTTCCATGCACCTCTTGCATTCCCCATTCGTGCCACATGTCCTGTACTGTACGTATATTGTAGTCTAATATTATAATATTAAAAATAATAAACATTATCAACATCAATTACATATTATTATTATTATTATTATTATTATTATTATTATTATTATTATTAATATTCATAGTAATGAAAATGGACGAAAATATTCTAGTTAGCGAATCTTGAAAATAAAAAAAACTTTGTTAACGAGATTAAAAGTTTTTGCTTTCTACGACTAATTTCTTTTCTTGTAAAACTAATAGAGAAGTAGTCAAAAAGCTATGAATTATTCTTCTTAAGAAATAATTAATTTTAACTTTATGATGGTACAATAAAAGGATGCCATTGGATTTACATCTGAAGTTTTATTATATCAAATTTTAAATAAATCAAAAGGTTTAAATCTTTTAAACTAGGGGTTTAACAAATGCAATTCACTTAGTCAACAATTGATCAAAACTTTGTAATATATCTATGAATTAATTTTTATGAAGTATTTCAAGACTTTATTAAATCTATTAACCCCTAAATGGAAATGTATCATATAGGATGTAACAATTTGTTTAAATTATTTATTACTGGTAATAAAACAGAAGAATACGCACAAATACATATTATAATGTTGAGTGATTCCGGGTTCTGTGGCCGTGGACCACGGCCACAGAACCCGGAATCACTCAACATTATGATTACCGGCCGTGAAAGCCTGCATTCAACCAACAAATACATATTACTTAAAATTGTGTTGAATTAATTACAAAATATGCCTAATAATAATAGTTATACATTATTTCGTTTTCACTGCGGCCCGTCATATTTCAATAATTGACACGGGAAATTAGTGTCTTGTCAACTTAAGTGTTAACTGCATTTGATTTTAGAGTGTATTCATCTATCTATCTATATGTTTTCGGTTTTTTTACAGCTGCTGCCGTCTTTCTATGCCAAACCTCCAAAACCTACGATCTTGTATATCTTCAATGCTTAAACAACCCTCTTCCTAGCATTACTATCTTCATGCTTTTCCTCCATGTTAAATTTGGTCTCCCTCTTTTCTTCTTTCTGCTCGGTTGCCATTGATATAATAGTTTCGGCCATCGCTCATCTTCCATTCTTACAATATGTCCTAACTATTTTAATTCCTTCTCCTCAATTCTTTCAATTATTCTTTCTTCTGCTTCCATAATGCTTCTAATTTCCTTATTTGTGACATGTTTCCGTATTCATAACTTTCAAACAAATTTATCATAAGTAATGCCACGAGTGATTTCCAAATTATCGACAAATTCACGACTCACGAAGTGAGGAGTGAATTTATCTACAGTATTTGGAAATCAAGAGTGGCATTTGTTAGGACTATTTAAAGAATAAAATTATACGGTTTATTCGCAAATCATTATTTAAATAGGGCCTATAGTTATTTTAAAGTATTTATATATTTAATGTAAACGGCGATGTTTGAAAACAAATGAGAAACGTTTATTATGTTTCATTTCTTCATCCACTGCAAGTAGATAATATTATTTTATTGCCAAATAGGACCGCAATATTGTAAGGATGCACCCTAGTGGAGAAAAATGAAACATCTGTTTATAACCAACATTATACTGTAGGTTAATAATTAATTTCTGATGCCCTATATTTTCTGGTACGTTAATTCCTGGAATATAATACGTAAGAAAGTGTGTTTTTTTTGTGGTATAATTAATTGCTACAAATGGTTTTCTATTGTATCCCGCAATCAGTATATGTTCAGTGCACTATATATAACATATATACAATCTGGCAGCCAGCTTGCATTCTAGGATTCTTACATCTTAATATATAAATTGTATATTCAACGTATTCCTTAGAGAGTCAGTCACAGCAAAATAATGCTCTGACCTATTCCTAATATTAAAATCGAGGAGCTTGATTTTAAATAATTATTTAAATTAAAAATTAAATAAAAATAATCCCCAAATTATTATTATTAACATAAAGGTAACTTTTCCAGTTATACTAGGCGATGCACACACAATGAATGTTGATGTGCCTCTTAATATTATACGACAAAATAATAAAAAAATAATTATGTACGCAACAAGGGAAGTAAGAAGGCCATTGCTAGTGGAGGAAGTGTTGAAGTCCGAGCTTTAGCGAGGGCTAGCAAATAAGTTCGAGACTAGTAATGTACTTACTTCCCGAATTGTGTACATAATTTTGTTCACTCCTATGTACTAATAATTATGTTTAATTTTTACATTTCGTGTGAATTTATATCTTGGTTCGAAGAGTTGAATTGTTTGAGTAAGGAAATGTTGATAAAACTGCAATTGTTTATTGTTGTCTGAATTAGTGGTAGACATTTCAAACAACAGTTTCAGACTGCATATTAATATAACATATGATTAATTGTGACGTAGAGGAAGCAGCGAATGCTGCGGGTCTTTTTCTATTACCAGCAAAGAGAGAAATAAATGTGATACAATAAAATTGTATTATATTACCCAATAAGATTTTAAGCAGATAATATTTTTACTTTATTAATTGAGTCAATTAGTTTTCTTCCCTAGGGAAGTAAGTTGAGCAACTACATGCCGTTGCCAATGGATATCAAGACCTCTCTGGTAAATTCAACTTACTTCCCTAAAAACAGTATGAAAATTAGGCCATTGTTAGTATAGTAGTAGTAGTAGTAGTCCTGGTCACTCCACTAGGAAGCATAAGACCTTGTTAAAAGCTCACCAACGCAAATCTATTGTTTGCCAATGCCTTAATTTCATTCCAACTCATCCCTGAGACGTTGCCCTAGCTCTTCTTCTTCGCCTTCTCAATTCTTGGGGGATCTAATCAAATGCCATTTTTCTGACGTTAATTCTCTCTCCTTAACACATGACCAACCCATTTATATTTTCTAAATTAGATTTCTTTACAAATTTCATTTCGATTCGTTATTCTCCAAAGTTTTTATTTGTTATAATCTCTGGCCACCATATACCCAAGATATTTCTCAGGTAACGATTTACAAAGATTTGCAATTTATTTCCAATTAATGACATTTATTACATCTGTATTAAATAAAATAAATAAATAAATTCTACTTATATTACGCTCTGGAAGCTCATTTTAGGGCTAAAAGGACCTTTGGGACATGGATTTTTGGTAGCATGATGTTCTAGCCGAGCGTTAGTATGTGGATGTATTAGTTATAAAGGCATACGTGTTTTTGAACATAAATAAATGGACACTTAATTTTAATTATTTTATTTCTAGCGAATAATGATTCCAATAACTCTAAATATTCTAACCCTAAATAACTAATCTAAGCTTATATTGAGAAAACACACTCTAACTTTCTTGAGATTCGAGAGAGGTAGATGTGGGTTTATGAATTTATACTAATTTACATTATAATAATTATCTAAAGAACTCTTACACTTAGACATATAGTATGAAACTATTTAAACTACTTGACTCCCTTTCTAAATGTCCTAGGTACATTATATTAAGAAAAAATGGTATGCAGACTTACCCATCCGCTACTGCTTCAATAGACACGAGTCCCATATTTTTCAAGGTTTATACACTAAGCTACTCTCCTCCCAGCTATAACTAACTGTACTAAACATTCCTATAGTCTAAATCCAGATATTTACAGTTAGCCTTGAAATACTTTGTTCCTGCCATAAGTCAAAATTCTATCCTGAAATATAATATGTCTAAATGCTTTATATTTCACCAACTCTTTTTATATAGAATAATTAAAATAATCTATGAAATAATTAAAATATCTATGTAAAATAATCTATGTATTCGTAACAATTTCCAATTAATGACATTTATTACATTTGTATTAAATAAAATAAATAAAAGAAATTCGACTTATTAAAGGAATTCGCATGACGCACTTTTGTGAAATCATTAGCGGGTTTGTTTTTGAAGCTGTGTTTCTGTCTTGAGATCTAGTAGGCGATGCATACACAAATTAATATTGATTTGCTTGTTAATACTATATTACAAAATAATTAAAAAAAACCAATTTAACACACAAGGTCACAGTATTATATATAAAAAAAATGGTATGTGTAGGTTAATATGTTTTGAATTCCGGAGGCGATGTGAAGTATTGCATCCTGGGTAGTAGGAAGCTCGACCAGGCCAGGAGTCAGAACTCCCCCTCCTTCTCACCCGTGTGATGTATGGTCCACGTCTCCCCATGCTACAGGATACAAGCTGTATCCCATCCACACAGGATTATACCCATACCATTACAGGAAGTGGACGAAAAATGTAGCTCTCTCCTGCCTTTTATATACAAGCCTTATCCAAACATCCCCCTCTACAAAAGTAGTAAAGTCCACTCTCAAACTTAATACTGTGCAAACAAGAACGGATTTAAAACGATAATGGACAAGAGACAAATGAAGAGAAAATGAAACTATATTTTGTATGAATTAATTACTTCCTTCTCACACTTAAAAAAAAACTATGCTCTTTTGAAGTTAAGCGTCTATTTACCAAGATGATATTTTATTATTTCAAGCTTTTATATATATATATATATATATATATATATATATATATATATATATTATAGATTTTAGCGGATATAACTATGATTAAGAAAGGTACCTTGGGGTTTTCGCGTCATGGATTCAAGGTTGGCTCTGGACACTACTGAAGAGGCTAACCTTGAATTCATGACGCGGAAACCCCAAAAAACATTTTTCTAATAATTTATATATAAATATTCATAGCAATGTATATGATTCACGGCCACGAATCTCCGGAATCGATAATACCAGTGAGTTAGTTGATCAGTATGACATATATATATATATATATATATATATATATATATATATATATATATGTTATATTGCAGATTTTCGCGGATATAAGTATGATTAAGAAAGTTTTCTTGGGTTTTCCACGTCATGACGCGGAAAACCCAAGAAAACTTTCTAAATCATATATATATATATATATATATATATGATATGAAAAGAAAAATGAATGCTTGAGTCGGGATTTGAACCAGAATCTCTAAACTCTGTACGTTTAGCGTTCTAATCAACTGAGCTACTCAAGTATTCCAACACAAACATACATTTATCTTGTATATATAGTATTCTCAATTCACACAAGAGGTGTCGGGAAGTCGTTCCAACTGACATCTAGTGGCCACCATAACAGGTAACCAAATTTTTGAAGAGAATATATATGATAAATGGAAATGGACAGCTAATGACAATTGAGGGAAATTTTGAAGAACTGGCTGAATTTAAATACCTAGGAACAATAAACACAAATAGGAATAAGATGCACAAAGAAATTAAGCATAGGCTCAATTCTGGAAATTCATGCTATTATGCATTACAGGGACTCTTGTCGTCCCAAATCCTTTCAAAAAACGTTAAACTGAAAATATATAAAACTATTATTCTACCAGTTATATTATATGGATGTGAAACATGGGCTCTTAGTTTAAGGGAGGAAAGGAATTTACGAGTATTTCAGAATAAAGTTCTTAGGAAAAATTTTGGACCAAAGAGAGATGAACAGACAGGTGAATGGAGAAGACTGCATAACAGTGAACTACTGCTCTTTATAGGAAGCCAGTTATAATAAGAACAGTTAAGTCTCGTAGATTGCGATGGACGGGGCACGTGGCACAAATGGGGAATGAAAGACGTGTATGGAAGCTTCTTGTAGGAAAACCAGAGGGAAAACGTCTAGTTGGTAGACCAAGAATGAGGTGGGAGAATAACATCAACCATAATTTGAGGGAAGTAGATTATATAGGGAATGATTGGAAAACATAAGCTCGGGATAGGGATGTATGGAGAGGTTATGTCCGCACGGCCATATACATATGGGTTCGATTGTGTCAGTGAGTTAGTTAGGTAATCTAATAAATGAGTGCCCATTATTGTTCAAATATAACTTCGGATCCACAAAACAACAAATTTAAATGAAAATGTTGTTTTCTCCCTTACGTCATCGTACAGACTATTCTCTTTAAAATGTTAAGTGAGTTTAAATTATAAAGGAGGAATAATGTGTAATGCAGCAACTAATGAGAAAGAGTGGAACACTCCTAAAACACACATTAAACTTACTTTTATTCACAACTCCACTACTACATACGTACGTGCACTTCACATTGCTTACAGCGTTTCAACCTGCTAAAACATCACATATATTAAATAAAACAATATATCCCATCTTCAAAGAAGTTTTTTTGTATTCTTCGTATTATTCTTTCTCTGAACATTAATTTTTATTCTATTTGATTTATTAATAGAAACATTCTATTTTGTTTATAGGTTTGTAGTGCAGATGACAACTTACTGTAATTTAAACAAACTGCCGCCATCTATTATGCCTGTTAAAGGGTGCACTAAGGAAGACAGAATCAAGAACACAGACATAAGACAGGAACTTGACATATTTGCAATAACTGATAAAATAGATACATATAGACAAAAAATGGAAGCAACACATAGACAGAATGAATGAAGATAGATATCCAAAACAAATAAAATACAAACCTAAAGGCACCCGAGATGTGGGCAGACCTAGAAAGAGACGGGCTGAAGTCGGAACGGGTCAACAGACCTAATCCATGAATGCAGATGATGATGATGATATATTATGCTCTAAAACCAATAGGTTTAGGATTTCATCTTTTTTTTGTTTTCCTTTTTTCGTTAAACTGTTTTCCTTCTTGTTTTACCTTTTTGTCAACTTTCTGTTATTCTCACATATAGACACAAGGACAAGACACACATCCAGACCAAAAGTGGAGATTAAAAATCCTACGGAATCGAACCCGGGTCGCCGGAGTGGAAGGTAGGGACTCTATCGACTACGTCACGGCGACGGACTATCTGAAACGAAAATTAAAATAATGGCATTACGGTCGTAATTGTTCATGTTTCACAACGAAACTGGGTATATTCCGATTGAGGGTCTTTCCACTTTTCAGCGGTTGCCCTTTTAGCAGCCGGCTGCTGGCCCTTCACATCCACATGTGTCAATCACAGAGGTAGATGATCAACAGCCAGTGTAGGGGTGACATGTGGTTAGCATGTCGAGTCCCCCAGCCGTTACAGCTGGTTCTTCAACCTGGAGCCGCTACTTATTGTAGCTACCCAATTGCCTCACGATGCTGGGTGGTCACCGGTCCCATACTGGCCGAAATACCATGAGAAAATTTCTTCCCCCATGGAGACTCGAACCAGCGCAAGTCCCGTAGCTCTGCACCAAGGCAAAACTGGGTATATGCTAGTATTAAAATAAACCGAGGTAGGTATTAAGATCCTAATTATATTATTTCTACCTGGTAAGTCAGTCGTCCTCAACTAAATTATTAAACTTCTAGTTATTCTAATATGGAGGCCTGTTATGAATACATAGAGTCGTTTATATAGATAGTTAATTGTTTTATAGATTATTTTAATTATTCAAGCAAAGTCAGTTGAAATAGAGTTCAGACATGAGATAGTTCAGAGCAAAGTTTTGCTTAGCTAACTGTAAAATCTCTACATTTAGTTTATTGGAATGTTAGTGAGTACAGTTAGGGTAACTAGAGGCCAATTTGAGTATATAAGACGGAAGAAGTGAGGGTCTCTGTCTGTCTGTGTAAAGTGCTGAAGAGTAAGTCACCGACCATTTTTCTTAATATGTATCTAGGATTTTTGGAAGGGAATCAAGTACAATTAACGTTTTGATATTAAATTTTCAATAGGGACATAACATTTTTAAACATGTAGATTAGGGTAGATTTATAACTTCCACAACTCCCACTCTCTCAAACCCCAGAAAGTACTGTAGTTTTAATATAGACTTAGATTAATATTAATGCTATTGTGTTATTATTTAATTGTAATATTATTGGGTTTTCTTTATGTAATTGTAATGTTATTGTTTTTTTTATTGTTTATTTTTCTTCACACTAGTAGCAATTATTACTTTATTGTACCGGACTGTCAACAGCACGTACGGCTTACTGCCCGTGCGACTCATATTTGTAAATAATATTGTAAATATCTTACTTTTTGTCTAATAAAGTCCTACTACTACTAATATGTGTTAGGGCTAGAATACTTAGGGATTGTAATTATTATACTTTAGTAATAAATTAGTTAAAATAAGAATCCATTTGTTTATTTCAAAAACGTATGCATGATTAACTGTTCTTCCTCACACTAACGCTCGGTTAGATAAACACGCTACCAGATTTTCCAAGTCCCGAAGGTCCTTTAAGCCTAAGAAAACCAGCGGTTCTTAACAAGGCCTTACGAAAACAATGTTTTAACTGCGTTTTAACTGGAACTGATGGTGTTATATAGGTTGCACAACGGATTTATGTCTGCTGTTATGTTCTCGTTGAGTAGGTTTTATTCCTTGCTTCTTTTAGAATTTAGATTTTTAGATTTAAGATTTATTTAGCCTGGTGGAGTTAAGGCCATGTGGCCTTCTCTTCCACTCACCAGGACAAACAAATATTACATAAGAATATAACAATCTTAATTAACTCTAATATTTAACACTAAGTAAAAATTTGATCAAAAGATAATATCTAATATACATATTACGATCTATAATACAACCAGTTAATATTAGTTAAAATTAAGACTAAAACTAATAATAAAATGTATACAAGCAAGACATATTAAATTGTCCCTGTCTAGTGTATATAAAAAACAGGAAAATAATGAGATATAGAAAACTAATTTTACGATTATACAATATTTAAAACAAAACAAATAAAAATATTTGTTATTCTTAATATTATTTACATAAAAATTATTAAATATATTAATATTGCTAAAAGAATACTATCAGTGAGGTGTATAAGTTAGTTTGTTATTAAATAATTCTTTAGTTTGTTTTTGAAGGATGTTATAGTTATAGTTTGACAGTCTCTGACATAGGGTGGAAGGGAATTCCATGTTTTGGTAAGTGACACCGTAAAAGATAATGAATAATATACAGTGTGATGAGGCGGGATATAAAGGACAATGTGCTGATGTGATCGAGTGTCAAGATTATGTGTGTCGGATAGTCTGATGAAGCGGCGTGATAAATAATTAGGCGATGATGTGTGAAGTATTTTATAGAGAAGGGATAGGGAATGGACAGTTCTACGATCTCTTAGACGAAACCACGATAATTGTTCCAGGGACGGTTGTAACATGGTCAAATTTGCGAATACCACAAATAAAACGTGCGCAAGAATTATGAACACGTTGAAGTCTTTGAGTGGAAATAATATTTAAGTCTGTAAAAAGAGTGTCACAATAATCAAAATGGGGCATTGCAAGTGTTTCTACTAACATTTTCCTAAGGGCGAATGGCAAACAATTTCGTACACGATTTAATGAATGTATTATTGAGAAGTTTTGCATGTATGGTTTATTTGTGTATTCCAATTTAAGTTTTTGTCAATAAATACTCCTAGAATTTTTACTGTCTCACTATAAGGGATTTCAACTCCGTTTAGTGACACATGCGAAACTGTGTTTAGGTTAATTGTAGATAATAGTCTCTGATGACCCATAATGATTGATTGTGTCTTTCTAGGATTTAATTGCAGTCCATATTTAACTGTCCAAGTCATTAGTGAGTCAAGATCCTCGTTAATTTTGGCAACAGCGTCATTTAGTGAATATTTGTCTGTATGGATGTAGGTTTGCATGTCGTCTGCAAATAAATTATGTTTGCAATGCTTTAGGGAGTTAGATATGTCATTTATGTAGATTGAAAAAAGCAAAGGTCCAAGTACCGAACCCTGTGGAACCCCAGCTTTACGGAAGGACCAAGAAGAACATAATGTATGATTTCCTATAACAGATTGCTGGCGCTCATGAGGTAGGAATTGAACATTTCGTGGCACTATCAGAGAGTAAGAGGTTTTTAAGTTTATGCAACAATAAGTCCAAGTCTACCGTGTCGAATGCTTTACTAAAGTCCAGTAATGTAAGAATGGTAAGTTTTCGATTATCAGCAGCTTCGCGTATGTCTTCGCAAATATTTAGTAGAGCAGTATTTGTATTGTGTCCTGTCCTGAAGCCTGACTGAAATTGATCTAGAAGGTTGTAATCATTTAGGTATTCAGTCAGTTGTTTATGGACTAATCTTTCCAGAGCTTTTGAAAGAGTAGGTAAAATGCTAATGGGTCGAAAGTCGTTCGGGGTTGAGGGCGTTTTAACTTTAGGCAGTGGACGTACGAGGGCTTGTTTCCACAATGAGGGATATGTAGAAGTTTGTAGTGAGGAGTTAAAAATATGAGTTATAGTAGGTAGTATAGCTTCGATTATTTTATTCAGTAAAGTAATATTTATACGGTCAGTCCCTTCTGCTTTGGTTTTTATTCGCATTATGGCTTTCTTTACGTCGTAGTCTGTAACATATGAGAAGTGGAAATGTTCTCTGTCGGGTTGATTTGTCAGTGATAATTCATTTATTGTTTGTTCTTTATCCTTTGGAGTAGTAGTTATACCTGTGAAGTGATTATTGAGTGTGTCCAGGGAAACAGGTAATTTGTCTACCTGTGTGTCTTTTCACCCAATTCCCATTCTATTCAAGTTTTTCCAGATTTCTGAAGTATTGGTATTTGTTAGGTTGTATAAATGTCTAAGTTTGGCGTTTCTTATAGCTTGATTTGTCTTGTTACGTAAATGTTTATATTGAGTGAGACTTGTGTCTGTTTTGTTGAGTCTATATTTTTTATGTGCTGCGTCTCTATCAGTCATCAAGTTATGAATTGAAAGAGTCATCCAGGGTGCAGGGCGTCGTTTCACGAGTTTAGTTTTTAGTGGGGCATGTCTGTTGTATAATTGTAGTATAAAGTCATTTAGTGTCTCAACTTTTTCATCTACAGAATGCAGCGTCCATATTGAATGCCACGGCATCTGCATAGCTTCTTCAATTAGGGTTGCATTGTCTATATGTTTCAAGTCTCTATACGTAATAGTCTTTCGAGTCGGTTTAGGGCACTGCAGTGAATATGCTAAGAATATAATATCATGTGCTGATATTCCCGGGGCTGGCAGTTGCCCGTGAGTAAGTACTCTGTCTGGATTATTAGTTGCAATTAAGTCAAGTAACGTCTCAGAGTGATGAGTGTGATGTGTCGTAGGGGTAGAGTGTCATATCACAAGCCTGGAACGTAGCCATCAGTTGTTGTGTATGTCTGTTATCAGTGTCTAGTATATTTATATTAAAGTCGCCCATAACGATAACGTGTTCATATTGTATTCGCGCGTTTTGTAAAGTGGACTCAATTTCAGCGATGGCTTTTATTTTAGGAGGTTGGTATACTACACAGAGAAGACATTTTTTGAAACTGACAAATATTTCTATGAACATAATTTCGGCAGATGGTTCGTTATTAGATAGATACACAATTTTAGGAGTAAGGTCTGTTCTAACGAAGGCTCCAATACCGCCCCCGCGACTGTAAACACGATCGTGTCTAAGAAAAGTATAACCATCCATGTTAAATAAAGAAGAGGTAATGGTGGGATTTAGCCACGTTTCAGATATGAGAAGAACATGAATATTTAAAGAGAAAAAAATTGTTCTGACTTCATCTATATGAGCAGTAATACTTTGAGCATTGAAATGGGCTACCTGCAAGGAAGTAGGGTATGTGGACAAAGCTATTTCTAAAGCATTCCTTGAAGTAGTGGGGTCGAGAAGGGGAGTGGGAAGGTTATTGTCCTGTAGCCTGTCAAAGACTGTCAAAGGAAAATCATCATTTAAACGAAAAATGGTCGTAAAATATATCAACAAACTTACAAACTAAACTTGGTATCACGTCACTAAGAATATCTTAATTTTATGTATTATTAATAAAATGTTTAAAGTGATAACTGTCGGTTATTCACTGGCCGTGTTTGCACTAATTATATTTCTGAGGCCCGGAGAATGATGCGTTTGTTATCTCCTTCTTTAACATGGATTGCTCCGTCAATTGTCCACACATTTGTTACACCATATTTGGTGATGCATTCTTTTAATAGCTTATACCTCATTTGAGTTAAGTCTTCCCTAATTGTAACACCACTACCTTTCAGCTGTTTTTTGTTCTGGAAAACCTCTCTCCTTTTCCGATAGCTTACGAATTTGACGATAACCGGCCGTGGTCGGTCCGCTTTCTCCCCACACGATGACTCCTATCTATATCGCATGTTTCCAATTTAATACCTATTTTAGACGCCACATCGATAGCTATTTTGTCTGTATCCTCAGCGTCCATCTCAGGGATGCCAAAGATACGTAAGCATTGGCGGCGTTGGTACTGTTCAAGGGAATCAGTTTTTTCGCACAACAGTTGTTCTAGTTTCATTATTTTAGTATCCCTTTCCTGTAATGACAGCTCCAACTGTTTAATGACCTCAGTGTTCCGATCTATGGTTGTTTTCAACTCACTCACTATAGCCTCACGCACCGAGTCCTTTAGCAGCTGCAACATGGCAGGGTCCCTCAAACATTCCTGCATCACACGCTTTGTCATTTCTTCTTTATTCTCGTCGGAATTCTTTGTTTTGCGTGGCGCCATTATTACAGAATAAATGTACACACAAATAATTTCAAAATATCCTATACTACCTGTAAAACACAAACAATCACCTGCTGAAAACTGTGCAAAAACACGAGCGACCAGTATATTCACTACTCACTGTCCGCCATGACACTTTCTATGTCTTCAAGGATCTTGAACATAACCGCAGATATAAATTCATTATACAACCTACATAACACCATCAGTTCCAGTTAAAACGCAGAGGACGAAACATTTTTTTCGAAAGGCCTCCATATTAGAATAAGTTGAAGAAGTTTAATAATTTATTTGAGGACGACTGACTTACCAGTTAAAAATTATAAAATTTACATCTTATTACATACCTCAACGGTGCTTTAATATGAATTTCAATAGTGTTGAGGAAGGTATTATTCAAAAGTCTGCGAGATCGAACCGTTAGAAAAGGGGATTTATCTGAAATCCAAAATTAAAAAATGATTCTAGCAACCGCTATGTTTGCTCCGTCGCAATGTATACATTTGTATATACAGATTTTCGGGTACGGCGAGTGTTTAGCAGCTATACTCTAAATTTATTAGGTGTAGGAGTTCAGCTGAAACGAAAATTGAAAATCATATTTCATATATTTAGGCGCACGCAGGGTATTTGCTGATATATGTAAATTGTTGGAGGTCTAGGTGCGTGTGTGTGTATGTGTGGTGTTTAGTTAAAATAAAGTACGAAAAAATAGCGAAAAAGTGAAATATAAATGGAGATAGAAATAATGTAAAAGATATACGACATTTCCATTAAAGGGAACGACGGATAGCGTCCATAACATAGAGTACAATAGCAATTATGGTTATAGCAAAGAACAGGATTAGAAAACTTATGGGGATACTAGATCTGGAAATGTAGTTTTACTATGAAAACGTTTAAAAACGGGCAATTTACTAAAACATAATATCATTCATAGCAATTAAATTGAAAAACTAACAGAAATAACTCATTTTAATCTTGATCTTGAAGATTTTCGGGCTGTTACCCATGGTCTTGAGGTTTAAAATTCCCTGACGTTTCATCAAGGGCTGCAACCGGCTTCCTCAAGGGTTGTCTTGAGGACGCCGGATGCAGCCTCTGGCGAAACGTATAAGAACTTCAAGCCTCAAGACCGCGGCCAACAGCCGGGAAATCTTCTTCAAGATCATTATACTAAATCCGGCCGTGAAAGCTTAAGACAATATATTTTAATCTTGTTCCACTTAGTGGAAATACTTTATTCACGTGATTATATTGTTAACAAGATATTTAATCCAAGATAGTCGAAATGAACTTGAAAATAAAATATTATAATCGAAATTGTTTTAACCTGTGGCCAACTTCAACATGCATATGTACACATTTGTGCTACAATAGCCACGAGAAAATTTATAGGGAATTTGAATATTCAATTTTCGGCTACTAATTTGTTAACGAAAAATTACATATTTCTTTACAATAAAATAAATTTTCGTACGGTGTTAGAATGTATAAACATCTTCATGCAACCAAAGTAATAGCGCTTTTTTTTCTCATCCATTCATTCATATGTTCTAAATTTCTCCAATTAGGCTACATTAATATATTTTTATCCCACAATATTCCATTGAGGCAAGCAATTGCAAATTTTCCTTTATTCGGCTATTTATATTCCATATTGTCCCGCGCTGTAACAGAGTGGTTAAGGCAGGAAGCCTTGGCGCAGAGCTGCGGGACTTGCGCTGGTTCGAGTCTCCATGGGGGAAGAAATTTTCTCATGGTATTTCGACTAGTTTGGGACCGGTGCCCACCCAGCATCGTGAGGCATTTGGGTAGCTACAATAGGTAGCGGCTCCAGGTTGGGGAAACCAGCTATAACGGCTGGGGAACTCTACATGCTGACCGCATGTCACCCCTACACTGGCTGATGATCATCTTCTTCTGTGATTGACACATGTGGATGTGAGGCCGGCAGACGGATGGTAGGCTAAGAGCTTTCTACGCCTGTCGCGCCAGGAGTATATTTCTTATTTCTTCTTCATAACTTACATTTTTTATTTATTTTAATTTCTAAATAAGTGATCTCACTACAAGATTATATTGTTTCTCCAGTCTCCAAAATTAAATTTTATTCTTTTGATTGATAAATAATAATTATTGTAATTTATTGATAAATAATAATTATCATTAATTATTCTCTTGTATTCATTCCTTTTATTTGTATTATAGGCCTAAGTTTTCGGCTTTTAATTGACTTATGGTCCGAAACCAAATACAATTATCATAAAGTAGCATATACTCCGGTCTATAAAGGTAATGAACTGGGAAAACGTTCGTAAAACAACAACGACACACAAAAAGAACATAAGGCGAAGGGTCATTATACCATTGTGTTAACACATTGTTCAGAACTGTTAAATGCAAACGTCTTTAAAGTAAGTCAATGACAAGCCAGTGAGGTATTTAAATTTGTATGCATCTAGAGCAATATGGTTGCTGTGAAGGAGTGAGACAGGCAAGTCTACCTCATGCATAGTAATGAATTACATCCCAGGGGCAAATTAAGCCAAGACGACGTCAAAACTTTGCTATTTACTGCAATTATTTCCTTATTAACGGAGACTTTCGAGGGGAAAGAAGGGGCTGGAAGGAGCTAGTTTCATCAGGAAAATGCAAATCCAATGCAAAGAGAAGAGATTTAAGCTCGGACCAACTTGAAGAATTTCCTTCCTTGGCTTTAAATTTAGCGGAGCGTGCCTCTTGTATAGTTTCCAAATAGGAGAGTCACTTGGTTAAAAGCTTTTAAAGAATTCTAACGTCGAGGGTGGATTGATATGCAAGCTATTTGATTTGTCATTAAGTGTATTGATACTACCACCAACACTACTTTGGGATCATAAAATTGATTATGAAAACATCTAAGCATAATGAAATGGCAAAAACTTTTAAGATTAGACTTAATTTAAAATCACATATATATATATATATATATATATATATATATATGTGTGTGTGTGGGGGGGGGGGGCACGCCGTAGGGTAATGGTTAAGGCACTGCTCTACAAGCCGGAAGGTCGAGGGTTCGAGTCCCGGTGGGGGTCAGGATTTTTACTCACTGACCTAAACCTTCTGGCGGCACTACGGCCCTGGGGTCGACTCAGCCTCTAACGGAAACGAGTACCAGACACTTGTTCTGGGGGTAAAGGCGGCCGTCACGCAGGGCTGACAACGCGGCTGACGTCAAGTGTCGATTTTCTAGAAAAAGTGGTAGCCTTAACCTTCCACTACCCCAAGGGCTCCTGTGGCCTGTAGTGGGATCACTTTATTTTACTTAATAATAATAGTAATAATAGACATAATAGTAATAATAGTAGTGATTTCAATTCGGATAACACAGTATATAAGACTTGTGTAATAATCAATTTGATTTTACAGTAGATACTCTTATTGATTTAATATTACATAGATATGAAGCTGCATTATTTGTTGGTTGATATTTCCTTACAATATGCGACACACTTTAGTGACGTACATGACATGTGAAAAATAGTGTCACTCTATGTTCTCCATATTTCTTACATCGCCAATGTCATTTAGCCATTATGTCAGGAGGCAGAGCACATTTATAATATACACGTGTGAAGACAGTGCTGGTGGAGCTCGTAAAATACAAGAACCGTTTGACAGCCCCATGTGCTATTTACAGTCTTGTATCCTGTGTTATCCAAATTCAAAATCGCTTTTATGTGTCTTGCTCAAGAAAGACTTAGCTCATAAATAGGTGCTTTAAAGCTTCTGCACGTAATTGCTTCTATAAATGTACTTCATAGAAGGACACTTCTAATAGAATTAACAAGTATCTAATATAACAGCACGCACATGAATGTAGCTCAAAGTCACATAAATCCATTGGACACTATATACGTCTACGTCAAAGGAAATTCTTAGGATTTGGAAGATTTGTTTATGTTCTCTCTCTTTTAATTATTCATTTAGATTCTAATGGAAGAATATAAAAAATGGGGACTGAATATAAATTTACAGAAAACAGAATATATATGTTTGGGAAAGGATGTGGTTGACCTCATACTTGAAACAGGGAAAATAAAAAAAATGTGAATTTTTTAAATATCTTGGGTCAATAATTACAAGTTTAGGTACCTGTGAGAGAGATGTACAGACTAAAATTGCAATGGCAAAAAATGCAGC
The DNA here is from genome assembly GCA_030220185.1 of Diploptera punctata. NCBI lineage: Eukaryota > Metazoa > Arthropoda > Insecta > Blattodea > Blaberidae > Diploptera > Diploptera punctata. Next base: position 4,060,334 of record JASPKZ010008365.1, on the reverse strand, counting down.
TATAACATTACATGGAATAATTTGGAACAAAAATATCACAAAGGAAACTAAAATGAAAATTTATAAGAGCATAATACAGAATATTTTGTCATATGGAAGTGAAACCTGGTCTTTGACGGAAGTACAAAAAAAATAAAATTAGAACAGTCGAATTTGATTATTTTAGAAGAAGCCTCCAAAAAACAAGACAGGATAAAATAAGAAATTAATTCCTTTGGAGAGAAATTAATGTCACCACATCGGTTGTTAAGAGGATTGAAAATCAAACGCTTAAATGGTATGGTCATGTACAAAGAATGGAAAATGAAAGATGGCCAAAAAATATACAACAATGGTCACCCCTGGAGGGAATAAACGTTGCAGACCAAGATGGAAAAGGAAAACCTACGTTAGAACTATAACAGATTATAGGAATTTGGAAGAGGGAGATTGGAATGATAGAGATAAATGGAAACTGAAGACGCCAAACCTATAAATGGAGGAAAGACGAAGAAGAAGATTCTAATTTGTAAAGAATCTTATATATACTTAACTTTATACTTGATAAGTCCACCGCTGTGGTCTCGAAGTAGCGTGCTGCCTTGTCACGCAGCGGGTCCGGGTTTGATTCCCGGTCGGGACAGTTTTTCTGGGTGAGGTTTTTATCGGGGTTTTTCCTCACCTGTAAGACAAATGTCAGGAAAACTTTAAGGCCCAAATGGTCCCCGAAATCACATGGCTATCATCATCATACTTATCATTATCATCATCATCATCCTTCACCGGTGCGGAAAGCAACGGGAAGCTACCACACCTACAATTCTCTAGTAAATCTGCAAAGCATAGCATGAAAATCCTATGATTGCAGTGAAAGACTTGCCCTCGGGCAGAATTACTATGGACGGATACTTGATATGATACAATCTTGCACTAATACAAGTGTTGTAATCGTGTCGAGACATGTTAGTGACGTCAGTTTCTTTGTTTAAGAAATATTACAAGTCACTAAATTATTTTAATAATGTAAAGGTAAGCCATTGTGTAAACTTCCATTTTCAATGGTATTTAATATTTAAATAATATATTCTGATTAGTTGTCTCCTTTTATACGCGATGGGAATTGTAATTCAGTGTGGCCAACATTGTATTTATCCTAGAATTTCTGGAATGTTCCAGTACGTGTTTGTAAGGCGCGAAATGATAGCGTCACACCAGTTGAGGAATACCAAACATCAACAGCAGACCTGCGGTTTCTCACTCCCTACAATATGTACGTTAAATTTAGAAAGAAAAAAAAATATATATTGCAAATGCCCCAGGTTGTCTTTCGACATCCCTCGTTTCTCTCCTGGTATGGCGTACTTGTAACCCACTTATTAGGTTGAGGTGCCTGGAAGGCGGGTTTACGTTGCCCCGATGATATGATGGGTGATGATGATGATAGTGGTGCGCCAGGAGAGTCCCTAATCCTAAGCTTAATCTAAGATGGATATGAATGATGATGATGATGATGATGATGATTGCGATGGCCATATGATTTCGGGGACCGTTTGGGCCTTAAAGTTTTCCTGACATTTGTCTTACAGATGAGAAAAAACCCCGATAAAAACCTCACCCAGAAAACTGCCCCGACCGGGGATCGAACCCGGGCCCGCTGCGTGACAAGGCAGCACGCTACCTCAAGACCGCAGCGGTGGACTAGAAAAAAATATTAAAGTCTTAAATTAAATAGAGCAACACTGTAATATAAATTATGTGATATTTCGAGTGTTCTTATTACTAATAAATGTATCGTTCTGTTTTCAAATTCAAACGCCTGTGTTTGTACAATTCATTGTTCTCCTTCGATCGACATCTTTTGTTTTCTGGTGCAGTTCACCAGTAGTCCTCCAAAAAATTTTCTAGAATACGATGAACTCCGAATTCGGACAGTTTTACGTCTGCACATAATTGATATACTAGAAGTAAATTGGAATAAAAGTCTTAATAAACAACATATTTTTAAATTTGAAGAGAAAAATTTTCGCCTAGACCGGGACTCGAACCCGGGACCCTTGGCTTTCCGGGCCAAGTGCTCTACCAACTGAGCTACCGAGGCGAGTTACGATCTAGACGCAAATTTTTCTCTTATATACGTTGTAATTCCCTATCGCCAAATGCTTTTGAAACCATTGTTTCTATCTTTGCAAATGGCGGCTTCTTAGTTAAGAAGACATTTATTGGGAATTTAACATTACTTATAAAGCTAGTAAGGCTTCTAATGAAGTTTTTATTATTGATTTAACATTTTTTTTTCTCTTCAAATTTAATTTATCTTTCATTGAGAAATGTTAAATCAATAATAAAAACATATTTTTAGAATCTCCACAGTTTATGTTTGGTAATTTAAAGTGATCCCTACAGGCCTTAGGAGACCTTCAGGAGCTTAAAGTTCCAACCTTTCTCTATAATCGACACAGGTATGTCTGCTGGGTTTTTAACCCTGAGTACTAGCCGTATTTACCCCTATAAAATTGTATGGTACTGATTTCAGTTACAGGCTGGATCGACCTCAGGTCCTTGATGACGCCGAAAAATTTAGGCCAGTTTAAAAATCCTCATCCTATCGGGATAAGAACACGTACCTTCCGGTTTGTAGCGTATCACCTTAACCAACTACGCTAAGGCCTGCACCATTATATTTGGTATATTTATCACCATATCGGTGCTGTATTGGTCTCGGTAGCCTAAGGTTAATTTCCTTCAATGAAAGTCGCGGAACATTTTAATACACATCGTAATATATGTAATTTAGAAGTTTATTTTCCATAAATGTGAATCCTATTTCTGTTATAATATTTGACCTCCAAAATAATTCTGAACTTCTTCTTCTTCTTCTTCTTCTTCCCCATTTCATGGATTACGCTATCTGCCTTTTCCGTCATCACAGCGTCTCCTTCCATCACCTTCTCGGCCTTGAGTGGAGAAGTTGGAAAACCATTATTTCACAATTTCACCACTTGACACCTACAGTATTTTAATTTTATTGTTTATGAATCAGTTATTGTGGTGGATCTTAAAGGAACCTCTTCATAAATTATATGCTTAAGACCTTCATATATAAGATGCTAATTTTAAATTTGAAAATATATATAATTATACATTTCTAAAATATGAATAAAATTAATTTTGTCCAAATTAGGTGTACCTGCCTTATGTATGTGTATATATATATATATATATATATATATATATATCTGCAGCATATACACATTCATACACATATACAGTCATACATAAAAGAACAGATTTTTTTTTCAAATGCCCCAGGTTTGTCTTTCGACATTCCTGGTTTCTCTCCTGGCATGGCGTATTTGTTACCCACTTCTGAGGTTGGGGCGCCTTGAAGGCGGGGTTACGTTGCCCCGATGATATGATGGGTGATGATGATGATAGTGGTGCGCCAGGAGAGTCCCTAATCCTAAGCTTAATCTAAGATGAATATGAATGATGATGATGATAATTGCGATGGCCATATGATTTCGGGGACCGTTTGGGCCTTAAAGTTTTCCTGACATTTGTCTTACAGGTGAGGAAAAACCCCGATAAAAACCTCACCCAGAAAAACTGTCCCGACCGGGGATCGAACCCGGACACGCTGCGTGACAAGGCAGTACGCTACCCCGAGACCACAGCGGTGATATAAGATAATCTCTTTCCCTCGATCTCATCCATGCATATATCTATATATCTCTCATTGGGGAGCGACATTGTCTTTCATACAATCACATTTTAGCTGTAAAACAAACTTAGAAGATCATAACCACACACACAAACACATGCTATCTTAAATTATTTTTCTACCAAGCCGTGAAAATGTAGATTATGTTAATTTATGATTTTTACATCACCAACTTTGGGTGATTATTTGTTTATAAAGTTTTAATTCTTCCTTACTCTATCAGAAGCCCATCTTATCAAAGTCTACAGAAAATGTTACATGTCTGATACATTACTCTGTAATAAGCCACAGGATATAGGTCGCGCAAGGGATTTTGAAGAATGTCCTTGACCGTAAATCCAATCGGAGAGCCTATCCAGACTGCTCAGCTGTGAATTCTCTGCCTGCCACGCGTACAAACAAAACAGTTCATCTTACAAAACATGTACAGTCCATAGAGAATTATAGTGAGACGCGGATGTGTTGATTTTATATTTTAAACCGTAGACTATAATTAAAATATTTTGTACACTTGCTGCCTGAAGTCTTAAAATTATAGTGCAATGTGAATATCGGGTCTTCTCAACGTGGAGCCGCTACTTATTATAGCCACCCAAATGTCTCATGATGCTGGGTGGGCACCGGTCCCATACTGGCAGAAATTCCTTGAGAACATTTCTTCCCCCATGGAGACTCGAGCCAGCGCAAGTCCCGTAGCTCTGCGCCAAGACATCTTGTCTTAATCACATGGCTAAGGCGCGGGGAAGACTATAGATGGTTTAAATTAAAGTGACATTTAGTGGTTATTTAAAACATTAACAGAGAGATATAAACCAAATATAGAGTGTGTGTGTATACATATATATATATATAGTGAATATACTTCCTCCACGTATAAAGATGTCCTAACTCACGGGCACTATCGAACCCTTAGGTTCATGGCCGCGCGGACATAAGCTCTCCATACATCCCTATCCTGAGCTAATGTTTTTCAATCATTCCCTGTAAAATCTACGTCCCTCAATTCATAGTTAATGTTATTCTCCCGCCCCATTCTTGGTCTACCAACTGGGCGTTTTCCCTCTGGTTTTCGGACAAGAAGCTTCCATGCACGTATTTCATTCCCCATTCGTGCCACATGTCTGCCCATCGCAGTCTACGATAAAGATTATCTATATTAATTAATTTTTGTAGCGAGATTTTAAAAATATTTAGCAGTGACTGTATTTGATATTCGCTAGCGTGCAGCTAGCGAGGGAGTTAGCAATGACGTGTGGTCATACTTCCTATTGGCTGAGACCTACAACTGGTTAGTACAGGACTCGCATCTAAGCTCTCATTACAAATTTCATTCCTAAGGAATCATTGCTACACCTATAACTCTTAGAGGACTGGATGGTAGAGATATGAACAGGATTCAGTTGGCTGAAAAGAGGCAGAGGGGAGGGACTTATAGGAATGTGGCACTATACCTACTTGTTTCATAACCCACAAATGAATAGGTAAGCCATAAGTTAGATTTTCAAAAGAGAATGAGCCTATCCTCTTTAAAATAGCCAACCTAACTTTAATTAAAAACAACATGGAATAAAAGCTATTGTAGTGCAAAATGAGGTAAAGTGTGTTGGGTTTGAAAAACACGTACACAACATTTCTTCGCTTGTACAAACGCTTGTAGGGATATGTTCTTCGCACGATATCATTCATTCAAGATATAAAATCTCTCGATAATTCTAGATATTCCTGTCATATAATTAATGTGTTGTATAAATACTTCAACGAATTACATTTAATTTATACCAGGCAGAGGTAGAATATTATCTATTTTAACATTTTAAAGTTCAAAAGAAATATGCGAATTTTCTAAAACAAATATGTAGCATGTAGAATATTACTCTTCTTTATTCAACTTACATTGCAAAATGAAACTGCACGAATGTAACTTATTATTTATTTTCATTGTAATGCATTTTAACTTAGAATTCTACTAAAAACATATTTAATGCATTATGCAAGTCTTCATTTGTTCTAAACATATTGCAACAAAATAATAACTTCCTTACCTTCGTATAGAAGGAAATTAAATTGATCTGACAGTCTTAGCACATACCTGTAACAAACAGAAAAAAATATTGTAAGTGTTAGTACTTTCAAGGCAAGGGTTAATAAATTAAGAAAAATGAAGAAAAAACTATATTCAAACAGAATAAAATAACATGTTATTGCTCTTTTTACGAAACACATTTATCACATATTACTTCCAAGTTTCGTTTAAAACAAATCAATATAAATGTAGTATGTAAAATAAATATTTTTATTATTTGCCAATTTAAGGATTGATTTCTTTGGTGATTTAAGAATAAAACATCCCATAAAGGTACATTTAAACAGGATTTTAAGGGAATATCTGTCCAGATCAAGGTTGTAACAGTAATTTTAACTGAATGCTAAGTTATTCATTAAAAAAAAAATATCGTTTATGGCACGTGGAAACTTTTCCATGCAAACATCACATTAAAAAAAACAAAAAGACGGCTACTTTTATTACTCTCAGTACAATGGCTATGATCTAGTGTTTTTTTTTAAATTTAATTAAATTCGTGAGAAAAGGCACATGTCTTAAAACAATTCTCTTATGAAAAGCGTTTATTTCACTAGCCTATATAACTATGTGAGGCATATTAAAATATTAAACATGTTTCCTCCTCAACAATAATAATAAGGATATAAAAATATAAACATAAAAATAATAATAAAAATTATAGACTGAATAAATCAATAATTCTTTATTCTAGTTTTTCCTTATCTGTAAAACAAATGACATGTAACTTTAAGGCTCAAATTGACCCCGAACAGTATTTGGCCATAATAATCACTATCATATTAGATTTGTTTAGAATGAACGTATAAGTAAATGGTGCGCCTTGTCTTAAATGTAGGTGTCTAGAAGTTAGCTCTGGGCATTAAATTATAATTCACACGGGGAGGCCTTCGATGTCTTTGTGTGGTGAAATATCATTCAGAATTAAAATACTCTGCAAAGAATTTTCCCTGTAAGCTAGTATGGCAAGGGCATTTGAAGTACCTGTAAGTACCGTAAGAAGTTAAACTAATATAAAGAAATTAGGAAACATTGAAAATATAAATAATGGGAATCCTTATGAAAAAACTGATGTGATAAGAACACTTAAGTCCCGTATACTGCAGACAGGTGAATGGAGAAGAATACATAACAATGAATTACATGGTCTTTATAGGAAGCCAGATATTAATAATAACAGTTAAGTCTCAGGCTGCGATGGGCAGAACATGTTGCGCGTATCAGGAATAAAAGACGTGCATGGAAGCTTCTCGTAGGAAAGCCAGAGGGAAAACGTCCAGTTGGTAGACCAAAAATGAGGTGGGAGAATAACTAACTATGATTTGTGGGAAGTAGATTATACAGGGAATGATTGGAAAGCATTAGCTCAGGCTAGGGATGTATGGAGAGCTTATGTCCGCGCGGCCATGAACCTACGGGTTCGATAGTGCCAGTGAGTAAGTAAGTATACTGCGATGGACTGTTCGTGTGGCAAGGAAGGGAATGAAAGAGGGATAATACCAATAATTCTTGGAATATAATCAGAGGAAAAGCGTTTAGTAGATGTGAGAATAACAGTAAAATTATTGAGGGAGGTAAATTACACTGTGAAACATTGGGAAATAATAGTTTAGTATGGGGAAATATTAAAAGCTTATGTTTACATATATGTATACTTATTTTTTATAAACGTTTTTTCGTCCATTTGCCCACTGTAAAATAAAACAACATGAATTAACTCAGGAGATTTCAGCTAAGGAAAATAGATATCAAGGCAAATGGAATCCTAATATGCTGGCCGATTATTGTTGGACCATGAAGAGGGATACTCCATAGGCGAAATATAGCAGAAAACGTCATTTATCACTTTCTAGGTGAGTCCGAATGTTCGAATATTGTATAGTTACGAATGTAGAAAATATTAAAGTGTTTGAAATTATAAATTCCTGTCTCTCGGAAACCTCGCGTGATGGAGAAAAGCCGATATCATATTTGAATTCAGGAGAAAAAATATTATCAGAATCACATATATTTTCTTTCTGAGACAAAAAAAAATATTTTTTGTTGCTCAGTGTTATCGTCGATTGCAACTCAATGAGACCTTGAAACGAATTCTGCCAAATTTACTATTCAATTCAAACTACCTAAAAATGGAGTAATTAGTAGCAAAAGAATGATTTTTCTACTGGCCTGCTCTAACCTTACCCTCTTTTTCACATTCCCTAATCCAGTAAAATTTATGATCATGGTCCAGTTCTCCAGCTTAGCAGCTGATTTATTATACGATTTTAAAGTATTCTATTGCTAAAATTGAAAACGATAAAAAAACATTTCAGCCCTCATAAATATTTAATGACGTAAAAATGCTGTATATAACGGAATGGACAGTTAACAACAAATTAAAGAACTTTTGAAGAAGTGGCAAAAATCAAATAACTAACTCACTGGCACTATCGAACCCGGAGGATTGTGATAGCGAGGATATAAGCCCTCCATTCTTCCCTATACTGAGCTAATGTTATCCAATCACGTACTGTATACTTTATCTTCTTCAAATCATGGATTATATTATTCTCCAATCTTTCTTACTTACTCACTGGCACTATCGAACGCGTAGGTTCATGGCCGCGCGGACATAAGCTCTCCATACATCCCTATCCTGAGCTAATGTTTTCTATTCTTTCCCTGTATAATCGACTTCCCTTAAATCACAGTTAATGTTATTCTCCCACTTCATTCTTGGTCTACCAACTGTGCGTTTTCCCTCTGGCTTTCCTACAAGAAGCTTCCATGCAAGTCTCCAATCTTATTATTGTTAATTCTTACTGGGTACTTTCCTCTTGGTTTTTCTACAAGAAGTATCTGTGTCCCTCGTTCATTTTCCATTGGACCCACATCTTCCGCCCATTGCAGTCTATGAGACTTAACTGTTCTCAATACATTTAGTTTCGTTATAAAGATCATGTAGGCCACTATTATGCTGTCTGTTCGTCCCTGTTTGGTCCTAAATTTTCCTAAGAACTTTATTCTTAAGTTTTGGTATCCTTTAATCTTCTCTTGAATTAAGGGACCATGTTTCGCAGCCATATAATGTAACCAGAAGAAAAAGTAGTTTTACATATTTTCGGATTTTTTAGAAGCTGGAATGAAAAGAGTTTCTATGGGGCCTAATACATAACAGCGAGCGTTTCCAGAGATAAACCTATGTTTAGTTTGTTTGTGCACTTCATTCCTATTTTATACTGATTGTTCCTAGGTATTAGAATTCATTTTTTAATATTTCCCTTATTTACCATCAACTGTGTTTGATCTTGTCATTCCTTATCTTCTGTGAGATTATGTACATTTGCAATTATAAAATTGTATCATTAATCCTTTAGAATCACGTATGATATATTTTCGCTAACAAACCGAACATCTCAGATATCTGAGAGGATCCGTTCCAAATCCTGATCTCCGTACACCCCCATAGAATAATGTAAAGCTTCGTAATTTCTTATTACATTCTATTTAGTATCCAAATTAGCTTTATCTAATTTCCGCGTTAATATTTCTAGGTCTTACAACTACAGTTCTATAATGTCCTAACATTCCGTGTTCATAATCTGCGATTAGATACCAAATATCTAGAAACAATAATTACAAACAGGAATGAGGTGCATAAATAAATTGAACGTTGGTTATGCCTTGGTAACGCATGCTATTACTCAATACAAGGTACCCATTGTCGTTACAAATTCTCTAAACATATTAAACTAAAAATATATAAAACGATTGTTATTCTAGTTAAATGGTTGTGAATGTTTCACCAACAGAGGTAACTGTATTACGCCAGTTTAAGCTATATATTATACGTAGGGAAAACTGGTGTAATAGAGTTACATATGTTGGTGAAACTGACCCTTAGTCTCTTACTTTAAAGGAGGATAAAAGGTCGTGAATATTTGAGAATACAGTACTTACGAACATTTTTGGACCAGAGAGAGGGGAACAGACAGATGAATGGAGAAATTATGTAACTGTGAGCTACATGATCTTTATGTGAAACCAGATGTAATAAAATAGTTAGGTCTCAAATACTAAAATATGCAGGAGCTGTAGCACGAAAGGAAAATGACTTGATATTCTTATAAGAACAATAAAACAAAGTACAGATTTCTATATTGGTATACGTGATTTATGTTCACTCATTTAATTTGTTTCTCTACATATTCTACATAATATCCTTCTTTATATAACACTGGTCAACATGATTTTTGTTTCATGAGTACCAATAGTTGTACTTAATGCAGTTTTTTATCGTGTTTTCAAACATGTATTCGGAAGTTCTCCATCACCCACAGTTTTTTTATTTCAATTTCAATTAATGGATTTAAATAATTATTTTTTTAATAAACTTTTTTCGTCCATTTGTCCATTGTAAAATAAAAGGAGGAAAACTTTCATCAGGAGATTTCAGCTATGGAAAAGGAAATGGAATCCTAATATGCTGGCCGATTATTGTTGGACCATCAAGAGGGATGCTCCACAGGCGAAATATAGCAGAAAATCGCATTTCTTACTTTCTAGGTGAATCCGAATGTTCGAATATTGTGTAGTTACGAATGTAGAAAATGTTAAAGTATTGAAATTATAAATGCCTGTTTCTCGGAAAGCTTGTGTGATGGAGAAAACCCGATATCATCTTTGAATTCAGGAGAAAAAAGACTATCAGAATCACATATGTTTCTTTCTGAGACAAATAAAAAAAGTTTATTTTTGTTGCTCAGTGTAATCGGCTCCAGTCATTGATAAGAATTGCGATTCAACACGATCAATGAACCGTATGTATAAGGAGAAGTGCATTTATTTGAATAAAACCGTCAACTGTAAATTTACTTTATCCGCCACTTTCCAGACAACAGGTTTAGCGACCCGCGTAGAATTTCCATTTAGTTCTTGTAACAGATAGTAGGTGTTTCTCAACATTGTCGTTTAATTGACGCACAACTGTAATCAGAATTTTCCTCCCCCTGTCAGATCCTTGACAAACATTGCCTGTTTACTTTACTGGTGACATTCCATCAGCAAGTAAAACAGTCAGTTGTTATTAGGCACAGCTAAATCGACTTTTGCAGTACTGGATACTGGTGGGACAAATTATAAAAAGGCACAAATACATATTTTGTATAAGATAATAATAATAACAATCGTAATCATCAACTATTAATGATATAGAATACCTTTAGTTCTCGAGAAAAATGAATCATTTAACAATAAATAAATAAATAAATAATAATAATAATAATAATAATAATAATAGTGATAATGTTAACGATCTAGAGGTCAGAACTTATGACTACAGGTCATGATGTCCCGAGTTAGATTCCCGGTTAAACCATACGAGTTTTTCCTTAAAGAGAATTATTCCTGTGATCTTCCATGACCTGGAATTATCATTAAGTTTAAGTCCCGGTGCTTCATTACTATTTATCAGGGGTGATGCAACTCGGCCTTCTAGTCGCCCGAACTTCAGATGTGGGTTAATTAAGCCAATGGCAGGAGAGAGTGTCAGAAACGTGAGAGCCTGGTGGCAGTGGAGAAAATAATGCAATAAATACAAAAAATAGTATTTTAAAATTAAAAAATTCGTATTTGAATATAACACATGTTTATCCTGGTGAGTGGAAGATAAGGCCCGGCTAAATAAATAAATAAAAGTCGATGAACCAAAACTGGGCATTCAAAATAATAATGATGATGATGAAGACGATAATAATAATAATAATAATAATAATAATAATAATAATAATAATAATAATAATAATAATATCAATAACAACAAAATAAAAATAATATAAAATAATAATAATAAATATAACTTTATCTTACGTGGCCAATTGAAGGCCCCAAGCGTTAAATTGGGGATAATTTTACAACAATTTACATCTACTTTTCGATGTCATTTAAATTCAAATGACCATTCGTGTTTATCATATGCATTTAACACAGTATCGTAGGTGAAGGAGTTAACCAGACCACTCTGTATAATGTAAACACTTTTTTTTTGTAACACGATATTACATTTGCTGCAACGGATCCATCTACAGACTAGTAATATTGAGAGGATAGGGGTAGAGGTTGTTTGTGATTGTAAAACTGAAGTTAATTAATGAACTGCCATGAGAACTAGAGGAAACTAGTACTGCAATATACAACTAGGGCTTTGTCAGCTCGATGGATCGAACAATGAGTTTGAGAGAGTCGAGCCGAGCACCAGAGATGGGATCGCAAATTCCATGAATCAAGTTAATCTCTCTCTTTCTCTCTCTGTCTCTCTTCCTCCCTCTTACATCCAAAGTCATAATCCAAGTATATGTGTGTGTACGTGCATATATATATATATATATATATATATATATATATATATATATATAGTGCTGAAGTCTAGCAAATTCCTATCAGGGAAATGAAAAGAATTTTAAGTACAGAAATGGATGTTTTAAGAAGATCAGCTGGAAAATCTAGAATGGATAGAATACGAAATAAAGAAATAAGAAAAAGTATGGCTATACAAGAGGAGCTGGACATCATAGACATTATAGAAAAGAAAAGATTACAGTGGTATGGCCATGTCAAAAGAATGCCAGAGCAAAGATTTCCTAAAATTGTTATGGAATGGATCCCGATAGAAAGGAGAAAGATCGAAGAAAACTTGGATAGAAGGGGTACAAGCAGATATGAATATCAGAGGATTGGAGCAAGATCAATGGATGGACAGGGAGGAATAGCGTTTGGTTTCCGGAAGACGGCGGTAGCTGCCATGATACCGGATGATGATGATATATATATGTTAAATTAATAAAATTTGTACCTGAAATTTATTTTGAAATACTTTTAACTTCATCTTCTTTAATAATTTCCAGTAGTCCTCGACATGAAATTGAGTAGGTCTTTCAAATTGCTTGTGCCATCTTCAGCAGCTCAATTGGTGCCAATCCTGAAGATGGACCTCATTGTCTGTATCTCAAATAGTTTACGAGCTACGTTACATTGTTTTGGTAGTAGGACTTTGTGGACATACTGTATATCCTGACTTAGTGTTTTCAAGCCATTCCCTGTATAATTCACCTCCCACAAATTATATATCATTCTTCCACCTCATTCTTGCCCTCTTTACAGTGCGTCTTTCCCTCTGGTTTTCTTATAAGACATGTCCATTCCGAATTCGTGGCATATGTCCTGCCTGTCGCATTCTACGAGAATTAATTATTCCTATCTAGTCTACTTTTCTAAAAAGATCATGGAATTCTCTGTTTTGGAGTTTTCTCAATTTACCCGTGTTCAGCTCTTATTGGTAGACAAGATTCTTTAAGCATTTCATCCTCAAATAATCGAACTTTTGTATTCTCTTAAAGTGAGATTCTACGGTACGCACGCATGTAACTGAAAGATTAACAGTTGTATTTCTTTACTGTGGGTCGCCATATTTCAGTTCCTTCTGGATTTCTTCGTGTTGAAACTTGCAAGTTAAGTTGAGATTCCTTAGGACGGGTTACTGGCCCAACGCTAAGTAGTCCAGTGGTAGGGCTGCTACCTTTTAGTCTCTGGACAGACATAAGGATATTTCATTTTCTCAGTACCCGATGGAACGGTCCTCAGAGCCTCGTTTGTGAAAACGGGTTGTATCACGAAAAGGTGAGGATGAGAATTGGGTAGGAGAGGTTATATAATAAAATAATATAATTATAATCACAATAAATCACATAACAGCAAATAAAAAAAGTTTTTAAATTATTATATTGCCACCATTAATTAATTTTATCACTACCCCTTACAACCCATGTAAATGCAAAAATTAGCAAAATTTTTAAGAATTTTAGGCTTAATAATTTCTATCTTCAAGCCACAGTTAGTCCAAAAACATTCAAGACTTAAAGTGTATAAAACACTGGCTCTTCCAACTCTTTTGTATGGTAGCGAAGTATCGACGATGAAACATAAGGATGTACAGAGACTTAGATCTGCTGAAATGAGATACCTTCGGAGGACTGCAGGATACACACTATTAGATCACAAAAAAATGAAGACATCTTAGAAGAATTACACATGGAACCTTTAGAAAACAAAATTTCTGATTATAAGTCAAGATGGATGCAACATGTTCATAGAATGGAAGATCACAGGATACCCAAACAAATGTTAAGATATCAACCTGCAGGAAGAAGAAAACCAGGACGTTCACTCAAAGGACTTCTTGATGGTGTTTCTCTTGAGGCTGAAACATGTCAACAAATGGCGTAAATTCGTGAATGTCCTACGATGATGGTGATGATGAGATTAACAGTTGTGTATAGGGCTATTTTTAGTGTAAATAATTTGAGAAAATTTACGATTACAGAAAACTTCGGTTAAGATCCACACCAGCGAATATAATGATGATGATAATGGTGATGATGGCGATGTTTGGACCTTAAAGCCTCCTGACATTGTCTTACAGGTGAGGAAAACCCCCGAAAATCCTCACCCAGAAAACTTGTCCCGACCGGGGATTGAACCCGGGACCACTGCGGGACAAGGCTGCACGCTATCTCGAAACTACAGCGGTGGACATTTATAAGCCTATATAATAGCAAAGTTATGCAATAATTTAATATTTCACTTTTGAATTCAGTTAGTCCAGGTAAAACAGTAGTCACCGAACTTGCATCTTGATCTAATGTTCGCAAGTTCAAACCCGGCCAGATTTCATGGGTTTTTCAGGGCATAAAAATTATGAGGAGGCCTATGGGTTTCTGTGGAATCGAAGCAAAGCAGTGGGCAGTATCTCTTAGATTTACGACACATAAATTAATTTCAAACTTGAAATAAGAGGCTTCTGATAAAAAAAAATGTTGGACTTTTCACTTTTAGATTGAATTGCAAAGCTAGTTGAAGAAGAACATCACTTAATAATAATAATAATAATAATAATAATAATAATAATAATAATAATAATATGATCTGTATAGGAAGCCAGATATAATGAGAACAGTTAAGTCTCGTAGACTGCGATGGGCAGGACATGTGGTACGAATGGGGAATGAAAGACGTACATGGAAGCTTCTTATAGGAAAACCAGAGGGAAAAAGCCCAGTTGGTAGACCAAGAATGAGGTGGGAGAATAAATTTACTATGATTTGAGGGAAGTAGATTATACAGGGGATGATTGGAAAATATTGGCTCAGGATAGTGATGTATGGAGAGCTTATGTCCGCGCGGCCATGAACCTAGGGGTTCGATAGTGCCAGTGAGGTAAATAATAATAATAATAATAATAATAATAATAATGATAATAATAATAATAATAATAATAATAATAATAATAATAATAATAATAATAATATATATGAGTTCAAATTGGAAAAAAAGAAATCATCTCTTGAATATATATCACAAAATATTTGTTGAAATTATTTGATAATTCGCATTGTCTAAATCGTCAGAATTTGACTTTTCATTAGTTCAGGTATTAAAGTTATAAGGAATGAATATAAATAATGCCTTTTTATTCGTCCAATTACAAGAGAACACAAATGCACAGTATTGTAAGCTATTCAGAAGTGTATGATAAAAACTCCAGAACGTAATTCTCATATCATGGAGGCTTCCTTTTCACATAATTAAACTAGGATTCACTCGTCCTAATTCCTTTGTGGTGAAATATTCACGAGGGATTAGTCAATATGTAGAACTTTCACTAGAGGAAAACAAAAAAAGTTAACATTCAGGTAAGTCGATATTTTATGTTCAGTGGTGTGATAGCTATCTGTTGAAAATCCTATAATATTTTTGTTAGCTTTCCTCATTTGGTATATATTTTCGTAACTAATTCATTGGCTCTATCTAACTCGTAGGTTCATGGCCGCGCGGACATAAGCTCTTCCATACATCCCTATTCTGAGCTAATGTTTTCCAATCATCCCCTGTTTAATTTACTTCTCTCAAATTATAATGGATAATGTTATTCTCTCACCTCATTCTAGGTCTACCAACTGGTTTTCCTACCAGACGCTTCCATGCACCTGTTTCTTCCCCCATAAGTGCCACATATCCTGCCCATCGCAGTCTACGAGACTTAACTGTTATTATTATATCTGACTTCTATACATATCATTTAGCTCACTATTATTCAGTTTTCTTCATTCACCTGTCTCTTCATCTCTTTTTGGCCCAAACCTTTTCCTTAGAACTTTATTCTCAAATTCTCGTAATCTCCTTTCCTCCATTAAAGTAAGAGTCCATGTTTCGAATCCATGTAATATAACTGGGAGAATAACTGTTTTATTTTTATATTTTCACTTTAACGTTTTTTGAAAGGAGTTGCGACAAGAGACCCTGTAATGCATAATAGCACGCATTTCCAGAATTGAGCCTATGTTTAATTTAATTTTGCATCTCATTCCTGATAGTAATTACCGTTCCGAGAACATAAACTTACCAGTGAGATCTCAATATTTATCATCCATCCATAGTAATTCTGTCCGAGGGTAGGTCTTTCACTGCAATCATAGCATTTTCATGGTATGCTTTGCAGCTTTACAGGGCAATTATAGGTGTGGTAGCTTCCCGTTGCTTTCCACACCGGTGAAGGATGATGTTGATAATGATAAGGATGATGATGATGATGATGATGATGGCCGGATGATTTTCGGGGACCGTTGGGCCCTAAGCTTTCTGACATTTGTCTTGCAGGTAAGGAAAAACCCCGAAAAAACCTGACCCAGAAGCCTGTCACGACCGGGAATCGATCCCGGGTCCGCTGCGTGACAAGGCAGAACGCTACCTCGAGACCCCAGTCTACTAGTAATGATTATTCATAGGAATTTGAGTTCCTATACAGATCATATTATTATTATTATTATTATTATTATTATTATTATTATTATTATTATTATTATTATTAAGTGATGTTCTTTCAAGTAGCTTTGCAATTCAATCTAAAAGTGAAAAGTCCAACATTTTTTTTATCAGAAGCCTCTTATTTCAAGTTTGAAATTAATTTATGTTGAAATAACCTGACCCAGAAGCCTGTCACGACCGGGAATCGATCCCGGGTCCGCTGCGTGACAAGGCAGCACGCTACATCGAGACCACAGCGGTCTACTAGTAATGATTATTCTTAGGAATTTGAGTTCAACCACTTCTTCAAAATTTCCCTCATTTTTCATTTGTAATAAATATCATTCAGATGACCTTAACGGAAATACTTGAAATAGTTTAATTTTTATTTAAATACGCAGTTTAGTTATTTACAGACAAAAGAGGCGGAATTTATTGTATACATGTTCAGATTAGGAAATATAGAATTATGGATAACGAAATTAGGGTGTAGACAGGTATGGAAGACTTAGAAACGACTTTTGATGGACAAACATTAGTCTACCTCGAGACCACAGCGATGGACTACATTTAGAATAATGAATATTACATTCTATAAAATTCCTTTTAATTAACAGCTCACTGGCAATCCTGAAACGGAGGTTTATTGCCTCGCAGACATAAGATCTCCTCACTTCCTTTCCTGAGTTAATGTGCGCCAATAATAACACCTGCATAATTCGCCACCTTCAAGTCATAATTAATGTTGTTCTTCCATCTCATTATTGGCCTACCTATGGCCCTTTCCCTCCGGTTTTCCTGCAAGAATATTCTTTGCCCCTCTTGCATTTCCCATTTCTTACCACACATCGTGTACGTCCCAAAGTCTACGAGACTCAACTCTTCTTAATATATCTGGTTTCCCATAAAAGTCATGAAGCTCATTGTTAAGTAGCCTTCTCAATCAGTTTCTCTGTTCATCTCTCTTTTGGTACAAAAATTTTACTAAGAACTTTATTATAAAAATGGAAAATATAAAAATAAATATAAAATATAAAAATATAAATTTCAACAATGGAGTAGAACTAAGACCTAGTATTGAATGCACTTATTTAATAACAAAAGTAGACCATTCAGGTGATAATACAGTGGAAATTAAAAATAGAATCGCACAAACAAAACAATCAATAAATGCTTCAAACTCTGTTTGGTGGAGCAAAAATATTACAAAAAATAGAAAATTACAAATATATCAAACTTTAATTCAGAGCATTTTAACATATGGTGCTGAAGTCTGGCAAATTCCTACCAGGGAAATGAAAAGAATTTTAAGTACTGAAATAGATGTTTTAAGAAGATCAGCTGGAAAATCTAGAATGGATAGAATACGAAATAAAGAAATAAGGGAAATTGTGGGTGTACAAGAGGAGCCGGACATCATAGACATTAGTGAAAAGAAAATATTACAGTGGTATGGCCATATCAAAAGAATTCCAGAGCAAAGATTGCCTAAAATTGTTATGGAATGGATCCCAATAGAAAGGAGGAAGAGAGGAAGAGCGAAGAAAACTTGGATAAAAGCGGTACAAGCAGCTATGAATATCAGAGGATTGGAGGAAGATCAATGGATGGACAGAGAGGAATGGCGTTTGGTTTCCGGAAGACGGCGGCAGCTGCCATGATACCGAATAATGATATTAATGAACTTTATTATCAAATACTCGAAATATTTTCTCCTCCCTTAAAGTAATGTTTCGCATCCATATGAAATAACTGGAAGAATTACAGTTTTATTTATTTTTATTTTAACGTTTAAGCGAATTCCAAAGGAATGATAATATTACTAGTAAAACGCATGGTAAGTTTCCGTTGAGGTATTAGTCATATTACTGTGATGATATTACGGTAGTTTTCACGGGAAAAAAATGAAAAAGTTGTTACAGATCTTCACCGATCTGCAGACACTAAAATAACCATGACCAAAATGCGTACAGGGTGAGTTTAAATTACCCTTACAGAGTTCGAGGGCTTATAGAGGGGACCAAGACAATTAAATTAAACACAGGAACCCATGTCCAGAAATGTACAATTTTTTCTTTTACAAAATACCACTACTACACATGTTGCTCTCTCCAACTCCTGCTGCCTGTAGTCTGGAACCACTTACAAGAATGGGTTCGATGTGACGACCACCGACTTCAGTACAGATGCGGTACCTCCGTACCATGTTCTCGTACACACGATCACCAATCCCTGGTCCTCCAACATCCGCCGCAGCCATAACTCTTGATAATTCGTCTTCCTCGGATTTACAGGGGTAACATAAATTAAGTATTAATTAAATAAAAATAAAACGTAGTTTTATTTGATTTTCATATTTATTTTTATTTTATTTATTCATTTAATTAATTTATTTTATTAATAAATATGGATTTTCATCAAGTAAACACCAACTAAATTGATCATAAATTAAGTTTTTCTTGTGACCTCATATAAAGTAATCTAGCGGGGTCATGTCGGGAGAACGTGAAGGCCAAGCAATCGGACCTGCCATTGCACCGAACTTCATCGTACAATAACATAATGTCTGCGTACTCTGCAAACGTCTAACAGCAACACAGTACCAATGAAGTACATACACCTTGAATTCTGCTGTGTACTGTCGTGAAAGATTACTACTGTACTGTGCAGGTGAAAACGTCTCTGGGCGGATCACAAACTCAACTGAACAGCACGTAAACAAACTTGCAATGGACATGGAACATCAGGTGAGCGGGGAATGACGTATGGAGTACCCTACTCAAGGCTATCTTAGTGAGTGGGACCGAAAAACCGTGTGAGGTGATTTTGCGTATAACGGTAAATCAATACGTTTCCGGACATGAGTTCCTAAGCTAAACGTAATTGTCTTGGTCCCTACAAGTCCTCAAACTCAGTAAGGTGAATTTAGACTCACCCGTTCTTTCGTTGGGGACATAGGTGCTCCCCTACCGGAATTATTTCAATCAGACTAATTTAGTTAAGCTTATTTCCTTATTGATATCAGCGAGTTACATGTGGTTAGCACATCGCCTCTAGAAGACATATTGTAGGAAACTGAGGTATTATCTGGATGGAGGAAAATCGGTTAAAATTTGCTAAGAGACCTTTTTATTCAGGCATGAGGTTTTTTATGAGTTTGAAAATCTTCATACCTACGCCTTAAAGTCCCTCCCGGAGGACTTGTCCCTTGAATTTTTCTATGCTAATTAGCCATTGACCCCTGCCGAGTTCGAACCCGCTACACTCGAGAGTAAAGGCAAGGAACATAACCACTAGACCCCGTGGACGAGAAGAAAAAATATGTGTTTGTGTGCATATGAATAAAAATAGGACTATATCCAATACCCCATTAGTGGACTTAGAAAAGGTGCGTTTACCTCACCTACATATAAAACTGAGGATTATGAAACAAATTGTAAAAGCAATGCATAAACGTTCTGCTGCATTTATGTATCTGAAATAGAATTTTGTAAAGTAAGTAGTCCTAATGCTATTATTCTACCAGTTATATTATATGGGTGCCAAACATGGATTCTTACTTTAAGGGAGGAAAGGAGATTACAAGTATTTGAGAATAAAGTTCTTAGGAAATTTTTTGGACCAAAGAGAGATGAACAGACAGGTGAATGGAGAAGGCTTCATAACAATGAACTACATGGTCTTTATAGGAAGCCAGATATAATAAGAACAGTTAAGTCTCGTAGACTGTGTTGGGAGGACATGTTGCACGTATGGGGAATGAAAGACGTGCATGGAAGCTTCTTGTAGGAAAGCAAGAGGGAAAACGCCCAGTTTGTAGACCAAGAATGAGGTGGGAGAATAACATTAACTATTATTTGAGGAAAGTAGATTATACAGGGAATGATTGGAAAGCATTAGCTCAGGATAGGGATGTATGGAGAGCTTATGTTCGCGCGAACATGAACCTACGGGTTCGAGAGTGCCAGTGAATAAGTAAGAGTAAGTAAGTAAGTAGGCCTAATGCAAATCGAAGAAAGGGATATTTTTATAGGCCGCAAATAAGACAAATAAGATCGGTTGATGAACATATAGCGGAACTGTTAAATCCGCCGGAAAAAGCAGCATGGAAATAATTCAATATAATATGTTTTGTGGGTTTCTTGGCAATAACAAAGAAAATTATAATGAAATAGTGAGTTATCTTCTGAATTCATACAAAGCAATGGGGTGTAACATATCTTTAAAAATTCACTTCTTGGACTATTACCTAGATTTCTTCCTGAAAATCTTGGGACTGTCTCTGATGTGCATGGTGAGCGTTTTATCAGCAGATCTCTACTATGGAAAAGAGGTATATTTAAATTCTTGTAGGAAAACCAGAGGGAAAGTGCCCAGTAGGGAGGCAAAGAATGAGATGGGAGAATAACATTAACAATAAGTTGAGGAGATAGATTATATAGCGTATGATTGGAAAACATTAGCTCAGGATATGGGAGTATGGAGAGCTTAAGCCCACACGGCCATGAACCTACGGCCTCGTTAGTTTTCATCAGAATGACAATCAATAGGATCCTCAAACTCGATGCTATTCCTTTTGCAGACGATTTAGCTCTCGTGGTACTTACCGAAAATGATTTGCAACGATCAATTTATAATTTACAAAAAATAGGTGCCAAATTTAATATGGAAATATCAATCAACAAAACTAAAATTATGGCATTTCATGGGAAGGACCCCATACAAAGTAAAATCTGTCTCCAGAATAAAATTTTAGAGAGATCTAATCAATTTAAATACCTTGGATATTATCTCTCTATCTGGGATGAAAAGGATATCCCTGAAAAAATTACTAGTTATAATAAAAGTTTAGGAATTATTAATCAAGTTAAGAAACCATCCCTTGTACAAAAAAAAACACCAGGTTACGTTTATATAACACTTTCGCTAGACCAGTGTTGACCTATGGTAGTGAAGCATGGACACTAAAAAGACAACATGAAAGCAGAATAACGGCTTGTGAAATGAGATCCATGCGCAGAACAGCGGGTTACACCAGATGGGATCGGAAAAGGAACTCCGATATCTTAAAAGAATTGAAGACTACGCCAATTTTGGAATATATTAAACAGTACCAACTAAATTGAAAACACCATCTTGAAAGAATGAGTTGAAATCGGATCCCCAAAGCTGTTTCTGAAAGATGGTAAAGTTTGGCAGTCTCTGACATAGGTTGGAAGGGAATTCCATGTTCTAGCAAGAGAAACTGTAAAAGATTTCGAATAATAGGTAGCGTGATGAGGAGGGATATAAAAGACAATGTGCTGATGGGATCGGGTGTCTAATTTCTGTGTATCAGAGAGTCTAGTGAAGCGGTGTGATAAATAATAAAGTAATGATGTGTTTAATATTTTATAGAGAAGGCATAGGGAATGGATCTTGTAGACGAAGTCATGACAATTGTTCCAGGGATGGTGTAACGTGATCAAATCTGCGTGTACCACAAATAAAACGTATGCAAGAATTATGAACACGTTGAAGTCTTTAGGCAAGCCCAGAGTTTTATCTGAGTTAAAGAAGAAGGAGAAACGTACATTTAGCCTTAATTAAGGTAAAAGATAATTGTAAAAATATCAGATAATTATATACCAAGAGGACGAAGATCACTGGGCCGTCCTATGAAAAGCTGGAGGGAAAATTTTCTATAGGATCGTAACAGGCCTTGGCCTAATACTTGGAAGGAAGGAAGAAGAAGAAGATGATTTTAATCACACATTGGTTAAGGTCCACACTTAATACGCCACTGAAGATAATTTCGTATCTCCTTCTGTGAATTTTAAAACAATTACCTACAGTGAACCACATATATGTGATGGTTTTGTGGCCTGAGGAACGATCAAGCGGTTTTGTTCAGAAGGCATTCTCTCATGCACATACAATGGAGGAACGGTGAACACATACAAGTCAAGGAGAATAATTAATTAAGGCGTTGAATGAAAATTTAATTTTGCTTTGCGGCAAATTCCAGGGCGTTACCGTAGTATGTACACCTTGGCCCTTGTTAAGCCACAAGGATTCCGCGACCCAGTACCACACTATATCTTACCTTAAGGCTGTAGCTCAAGTAGCCCTCACATCAACCCCAAGCAAATTTACTAGTAATAAACTCCAACGTTTACCTCAATTTAAACTTAACAATTCAGTTTGTCTTGTGGAGAAACAGTTCACTCGCATTGTTTACAACCACTTTACTTGTATCACTTTACTTTGCATACAGCATGTAAATTAATTAAGCAGTTTCGACTGTAACGAGAGATAAAAAAGTGACTTGTAATAAAAATACCATATTTTGTTATTATAAGTATCTGACAATTCCCCATACGTGCAACATGTCCTGCCCATCGCAGTCTACGATACTTAACTGTTCTTATTATATCTGGCTTCCTATAAAGACCATGTACTTCATTGAAAAGTAGTCTTCCCCCATTCACCTGTCTGTTCATCTCTCTTTGGTCCAAAAATTTTCCGAAGTACTTTATTCTCAAATACTTGTAATCTCCTTTCCTCCCTTATAAAGAATAAAGTACTTAGCAAAATTTTTGGAAGGGAGGAAAGGAGATTACAAGAATTTGAGAATAAAGTACTTAGGAAACTTTTTGGACCAAAGAGAGATAAACAGACAGGTGAATGGAGAAGACTACTTAACAATGAACTACATGGTCTTTATAGGAAGCCAGATATAATAAGAAGAGTTAAGTCTCGTAGACTGCGATGGGCAGGACATGTTGCACGTATGGGGAATGAAAGACTTGCATGGAAGCTTCTTGTAGGAAAGCCAGAGGGAAAAACGCCCAGTTGGTAGACCAAGAATGAGGTGGGAGTATAATATTAACTATGATTTGAGGGAAGTAGATTATACAGGGAATGATTGGAAAGCATTAGTTCAGGATAGGGATGTATGGAGAGCTTATGTCCGTGCGGCCATAAACCTACGGGTTCGATAGTGCCAGTGAGTAAGTAAGTAAGTATCTGACATGTTTACAATTACTAACTAACCAACTCACTGCCTCTATCGAACCCTTAGGATCATGGCCGCGCGAACATAAGCACTCCATACACCTCTGTCTTGAGCTAATGTTTTCAAATAATCCCCTGTATAATCTATTTCTCTCAAATAATGATAGTCAATATTTTCTTCCACTTCATTCTTGGTCGACCAACTGGGCGCTTTCTCTCTGGTTTTCCTGAAAGAAGCTTCCATGCACCTTTTTCATTCCCCGTTGCCAGAAGACCTGCCCATTGCAGTCTACGAGATTTAACTGTTCTTATTACATCTGTATTCCTCTATTTATATTAATTAAAGTAAAAATATATATTTCATCTTCTTGTCGTCCCAACTTCCCTCAAAAAAAAAAGTTAAAACTGAAAATATATAGAAATATTGTTCTCCAGTTACTTTGTATGGTTGCTAAACATGGTTTCTTACTTTAAGGGAGCAGAACATTTCAGAATAAAGTTCTCAGGGGAAAAAAATGGACCAAAGAGAAATGAACAGACAAGCGAATGGAGTAGATTACACAACAGTGAGCTACATGATCATTATAGAATAATAGATATAATAAGAATATCTAAGTCTCGTGGACTGCGATGGGCAGAATGAGGTGGGGAACAACATTAACCATGATTTGAGGGAAGTAGATTATACAGGGGATGATTGGAAAACATTAGCTCAGGATAGGAATGTGTGGAGAGCTTACGTCTGCGCGGCTTTGAACCTACGGGCTCGATAGAGCCAATTAGTTAGTTAATTTCGGCTGTATCGAAAGTTATAAAGTGGCTCGGAATAAAAATATCACATACTTTTGATTCTAAGTATCTGATATTTTTACAATTATCATTTACCTTAATTAAGGCTAAATGTACAATTCTTCTTTGACTCAGATAAAACTCTGGGCTTGCCTAAAGACTTCAACGTGTTCATAATTCTTGCATACGTTTTATTTGTGGTATACGCAGATTTGATCACGTTACACCATCCCTGGAACAATTGTCATGACTTCGTCTACAAGATCCATTCCCTATGCCTTCTCTATAAAATATTACACACATCATTACCTTATTATTTATCACACCGCTTCACTAGACTCTCTGATACACATAAATTAGACACCCGATCCCTTGAGCACATTGTCCTTTATATCCCTCCTCATCACGCTACCATTATTCGAAATCTTTTACAGTTTCTCTTGCTAGAACATGGAATTCCCTTCCAACCTATGTCAGAGACTGCCAAACTTTACCACCTTTCACAAACAAACTGAAAATAAAATTATTAATAGAAACAACTCACTAATATTACTTTTAATTAATAATGTGTTTTTTCATCATTTAATGAAAATAGTTTTAAGAATTGTCAATAGGCTATATATTTACTTAATGCCTTGTATAATAAGCGATAGATTAATGCATTATAGTTTATTACTTTCTTTGTATTTTCTTTTCTTTTCATGTAATAGTAGATTCGAACTGTTATCCCTTTCTGTATACATTCTATCATTAGTTTAATTTTAATTGTATTTCATTTTATTGTATTATTAGACATTATTTTCATTATTATTCAATTTGACAGATAATTAAGTGTTTAGTATGTACTATTATTGTAATTTTTTATTTAAATGTAACAAATGTTTGTCCTGGTGAGTGGAAGAGAATGCCACATGGTCGTAACTCCACCAGGCTAAATAAATATATTCTAAAAATCTATTCTAAAAAAATCGTAATAAAAATACCACAATTGTTTTTAATTTTAAATATCTGGCATTTTTACAGATACTAATTCAACTAACGAACTCACTGGCTCTATCAAACCCGTATGTGCATGGCCGCGTAGACATAAGCTCTCCATACAACCCTATCCTGGACAAATATTTAAAAATAATCCCCCTGTATAATCTACTTCCCTCGAATAATGGCTAATGCTTTCTCCCACCTCATTCGTGGTCTAACAACTGGGCGCTTTCCTTCTGGTTTTCTTAAAATAAACTTCCGAGCACCGCTTTCATTCCGCATTCGTGCTACAAGTCCTACCCTTTGCAGTTAACTGTTCTTATTATATCTGCCTTCCTGTGTTTATATTAATTAACGGTACATATATATTTCATCTTCTTGTCGTCCCAACTTCTCTCAAGCAATGTAATTCATTCATTTCGAGAATTTTCCTCATCAGTGAGGATTTTCTCCAACCAATCTTAGCCCTTGAATTCGTAATGTATTCTTTTAGATACATCAGTTGGTTTAATTAATTTCATATTTGAAATAAATCAGAAGAAAACGAACATCTAGGCCCAGCCGTCCACCCCTTGGGATACCTCGGTCGTCCTGACCATACTCCCAAGTCCTAGTTCTAGTCCTCCCTATCCTATGTTCGCGTCCACGTTCAAGTTCACGGTCCTTAAACCAACACCCCAGGGAGAGAGTGTTGGAGTTTGCAGTTCGGGCAATTGCTGAGCTACATAGTACAGGGCAAGTCAAAATGTTGTGCAGGTTTTCAGAAATTTATTATGTGAAATGTAATGAACATATAATATTGTGAGACATATTGTATGAAAGGTAAACTCTCAAAGTTTTTTTTTAAATATTCACAGATGTTCTATGTGAGCGCCTTTTGTTACACGACAGATGTCAAGCCGATATTCAATCTCCTGCCAAACTTTCTGTAGCAGTCCGCGGTCGATATCAGCAATGGCTGCTGTGATGCGGGCACGCAGTTCATGCAGTGTTGCTGGAAGTGGTGGTACGTAAACATGATCCTTTACAAGACCCCACATGAAGAAATCACATGGGGTTAGATCTGGTGAACGAGGTGGCCAATGAATGAGTTGTTGATCACCCTGAGATGCACGGCCTATCCAGCGTTGTGGTAAAGCCGTATTCAAATGGTCTCGAACACTGCCATGGTAATGTGGAGGGGCACCATCCAACTGCAGAATGAAATCTGGACTATCCGCTTCAAGCTGCGGAAGGAGCCATTGTTGTAGCATATCAAGGAAAACATGTCCGTTCACAGTACGTTCATGAAAGAAAAAGGGCCCATAAACCTTTGCATGGGAAATGGCACAAAGACATTCACTTTCGGAGAATCGCGTTGATGTTCCAGAGTTGCATGGGGGTTACCAGTTCCCCAAATCCTTACATTGTGTCTATTCACTTTCCTGAAAGGTGGAAAGTCGCTTCATCACTGTAAACTACCCTCTCATGGAACTCATTCTCTTCCATTAATGCGAGAAAATCAACACAGAAGGACGCTCGCAAAGCATAATCGGCGGGTTTTAAGCTTGAACCAGTTGCAAGTGGTAGGGTTTCATCTGTAAACGTTTCCGGAGAATCCGCCATACAGTTTTTTGTGGTAGTTGAAGTTCTGTCGCTCCCCGGTAGGTGGATTTCTGTGGACTCCGCACGAAGCATGTGCGAACGCGTTCGACTGTCTCTTCACTCGTCGACGGACGGCCAGTCGATTTTCGTTTACAGATACAGCCTGAATCCCTAAATTGTGTGTACCACTTACGAATGGATCTCCCATCCGGCGGGTCTTTATCGTATCTGGTACGGAAATGTCGTTGAACACTAGTCACAGAGTTGTTTACATGGTAATCAAGCACACAGAAAGACTTCTGATCCCCAGTCAACGCCATTTTCCTTTACTGCTCTGCTGTTGACATCTTGCGGGTGAACGCGGAACTTTAGAAGTGGACAACTAAACTTTGAGAGTTTACCTTTCATACAATATGTCTCACGATAGTATATGTTCATTACATTTCACATAATAAATTTCTGAAAACCTGCACAACATTTTGACTTGCCCTGTACATCAGGTCGCTCAATCCTGACGACCCCACAGTTGGTCCACGGGCTCCATGAGCCTATCCGGGAGGACTGCTGACGCAGATCCACCGACCATTCCCCAGTTCTGCCTCCAGGGACATGTCCTGCAGCCGTTGTGAGACCGGCTAGGGCTACAAGCCCAACAGTGTGAGACTTTTAGTACATCCAGGTGCTCATCTCCTGGCGACCCCACAGTTTGTCGACGGGCCCGTAGGCCAAGCCAGGAACCAGTACAGTAGCTACCCTCTGGACTGGTCCGAGCCGAGCCCTGGTGTGCCCCCAGGGACGCCTTCTGCAGCTGTTGTGGGCCAGCACGGAGCTCGCAAGCTCCAACAGATGAGCAACTAGTACGACAAGGCGCTCAACTCTTGCCTACCCCACTAATGGTTCACGAGTCCCTTGGACTTAACCGGGAGGACTGTCTAGCAGATCCACCGATCTTTCCCCCAATGCACCAGCTGGGGACGTGTTTGGTTGCTGAAGTGGGTCCAGCCTGAGCATTAGTACGTCAGGTCGCTCAACTCCTGACGACCTCACAGATTGTCCTTGGGTCACTCGGTTCCAGATTCGGCGCTAAATCCCTCCAACAAAGACCGCGCTTTCTCCTTTCCCGAGCTTATTGACCTGGTGGCAATTCCCAGCATTACGCCCGGTATTGTCCCATCCAGCCCGTTCGCAAGACTAGGCCTAGTCGTGTAGCTGCTGTGAGGCAGCGCACTGAGCAATGTAGGCATCCAGGGAGCTCATCTCCCATGGTGCCCCCACAGATGGTCTCAGGTTCAATGAACCAGGAGATAGGGGGGCACGAACCCCTAGTCTCCCACCGCCACGCCAACAGCGGCACATGCCCCCGCTGTGGGCCGGGATAGTTCTAGGTTTGACAGCAGGCCCCTTTCGCAAATGTTTTTCCTGCTGACCCCACTCATGGTCCGCGAGTCCATCGGACTTGGAAGGGAGGACTGACTAGCAGATCCACCGACCTTTTCCCCACTACGCCACCGAGGGGACACGTTTTGCTGCTGGAGTGGGCGCAGCACGAGCTATATAGTACGTCAGGTCGCTCGAGTCCTGACGACCCCACAAATGGCCCGCGGGTCCGGTCTGGACCTAGCCGGGAGGAATGCAAGCAAACCACCGACCGTTCCCCTATCCGCCACCCGGGGACGCGCCCTGTTGCTGTTGTGAGCACAGCTGGGGCCCGACGGACCCCCAGGGAGAAGAAAACGAACAAAAATAAACCACTTAAATGTGGTGTCCAATTATGCAATAAACATAATAATAACAGTTACAAAATATTCCGTTTTCACTGCGGTCCGCCACATTCAAATAACTAACAGAAGAAATTTGTGTTTTGCCAATTTAAGTGATAATAATTAACATGCATTTTTTCTTTAAATACATAAATGACTTCGGACTTACAGACTATCAGTGTATTTATTTTTCTTGTCCTTTTGTTTATATCTATAATATTTCAAATCTGGAAATGCGTGCTATTATGCATTGCAGAGACTCTTGATATCCCAACTCCTTTCAAAAGACGTTAAACTGTAAATATATAAAACTATTATTCTATCGGTTATATTATATGGGTGCGAAACATGGACTGTTACTTCAAAGGAGGAAAGGAAAGACAGGTGAATGGAGAAGATTACATAACAATGAACTATATGGTCTTTATAGGAAGCCAGATATAATAAGAACAGTTAAGTCTCGTAGACTGCGATGGCCAGACATTTTGCACGTATGGGGAATGAAAGACTTGCATGGAAGCTTCTTGTAGGAAAGCCAGAGGGAAAACGCCCAGTTGGTAGACCAAGAATGAGGTGGGAGAATAACATTAACTATGATTTGAGGGAAGTAGATTATACAGGGAATGATTGGAAAGCATTATCTCAGGATAGGGATGTATGGAGAGCTTATGTCCGTGCGGCCATGAACCTACAGGTTCGATAGTGCCAGTGAGTAAGTATGAGTATTGTTTAAGGGGAGTGATGGGTGAAATTTCTATTTTCTACATTTTTTTAGCTAGAGACTTGATTTTCTGTATAAACATTCTCAGAATGATACATAATGATGTGTTTAAATTTCATTCTTTAAAGACATTTATTTAATGAGTTATGAAATATTATATTTAAAAAAATTGTATATATTATAATTAAATGGGTTCCACAATTTTTAGCAAAACGTCTGATTTGTTCTACAAGACCCCTAAAACATTTAGAAAAACATCTTGCATTAGAATTATTATAACGTGAAAACAAAGGGAGAAAAAAATAATATTGTACCTCATGCGTGTAATTGAAAAAAATAATAATTGCATACATTTTATTTTTTATTTCTTAAAATACTACTCAAATAATGAAACCCATACACTACGTTGTTACCCATTATTTTTGGGACATGAAGTAAAACTTTGAACCATCAGGGACAACATTTCTGAATGCCATTCAATTTTGAATGTACAAAAATGCAGTGGAAACAAAAGTGTAGAAAAACAATTTTAATGATTTGCATGCAGGTAGTATTTAACTGGCGCAGCCTTTTAACTCTGACGTAATTTAGGGCACTTAGAAGCGTCATAGGCCTCTGAAACTTTGTCAACGTATACATTAGAGTACAGGCTATTTTTTAGTACAAAAAAAGATGTCAATTCTCATCTCAAATGGTCAATTTTTTACCCATCGCCCACCCCTTAAATCTATTTAATTTCAGTTAAAAGTCATTAGTTTTCACGTATTCTATATTAATATAGTCCACCGCTGTGGTCTCGAGGTAGCGTGCTGCCTTGTCACGCAGCGGGCCCGGGTTCGATCCCCGGTCGGGGCAGTTTTTCTGGGTGAGGTTTTTATCAGGGTTTTTCCTCACCTGTAAGACAAATGTCAGGAAAACTTTAAGGCCCAAACGGTCCCCGAAATCATATGGTCATCATCACCCTTATCATCACATCATCCTCATCATCATCCTTCACCGATGTGGAAAGCAACGGGAAGCTACCACACCTACAATTCCGTAGTAAAGCTGCAAGCATAACATGAAAATGCTATAATTGCAGTGAAGGACCTGCCCTCGAGCAGAATTACTATGGATGGATATTAATATATTTATTTTTCTTGCCCTTTTGTTAGTAATATCTATAATATTACCAATTATTAGACTTAATATGTTGAGAATTATGTGTCAAAAATAATTCTGATTCACTAGTCATAAAAAAATGATAAATTAGAGTATAGGGAAATTGCTTGAATTTACATATTGATATAATAAATTACATTATTTTCCGAAACTATTTAAATAACTAGCAAATTTGACATACCTGAGGTTATTAAATCCTAACAATGTAAAGAAAAATTATTATAATATTATGTGACACTATTTAACTTGTTCTATTTGAGAAATTCTTCCGCAAACATCTCAAGACAAACAGGAATGCTTTTGTATAAGCTACATAGTTTAAGCAGTATTATTCTTAAGACGAAATAGCTGGTATTTACTAATAACCGTGCTTGAATATTCTCTGGCATGATTAATTATCATCTTTTGTATTCAGCAACAATAGAGTAAGATTACACTTACTTGTTGGCGTCTAAATGAAAATCTGGATGCAGAATGTCACAAGGAATTCAGAACATCCTAACGTCACATGACCACTTTCTAACTTCTCTTTTAGCCCCTTTGTTCCAGATTAAAGAAAATAATTATGTAGGCCTATATTAAACCATGTAAAATCATTAGTCAAACTTCAGGTGTATCATAGTGGAATATTACCTTATAAAATATGTGATAAGTGCATTGTAATAGAATCGAAGAGAAGTTTTAAAAAATCGAGAGTGAGTACTCTATTTTATTCAAGTTTCGAGATTTTATTAACACTTAAATTGGCAATATGTCCTATAGGATACATCAATTGGTTTAATTTATTTGACATTTTAATACAACTCAAGAAAACGAACGAGTTGAAATTACATAAATGTGTGTCAAATTACACAATATACCTGATAATAACAGTTATGCATGATTTTTATTTTCACTGCCGTCCGCCACATTTAGATAACTGACGCGAGAAACTAGTACTTTGCCAATTTAAGGGTTAAGTAATTTTTGCAAAATTATGCGGGCTATATGATGAAAATTATTGTTATCGAAATAACTAGCTTTTTTTTAATATTTCAAAAAAATATATTTCATTGATAGAAGAAAGGATTCAATTTCAGTGTAGTAATATTTTATCTATACCTGTCGAGTAATTGTCCCAATCCATTTATTTTATATGGATAAGAATTTCATATACACACACTCGTTTATTATGACTATTTAACTCATGCTCCAAATGGGAGTCAATGACCAATCGTGTTTCAATGAATTTTGTTTTACAACCAATCACAGTCGTGTTTCACCTCGATATTTATCTACTTCTGTTTATCACATTAAAGAAAGTTCCTCCCGTATAATATTCTGAAAAGGCCAGAGCATTATTTTGCAGTGACTAACTCTCGAACAAATACGTTGAATATAGCAAATAATGAACAGATTCTTCGAACTACACATCTGATAATATTGTGGGTTCAATGATTGTCTTTTTAAATATTGATTTTAGGTAGTTGTTTCCTAAAAAAATAATAACCTATAAAGTTGGTTATAATATACTGTTTGATGTGTTTCATTTTTCCTCCACTAGTGTGCATTCTTACAATATTGCTATCCTTTGGCAATAAATAGGCTAATATGATCTGGTTGCAGTAGATGAACAGAAGAAGCATTACCAAACATTTCTAATTTGTTATCAAACATCGCCGTTTACATTAAATATATAAATATTTTAAAATAACTATATTTAAATAATGACTTGTGAGTAAACAGCTTAACTTTATTCGTCAAATAGTCGTAACAAATGCCACTCTTGATTTCCAAATCCTCTAGATATAACCACTCGTCACTTCGTGAATTTATCGATAACTTGGAAATCACTCGTTGCATTCATTACTTATGCCAATAGGTAATTTTGAAATGATAGAATCAAACATATTTTGAATGTACTGTATTTGTATATTTGTGCTAGTTGTGTGGAAAAAGACTTATGGCTTAACTCTGCCAGAATAAATAAAACATTATTATCACTATTATTATTATTATTATTATTATTATTATTATTATTATTATTATTATTATTATTATTATTATTATTATTATTATTATTATTATTATTATTGTAATGAAATGTTAAAAATGTAGGAAACATAGGCCTACGATAATATATAAATTATTCTTCAGATTTTTTTCAATAATAAAAAATATTTCTGATGGTTATTAAATTGTTATTGACATAAACATGTTTTTAGTTTCAATATTTTTTTTAGATAGGATTAAATGGTTTCGTATTGTTTGCATTAAGTCAGCAAGTTTCACTTTGATTGTATTCACAAATTTAAACCTTTTGTAACTCTATATAATATTATTTTCTGCTTTGATAGAACGTTTCCGACCAAATCAAATAACGAATAAGAGCTTTATATAAAAAAAAGCACCTTCCTTTGCATGACAAACACTGGAACCGATGAACGAGGGAGAGTGCTGTAGTATGAGGAAAAGAAGGGGTGCAAAGGGAGGTGAAGCTAATTAATTAGTGAAAATCGGAGGCAGTAGGAGGTTCTTTAAAAGGAACAGTTAGTTTCCGATTGAACCAGGCTGTCTCTCCTCTCTGTCATTCGGTCAGTAACGTTTGAAGTCCGCAGTGATCTCTCTCGCACGGGAACTAGATAGGATCTGAATCCCTTTGTTCATCTAGCAGG
The DNA here is from genome assembly GCA_030220185.1 of Diploptera punctata. NCBI lineage: Eukaryota > Metazoa > Arthropoda > Insecta > Blattodea > Blaberidae > Diploptera > Diploptera punctata. The sequence goes on along the minus strand of JASPKZ010008365.1, from coordinate 4,027,069 downwards.
AAGTGCTCCATTCATTAAACCATCCGGATACTAACGAACTGAGAGAGAGAGGGAGAGAGAGAGAGAGAGAGAGAGAGGAGAGGAGAGAGAGGAGAGAGAGAGAGAGATACATTTTTTTTATAAACTGAAAAAAATGTAGGAAAAAAAAGTATTAAGTGGGAAGATAGAGAGAGAGCGGGAACTAAAAATCGTAGACCAATACAGGAACAAAAACGCAACAAATTGTGGGAGTCGTAAGCACAAAGCTTTTCGTTTGTTTTGTATGATACTGTAAGCGTAAAGCTTCCACTCCATTTAGCGGTTTTTCACAGCTTATCACTAAATAACTATACAACTCAAAAACTTTTGTGACACCCGTCCAATCTTTTTTTAAAACTTTTGTTATACTATGAACGTTTGCTTCTATGTTATTAATTCTTTCTTTCAAACCGAGGACCTTAATTCTCTGTGAATTCTATATAAATAATAATAATGATAATTAATAATAATAATAAATACTAATAATATTAATAATAATAAGTGTATATAAGTGCACTCACATACTAAGTAATAACAATATATAATCTGTAATATTTGTATGTACTGTATTATTTTGGTTGAAAAAGTGTAAAAAAGTCCACAAGGTAAGTTCTTGGGACTACAAACTCCTTTTGACTTGAACGAAGCGGTTCCGAGTGCGCGAACATTGAATTCGTACTACAATACATTTTTTTGGAGATAAAATAGTCTTATATTCGTTGTATCGTCCAGCGTGTAGGTAGTACTTTATGGGGGGTATACAAGAATGGGGAAATATAGAGGGGTATGAACCTTTCCGTGTAGGAAGACCATTAAGAAAAAGATCCCAGGAAGTAGGGTAAAAACTGAGGGTGGGAGAGTAATATTTACCATTATCTGAGAAGATAAACCATACAGGGAAAAGTTATACAAGCATGTAAACTCCTGATGAGAGGATGTAATGGAAAGCTTTACTTACCTGCGCGGCCTAAGAACCCGTGCCGATTGTCCATAGTGCCCAAATGAATTAATTTAACCTGGGAGACTAACATAATGGGGATTTCAACTCCATATACTGTACAAGCTCCTACAGAACATTTTAGTTTATTACCACGTTTTTGGGAACCAAATAGATAGATGAACAAGGACAAGTGAATGGAATGAAGAGCGGGTAAAACCAGTGAACTGGACATGGGTTTTATAGGAAGCCAGATATCATAAAGAACGAATTAGTGCCCTCCAGAGAGATCCGCGGAGTGGGCAGCACATGTGGTCACGAATTGTTAATGAAATAAGTGCATGGGAGAGCTTCTTGTAGGAAAACCAGAGGGAAAACGCCCATTTCTGTCTACCAAGAATTGAGGTGTAAGAATAAACTAACTATTGGGTTTGATTGTAAGTATAAGTTAGTAGCAGGGATGGAGGTGGAAAGCCGTATCTCAGTTTAGGGTATGGTAATGAAGCTTATGTCCGCCGCGGCCATGAAACCTTGCGGGTTCCGAAGAGCTGCCGGGTGAGTTAGTTAGTTAGAAAACTTTTGAGAGTTGTAGGAAATGCATTTTTAGACATTTTCTGGACACATACTATCTCCCATTGTTACGCATTTTTGTACGTTGTTCGAAACCATCCCGGACCTTTGATGGGACACGACGTTGGTGCGGAGAGAGATTTTTCGAGGAACTTTGTGTGGAATACACCACTTATTATTTTGACCACACAAGAACAGGGAGGGCCCTCCCAGATGAGTGATTCATCTCAATGCCAGGGCCACTCCGAGACAACCCGAACAATTAAAGACAATACACTATTTCACTCATATCGGGGCCTATTCACACAAACAAGTTGAATATGATATTGAGCGAGTAGTGATATTATTTATGTTTAGAGCCCCACCACCACCCCCCGTGTTACCTCCGGCATAATGCCCTTACCCCCGGGTCTCTTCTATGGTCCCTACGGCGATTGTCCAAATCTTTATTGAATGAAGTAACATAATACATGAGAGGTTTCATGGTATGTGAAGTGTAGATGGTTACATTAAGGAAAAAGTGTTTGTGTGTTTGTTTGTGTCTGTGATTGTGAGTTTATGATTAGTGATTGTGACCGAATGTGATAGCATGAATGATGTGTCCACGGAGCAATGTTGGGCCTTAAATTTTTTCCTGCCATGTGAATTACCCCTGTATCGTCAAGTATAGTCTGCCTCTCGCCCCTTTGAGCTGTCTGAGAGTATGGGTAAAAAACCTTTCTAGCGGCTGAGGTTACCGCAGTGCCGTGCAGGGTCGGAGTCCCAGGGTTATTTAAAGATGCAATTACAACGAACAAGGTTCAGGGGATCAGTAAACTCTGCGATATTACAATTAAAAATTAAGTGTAATTTATTGTTGATAATTTTGAATATCTATACTCTGTTTATGAGATATTTTGAAGCGTTCAATTTTGCTATACATGTCACTTTTAAGCTAGTAGTAGTAGCGAAATTTATTGACTTTTTTCGAATGAAAGGAAATACATAAATTTATATTTACATTGTGCATGAGCCTGTTTGATCGTAAGTGCATATTCCTGTTCCACGAATAAAGAGAAGAAAAAAAATACAAATACATACATGGCTGTATTATTTACATACAAATTATAAAACAAAACTACTTTAAGTTCAACAACGAAATATACACACATGACGACGGAATGCCAATGGGCAGTCCAACATCAGGCATCATTTCTGAAATATTCCTACAACACCTGGCATACAAACATTTTGAAAAACTAAAAGGAAAATTCAAAATCCAATTATTAGTAAGATATGTCGATGACCTTCTAATCTTAATATATAAAAATTACGTGTTACGTTGTTTGTCCGCGATGGAATCGTAAATTACTGAACCAATTTTAATAAAATTTTAGACACTGTGTGCTGTTTGATCCAACTTGAAACCTACGGCTGTTTATAACTAAATTTACAGTAGCATTATTTTTATTACAAATTATTTGTTTATTATTTAACAAAGAGTTATAATTATCTGTGAGTTCCATACGATTCTAACAGATGACGGTGTAAGGTAATTGGTTTATTATTTAACCAGGTGGCTGCGCTTTTTGTTGCAACCGCGAATTTCAATTGAATTACAAATATTGATTATTTCATAATTTAAGTGTGTTCAGTGTTTATTTTACTTTCAATATATTGATAATAATATTAATTTCGTATGTAAGTATTAGTTTTAAGTAATCTGGCTGAAAGACAGCAACTTACTATAAATTTAACTAGACCGAGAAGGGACATTGAACGATATGGCGAATCAGTTCTAGAGACCATGAATGATAAGAAATCATGTGAATTTCCCGCAAATTGGTATAGGCCTATGTGACATAAATATTACATTTAAGGAGAATGGCAATTTAAAAACATATGAAAGTCCTAAGGAACGGAATAACAGAACTGTAAGTAAGTCTGTTAGTTATAATAATATGCCTAATATTACTGAAACAATCTCCATGCCTCAATTAAATGAAAAACAAGATAATTATAATATATCACAAGATGATATTACTATACAGAGACTTCTTGATGATGATGATGATAATCCAAACTGCCAACAAGTTCGTAGAAAAAAAGGAAAGCATAATGAAATCAGCAAGCCTCCTCAAAATATTCCATCAATAAATGTATATAATCCTTATGGTACACTTATGGATGATACTGAGAATGCAGACAACATAAATTCATCTCAATCAACAAAACCACTTCCACATAAACCACCACCCATATTTATACCGGGTGTAGTTAACGTACCAGAACTAAAAAATTGTATAAAACAAAAACTTTCTGATTTTGATTTCTCACTTAGTTTACTACAACATAATTTAACGTATACCTTAGCCACAGCAACGCGTGGCCGGGACTTATATATATAAAACTAAGTCGGATTAGTTACACTATTTATAACGCAAGAACGGCTTGACCGATTTTTATGAACTTTGATTTGTTGGATTTGTTTCCGCGCCGAATAGCAGATAACTGTTAAAACATCGGAAAAATTAACGTAAAAATATTTAAAGGCGATACGACGTTCGCCGGGCCAGCTAGTATATATATATGAAAAAGACATCCACGTAGAAAAAGAAATAGCAGATGAATTAAACAAAATGCACGACAAAATTCAATTCACAGAAGAAATTTAAAATAATAACTCCATAAAATTTTTAGACTTAACATTTTGCAAAAATTTTACTAAACAGTCTAGACATATGCATATATAGAAAACCAACAAACAGCACATAGCTATACACCAAAAATCAAGACACCCAATACAACAGAAAATGAGTACCGTCATCAGCCTAATTAACAGAATGTTAAAGCTACCACTAAACAAAACAAACTACAGAAAATAACTAAACTATATAAAATCCCTAGCACATAACAATGGATACAAAGAAGAAATGATCAACAAATTATTCAGAAGACAAAAAAGAAGAATCAATTTAACAAATATAACAAAACTAGAAAAATAATGTAATACAAATACAAATAAATGGATTACACTAACTTATACAGGAAATGAAACGACCAAATTAGCTAATTCGGTCAAGAAACAAGATGAAACATTCTTTAAAACTAATAATAAACTCAATAGCATAGTTTCTAACAAAACAGAAACAACAAATAAGTACGAAAATTGAGGATTCTATAAACTAAAATGCAATAGTTGTGAAAAATTCTCATAGGCAAAACAATAAAAAACTTTAGCACACGATATTCGGAACATTTAAAAATGTTATTAATCATGAAGAAAAATCTAGTTTTGCGAAACATTACTAGAAACAGGTAATCGATTTGAAAAAATCGGTAACTCTATGTCAATACTACACAGAGAGTATAATACCAACAGGATCAGCATCCTTGAAGACATAGATATTCTAAAAGAAGCAAGGAATAAAGACGAGAACATAACCGCAGACATAAATCCGTTATACAACCTATATAACACCGTCAGTTCCAGTTAAAGGCAGAAGATGAAACATTGTTTTCGAAAGGCCTCCATATTAGAATAACTTGAAGTTTAATAATATAGTTGAGGACGACTGACTTACGAGGTAAAAATTATATATTTAACATCTCATGCCAATTTTTATGCATAAAGAAATATAAAATCACCCTATCCACCCATACACATATACGCATACCATCCTTCTGGTCACACTAAAAGTAATAGAAGGCTATTTAATCAAGACATGTTTTATATAATACATTTTTTAGAGGAATTAAACAACCCAATGGGTACAACTGGACACTACACACACACACGCACAGTCCCAAGGTAGAGATTTTAAATATCCCTTACCCCGCCGGGAATCGAATCCGGATCGCTGGAGTGGAAGGTAGGGACTCTACTGATTACGCCACGGCGATCGGAAACATATTATATTGAATTTTTCATTGTAGGCAATATATATTTGATAAGTAATAGACAGGTAACTGTATAAGTGTGACTTAAAAGTGTCAAATGTTCCCTCTTTAGGGAGGGAATTCTAAGAGCAAGCAGAAGCTACTACGAAAGAAGTTAGAATACGAAGAAGTGCTGTGGAGATGGGCCGTTGGAGCCTATGGGAAAATATTAAAATTTATAAAAAATGATTATTTCAGTCACTAGTTGAGATTAATTTTTGAGTTAATAAAACGTTTTGACTTCTTGTCGTCTGCCGGTTTTCATTTGACCGCAGCTTATAGTTTCTATGGTACTAGCTTGAGTGAATATTTCCTGTATCACTTGGTATAACAAGAGGAAGAGCTGGGTCACAGGACAGCTTTGTGTCACCCTACTGCCCCGGATAAATGTGTTTACGAGGGGCAGGTCCACTGTTTATAAACGTCATCAGGTAGGGGTGGAATTATTGGTCCATGCGGAATTTCCGACTCCATCAGTAGGTGAGGCATTTGTTATCCCGCAATAAAAACTGGGATTTCAACAAAACTGTTATGTCACAGAGAAAAAAGTTCAGCCAATACGTAACCCGCTTCTGCTATGTAACAGGTTTCATTTTATGTAAAACTAATTTAATTTTATGAGTCACAAATTTTACGATCTCACGAGTTCTTTTCCGTAGCTTTTAAAGCCACGTGTCACAGAAATGTGTGGCACAATAAACAACATTGACTATTGAAAGCATATCCAATAACTTCATGATAACAGGCCTACCAATACGATGCTAATCTCTCATCCAAATATGTCAATCACAGCGGTGATGGGTGACATGTTGTTACGAACTGCTGGTTTTCTTAGGCTTAAAGGACCTTCATGACTTGGAAATTCTGGTAGCATGAGTTTCTAGCCGAGCGTTAGTATGAGAATGTACAGTTATATATGGCATACGTGTTTAGAAATAAACAAATGGATTCTTAAATTTAACTATTTTATTTCTAGAGAATAATGATTATAATAACTAAGTATTCTAGCCCTAAGTAACTATACTAAGCTTATATTAAGAAGCCCTACATTCGAACTTTCTCAGAGTTTGAGAACGGGAGATGTGGGTTTATAAATCTACCCTAATCTACATTTTTAAAATTATAATATCCCTTTTGAAATATAGTACTAAATTGTTTAGTGTACATATTTCCCTTCCAAAAGTCCTAGATACATATTAAGAAAAATGGTAGCTTGACTCACCCATCAGCTGCTCTTGCTTTCACAGACAGACCGGAGTCCCTTACTATTCCAGGGTTAAATACTGAGCTTTGACCTACAACTCCCCTAACTGTAGTAATTCCAACCTACTATTCTATTTAATAATCTAATTTCCCCTAAAAGATTAATAGAGGGAGGAGCCGCTATATTACAAGATCTTAATAAAAATCACCATAAAGATATTCTAGGTATAAAATTCAATAACCCCCCATAGTCTAAATGTAGAGATTTACAGTTAACTTGGTATTGAAATATAGTGTCTAAAGCTTATTTCAACAACGTTCCACTTGAATAATTAAAAACTATAAATAATTAAATATCTATATAAAGTACGCTATGTATTCATAACACATGTGCTAAAAAATGCAAGTCTCCTAGCAGTTATAGCTAGTTTAAGCTCGATTCACATTATATGTTATGAATCGGACCAGTACTGTTATGTCAAAATATTGTATTACAGTGTTTGTATGGTAACCTTAACATGTAGGCACTGTCACGGACTGTAAATGTTACATATCGTGAGAAATCCTCGAGAAGAACAGACCGTACTTTAAGAATATTGTGAATCAATAACAAAATTCTCGAAACGTTACCAGTCTTGGCTCCGATTGGAAGACAGGCGAAAAATACATTGCCTCTGCTTGTTATACAACACTTTGTCCACCTCATCACCTCTTTATATTTCTACTCTCTTCCATTTGCTATCCTCCCACCATAACTTAAATACATGACGGACAGAAATTTAACTCTAGCTGTTCCTCTACATCGAACATCTCACTATTCCTCATCTTTCCTTGTTTCAGCCATCCGACTCTGGAATTCCCTCCCCTCGTTTATCAAGGACTGCTCGACTCAAAAACAGTTCGAAACAAAATTCATTTCATATTTCCTTAGACGATATAATATATAATCGCATTTCATGTATTCTTTTGTTATTCCTTTATATTTCTTACCAACCAATTACACAAAATAATCATAGATTATTATTATTATTCTTTATTTCCCTTGTCAACTTTATAATGCGTAGTCTATATCTATTATGTATCATTAATCAACATGTAGATAATTCATAATTGAAGGGCTCGGCTGTAAAACATGGTAACTGACAAATTCTCTAAAATTGAATTGTAGCATGTAAACTGTGATATGAGACCTCCTTGAAGCATTTGGTGAATGTAGTTTTATTTACCGTGACAATACATCTGCTATCTATTGACAGATGTAAAACCTACGTGCACCAAATGCTTCAAGAGGTCTCATATCACAGTTTACATGCTATAACTCAATATTCAAGAATTTGTCAGTTACCATGTTTTACAACCCAGCCCTTCAATTGTTGTTATATGTATAATTTAACCCTGGTGAAGTGAAAGAGAAGTCCTTAAGTTCGTAACTCCATCAGGTAAAATAAATAAATAATTAAAAATCCGGTCCGTGACGATGACATTCCGTATAATGTAAATAGGTTTACTTGTTCTGACGTCTTAGGTACTTACTGTAGTTACCAGAGATCGCTTGCGAGCCGAATTACTGCGGCCCGCAAACCTTTGCTCGAAACAGAGAAGTACGGGCTCGAAACCTGCATTGCTACTTCATTTATGATGTCGTAAGCAGCAGCTGCTTATAAATACTGCACGCGCATTCATCATCATCTCCTTTATCTCCTTATCAGGAGAATTGGGGATCCACAAAGCGTCGCCAGCGGATCCTATTCCGAAACAACTTCTTCACTTCCTTCCAGGTTTTCCCCTCCTTTGCAATTTAAATTTTAAAATAAACTAACAATAACCTTCTTTTAAATGAGAACACACCCAGTGCATTCAATCATCTGTAACAAATCATCACTAGCGTAGCAGTATTGCATTCAGTGTCAATAGGTACAGACCTATCTCCTGTTCCTTCTGATGATGATGGGAATAATCTCGAAAGGCCTACAGATAATTTATAGTTTACAAAGTTGAGGAGACGGACATATTAAATAACAATTTTATAATTTTATATCGTAATTTTAATTTTATTATTGTTATTATCTTTATTATTATGATTATTAGACCAATACGTCAATATTACAAGATATAATTAATAAATGCAGTAATAATATATTATTCTACCAGTTATATTATATGGATGCGAAACATGGGCTCTTACTTTAAAGGAGGAAAGGAGATTGCAAGTATTTGAGAATAAAGTTCTTAGGAAAATGTTTGGATCAAGGAGAGATGAACCGTTAGGTGGATGGAGAAGACTGCATAACAGTGAACTACATGGTCTTTATAAGAAGCCAGATTTAATGAGAACAGTTAAGTCTCGTAGACTGCGATGGACAGGACATGTGGCACAAATGGGGAATAAAAGACGTGCATGGAAGCTTCTTGTAGGAAAACCAGAGGCAAAACACCCAGTTGGTAGACCAAGAATGAGGTGGGAGAATAACTAACTATGATTTGAGGGAAGTAGATTATACAGGAGATGATTGGAAAACATTAGCTCAGGATAGGGATATATGGAGAGTTTATGTCCGCGTGGCCATGAACCTACGGGTTCGATAGTGCCAGTGAGTTAGTTAATTAGTAATAATATATTAATATCGCAGCAATATTTAATGAGGAGATGTTCGCTAATGCAAGAGATACAGTGAGAGGCAATAACTAAGTGAAGGTTGACACAAGGTGCGAGGTGGGGGCGGGGGTGGATGTCAGCTGGTGTGCGACACCCGGTGACAGGTGTCTGAACCCCTTTCCACCACGACCACCACAGTAATGGGGGAACCATCGCTCTAGCACCCATCAATTTGCATAAAGGTACAGCTTGTAGTACACTCTGTCTACACTCTCCCTATTTCAAATTAATACTTCTCTCTACATATCTATCTACACACCATAACAAATCTACCTACAATCCCTTCTTACTTTTGTGTTACCTAAAACACGTTTGGGGAAAATAATCTTATATACGCAATCTAGGATTTAAGGAGAGATCAGGGCTTGCTTGGTTCAGGTTAGGGGCATGGACATTTTTAAAAATTAGCGACGATCACTGTATGCGAATATGTCCAATGTGCGGGAGCTTTGAAGACGAGATTACATATATTAGGAAAATGTATCAATTTAGAATATTGGAGGCGTCAGTTATTACCGGAAAGATTTCTAAATTCAATCGTGGAAGATTGGCATGCTACGAGTTACTGGTAAACCCAGAAAATTGGATGAACGTGGGTAGATTTCTGGACAAAACGCGGAAAATAAGAACAACACTTATTCAGGTATAAATACGTAAATATGTTAACAAATTGCAATGTCATTAATTCTTAATAATTCTACATAACTAAGTTAATGTATAATGTAATTACATTGACAACTAATTGTAATATTATTGTGTCTTCTTTTTTTTTTGTTTTTTTTGTTTTAAGTATGTAAGTACCAAACATCAACTTATTGTAATGGACTGTCAACAGCACGTACGGCTTACTGCCCGTGCGATCCATATTAGTAAATAACATTGTATGTATCTTACTTTTAGTTTAATAAAGTTCTTATGTATTATACTTTTGTGTTGTTACATTATATAAAGTAGAATATAAATTTACCCCTAAATCATTGTTCCTCTTTCTAGCAAGGTTATCAAGGTTGGGACAGTCCTGTTTCCATCAGTGGCAGTCTTCTTACTGTTGTATTGTAGTGAATTTTTGGTTTTAAACTAAAAGAGAAGAGAAGATTACAGAAGCAGCTGAAATCAGATTTCTGAGAAGTTTAGCTGGCTTAAAACTTCTAGACAAAGAAGAAGTGAAGATATTAGAAATGAACTAAATATTTTTTAAAGTTTTAGATAAATTAAAAGACTAGAAAAAAACTGGAAAGAACATGTTCAAAGAATGGGAGATACACGCATACCAAAAATTATACTCAATTACAAACCAAAAGGAGACAGGAATGTTGGTAGACGGAAAAAGAGATGGATTCAGCTTTTTGAATGAGAATCTATGAGACCGAAACAAGCCACATGGCTTAATCCGTGATTATTTATGATAATAAATTCGGCTTATAGCGTTTTGCTTTAATCAACTGTATAAAATTATGATAACTAACTCACTGACACTACTGAACCCGTAGGTTCATGGCCGCGCGGACATAAGCTCTCCATACATCCCTATCCTGAGCTAATGTTTTCCAGTCATTCCCTGTATAATATACTTCCCTCAAATCACAGTTAATGTTATTCTCCGACCTCATTCTTGGTCTACCAACTGGACGTTTTCCTGCTGGTTTTCCTACAAGAAGCTTCCATGCATGTCTTCCATTCCCCATTCGTGCCACATGCCCTGCCCATCAGTGCACAATAAAATTCTCAATGTAAATGAAATTTCTAACTCCTAGAATAACTTGCCAGCCTGAACCGTTCCAAGTCTAGGAGTAAAAGCTGACGCAACCCCTGGTCGACTAAATCAAACCAGTTAGTCTACGACACTTAACTTTTCTCATTATATCTGGCTTCCTATAAAGACCATGTAATTCACTGTTATGCAAGTCTTCTCCATTCAACTGCATGTTCATCTCTCGTCGGTCCAAAAATGTTCCTAAGAACTTCATTCTCAAATACTTGCAATCTCCTTTCCTCCCTTAAAGTAAGACTCCATGTTTCGCATCCATATAATGTAACTGGTAGAAAAATAGTTTTATATATTTTCAGTTTAACGTTTTTTTAAAGGAGTTGGGACATCAAGAGTCTCTGCAATGCATAATAGCACGCATTTCCAGAATTGAGCCTACGTTCATCTTCCTTGTGCATCTCATTCCTGTTCGTGACTATTGTTCCTAGGTATTTGAATTCAGCCACTTCCTCAAAACTTCCCTCATTATAAAATTATAAAACTGTACCTTGTTTTGTAGTTTCATTAACTGTTAAAATAGTTAAAAACTTTGTAGGTCCTTCGGGATCAGTTCCATCCTCAGCAGGAAGTTGTCGGCTTCTAGTCATGCTATCCTCCCGATATTCCCATCCTCAACAGAATATTGTTCACTACTGTCCAGCTATTATCAAGCTACTCTGAGTTCTTAAAAAGTTTTCAGTAAAGCAATTTGAAATTCAAAATTAACATAGGATAACGTCAGTATAGCAATGATTGACCTACACAATACTCAGAGATATTATAAACATTATGGACAAAACACGAATCTTAGTACAAAAATGAAAAACAAGAAATATAAAGGAAAAGTAGACGTAACCCTCTGATTCAAACCTTGCGAAATATAGAAGCCCCTCATCCTATCCCAGTATTTTGCTAGTCTCATATGAAATATATCATTTATAGAGGTATATATATATATATAGACAACTAGCTAGCCTGGCGAACGTTGTATCGCCTTTAAATATTTTTACGTTAATTTTTCCGATGTTTTAATAGTTATCTGCTATTCGGGGCGGAAACAAATCCAACAAATCAAAGATCATAAAAATCGGTCCAGCCGTTCTTGAGTTATAAATAGTATAACTAATCCGACTTTGTTTTATTTATATATATATATATATAGAAGTCCCGGCCACGCTTTGCTGTGGCTAAGGTATACGTTAAATTATGTTGTAGTAAACTAAGTGAGAAATCTAAATCAGAAAGTTTTTGTTTTACACAATTGTTTAGTTCTGGTACGTTAACTACACCCGGTGGTTTATGTGGAAGTGGTTTTGTTGATTGAGATGAATTTATGTTGTCTGCATTCTCAGTATCATCCATAAGTGTATCATAAGGATTATGTACATTTATTGTTGGCATTCCAATATACCCCAACTGGACATAGGGACCAAGGAAGACCAAAACATCGGTGGAAAGATCAAGACCATCTTCGCTAGGTTTACCGTACAGGCCACATGGCCTAAAACGAATTTGTTCATGATGATGATGATATTGATGGAATATTTTGAGGAGGCTTGCTGATTTCATTATACTTTCGTTTTTTTCTACGAACTTGTTGGCAGTTTGGATTATCATCATCAAGAAGTCTCTGTATAGTAATAACATCTTGTGATATAATATAGTCATCTTGTTTTTCATTTAATTGAGGCATGGAGATTGTTTCAATAATATTAGGCATATTATTATAACTAACAGACTTACTTACAGTTCTGTTATTCCGTTCCTTAGGACCTTCATATGTTTTTAAATTGACATTCTTCTTAGATGTAATATTTATGTCACATAGGCCTATACCAATTTGCGGAAATTCACTTGATATCTTATCATTCATGGTCTCTAGAACTGATTCGCCATATTGTTCAATGTCTCTTCTCGGTCCAGTTAAATTTAAATTAAGTTGCTGTATTTCAGCCAGATTACTTAAAACTAATATTTACACACGAAATTAATATAATTAATAAAATATATTGAAAATAAAATAAACACAAAGACACTTAAATTATGAAATAATCAATATTCGTAATTCAATTGAAATTCGCGGTTGCAACAAAAAGCACAGCCAACTGGTTAAATAATAAACCAATTACCTTACACGGCCATCTGTTAGAATCGTATGGAACTCACAGATAATTATAACTCTTTGTTAAATAATAAACAAATAATTTGTAATAAAAATAATGCAACTATAAATTTCGATATAAACTTCCCTCAGTCTCAAGTTGGATCAAAATGCACACAGTGTGCAAAATTTTATTATAAATGGTTCAGTAGTTTAGGATTCCATCGTGGGCAAACAACGTGACACGTAATTTTTTTATAGTAAGATTATTCTATGTCTCCCTTGTTGAGTCAAATTAAGCCGCAGGCCACCACTCCTGGTGGTGCCCTTCCGTCAATTCCTCTAAGTTTCAGCTTTGCATCCATAGGAGTGAAATTTATTCAGCATATTGAGTCCCACGGTCGTTGAGAACTAGCTTTCTAAACCCGGATCCAAATTCCTCACAATGCTAGGTGGACAACTCGACCCTGCTGGAAAAATTCCTTTAAAAATGTCTTCCCTAATATGGATTCGAACCAACGCATATCCCATAACTCTGCGACAAGATATTCCAGTCGGATACGGCGGGGACAGTCTTTTTTTTTACACTAGTAGTAATATATTATTATATTAAGGTAAAATAATCCCACTACGTGCCATAGGGGACCCTCGGGTAGTAGGAGGTTAAGGCTCCCACTTTTTCTAGACAATCGGCACTTTATGTTAGCCGGGTTGTCAACCCTGTGAAACGGCATCCTTTACCCTCAGAACAAGCGTCTGGTACTCATTCCCGTTAGGGGCTGAGTCGACCCCAGCGGCATGGTTCCACCAGAAGGTTTGGATCAGTTTAAAAATCTTGACACCACCGGGACTCGAACCCTCAACCTCCCGGTTTGTAGCTCAGTGCCTTAAGCACTACGCTACGGCGTGCCCCATACTACTACTATTTAGCCTATATCGAAAATATCTCAACAAGACAACTCATATGGTACGAACATCTAATGAGAATGGCTGAAGAGAGATTACCAATGTTGGCTTATAAATTAATACCATCAAGTTTTAAGAATTATAAAACAGTTCCTGATATCTCAGCCGTCCTCAATAATTTGTAGTTTTGTTTTATAGGAGGCCTTTCGATAACTTAAGTATCATCTTAACCATCTAATACCTAATACAGGCTTTCCACTTTACAGCAGTTCGCCCTTGATTCCTGCTTTCCAGAGATTCCTATCTTCCCATTGTCCCTCTTTCATACTCCTCTTCATCATGGCATCATATGTTCCCTCATATCATGTTCTTCTACTTCTCCCCCTCTTCCTTCTGCCTCGTACCATCCAATCTAACACCTGTTTAGGCCACTGGTCTTCCGACATCCGTTGTACATGTCCATACCACTGTAAAGCTCTCTTTGTTATCCTTACGATAACAGTTTCTTGTGCATCCATTTCTTGTCTGATATATGTATTTCTAATATGTTGTAGCCTGGATATTCTCATACTCCTCCGTAATCCTTCCATTTCTGTCTTCAAGATTATTTTCTGCATCCTTTCATTTATTGTCCAGCTTTCTGATCCATATGTACGTATACTTGGTTCTGCGACTAGCATTTCTGCTGTCTGTAAATTATCCTCCTCAATGTCCTGTTCTGTATGTACATTTAATAGCTGATTAAAGTAACTTTTCCATCTATCTAATATACTCCTGGAGTCTGCAATCAAATCCCCATTTTCATTCCGAATTATGTTTGTTCTAGCCTGAAACCCTTTCTTCTCTATACTAATTCCCTGATATAATTATCTAATGTTCCTATTTTTTGCGTTCATTTCAAGAATAACATTAACTATGATTTGAAGGAAGTAGATTATACAGGGAATGATTGGAAAGCATTAGCTCAGGATAGGGATGTATGGAGAGCTTACGTCCGCGCGGTCATGAACCTACGGGTTCGATAGTGCCAGTGAGTAAGTAAGTAAGTAAGTATGTAGGTATACTTTCTATTATTGTCTATATAATCTCTTTTTTTTTTCTGGTCAAATGTATTTTCCATAAAAGACCATTCAGGGATCCAATCGCCTCCTGCTTTCATTTCGGTACTTAGGCTATATGAAAGCAGAAAAAAAAAAATCTTAAGTAATCGAAAGGCCTCCTTTAAACAACATTGCAAATTATTGAGGACGACTGTGATATCAGGTACTGTTTTATAATTCTTAAAACTTTAACAAAGTGACCTCATCAGAGTTTCGTTATGTACGAGTATCTTAAAAATCCTGAATTCCATCAAGACGACGAAAAATAGGAAGACCAAGGACAACATGGATGAAGGATATCTGAGAAGCATTGCAGAGCTGGCATCTAAGAGAAGATAAATAGATAAACCGAGTGTATTGGTTAACAGCGATTCGTGCCATATATAATTAATCTGTTATGTTATGTGACTGAATGTATTGGTATTTGGCTGTCAGAAGATTTGAAAACATTGCAACCTTACAAAATAATATTAGTAATATATTATTTAATCTGAGAAACCGTAAAATACTTGACTTTCTAATTCAGTGAAGCAATCAAATTACCCAAATTTTACTTTTTTTGCTAACTTTGCGGTATGGATGAAGAGCTTTTATCTGAGTTAATATGTAACGAGAGAGTTCAGATGATTTGTGGAAATAAAAGGGCTTGTTCAAACTGCTTCATTGTCAGCGATGTAAAGGTTAACATCAAAGCCACACTTTACCAAACGCGTGCAATTAGCGACTGGATCTACATACAGCCCATGTTATGATACCCGTGTACCTTTGTCTCTTATGCGGTTACCGGCCTATTGATTGAGGATTACTAACCTCAATTTTGCATGAGAAAATTATTTTAAATAATTAAAAATCGCTTTTACTTGTTTTACTTGTAAGCTCTTTTCTCTAATTCAAAAAGAGTTAATATATAGGTAGTCATTTTTTTTTTAAAATTTTAAATAGGAGATTGAAACAAGAATGAAATGGTGAAAATTACATTTAGAACATTAAATGGAATCAATTAAACGTTCTTCGCTCATTTCTGAAATGTTCTAAGTTTCAAAGCGATTTTCTTAATATGAAACAAAACTTAATGATCTGTAAATATATATAATTTACTTATTTCAGGATTGTTTCTGTTATATACACGGGTATTCTCAATCAAAATATACAGTTTTTTTCTTCCACACTTCCCGGTCGTGCGTGTCTGCTTCTGTTATATTTCTCTTCTTCGTGTTGTCTTGAATTCCCTTTATCCACGTTGGCTTTGGTCTACCACGTTTCTCTTTTCCAGGAGGTATCCATTTCAATACTTCTTTGTTTGTTTCTGTCTCTCTTCTTCTCATTATATGTCCATACTATCTTAGTTGGATTTATTCAATCTCTTGTACAATATCCTTGGGGCACGCCGTAGCGTAGTGGTTAAGGCACTGAGCTACAAGCCGGAGGGTCGAGGGTTCAAGTCCCGTTGGGGTCAGGATTTTTAAACTGACCCAAACCCTCTGGCGGCACTATGGCCCTGGGGTTGACTCAGCCTCTAACGTACATGAGTACCAGACGCTTGTTCTGGGGGCAAAGGCGGCCGTCACGCAGGGCTGACAACCCGGCTAACATAAAGTGCCGATTGTCTAGAAAAAGTGGGAGCCTTAACCTTCTACTACCCCAAGGACCTCCGGGTCTGTTGTGGGATCACTTTACTTTACAATATCCTTATCTACATTCATTATTTCTCTTATTGTATTATTTTTTTATTTTATCTAATTTTGATATTCTTGCCGATATTTTTAAAAAGTCAATTTCTGCGACTAATAATTTATTTCTGTGTTTTTGATTCAAGGTCCATGTTTCCGCACCATACAATGAAATACTCTTCACAATTGTGTTATATATTAATAATTTAGTCCGCTTGAGTATATTCCTATTACATAAAATAAAGGCTATATATATATATATATATATATATATATTAGTTTATATTTTCAGGTTTGTCTTTCTTTCGTTAAATATAGAATAAATTAGCTCACAATTTATGTAGTAGTTACCGGTATATTGCAGTACCTACTTAAGTAATAATTTATTTAGTTAAATATACAACTTAAAGTTGTAAGAATTATCTAAGCTAGTTTAGTAACAAAGCCTTGGACTTAAGGCATAAATTATGCAGACAAGACTATGTTTGTTATTATTACCATTATCATTATCATTATCATCATCATCATCATCATCATCATTACCATTACCATTATCATTATCATTACCATTACCATTATCATTATTATTATTATTATTATTATTATTATTATTATTATTATTATTATTATTAAGTCCTTTCATTCCTTTTGTAGTATAGTGAGTCAATGAGATATTTCCACCTGACAGAATGGAAAGTAATAGCCTCGGCTTCCTATGTTCGCCCAGTTTCATTTCTAACAGATGTATCTAATTCCTCTTCGGCGTTCCTTGGTCCGAGTTCTCAAATAATTCCATTCTACTGCCTGTTTTTCCTCAGCCTGATACCAATTGTAATTGTGAGAATTTCAACAAATACATTTGTTAATTGGATTCCTACAAATTTAAAGGATATCAATGTATGAATAATAATAAATATTCACGAGTATCTCCCATTTACTAGTGGTCGCCCAGCGGTCGAAATTCGACCACAATTCATTAAATTTTTAAGTTTGTTACAAATACGTCATTATGCATTAATTTTCTATTTATTTTAAAAATACGAATGATAAGTATAGCTTGGCTAAGCCATATAAAAAAAACAATAACGCATCATTTGACATTTGTATACTATTTAAATTTGCATTTGTCCTATTATTATGTGTACGGGAATATACACCGTGTCCCATTCAAACCTCCCACATTTTAATTAATCATAACTCTCAAAGTATGCGGAGTTATGAAATGAGGTTGGTATTATAAGAAAGAGAAACTCAAAGAATTTTCGTTTTCATTGTTGCAGTTAATTCATCTGTCGCAGTTGGACAATAATGACATAAAACAAAATGGCGACTCCTCAGCAACGGGCACGAACTATTTTCTGGTATGCAGAGACGAAGTCAATAATTACAGTGCAAAGAAATTACCGGAGAGAATATGGAGGAAATGCACCTGATCGGAAGACCTTTAAGGCATGGCTTAAGAAGTTTCTGGCGACTGGAAGCGTTAAAAAAGAATCCAGAGTTGCTCGTACACGTGTTTCAGAAGAAAAGATTGAAGAAATTAGAGTAAGATTTCAGAGAAGTCCACAAAAATCAATTCAACAAGCTGTGTGCCAATGAAAATTCTTTGAGTTTCTGTTTCGTTTAATACCGGCCTCATTTCATAATTCCGCACACTTTGTTAATTATGATTAATTAAAATGTGGGAGGTTTGAATGGGACACCCTGTATATCCCATCTTCTTTATCTCTCACTCTGACCCCTTCAATATTCTATGTCGAGGCATAATGAAAATAGGTGAGAATATGTAAATGTAAAAAATATGTAATGAAATTACTCAAACCAAGATTAGACAGGGTGTAATTCAAATTATAATAAAAAAAATGTACTCACTTTGTTAAATCACTAATAATAAATACGCGAGAGTAAGTCAATTCACATTGCTGCTGCATAATTTTCTTTTTGCAACAATGCACTTTCAGTACGAACGTAAACGAATGAGTAATGCACATAAATTCCTTAGAGACAACTTATATTATTTTGTTTAATATAATTTTCACAAATAGGAATGAGACGCACAAAGAAATTAAACATAGGCTCAATTCTGGAAATGCATGCTATTATGCATTGCAGAGACTTTTGATGTCCCAACTCCTTTCAAAAAACGTTAAGCTGAAAATATATAAAACTATTATTCTACCAGTTATATTATATGGGTGCGAAACATGGACTCTTACTTTAAGGGAGGAAAGGAGATTACGAGTATTTGAGAATAAAGTTCTTAGGAAAATTTTTGGACCAAAGAGAGATGAACAGACTGGTGAATGGAGAAGACTAATAACAATGAACTACAGGGTCTTTATAGGAAGCCAGATATAATAAGAACAGTTAAGTCTCGTAGACTGCGATGGGCAGGACATGTTGCACGTATGGGGAATGAAAGACGTGCATGGAAGCTTCTTGTAGGAAAGCCAGAGGGAAAACGCCCAGTTGGTAGACCAAGAATGAGGTGGGAGAACAACATTAACTATGATTTGAGGGAAGTAGATTATACAGGGAATGATTGGAAAGCATTAGCTCAGGATAGGGATGTATGGAGAGCTTATGTCCGCGCGGCCATGAACCTACGGGTTCGATAGTGCCAGTGAGTAAGTAAATAAGTAATATAATTTACGTGTAACACATATTATAAATACATTTTATATTTGTACACTCCTTCTCTATATGAACTTTAATTATACCAAATATCACACTCATCCGTGAGCGAAATGTGCTTAAAAAAGGGCGTACAAAGTTTTTTCTTCACTATTAATATATAGATTCCTTTGGTATAATATATAAGTTTATAAAATTTATAGTGGAACCGTATACTTCGATTTTCTTGCATAATGTCTTATCCATCTCTATTTCCGCCATCTAGTTTGTATTTTAATTGGTTCTTCATCTGTCGGTCTCCATGAACCTTCATTGCTTATTATAACTGTCCCACAAATATTTAAAATTCTACGCAGACATATATTAATTAAAGTTTGTAATTTTACATTCACAGCTTTACTGGTGAGCTACATAAAGAAGAACATGTTTTAACGTTAGTTTTTGTTACTTTGAAAATTCTTATTTTAACATTTCTAGATAAATAAATATTTTTATCCAAATAGGACAAAGCTGTACAAATACGAGATTCACTCTCGTAATTTTGTTTATGATATCCAAGATGTTCTACCAGTTTGAGTGATACACTTCCCAAGCAAGTAAATGAATTAACAAGTTGTATTACTTGTTCTCCAATCAGAGGCTGGTTTCAGTTCTCGAAATTATCCGGAGCTATATGATTTAAATTAAATTAACATTGAGGTCTGCAGTTTAAATGCATACACTAGTCTTTTTCTTACATATGATCAAAACGTCGAGATAGAAGACATATCATTTGTGTATTATAAATCCTCCAAGATATTATTGTTATTATTATTAAAACTATCGGTCGCGGTGGACTAGTGGTTGTGCTCCTTGCCTCTGATCCCGAGGGTCGCGGGTTCAAACCCGGCCGTGGTCGATGGATTTTTTAGGACGGAAAAATCCAAGGAGCAAGTCCTCCGGGAGGGACTTTAAGCCGTGCGTCTCGAGTCTGAAGATTTTCAGGCTCGTAAAAATCCTCAAGCCTGAATGGAAAGGCCTCTAAGCAAAATTTACCTAATTTTCCCGTCCTAGTACTACCTTGGTTTCCTAGATGTCAGTATTTACCTAATTTTCACGTCCTAGTACTACCTTGGTTTTCTAGATGTCAGTACGAGGCGGAACGCTGACCACGGACCACTCAAAATTACATCTATACGAACACAAGTGTAACTAAATTAGTAGGTTCAAATTCTTCCTTGTAGAGGGAGAGAGCCTAAATCTCTGTAAAGGGAAAAACATAGGCTTACAATACAACAATTATTAAAACTACAAAATTCGATTTAAATCGGAATTTATAGGTACCGAAAGAACCAATTAAATTTAAAGAATTTTTCAATTTCCAGTCAATTTTTTAAGATATTTCGGTTTCATCTAGGACATGGAATTATATTATTTTCTAGAAACTAATCTCAGAGTAATATGGGGAAGCATATTGAATTATGAATGTTTAAACATGAATTTATGCAAATATATAGATTTCAAATGTAAACTGAGAAACATGAATAAACAATTTTTAAATTCAAGTACAATTTAGTATTTATCTTGCCCTTTTAAATTTTTTCTTATGTAGGGGTTATACCTTAGAATGTTTATTATTTTTTCTTATCTATTTTAGGCTGTGTAAGGTTTCCACTTGACTTAGAAGATCTAAAAAAAATACAATTTTATATATGGGAGTATGTTATACAATTTTAACATCTAATAAAATTATAGGATTATATAACAAAATATGGAATTCTTAAATTCAGCTAATTCTTCGCAAATTATTTTGTAGAATTACGACCGAATAGTTTATAATGCTTAAAATAATCTTTAAGAAGATTGAGATGCAATTTGTTAATGAAAAACCTGATATAATAACAGTTAAGTTGCGTCGGGCAGGATATATGGCTCTTATGGGAAATTAAAACGGACAAAGGTCTCGTAGATTGCTACCGACAGGACATGTGTCTGGAATAGAAAATAAAAGATGGCAAAAGAAACTTAGTTTAGGAAAACCAGAGGAAAATAGGTAAGCCAAGAATGAGGATGGAGAATAACGTTAACCACTATTTGAGAGAAGTACATTATACAGGGATGATTAGTAAATATTAGCTCAGGATAGAAGTACAAGGTCCACCGCTCTGATCTCGAGGTAGCGTGCTGCCTTGTCAAGCAGCGGGCCCGGGTTCGATCCCCGGTCGGGGCAGTTTTTCTGGGTGGAAGTTTCTATCGGGGTTTTCCTCACCTGTAAGACAAATGTCAGGAAACCTTTAAGGCCCAAACGGTCCCCGAAATCTTATTGCCATCATCATAATCATCATCATTATCATTATCATCATCATCATCATCATCGTTCACTAGTGTGGAAAGCAACGGGAAGCTACCACACCTACACAATTCCCTAGCAAAGCTGCAAGCATAGTATGAAAATGCTATGATTGCAGTGTAGGACCTGCCTTCGGGCTGAATTACTATGGATGGATGGAGGGGTATAAGGAGACATTATATCCGCGCGGCCATGAACCTAAGGGTTCAATAGTGCCAGTCAGTTAGATAGTTAATTATAGGATAATCTTATTCTGGAGATCATTTAAAGCTTATTTCTTTATTGAATTCGGAATTTAAACAAAAAAGCTGTAATAGAGCCCTGATCTCCAAACAATCAGGTAGCTCTTAATTGCTAACTTTGTATTTATCTAGATCATAAATTAGCGAAGTGCTAATGAAGATGTTAATTAGTAATCTCAATTGCTTCTCACAAAATACATTTCTTTATTTCATTATTTTTGTGTACTGTAAGGGAAATATTAAACAGACTCTGAACACCATCTGGACATCAAAATTATTCTATCGTATTCGTATGAATGTACGAGTTTGTGTGTCTTGTCTTAAATGTTCATGTTGTATAAGAGTTGGCCGTGGCATTGAGTTGATCACTCATCTAAAAATATCCTTCACGGACTTGTGTGTCAAAAAGTATGTTTGTGATTTAAAGTTTAAAATTCTCTCTTATACTCGGACCGATGGATCTGTGCCCTACAGCGCTGACATCGTTCTTAGAAAAGTACACGTCTATACTCACACCATTTCACCGCACTCCTCTAACCCTACGTCAAACAGCAGCCACAGTAACTTATCGAGTAGGGATGTTGCCAAACTTCCCCCAGTGTAATGACTCTTGAGTATCGAATAAAACAAGGATTGAGTTGAGTTGACAACACTGGACTGTAAGTGCAAGAGAGACATAGAAAGGAGAGAGAGAGAGAGATAGGGATGCAGGGAGGAAAATGATTTGCCGAGGCAGAAAAGGAAGTAGGCTTAATTCGCATATCTTACGGGGGCACAGATCCGTTGGATTTTTCTAATTTGTTTTGTAGCAATTTTTTTTAATATTAATGTACAGAATGAGACTTTTTTTTATTTATAGTTATACACATGGCCTTTTCATGGACGAGTGTAGATATTATTATTGTGATGTAGTGTAGACATATATTTTACTTACATGTAGCCTATAATTGATTTTTTGATACAGGTGTATGTGTAGGTATTTGTTTATATTATGATTAGATTTGTTTTTTTATTCATGGAAAAATAATGCTCGTACGGCCAAACAGGCCCGTGCGCAATGTAAATGCATATGTTTTCTTTCTTCTGAAAAAAGGCAATAAATTCCATTATCTATCTATCTATCTATCTATCTATCTATCTATCTATCTATCTATCTATCTATCTATCTATCTATCTATCTATCTATATCAGGTAGTGTCTCTGTATTGCCAAGGAGGCGTGTAACAAATAAAGTACCTTCAAACGGACACTTTAAATAAGTAAAAGAAAGGAAGATAAAGGAAAATATACAAATCACCAACTATTTGAAAATCCAATAGGAAATAACATTATAACTTTTTCTTAATAAATAATAAATTTTGGTCTGAATTTATCTTAACTCGTATAGTTCTTTCAACTATATGATTAAAAAATAGACAAAAAATAATTATTTATTAATCACTAGCTAACTCACTGACTGGCACTATCCAACCCGTAGGTTCATGGGCGCACAGACATAACTCTCCATGCATCCCTGACCTGAGCTAATGTTTTCCAATCATCCCCTGTATAATCTACTTCCGTTATATCATGGTTAATGTTATTCTCCCACCTCATTCTTGGTTTATCAACTCGGTGTTTTCCTTCCGGATTTCCTACAAGAAGCTTGCATTCTCAATTCGTGACGTACGCCCTGCCCATCTCAGTCTACGAGACTCAACTGTTTTTACTGTATCTGGTTTCCTAAAAAGGGCATGTAGCTCACTTATGTAGTTTTCTCCATTCGCCTAACCATTTCAGTCCAAAATATTTAACTTTATGGAAAATACATAGGCCTAAATTTCTATAATAAAATAACTACAATTATGAGCCAAAATCTTAAATGGGTTTGTAAGAATCATGTAGCTCAATTATGTATTCTTCTCCATTCGCCTGTCCATTTCTTTTAGTTCAAAAATTTAACTTTAAGGAAAATATATATGCCTAAATTTCTATTATAAAACAACTATAATATTATGAGCCATTGGCAGTTCTTGCATTACTTAATGGGAGTTAAACTTGGGTAACGTCCAAAAAATTACAAAGTAGAATACAAATTGTAGAAATTAACTTCCTTAGAAGAACAAAAGGCTGCACAAGAATGGAACGGATAAAGAATGAAGTTGTAAGAACGAGTTAAATATATATCCATTGAATGATAAAATTAAAGAGTATAGAGAAAAATGGTTTAGACATGTAGAAAGAATGAATGTAACAAGATTACCAAAAGCAGCATTTAACTACAAGCCAAGAGGTTCAAGGAATGTAGGAAAGCCAGTGAAAAGATGGACAAAACAACTGTGAGGCGGAAAAGGCAATTTGCCTAGCCCGTGAAGTGAAGAAGAAGAAGATTATGAGCCAGGGTCTTAAAAGGGTTTGAACAATTATGTAGCTGGTTTATGTAGTCTTCTCTATTCGCCTGTCTGTTCATTTCTCTTTAATCCAAACATTCTTAACTTTAAGATAAATATATAGGCCTAAATGTCTATAAGATAACTATAATTATCAGCCAGGATCTTAAATGGGTTTGTAAGAATGATGTAGTTGATTAAAGTAGTCTTCCCCATCGCCTATCTGTTCATTTTTCTTTAGTCCAAACATTTTTATCTTTAAGTTAAATATATAGGCCTAAATTCCTTTAATAAAATAACTATATAATTATGAGCCAGGATCTTTAATGGGTTTGTAAGAATCATGTAGCTCATAAACCCATTAGTGCTAAGTGTTGCATCTTTAAACAATAACAACTCAAACCCATTATTGAGAGTATAATTTTTATGTAAGTTGCATATTGTTGCGTTACAGGAAGTCTGACCTTTCAGTCTGGTATTTGTTTTTCATTGTATCAGTTAATAGTGTGAAACAGTGGATACGTATTTATCACTAATTTTCAGATTGCTTAATTTATATGACACTATTTACGTAGAGTTAGTATAAATTAAATAAGATATTAAATAATGAAGTTTATTATATACAATTGTTTTCAAAATTGAATAATATCCACATTTATGGTACATTTAGTTGTCACGAATATTTAGAATTGACACAGGGTGTTGCTGAAGTTCGCTGTAACATAAATGTTACACTAGGCAGTAATGTAAGCAGATTTCTATATCAAATGCTAGTGTACTTTCCCCAGTATAGTTTAACATCATCATCATCTGCATTCAAGGATTAGGTCTGTTGACCCGTTCCGACTTCAGCCCATCTCTTTCTAGGTCTGCCCACTTCTCGGGTGCCTTTAGGTTTGTGTTTTGTTATTTGTTTTGGATATCTATCTTCATTCATTCTGTCTATGTGTTGCTTCCATTTTTGTCTATATGTATCTATTTTACCAGTTATTGCAAATATTTCAAGTTCCTGTCTTATTTCTGTGTTCTTAATTCTGTCTTCCTTAGTGCACCCTTTAACAGATCTCAAAAATTTCATTTCTTCTGCCGCCGTTATCCTACTTAGATCTTGTTTTTTTTATTATATCCAGGCTTCTGAACCATAGAGCAGTACCGGTACTGCCAACATTTTGTAATATTTCAATTGGGTCTCTCTTGTTGTTTTTTATAGCTTATAAAATGTTATTTATTTCTTTTAAAATAATTTTATGTGAGTAGAATTTAGGATCTTGGTATATTCTTAGGGAACTTGCTAAGATCCTAGCACCAGGATTTACATTCTAGAAAGCCTCAGACACTTTATTTGCCTCGGAAACTGATAACGTAGAATATATTTTATTACTTCTCCTGATTCTAATGTATTGATTGATGGATATTCAGGAGATGAAGACGCAGATGAGACTCGTAATAATCTAAGAGGAAAACAACTCCTTGGTGAGGTTCAAGTACGAACTGAAAATGGAAGAAGAAATACTGCCTGAACCAGCTCAAAATGAAGCAACCTCCCTGCCAGGTACACACAGAAACATGATCTCCTCCGGTATCATATATACACAGTACATCACGGAATGCATAAAGGGTGGATAGTTATTTTCAAACTATCAAAAAAGAATTAAACGCTATTAATTTACATTCACATGAAGAAAAAATGTGACTGAAGCTTTAGAACTTTTCCGAATTGACGAACGTACCGACTTCATAGTAGAAGAATCTAATAGATATGCATTGCACAATAACTGTCCCTACCCTAATATATCAGCAGCAGAAATTAGATATTTTATCGCTACTCTCATTTCTTAGTGAGTACAATAAATTACTTTCTAAGATAATGTATTGGGAGAATAAATATGACACAATAAATCAGTGGGCAATGCAATGAGAAGGAATAGGTTCGTAGACATCTTGAGATGCATGCATTTTTCTAATAATGATAACTTTAATTCTGACAACAAAGAAAGTGTGGAAAATTAGACCTCTTATAAATAACCGGTGGACTAGTGGTTATGCTCCTTGCCTCTGGTCCCGAGGGTAGCGGGTTCAAACCCGGCTGGGTCGTTGGATTTTTTAGGATGGAAGAATTCAAGGAGCAAGTTTTCCGGGAGGGACCTTAAGCCGTGGGTCACAAGTCTGAAGATTTTCAGGCTCGTAAAAGATCCTTAAGCCTGAATTAATATGGTTCAAATGTTTTTCCTGTAGGGGGAGAGCGCCTAAATCTTCGTTAAGGGAAACATGGGCTTACAAGAAAGAAGATAAATAACCTCAAGTGTACGTTTGGTGCTTTCTTTGTGCTTAAAAAAAGATGAGAGCATGGCGAAGACACGGATTGAACAGTTTATAAGAGGAAAACCCATCCGTTTCGGATATAAAGTTTAGTTTATGAGCACTCCTAAAGAATATCTGGTTGACTTCGACATATATCAGTTGCCCAGACCATTGATATGGAGACGAAGTTTAGTAAAGTGACGTGGGATTGTGTAATGATTGTTTTTCTGTGTACCACACCTGATAAATGAGTCAAATAATTTATTTACTATCGTTAATTATGTGAATGACAAGTTATATGGTGTGTTGAATGTTAATAATTTTTGTTCCCATATGTGCCTAGCGTTACATATATGTTACGGTCACTTTTAGACAACCAATAAACACAACATTATTTTATCTTAAAAAACTGTTAAATTCTCAACTTGATTTGAATGAATCCCCTTTGTTAAATTTAAAAATTTAAATAAATATTGTTGTATTGTTGCTTAGATCAGTTGGAACACAATTCATAATTTGTTAACATGTCTGAAGAAGGTACAGTGTACCGAAAAAGCTGTCACTGAATTATATAATAAATATGAAAATCAAATAAAACTACGTTTTATTTTTATTTCATTAATTATCTTATTTTGTTGGCTACTTTATGGATAAAGGAGTACACATATCACGGAAAAAAAAAATCTACAAAAAAAATTAATTCGGGCACTTCATGTAGTCTTCTTCATTCTCCTATCTGTTCATTTCTCTTTAGTCCAAACATTTTTAACTTTAAGACAAATATATAAGTCTAAATTTCTATAATAAATAACTATAATTATGAGCCAGGATCTTAAATGGGTTTGTAAGAATCATGTAGCTCATTTATGTAGTCTTCTCCATTCGCCTGTCCATTTCTCTTTACTTACTTACTTACTTACTCACTGGCACTATCGAACCCGTAGGTTCATGGCCGCGCGGACATAAGCTCTCCAAACACCCCTATCCTGAGCTAATGCTTTCCAATCATTTCTTGTATAATCTACTTCCCTGAAATCATAGTTAGTTATTCTCCCACCTCATTCTTGGTCTACCAACTGGGCGTTTTCCCTCTGGCTTTCCTACAAGAAGCTTCCATGCAAATCTTTCATTCCCCATACGTGCAACATGCCCTGCCCATCGCAGTCTAGGAGACTTAATTGTTCTTATTATATCAGGCTTCCTATAAAGACCATGTAGTTCATTGTTATGTAGTCTTCTCCATTCACTTGTTTGTTCATCTCTCTTTGGTCCAAAAATTTTCCTAAGTACTTTATTCTCAAATTCTTGTAATCTTCTTTCATTCCTTAAAGTAAGAGTCCAAGTTTCGCATCCATATAATATAACTGGTAGAATAATGGTTTTATATATTTTCAGTTTAACGTTTTTTGAAAGGAGTTGGGACATCCATTTCCATTTAGTTAAAAAATTTTAACTTTAAAGGAAATATATATGCCTGCATTTCTATTATAAAATAACTGCAATATTATGAGCCAGTACCTTAAATAGGTTTATACCAATCATGTAGCTCACTCATGTATAGTTCATTCGCCTCTCTGTTCATTTTTCTTTATTCCAAAAATTTTAACATTAAAGAAAATAAATAGGCCTAAATTTCTATAATAAAATAACTATAATTATGAGCCAGGATCTTAAATGGGTTTGTAAGATAGAGTAGTGCGGGTGAAGGTAGTTCTTCAATAAATATTTGAGCTGTTAGCAACGTGACCGCAACACGCGGTGTGACGTTCCCGGGAGAGCCAGGTGCTGAGGACATTAGTGACACGGGCTTAATACCAAGCTGACATGTACATGATTTGCCCACTGCATCCGACCACAAAGCTGAGGACACCAGAAGCAAATTACACTATGCAATTTGTGTGTACACATGTAGCAAATAGATACCCCAGGTAGAGAGGGAAGCTTCTCTCTGCCTACTGAATACGCTTATCCCAGTGTTTGTGTACTCAACATAAATTCCAAACTCCTCCTCAAATGTCCAAAAGCAACGGCCAATACGTTTATACATCACATCCGATACATTTCAAAGCCGTGCAGTGATAAATGTCTCCTTCTTAGCTACGATATTGGTTTAACATCATGTGACGTAATCAGGCACAATGGGAGGCCCAGTCAACTTTGATGAATATCATGTTGACACGAGACTCAATGCCTTGAGGTACAAAACATACAAATAACTAATAACTTTCATTTTGAAGGGACGAGGAATTACCAGATCATCCAAACATGTGAGTTGAAACTTCATTAAATATTTATATCAAAACTGCATGACGATTAAAAAATTCTGTCACGCATGGATTGCGTAGACTAAGAAAGTTTCTCAGCAAGTCGAATTTATAGTCTCATATTGCTGGTTTACGGAATATGCCATTCTTTTGTTGATTAAATCGTAAGTATACAGTTAGGTGCGATAAAACTAACATGGTGGCCGCTAGAGCGACTTTTAAATTTCGACTTTTACTTTAAATTCTAGTGGTTGGATAGTACTGATATTTGGAGAACATCTTCCTCGCTTTATTTCATTGGTGTATACCGAATATTGTTACGAAAAATCGATAGTTGTGGTCACTAGAGCGATTTTTCAAATTTTCGCTTCAGGTAAATAACCCTCCTTTCTTCTAATGTTTCGATTTTGATGATTAACAAACTGAACCTTATCTTTTTAATTATAAGCTGAGTTTAGTTCCGAAAAATAAATATAGTGGCCACTGGAGCATTAAAACACCACATACACACACACACACACATATATATATATATATATATATATATATATATATTCACACACATGAAGATTGTTCAAATAAAGCTATACAATCATAACTTAACGCGAAAAATGTTGGTTTTACGATAGTTTTTAGGGTTCAAAATTTCTGATCAGCGAACTCAACCATAACCTTTTAATCGGTTGCTATATGGCGAATTTGGTTCTGAAATAATAAACAATGCAGTCGCTGGATAATTAAAACACACACAAACGCAATTAGCCTTAGTTTTAGACAAGGCTATATTAACCCAGCCCAACATGTACAGGAGCCATAAGCCGTAGAGTTGGGTAATTCTTAACAGGCGCGTTCTCGTCGCGTGGGTTTGAATATATACAAAGATTGCCAAATAAGCGTTTATCAAAACAGATACTTTATTATAGACGTGAAGGCCGAAGAAATGTAGGAAGACCGAAACGACGTTGGAAGGACGACCTGTAGCATAAAGTGCAGCGGGGAGCGGAACGAGTCAATAGGCCCATACCTTGAAGATCATAATGATGATGATGATGACACACACTCATTTGAAATTCAGTTTTAGTATAAACAAATTATCTTGTTGAGAGCAAATAGCAAAGCTGTAAATCTTCATCACTAACACCCAAAAAATCAAAAGTGATTCCTTCTGGTGGGAGAATTACGGTCATCTCATTTTTTTATATTCATGGAATGAATGGTGTTTCAGCTTGTCATACCTACAAACGAAGGAGTAATTGGGAAATTCTACAGATATGTCCTGATAACTGTGCAAGGCCGTATCAGGCGCAAAAGGTCACATTTTTCCTTGCAACAAGTTGGAAGATGCAGCAAAATAATTCGAGGCCGCGTATCGTAAAAGTTGTTGCTGAATATCTTGCAAAAACGAAAGTGAAATGCGTATTTTATCCTCCTTGTGATCCGGATTTAGATTAAGTAATATCTTTAAGGAAAGAGTTACAATCTTCAAAAGCAATAGTGAATAGAAAGACAACCGTCAGAAATGTTTTCATTACATCTATCCAGGAACGTTGGGACAAGTGAATTTTTTTCAAAGGAGACTACTTTGAGAAGAACTATCAAAATTCTGAGGATGAACAAAGGTACATTACCAAAAAGAAAATAATTCTTTATTGGACAATTTCATATATTTCCTAGTCATTTTCGGTGCCTAGGAAGTAAGATTGATGAAAATCTGTAAAACATTTTCAAGAATTTTTCATGATTTCAATACCTCAGAATTCTCTAAAAGAAAATTTATTTAAAAATGAGAAAAATATTAAAATAAATAAGCGATTATGAAGATATAACAAGATATAAATAAGATCATGCAGAAATTTCAAAATATTTGTGGAACAATCAGACAAACACTGAGGAAAAATGTAAGAAAGGATATGCAGCTAAGATTTTACTCAAAGATGGCACTATCGTAGCGATGTATGGAAGTGAGGCCTGGTTCCTGAAGGAAAAAGAAAAAAGTAAAATTCAGGCAGTGGAAATGAGATTTCTACGGGCTGTGAAAGGTTGTACAAGAGAAGAACGTACCGGTATTAGAAATGAGAATATTATAGAGGAACTAAAAGTACAACCACTTCTTCAACAAATATAAGAACACAGGAACAACAGGATAGAATATCTGCAAAGAATGACAGAGGATATGATACCAAAGATGGCACTGATATATAATCCTGGAAAACGAAGATCGGTAGGAAGACCAAGAAAGCGTTGGGTTGAACAGATGTGATATCGGAACAGCCAAAGGCCTAATTCGTGAAGGATGATGATGATGATGATGAATAAGCAATTAATATTTTTTTTTTATTTTTACTAAGCTCTTTATCAATTCTGGCCATTAGCGTCCTAATTAAAATTGGGCGCCAAAAAATTAACAGTAGATTCTGAAGCCCCCTTATTTCAGGCTTGAGGGTAATTTACGTGACAATTTAACTCATGTCCCAAATGGGAGTTAATGACAAATTACATTTTCAATGATTTTTTTATTTACAACCAATCACAATTGTGTTTCTCCTTGAATTTATCAACCGAAGTTTATCATAATAAAGAAAGCTCCTCTTTTTAGTATTCTGAATAGATCATAGCATTACTTTGCAGTGACTTACTCTCCAAGAAATATTGCTACCAGATTGTATATATAGTGCATGAATGTCAACAGATAGTGCATGCGAAAGATAATATAAAAACATTTGTAGCAATTGATTATACCACAAAAGAAAGAAATTACTTTTCGCACTTTCTTAAACGAATCATTTTCCAGGAAATGACGTTACAGAAAAATATAATTGACATATTTATATCATAAGACATCAGAAATTAATCAATACCTATAGGATTGGTTATACAGTTCTCCATTAGGATGCATTCTTACAATATTGCTATCCTTTGGCAATAAATAATATGATCTGGTTGCAGTAATGAAGAAAAGTAGCAAATGAAGCATACCAATCGTTTCTCATTTGTTTTCATACATCGCCGTTTACATTAAATATATAAATATTTTAAAATAACTATAGTTAAATAATGATTTGTGAGTAAACAGCTTAATTCTATTCGTTAAATAGACCTAACAAATTCCACTCTTGATTTCCAAATTCTCTAGATAAACTCACTACTCACTTCGTGAGTCGTGAATTTATCAATAATTTGGAAATCATTCGCGGCATTACTTACGACCAGTGCACAACATGCGACCTAAGGCTTTACTTATTTTCCGAAGGAATTTTACGCCTTTAAAAATTCAACGATTGGCAAACTTTGGAAACGGAGGCGAACATAGCAGCCTAACTACCAGTTCATCGATATGGATTGTGCTGTTTTCTCGTTATTTTTGGAAGATAACCCTCGGATCCTGCTAACTAAAGATAGACGACCGTCATTGTTTATCCGTTTAAAGTGTAATTTTTCAGAGTTTGTTCCACAAACTTACAGACGAACCGCCCACGGCACTGGTTTATAAGTTCCTCCGAGTATTTAATTCCAACAAAAAAGTTTAACGGTAAAATAGAAGAAAGCAAATTACATTATTATTTTAGCATTTAGTAGTAGTAATAATAATAATAATAATAATAATAATAATAATAATAATAATAATAATAATGATGATGATGATGATAATCATAACAATAATAATAATAATAATAATAATAATAATAATAATAATAGCTTTATTTTACCTGGCAGAGTTAAGGCCTTGTCTACCACTACAGGTTTTTAAAAAAATACAAAAAATGTTCTTACATCTAAATGACAATAAACATAAATGATTATATGCTATATATACACAATTCAATTGTTATTTATTATGTATTTTGATTTACTCTAGATTTAACAAATTAAATGTAATATGTACAAGATATATAAAAAAGAGAAACATTTTAATGACATGTTATAAATTTAAATAAATAGAGAAAGGTTAATTATTAGACAAAAGGTAACTGTATAAGCGTGACTTAAAATTGCCAAGTCTGCGGCAACCCCTGATATCTGAAGAGTAAAATAGAACAAAACAAATTACATTATTATTTTATCATTCAATGTGATTTAATTTAATTGAAGAAGGTATAGTTAAAACTATCACTGCCAAGAGCTGGCAGATCTTCCATTCGGACAAGAGGAACTTCTAATGGACAGCTCTTGTACTGTCTCAAGTTCTCAGGCAATTTTCATGAGAATGTCTCAAGTGGTACGATGCTGTTACTTACCCCTTGTATTTCTACTTCAATCATGAGTTCCCTTGCAGTCAATTACTATTTTCAATCTGACTTTCTCTCTTAAAAAAACTTCCCAGGTTTTAAAAAAAACTACTATTTTATACTTTAACTATTTTGTAAGAAACTATTTTTAAGGGGAGCCGAATATGAAGGTGATGTTAATAATCATAATAATAATAATAATAATACTAATAATAATAATAATAATAATAATAATAGCACAAGCTGCTATGAATATCAGAGGATTGGAGGAAGGTCAATGGATGGACAGAGAGGAATGGCGTTTGGTTTCCGGAAGACGGCGGCAGCTGTCATGATAACGGATGAATAATACTTATTTACTTACTCACTGGCACTATCGAACCCGAAGGTTCATGGCCGCGCGGACATAAGCTCTCCATACATCCCTATCCTGAGCTAATGATTTCCAATCATTCCCTGTATAATCTACTTCCCTCAAATCATAGTTAACGTTGTTCTCCACCTCATTCTTGGTCTACCAACTGGGCGTTTTCCTTCTGGCTTTCCTACAAGAAGCTTCCATGTACGTCTTTCATTCCCATACGCGCAACATGCCCTGCCCATTGCAGTCTACGAGACTTAACTGTTCTTATTATATCTGGCTTCCTACAAAGACCATGTAGTTCATTGTTGTGTAGTCTTCTCCATTCACCTGTCTGTTCATCTCTCTTTGGTCCAAAAATTTTCCTAAGAACTTTATTCTCAAATACTCGTAATCTCCTTTTCTCCCTTAAAGTAAGAGTCCATGTTTCGCACCCATATAATATAACTGGTAGAATAATAGTTTTAAATATTTTCAGCTCAACGTTTTTTGAAAGGAGTTGGGACATCAAAAGTCTCTGCAATGCATAATAGCATGCATTTTCACAATTGAGCCTATGTTTAATTTCTTTGTGCATCTCATTCCTATTTGTGATTATTGTTCCTAGGTATTTGAATTCAGCCACTTACTCAAAATTTCCCTCATTTGTCATTAGCTGTCCATTTCCATTATATACTGAATTTCTACGTGTGACCATATATTTAGTTTTACTTATATTTACTTCCAGTCCTAATTTCTTAGTGTTACTCAATAGTGTGTGCGTGTTGGCCTTTAGTATCTCCTCGCTATCGGCCAGTAGTACTACATCATCAACATAAACTAACAGCTTATTAATACCATTCAGTTGTAAGCCTTCCTCATTGTCTAAAGATTTAATGGCATGCTCTAGTACAAAATTAAATAGTAGAGGAGATAGTGCATGTCCTTGCTTCAACCCATTCTAGATTTCAAAAGTGTCTGAAAACTGTTTGCCTACACGCACCCTACTTTTTGAGCCATTTAGACACATTCGTATAAGTCTAACTAACTTTTTAGGAATTCCGAACTCAAGCAGGATACTATATAACTTCTCCCTCTTAATTGAATCATATGCTTTTTTGAAGTCTACATATAGTTGATGTACAGTACTATTATATTCCCATTTCTTCTCTAAAATCTGTCTTATACTGAAAATCTGATCTGTTGTAGGCCTGTTTCTTCTAAATGCACATTGATGATCTCCTAGAATGTCATCAATATAGGGAGTAAGTCTGCTTACTAATATATTTGTTAGAATTTTGTACGAAGTTACCCCTGCAGTTGTTGCAATCAGTTTTAACGGAATAATATAATAATAATAATAATAATAATAATAATAATAATAATTAAAATAATAATAATAATGAAAATAATAATAATAATAATAATAATAATAATAATAATAATAATAATAATAATAATAATAATATAAACATGTATTTAAGCATGCAGAATGAAGGCCATAAAGGCTTGTCTTCCAATCAACCGGTGAAAATTATTAAATTAAAAAAAAAATAATAAGATGACATGTAATCATTTAAAATATAATTAATTAGTTAATATTGTTAGAAAAACAAAAATTCAATTCACTGGAAGACCAATTAAAATATTAATAGATTTAAATACATATTTTTTATGCTGATAAGCTCCAAGCTATTTCATTATTCAAAAGATGCATTTTCTTAACATAACCTAACTACAGCTAACCGAACGATTTAATCTAATTCATGATAACTATTATAACGTAGCCTGATTAATTTCCTTAATATTACTAGCTAAACGTCCACCGCTGTGGTCTCGAGGTAGCGTGCTGCTTGTCACGCAGCAGGCCCGGGTTCGATTCCCGGTCGGGATAGGCTCTTGTGTGAGGTTTTTTTTCGGGTTTTTTTCCCACCTGTAAGACAAATGTCAGCAAGCTTAGGGTCTAGCGGTCCCCGAAAATCATCCGGCCATCATCATCATCCTCATCCTTCACCGGTGTGAAAAGCAACGGGAAGCTACCACACCTAAATCCCTAGTAAAGCTGGAAAGCATAGCATGAAAATGCTATGATTGCAGTGAAAGACCTGCCCTCGGGCAGAATTACTATGGATGGATGGACTAGCTAAAAAAATAATGTAGGATGTAGTATAGAATAATGTCAGTAGATGTTATAATAAAAACATTGGCAGCAAGATATGTATGGAAAATAATCGACGTAGTTTGTAGCTGTTGCCCGCGGTTAAATCCATTTGCGCTACAATAGTTCAATTTAATTAGATAGAAATAAAACTTCTATTTAAGTTCATCACCATTGTCATCCAAAACGAGAAAGTAGGCCTAGTGGTGGTTTACGATTTTATTCCATCTCTTCCAGAGTCTATCCAGATATATTTCTCCTTGAGGTACATATCTGAGAATTTGTCTAGGAAATCTGAAACGATCCGTTCTGTTGACATGCAAAAACTAATTCTGTGTGTAGGTGGTGAGATGCTCTGATAGGAAATTCAGTTTAATTCTTTGATTAACGACAATTTATTTTGTGATCTAATAAAATGTAGCCAGAAGTTGATCCTAACATTTTCACTTCCAATATTATTAGGCGTTTTGAATCTTCATTCTGGAGTGTTCTGGGCTCCCTGCTGTATATGAGTTTAAATTATTATTAAATAATGTTGTATCTTATAAGAGATTACCGTATTTTTACTATAATATTTAGATCCTAACCCAACATTAAGCATTGCTTGTACTTACTGTATGAAGTTGGGCTTACAATCTAAGCTGATTGTGTCTTGTGGAAGATGGTATAGCCAGAGGGACTGTCTGTGGTACAAGTTCTATAATAGAGAACCCAACAGTAACTTAGGAGAGGAGAAGAAGAAGAAGAAGAGGAGGAAGGACGGGTGGAATTTATTTTGGGTGTCTGCCAAACTCCAGGAACCGGGATATGCACTGGAGGCAAAAGAAATACAAGAGGAAGGAGAATGTAGTAAAGTAGGCATAAGACGGTTACAGAAGGAAAGATCATAGATGGGAAGATATAGAGCAAGAGAGAGAGAGAGAGAGAGAGAGAGAGAGAGAGAGGGAGAGTAGAGGAAAGATAGACTGAGAAATTGTTAGTGGAGCAACCAAAGAGGGAAGTTGTGAAAATGTACGGAGGAGACAGAAAATGAGAAGGGGGATGTTTTTTTGTTCGCCCGGATCCGGATTCTACCACACAAAAATGTTTTTATCGTTTGGCGACAAGCAAGCAAGCAAGGAAAGGGAGAAAGAGATGGGGCGGGCCCTTTCTGAATGTCTTACACACCACTTGGTGAGGAAAACACACACATTGTGCTTGCGATTGCAAAAAAACTAGTTTTCCTCAAAATCTCACACTTCTGGAGGGAGCAAGTTTGAGTGCTGTTAGAACTTATTTGCAGTTAGTTATTTTACATCACTTGCACGAAATGTTACCAGGCTTAACTACAATAATTCATAAAAATGTAAGTGCAGTACCCAGAGCTAAAGTATCGGTCTCAGTAATCTAGGGATTAAGTTCCTCGTCTCTGATCCGGAGGGTCGTGGGTTCAAACCAGGCCGGGATCGATGTTTTTTTTAGGATGGAAAATACAAGGGACAAATCCTTCGGGAGAGACTCTACGCCATGGGTCCCGAGCCTCAAGATCTACGGGTTCGTAAAATAAATTGAAACCTCTTAATGCAATTTAATCGGCCTATCTATACAAATAATACCTTAGTCCATATTAGGTGTCTAATTAAAGCGATGTACTAACCACTTGTCACTCGCTGGCATCTGTATGGAAATTAGCTTGGTTAAAGCTACTCCCGCAAGAGTGTACTTTTTCCAGTATTGATGTATGGGTAAACACAAGCAGAACTGTAAGTATCTAAAGCATATT
This sequence comes from Diploptera punctata, assembly GCA_030220185.1. Classification (NCBI taxonomy): domain Eukaryota; kingdom Metazoa; phylum Arthropoda; class Insecta; order Blattodea; family Blaberidae; genus Diploptera; species Diploptera punctata. The sequence goes on along the minus strand of JASPKZ010008365.1, from coordinate 3,989,618 downwards.
TTAGTTTTTATTATATTTATGGCATTTATGATATGCATATATTTGTTAGATTTTCAAGTGGTATATAAAAAAACTGAGCCATATAATTTTGAAATTATTGAAGAATTAAATTATCTTATTACATTTATAACAGAAATAAGAATGAATGTGATATGAAACAGAGAAAACAAAATGGGGCTGTTCATAGAGCGTATTATCTTCTAGTACTATATTTAAAAGTCAATATGGGTCTCTTTAAGGACACTGAATTTGAAGTTTTAAAATATTAAGAACTAGTCACTTCTTACTTAAGGAACTGAAGCTTGAGTTCTTAAATAATATATTAGTGTATTAAGGAAAATACGACGAATGCAAGAAGAAAGCTTACCCAGAAAAACATTGGAATGGAGAAATAGAAAAATCTGCAAGAGCTGCACATGCATGGCCAGAAAAACACAGAGTTGAAAACTAAGACAAAATTACTAAAACAGTTAGAAAAATCTCACAAGTTGGGAGAAAATTTACATCTGCAAGAATAAAAAGAAAACCATGAATTTTGAAATTCCCGGTGAAAGGGTAAAACATTATTTCGACGTTCATCAGTCAGCCAGCAGAGGGAGCAGAAATCAACTAGCAGGAAGGAAAACAGCAAGGCAGCAGTTGGAATGCATCCAGAATGTCGCACAGAAGCGAATAAACCGGACTGCTTAAAAAATCAAGAAATGTGAGGCGAGCCAAAATATCCAACTAATATAAATATTGGAATGGTGTCGACCTGGAAGAAGAAGGAAAGGAAGACCTCGAAACTAGTGGATGCAAGAAATAAGAATTGGAATGAGAACAAGGGGACTGGAGGAAATGGAGTGGATGGATATACACGAGTGGAGAAGGAATAAAACTTTAGAAACAGAAAGATGTGTAAACATTGAAAATCTGTATATAAATAAATTAAGTAAGTACGTCCGTCACATAGAAACCGCATAAATTAATTAAATTCCTCAGCAAATGACAGAACGTGAGCCATTAAAAACAAATGTGTTTGAAGAAACTGTCACTGCCCAATGATTGAGCATTAAATTGTCCCACGCGTCAACGGATCGCTCTTTTAACCTTGAACTCGAACACGTGTTGCTTCAGTTCTTCTTCCTCTTCTTCACTTCAGGGGCTAGGCAAATTTCCTGTTCCGCCTCACAGTTGTTCTGTCCATCTTTTCACTGGCCTTCCTACATTCCTTGAACCTCTTGGCTTGTAGTTGAATGCTGCTCTTGGCAATCTTGATACATTCATTCTTTCCACATGTGTAAACCATTTCTCTCTATATTCTCTGATTTTCTCATCCAATGGATATATATTTAACTCTGTTCTTATATCTTCATTCCTTATCCGATCCAATCTTGTGCTGCAGCCTTTTGTTCTTCTAAGGAAGTTCATTTCTGCGCTTTGTATTCTACTTTGCAATTTTTGGCCATTGCGCAAGTTTCGCTCCCATAAAGTAATGCAGGAACTGCCAATGTTTTATAAAACTTCAACCTAGTATCTCTTCTTGTTTTATTCTTTAATGTTTTATGTATAGTTCCGCATATCATTTGAAATTGCTTCAGTTCTGAGTTTCCAATTTTATCATATGTTTATAGACCTGCAGTGGAGTGTAGTACAGTTCAGTTATTAAGTAGAGTATCCATTTGTGAAGCATCTGTTATAGTTTCAGTTAAATCTCGAGGATATTTTTTCTACCACGAAGTTGTATAATGTTTGCCGGCCATCTTGGTAGCGTTTTTTAACAGAGAGATATTGCGCGAGGGTGAGGGAAGGAGGAAGCTAATGAACTTTATATTAAATACATGAGTTCTGCTAGTGTGAAATAATTAATTTAGATTAATATTTCCATTTTTATTAACAATTTTGCTTTTATTTCGCATACCGTATGTTATAATTATAAATTATATTACCACCAGTTGGTGTTGAAAATTAGATTGACATTTTTAAAATATTTTCTACGTTAATCAAGCACATTCTTATATAGGCCTACATGAACTAGCATTCTTTTGAATTTTCGCCATATAATTCCCTGTGAATTAATCAATATGTATTCAAGATCTCCATAATTTTGGACATGAAAATATAAAAATATTAAGTAGAAATATTCTAAAAAACAGAATATTATTTAAGTAATTAAAACAATACTGGTCTTCTATATCATAGTCTCAGATTTTCACCACCTATTTATTGCTTGCGAATTCCTCAATTTTTGCTCAATGTCTATAGAATTTTGAACATTAAAATATAAATGACACACTTAAAATAATCATTTAAATTCCGCACATATCATATAATTAAAATTTTAAAATAATTACTTTAGTAGTGATTTAAAAATTTTCAGATTTTCAAGCAGTTATTCTTTACGAATTAATTCGTTTATTCTCAATGTTTCTATACTTTTGAAAAGAAAATATATAAAAAACAAGTGAAAAATAATCTTAGGAAAACACACACTGAATAATATTTTAACTCCCATTTTTTAAATTTATTTTGCTGGTATTTGTATCGAGTGTTCGGTTTTTATTTTGCAAAGAGTATACATTCATTGCATTCTAATTAAACTCATTTTATTAAATTATAGTAATACAACAGTACAATCAATAATTATGTCGTCGCGTGTTACTTACACCAGCTGTTTATAAAACTTTGTCACGCGAAAATGTTCTTGTAAACTAGCAATTATTAGTTGGCACATACAACCTAATAAATCCTCACTTTCAACTTTAAATAAATCTGCTGTTTAACTGGTGAGAAATACACGCCACTAATTTATGTTCATAATGTTTGCTAAATTACGAAGTAAACATTTTTAAACTTTGATAGAGAAGATTAAACTGAAAAATAATCTATAAAAATAAACTGAGATTTCTTATTTAGTCAACATCATCAAAATAAGATGAATTTTGATAAAAAGTATTATTATATACATTCAATCCTGTTGCCTCATGTAGCTTAAAATTCCATCTATCCATCTAGATTGTTTATTGATCTTTATCATCTCCTTCTATCAAGTGGAATCCATTTATTTTTCTTACTTTTTATATTGGAGTTTTTTTCAGTCATCTTGTGTGTTCATACCATTTTAATTGATCAATTGAGTTGGTGTTTACTTTATGAAAATCCATATTTGTTAATTAAATAAAAATAAAACGTAGTTTTATTTGATTTTCATATTTATTATATAATTCAGTGACAGCTGTTTCGGTACACTGTACCTTCTTCAGACATGTTAACAAAGTATGAATTGTGTTCCAACTGATCTAAGCAACAATACAACAATATTTATTTACATTTTTAAATTTAACAAAGGGGATTCATTCAAATCAAGTTGAGAATTTAACAGTTTTTCTCTACTTTTAAATTTATTAATGATGATGTCATAGCAGGCTTCACAGGAACCAAAAGACAATTGAATTCCTTTTTAAATTTTATTAATAACATTCACAGAAGTATTAATTTCACAATGGAATTAGAAACAAATAATAGTATAAATTTCTTAGATTTATCAATAAAACACATTGATAATAAGTTTGAGTTTGGTATCTTTCACAAACCATCTCATACTGATACCACTATCCATAGTTCTTCTCTTCACCCATATACTCATACGATGGCAGCCTTTAATAGTTACATTCATAGACTTTTAAATATCCCCCTTTCACCCTTGGAATATAATAATGAATTGAATATTATTAAACAATTGGCAGTTAATAATGGCTACGACCCTGAAATTATAGAATGTTTAATTAGAAGGTTCATTACAAAAAAGCAATTAACAAAGTTTTTCCTTTACCCAAGAAAACATAAAGAAATATGTTGTAATGTCATACATAGGCCCACTTTCAAATAAAATATCTAAACACTTTAAAAAGTTGAACATTAATGTGGCATTTAAAACTAATAAAACTCTACAAAATATAATAAAAAACAATAAAACCAAAACAAAAAAGAAAAATTATCAGGTGTATATAAATTGAAGTGTGGCACATGTGACAATGTCTATATAGGACAAACTGGTAGACCTTTTATCTCTCGGATAAAGGAACACATGAGAGCATATAACAGAAATTTAGAAAATTCAAAATATGCTAACCACCTATTCCAATTTAATCATTGTTTCGATCCAAATTTTGAAATTGTACATATTTGTGATAAGGGTAAAAAGTTAGATCTTTTGGAGGCTGTAGAAATTAATAAATTTAAAAGTAGTAAAAAACTGTTAAATTCTCAACTTGATTTGAATGAATTTAAATTTAAAAATGTAAATAAATATTGTTGTATTGTTGCTTAGATCAGTTGGAACACAATTCATAATTTGTTAACATGTCTGAAGAAGGTACAGTGTACCGAAACAGCTGTCACTGAATTATGTAATAAATATGAAAATCAAATAAAACTCCATTTTAATTGTGTTCTTTTTTACAAAATCTAGTATGAATTTTGAACGTGCATCCTTTCTCTAATAAACTTGTTCTTTATGCTATTTTTATGCTTTTCCCCTTTTTTTAAAATAATGATTAGTCATAATTTGTCAAGATCTAATGATTCTGCAACTTTACCTTCTCATAGAGATTATTACGCGAGTACTTCATAGATAACGGGGACGTTTTCCCCTTCTTCTTTACCCTCGTTTTACCGGCGTTGCAGATCTAAGGGAGATGTCAACACAATAGCGAAAAGACTATATGCGGGATGCGATATATCAGCTTGTCGAGACGTGGCTATGTATGGTCCATTTCCTGCGATTTCTTTCAACATCCACAAGAGAAAATTTCTTCTTTTTCATCCCTTTAACTTGCTATTTTACTTGGCGGAATCTCATGCCAGTATAATATCTGTTAATATTTCACAAGTCTCTACATTTTAAAAACCCTCTTCGCCATATTCTTATTGTCTTACTCTGTTTAATGGCTTGTGAAAATATCAAGCTTGTTTAAGAATATTTTTACAAACAAAGATCAAGGAAGAAAAAGTGTCATGATTTATGTTCATTGAGAATATAAAAGACCTGGTGGTTTAAAACTGAAAAAAAAAATCCACCAATTTTCGAGGATCTGAGTTGTCATCTGAATGTGTTAGTAATTGATTTAGAGAATATAAAAGACCTGGTGGTTTTAAAACTGAAAAAAAAATTCCACCAATTTTCGAGGATCTGAGTTGTCATATGAATGTGTTAGTAATTGATTTAGAGACAACATGGTTTATAAGTAGATATCCGTGAAAGTGGTAAGTGGTTTTATTTTTAGGGAATATTCGTTTCAAGATTTCGATGTTATTGGGAATTTGGCGGTGTTATTCTAAAAAAAAAAGGAAATTTGAGTCTTTTTTAATCCTAGTTTAGTATATTAAACCCAATAAAAATGATATATCCAGTAGTTTAAAGTCAACTTTTAGCTTGTACAATTGATGTTGATTTTAATACACTAGAATGCTTAAAATTTTAATCATAGTCACTAATTTGTAAGCAAAATGTCTTCTTGTAAGCCCAAGTTTCCCTTAAAAGAGATTTAGGCGCTCTCCCCCTACAGGGGAGAATTTGAACCATACTAATTTAGCTACACTTGTTTTCGTATAGATGCCATTTGAGTGGTCCTTGGTCAGCGTTCCGCCTCATACTGACATCTAGGAAACCAAGGTAGTACTAGGACGGGAAAATTCGGTAAATTTTGATTAGAGGCCTTTTCATTTAGGCTTAAGGATCTTTTACGACCTTGAAAATCTTCATACTCGGGACCCACGGCTTAAAGTCCCTCCCGGAGGACTTGCTCCTTGGATTTTTCCATCCTAAAAAAATCCATCGACCCCGGCCGGGTTTGAACCCGCGATCCTCGGGACTAGAGGCAAGGAGCATAACCACTAGTCCACCGCGGCCGATTAAGCAAAATGTACCTTTTAAGAAAAAGCAACCATGGTGAGTATCTCTACATTCTCAAGTTTTAATCTCCGCCTCCGACCACTCACCACAGCACCATACTAAGAAATATATCTTTTTGAGTCCACATATGAAGTTGGATACCAGATGACTTCATGAGATGTCTTGACAAATTCGTTATACTGTTCCCTCAAAGACCAAATAATTTTGCAAATGTCTACATGAAATTCATGTTGGCCATAAAACTTAAAATGTATGGAGAGATCATATTTGAGCATGAGAAAGACAGGAAATATTACCTCTATGTTTTAAACCGTGTTTGAACCATTTCTCTTTGCAAGAGTGCATAGAGGAAGCAGATATGGCAGTTAAACAGATAATGTGCAGTTAAAAAGAAGATGTAATCCGAAAATAGTGTTTAAAAACGCATTATGAAAATTTCGCGAATAGAACAAAAAAAAAATCTCCGCAATTCGTTGAAAATGTTAAATTTTGGTGTTATTTCGCGTTATCGTAGGATTTCGCGTTATTTCGCGATACATAAATGCTTTTTTTGAGGTTATGGAAAGTATAGTTAAGAAATGGTACAAGAAAATGACAAAATTAGAGCATTTCGCTTTGTCGTGACTCACGAATTTCACGGATCTCTACTTATAAGTAATTAACAATCCTGTATGGTTAACAGATTAACAAACTGACGGAATAAATGATTAAATGTATAACTATAGTGGCCAGAAATTAATGCACGGTCTAAATATTACTTTTTGCCACCTTTAAGATAAATGTCAGAACACGTTATAAACTAAACTCGATGGTGCAACAGACCTAGATGGCCCTTGGCCTATCAGCCGTCATCTGGTCTCACATCTACATGTGTTAATCACAGAGGTAGACGATCACCCTGACACTATAGGGATGAGATGTGGTCAGCATATCGGGGTCCCCAACCGTTATAGTTGTTTTTCTCAACCAAAATTCCTCACAATGTGGGCATCTTTCCCATACTGGCCGAAATTCATTGAGAACATTTCTTCCTCCATGGAGACTCGAACTAGCGCAAGTCCCGCAGCTCTGCGCTAAGGCCTCTTGCCTTAACCACTCTGCTACGGCGCGGAACCAGGAGACGTTAAGGTCCAATTAATACAGGAATCACCTTCAGGCCATAACAATAATTCATATCATATCCCCTTGTTTAGCATATCTTCTTCTACTTCTTCTTCTTCCTTTCAGGTGATAGACCTAGTGGTCTGTCACGGTCTCAATCCAACGTTTGAATTTAAGATTTGACGTGGTATTCTTGTTCTGCTCATTCATCTTACATGAGATTTCCAGTTGTTTCTGTACTTTTGTACATATTCCATGACTGATTATGTTTGTAATTCTCTGAGAATCTCATAATTTCTTTTATGGTCTGTTCTTGAGTAACCTGCAGTACGTCTCATAAATTTCATTTCTGCCGCAATTAGTCTTTGTTCATCTACACAGTGAATTGTTCAGGCCTCACTGTCGTAACATAATATGGGTCTGGCCAGTCATCATCATCATCATCTGCATTCATGGATTAGGTCTGTTGACCCGTTCCGACTTCACCCCATCTCTTTCTAGGCCTGCCCACATCTCGGGTGCCTTTAGGTTTGTATTTTGTTATTTGTTTTGGATATCTATCTTCATTCATTCTGTCTATGCGTTGCTTCCATTTTTGTCTATATGTATCTATTTTATCAGTTATTGCAACATATTTCAAGTTCCTGTCTTATTTCTGTGTTCTTGATTCTGTCATCCTTAGTGCACCCTTTAACAGATTTCAAAAATTTCATTTCTGCCGCCGTTACTCTACTTAGATCTTGTTTTTTATGTATCCAGGCTTCTGATCCATAGAGCAGCGCCGGTACTGCCAATGTTTTATAAAATTTCAATTGGGTCTCTCTTGTTGTTTTTATTATTTAGTGATCGTTTTATCGTACCACATATTCCCTGGAATTTTGCTATTTTATTAGTTATATCATTATCATAATTAAATTAAATGTCACATCCTAGATAATTGAGATGGTTCACCTGTTCTATGATTTTGTTTCCTATTACTATTTTGGATCTGTCTGGCCAGTGTTTTATAAATTCTAGTCCGTGTGTGTTGTTGTACTGTGTTTGGCTTGAAAATATTATTTAGAATTCCTGTTACTGTGTTAAATTTTATAATTGTTTGACAAAATCTTTTTTCCTCTTCGTATGTAACTTAGTATCCGAGATAGTTAAATGTGTTTAGCATATCTATGAATAAATGACAGCTTTTGTAGAAATGGCATTAAGCTGATCACTCATGCATTTACTCCAGATCCTTGTGTGGTCAAAACAAATTGTGTAATCCTGTAATCTGCTTCCGTAAGATCATGTCCTGTAAGACCCGAGTGGCGTGTGACATTACAATTACCTACTTATTTATTTAGTCTGATGGAGAAAAGGCCATGTGGCTTTGTCTTCAGGAGAGTTAAAACTATCGTAAAGAAACAACGGGAAAGAAAATAAAACTAACTTTGGTATTAGATGATTTTGCGCATTGCAAAATTGTATAACTAACTGACTGACATTATGGAACCAGTAGATTCAGGGCCGCGAGGACATAAGCTTTCCACACATCCCTATCCTGAGCTAATATTTTCCAATCATCCCCTGTATAATCTAATTCCCTAAAATAATATAATATTATTCTCCGACCTCACTAATTGTCTACCAATTAAGTGTTTTCCGTCTCCCAAACATTTTACCCCAATGAACCCATGTCCGCGTTTCTTCACGGTTCTATTTTTAAGGTGAAAGATCGTAATGTGTTAATTATATAATTTTTTACCTGGTAAGTCAGTCGTCCTCAACTAAGTTATTAAACTTCTTCAAACTATTCTAATGTAGAGGCCTTTCGAAAACTATGTTTCATCTTCTGCGTTTTAACTGGAACTGATGGCTGATGGTGTTGTATAGGTTGTATAATAGATTTATGTCTGCACTTATACAACTTATACAATACCATCAGCCATCAATTCCAGTTAATACGCAGAAGATGAAACATAGTTTTCGAAAGGCCTCTACATTAGAATAATTTGAAGAAGTTTAATAACTTAGTTGAGGACGACTGACTTACCAGGTAAAAAATTATATAATTAACATTTTATTACATAACCTCAACGGTGCTTTAACATGAATTTCAAAAGATCTTAATGTATAACGATTTTAATTTATTTTTAGTTTATATTTATTGAAAGATAATTCAATTGATATCGTTGTTGCGGTTTACGTATTTTCGTAATATTTGCCCTCATTTGATCATCCATGTTGAGCTATAAAGAACTGAAGTATTTAAAAGTTCTATTGATCTATCAAGTGCATGAGATCCATAATGTGCAGGCCTGTGTATTAATCACTATTAAGTATTAACAAATATACTCTTCGGTTCATTCATGACATGATGAAAATTAATCACGTGTGACATTTCCAAATCCGCCCTTGTCAACGTGAATTAACTAGTTCACATAATTTCCTGTCCAACCCTATTTTCTTTCACTCCTCAAATCATTAACATGTAGCATAGTTCATTTAGTTCAACATTTCGATAAAATTACGCGACAATATTTAAATATCTCGTCATTTGACACCATCAGGATATGGACCTGTAAGATATAGCAGGTCGACTTCCCAGCTCTTTCTTAAGGTCCCTATATTTATTTTATCCAGTCGTTTACCGTACAGTAGTTTATTTCTTCTCCTTATTCCTTTCCAGGATTAGGTCAATGCAACCTGTTCCGGTCCCCAAAAATCTTTTTCCATGTGGTTTGTAGGCGTTGATCTTTTTGGGTAATCTTGTATTGTCCGTTCTGTCTAAATGTTCTTTCCATTGGTATTTGTGCTCTTCTAGTTTATCGACTATTGAAAATATCTCCAGTTCATTTCTTATTGATTCATTGTGTAAATCTATCCATGTGTGTACATCCATTTACGTATCCTAAAAATTTCATTTCAACGGCTTGAATATGTGACATATCTTTTTTTTTTGTAAGTACCCAAGATTCGGATCCATATAAAAGAACAGGAACAGCCATAATTTTGTATAACCTGAGCTGAGTTTCTCTTCGTGTCTTTCGGAGGGTTCGTCTTAAGGCGCCACACATCATTTGATATCGGTTTAATTTATTATGTATATCCCATTCGTAGCTATATGTTATATCTGAACCAAAATAGTTAAAGTGTGATATCTGTTCTATTATTTCATTATTGATTACTATTTTTGCTCTGACTGGTACTTTGCCCTGAAAAGCCATAGTTTTAGTTTTTTAAAATTTATTTATAAATTCATTTTTTGTATGTGTATATAACAATTATTTTATTTGCGTATTTTATTTTAGATACATATTTTTAATTCATCTAATATATAAAAATGAATGTTAGTTTGTTGATTGGTTTGTTTGTTCGTACTTTATGCACGACCATACCGTTGATCCGATTGTGATGGAGTTTTTTGCAAAATGTTCTTGATATTCCCGGGATGAACATAGGCTATAAGAGAGTTGTGATACTCAACTCCTACACCCTTAAAAATCGCCCTTTGTAGTGGAACACGTAAAGGAGGTAGTTCTTTGGACGCTTAAATGGCTTACGCTACCTAAACCATAACAAATACACAAATTTAATGTGCACAGAATTGAATATCTCAAACAGCTCTACAAAGAAGTCCGCGACAGCATATGATTATCTCTTACGGATAACTCACGATAACCATTTTTGTCTTTCATTGATGCCAAGAAGATCGAGACAAGTACGTAGATTCCTGTGCAAGCATAGCAGCATATGGTGGGTATTCTTTTACGGATAACTCACAACAACGAATTTTGTCTTTTAGCTCATTTATACCAAGAAGATCGGGATGAACAGATTCCAGGACAACGCCGGGTAAACAACACGAGGTATCTAAAAATAGTTATGATATAAATTTTTCCCTTTACTTATTTAACTAAACATAAAAAAATTATGTTTCATATTTCAGGTCATTTAGGTCAAGAAGATCGGGATAAGTAGATTCCCGGGCAACGCCGGGTAATCTGCACGGGGTATCTAAAAAATATAAATTTATAATTATTTTTCCTTTCACTTATTCAACGGGGCACGCCGTAGCGTAGTGGTTAAGGTACTGAGCTACAAGCCAGAGGGTCGAGGGTTCAAGTCCCGTTGGGGTCAGGATTTTTAAACTGACCCAAACCCTCTGGCGGCACTATGGCCCTGGGGTCGACTCAGCCTCTAACGGAAATGAGTACCAGACGCTTGTTCTGGGGTAAAGGCGGCCGTCACGCAGGGCTGACAACCCGGCTGACATAAAGTGCCGATTGTCTAGAAAAAGTGGGAGCCTTAACCTCCTACTACCCCAAGGGCCTCCTGAGGCCTGTTGTGGGATCACTTTACTTTTACTTTACTTTACTTCACTTATTCAACTAAACATAAAAGTAATATACTTTTCATTTATTTAGGCGTAGCAGCGCACGCCGTGTATTAGCTAGTTTCTTGTATTTTTGTTTCCTTTATCATCTCTTAAAGATGATGCAGCAAAACATAATTGTTTTGTCCAATTCAAACAAATTGTCATAGGAAACGCACGTATTCTCTCCTGACATTGGTGAAATATAATCTATATCAGAGATTCAGTCTGCGAGGCGGAGTTACGTTCCTCCGATGATATATGTGATAATTATTATGAAACACCAGGAGAGTTCTTAAAGCTAAAAAAAAAAATAAAAAAAATAACCTCAATCTTTTTTTAGCGGTTTAAAAGACTATTTATTTATTTTACCTGATGGAGTTAAGACTGTAAGGTCTTTTTTTCCACATTACCAGGGTTAAATTATACATACAATAAGAATTATCTACATGTTGATTAATGATACATAATAAATATAAGCTATACAATATAAAGTTGACAAGAGAGAAAAAAGAAAAATAGCAATAATAATAATAACGATCATCCATCCATAGTAATTCTGCCCGAGGGCAGGTCTTTCACTGCAATCATAGCATTCTCATGCTATGCTTTGCCAGCTTTACTAAGGAATTATAGGTGTGGTAACTTCCCGTTGCTTTCCACACCGGTGATGGATGATGATGATAATGATAAGGATGGTGCTGATAGCCGGATGATTTTCAGGGACCGTTGGGCCCTAAGCTTCCTGGCATTTGTCTTACAGGTGAAGAAAAACCCCGAAAAGAACCTCACCCAGGAGCCTGTCCCGACCGGGAATCGAACCCGGACCCGCTGCGTGACTAGGCAGCACGCTTCCTCGAGACCACAGCGGTGGACAGTGATAATAATAATAATAATAATAATAATAATAATAATAATAATAATAATAATAATAATAACTTATAATTAGATTAAGTAAATGGTTTGGCAAAAGAAGTTTAAAATATAAAGGAATAATAAAAATATACATGGAACACGGTTATATATTATATTGTCTATGGAAATATAAAGTGTTTCTTTTTAAACTGTTTTAGAGTGGGGTAGTCCTTCATATACGAGGGGAGGGAATTTCAGAGTTCGGGGTGGCTGAGGCTGTTGTGAACAAGGAAGGATTGAGGAAATAGTGAGATATGCGATTGTAGAGGAAATAGCTTAGTAGAGTTAAATTTTCTCTCGATCGTGTGTTTAAGTTATGGTGGGAGAAGAGTGAATGAAAGCGAGTACAAATATAAAGGAGTGATGAGGGTGGACAAAGTGTTGTATAAGAAGCAGAGGCATATCTTTATGATCTGATGAGAAGGAAATAAGAATGGGATGCGCATATAAGCAGGATGGACAGCAATAGTATCGTCAAGACTGCAAGGGATAATCTACCTAGGGGCAGAAGACAACAGGGACGTCCCAGAAAGCGGTGGAATGACGACCTAAGGCAACGAAACTGAAGTATAGAACAGGTTTAAACCTACAATGGAATAATGAAGAAGAAGAAGAAGTCAGGAGGCGAGCATGCTAATATGCATATTTAATACAAAATTACTAGTAACATGGCAACTTTGACAACAAGTAAGAAAGAAACAAGATTAATTTCAAAGGAATGGGTTTTAACATAACATTCGTGCTTGACTTATTGTTAAAGTTGGACTTGCGTCTACACGTTACTGACAGACAACCTGCGCGTAATTATATGATGGCGTGACAACACGAAACGTAGATGTCGGGGTAACTTAGATTTAACACAAAGTAGTGCGAATTATTTTTCTCTAAACCCATTTTTGGTAAAAAATAATTCGATCATTTAAAAAATGTACGTATAAGATGTATTATAATTTATGCTTTTAACGCTATGTAATCACTAATATAACCTGTCCGGATTTCAGAATCATCCGTTTTATTTCAAAGAGATTCAATACACATAGGCCGTATCGATATCATTTATGATTACATCATAAAGTTTTTTACATAATCCATGATCTTATAAAGAATTCATAAAGTTTTATTTTAATGAAATGACACTGTCTCGATTATAAAATTTAATTAGTCCTAAACTTTAAAAAATAAAGAAAGAAGGAAATTAAACCAGTTTTCTACGATTTTTCATGATAATAATATTAATAACAACTATAATAAAATGTTCAAAAATGTGTTCAGCAAGTTATTGAAGAAAGAAGACTGAAATAGTTTGGCCAGATGAGAGGATACGCAAGATAATATTAAAATTTGAAGCGGAGGGCAACAGAAGAAAAGGGAAACCAAACGAACAGAGGATTCAAGGAGTACATAGAAATATAGTGTCAAGAAGATTAACAGAGAGTGATGCAGAGAATGGGGATTTATGGAGGAGTACAATTTACAGTGGGTTGTAGGTAAACTGCTGTATTGCAGAGAAATTCCGAATAAAGGAAAAAATATTATTATTATTATTATTATTATTATTATTATTATTATTATTATTATTATTATTATTATTATTATTGTTATGTATATTTATGGACGCTTTAATATCTTGCTCACAATGTTTAATAATACTCTGAAATAGTTACTGTGATGAAATGGGTCTTGGTAATGGACCTGCAACTCAGCATTTGTATTCACGACTGAGAAAAATGAGGAAAAAAATCTCAGTCTGGTTGATCGATACTAGAATGAAGTCTAAATCTGTCGAAAATAAGGTAATAAATAAGTTTATCCCTATTTATATTAAAATAAACCTAAAAATTATTTATTAATAACAGTATAAAAGAAAAGTTTTAAATTACAATTGTTTCCCATAAGAGTAGACCAAGGGGGCTCCAAGTTTAACGTTTCCACCCGACGATGGAATCGCTATCAGCAGTACCACATGCCTTCTCAACATGTGTACTGCGGAGGAATTTTCATTTACTGGGGTAGTCTTAAGCACAATCTAGCGATTAAAAATTGTACACCACCACACCTTCTGGCCCCGAAATTAAAAAAAAAGTAAAATTAAATTAATTAATTTAAATCGATTTAACAATTAAACATTTGAACCCCGCCGTGCCTCAGAAATAATATACAGGGTGTCCTATTCAAACCTCCCACATTTTAATTAATGATAACTAACAAAGTATACGGAATTATGAAATAAGGCCGGTATTAAACGAAACTGAAACTCACAGAATTTTAATTGTCATACATTGCCACACACTAAAACACCTCTATATGTGCACCATTAGTAGCACGAGCAATATCAAGTCTGTATTCGATTTCGTGCCACGTTCTGACCAACATGTCCATTGGTACTGTTGCAATTGTGACAAGGATACGGGTTCGTAAATCATGAAGATCTTGTACTGGAGTCGCAAACACACGGTCTTTTACATATGCCTAGAGGAAGAAGTTCAGTGGAGTGATGTCTGGCGAACGTGGTTTTATGTCATTATTGTCCAACATGCGACAGATGAATTAACTGCAACAATAAAAACAAATATTCTTCTAGTTTCTCTTTCTTTTAGCACCAACCTCATTTCATGATTCCGCATTCTTTGAGAGTTATGATTAATTAAAATGTGAGGAGTTTGAATGGGACACGGTGTAATTCAGTTTCGAGATTATTTTATTTTCCATAAATCTTCGGCTTTTTCTCTTTCTGATGGAGATTTTTGAATACTGAAAAAAAAACTCATCGAGTGAAGAATTAAATCCGAGAACCTCGCATCCAAAAACTAGTATTTTAGTCACCAGGAGGCAGACATACTAGTTAATAGATAGGGGTAGGTAAAATAAATATCCTTAGCTCGTGTCCAACTCAGGGTCGGGTCGAGAGATGAGATGAAGCTCCTACATATATGAACTACATGGGTGTCGGCCGGTCACCCCTGACGCACCGTCACAGGGGCAGATGAACGAAGTGAAACGAAATGGATGAGATGAGTATGGAGAAATGGTGGAATGAAATTTGTGGCAGGGGAAAACGGGAGAAACCCTGAGAAAAACCTGCCCAGGCTCCGTTTCGTCCAGCACGAAACCCACATAGAGTGACAGAGATTCAATCTCGGGATCTCAGAGGTGAGAGACGAGCGGCTAACCGCTTGCACCACGGTGCCGCCAGAAATAGAGACAGGTAATCTAAAAAAATACAAATATGAGAGACAGTAACGATATAACACTCATTTGTCTTTTTAAAAAAGGCTGAGGAAAGCTGATAAAGAGGATATCGACAGAAACAAAGCCTGATGTTAAGAGGATTGTTTGAAACAGCCGAGTTTAATATTTTGTGACAACAGAAAGGCCGTGGTGTTGGAGCGTGAAAGGAAAAAAGCTTCTAATTAACTGGTGCGTGCGGTCGCGTGATAAAAACATGCCCCACGGCAAAGATACCAGCTTATGAATTACCTAATAAAAATGAAGTTCTATGTCACTTTAAGGAAACAAAACTAGGTGCTTGCGTGATTTTGTAACACACTGTTGCATGGCAAAGTGGCGATCTACAACTACAAGCGAAATAAACAATTGTGTGCGTAATTGCGTGAATATAAGTAAATCAATCTTTCATACGTGATTTTGTTTCAGATCCGTCGCCGAGCGGAGTCTCAATTTTCCATTATGTGACACCCGAATCCGATCTCCAGAAGAGAAGGAGATTTTAAATCTTCATCTAGGATCTCGGTGCGTGTTCCTTGCCCTCCTGATTTCAGCTGTGACTAATCATATATCAACGGAGTCCCACTAATTATCTAGTATGAGGTTTAGAGCTTAGGCTCGCGATCTACAAGATATTGGCTAAAAATACCATACGTTTAAATTTAATAAAAATAAGAAGGGTCAAATTATATAAACTTAAATTAAACACATTTTATAATATGTGCGGAATAATAACAATAATTCTAAAAAAAATAAAACATTAAAAATTACATAATTAAAATTCCATAAACTATGGCAGTACCTATATTCACAAATGCATTTGAAAATTGAACACTTAATATCAGATAAAAGGAAATAGAAGTAGCTGAAATGAAATTCTTACGTTCAGTAGCAGGCTATACATTGTTAGATAAATATAATGAAGAAATGGGAACCGAATGAAACATCTAAAGTGTTACAGATACAATTAAAAATTCGAGATCTAACTGGCTCCAACATATAGAAAGAATGACACCCAATAGACTCACACAAATTTTGCTTCACTATCAACCCAAAGGAAGAAAAAATATTGGGCGCCCCATAACTAGATGGAGGGATACGGTCTCTTGATTTGGATACAGGCCTACGGCTAATTCCATGACGTAGAAAAAAAGAAGGGTCAAATACTAAATAAGAAAATACGTTAATCAAGTATTTTATCAACTAATTCAGTCACCGGTACATAAAAAAAAGTTGAATGATTAACTTAAAAATGTCAATTTAACTAATTAATCGACTACAAAGATACTACTAGATTCTTGAGACTAAAGATACAAGTATCCATCCGTCCGATATATATATCATCATCATCATGAACAAATTCGTTTTAGGCCATGTGGCCTGTACGGTAAACCTAGCGAAGATGGTCTTGATCTTTCCACCGATGTTTTGGTCTTCCTTGGTCCCTATGTCCAGTTGGGGTATATTGGAATGCCAATTTTGGAAGTCTATTTCTTGCCATTCTTCTCAGATGATTTTTCCATTCTTGTTGGTATCTTTGGATATCTTCATTTAAACTTGCTACTCCAAGTTTTCCTCTGATAGTAGTGTTCCTTTGGTGATCCAGTCTATTAACTCCTAACAATGATCGTAAGAAGCGCATTTGGCTTACTTGAAGTTTATGAGAGTTCTTTTATTTAAAATCCAAATTTCACTTCCGTATTTTAGAGCAGCATACAGTGTGTATATATATATATATATATATATATATATATATATACTTACTCACTGGCACTATCGAACCCGTAGGTTCATGGCCGCGCGGATTATTTATAAGTTAGAGTTAGAGTAATTAAGGATTATTTTGTAAGTTAGAGTTTATCAATGTGTGAACACGAGTAACTAAAGAGTAATTCAAGCGTCTTTAAGAACAAGCAACACGCTTCCAATGCAAACAAGATGTTGAGGTTGTGTAAATTTACAGAGTATATCAGAAACCTCCTTTCTTAAGTATAAGCTCATCACAACCGGATGCTGTAAGGATCTTAGAACAAGACGGCGGCTTCATCTGTTTATGGTTTCACTTGGATGAGAATTAAAATACATTCCCCTCCAAGAGGGAAACACTAAAAAGAAGGAAAGCGTCGCGGTTCGTTTACTAGTAGCAAATTGCCTTCCTGCCGAGACTGAAGGGTTCTCCACCAAATTTGAAGAAGGTGTTTTCGTTAGATTTTGAGGTAAATTTTAAAAGATTTATATTACTTATCTACCCAAACTGGCTTATCTAAATATCCAAAACAATAATTACAACAGGAATGTGGCGCAGAAAGAATAAACGCGGGCTGAACAATGAAAATCATGTTATTTGAAAAATCATGTTATTTGAATTACTGGAACTGCTGTCATCTCAACATCTCTACAAAAGCACAAAACTATATATATATAACTTCAGTTATGTAATGCAGATGCAAAACGCGGCCTCTTACTTTAAGGGAGGATAAATATTACGGGTATTAAGGCAAGGTAAGGAACATTTTTGGACCAAAGAGAAACATACAGGTAAATGGAGAACACTACATAACAGTGAACTACATTATCAGAAAACCAGATATAATATGAACAGTTAAGTCTGGAAGACTGAGATAGATAGGATATGTGGCAGAACTGGGGATTAAAAGAAAGACATTATACATTCTCATAGGAAAAACCAGAGGGAAAAGCGCCATTAGAACTGGGGATTAAAAGAAAGACATTATACATTCTCATAGGAAAAACCAGAGGGAAAAGCGCCATTAGATGGACCAAAAATAAGGTGAGAGAATAATATAAACCACGATTTGAGGTAGATATATTATTCAGGAGATGCCTGAAAAACATTACCACAGGAGAGGGATGTATGGAAAGCTTATACCCATACGGTCATGAACCTCTAGGTTAGATGGTGTCAGTGAGTTATAGTTAACCAGTATTGGTTCACCACTGTAACCTCGGAGCAATGTCGTTCCTTAGAAAAGCAGGGTCCAGATTCGATCTCTAGTCGGGACAAATTTCCTGGGCGAGTGTTTTTATTTTCTCATCTGTAAGACAAATGTGATACGATTTAAGGCCCACACAGTCTTCAAACACTGTTTAACCATAATAACCGTCTTCTAATACTCGCCTAGTTCTATTAATGCATGACTACATTTTATTCCTTGTCTTAAATATATTTTATGTCTCCGAGATGGTCCTGGGATCCGCTGATTACACTGGTCAACATGATTTTTGTCTCATGAGTACCAATAGTTGTACTTAATGCAGTTTTTTATCATGCTTTCAAATATGTATTCGGAATTTTTCCATCGCCCGCAGTTTTTTATTTCAATTTCAATTAATGGATGTAAATTATTATTTTTTTAATAAACGTTTTTTCGTCCATTTGTCCATTGTAAAATAAAACCAAATGAGCTAACTCAAATTATTTCAGCTATGGAAAAGAGATATCAAGGCAAATGGAATCCTAATATGCTGGCCGATTATTGTTGGACCATCAAGAGGGATGCTGCACAGGCGGAATATAGCAGAAAATTGTCATTTCTTACTTTCTAGGTGAGTTCGATTGTTCGATTATTGTGTAGTTACCAAAACCGATATCATATTTGAATTCAGGAGAAAAAAATACTATCAGAATCACACATTTTTTCTTTCTGAGACAAAACAAATTATTTTTTTTGTTGCTCAGTGTTACTTATACCACGAGAAGGACCTCTATATCCTTGGATGGTCAAATGTTCAGAGATAAAAGTACTCTCCTGACAAGTCAAGTTCCTATAAGGTCCGGGAGGTGTGGGTCTCTTAGAAGTCTCCACAAGAGGAGAGATTAAGCTAAGGAAAGAGGAATATGGAGTATTGTACGACAGCTTTCATCAAATGAAAAGGGAATTTTAAATAATAGTGATAGTGGGTGCAGAGTAAAGTTCGATATTTCAAACAATGTCAATAATATTAAATATTATATTAGCATGAAAAGTTAATAGTATATTACAACGAGAGGTTGGAAAGTGGTTTTTACAGAATTGAGGAAAATGTTTAAAAACCGAGCGATAGCGTGATTTTTAATTTCCTAGATTCTGTAAAACACTTCACGAACTTACGTTGTACATTATTTTTTGCGCGATGGTTTTTCAAAATAATAAATAATAGTAAGATAATAACATCTTTATAGGAAATATTTTCGTTCATTATAAACAATTGACTAACGTTAATAGTGTAGCAATGTTTATTAGTTGAAATAACAGGAGGCCGTGAGACCATTTGGTGATAAAATGGCGGCAAGTGCATATTTATTGTTTTATATTCATATGAAGTTCAGTTCATTTAAAATTCAGTGATTTGTTTTGTATAATGTATATTAACACTACCTTTTGGATATGTTTTGCATATATATTGTACGCAGTATACATAGATGACAGTGGTTTTACTTCCCACATGTGTGTTTGTAATATGTACTATTACAGTCGGCCGCGGTGGACTAGTGGTTATGCTCCTTGCCTCTGGTCCCGAGGGTCGCGGGTTCAAAGCCGGCCGGGGCGATGGATTTTTTAGGATGGAAAAATCCAAGGAGCAAGTCCTCCGGGAGGGACTTTAAGCCGTGGGTCCCGAGTCTGAAGATTTCCAGGCTCGTAAGAAATCTTTAAGCCTGAATGAAAAGGCCTCTAAGCAAAATTTAACGAATTTTCCCGTCCTAGTACTACCTTGGTTTCCTAGATGTCAGTATGAGGCGGAACGCTGACCACGGACCACTCAAAATGACATCTATACGAAAACAAGTGTAACTAAATTAGTATGGTTCAAATTCTTCCCTGTAGGGGGGAGCGCCTAAATCTCTGAAAACGGAAATGGGCTTACATTACATTACTATTACAGTACAGTTATTTCATTACAGTATAGTTATTTAGGTTGGCAACCCCAAAACGTAGGAAGTTAACTTTCAATCATGGTACATTAAGTACGACAAAACACACTATTGCGCAAGTAGTTATCAATGAGCAAGAATCTGGACCATGAAGATTGTCAATTTTGCAAGCTAGGCGAGCTTTCAATGCAACGAGAAAGGAGATTATACTTAGGAAATAGTTACCTGCTTGAATCATAATGAGAAAACTACATTTCTGATACTCGAGCATGCGCAGACTAAGATTTACTTGAAACTTATACTCTAACGGTTTCCGCTTTTTATGTTTTTCTTGTTTACTGCCCTTGCTTTTTTGTTTTCACTCTGTATTTTTTTTATAGTATTACAGTTACTTTTTTTCACAAGAACAGTACACACATCCAGACTCGAGGTGAAGATTTAAATCCCGTACACCGCTCTACTGGAAGGTAGAAACTCAACGGACTATGCCTAGCCACGGTCACAGTTTCCGTTCACATATGACAGGCCCTACATATCAATGTCAATAATGATTTTCTAGATGTCATCTTATATAGGAATCTCGAATATCTTTAAACAGAAAATAGGACATTCTTGAAACTACACTTTAATAACATTAGAATCGCACTGTATTTTCGGATATCAGTTACGTAGCGTGGGAATGGTTGAATGAAGCAATCCATCTTACAAGTCGCAGAGGCAAAAGCAACATATACATGGTAATTGGGGATGGATTACGTAATTCATTCCTTTCCACGAAACAAACGTAACTTATGCCCCTAAATACGACGAACTTCTAAGATATGTGGCTTTATTAATAACTAAACCACGGACGTCGTTGCTTTTTCATAAGTAATGCCACGAGTGATTTCCAAATTATCGATAAATTCACGACTCATGAAGTGAGGAGTAAATTTATCTAGACTCATGCCACAAATGCTAGTCAATGACCAATCACGTTTCAATGAATGTTGTTTTTACAACCAATGGTAGTCATGTTTCACCTCGCTCTTTATCGATTTCTCTTTATCAGCTACTGCTCTTGTGATAAAGAAAGCTCCTCCTTTTTAATGTTCTGAACAGGTCAAAGCATTATTTTTCTCCAACAAATACATTGAATATAGCAAATAATGTAAAGATTCCTTGATTTTACTGAGTTATTTACTACAAAAATAAATGAATAACCCGTAATGTTGATTATGATATATAGTTTGATGTGTTTAATTATTTCTCCACTTGGGTGCGCTCTTAAAATATTGCGATCTTATTTGGCAATAAATAATATGATCAAGCAGCAGTGAATGAACATAACCTTACATTTCTGATTTGTTTTCAAACATCGCCTTCACATTAAATATATAAATATTTTAAAATAACTATAGTTAAACAATGACTTGTGAGTAAACAGCTCAATTTAATTCGTTAAATAGTCCTAACAAATGCCACTCTTGATTTCCAAATTCTCTAGATAAATTCACTCCTCACTGGGCCGTCCTATGAAACGCTGGAGGGAAAATGTTCTATCGGATCGTAACAGGCCTTGGCCTAATACTTGGAAGGAAGAAGAAGAAGAAGATATTTTTCTGGGAAAAAATACATTTAAGAAAGTGCAAACAGTGGTTTCTTTTTTTTGTGGTATAATCAATTGCTACAAATGTTTTTATATTAACTCCCGCATGCGGTATATGTTGACATTCATGCACTATATATACAATCTGGTAGCCGTATTTCTTGGTGAGTCAGTCACTGCAAATAATGCTGTGACCTATTCAGAATGTTAAAAAGGAGGTGCCTTCTTTATTATGATAAACTTTAGTTTGTAAATTCTAGGCGAAACACGACAGTGATTGGTTGTAAATAAAAAATTATTGAAATGTGATTGGTCATTGACTCCCATTTGGGGCATGAGTTAAATAGTTATTGTAAAGGCACCAACAAAAATCGGTGTACATGGGGATTGTGAGATCTTAACAACTGGCATTATGCATGACCATTCTCAATAAACAAGACATACTGCTGTTAACATTAGTGTGGTCGGCAATGAAGTCTGTGCCTATTAATTACACTATTGGTCTATAATGAGAACTATTTAAATTATTTTCACAATTTTATTTCTATTCATTTACCCACATCATTTTAAGCTGTATATATAAGATATAGATCGATACACTATATTTGTTAATTAAATAAAAATAAAACGTAGTTTTATTTGATTTTCATATTTATTATATAATTATTATATAATTTGTTAAACATGTCTGAAGAAGGTACAGTGTACCGAAACAGCTGTCACTGAATTATTTAATAAATATGAAAATCAAATAAACTACGTTTATTTTTATTTATTAATAATATGGATTTTCATCAAGTAAACACCAACTCAATTGATTACACTATATTTGTTATTATCCTTATATATTTTTATATACAGAACTTAGATAGAAGCTGTTCTTCTTTGTGTATATTTTATTATTAGTTTTAATTACAGTTATCAATATTATATTGTTATGAGATCTTACGTTTATTGTCGTTCATTTTGGCCAAATAATTTGTTATTTAATAGTATTGTGATTTCTATGTATTATCCTTGGTATTCTTGGTGAGTGGAACAGAAAGCCTCATAGCCTTTACTCCACCAGGCTAAACAATAAATACTTGAATCAGTGGCGAGGCGTGAGTTAATCCTCAACACCTGTCTTTTTCCAAACGTTCATTTCATGCGGGAACAAAAGACACGGCCAGCAGAACAATTTTTTTTTTTGAGATTATTGCAAGCACATACCAGAGGATGGTTTCATAAGAAGTTGGATCGACATACCCTGTGAACATTTTACGGCCTTTATATTGAGTACTTAATTCAGTGAGAGGCTGTGTAGATCTACAATTTTCTATTAATTATATTTTGTCTTGAAATGAAAGCGAATTAAACGGGTGTTGTAAAAGTTTTTCAATAGCACCCTCACATATTGCAGTTTCATGATGCTGTTCCAACTCCGTTTGAACATTCGCGGCAGAGCTACTAGCACGGGAGGATTCTTGAAACTCATCGATAGCGAGCTTCTATATGATTCACTCATGACAAAACGCAGAATAAAATTAATTACAAGAAATACTTGAAAATTCACTATTTTCATTCACATAAAATATAACATGCTAATTATATATAGAACCAAGTTCGTTAGAAGTTGAAATGGCGATTGAAAAATTGAAGATGTATAAAGCATCAGGTTCAGATGAGATCCCAGCAGAACTGATAAAATCAGGGGGAGAAAAATTTATGGACAATATACGCTGGTTGCTTAGTATGATTTGGGAAAAAGAAGCTCTTCCAGATGAATGGAAGGAATCAATTATCGTACCAATTTAAAAGAAAGGAGATAAAACTGATTGCAACAACTACAGGGGCATCTCATTACTTTCAACTTCGTACAAAATTCTAACAAATATATTAGTAAGCAGACTTACTCCCTATATTGATGACATTCTAGGAGATCATCAATGTGCATTTAGAAGAAACAGGCCTACAACAGATCAGATTTTTAGTATAAGACAGATTTTAGAAAAGAAATAGGAATTATAATGGTATTGTACATCAACTATATGTAGACTTCAAAAAAGCATATGATTCAATTAAGAGGGAGAAGTTATATAGTATCCTGCTGGAGTTCGGAATTCCTAAAAAGTTAGTTAGACTTATACGAATGTGTGTAAATGGCTCAAAGAGTAGGGTGCGTGTAGGCAAACAGTTTTCAGACACTTTTGAAATCCAGAATGGGTTGAAGCAAGGATATGCACTATCTCCTCTACTATTTAATTTTGTACTAGAGCATGCCATTAAATCTTTAGAGAATGAGGAAGGCTTACAACTGAATGGTATTAATAAGCTGTTAGTTTATGCTGATGATGTAGTACTACTGGCTGATAACGAGGAGATACTAAAGGCCAACACGCACACACTATTGAGTAACACTAAGAAATTGGGACTGGAAGTAAATATCAGTAAAACTAAATATATGGTCACACGTAGAAGTTCAGTATATAATGGAAATGGACAGCTAATGACAAATGAGGGAAATTTTGAGGAAGTGGCTGAATTCAAATACCTAGGAACAATAATCACAAATAGGAATGAGATGCACAAAGAAATTAAACATAGGCTCAATTCTGGAAATGCATGCTATTATGCATTGCAGAGACTTTTGATGTCCCAACTCTTTCAAAAAACGTTAAGCTGAAAATATATAAAACTATTATTCTACCAGTTATATTATATGGGTGCAAAACATGGACTCTTACTTTAAGGGAGGAAAGGAGATTACGAGTATTTGAGAATAAAGTTCTTAGGAAAATTTTTGGACCAAAGAGAGATAAACAGACAGGTGAATGGAGAAGACTACATAACAATGAACTACATGGTCTTTATAGGAAGCCAGATATAATAAGAACAGTTAAGTCTCGTAGACTGCGATGGGCAGGACATGTTGCACGTATGGGGAATGAAAGACGTGCATGGAAGCTTCTTGTAGGAAAGCCAGAGGGAAAACGCCCAGTTGGTAGACCAAGAATGAGGTGGGAGAACAACATTAACTATGATTTGAGGAAAGTAGATTATACTGGAAATGATTGGAAAGCATTAGCTCAGGATAGGGATGTATGGAGAGCTTATGTCCGCGCGGCCATGAACCTACGGGTTCGATAGTGCCAGTGAGTAAGTAAGTAAGTATATATATATATATATTATATATATATATATATATAATAAAACAAATAAACTCAATAAAATGAATAAAACTTTACTATTCCAATACTAAATGAGGGCAACAAACTTTACTTTTTCTCTCAACTGCTCCTGCATGAAATGATACCGGTAACATGCGGCTAGGTGTAGCGCATCCAAACTACCGGAAATGGATTATGTAATTTGGAAGTGCTCCGATAGGTCACACTAGCGTACAGATTTAACTTATAAATCTATCTATTCATTTAAAAATTAGTAAACTTTTTAAAGTAAGAATGTTATAATTTCATAATTTTAAATAATATTTAAAATAGTTTAAATTTGTAAAAATTATAGGGAAGCGCCGAAGCCAGCGCTTCCATTGACGCCTCGTCACTGACTTGAATACATTATCTAAATATATAGAAAAAAATGAATAAAAATAAAGTTAGTGGTTCAAGGATATTTAGAGCTAAATACGCCTATATGACTCCACCCAAAAAAAATTACTTGTATATACTAATGAACAAATTTTCAAATGCTCAAGAATCTTTATTGATAAGTTCTTCTCTTGCACTCTTCTGTAAATTGTATATTCCATATACAACTGTAAATCTTTTCTGCTTAAGTGGAAGAGAAGTTTTTATGGTATTAATTTACGTAATTCATGACACTCATTCAAAATCATATGATAATATTTCTGTTTTACAATGTATATAGTATACTATTGTTATAGTAAGCTACAACCCTAACATGCCTTTGTGGCGAAATAGCGTTTCGAAATATTTGGAGATTCAATAATAATTCTACCTGTATAATTAGAAACATTTGCCAGAATATAGAATAATCCTACGCTGAACATATGTTTAAACCGTTAATGATTGCTTCATATAATTTGATACAAAATATTCGTCATTTTGAGTTATTTTATTAAGCAATTATCTAATGTATGACTTTATAGTAAAAATCCCACTTTAATACAGTTTAGAAATGGCGAGGAAAGTGATCTTGTATTCAAGTTCATATACAAAATTAAGTGTTTTGAATAATTTCCTTAAAATTAAGGATTTTTTTGTATAACTCCATATAGAAAATCCTACTACGAATGGATCTCTTAAACCCTGGAAAAGGTTACTTTACATACAATATATTATGAAATTCATATTTTTAAACTATTTTCTCAAAAAATTAACAAGGCTGTTTTTATATAATTTCATACGGAAATATCGTACTCTCAACGCATTTCTTGAACTCTTTAAGGAAGGGCATAATGTAACCTACGTATTCTACAAGAAACCACTACACAGGGATTATGCCTTGGTTATAGTCACAGAGAGCTCTTAGCATCTACTCCAATAACTTGGAGATTGTAAACTTCATCGCAAGTGTATTTGGAATTTTTTAGAAGCTGCAATCCTCTTCTCGCCTACCCTCCATACTCGGTATATTAAGAGCTATTTAATCCTCGATCTCTTCCACCCTCAACCGAAAAACATACTAAGAACTTGAAGGGTGGGCATTTGTTTGCAGAGTGGTGCTGGCTTGATATTGATTCAGGTCCCAACACCCTACTAAATGGCGTTCTCAACATGAGGACCAGCAGAGTATGATAACATCTTTGTATACTGTACATTCTGAAAATGTGAGGTTTCTTAAATCAAGTTCTAAGGAAGAAAATCATAAAGTAAAATATATCTTGAACAACATTTTGCTTTCGGTATAACTTTTCGCCTTATTATCAATGTTCATTTTGTAAGTTTGTAATACTATCATAAGTAATGCCACGAGTGATTTCCAAATTATCGATAAATTCACGACTCATGAAGTGAGGAGTGAATTTATGTAGAGAATTTGGAAATCAAGAGTGGCATTTGTTAGGACTATTTAACGAATAAAATTAAGCTGTTTACTCACAAATCATTATTTAACTATAGTTATTTTAAAATATTTATATATTTAATGTAAACGGCGATGTTTGAAAACAAATGAGAAGCGATAGGTACGCTTCATCTGCTTCTTTTGTTTATCACTGCAACCAGATCATACTATTTATTGCCAATATTGTAAGAATGCTCTCTAGTGGAGAAAAAATGAAACACATCAAACTGTATATTAATTCATTTCTGATGTCGTATGATGTAAATATGACAATTATATTTTTCTGGATTGTTACCTGGGAAAAAATACATTTAAGAAAGTGCAAACAGTGGTTTCTTTTTTTGGTGGTATAATCAATTACTACAAATGTTTTTATATTAACTCCCGCATGCGGCATGTGTTGACATTCATGCACTATATATACAATCTGGTAGCCGTATTTCTCACAGGCTCAGTCACTGCAAAATAATGGTCAGACCTGTTCAGAATATTAAAAAGGAGGAGCCTTCTTTAATATGGTAATTATAACACTGATAAATATTTCGTGAAACACGACTCTGATTGGTTGTAAAACAGAAATCATTGAAACGTGATTGGTCATTGAGTCCCATTTGGGGCATGAGTTAAATAGTCAATGTTAATTTTGTAAGTTATTTTAAATGTTTATTGTTGTTATTATCCAATGGCAAGTGAATTTAGAGGAAGAACTTCTAATTAAAAAAACTTTTATTAGATACGTTCTCTTTTCCAATGACCAAGTTTTATATCTAATTCTGAAAACAATGTACATAAGGCTCCATGTCAATTAAATAATGCAAGTATTTTTTTTATTTGACTTTCAAGTTAACAAAACAAACGTTTTAGCATTTTGAGGAGCAAACCCAATTAAAACTAAATTTTTCTTTGAAGAAAAATAATTGAACAGATTAATTGCTTAATTTATCTCGGCTGCAATATTTTTTATTTGAGGAATGGTGATATTCGAAACAATATCAATACATTCTATTATGTATGCAATGTTATTAAAAGCTCACTAAAAGACACCAGAAAGGAAAACAAAATTAAAATTTATAAAGTAATGGCAGTATTAATGATACTTTGTGGTTCGGAATTTTGAATTGACAAAAAAATACAGAAATTAGATTTATGAGGGATTAACCTTACTGTATAGAAAATAAGTGAAAGTTTAAAGAATGAACTAAACATATTTAAATTAATAGAATAAAACTAGGTATGAACAATTGGAAACAAATATAGGCTAAAATTAATTGAAGGCGAAGCCAAAACTGATGCATTTCAACCTAAAGGGTAAATGAAATGTTTGAAGACCGACGAGAAGAAGGACTCAACAATGTTAAAGAATGAGACCCGAACAAGCATTATGAGGGAACCAGATAATAGTAATAGTAATAATAATAGTAATAAATTATAATAATAAATTATTATTATTAATGTTATTATTAGTGGTATTATATTGTGTTCCGCCCTAGGGCAGGTCTTTCACTGCAATCATAGCATTTTCATGCTATGCTTTGCAGCTTTACTATTATATAGGAATTATAGGTGTGGGAGATTCCGTTGTTTTCCACACCGGTGAAGGATGATGATGATGATTATGGCCAGAAGATGTTCGGGATTCTTTACGGCCTTAAAGTTACCCTACATTTGTCTTACAGGTGAGGATTCTTGTCCCGATCGGGAATCGAACCTGGGCCTGCTGTGTGACAAGGTAGCATGCTATCTCAAGACCACAGCGGTGGACTATTATAATAATAATGTTTTATTTATTCTGGCAGAGGCATTCTCTTCCACTCAACCAGCAAAAATACAAATAAATACTTGACAAATATAGATATACACTATACCAATTATAAACAGTTAAAGATACATTAAATGTAGCAATGTAAATTTCATGCACAAACAACATTTTATACGAAAATAACAATAATAATACTTATGATATTAATAATATGTGGTAAGAAGTAATAGACTCGTGAGTATTAAAACGTACCATTAATAATAATAATGGAAGGCGCACAAACGTGCACACGAGTCTATTACCAACATAGAAACCCAAACGAATGGTACCTACCCCTCTAAGCTATAATGAATAACATATACACTCGGAGTGGGGGTGACGACCTTATGGGAGGAGTCATCGCCCTTATAAGGCAAGGACGCGTGTGAAAACTCTCACGCTCCTACGTTCTACAATAGTCAAGTTCTTCAATAACCGTTCGCGAAGGTGATATTAAAACACGTGGGCGGAAGTAATTCATCAACTCCACACCGAGTGAAGTATAAACCACTGTACACATACAATAATTGTATAGTCGAATGTATCCAATAAACTAAAATAATAAGTGTATAATTTAAAACATCCCTGAGTGATCATATTCTACCCAGAGCGAACCGGCACAAATAATAATAATAATAATAATAATAATAATAATAATAATAATAATAATAATAATAATAATAATAATAATAATAATAATTAATAATAATAATTAATAATAATATAATGATGATAATATAATAATGATGATGATAATAATAATAATAATAATAATAATAATAATAATAATAATAATAATGATAATAATAATTAATAATAATAGTATGAATATGATAAATTATACGAGAAACGCTAATTAATATATATATATACCTTACACTGGGTAGTGATGAAGTCGAGGTCAGAGCAAATATAAATTTAGATTTCTTTTAAAAGTTACAAGTAATAGAAAATATAATAATATTAATATTCATAATTTACTATCATATAGTTCCCCTCAGTTTACAGTGACTCGTGTCATCCATACTTCCGTGAAATAATTGAACTAAAAATATACGTAACTACGATTCCTAACTTATATTACATGAATGCAAATCATAATCCTTTTTCGAGCGATAGTGCGTTTTGTCGTACTCGTACTTACCAGCAACCATTACTGAAAGTTCAACTTCCTATATTTAGGGGTTTCCATTCTAAATAACTATACTGTAATATTACATTTACACCCACGTGCTGGAAGTAAATCTACTGCCCTCTATGTATACTACGTACAAAGTATATACAGAAAATATCCAAAAGGTAGTGATAATATATATTATATGAAACAAATCACTGCATTTTAAATAAATTGAACCTTATTTCAAACGATATAAAACAATAAATACGTACTTGCGGCCATGTTATCAATAATTTTTTCAAGGCCTCCTGTTGTTTCAACTAATAAAAATTGTACACACTGTTAACGTTAGTCAATTGTTCATAATGAACGCAAATATTTCAAAACATATTATTGTACTATTATTTATTATTTTGAAAACACCATCGCGCGAAAAATTATGTACAACGTACGTTTGTGAAGTGTTTTACAGAATCTCGGAAATTTTTCCTCGATTCTGTGAAACCACTTCCCAAACTCGCTTCGTAATATACTTACTTACTTACTCACTGGCACTATCGAACCCGTAGGTTCATGGCCGCGCGGACATAAGCTCTCCATACATCCCTATCCTGAGCTAATGCTTTCCAATCATTCCCTGTATAATCTACTTCCCTCAAATCATAGTTAATGTTATTCTAACACCTCATTCTTGGTCTACCAACTGCACGTTTTCCCTCTGGCTTTCCTACAAGAAGCTTCCATGCACGTCTTTCATTCCCCATACGTGCAACATGTCCTGCCCATCGCAGTCTACGAGACTTAACTGTTTTTATTATATCTGGCTTCCTATAAAGACCATGTAGTTCATTGTTATGTAGTCTTCTCCATTCACCTGTCTGTTCATCTCTCTTTGGTCCAAAAATTTTCCTAAGCACTTTATTATCAAATACTTGTAATCTCCTTTCCTCCCTTAAAGTAAGAGTCCATACTATACATTTATGAGAGGGAAAAAAAATCCATTTTTGAATGAACTGCTTAATAAAATGTTTGATCCAAAAAGAGACGAACAGACGTAAGAATGGAGAAACGTACATGACTGTGGTATACATGATCTAAATGGAAAACCTGCTACAATAAAACAATTAAGACACATTTATTGATCCCGATCTGTTTGAAAACCGCGAATTTTGGAACGAAAGCCGATCATTTTAACCGCTATCCTCACATAGACCTATACAATATAATTTTATCGTAACCTTACGTGCTAGATGATGTTTGAACCGGGATATATTTTATAAATATCGTGAAGGAACTGTTTCAAGAAAAGTGACGGAGTAAGTTTAAGATAAAACAAAACTCATCCTTACAACGTACAAAAGTCATATACGTTCCCCATATAAAGGTAGGTAAGAAAAAATTGAACCATATTCAAAATTCAATTCCATATTCAATTTTATATTCTCGTTTCCCTTTTCCTAGGCGTACGAATACTATGCCATCCTGTAAAAGCTATCACACATATAAAATATTCTTTAAACTTTGGAATACGACAGTTATGGCACAAGAAAGGAGATCTATACCGTCTGTGGAGTCCAGATGAAACCCTTCCCGTCACAAGAGAAGTGACATACACTCACTCCAAACTCTCGCTTTTCCTTCACACACCAAAAAATCTATTTTCATAACTACTATAGTTACATCAATTACTACATCCATTTGCATGTTTTTAATTAAAACGCCGGAATTATTTCTTAAACAGGAGGTAGTAGTTGCATTGCCAACTACAGCACCTAACAATTAAAACTACCTACCAGTATATTAATGAATTCCCAAGGATTGTAACTATTGAGGTTGTTCTCGTGAAAATATTTTGACAATATGGCTTTTAACGCTCTAGCGTTCGAATTTTTTTTTCGGAACCAAACTCGGCGTATAAAATCAATCAAAAGTAATGCTGAGTTAACCAGAGAAATGTAAGTGGGGATTCACCAGAAGTTGTATATCCCTTCAAAGAGAATATTAGATAACTAAGGTATTACTTTGATGGAAAAAGGCGATTAACTTTTACTCAGAGGCTCTGATTTTGGATTGAGGTTCTTCTACGAGCCCAAAAATATTCAGACTCGGGATCTACGGTTTAAAGTACCGGAGATCTTCTCCCTTGGATTTTTCCATCGTAGAAAAATCCATCGAACCGACCGACTTTCAATCCACAAAATACAAATAGAAGAGCGGTTTATATTTTTGAAGTCCCGCGGTGTAGCCGAGCAGTTTCAAGGCATGATGCCTTGGCACAGAACTACGGTACTAGAACATGTAGGTATACCCATTACGAAAGAAATTTTCATGTGGAATTTCGGTTAGTATTGTGAGGAATTGTCCTGCGCCGTAGACGAGTGGTTAAGGCAAGATGCCTTGACGTAGAGCTACAGGACTTGTGCTGGTTCGATTCCCCATGGGGTAAGAATTTTTCTCATGGGATTTCGGCCAGAATGAGACCGGTGTCCACCCAGCATCGTGAGGCATTTGGCTAGTTACAATAAGTAGCGACTTCAGGTTGAGAAGACCAGCTATAACGGCTGGGGGACCCGACTTGCTGACCACATGTCATCCCTACACTGGCTTATGATCGCCTATCTCTGTGGTTAACACATGTGGTCGTGGGGCCAGCAGCCGGCTGGTAGGCCAAGAGCCTTCTAGGCCTGTCGCGCTTGGAAAAAATTGTGAGGAATTTGGGTAGTTACATTAAGTAGCGGCTCCTAGTTGAGAAAACCAAATGTAACGGCTGACTGACTAGACATCCTGACAACATATTATTCTTATTTTGATTACATGATCGTCCACATCTGTGATTAACACAAGTGGATATGAGACCAGCATCTCACTGGTAGGCCAAAGGCTTTCTGGGCCTGTCGCGCCATGGAGCCTTAAGTTCTTTTATATTCTTGGATAACATATAAGAAGTAACAAATGAAAACGTTAAGTTTACGATTCATAACAATAACATTATAGCGAAGTGTGAATTGTGAAATAAGAAACATTTATTTCGTAAAACTTTTTTATTGCCTTTTTGAGATATTTCCTTATACTCACACAAAATGGCTGTTAAGATTTTATTACCTCTTTGGGGAATTATTTTGTTCAAGATTCCACCTATGCTGTCTGCTAAAAACTTCTTCCTCAAAGATTTCTAGTCCGAGTATTCAGCGCTTACACTTTATTGTACAGAGGATATTTCTCTCTTTTCCAGAATTTAGACAACGTTATATAATCCTTTTTTATATCTTTGCCCCCTAGCTTTTCCTTTTTCATGGATACGTAACTGCCGTGAGGTCCATAAAATGACACTTATACAAGCTCATCAAAAAACCTTCTGCCATCAGGTATCCCGCCATAACACTTTTCATCTATTAAAGTGGATATTAATTCATAAATTTTGTCTCAAATCAACAAAATATACTTCTTCAATAAATTGTCTTCTTAATGAATTGTACGAAAATGGAAACAACAACTAAAACCTACTTCATTTAGCATGAATTTGCAAAAAAAAATATTATTTTAAGTTAATTGCATAAAGTAAGGTTGGATCATTAACGATTACGACTTGGCAGGTACATTATTATTGTTATTTAATTATTTACTTATTTATTTATTTATTTCTATAGATTTTACAAAGAGGAAAAATACAATTTTTCTTATCCGGAAAAATTAGGGATTAAAAAAAAAAGAGTTGATAATATTAAGAGTAATTTAATAATTGGATATCCGCCCAGAAGAAGTTGTGACCTAAATTTTTCCCAGTTCAATTTTACACGGAAAAAAGATATTAATGGCACATGAGAATTTTTCCATGTAAAAATAAAATTGAATAAAAATTCAGGATACAAATTTATCTAGACGGCTAATTAATCACAAATACAAAATCCAAATTGCATGTACACAATATGAGTAATAACATAATGCAGTGTTTATCAGGCTTTTTTAATCGCGGGTTATTTTGAAATTAAAAATAAATTTGAAGTTCCTGAAATCCATCATATTTCAGTAACCCTTAATATTAAAATTATGTAACATGGGAAAATAGACATCTATATTAGCTCATGTATTAGGCCTATGTTTCTCTCCAATATAATGTGCATACGCTATAGAATAGTTGGCGTCGAAAAAAAAAGTTTTTATATGATTTGTTTTAAGAGTATATGACACTTGCAGAGCCCTAGTACAACTTGGAAAACACTTAACTGATGGAGTATCTGAAACAAGAACCGTGAACATATTCAATAAAAACAATATTATATAAATAATAATAATAATAATAATAATAATAATAATAATAATAATAATAATAATAATAATAATAATATAAAAGAGAGAATATTTTATAGTGGCTATTAAAATATATAATTAAATGTATGAAAAGAAAGGAATTAAAATTACTTGTACATCTTATGAGGTTGTAACTACATCATTGGACTAAAATTATTTTAATATACACCAACTAGAAGGGAAATTCGAAGATGAACAAGAAGACCATGGTGCCAAAAAGTTAAAGAAGTTATTTCTTCAAAACATCTTGTCGTCCCATCTTATTTAAAAAGTCTTGAACTTAAAATATGCGAAACAGTTATTCTTTCAGTTACACTTTATGGAAGCGAAACATGGACTCTTACTTTAAGTCAGGAGAACATTTTAGGAGTATTTAAAAATGTTCTTAAATTGTTTTGTTTCACAAAATAGAGAAATACAGACATGTTGATGGAGTAAACTACACAACAATAACATTTATGATATACAGAAAACTAGATGTAAGAATAACAATTAAATCTCGCACACTGTGATGGAAGGGCATGTGACACGAATGGGAAATAAAAAAGAAAGATGGAAATTGCTTGTAGAAAAATCGCCTAGTAGATAGGCCATGAATGTGAAGGGAAAATAAAACTAATTATGATTTCTGGAAGGTAATTGTTTTTTCAAATGCCCCAGGTTTGTCTTTCGACATTCCTGGTTTCTCTCCTGGCATGGCGTACTTGTAACCCACTTCTGAGTTTGGGACGCCTGGAAGGCGGGGTTACGTTGCCCCGATGATATAATGGGTGATGATGATAATGGTGCGCCAGGAGAGTCCCTAACCCTAAGCTTAACCTAAGATGGATATGAATGATGATGATTGCGATGGCCATATGATTTCGGGGACCGTTTGGGCCTTAAAGTTTTCTTGACTTTGTCTCACAGGTGAGGAAAACCCCGATAAAAACCTCACCCAGAAAAACTGTCCCGACCGGGGATCGAACCCGGGCCCCCTGCGTGACAAGGCAACACGCTATCCCGAGACTACAGCGATGGACATCTGGAAGGTAATTAAATTAAACACAGGATAATTAATTGGGATATATTAGTTCCGGATAGGGATGTATAAAGAGCTTACTTCCTCGCGGCCATGAACCTACGGCAGCGCTCTCTCCTCGTCCGCATTTCACTCTGCCAGCCGCTCGTCCTTGAACTGGTCAGTTTACTATCGTTCGACAAGATGAGACGTCAGCTGACATTAGAGCAGCGCATTTATGTGTGTAAATGTTATTATAAATACGAATCAGCTCGTCGCGTTCGCGAGGAATTTATTCGGAACTTCCCTGGACAATTACCTCCTTCCAGATCGACAATCCACGATCTTGTGACTAAATTTCAGACCACTGGTTCAGTACAAAATAAGAAACACACGCGAAAGCGTACGGTTCTCACCGAAGAAAAATTAGACGAAATTGGCGAAAATTTGGAACGTTCACCACAAAAATCATTACCGAAATTAGCACAACAACGAACTACAGCGTGTAAAATCTAAATGTGTTTACTCGGTATAATGCCTGTTTAACTGCGGGAGGACAACATTTACAGCATTTTCTATAAGGTAAGAAACAGTTCAAGGACGGGTGGCAGGCAGGGTGAATTGCGGGAGGAAGAGACAGCACTGCGTGCCGGGTGAAACTCCGTGAGGCCGGTCCGGTTTTATATCGGAAGCCCGTTATATATATATCAATAATGGTTAACAATTATTTTTGAAAGTATTGATTGTTTCATACCTATGCCATGCTTCTTATATAGGGTTATATTCGAAAGACAACGATTCTGGTTAAACTTACTCATAAATGATGATGAGGCTTCTGCCTCAATGTGTGAAGTGATTTTTAAGAACAATAATTATTATACACATTTTATGAAATTCGTAACACACATTGATATATGTAGTACTTTCTAACGATTTATATAATAAATAACTCTCATTCAAAACCATGAGTTAATATTTCTGTTTTACAATGTATAGTATAATATTTTTATAGTAAGCTAAAACCCTAAACATGCCTTTGTGGCGAAATAAGGTTTCAAAATATTTGGAGATTCAATAATAATATATAGGACTATTAATTGATGTTTATAGCACGGGCACAGTATATATTTATTAATACATATTTTATGGTTAGGATTATTCGTAGTAATATACATGCGAATTTCAAATAATTTACGTGCTGCATTCACAACAGCGGAAAGTGTACTTACTTACTTACTCACTGGCACTATCGAACCCGTAGGTCCATGACCGCACGGACATAAGCTCTCCATAAATCCCTATCCTGAGCTAATGCTTTCCAATCATTCCCTGTATAATCTACTTCCCTCAAATCATAGTTAATGTTATTCTCCCACCTCATTCTTGGTCTACCAACTGGTCGTTTTCCCTCTGGCTTTCCTACAAGAAGCTTCCATGCAAGTCTTTCATTCCCCATACGTGCAACATGTCCTGCCCATCGCAGTCTACGAGACTTAACTGTTCTTATTATATCTGGCTTCCCATAAAGACCATGAAGTTCATTGTTATGTAGTCTTCTCCATTCACCTGTCTGTTCATCTCTCTTTGGTCCAAAAATTTTCCTAAGAACTTTATTCTCAAATACTCGTAATCTCCTTTCTTCTCTTAAAGTAAGAGTCCATGTTTCGCACCCATACAATATAACTGGTAGAATAACAGTTTTATATATTTTCAGTTTAACGTTTTTTGAAAGGAGTTCGGACATCAAGAGTCTCTGCAATGCATAATAGCACGCATTTCCAGAATTGAGCCTATGTTTAATTTCTTTGTGCATCTCATTCCTATTTGTGATTATTGTTCCTAGGTATTTGAATTCAGCCACTTCCTCAAAATTTCCCTCATTTGTAATTAGCTGTCCATTTCCATTATTTAATGAATTTCGACGTGTGACCATATATTTAGTTTTATTGATATTTACTTCCAGTCCTAATTTCTTAGTGTTACTCAATAGTGTCTGCGTGTTGGCCTTTAGTATCCCCTCGCTATCGGCCAATAGTACTACATCATCAGCATAAACTAACAGCTTATTAATACCATTCAGTTGTAAGCCTTCCTCATTCTCTAAAGATTTAATGGCATGCTCTAGTACAAAATTAAATAGTAGAGGAGATAGTACATCTCCTTGCTTCAACCCATTCTGGATTTCAAAAGTGTCCGAAAACTGTTTGCCTACACGCACCCTACTCTTTGTGCCATTTAGACACATTCGTATAAGTCTAACTAACTTTTTAGGAATTCCGAACTCCAGCAGGATACTATATAACTTCTCCCTCTTAATTGAATCATATGCTTTTTTGAAGTCTACATACAGTTGATGTACTGTGCCATTATATTCCCATTTCTTTTCTAAAATCTGTCTTATACTAAAAATCTGATCTGTTGTAGACCTGTTTCTTCTAAATGCACATTGATGATCTCCTAGAATGTCATCAATATAGGGAGTAAGTCTGCTTACTAATATATTTGTTAGAATTTTGTACGAAGTTGAAAGTAATGAGATGCCCCTGTAGTTGTTGCAATCAGTTTTATCTCCTTTCTTATAAATTGGTACAATAATTGATTCCTTCCATTCATCTGGAAGAGATTCTTTTTCCCAAATCGTACTAAGCAACCAGCGTATCGTGTCCATCAATTTTTCTCCCCCTGATTTTATCAGTTCTGCTGGGATCTCATCTGAACCTGAAAGTGTAAAAAATATAATTTTAAGCGCTACAATCGTAAGGTATCCTAAGAGAATAAAATTAATTGGTTTGTGTTAGAGTATTCAATCCAATTTCCTGAAGTTAGTTACGAAGTGAACAAAATTTATTTACAAGGAATGTTTATTTTTCTAACCCCAAACTATCCCCTGAAGTAACATAACGACCTAACAACTAAAGAGCGAAGTGAAATATCACTATTCTCACGTTGTATAATAGATTAGAGACGGACGCTAATAAATTGCCTTACATTCATAGATCTTAGCAAACGAAAGGGAAGCATTGTTTGCGTACGAAAAACTTCGAAAAGAAAATTAATATGAAATCAGAAAAAAACATTTAATTAATCCTAATCGCAGGCGGCTCCGTAGAGTAAGCGTTTAGATTCTCGCGCTGCATCTGGGTTCTGAGTTCGGGTCTCGGTCACTTGGTCTCGTTTGGTGATGGACGAATCGGAATCAAGACAGTTTTTCTCGGCAGTTCTCCAATTTTCTCCTGCCAAAAATTAAATTCGCCATTTCTTCATACTTGCAGGGTGATTCAGAAATATGGCTATACGTTTCATCGCATTTTGTGACGAAAATATTATTATTAAAGTAAATATAATGTTATCATAGGAAAGGGAATCCTTCAAATTACAATACAAGAAAATAAATCTCAACAACACTAAGCAAGTCACTTTATTGCTTCAAACTGTTAGCCGTTTGTATCTAAGCATAATTGGCAACGCTTTGAGAAGTCATTCATTGTGTTATGATACATGTTTAGAGGAATAGCTCTAATTTCTTCCACAATCACTAATTTCAGCACGTGGACGTCTTGAGATTTCCATCTTGCGGCCTCACGATTATTGGTATAGCCATATTTATGGTTCACCCCGAATATCAACCATTTCGTTTCATCTGCTCCTGTGAACAGACATTCTATCATCTCAAACATCCACCTAGCAACACGACGAACTCGAGTATAGAATATCTTAATTTAATTTCCTTTTGGGTACTTTTCATCGTGGTTAGAGTACAGTATTCAATATAAAAAAAATAATTTCGAGATATTTTATGGAGATTTCAATATCAGTGCCTCATAGGCCTATTTATGTTTATGTAGCAAGCCCTTAATTAGAATATATCGTACATTTTTTTGTCTGATACCACCAGATTGTCTTTTATGATATTTCTGGTTTTCTCCCCTGCCATTGGCGGAATTGTTATCCATTTCGTAGATGACATCTGAAAGGCGGAGTTACATTACCCCGCTGATATGATGGGTGATAAATGATAATGAAACGCCAGGAGAGTTCTTAACCTAAACTTAACCTAAATTCCAGACCATCGGAAATCACAGGAATAATTCCTTTAAGGAAAAATTCCTGTGATTTGACCGGGACTCGAAGACCCGGGACATCATTAGCTGTAGTCAGAGCTGACCACCAGCCCATGAGGCTATAATTTAATGATTTTTTTTAATGAATTTGCTTTATTTTCTGCAGGATGAACATTTGAAAATGATCCCCATGGCCATACAATTATGACGTCTTTGATGAGCCGGTAATAGTTGAATACAACACTCTCCTCCGCCCACACACATGCACGTGTTATAATTTCGTAGAATGAGTTGGTTACTGCCATACTGATGCTGTTTTGACAGAAGAAGAGTGTGTTTGAAAATTGAATGACAAATTTTACAATTATGTCTCTTAATATTATAATTAATTAATTAATTAATTACAGCAAATATGTATGCCAAAAATTCCATTTATTACATTAATTTGTCCGAATAAAAGAATTAAAAAACTAAAGAAGTAGGGCTACTTAGTATTTAAAGCTATTCTTTTTATTTTTAGGGAACTTTTGTGTCCATAGTATTTAGCATTAACTTCAGAAATAATTACATTGTAAAAAAACATAATTTTATGATTTATACTGACAGAGCGGAAGATAAGATCTTATGACGTATGCTGCTCTAATCTCTGAATTTACTTTTAAAGCTCCAATTGTAATATATGTTACACCGTCGCCGTTGACTCTTCCAGTCTAAATAAAATAATAATAATGGTAATAATAATAATAATAATTATTATTATTATTATCTTTTCAAAAAAGCATATGATTCAATTAAGGGGGAGAAGTTATATAGTATCCTGCTGGAGTTCGGAATTCCTAACAAGTTAGTTAGACTTATACGAATGTGTGTAAATGGAACAAAGAGTAGGGTGCGTGTAGGTAAACAGTTTTCGGACACTTTTGAAATCCAGAATGGATTGAAGCAAGGAGATACACTTTCTCCTCTACTATTTAATTTTGTACTAGAGTATGCCATTAAATCTTTAGAGAATGAGGAAGGCTTACAACTGAATGGTATTAATAAGCTGTTAGATTATGCTGATGATGTAGTATTATTGGCCGATAGCGAGGAGATACTAAAGGACAACACGCACACACTATTGAGTAACACTAAGAAATTAGGACTGGGAGTAAATATCAATAAAACTAAATATATGGTCACACGTAGAAATACATTATATAATGGAAATGGACAGCTAATGACAAATGAGGGAAATTTTGAGGAAGTGGCTGAATTCAAATAACTAGGAACAGTATTCACAAATAGGAATGAGATGCACAAAGAAATTAAACATAGGCTCAATTCTGGAAATGCATGCTATTATGCATTGCAGAGACTCTTGATGTCCCAACTCCTTTCAAAAAACGTTAAACTGAAAATATATAAAACTATTATTCTACCAGTTATATTATATGGGTGCGAAACATGGACTCTTACTTTAAGGGAGGAAAGGAGATTACAAGTATTTGAAAATAAAGTACTTAGGAAAATTTTTGGACCAAAGAGAGATGAACAGACAGGTGAATGGAGAAGGCTACATAACAATGAACTTCATGGTCTTTATGGGAAGCCAGATATAATAAGAACAGTTAAGTCTCGTAGACTGCGACGGGCAGGACATGTTGCACGTATGGGGAATGAAAGACTTGCATGGAAGCTTCTTGTAGGAAAGCCAGAAGGAAAACGCCCAGTTGGTAGACCTAGAATGAGGTGGGAGAATAACATTAACTATGATTTGAGGGAAGTAGATTATACAGGGAATGATTGGAAAGCATTAGCTCAGGATAAGGATGTATGGAGAGCTTATGTCCGCGAGGCCATGAATCTACGGGTTCGATACTGCCTGCCAGTGAGTAAGTATTATTAAGATTGGAAGCAGATGAGATGAGATTTTAAGAAATATAGCAGGATATACTCTGCTGGATAAGAAAATAAATTAATAAATATATATATATATATATATATATATATATATATATATATATATATATATATGTAAGAAAGGAACCAAATATTTTCAAACTTATAGACCGAATAATTAAATATAGGAACGACTGGAAAGAACATGTCTTTAGAATGCCAGAAGGAATATTTCCAAAATTATTGCTAAATTATAAACAGCACGGAAGGAGATATGTTGGACGCCCTCACAGAAGATGGTCTGAACAGTTTTAACAATTCTAGCTTTCATGAAACCGGAACGAGCCAACAGGCTTAATCCCTGGATGATGATGATTATTATTATTATTATTATTATTATTATTATTATTATTATTATTATTATTATTATTATTATTATTATTATTATTATTATTATTAGTTGTGTCCGAAAGGTTTAGGTTGGAAACAGGCCTAATAAACTAATAGGTAACCAAGTAAGTAATTCAAATTGAAAAAAAAATCCAGAATATGTGAAATGTTTTCAATAAAATTGAATTTACGGAAGCTATAGCATATATTTTAATATGTCAATAGTCTGATATTTGACGATCCTGTCTTCATGTTCATGTTTACAACCAACAAATAAAGACAGTGCTTTTTTTTGTCTCTTGAAGAATTGGGATTTGCAGGATATAAAAGTATTGTTATTTTAGTTTTTGTGACTTTTCAATTCTTGACGTGAGTGTATATATTGACTGAAGTACATATCAAGTCTCCGCGAAAAGTATGAAAACATGTCTTGCGGTTTTATTGTCTATCAAACATTTATGGCTAGAAATAATAACTTATCTCTCTTTCTTCTAGTTATATAGGTCTAATAAAGTTGTTAACTATTTTGAAATATTAATACAAATTTAATAATCACAGTAAGATGTCAGTAATATTATTATCAGTTTGTCATATACTAATTATCTTAATTTAATCCATTAGCGCAGCTTTATTTATTTCACAATCTTAGAACTCCTTTTCATTGAATGTAATTTCACATAATTGTAAGTGTGTAAGTACCAAGATTTTGAAAATATAATTAAATTTATATAGAAGACTAGATATAATAAGAACAGTTAAGCCTAGTAGACTGCGATGGGCAGGACATGTGACACGAATGGGGAATGAAATAAGTGCATGGAAGCTTCTTGCTGGAAAATTAGAGAGAAATCGCAAAGTTATTAGACCATGAATGAGAATAACATTAACTATGATTTGAGGGAAATAGATTTTACAGGAGATGATTGGAAAACATTAGCTCAGGATAGGTATGTATGGAGAGCTTATATCCGTGCGGCTATGAACCTGCGGATTCGAAAGTGCCAGTGAGGTAGTAAGTTAGATATGATAATTATTTGCAAATATCATTCAATCAATAATCAATCAATCTCCTGTATCTCCTTATGAGAAGAATAGGGAATCCAAAAAAGAACTTTAATCGGAGCGTACTTCTTGTTAATATATTTACTTCATTCCATGATTTCCCTTCATGAAAATCTTGTTTAAAAGTATTTATTGTCATCGTAGGACTCAGTCGGCTCTTTGTTTCATTTTCAGTAATAACATTGATTTAAGGCGAGCTGGTATTTTTATTAGCAAATAGCACTGAATTGCAGAGACGGGGCTGCCACCTAAGCTTCTGATCTTGCTCTCCTATGATCTTGACGAGGAGCATGGGTATTTTCTCCTGTACTCAGTTATCAATGGATTTCACGCCAATACTCGGATAGCTATTTACAGTTGTTTCACACTTGGCTATGGGGTCCTTACAACCCTACGCCTTATGTGCATATAAGGTCAGCAGAATTTATTGAGAAAAAACAGTCGATTTTTTAATCCAATACATTCATAAAATATAAAATACTTCTAAAATACGGTTTATATAAAACAACTGAATTAGAATAAAATGTGTTTTCAAACAATCCAAACGTATTGCCAAATTTAACAAAGATGTCCATCCCACAGGAAATGCGTAAACTAAGCGAATTATTCAGTCGAATTTATGTTCCGAGTTTGTTAGTTCACGGAATATACTTTATTCCTCAAACTATTTAACTCATGCCCCAAATGGGGGTCAAACACCAATCACGTTTCAATTAATTTTGTTTTACAACCGATCACAGCCTTGTTTCACCTCGATAAATTATCGAATTTTGATTACCAAAATAAAGAAAGCTCCTCCTTTTTAATATTCTGAACAGGTCAGAGCATTATTTTGCAATGACTGAGTCTCCACCAAATACGTTAAATATAACAAATAATTAACATATTCCTTCGAACAACACATTTGATAATTGTGCGTTCAATAATTGTGTTTTTAAATACTGATTTTACTGAGTTGTTTCCGAAAAAATGAATAACCTATAATATTGGTTATAATATACAGTTTGGTGTGTTTAATTTTTTTCTCCACTAGGGTGAATTCTTACAATATTGCGGTCCTATTTCGCAAGAAATAATATGATCAAGTTGCAGTGAGGAACAAGTGAAACATAACTAAACATTTCTCGTTTCCAAACATCGCCGTTTATATTAAAAATATAAATACTTTAAAATAACTAGACTTAATTAATGATTTGTGGGTAAAAGCTTAATTTCATTCGTTAAATAATCCTAACAAACGCCACTCTTGATTTTCAAATCCTCTAGATAAATTGGAAATCACTCGTGGCATTACTTATGATAAAATCACATATAACAAATTTAATTGCTGAAAAT
Source organism: Diploptera punctata (assembly GCA_030220185.1). NCBI lineage: Eukaryota > Metazoa > Arthropoda > Insecta > Blattodea > Blaberidae > Diploptera > Diploptera punctata. The sequence goes on along the minus strand of JASPKZ010008365.1, from coordinate 3,945,695 downwards.
TGCATTCGGGGATACGATTGAAAGAGGGGTTAAAAGTAACTTCTATTTTTTTTAATATGGGGCCTATGTATGGTTCTAATTATTGACAATGCTACATAATTATAGATATTTTAAACCATCCAATTTTAATTATTTTAAAAATAATTGATGTTTCTCCATCGCATTCCAACATTGCAGTACACTTTTCTCACCTTCTTTAATAAATAAGGAAGTGAAAATTTAACTACAAGTAAATATTACTTATAAAAATCTGCCCTACTAGTTTTATTGTTGTATCTATAAAAGACAGAAGAAAATACTCCATTAAGGCAACAGTTTCATTTCATATTCGTTGATTTAGTAAAAGCATATGATAGTGTCGCCTACTTAAAAACTACACGGAATGTCTAATTCTTCTTCTTGACTTCCAGGTTTAGGCATGAGATTTGTAACAAGGGTGTAATATGTCTCCCATGATATTCAAAATATATTTACAAAGGTTCTTGGAAATCTGGAAGAGAAAATATCTTGGAAATCGATCTATCTATTGGCGAAGAATACATTGATAAGAAAAAGATATGCCTTAACGGGATTTGAACCTGGACCTGTGGGTTGATGCGTGCTATCCACTACACCACCAGGAAAATCGAATTTAAACATTTATCCTTCGTATATATAAATAAATATAAATAAATAAATAAATAAATATATATATTCTCCATTATTACTAGACGTCGCGAGAACTCAGTCTTCACTGCCATCTAGTAGCTGACTATAACAAGTAAGCAAATAAGACGATATGTGACAGAATATACTCTTTTGGACAAACGGAGGAGTGAATATATTCGTAAAGAATTACAAATAACTGGTGTGATAACAAGAATAGAAGAATATATAAATAAATGGTTTGAACATGTTAGTAGAATGAGTGAAGAGAGGATACCTTATAGAATGTTAAATTACAATCCACAAGGATATAGAAGTTGTGGACGACCATTTAAAAGATGGAGCGAGCAACTATAATATGGAGCCGGAGCAGATCAGAAATGGTCTAAACCGTGACGGTAGATGATGATGATGAATAATTAATTATTGTTATTATTGTACATTATTGCGTAATTTTATAAAAAAAGTGAATAATTTCTACTTACTTACTCACTCACTCACTCACTGGCACTATCGAACCCGTAGGTTCATGGCCGCACGGACATAAGCTCTCCATACATCCCTATCCTGAGCTAATCCTTTCCAATCATTCCCTGTATAATCTACTTCCCTCAAATCATAGTTAATGTTATTCTCCCACCTCATTCTTGGTCTAGCAACTGGGCGTTTTCCCTCTGGCTTTCCTACAAGAAGCTTCCATGCAAGTCTTTCATTCTCCATACGTGCAACATGTCCTGCCCATCGCAGTCTACGAGACTTAACTGTTCTTATTATATCTGGCTTCCTATAAAGACCATGTAGTTCATTGTTATGTAGTCTTCTCCATTCACCTGTTTGTTCATCTCTCTTTGGTCCAAAAATTTTCCTAAGTACTTTATTCTCAAATACTTGTAATCTCCTTTCCTCCCTTAAAGTAAGAGTCCATGTTTCCTACCCATATAATATAACTGGTAGAATAATAGTTTTATATATTTTCAGTTTAACGTTTTTTGAAAGCAGTTGGGACATCAAGAGTCTCTGCAATGCATAATAGCACGCATATGGTTTACCTTGTCGTGGTGGAGTGGCTTGCGTGCTTAAATGATCCTGAGAGCTATGCCGGCGGTAGCATTGCTGCCGATAGGGATACCCATGCCGGACTGGTCGAAGGTGATAAGCCAGACGAAAAAAGTACCTTGGTCGAAAGAGTGACGATCTTTCACCGCAAAAATACAACTATCAACAAATGCGGACATGGGTTCAACTGGGGTATAATTTTCCGGAGGTCAAATAGTCCACCATTCGGTTCTCCGGGCGGGGACTACTTCAGGGAACCCATGCCAAAGGCTCAAACACAGGGACATGTTTCTAGGAACATGGAATGTTAGGACTTTATACAATAGCGGGGCACTAGAGATATTAACGCGAGAACTAAATAAATCGCCCTTGGATAATTTTTACTCGTTTTTTATTCTATTACTTTATAAACAATATTCAATAAATTATATCAATGCATCTTATAGGATCATTGCCAATGTAGGGATTAATTAACACAAAAACTAGGCCTAATGATGCTAGGCAGTTAGGAAGAGATGTATTTTTTTAACTCCTTTCACAGAATTCTCCCCTAAAACCTTTTCGCTGTATGCTTCTCATTAATAGATGAAACATGGATAAATATGAAAACAATGTATGAATTACAAACAGAATCGGTAGCAGCCTCTATAAAGTTTCTGCGAGGCCCGTCGTTGACGCTTAATTGCCTTCACCACAAAAGTTGCAGCAGTGACAGATCTCTCAACGTTGTGTAGATGGAATGAGAGAAAACTTTGAGCGACAACTTCTACTGTGTTTGAAGCTTCTTTAAAGCGACATACAGAAAAGAGAGAAGGAAGATAGAAAAGTTTCTCCCCTTTCTATTTTTTTATATTTTTTAGTGATGAATGACTGCGAAAAACTTGTCACTATCCAGGAAATAAAGCTTTCGTTTTCCAAGAGCCTCAGCAATCAATCACGTAAAAAAAGGCATCGGTTGAAATTCATAAAACTTTTTAACTTGTTTTATTTCCGTTTCATTTTCTCCGTGATGAAAATTACTGTGTATTTCTTTTTTTCAGTAAGTCGATAACAGAAAAAATATGAAATAGATTTACTTATACTTGGCTTCCCAAAAAGAATGAATTTCAGTTACGTCATAGAAAAACTTTCCATGTTTTATAATATGAATGCTCGAAGTGTTGCGTTCGGTTCTATTTAACCATATCCGTTACATCACTGATGGAATTGTAAATAAAAAAAACTTTACACGTCTCTAGGGTATTCTAACCCAGGTATTTTCGCCTTATTGAAAAAAATTATTTGTTACTCTCGTAGAATTGATTGAAAACACGAGGTTGAATGTTATTGTTAAACTTTAAAAATAATGGTAATAATAATAGTAGTAATAGTAATAATAATAATAATAATAATAATAATAATAATAACTCCACCATTGCCAGCCCCAAGTCCGGATGAGAAAGGAGGAGGGGGGGTGGAGTGGAATATTTGGGATCAATAACTCAAAGAGATGGGTCATCTGAATTAGACATCTAAAAAAGAATCCACCCACAGTAATTCTGCCCGAAGGTAGGTCCTTTACTGCAATCATAGCATTTTCATGCTATGCTTGCAGCTTTACTAGGGAATTGTAGGTGTGGTAGCTTCCCGTTGCTTTCCACACCGGTGAAGGATGATGATGATGATGATGATGATGATGACCATATGATTTCGAGGACCGTTTGGGCCTTAAAGTTTTCCTGACATTTGTCTTACAGGTGAGGAAACACCCCGATAAAATCTCACCCAGAAAAACTGCCCCGACCGGGGATCGAACCCTGGCCCGCTGCGTGACAAGGTAGCACGCTACCTGGAGACCACAGCGGTGGACTAAAAAAGAAAAATAGAGACAAATAAAGTTATTGGCGTATTAAGTTATATTTTATGGAGTAGGAATATAATCAAGAGGACTAAAATATTAATGTATAACACAATTGTGAAGAGTATTTTATTATATGGTGCGGTAATATAGACGTTGAAGCAAAAACTCAAAAAATAAATTATTAGTCACAGAAATGGACTTTTTAAGAAGATCAGAAAGAATATCAAAATAAAATAAAATAAAAAATAATACAGTAAGAGAAATTATTAATGTAGAAAAGGATATTGTACAAGAGATTGAAGAAATCGAACTAAGATGATATGGGCATATAATCAGAAGGACGGTCACAGAAACAAACAAAGAAGTAGTGCAATTGATACCTCCTAGAAAAGGGAAACGTGATAGACCAAAGCCAACGTCGATAAAAGGAATTCAAGACAATGCGAAGAAGAGAAATACAGTATGACAGAAGCAGACACGCTAGACCGGGAAGTGTGGAAGAAAAATATATATATATTGGTTGAGGATACCTGTATATATAAAAGAAACAATCCTGAAATAAAATAATAATAATAATAATAATAATAATAATAATAATAATAATAATAATAATAATAATAATAATGTATATTTAAATAGTAAATTAGGACCAGAAGCTATTCTCTTCTAATCAAATAGTGAGAATATATTAGGTAGGCGTATAAAAATTACGCAATTTCTTGACGTAGACTAAATAATTACATAAATAACATCAGGCACAGGAAAGTGTGTTAACATTCTTAAACCGGATTTTAAATTGATAGAAATATGTATTCCATCCTGACGGTTTAGTGCTAACGTAGTTGGCGCAAACTTAGCGAACCCAGGTTCGATCCCCAGTTAGCAAGTATTCTGGGTGAGGTTTTATCGGAGTATTTCATCCCCTATATAACAAATGTCAGGAAATGTTATTGTCCAAATAGTCTCCGATTACCATTAATTATCATGATTAACTTACATGCGACTTGTTTAGTGTTAATGTATGAATGAATGTATCTCAAAAAATATATGTATGTCCTCCAGAATTAAAATAGCTCACACGACAAGTCGTGTTCTGTAAGCTCAGGTGGCTCTGGGATACGTAAAAATAGGCCTACCTATAAATAAAATGATAAACTAAGGAGAAAGAGAGAAAGAGAATATTTATAGGCTAAAAATTGATCTAAAATTAAAATGATCGAATTTAATAGTAGAGAGAATAATAAAAACCAGGAGCCAGAATACCAGATTTGAAGATATTAAAAGTTGCTCTACACTACAATCCAAAAGGAAAAAGGAATGTGAGCCGACCTTTAAAGAGATGATATTAACAATACAGTAAAAGCTCCTTATTCGCGGGGATACGTTCCGCAAAAACGCCGCGAATACAGAAACCGCAATTATGGAATGGTAATTTGTATAGGTATATGGGGAATACGATCCAAGGTTCCAGAGTGAAATTAAAATTATCAAAGTAAAATAAATTAATGAGAGATTTTGAACAATTTCTATTAATTATTATTGTCAGGCTTAGGCAATGGCTTAAAGAAGTTAGTAATTTTTTCCTGTTTTGCCGCTTTTAAAAATCTATCAATTCAGATTGACATTCTTCTGCGAATTCAGAGATATAACCCTAATTCCTTATTTTGTCTTCGTATCTCTTGATGAATCGTATAGTTGATTCATTAACATTGAAACAGCGTGATATAGATGCAAACGACTCACCAACGCGTATAAACGGTCAAGCAATTATATTTTTACTTTAAGCGAGAACACTACTTGTTTCCGCTTCGGAACTAATTTTCTTTCCTTTCACTCAACATTATAAATTGTCAACAAAGCAGAAGAGACACGTGTTATTCAATCAAAATTATTGCAACGAATGACAAGTTAAAACAACAAAAAAGCGATCGTGGCGAGGGCGGCATTTATAACGGACATAGCGGCACGTGAAATACGACGGCAGTGGCTTTTAACAACGAACTTTAGGCTTAGTGACAATAAGGTTTGTTTTACTTTGATATTATAATAATAGGTATTATTGCAGCCAATGGCCATGTAGAAAGAATTGTTTTCATGTCTTACAGAATTCTGTTATCGATGTTCCTATATTTTTATACTGTAATAGGTGATATCGGTCACAGTGCGACCCACATAGTTTGCACTTGCACTTTTCTTCTGGGTTATGGCGCTTCACTGTTGTGCATAACCGGTGGTGGAAACCATGGACCGCGACTCTTGTCACGGCGTGTCTGTGGTCGTATCTGGCTGCTGTCCATTCCCTGTAGATCATCGCATCCGTTGCGTAGAACTCAGGCCATATCTGTTCTCTCTTCTCGTTGAGTTCCCTCAGCAGTCCTTTGTAGGCATCTATTGCCGGCACGAGAAGGTCGAGGTGGAGCTCTTTTATAAAGAGTGGTTCCTTTGTCAGTACGTATGTTAGGCGTGAAGGCGTGTATTTTGATACGCTTAGCGCTATCTTTAAAAAGTGTGCTTTGACTTCCTCTATTTCCTCTAGGTTTTGCCTTATTTAGGTTCTTCCAAATCACTTCTATTCCATAGGTCATGATTGGTGCTATTTGTAAGCGGAAGATGGCCATTGCTGTCTCCAGGGATAGTTTACTCAGGTATTTAATACTGTTCGTTGCTATTATGGCCGTTAAGGCGCGTTCTTTGATGTGCTTTTCGAAGCTGTCACCTTTACTTTGATATTAAGTTGTCCATTTCGTTTGAATCGTTCTTTGTAAAAGTCGCCTTGGCACGTAAATTTCTAACCGCGAATACAGGAAATGTGCCGCAATTTTTTTAACCCGCAAATAATGAAAACGCGAATAAGGGAACCGCGAATAAGAAGCTTTAACTGTACTTTGAAACGGAACGGACCAGAAGGCCTAATCCTTAATATCCATGATGATAAATAATTTACAAAAATATATTATACTCAAGCCAGTGTTTTTCAGTTCGTTCTTTCCATGCTTTTATTTTATTTTTTTCGTGGCAGTGTCAAACTAACATTTTGCGGCTATTATCGCCTCACTATGATGGTTTTCCAGCGGCTCGCTTTGTTTCCCCGCAGCTGTTATATATAATTAAATACAAAGATACCGACTACTGCTACGTGAATATTAATCATTGTCAAGCATTGTCGCGGCACCCGCTTCTGGGGAAAAGAATCGTATATACTCAACCTAGGATTTAAGGAGAGATCAGGGCTTGCTTGGTTTAGGCTAGGGGCATGGAAATTTCTAAAAATTAGCGACGATCACGATATGCGAATATGTCCAATGTGCGGGAACTTTGAAGATGAGATACATATATTAGGAAAATGTAATGATTTAGAATATTGGAGACGTCAGTTATTACCGGAAAGATTTCTAAATTCAAATCCGGAAAGATTGGCATGCTACGAGTTATTGGTAAATCCAGAAAATTGGATAAACCTCGGTAAATTTCTGGACAAAACGCGAAAAATAAGGACAACACTCATTCATGAATAAATATATGTTATCAAAATGCAATACCATTAATTATTAACAATTATATATAAATTAATTAGTGTATGATGCTGTTGTGTTATTATTTACTTGTAATATTAATGTGTTTTCTTTATGTAATTGTAATGTTAATGTTTTTTTAGTTATAATGCTATTGTGTTATTACTTAATTGTAATATTATTGTGTTTTCTTTATGTAATTGTAATGTTAATGTTTTTAGTGTATAATGCTATTGTGTTATTATTTAATTGTAATATTATTATTGTGTTTTCTTTATGTAATTGTAATGTTTTGCTATTGTGTTATTACTTAATTGTAATATTATTGTGTTTTCTTTATGTAATTGTAATGTTAATGTTTTTAGTGTATAATGCTATTGTGTTATTATTTAATTGTAATATTTTTATTGTGTTTTCTTTATGTAATTGTAATGTTATTGCTGTTTTGTTTATTTTTCTTTACACTAGTACCAATTATTACTTTATTGTAACGGACTGTCAACAGCACGTACGGCTTACTGCCCGTGCGACCCATATTTGTAAATAATATTGTAAATATCTTACTTTTTTTGTCTAATAAAGTCCTACTACTACTACTACTATATAAACGGACAACCATCATAGTGAGGCGATAATACCAAGTGTATAGCGACAGTAAATTTGTGTACAAACATGCTTTACTCTGAGAAAACCACTCATTTGCGACCCAAAGTGGAACTTATTTTGCTTATATTTACCACGAGGAACTCATACAAAAAGCCATGCACTTATAGGCCTATTACTTTCAATCTGTATTTGAATGTAAACCACTTGCTTTTAAATACAATAGGCTGATGAACATTGTGCATGATGATTGAATATCGGATTTTCTACGCAAATTAGAAAGCAACTTCTATATTCTTTGATGCAACAAAGATTTAGGTAATGTTTAGTTTCCTTTTGAAGAAGCCCTGCTTTGTCTCGTCTTGAGTTCAGTTGATACGTGGCTTGTAATTATCTTAAACCTTTAATTACCGCCGCGGGCAATCTACAAACAAACCAGGCTTCAGTTCAACACTGCTCAGATAAGGTTTTCCTCCCTGCAACACGACTCTCAAATAATTTCAATCACATACAATTATTTCAAAGCTAACATACGTTTAATGAGAACTCAAACCTAAAAAAATAGTTTTCTTAACAAAAAACAGAATCTATTAGAAATGTATATACGTATACCCCACACGTTCCACGTGGAGACAGCGGGTGTTTCTTATCAAACAATGAGATATTTAGTAAGCAAGTACGATATTAAGATTAAATTAAAATACTTCAGACTTCACCTCATATCCAGTCTTCTAATTATACTACAGTTTCAAAGCCTTGGCAGCTTCATCTTCAGTAATATCTCGTGGGAGTCGACGAGATATGACTGAAAATGAAGCTGCCAAGGCTTCGAAACTGCAGTCTAATTATAAGACTGGATATGAGGTGAAGTCTGAAGAATTTTAATTTAATCTTAAATAAAACCTCGTAGTGACTTTCTCCTATTAAAGTTCAACAAACTACGATATTATTTCAATAGGACGGCCGAATACATTTTTCTCAGAGGCACTAATTTACGCTTGAGCTTCTTTTACGAGCCCGGAAATCTTCAGGCTCGAGACCCACGACTTAAAGACCCTCACGGAAGAATTCGTCGCTTGGACCCTGGCCTCTAAACGTTTTTTTCGTCCATTTGCCCATTGTAAAATAAAACCAAATGAGCTAACTCAAATGGTTTCAGCTATGGAAAAGAGATATCAAGGCAAATGGAATCCTAATATGCTCCACAGGCGAAATATAGGAATAAATAGGCATTTCGTACTTTCTAGGTGAGTCCGAATGTTCGAATATTGTGTGCTTACGAATGTAGAAAATATTAAAGTGTCTGAAATTACAAATGCCTGTCTCTCGGAAACCTAGCGTGATGAAGGAAAACCAATCTCATATTTGAATTCAGGAGAAAAAATTCTATCAGCATCATATATTTTTCTTTCTGAGAAAAAAAATGTTTATTTTTTGTTGCTCAGTGTAATGTAAAAATGTGCAAAAAAAACCTTTGTACAACACAATATAATACAGAATACAAGTGAATACACTTGTAATGTTTTTTGCCTAGTTTTATGTAATGTGTCCCTGATATCTGGAACACACTGCATATATGTTAAAATATTTTATTTATTATTGTGAAAACAATCTAATGATAATAATATTTTATTAAATAATGAGACACTTCAAACCAATTTCGCGTCATTCTATATGACAAGTGCTTCGATCAAGAGGACGAGAAGGCAAAAAAAAAAAAAAAAAAAGAGGAGAAACGATCTTCATTTTTGCGGCTAAAAGAAAGAATTATTACTTGCTCTCGCAGAGTGAGAATTTCCACGGTAAATTAAGTTTTCATTACACATTAAAATGTCGTTTCCCTTCTCTATCTCACCCTCCACGTCGTCACCCTAGTCCTGACGTAAAGCAGCAGTGGATTTGCATGTCATATAAATCGCACCATCGTGTTCGATACTTTAGCAATATGCAAATTTTTTCTACATTTTTTTTGCAAGAAATGGGAAGATGGCAGGAACTAAAGTTGGCGAGGAATAGAAAATATAAGTCATAAAAGAATGAAGAAAATATTTTCTTAAGTAATTGAATTACCTCTTTCTACTTCCACATAGACTCAGAAATCTGCAAACTGCCCAATATTATTAGTGAACTATTTACCTCGGCTATAACTGAATACAATGTATTGTATCTATTGTGTGAGACAAATTTTACAGGACATCTTAAAATGAAAGATGGAAATTTATGTAGTTGCTGTGAAGTACGTATTGTTACGGAATAATAGTGTTTTTAATTAATATCCATCCATAGTAATTCTGCCCGAAGGCAGGTCCTTCACTGCAATCATAGCATTTTCATGCTATGCTTGCAGCTTTACTAGGGAATTGTAGGTGTGGTAGCTTCCCGTTGCTTTCCACACCGGTGAAGGATGATGATGATGATGATGTTGATGGTCATATGATTTCGGGGACCGTTTGGGCCTTAACATTTTCCTAACATTTGTTTACAGATGAGGAAAAACTCCGATAAAAACCTCACCCAGAAAAACAGCCCCGACCGGGGATAGAATCCGAGCCCGCTGCGTGACAATTAATTAATACAGTAACTAAAAACATTCCGATAACATAAAAAAGTTTCAATAGGAGCACCAGTACCTTCCTAACTGACATCTGAAGGAATTTAAGTTCACACTTTGGCAAGAATCTCTGGGGGAAAAAAAAATTGCGCGATCGTTTTGTCGTACTTATAGCAATGGCGATCATTATTGAAAGTTCAACTTCCTATATTTCGGGGTTGCCAACCTAAATAACTGTACTGTAATATTACATATTAAAAACCTCGTGTGGGGGTCCGTCGGGCCCCAGCTGTGCTCACAACAGCAACAGGGCGCGTCCCCGGGTGGCGGATAGGGGAACGGTCGGTGGTTTGCTTGCATTCCTCCCGGCTAGGTCCAGTCCGGACCCGCGGTCCATTTGTGGGGTCGTCAGGACTCGTGCGACCTGACGTACTACATAGCTCGTGCTGCGCCCACTCCAGCAGCAAAACGCGTCCCCTCGGTGGCGTAGTGGGGAAAATGTCGGTGGATCTGCTAGTCAGTCCTCCCTTCCAAATCCGATGGACTCGCGGACCATGAGTGGGCTCAGCAGGGAAAATGAGGGCCCTGCTGTCAAACCTTTGCGTCCCGGCCCACAAGCGGGAGCATGGGCCGCTGTTGGTGGAGCGGTGGGAGACTGGGGATCAGAAGCCCCTTTCTCTTGGTTCGATGGAACCCGAGACCGTCCGTGGGGGCACCATGGGAGATGAGCACCCTGGATGCCTACATTGCTCACGTGCGCTGCCTCACAGCAGCTTCACGACTGGGCATAGTCTTGCGAACGGGCTGGTTGGGACAATACCGGGCGTAATGCTGGGAATTACCACCAGGTCAATAAGCTCGGGAAAGGAGGAAGCGCGATCTTTGGGTTGGGGACTTAGCGCCGACTCTGGGACCGAGTGACCCATGGACAATCTGTGAGGTCGTCAGGAGTTGAGCGACCTGACGTACTAATGCTCAGGCTGGACCCACTTCAGCAACCAAACACGTCCCCAGCTGGTGCACTGGGGGAAAGGTCGGTGGATCTGGTAGAGAGTCCTCCCGGTTAAGTCCAAGGGACTCGTGAACCATTAGTGGGGTAGGCAAGAGTTGAGCGCCTTGTCGTACTATTTGCTCATCTGTTGGAGCTTGCGAGCTCCGTGCTGCCCCACAACAGCTGCAGAAGGCGTCCCTGGGGGCACACCAGGGCTCGGCTCGGACCAGTGCAGAGGGGAGCAACTGAACTGGTTCCTGGCTCTGCCTACGGGCCCGTCGACAAACTGTGGGGTCGCCAGGAGATGAGCACCTCGATGTACTAAAAGTCTCACACTGTTGGGCTTGTAGCCCTAGCCGGTCTCACAACGGCTGCAGGACACGTCCCTGGAGGCAGAACAGGGGAATGGTCGGTGGATCTGCGACAGCAGTCCTCCCGGCTAGGCTCATGGAGCCCCGTGGTCCAACTGTGGGGTCATCAGGAATGAGCGACCTGATGTACTATGTAGCTCAGAAATTCCCAGAACTGCTAACTCCAACACCCTCTCCCTGGGATGTTGGTTTAAGGACTTGAACGTGGACGTGAACATAGGATAGGGAGGACAAGAACTCTAGGACCGAGGTATCTCAAGCGGTGGGGGAAGGGCCTAGATGTGGGAAATAAAACCACTGTCCTTTATGTATACCACGTACAATGCATATACAAAAATATATCCAAAAGGCACTGTTAATAAACATTATACGAAAAAATACTACATTTCAAATGAATTGAACTTCATTTGAAACAATATAAAACAATAAATTCGTACTTGCCGCCATTTTGTTCCTGATTGGTGTCACGCCTGCTCTAGTCTCAACTAAATTATTTTCGGCATTTACCGTATAAACATTGGCCAGACTGTTATCGTCAGTCAGTTGTTTATAATGAACGCAAATATTTCCAACAAAGATATTATTTTACTATTATTTATTATTTTGAAAATACCATCGTGCAAAAAATAATGTACAACGCACGTTTGTGAAGTGTTTAATAGAATCTGCTAAATTGAAAACCTCGCAATCGCTCGGTTTTTAATCATTTCCCCCATTTATAAAAACCATTTCCCAACCTCACATCGTAATATGCTATCAATTGTTCTTATAATTTACTACAACTCTTAGTAATGACTAGTCAGGAATTTATGTACTAAAACGTAAGATTGAAACATTGTATTTTTAGAAGTAAGACTTCTGATTGCTTTTATCTTGTTTCACACACAAACAGTTGTATAGTATTGTGAAAAGTTAGACTTCTCTCTTTTATTTCGGTTTCACACACAAATAGTTGAATAATATATACTATCTGTATTTGCAATATTTTATTACGTAAAAATCTTGATATCCCTACAATCAGTTCAATGAAGAAATATACAGCCTTCTTGCGGGCCTTAGGATATGTCCACTTCTGATAATCAAGTGGTCTGAAAATGTATGATTTTACCTCTTCGGCGATATCGTTCGGGAAATGTCTTGGTCCTCCATCTTGTTACAAGATGATTTACAACTTACGGGTGTCTATTTTCACTTGTTCAATTAAAGGAAACTAAGAATTCTGTAGCTTAGCCACGTTATCAGTGTGGTTGATATTATTTTTTAATTTTTTAATTGAATCTCCAATAATACGAACCCTATTTCACCATCCGGTATGTTAGGGTTTTAGTTACAATGCAATTAATTATTTACAATAATTTAGAGTATGGTTAATTTCTAGCGTTACATAATAACTTAATATGAACAAATTAATTAATTAATTAATTAATTAATTAAGAAACCCAAGAAAAAACTACCTCAAAGTCTCTTAAAAATATGATGGATAAAGTCACACAGCTTTTTTATCAACCCTTCGTACATAAAATATTTGACAAACGCAGTTGAAATCTATTATGGCAATAACCTAATTTTTTAATAAATTCATGTATTTTGGGATCAAATGAGGGACATTCAAATAACAGATGCGAGATAGTCCGGCTAGAGTTTTTGCAAAAACAGGTATCTCTACCTATTTTAAATCGTTCCAAATAATGCCCAAATTTACCGTGTCCAGTCATAAATTGTGTTAATACAAAATTTGGTTCTACGTATTTGCACTTTTATCAAAAACAGTTGGAAAAAATAATGTTCTTGTCAAAGAACCATTAATACTGTTTAACCACTCAGCATTACAATTTTGTAAGAGATCATTTTTAATACTTCTTTAATATATGATAGAGGACAGAAGGAGTAAAAGTAATCCATATTTGAATTAACAGCTGATTTGATATTAATTTCAACAATACATCAATGATCAAACATCTGCTAATGCGTTAAGCTTCACCACCAAAAATTCTCAAATATCATCTATAGGTGATATTATTAAAAATGTTGACGAAACCGTTGTTTTGTATATTTTAATACTACACTTTAAATTTTTTTTCTTTAAATAAATAAACGTGTTCATAATTCTTGCGCACGTTTTATTTGTGGTATTCGCAAATTTGACCATGTTACACCGTCCCTGGAACAATTATCGTGGCTTCGTCTAAGAGATCGTAGAACTGTCCATTCCCTATCCCTTCTCTATAAAATACTTCATAAATCATCGCCTAATTATTTATCACGCCGCTTCATCAGACTATCCAACACACATAATCTTGACACTCGATCCCATCAGCATGTTGTCCTTTATATCCCTCCTCATCACACTGTATACTATTCATTATCTTTTACGGTTTCACTTACCAAAACATGGAATTCCCTTCCGTCCTATGTCAGAGACTGTCAAACTATAATATCCTTCAAAAACAAACTAAAGAATTATTTAATAACAAACTAACTTACCCTTCCGCCCTATGTCAGAGACTGTCAAACTATAACATCCTTCAAAAACAAACTAAAGAATTAATTATTGAATAAACTAACTTATACACCTCACTGATAGTATTCTTTTAACCATTAATAAATTTAATTATTTATGAAATAATATTAAGATTAACAAATATTTTCTTTTGCTTTGTTTTAAATATTGTATAATCGTAAAATTAGTTTTCTATATCACATTATTTTTCTTTGTTTTATATATGCATTAGACAGGAACAATTTAATATGTTTTGCTTGTATACGTTTTATTATTAGTTTTAGTCTTAATTTTAACTAACATTAACTGGTTGTAATTAGATCGTAATATAATAGATATATTTTTGATCAAATTTTTATTCAGTATTTAATATTAGAGTTAATTCAAATTGTTATATTATGATGCAATATATGTTTGTCCTGGTGAGTGGGAGAGAAGGCCACATGGCCTTAACTCCACCAGGCTAAATAAATCTAATCTAATCTCATCTAAATTTGAAAGAATGTACAGTAACGTCAATAAAATAGGCAAATGTCCTTTTCCCTTTTCTTTTTGAGAAAATTATAATTTATTTTTTTTAATATAGGAGCTTTCTTCAGCACAATATTTTTCTCAACCAAATATCATATGAATAGCCTATATTAAAACAGTATATGAATAATTAACTTTAAAATCTATACACTTTATTTTAATTTATCTTCATGACATGTTATCCATGAAGCCAGGCCAATCCTATAAGCCTACTTACTTATATTGATATATCACCCATCCAATTATTCCCATTGCATAATTCACTTTGACTATCCTCTTTCAACGATTATAATCGTTATAACAAATAATTATTTGTTATTTTTTCATTTTTTTACATTTTCGTTACTAAAAATGTTCAACGATTATTTGTTAAGTTTCTCTTTTTTTACATTCTCTTTACTAAAAATCCCTGTGCTTTCAGCTATTCTCTAAGTTATTAAAATATTAACTTACTATAAATTCCATTTAAATGAAGAATAAATGGAGAAAGGGAAAAATATGAATTCGACTTATATGCTGTTAAAGCATGTGAGAATTTTTGCATGTACAACTGGATTTCCTGTATTAAAATCAAAGAGAGGTAGACGAGACTACACCTCACACTGATTGCAGTCACGTTTCAATCATAGCTTGAAATTGGCTGGCGATTTTTGTACTCAGGCCTATTCCTCACCTTGAAACATTGATCCAATGGAATAGAGAGACGATAAAAATGAAAACCAGACCAACGCATGGAGACAGAATAATGCGGGGAGACAGTTCGAGTCAGTATTTATAAATTTAAAAGCTAGTAATAAAATGTTGGTAGTCTGTCAATAATACAATGCAACTTAAATTTAGTGTCTTGCAATATAAGCTTTAATGCTTGGAGCCGGAACGAACCAAAAAGGTTTAATCTTTGTAAGAAGAAGAAGAAGAAGAATATAAGATGCAACAATAATAACAAACAACAATGAGAGGCAGAGAGAAATTAAACATATGTACAAGCGTATTACATTATACAGTATACGGTATTACAGTGATTCTTGTCATCCCAATGTCTCTAAAACGTTAAAATGATTTATATACAAAACGGTTATTCTCCCAGTTATATTATATGGATGCAAAACGCGGACTCTTGTTTTAAGGAAGGAGAAAAGTTTACAAGTATTTGAGAATACATTCCTTAGCAATTTTTTTGGAACAAAGAGAGACAAACGGCAGCTGAATGGAGAAAATTACATGACAATGAGCTGCAAGATATTTATAAGAAACCAGATCTAATAAGATCAATTAATTCTGGTAGACTGAGACATTTTTAATTAAGTCTTGTAGACTCAGTTGGGTAGGACATATGGCACGAATGGCGAATGAAAGAGTGGCATGAGGGGCATGGAAACTTCTTGTAAGAAAACCAGCGTGAAAACGCCTAGTAGGTAGGCCAAGAATTGATGTAGGAAAAAACATTAATAATGATTTTAAGGAGGCAAATTATACATGGAATGATTCGAAAACATTACTTCAGTTTAGGGATACATGGAGAGATTATATCAGTGCATTAAAGAATATACGGGTTTAATAGGGCTAGTGAGTTGTTATAATAAAAAAGGAGTCATTCCTTGAAGGGAGTCAGTTGTAAAGAGGGGTAAAATGTATCTCATTATCTAAAAATATCATCTCTTATACTTATTATGTCCACCGCTGTGGTCTCGAGGTAGCGTACTGCCTATCACGTAGCGGGCCCAGGTTCGATTCTCGGTCGGGACAGGCTCCTGAGTGTGTTTTTTTCGGGGGTTTTCCCCCACCTGTAAGACAAATGTCAGGAAGCTTTGGGCCCAACGGTCCCCGAAAATCATCCCATCATCATCATCGTCCTTCACGGGTGTGGAAATCAAAGGGAAGCTACCGCCCTATAATTCCCTAGTCAAGCTACGAATGCATAGCATGAAAATGCTATGATTGCAGTGAAAGACATGACCTCGGGCAGGATTACTATGGATGGATATTAATTATAATGACATTATTACAATTTTGTATGTTAAGATCTATTTATCTTTAAAAAAAACTTTATGTATCATTAGCTATCTTAAATCATTCAATATAAATTAATTTATAAATAACAGTTGAAAAATAACGTATTAGTACACTATTATCAATAACTAATTGAAATAATCCTATGATATTTTCAGAAGACATTATTCAGTACATTTCAAGCAAATGTAGAAGATTTAGTAAAACAGTCCTTTAGGAATCATATTTCCATCAATAGTAATTTTAAAAAAATATTCGAAGTTAAAATTCAATCATATCCTGCATTCGAAATATTAGAGTTACAACAATAAAATTGCTAGGTCGGTTTTAATATATGATGACTTCTGCTTAAAATTTCGCATTATTATTTGTTACGTAGGATGAGAATTCTCTACCTCAGTAGGTATGCGTTGACGAAACTTCAATTACCTTAAAATGAATTTAAATTGAAATCTTAAGATAATTAAAAACAAGTACATTTTAAAATTAATATACACTTAATTAATTTTTTTTTTGATCCCACAACAGGCCTCAGGAGGCCTTTGGGGTAGTAGGAGGTTAAGGCTCCCACTTTTTCTAGACAATCGGCACTTGATGTCAGCCGGGTTGTCAGCCCTGCGTGACGGCCGCCTTTACCCCAGAACAAGCGTCTGGTACTCATTTCCGTTAGAGGCTGAGTCGACCCCAGGGCCATAGTTCTATTATTATTATTATTATTAATTCGAAGAAAAAATATATTGAAAAAAAAGGAAATTACATATTGCAGCTTAACTCCATATTTGATCCAATGATAACACTGGTCAATATGATTTTTGTCTCATCAAGAGGGATGCTCCACAGGTGAAATATAGCAGAACATCGTAATTTCGTACTTTCTAGGTGAGTCCGAATGTTCGAATATTGTGTAGTTACGAATATAGAAAATATTTAAGTGTTTGAAATTATAAATACCTGTCTCTCGGAAACCTTACGTGATGGAGAAAAACCGATATCATATTTGAATTCAGGAGAAAGAATACTATCAGAATCACATATTTTTCTTTCTGAGACAAAAAACAAAAACTTTCTTTTTTGTTGCTCAGTGTTATTAATGTTTTCTGCGGTTATAGAGGAGACATAGCAGATAACGTTTTCTTGAAGGCCTTCTGTCCGAAAATGCACAATTTCGTCGCTACATTGACGATAAGAATCGAAATTTCGAATTTCTTACTTCGCAGTATTCATCCAACATTAACAATTAATGAACATCTAAAGTTACCTGAAGATATCTGTCTTGAGTTTAAAACCTGAGATATCACCTTACACGTCCCAGGTACTTGACTTGCTTGCAGAAAAACTTGCAGTTCTACAAATATGTAGCACTGAATATTATTGAGGGAATATACGAGGGCGGATCGGAAAGTAACGCACAATATTTTTTTTAAAAAGTTTAATATTAAAAAAAAGGAAAAAAAATCACAAATGAACTTACATCTTTTACCTACTTTTCGACATAGTCACCAACTTTCTCAACACATTTTTCCCATCGTGTTACCAGTTTCAATATGCCCTGTTCGTAGAAGTCCGTTTGGTTGGAGTGTAGCCATCTGCGCACTGCTGATTTCACTTCCACATCTGTCTCAAAGCGTTTCTTTACTGGGGAACCAGCATGTTTCCACTCCATTGATGCCTGCTTTGTTTCGGGCGTGTAGTGGTACGCCCACGACTCATCACCTGTGACGATTCCTTCCAGAAAGTCATGTCCTTGTGCGGTGTACCGCGTTAAGTGGTCCAAGCTTGCCATCATTCGCTGGCCCTTGTGGTCGTCTGTCAGGTTCTTAGGCACCCAGCGAGCACTAACTTTACGGAATTTCAAATTTTCATGAACAATATCGTACACCGCACCATAGGAAATGTTGAACTTCTGCGATAAGGCTCGCAGTTGCACACGCCGGTCGTTCAGAATTGCCGCCTCAATGCCTCTGACATTCTGCAGGATTGCTGCTGTTGTCGGCCGGCCGGAGCGTGGCGAATCACTAAGGTTAACGCGTCCCTCTTGGAAGAATGTGCACCACCTGGAGACATTGCTACGGTCCATACAATCATCCCCATACACGCCAGGCATGTCCCTGTGAATTTCACTGGGTTTATGCCTTTGGCCCACAAAAATCGAACAACACTTCTCTGTTCCTCACAGGTGGACGACTGTAGCATGCGCGCCATCTTTGTTGCATAGTTCAAGCTTCTCTCGCAAGAGGTGCACCTGAGAAAAAAATACCATCTGTAGTGAAAACTTCAAACTATATCTCTGTGACATTTCAACATTCTAGCTGCAATACCAAGGCAGAAAACAATTATTGTGCGTTACTTTCCGATCCGCCCTCGTACTTATACGTGCTCACTTTTTGCTTCAAATTAGTAAAATACTCGATTAAACATTTATGAAATGTAGAAAGACATAGCTTGAGAACCTACGTTAAGCGACAGATTTAATTCTACCTTATCTATACGCACTGAACAACACGTTTCCAGACATGGGTACTTGAACAAAACTTTGACAAAATACCAGTACTACTTTCTTTTTTAAATCATTAGGAAGTTACATTATGAGATTTAATTTCATATTTGAGTTTGTATTTTTTAACATTCTTACCTCATATGTTTATTTTGTTAGACGATCGTTTCAAAGCTATTGCTCCATCTTCAGCTTGCCACAAACAGATTTTTTTTGTGGCAAGCTGAAGATGGAGCAATAGCTTTGAAACGATCGTCCAACAAAATAAACATATGAGGTAAGAATGTTAAAAAATACAAACTCAAATACTAGCACCACGTTTGCTCAACAATCTCTTCCTCATTTTTATCCTTTTCCTTGTTTAACCTCTTCCTTTGAAGATACATTTTACATGTCCCACGCCTGTCCATAGAGGGACTCTGTGTCATATACGTACTGTTTTGATCAGACAACATGGAGGTACTCTCCAGAATTAAATAAATGTTAGAGACCTCCAAGACAACACGAACGTTTAATAATACAAGGTACACAATTTACTTATACATTCATACTAAACATAGAGAACATAATAGGATGAATATGAAGAAAAAAAGTCACCCTGGAAATGTTCCAACCGGAGATCGAACATGGGCCCACTGCGTTCGAGGCAACGACTTACCCTTAGGAATGTAAAAGAGGGATTCTGAATAAAACTGCAAAACAATCTGTGCATATTGAATTATTTAGACGCATTTATTTAGTTTCATTAATATTTAACGAAGGAATGAATACTGAAAATATTTGCAGAATAAATTCAGCATTTTTTTAAGTTCGTACGTTGAAAAATAGGAGCTAATAGATCACTTCATTCACACCATATGCACATATAATATTCAGTACCATGTACTCTGCGAGGGCGTTAAAACTTTTTTTCCTGCACAACACAAGAGCCCTACTTATGCATGCATTTTGATCCTATATCAGAGAGTGTATCGTCCTCCCCAATTGAATCTGGTGGTGAAGGGACATTAGATGTACTGAAATGCAACAAATTCACAACTCCAGTGTTAAAAAATATATATATCTATATAACGGGCCGCAAGAGCTTATACACAAGTCAGAGAGCTAATATTTATGACGCAATTAACAAGAGCGGCCACTTCTAATGGAGCTTCGCGTACTGTATGCGACTGCAACCCAGTGACGTATTGGATTCAATTTTATGAGCAAAAAACTACCGTAATGCAGGTGACATAGATAGCTCGATAAAATACAGGGAGGCCCGATAAATTGTAATAATTGCTTCTCTGTTTTGTTGTGTTGTTGAAAACGATTCCTCTAATCCCTATAATTTGTTACAATAGTGAGTCATTCGAATTCAGAGTGACTCATAAGTGATGCTATAGAACACAGTGATAACTAAATAACTAACTCACTGGAACATCGAACCCGAAGGTTCATGGTTTCGCGGACATGAGCTCTACATACATCCCTACCCAGATATATTTTCCAATCATCCCTGTATAATCTAATTCCCTCAAATCATGGTTATTGATATTCTCCAACCTCATTCTAGGTCTAACAACTGGGCGTTTTCCCTTTCGTTTTCCTACAGTAAGCTTCCATGTCTCTTTCATTCCTTATTCGTGCCACATGCCCGGCCCATCGCAATCTTCGAACTTAACTCCTATTGTATTAATATAACTGGTTTCCTATAAATAACATGAAGCTCTCTGTTATGCGATTTTCTCCATTCATGTGTCTGTTAATCTCTCTTTGGTCCAATTTTTTTTCTAATAACTTTATTCTCAACTACTAGTAAGCTTTAAATTAAGAGTCCATGTTTCACATCCATATAACTGTTAATATTAATAGGGGGATTATTGAATTTTATACCTAGAATATCTTTATGATGATTTTTTTGTTTAGTTTTTTACTGTTTGTTTAGTGATTTAACAAAGCTTTTTTTATGCGAGAATAATCAGGATGTCAGGAAATAAGTTTAAAAGTTTTCAGTTTTTCATATAAGTTCAAAATATTGTATTTAAGAGATTTTATAAGGGTCAAAAAAAAAAAGTAAAGTGATCCCACAACAGGCCCGGAGGCCCTTGGGGTAGTAGGAGGTTAAGGCTCCCACTTTTTCTAGACAATCGGCACTTTATGTCAGCCGGGTTGTCAGCCCTGCGTGACGGCCGCCTTTACCCCCAGAACCAGCGTCTGGTACTCATTTCCGTTAGAGGCTGAGTCGACTCCAGGGCCATAGTGCCGCCAGAGGGTTTGGGTCAGTTTAAAAATCCTGACCCCAACGGGACTTGAACCCTCGACCCTCCGGCTTGTAGCTCAGTGCCTTAACCACTACGCTACGGCGTGCCCCTTTATAAGGGTCAAGTAATGGAAAATCCAATGTTGTTTCTGGAAAAGGGTATGTGTCATCAATCCATTAGTTTCTAATGAGGAACTTATGGACGGATATCATATACTTTTTCCGTTAAAATAGATTTAACTTTTTCTTGACTTCATCAGGATTAATATCCCTACAACACAACTTTTGGACGTATATCTCGAAACCTGGAATTTAATACATAAAATAACCACATGCACGGTATCGACGAGCATTTCCTCTGAATACAGTGGAAACCAACAAGGCGGACAAATAAAATAGGAAGTAAAAAGTAAATGTAGAATAGTGAAATGAAAAACTAAAATAATTATAATGACAATGACTTAGGAATTGTTATATTATATAAACTTTCCTCATTAGAGGATTGTCACAAGGACAAAGTGATATAGACAATTAATTTTCGAAATAGATCAAATACATTTTTTAATAGGCCTACACTAAAAAATTTCAAATTGTAATTGAAGTATATTCTATAAAGTACAAATTTTGTAACATGGTTTCCTAAAATTAAAATTGATCCCCTAATGGCAGCGATGGCAATTTTAGAAAGATACACTCTGTCCAAATTTAAGAAATTCCAAAATTTAGTTAAGAATTTTGGTATAGTACTTCATGCTCCGATATCAATCCTGTGACAGTTATACTATCTCATTGGTATTTATCATAAGTAATGCCACGAGTGAATTTATCTAGAGCATATGGAAATCAAGAGTGGTATTTTGTTAGGACTATTTAAGGAATAAAATTAAACTGTTTACTCACACATCGTTATTGAAATATAATCATTTAAAAATATTTACATATTTAAGGTAAATGAGGATGTTTGAAAACAAATGAGAAATGTTGAGTTAGTTTCAATTGTTTATCCACTGCAACTAGATCATATTATTTATTGCCAAATAGGATCGCAATATTGTAAGAATGCACCCTAGTGGAAAAAAAAATAAATAAACATCAAACTGTATATTATAACCAACTTTATAGGTTATTAATTATTTTTTTAGGAAACAACTCTGTAAAATCATTATTTAAAACACAATTATCAAATGTGTATTTCGAAGGAATCTATTCATTATTTGCTATATTCAACGTATTTGTTCGAGAGTCAGTCACTGCAAAATAATGCTCTCGCCTGTTCAGAATATTAAAAAGGAGGAGCTTTTCTTAATAAGATAAACATCCATTATAGTAATTCTGCCCGAGGGCAGGTCTTTCACTGCAATCATAGCATTTTCATGTTATGCTTTGCAGCTTTACTAGGAAATTGTAGGTGTTTTCCACACCTGTGAAGGATGATGATGATGATGATGATGGCCATATGATTTCGGGGACCGTTTGGGCCTTAAAGTTTTCCTGACATTTGCCTTACAGGTGAGGAAACACTCCGATAAAAACCTCACCCAGAAAAACTGCCCCGACCGGGGATCGAACCCGGGCCCGCAGCACGCTACCTCGAGACAACAGCGGTTGACAAGATAAACATAAATAGAAAAATATCGAGGTGAAACACGACTGTGATTGGTTGTAAAACAAAATTCATTGAAACGTGATTGGTCATTGACTCCCATTTGGGACATGAGTTAAATGATCTTCATAATAGCCAATTGTTGGCTCACATATGGCTTTCTTTTCAGAGTCAAGTTCCTCAGGTTGGCCATTATGAATCTCAAAACGAATTGTGGGATCCAATATCATACCAGTTTTAGAAGATGGTCTAAATGCATTAATATATATTCGTCTATTACTCCCATTAGTGGTCACACCATGAACTTCCTCATAAACTGCGTATCCAATATCTCTCAAGGTTTCTTCCATCGTGTTTCGAATAGTGTGGTGTCGAATGTTTCTCAGTGATTCCCAAAACGGACAGGCCCCAAGGACGTATGCAAGGGTTTCGTGCCCTCTGCGACAACGTCTACAGAGGGTATCGTCCCTAGACCTGCCCGGCAAAGAACGCACCGCCACGCCGATACATTGGCTTGCATAATAGGATGCAATAAAATACGTCACAATTGAAAAAAAAGAGAGCAAGAGGTAAATAAATTATGAAGAAAGGAAACGACACTAGGGATGATATAAAGTACTCAACTATTAGGAGTTAATTATTCTATGCCATTAATGTTTTTTTTTTCTATCGTGTGCATTTTATATTTCATTCGTTAAATCTAGATTAAATCAAAATATACTGTAAATATTAATCATATTGTACATGTTCCATGTAATATTTTGTTTCTTGTAATTTAAATCTAAGATCAATTTTTGTATTTTTTAACCTGGTTGAATGGTAGAAGAGGCCTTAAGGCCTTATCTCTGACAGGTAAAATAGCTAATAATAATAATAATAATAATAATAATAATAATAACGATAGACCTAATAATAATAATAATAATAATAATAATAATAATAATTATAATAATAAAGATATAGACAAATCAACAATTTAACCGATTGAGACATATTTGTAGAGAAAACGAGTCATGAAGTCTGTTTCGTGTATATTCATGAAAATATAGTGCATAGACCATTTATAGAATTGGATTTGGGTTCAGCGAGCGCCAGGATCCCTCGAAGATAAAAATATTTTTATCAGCATACATTTCACATAAAAACAAATTTCTCATCCTCTCTGGCAGCGAAGGGCAATATTATATTTAAATTTATAGTGAGGCAACTCTATATATGTTAATGTTAGAGAACAAAATGCTGCATTGCAGTCAACAAGTAAGATTATTGCTGCAACTTGGTAGATCGCCAGGCATCAAAATGAAAAATATTTTTTATTTTCGTTTTACTGCTGCAAACCAAAATAAGAACTTATGAATATCAAGTCTCATATTTTTAATTCGGTGAAGCGAGTAGATAGATGGTCACTTTCGCAAGAAGTAGTACACACGAACGGACAAGAACCAGTATTGTAGAATATGTAAGCGATAACGCTTGCTTCAACATCCGAGATTACTAAATATGCATTATCTGCCAATATGTCTCCTACATGAATATCAATTTATATACCACATCATAAAGCATATACAATTAAAACACATTTTATTTCATACACTGTGTCCCATTTAAGTGTCCACCGCTGATGTCTCGAGGTAACCTGCTGTCATGTCACGCAGAGGGCCCAGGTTCGATCCCCGGTCGGGACAAGTTTCTTGGATGAGGTTTTTCTTGGGATTTTTCCTCACTGTAAGATACATTTTAGGAGTTTATAAGACCCAAACTGTCTCCGAACACCATCTGGACATAATTGTCACCAATATCATATTCATATAATTAGATTAAGTTTAGTTTAAGGCCTCTCCTGACGCATCATTACAACATCATCAATTCTCATATCTTCGTAACCCCGCCTTCCCGCCTAATTTCAGAAGTGGGTTACAAGTACCCCATGTCAGCAGAGAATACCGGAAATGTGGAAATGACAACCTGGGGCATTGAATAAAAACAAATCGCATTTAAGTACTTCAAGACTTTACGAACAGGCTAGAAAATGGAACGTTACAGTATAATGTAGACCTATTTTAATATTCACAAAAAATGGATGACTCTTTCGCTAACTAATGAAAACCCACGATGAACTTAACAATTTTATAAGTGAGCTAATAAGGTTATAGGTAATCAATATAGATTATATGAACACAAAAATACAAATAATATTCAAGCTTATTTTAAGGATAAATACAAATAAATTATTTCTTCATACTAGGCTATAATTGATCTTACTAAATAAATCAATTAATATGAAGATGAAGAAGGATATCATGCATATGTGTACATTGCCAGTACTACTATATGGATCGCAATAATGGTCATTAACCAAAAATAAATAAATAACCACGATACAAATCTGACAGAGGAAAATGGAGCAGAAGCTACTCAACATCACGCGAAGAGACCGGAGAAGAAACGAAGACATCCGCAGGTCAACGAATCTGAAAGACGCAGCGAATAACAACAATATTCATGGTGGAGTTCTGGAGGACACGTGCTCATAATGGTCCCTAAAAAATGGGCATACACAGTGACTGTGTATTTAAAGAAAAAAGAGCGTGAGAAGACGAAGGATGCGATGGTGTGATGTTTTCAAGAGTAACTAGGGAACAGCAGATAGACACAAGTGAAATAAAGCTATAAACATTATGATACCTGTGTAAAGAAATCTTCAGTCCCACGGAAATGGCTGGTCCGAGGCATACTCTGTAAGACATCCTGTTACAGGAGATCCTTATCCGTACTAGGATGTTAATGAGCTAATTCTTTCTGTTAGGCACATGGTCTGTGTTTTCATTGGAGAGTGATCGTCTAGATCACTGGAACTGGAGCCCCTTCGTCACGTAAAAGCGATCATGTATATTAAATACTTGCGATGAGGCGGTTCCGTGACGCAAGCGGTTAGACGCTCGCCTCTCAACGCTAGGGTCCAGAGATCGAGTGTCGGGCACTCCATGTGGGTTTCGTGGTGGTCAAAACGTAGCTTGGGCAGATTTTTCTCGAGTGTTTTCTCCCGTTTCCCCTGCCACAATTTCATTCAACCATTTCTCTATACTCATCTCATACATTTCGTTTCATTTAGTTCATCTGCCCCTGTACGGTGCGTCAGATGTGGTCGGCCGGCACCCTTGTCATTCACTGACCTCTATATAAAGGGGCTTCATTTCACCTCATTCCTTGACCTGTCCCGGAGTTGGACACGAGTTGAGGACTTTTTAAATTATTTGTGATGCAATTTGCATTTCGTTTTGTCAATTGGTGGTACTGACTGAAAATACTTTAGCTTTTTTTTTTCATTGCTACAAATAATAATGTAAATGGCTGACTGGAGAGAAGAGAAATGCAAGAGGATGGAGATTGTAGTGAAGTACTCAAAATACGGTTATAAAAAGAAATATCATAGACGAATTTATAAATAAACCACGGCAGAACTTTTTTTTACAAGTTAGCAAACTGGAATTAATCAATATAAATCACTTTAAACGCAAATAATAAATTCATATCAGTGGTTATTTTATTATAAAGCTAAATACAGGTAATTTTTTTCTTAACTAGGTACGTGACCTGTTATTCTTAATACAGGAGATGATTCATTAGGGGATGGTGTAAATAAGTGGAAATAATTCCCTACACCAAGTCAAAGAGATAATATTTATTAAATAGTTGTGATATTAATTAAATAAAAATAAAACGTAGTTTTATTTGATTTTCATATTTATTATATAATTCAGTGACAGCTGTTTCGGTACACTGTACCTTCTTCAGACATGTTAACAAATTATGAATTGTGTTCCAACTGATCTAAGCAACAATACAACAATATTTATTTAAATTTTTTAATTTAACAAAGGGGATTCATTCAAATCAAGTTGAGAATTTAACAGTTTTTTACTACTTTTAACTTATTAATTTCTACAGCCTCCAAAAGATCTAACTTCTTACCCTTATCACAAATATGTAAAATTTCAAAATTGTGATATAATTTGAATTCAATTTTGTTAATACTGTAGATTAGAGATAAAATGCAAATAGCTGTAACTGTAAGGTTATGGAATGATTGATTTTGAAAACATATATTCACTCTTATTCTTGTTTTATTTTAAAATAGTCAACGTTCCATATGAGCAAGCTAGTTATGACGTTTACACAAAGTATGAAAATTAAACACCCTGTCAACATAAAATGTTTATATATATATCGGGGTCATATTAGCCTGGTTCGAGAGCTTAAATTCGAACCAGGTACATTAATATAATTCCAGTGAGCAAGATTCGAAATCGCACATTTCTTTCAAGAGAAACTCCCATTACATATAGACTATGTGGCTCTCAATGATTTTATTGCACGGAGAAGATTCGAAAACACAACTTCTTTTTTTATTATTGATTTCGTACATCTCAATGATGGATAACTCATATTTGAAGAGAAAAATTATACGCTCAGACCGGGACTTGAACCCGGGACCCTCGGTTCTCTAGACCAAGTGCTCTACCAACTGAGCTACCTGAGCAAGTACCGATCTAAACGCAAATCTTTCTCTATATACATTGTCAATTGCGTTTAGATCGGTACTTGCTCAGGTAGCTCAGTTGGTAGAGCACTTGGTCTAGAGAACCAAGGGTCCCGGGTTCAAGTCCCGGTCTGAGCGTATAATTTTTCTCTTCAAATATGATTTATCCATCATTGAGATGTACGAAATCAATAATAAAAACTTGAAAAAAGCCGTACTGGCTGTAATGTATAATTCCCAAATATGTCTTCTTAATAAAGGAGCAGCCATTTGCAAGATAGAAGCATGGCTTCACAGCATCTGGTGGACGGGAATTACAATGTATATAGAGAAAGATTTGCGTTTAGATCGGTACTTGCTCAGGTAGCTCAGTTGGTAGAGCACTTGGTATAGAGAACCAAGGGTCCCGGGTTCAAGTCCCGGTCTGAGCGTATAATTTTTCTCTTCAAATATGATTTATCCATCATTGAGATGTACGAAATCAATAATAAAAACTTGAAAAAAGCCGTACTGGCTGTAATGTATAATTCCCAAATATGTCTTCTTAATAAAGGAGCAGCCATTTGCAAGATAGAAGCATGGCTTCACAGCATTTGGTGGACGGGAATTACAATGTATATAGAGAAAGATTTGCGTTTAGATCGGTACTTGCTCAGGTAGCTCAGTTGGTAGAGCACTTGGTCTAGAGAACCAAGGGTCCCGGGTTCAAGTCCCGGTCTGAGCGTATAATTTTTCTCTTCAAATATGATTTATCCATCATTGAGATTGTACGAAATCAATAATAAAAACTTGAAAAAAGCCGTACTGGCTGTAATGTATAATTCCCAAATATGTCTTCTTAATAAAGGAGCAGCCATTTGCAAGATAGAAGCATGGCTTCACAGCATTTGGTGGACGGGAATTACAATGTATATAGAGAAAGATTTGCGTTTAGATCGGTACTTGCTCAGGTAGCTCAGTTGGTAGAGCACTTAGTCTAGAGAACGAAGGGTCCCGGGTTCAAGTCCCGGTCTGAGCGTATAATTTTTCTCTTCAAATACAACTTCTTCTGATTGTAAGTCCAATGTCACTCAAAATGTGTGATAATTGATAGCACTTTTCGGATGAAAGTTGCAGATCACTATTTCCTTTGGAGAAGAAAAGCCGCGTGACGGATATAAAGAAACCATAACCAATGCAACATTTCTGAATGTAAGGGTTGCCAATAACCACATTCCAGACATTTGTCACATCAAGCCCTCTAACAAATCAAATCAACATAAGCATTTGCACAGCACTGATATTTTTCAAATAAAAAATACGGAAAATAGATAAAGATTCGATGTGCAGGAACTGCGTAAGCTAAGCGAATTCCTCAGCAAGTCGAAATTATGATCAATTGCTTTTCTGGTTTATGGAATATGTATTTGATTTTTAATTAATTTCGTATGATTCTAATTTCGTTACGATAAAAACATGAGGCCGTTAAAACTTATTTAAATTTCCTATTTCCCCACTTTTAATGGTCAGATTACATTTATTTTTTAATCAATAACTTTCTCGGTTTATTTCAATTGCATATACCGATTTTCATAGTTATAACCGGAAAAGTAATCCTTATGTAATAAAAATAATTTGGGATTCTTTTTATTTAAATTTTAATATAAAAAAATATTTAAATAATTTAAAATTAAATATTATTTATTTTACAATGTTAAATATTATAGATGAATTTTGTAACATTCATTTGAAATGTAACAACTATTACGTCACATGTATTGTCGTGATAAATAATAGAGAATTCACAGACAAAAGTGACGACATAAGAAATATTCAATAATATGGTCTTAAGTCGGCCGAACATCAAAAATATTATTGGGTATCGAGGAATGAAGATGGGCTTATCGTGTTCTTCCTTCCATCCATCCATAGTAATCTGCCCGAAGGCAGGTCCTTCACTGCAATCATAGCATTTTCATGCTACGCTTGCAGCTTTACTAGGGAATTGTGTAGGTGTGGTAGCTTCCCGTTGCTTTCCACACCGGTGAAGGATGATGGTGATGATGATAATGATAAGGATGATGATGATGATGGCCATATGATTTCGGGGACCGTTTGGGCCTTAAAGTTTTCCTGACATTTGTCTTACAGGCGAGGAAAAACCCCGATAAAAACCTCACCCAGAAAAACTGCCCCGAACCCGAGCCCACTGCGTGACAAGGCAGCACGCTACCTCGAGACCACAGCGGTGGACTGTTCTTCCTTGATCATGTCATTACCAATCAGGAACTGACAACATTATTGTTGGCAACAAAAGAAAAGAAGATGGTTATAGAGATTTGGAATGGATCGACGCCATTGAGTCGTCTAGAAATATAAATTTAAATAATTGGCGATATATTAAATTATATTGGTTTAATCTACGTACAAAACGTAAATATAAACAACATAAGTCTAAGGAAATACATATATTTAAAAAATATATACGTATCGGATGAATTGATCGAAACGATATGTGTAAGTTTCATCTTTGTTGCCATATTTATTCATTTAAATACATAACTTACATCGAAGTGTTACAAATATTGGTTTCCAACAATTATTATTGTTTAATAAATTATTTAATGAAGAAGTATATGTTTTTATTTAATTACAAAATGTCTTCACTCGTCGTATTTGCTACAGCAACAAATATTAGCGCTTCTCACCAAGATTGTGTCGATCAGCGACTCCCATGAAGGGATCTACATGCCGGTGCAAAATTAAATAAACGTGGCCCGAAAAGAACCTGAGTAAAACACCATCATAGTGAAACAGAGAAATTGCGACCGTTAAAGTAATTTTAAAATTGTGTTTGAGTTTAACCGTCACTCTTAATGAACCGAGTTTACTGGTTAACAAACTCGACCTCACTTTACTTAATCGATTGGTTAATGCCGAGGTTACTTCTGAAAAAGAAAATTGCGGCCGCTGGAACGTTAATATGTCATTGGTATTATTAACATCAATGATTAGACCTTAAGGTCTGTTTGGATCTCATGTTAGAATTGATCTGTCCATATTTTACTGGGTCTTCCTACATTTTTTCTTCCTAGTGGTCTGTTGTGAAGAATATGTTTCGGGATTCTATTATTGTTCTTTCTGTTTATGTGGTCCATCCATTCGTCTCTTTACTGTGAAATTCTTTCTAGCAGCTTGAAAATATTTAGTTCTCTACGTATATTTTCATTTCGTTTCCGACCTGCTATTTTACAGCCAGTCACACTCCTCAAAAATCTAATTTCTAAAGTTTCTATTCTTCGTTCCTAGTTTTTGTTAACATCATTATCATTTTAGTATGTAGGCCTACGAACAATATCATTTATCTTCTTCTTCTTCCTTCCAAGTATTAGGCCAAGGCCTGTTACGATCCTATAGAAAATTTTCCCTCCAGCGTTTCATAGGACGGCCCAGTGATCTTCGTCCTCTTGGTATATAATTATAAACAGCTTTGGGGAACCGATTTGAAGTCATTCTTTCAAGATGGTGTTTCCAATTTAGTTGGTACTGTTTAATATATTCCAAAATTGGCGTAGTCTTCAATTCTTTTAAGATGTCGGTGTTCCTTTTCCGATCCCATCTGGTGTAACCCGCTGTTCTGCGCATGAATCTCATTTCACAAGCCGTTATTCTGCTTTCATGTTGTCTTTTTAGTGTCCATGCTTCACTACCATAGGTCAACACTGGTCTAGCCAAAGTGTTATATAAACGTAATCTGGTGTTTTTTTTTGTACAAGGGATGGTTTCATAACTTGATTAATAATTCCTAAACTTTTATTATAACTAGTAATTTTTTCAGGGATATCTTTTTCATCCCAGATAGAGAGATAATATCCAAGGTATTTAAATTGATTAGATCTCTCTAAAATTTTATTCTGGAGACAGATTTTACTTTGTATGGGGTCCTTCCCATGAAATGCCATAATTTTAGTTTTGTTAATTGATATTTCCATATTAAATTTGGCACCTATTTTTTGTAAATTATAAATTGATCGTTGCAAATCATTTTCGGAAAGTGCCAGAAGAGCTAAATCGTCTGCAAAAAGAATAGCATCGAGTTTGAGGTTCCTATTGATGGGTATATATCCTCGTTATTTTTTCCTCCATTCGTTTATTAATTTATTCATATATATAATGAAAAGCACCGGTGAAAGTCCACATCCCTGTCTTACTCCAGTGCTGATCTTTTCCCAAGAAGATAGTTTGCCATCTAGTTTAACAGAGATTTCATTATCTTTATAGATGTTGAAGATATTAATAATATATTGTTGTGGAACGTTATCATCAGCTAAAATTTGTAGTAATATATTTCTGTCTACTTTGTCAAAAGCCTTTATGAAGTCAAATTTCTAAAGTTTCTATTCTTCGTTCCTAGTTTTTGTTAACATCATTATCATTTTAGTATGTAGGCCTACGAACAATATCATTTATAGGATCGTTTAAGATTTTTTTTTTTTCAAAATCCTTTTCATGAGATCAACCTAAATAGGTTAATTCCTTCGGAATCCGTTGAAACTGAATGTTGAAAGATAGAAGTATTCGAATGAAATAATTGTACTTATATTTTATACAGACAACTGAAAAGTAGCAAGAATACAAAAGAAATGCGTTGAATTGGAAGTTCTACAAGAAGTGAAAGAGAAGTCTATATTGTTACTCCAGAGGATTCTTAAATAAGATTCAATTAGTAGTCGAGGGACACAGAAAGCATTTTCAGTTTTACTTAAAAACTTTGATCTGGCAAGGTTCTGCTACTTGTATGACGAAATGGTTGCGGTGGAGTCTCCACCAATACCGCGTTCCCTTTGAGACGCAAAGAAACTCAATTCCATTTTACTGTATTTCGCGTCGAAAATGTGTAGAAAATACCGTCGTCTTCTTGTCGCACCTACAGCTATCAAGCCAAGAATGGGATGCCAAAGAAAAGGAGAAAATACTTTAAAGTCTATTTACTAAAAATTGAGAGATAGAAAAAAATGCAAGGAAGTTTAAACAACAAAGTTTTTTTCTTTGTTCGAAGATGAAGAAAATATAACAAATACGTTTTTTTGCCTGAAGGGTTAAAATCTCAAACATTTGCATTTATTTTCTTGTCGTTATATAAAATAAATGGACCTCGTGTTTTATATAGTATGTAATGTAAATATGAAGGAGATTTCTTGAAACTAAATAAAATTTATTTTTGCTAACGGTTAGACTACATGCACCCACTTTAACTTATATTGTTTGTATTAAAAATTTCGAACCATTAGATGCAATCTTGCGATTGGCATCTTCAAAGAGCTATGTTTTCAAAACTTAAAACTCATAATTCTTCAATGGCTATCATACAATTATTGTTAAAATATTTGAAAGAATTCGGCAGGATTATTATTCATGAAATAAACTCTTATAAATGTGCCAAGTATAACAGTTTGCCTCAACGTCCTAGCAATACCTTAGTTGCCTGTTAGATGTCTCATTGGGTCAGTGTGTTGACCACATGCCATCCATGGCATCTATGAGCAAATAAGGTAACTAAAAATTAACTTGGTCTAGCATCTCCTTACAAAGGAGAGGCTACAGCTAAAAAATGGGCTACGCCATTATAGATAGATAGATAATTGTGCCAATTGGAAAAAAATGAAATGAAAATTGAATCATGAGAGTTAAAAAGATATTTTCGATGTAGAATCATTTATTTTTACTTACCCTTATAACGAAATAACATAAATATAGATAATTAGCAATATGCTTAAACTCTATTTTGTGGAGAGAGAGAGAGAGAGAGAGAGAGAGAGAGAGAGAGAGAGAGAGAGAGAGAGAGAGAGAGAGAGAGAGAGAGAGAGAGAGAGAGAAAGAATAAAATACGGAAAAATATTAGATTGCACTTATACAGAGAATTGGTTCAAAGTATTATAGTATGTAGCTTTGAAGTATGGAGTATAAAAGTGCTTAAGGAAGAAACTTCTGGAAGCCGAGATGGATTGTAGAAAAATAATATTAGATGAAACACCAAACATAAAAATAGGTGAAATTATGGGAGGAAAATAGAGATATCATTGATGGAATACGGAAGCGACAGTTAAAGTGATATGGGCACACAGGTAGGATAGACAAAACAAAATGGACAAAAAATATTTTAGAATGGTTAATATCGGGGATAAAAAGATTGAGGCGACGTAAACATAGTTAGTAGAATGATATATATATATATATATCATTATATAGGTCTACAGGAAGCCATGAAAGGAGATTGGAAGAGAAGGGGTGCTTAGAGCCTGGAACTTAGAAAAAATGAAAGTTGGGAACAGAGATTTAACACCAGTCATAATAATCACAATCAGTATAATAATAATAATAATAATAATAATAATAATAATAATAATAATAATAATAACAAAATACAAATTCACTGGCACTACCGAACACGTAGGCACATGGTCGCGCGGACATAAGCTCTCCATATCCCTATCCTGAGCCAACATTTTCCAATCATGTCCTTTATAATTTACCTCCTCAAATCCTGGTTAATGTTATTCTCGCACCTTATTCTTGGCCTACCTACTGAGTGACTCCCTTCTGATTTTGCTACAACAGTTTCCATCTCCCTTATTTCATTCTTACTCCATTTTCCGTTCTTTTCATAACATCTTGAAATAATGATGTGGGACCAAATATATAAAAAGCATTATTATATATTTATCTGAGAAGGCCTACGTATCGAGGACGTTTATTCACGCAGTACCGTTTGAGATTCATATTCGAGAGGTCCCAGGTTCAAACGCTACTGGGGACCAACCTGAGCCCTGGCTTTCCTCACTCGTCAAGGCAAATACTGAGTTGGAAATATATTATCCTACGAGGGTGTATTTTTTCATAATATCTACTTCATAGCGTTGAAAATGAAATAAATAGACGTAATGTGACCTTGGATTCTATACTAATAAATACATGATAAAAATGCATTGGGAACTTAGAATATAAAATGATTAATACAAAATTATAAAATTGACACATGCAAGGTTCAGTAGTTTCCAACTTCATTAAAACCTTTCTTAAATTGTGTAGACCTCTCGGAAACGATTCTATCATCAGCAGAATGTTATTAGGCGATTAGGGATAGAACTGGTTTCCTAAAAGCCTACATAATTTTAAAATTCTTCAATAATGTTGAGGATCATACTGTACTTTTTTAATTTCACATTATATTTTTATTAATTAAATAAAAATAAAACGTAGTTTTATTTGATTTTCATATTTATTATATAATTCAGTGACAGCTGTTTCGGTACACTGTACCTTCTTCAGACACGTTAACAAATTATGAATTGTGTTCCAACTGATGTAAGCAACAATACAACAATATTTATTTAAATTTTTTTAATTTAACAAAGGGGATTCATTCAAATCAAGTTGAGAATTTAACAGTTTTTTACTACTTTTAAACTTTAAAATTTAACTTTAGAATTTAACAGTTTTTTACTACTTTTAAACTTTAAAAATAGTAAAAAACTGTTAAATTCTCAACTTGATTTGAATGAATCCCCTTTGTTAAATTTAAAAATTTAAATAAATATTGTTGTATTGTTGCTTAGATCAGTTGGAACACAATTCATAATTTGTTAACATGTCTGAAGAAGGTACAGTGTACCGAAACAGCTGTCACTGAATTATATAATAAATATGAAAATCAAATAAAACTACGTTTTATTTTTATTTAATTAATAAATATGGATTTTCATCAAGTAAACACCAACTCAATTGATTATTTTTTTATGTTAAAAATATTTTTGGTATTGTCATCTTAGATTTTAATGGATCTGTATAATAATGAAAGATACCAATTACATTTATTGACGAATCCGGAATTATTAGTCTCAATTATTTCGTTACGCCCTGTATTCATCAGAAAAGAGAAATATATAAAGGATAATATAAAACTTTATATCTTGGTTTGCTCGCCTATGCGTTGTCTAACATTGTAAGACCCCTCTCTCTTCTCAACTCACATTTTATTTGTGCATGCTTTTCTTTCTTTTCCTCCCCAACATCTTTGTCTGTTTTATCACCTAGAGGACATGGGATTGCAGCCAAACGGCCCATTACGACTTCTGCTACTTGCCTGATAAGGAAAATGCAAGTTACAGCGTCAAGAAGGCTTCCAGAGATCGAACGTTTCTTGTCGAGGATTTTACTACTGACATACAATTCCTTCAACACATGGGATTCCAACCATTCGATTAATTTCTAGTTGAAATGTTACTCTCTCCCACTCTCTCTCTTTCTCTCTCTCTCTCTCTCTCTCTCTCTCTCTCTTCCTCGTCTGAAACCACAATATGATTTTCATTTTAGGCTGTTCTATATATACTCTATAAAGATAATCTTATATGGTTCCATATCCTTCTAGACCATACGTTGTCTAATGGATATCGTTATATCATATAAATATAATATGTATATACTAGAGAGGGCGTAATATCATTTTATTTCTTCAAAGAAAATATTTCAAAAAGTGAAGTTTGGCCAAAAATAGCTTTAAAGTCAGTGCTCCACACTTACGTACGTTTTTTAAAACTCAAACTGAAAAAAATATTTCACTCCCTGTCTTCTATTAAAACATATTTCAAATGTATGGAAACTAATTCGATCATTAATAAAAAATGCTATAGGTCTATTTTAATCAAATATTAATTATTTCCCTTATATGTGTGTGTATGTTTTATGAAAAGAAAAATTAATGCCTGAACCGAGAATTGTACCCGGGACCTCTAACTATATAGCCTACATTAGTGTGTTATCGACCATGTTATCCAGACATCCCAGTGCGATCATTAATTTTTATTCCTTATGTAAAATTCTCAAAAGCGGCTCCGTAGCGCAAATGGTTACACTCTCACCTCTCAACACTGGGGTCCCGAAATCGAGTCTGGATCACTCCATGTGAGTTTCGTGGTGGATGAACGGAGATGGGCAAGTTTTTCTCGGGGTTTCTCTCGTTTTCCCCTGCCACAAATTTCATTCAACCATTATCCGTACTCATATAATCCATTTAATTTCATTTCATTTCATTCCATTCACCCGCCTTTTGATAGTCATCAGAAGTGGTCGGCCGGTACCCTTGTCGTTCACAGACCTCTATGAATATAGGGCATTCATCTCATCTCAATCCTCGACCCGACACTAAGCAACGGAAGCCAAATATGACATGAAAATAAAAATCATTGCGTGAACCGTATTCGCTTACCGTAATGTCAAAATTTAATTGTAACAAATATATATACATAGGCCTACTAGCAAATACGGTACCTGGCGTGCGCTGGTACGCCTGAATACATGAAAATTAATGTGCTTTTATGTTTAGTTGAATAAGTAAAAGGAAATAAATTATAAATTAATATTTTTAGATACCCCGTGCTGATTACCTGGCATTGTCCGGGAATCTACTTATCCCGATCTTCTTGACATAAATGAGCTGAAATACGAAAATTAATGCATTTTTTATGTTTAGTTAAATAAGTAAAAGGAAAAATGTATATCGTAATTATTTTTAGATACCCCGTGCTGTTTACCCGCCGTTGTCCGGGAATCAACTCATCCCGATCTTCTTGGCATAAATGAGCTGAAAGACGAAAATTAATGTACTTATTATGATTAGTTGAATAAGTTGAATGAAACATAATTATAAATGTATATCGTAATGATTGTATGATTCCCCGTGCTGATTACCCGGTGATGCCCGGAATCTACTTATCTCGATAATCTTGGCATAAATGAGTTAAAAGACAACATTCGTTATTGTGAGTTATCCGTAAATCAATACCCGCCATGTACAGCTATGCTTGCGCAGGAATCTACGTACTTGTCTCGATCTTCTTGGCATCAATGAAAGACAAAAATGGTTATTGTGAGTTATCCGTAAGAGATAAACATATGATGTCGGGGACTTTTTTATAGAGCTTTTTGAGGTATTCAATTCTATATACATTAATGTATTGTATTTTTTATGGTTTAGGCAGCGTAAGCTATTTAAGCGTCCAAAGAGATAATTTTTTCACGTTTTCCACTACAAAGGGAGATTTTTAAGGGTGTAGGAGTTGAGTATCACAACTCCCTTATAGCCAATGTTCATCCCGGGAATCTCCTGAATATTTTGCAAAAACCCATCACAATTGGATCAACGGTATGGCCGCGCATAAAGTACGAATGAACAAACAAACATTCAAATATATATATATATATATATATATATCAGGTAAGTGATATTATTTGTGAATAATCAATGGAATTCTGTGTAGTATGTATAGTGAATTACGTTTTTTTGTGAACATCTGTGGTGTTTATTTACGTAAGTCCGATCTGAATCATGCGCAATAACCAAGGCCGACAATATTTTATCTTAATACCATCTTTCAGAAATAAATTGAAAATAAAATCACTAACAGAAACAACTCACTAATATTACTTTTTAAGAATTAATAATGCGTTTTTTGCATTATTTAATAAAATAGACTTAGGATTTGTTAATATATTTACCTAATGCCTTTTATAAAAAGCGTAGATTAATTCATTGTAGTTTATTACTTTCTTTGTATTTTTTTTTCTTTTCTTTTTATGTATAGTAGATTCGAGCTGTTATTCCTTTTTTTATTCATTGTATCATTAATTTAATTTTAATTGTATTTAGTTTCATTGTATTATTAGACATTATTTTCATTATTGTTCAATATGACAGATAATTAATTGTTCAATGACTATTATTGTAACTTTTTTTTGTATTCGTATGTAACAAGTTTGTCCTGTTTAATATGACTATTATTGTAATTTTTTTTGTATTCATATGTAACATATGCTTGTTCTGGTGAGTGGAAGAGAAGGCCACATGGCCTTAACTCCACCAGGCTAAATAAATCTAAAATATAAAAAATATTTCAAGTACTCAAGTAAAAAAAAAATACACTAAACTAATAAAATTATTATCATTATATTAAGAATATTTCCTATTTTATATAGAGGACTCAACTATTTACTTATTGTGATAATTATTTGCTAGCTGTGGAAATAATGTATCCTGAAAAAATCACTTATAATTTTATAACTTCAAATTGAAATGATGTATCTCCATGAAAGCAATGTCAATCTGTCATATTAACAGATGTATTAAATTAAGTTTGTTTTACAAACAATGATATATGAGCTTCCATAATTACGTCAAACCTTTCAATGTGTGTTTGTATAATACAAATGTGTCTTAATCAAACTTCTGTTGAAGCAGATTCAATAAGTTCAAATTAAATTAACACCTGTTTGAACCTGTTTTGCAAATGCAAATGAAATGAGATATGACACCTAATAATTGTACATATGGAAATAACCATAATTACTGGCACACATTAAATATTGCTCTCCTATCTCTAAGCTAATTAAGTTATGTATAATACAACTTCAGAGAGGGCATTTCGTATATGGGAAAGTTATGCATAGCAGAAATAGATGAACAATGGAAGAAGGACGGGTAGATAGATAGATACAGACAGTTTTTATTGGCAAAAGACATAGTAGAATAATTGACATGTTTTGTAGGCATATATTATTTTATTTCATATTGTTTATATCTGCTTTAATAACATTTGTAATTAACTAACTCACTTACTCTATCGAACCCTTAGGTTCATGGCCGCGCGGACATAAGCTCTCCATACTTCCCTATCCTGAGCTAATGTTTTCCAAGCATCACCTGTATAATCTACTTCTCTCAAATCATGTATAATGTTATTCTCCCACTTCATTCTTGGTCTACCAACTGGACGTTTTCCTTCTGGTTTTCCTACCAGACGCTTCCATGCACCATTTGACTTCCAATACCCACTATTCAAGCAATTACTATAAGTAAAGCAACATCACTAATTCGATTTGATAAAGCAGTTAATATTTCAGAATTATAAGATTTTATATTTTGATAATAAATTCGCCATAGATTCTTGAATACTAAGTTCTTCATTTAATGCTACTTAAATTAATAAAACCGTATAAATATAGTTATAATAAATCGCATAACAATTAATAGAAAAAATAGATTTAAATTATAATATTGCCACCACTGAATAATTTTCTCATAAATATTAATATAGTAAAGTAAAGTGATCCCACAACAGACCCGGAGGCCCTTGGGGTAGTAGGAGGTTAAGGCTCCCACTTTTTCTAGACAATCGACACTTTAAGTCAGCCGGGTTGTCAGCCCTTCGTGACGGCCGCCTTTACTCCCAGAACAAGCGTCTGGTACTCATTTACGTTAGAGGCTGAGTCGACCCCAGGGCCATGTACATCACGGTAATATCTCCTCTGTTGATGTGACCAACAATCAGTGTCATTGTGTTGTCTATTTGTAGAGAACAGTGAGCGAGTTAAGTCCCAGATTTAGAATATACGGAGTGTTTCTAGCGGAGGAGAAGGATGATCAACATGACCAGTAGTAGCAGCACAGTAGAAGCGGTAGTAGTACTAGCGGTGGTGGTGGTAGTCACAGTGATGGCAGTAGTAGTGGTAGTAAAAGATTCAATGCATGTATATTTAAATTATCGGTGCGCATGGGCCTTAGCAGCTCATGTATATTTCCTTTCCAAGATTAGAGAATAATATATATATATATATATATATATATATATGATATGAAAAGAAAAAAGAATGCTTGAGTCGGGATTTGAACTCGAGTCTCTAAAGTCTGTACCTTTAGCGCTCTAACCAACTGAGCTACCCAAGAATTCCAATACAAGCATACAATTTTCTTATACATGTAGTATTCTCACTTCACACAAGAGGTAGCGGAAATTTATTCCAACTGCCATCTCGCGGCGGAAATTTATTCCAACTGCCATCTCGCGGCTAACATAACAGTTAAGCAAATTTGCCTTCATTGCCAAATGTCAAAAATATATATATATATATTATTCCGATAATTTAAATGCACATGCGATGTCTTATATCCATCCATCCATAGTAATTCTGCCCGAAGGCCGGTTTTCACTACAATCATAGCATTTTCATGCTATGCTTTGCAGCTTTACTAGGAAATTGTAGGTGTGGTAGCTTCCCGTTGCTTTCCACACCGGTGAAGGATGATGATGATGATACTGATAAGGATGATGATGATGATGGCT
Organism: Diploptera punctata; assembly: GCA_030220185.1. Classification (NCBI taxonomy): domain Eukaryota; kingdom Metazoa; phylum Arthropoda; class Insecta; order Blattodea; family Blaberidae; genus Diploptera; species Diploptera punctata. The sequence continues at coordinate 3,905,052 of JASPKZ010008365.1, read as the reverse complement.
ATATGATTTCGGAGACCGTTTGGGCCTTAAAGTTTTCCTGGCATATGTCTTACAGGTGAGGAAAAACCCCGATAAAACCTCACCCAGAAAAACAGTCCCGACCGGGGATCGAACCCGGGCCCGCTGGGTGACAAGGCAGCACGCTACCTCGAGACCACAGCGGTGGACATGTCTTATATATATTTATTTATTTATCTATTTGTAAACATGTTCACAATGTAATAAAACACATTTCTGTGCCCAAAGCGTTTTAAATTTGTATCTTCTTTCTCCATTCTTCTCTATCTCCCCATTCCAAATCTTCCGGATCTAGCATCCTCATACCTCTTCTTACATCATCCATCCATTTAAATCTAGGTCGACCTCTCTTTCCTTTCCTATGTGGGATCCATTCCGAAGCTTGTCTGGGTAATCATTTCTCTGGAATTCTACGTGTTTATACAAACAATTAAAATGGTACGGCCATGTAAAAATAATGACACGTGACAGATTCCCAAGAAGAATAGTAAAATGGATGCCACTTGGTAGTAGAAGAAGGGGCGGCCAGAAAAAAGTGTATTGATTGTGTTTTGAACAGCATGAGGGAAAGTGGATTGAACAATGGAGACTGGAATATAAGAATAAATAAATGAAACATATTTAATACTTTAATAAGGAGTACAATGAATCTCGGCGCAGAAACACGGGGATTGAAATCTAGAACAGTAAATAAAATAAAATCTGCAGAAATGGATTTTTAGAGACGATCAGCTGGAATTTCTAGAAGAAATAAAGTAAAAAATAGTGTAATTAAACAAAATATGATTGTTCGAATTTTAATTGTGGATTTTATAAAGGAACAATGAAAATGGTATTGTTATGTAAAAATAATGAGAGATGACAGATTCCCAACATATAGCTGTATTATATTTATTTATTTAGCATGTTTCACAACCTCTTTCTACGTCCAATTAATCTACTAACATTTTCCTCTATATCTCTCGGTCATTCCAGTCTCCATCCTTCAATCTTCTTTACCTCATGATGTTCAAAACACAATCAAAAACACGTTATTTTTTTGCCGTTCCCTTCTCCTACTTCCAAGTGGCATCCATTCTATTATTCTTCTTGAGAATCCGTCATCTGTCATTAATTTTACATGACTATTTAACTCATGCCCCAAATGGGAGTCAATGACCAATCACGTTTCAATGATTTCTGTTTTACAACCAATCAGAGTCGTGTTTCGCGAAATATTTACCATAAAGAAAGCTCCTCCTTTTTAATATTCTGAACAGGTCTGACCATTATTTTGCAGTGACTGAGCCCGCAAGAAATACGGCTACCAGATTGTATATATAGTGCATGAATGTCAACACGTAGCGCATACGAGAGATAATATAAAAGCATTTGTAGCAATTTATTAAACTACAAAAAAAAGAAACCATTCTTTGCACTTTCTTAAATGTATTTTTTCCCAGGTAATAATCCAGAAAAAATATAATTGTCATATTTACATCATACGACATCAGAAATGAATTAATATACAGTTTGATGTGTTTCATTTTTTCTCCACTAGATAGCATTCTTACAATATTGCGTTCCTTTGGCAATAAATAGAATGATATGGTTGCAGTGATAAACAAAAGAAGCAGTAGAAGCGTACCTATCGTTTCTCATTTGTTTTCAAACATCGCCGTTTACATTAAATATATAAATATTTTAAAATAACTATAGTTAAATAATGATTTGTGAGTAAACAGCTTAATTTTATTCGTTAAATAGTCCTAACAAATGCCACTCTTGATTTCCAAATTCTGTAGATAAATTCACTCGTGGCATTACTTATGACTTTATGAAATCCACAATTAAAGTTCGAACATTAATATTTTGTTTAATTACGCTGCTTCTTATTTTACCTCTTCTAGAAATTCCAACTGATCGTCTCAAAAAATTCATTTCTGCATAATTTAATTTATTTACTGTTCTAGATTTCAATCCCCATGTTTCTGCGCCTTATGTCATTGTACTCTATATCGATGTATTAAAAATATATTTTTTAGATCTTATATTCTTATCCTAAAAAACACCATTTAATTTTGATATTGCAGATTTTCCCTTATTTATCCTCTCATAAGTTATTTTCACTTGTTAAAATATTTTCACTTTCAGCATTTAGTCCAGTTGCCTAATACTTTACAATACTTTTCTCAACACTTTCAAATTTCACAATAAAGCACAGTTGAGGTTATGTAATAAGATGTTAAGTATAAAATTGGTACCTAGTAAGTCAGTCGTTTTCAAATAAATTATTTAATACTTTCAATATGGAGGCCTTTCAAAATCGTCTCAACTTCTGCATTTGACTCCATATTGGAACTATTTAATAATTTAGTTGAGGACGACTGACTTATCAGGTACCAATTTTATATTTAACACCTTTCTCTTATTAAACATTTTTTTTAGGAATTATTTCTACACTAAAATAGTTTTTCTTTCAACCTAAAGTAACTTTATTTTTCCACAAATTCATATATTGCGCTTCTTCATCCGTCAATTCTCTTCTATTCAATATAATATAAAATATTTAGAGTTATTTAACAGATTAACAATAACAATTTTTAAATATATTTACACAAAAATGCTTAAAATAAATTGTATAAGTAATTATTTAGTCTCCTAATCTCATTCATCGATCCATTCACTCTTCCTGTGGTTTTCCTATTCTTCTTCTGTTTTAGTATTAGATTTCAAAATCATTTTCAAAATTATGTTTCCTCCCATTTTTTAATTTGACTAAACTAACTCAATTGCGTACTTCAATTACTTCAAGAATATTCTAATCCATTTTAATTATTTATTTAATTATTTGGTTTCTAATTTTATTCATTCATGATTTTCTAGCCTCTCTACGCCAATAATCAATTTCTGTAGCCAATAATGTACTGGTATGTGACATGTATAATGTCACAAGTTTCATCTCCATATAATATTAAACTTTTAATTAAATAATTACAAATTATTCTTTTCGTGTTATTTAGAAATATATTAGCTCCAAAGAACTGAATTCCAGATTCCAATTAATGTCTTACCTGTATTTATTACTTTTTTCGATTTCGGCTCAGCTTCTTGCATCAACTTCTAAAATGGATAATAAAATTATCTGAATTAAATTTAACCTAAACAAAACTAAAGATACCAATTTTTCTGAATATTTAACTCAAGCCCCAAATGGGAGTCAATAGCCAATTGCGCTTCAATGAATTTTGTTTTATAACCAATGACAGTCGTGTTTCAGCTCGCTATTTTTCGAATTCTGTTTACCAAAATAAAGAAAGCCCCTCCTTTTCAATATTCTGAACAGGTCTGGGCATTATTTTTAAGTGACTGATTCTCCAAAAAATACGTTGAATATAGTAAATAATGAACAGATTTCTTCAAACTACGCATTTGATATTCAATAATTTTCTCTTAAAAAACTAACTAGTAACCTATAGTGTTGTTTATAGTAATATAGTTTGATGTGTTTCATGTTTTCTCTATTAGCTTGATTTCTAACAATATTGGGATCATATTTGGCATAAATAATATGATCAATTTGCAGTGAATGAACAAATGAAACATAACCAAACATTTCTCATTTGTTTTCAAACATCACCGTTTACATTAAATATATACATATTTCAAATAACTATATTTAAATAATTATTTGTGAGTAAACAGCTTAAATTGTATTTGTTAAATAGTCCTAACAAATTTCACTCTTGGTTTCCAAATTCTCTAGATAAATTCGGAATCACTTGTGACATTACCTATGATAAATTAATTTCCTATTATAAAACACATTAATTTCACTTCAACAGTTGTAATTACACACGGATTTGAGTCGAACAAATCTTGTAAATGAGAAGTACCGGTCGTAAAAAAATTTTAAGTACATGGTACTATCTAATATCAGCTAAAACGAGGTGAAGTGTCTTTATTCTTTTAAGGAAGGAATAAACTGCAGCCGCAAGGAGTTTATGTAGCAAAACCTCTTTAATTATAACATCTTCAGCGTGACGTGGGCCTTAAGGGAGAGAAAGGTAGCCTCAAGGACAAGATAAATGAAAGACAAGAAGGGAGAAAGAGGTTATGTTCATTTAGATCTTAACACTATCATCAAATCTTTATTACTGTTGGGAAACGTGATCATTTAGACATTTTATGTACTCCTCACTCAACATCTAGGGTAGATCTTATAATTATCTGCGAAGGAAAGGGTGGGACCTTACTCCCTTCGTCCACGGTTATTGATCTCGTTAAGACGCTATATTTCTGTCTTTCTCAAACTTTCGCTGCCTTTCCCTCCAAAATAAACCCATCTCTTTCAAGCACTTGGTTCCCTTTATTCTCATATTCTTATTTCTCTTGCAGGTATCTTTTTCTATTACAGCTTCTCAGCGTAGTTTAAGCATAGTTCTGATTTTGTCTTCTTCCTGACACTCATTAGGCAAAACGTGCACTCGTATTCATACTTATATTTATTTTTTTGTAGGACTACGTAACTTTTCTTTTTCTCAATTAATGAAAATCAATTTAATAAATTTAACATTTATTTAAGTTTTCTGATAAATTAGTGTACAGTTTTGTTTCTGCATTCTGTTTCCTGTGGCACAAATCGTTAGAAACTATCCCTCGGACTCTCAGTTACGACTTTGCGCCTCGCTCATTCCGTGGTTCACGAATCGGGCAGGCTCTTCTCGAGTTTCTCCAGTTTTCCCCTCAAAATAATTTCAATTCGCCACTTCTCCATATTAAGATCATCCTTTTCGTTCCATTTCATTTACCCCTTTGATGGAGCGACAAGTTTGATCAGCAGGTACCTTTGTATATCACAGACCTTCAAAATACGGGCTTATTCTCCACTAATCCGCTCAATCTCTTATAACTCCAGATACAAGTAGAGGGTTTACTTTTACTTGGTTTCATCTTAAATATTAATTAGAGAAGTAGATAATTTTTTTTTTAAATAGTTAGGGAATTGGTTTGTTTATCCTGGATGTTCAGAGTTAAAGCTCTACTTACATCAAGAAGATAATGACAGATTTATTCGATAGATGATGATGATTATGATAATAATAATAATAATAATAATAATCGAGCATGACAATAATAAGTAGGGCTCCTATGACTGGATTTCTGATATTAGATTTTATGACTATTTTTTTTTTACTTGAAAGATTAATAAAACCAATTATACATGTACAAGTCTTATTAATCCATCCATCCACAGTAATTCTGCCCGAAGGCAGGTCCTTCACTGCAATCATAGCATTTTCATGATATGCTTGTAGCTTTACTAGGGAATTTTAGGTGTGGTAGCTTCCCGTTGCTTTCCACACCGATGAAGGATGATGATGATAAGGATGGTGATGATGATGATGGCCATATGATTTCGGGGACCGTTTGGGCCTTAAAGTTTTCCTGACATTTGTCTTACAGCTGAGGAAAAACCCCGATACAAACCTCACCCAGAAAAACTGCCCCGACCGGGGATCGAACCCGGGCCCGCTGCGTGACAAGGCAGCACGCTACCTCGAGACCACAGCGATGGACAGTCTTATTAAAATACATAAAAATGCCTCTTCTAGGTATTAGCACCTATTTTATGTTTTTGAACCTAAAATTGACTTTTTTTACATTTTACTCTGCTTAACCACTGGTATCTATGTTGCGTTTTTTTTATCTCAAATTACTATTTATTTTTTTTATCAATGCCCCAGGTTTTCATTTCAACATTTCTGGTGTTCTCTCCTGGCATTGGCTTAATTGTAACCCCCTTCTGAAGATGGGGCACTTAGAAGGCAGAGTTACGTTACCCCGATGATATGATGTGTAATAAATGATAACGAAGCGCCAAGAGAGTTCTTAACCTAAACTTAACCTAAATTCCAGACCATGGGCAACCATAGAAATGATTCCACTTAAGAAACAATTCCTATGGTTTGACCAGGAATAAACCCCGGTACCTCAGGAAGAGTAGTCAGAAACGCTGACCACTAGCACATGAGACTGGTCGCTATTTTTAAATGTACATAATTCTTCCCAGTATAGTGTTGCTAGAAATCCAGAATTCTTTGAAATTTTTCAGGGCATCGAATAAAATAATTAAAAAAAGCGAAAATAATCCCAATAAAGGCTTTAAGAGGCCCTCGGGCTGGTAGGAAGTTAAGGCTCTTACTTTGTTTTTTTTAGAAAATCGGGAAAAATAAACTGGAGACAGAAAGTTTTAGATCAAGGAATGCAGAATGCTCTTGTTAAGTAGAGCAAAGTTCACATTGAACTGTAACAGTACGGACCGAGCGAGCGAGTAGGTTAATAAGTAACACTGAGCAACAAAAAATAAACTATTTTTGTCTCAGAAAGAAAAATATGTGATTCTAATAGTATGCTTTCTTCTGAATTCAAATATGATATCGGTTTTTCTCTATCGCGCAAGTTTTCCGAGAAACAGGCATTTATAATTTCAAACACTTTAATATTTTCTACATTCGTAACTACATAATATTCGAACATTCGGACTCACCTAGAAAGTAAGAAATGACGATTTTCTGCTATATTTCGCCTGTGGAGCATCCCTTTTGATGATCCAATAATAATTGGCCAGCATATTAGGATTCCATTTGCCTTGATACCTCTTTTCCATAGCTTAAATCTCCTGATGTAAGTGTTCCCAGTGCTCATCGCTCACTGCGCGAAATGGACAAATGGACGAAAAAATGTTTATTAAAAAAATTATTATTTAAATGCATTAATTGAAATTGAAATAAAAAAAACTGTGGGTGATGGAGAAATTCTGAATACATATTTGAAAACACGATAAAAACTGCATGAAGTACAACTATTGGTACTCATGAGACAAAAATCATGTTGACCAGTGTAATTACCATAAATAATGCCACGAGTGATTTCCAAATTATCGATAAATTCATATATATATTTAATGTAAACGGCGATGTTTGAAAACAAATGAGAAGCGATAGGTACGCTTCATCTGCTTCTTTTGTTTATCACTGCAACCAGATCACACTATTTTTTGCCAAAGGAACGCAATATTGTAAGAATGCTCTCTAGTGGAGAAAAAATGAAACACATCAAACTGTATATTAATGCATTTCTGATGTCGTATGATGTAAATATGACAATAATGTTTTTCTGGATTGTTACCTGGGAAAAAATACATTTAATAAAGTGTAAACAGTGGTTTCTTTTTTGGTGGTATAATCAATTGCTACAAATGTTTTTATATTAACTCCCGCATGCGGCATGTGTTGACATTCATGCACTATATATACCATCTGGCAGCCGTATTTCTCACAAGCTAAGTCACTGCAAAATAATATTCAGACCTGTTCAGAATATTAAAAAAGGAGGAGCTTTATTTAATATGGTAATTATAACACTGATAAATATTTCGTGAAACACGGGTCTGATTGGTTGTAAAACAGAAATCATTGAAACGTGATTGGTCATTGAGTCTTTGGGGCATGAGTTAAATAGTCAATGTAAATATAAATTAAGTGAGGGGCTACTTTCATAACACATTATGAGATGGATTCAGATATGACTTTTTGAAAGAGCTTAGCTATTTAAGTATAATGCCTTTTCATCGATGTTTCATCACATTCTGTGGGTGACATCTTCAGGAGATTTTCAGGTGATGAATCATCGAAAAGACAATACTACAAGACACGACCAAGAGTCCCGTAAACGTATTTTAGAATACATAACGATAGCCGTGACAGTGTTAACCAATATAATTTAAGTGTAAGCCTATTTAATTTATAATAATAATAATAATAATAATAATAATAGCTTTATTTTACCTGGCAGAGTTAAGGCCTTAAGGCCATGTCTACCACTCAACCAGGTTTAAAAAAAATACAAAAGAAAAGTCTTAAATCTAAATTACAATATATATATATATATATATATATATATATATATATATATATATATATATAAACGATTACAAGTTATGAATACAATACAATTAATATTTATAATGTATTTTGATTTACTCTAAATTTAACGAATTAAATATATAATATGTACAAGATATATAAAAAAACGAGGAAAAGATTAATGACATAGTATAAAATTAAATAAATAGAGAAAAATTAATTATTAGACAACAGGTAACTGTATAAGCGTGACTTAAAGGTGCCAAGTGTGCGGCAACCCCTGATATCTTGAGGAAGGAGATTCCAGGAGCGGGCGGAGGCTACTGTGAAGGAAGTAGAATAGGAGGAAGTGCTATGAAGAGGAATTGTTAGCAGACTGCTATCTTGTGACCTAGTGTCAATATTGTGGTAGGAGGATAACTTCTCAAATCTGGACGCCAGGTAAGTAGGAATGTAGGAATTCAGAAGCTTGAAAAGTAGCGAAAGAGAGTGCAATTTACGTCTGTCAGTAAGACGGAGCCAAGAGAGGTTATTAAAGTGTTCGGAAATATGGTCATAACGGCGGATATTGAAAATGAATCGAATGCAAGCATTATGAACACGCTGCAGTCTCTGCGACAAGGCATAGTTTAGATCATTATATATAATGTCACAATAATCGAAGTGTGGTAACACAAGATTCTGCACTAGGATTTGTTTTAACGAAACTGGGAGAAAATTCTTTAAACGTCTAAGATAATGTAAGATGGAGAAAGTCTTTTTACATATGTGTTTCACTTGTGTTTGCCAGGTTAAATTTGCGTCTAGATGTAGTCCAAGATCTATTACTGAAGAAGAATAAGGGATAATTATATTATTTATAGTAATGTTTGGAAGTGTAGATATGTCAAAGGTTGTAAGCAGTCTTTGTTGTCCCATTAGAATTACTTGTGACTTGTTAGGATTTAGATTTAGACCGATACTTGAAGACCAGTTAAAGATGGATATGAGATCGTCATTCATTTTCATCAAGCTGTTATAGAGAGAATGAGGAGGTGAATGTAGGTAAATTTGGAGATCATCAGCATAGAGGTGATAACGGCAGTGCTTTAGTACAGTTGGCAAATCATTTATGTAGATTGAGAAAAGAAGAGGTCCGAGAACACTGCCCTGGGGGACTCCAGCCGGCACGTTACGCCAAGTCGAAGATCTAGAGTTTAATGAAACGTATTGTTGACGACCGTGCAGGTATGAGTCGCACCAGGATACAGCGCTGTCAGACAAATGTAGGTGCTTGAGCTTTATCATAAGTAAGTCGTGGTCTACTGTGTCAAAAGCTTTGCTGAAGTCAAGTAAGGTTAAAGGAGTCAATTGACGTCTGTCCACGGCTTCACGAATATCTTCGGTAATTTTTAGCAAAGCTGTGGTTGTGCTATGACCAGATCTAAAGCCGGATTGATAAGGATCAAGGAGGTGATTTTCTTGGAGATAATCAGTCATTTGCTTATGTACAATATATTCCAGGGCTTTAGATAATGTCGGAAGGATGCTAATCGGTCGGAAGTCATTACAGTTAGTAGGTGTACTTATTTTTGGTATAGGCCGAACTCTAGACTGTTTCCATACAATAGGGAAGATGGAAGTTATAAGGGAAGCATTGAAAATATGAGTCACTGTGGGTAGTATAATGTCAATGATTTTATTTAGCATTAAAATGCTGATGTTATCTGTTCCTTGCGCATTGGATTTAATCCGCTTGAGTGCTTTTTTAACGTCTATAGGCGAAATGTCGTAAAAGTAAAATTTATCTCTTCCTATATGTGGGGATGGGGATAAGTCTTTAAGAATGTGTATTTTAGTCTTGTTGTCTGGAGGTGTCATGGGTATTGAGGTAAAATGTTCATTTAAGTCATCTACAGAAATGTCTATAGAGTCAGTTGAGGGATTCAACTGTCTAAGTCCCATTGCACGGAGCGTTCGCCAAGTGTCCCGTGCACTTATTTCAGGTCCGATTATACTGTGGGCGTGTCGTAGTTTGGCATTACGTATAGTTTGTGTAGTTGTGTTTCTAAGTTGTTTGTACAGTTGCCAGTTCTCGTCATTTTTATGTCGTCTGTATGTTCGGTATGCTTTGTCTCTTTTTGACATAAGTTCACGTATTGAATCATTCATCCAGGGAGCAGGGGAGCGGGAAAATCGTCGGGTTTTTACTGGTGCATGTCTGTCGTATAGTTGCAGTATCAGTGTATTAAATGTGTCTACTTTTTCATCAACTGATCTAAGATTCCATATTGAATACCAAGGTAGTTCTAAAGCGTCTGATTTTAGTTTAGTATCGTCTATGTTTTGTAAATTTCTGTACGTAATTAATTTAGAGCGTCTTTTAGGACATTGGAGTGAGTATTCTACGAATACAATGTCATGAGCAGATATGCCAGGAGCAGGAATTTGGCCATATGACAGTACTTTCTGTGGATGTGTAGTCACAATTAAGTCCAGTAGAGTGTCGGAAGTAGCAGTATGGTGTGTGGCAGAGAGAGGAACAATGGTCATATTAAAGCTTTGGAACATATTTTTAAGTTGTATGGCTGGTGAGTCAGTCTGAAGAAGATTTGTATTAAAATCGCCTGCGACAATAACGTGTTCATAATGAGGCAATGAATCGTTCAGAGCGTTTTCTAGATCCGAAAGGTGCCCTATTTTTGGAGGTTTGTATACAATGCATAAGAGACATTTTTTAGACTGGCTTGAATTTCTACGAATAAGAACTCGGGGCGTGCGGAATATACAGAAGGGGACTTGTGGACAATTCTTGGATTAAGCTCATTTGTTATAAAGGCACAAACTCCTCCACCTCTTTTATCTATTCTGTCATTTCTGAGCATTGTATATCCGTCTAGGTGAACAAGGGACGAAGGTATGGATGGGGTGAGCCAGGTTTCCGAAATTAAAATGGCGCTCAGTCCAAGAGATGAAAATATGGTTTCAAACTCATCAAAGTGGGACAGAATGCTTTGTGAATTTACGTGAGCGATTTTAAGTGATGATTTATCAATAGAAAATGCATTCCTAAGTAAACTGGTAGTTGTTTTTGGAGGGGATGGTAGGGATTGAGGAATGTTGCTACCTGTGTTAAAAGCTGTCTGCACAATAAGAGGGTGATTGGAGAAGGTGAGTGAGTCAAGGGTTGCAAATAATTCATCATTTGTCAGCTCAATGTTGCCAATAGCAGAAAGTAAAAATAAACTATGTACTGTAATAACTCTAATAAAATTAAAATAATTTAGCTAAACAAATAACTTAAAAAATGAAATAAAACAAGTAAGTTGTCCTAAATAAAAATAATAAACTTAAAACTTACCTAAATTAGAAATAAATTAACAATATAATTGTTAGCAAAGAAAAGACAAATAAAGTAAACATATTTTACACTCAGGTCCTATCTAGTTGATATCCGTAGAAGATCTTATTTTGCGTTTTTCGCCATTTACTTTGGCTATGACAGCACCGTCCATTGTCCATACATTTTGAATACCGTATTTTTGTATACTGTCTTGTAGCAGGCGATAGCGACACTTCGTTAGGTCCTCGCGAACAGTGACCCCACTTCCTTTCAACTTTTTCTTGCTTAGAAAAACTTCACTGCGCTTGCGGTAACTAACAAATTTCACTATTATAGCCCGCGGTCTTTCTGCATTATTAACACCAACACGGTGACTTCTGTCAATGTCTGTCACTGATAGATCGACACCGATTTTTTTGGCCACCTCGATGGCTTTCTGGTCAGTGTCCTCTCCGGCCTCTTCTTTTACACCAAACATTCTGAGGGATTGACGTCTCTGGTATTGTTCTAGATCGTCTAATTTATTTCCCAACACCTCAATCTTTCTGTCTTTTTCATCGAGGGTCTTTTTCAGATCCTCAATTACTTTAGTGTTGTCCTCGATGGTCTTCTGCAGTTCCGCCACTACCTGGTCCCGCAACATGGACACAAACACCTGCAGAGTGCTGGGATCCTGCAGCGCCTCTTTCACCACACGTTTCACTGCTTCCTCCGTAGAACTTGTCAAATCATTGTTTGAATTACGTGTGTTTTTACCCATGTTGTTAAATGTACACACTTTCGGCACTAATTAATATAAATTTAAACTTAAACTGACTACGAATATACAACTTTAACTATGAAATAACGAAGGCACCTGCTGAAAAGTAACTTAAAACCTGAAGCGTAACTTGTGCGTGTTAGTAGCTAGCCGCCATGACAATTAGAAAAAGGGGGTAGCAAGATTATATATTTCCAAAGCTATTGTAAAATGCATCCCTTAATTATTATTTAATATAAGATGGCTTCCATTTCAATAATTTAAATAACCGAATATATTATAGTGGCATCTAAAGTCAATGACAAATTGCTCCGTGCCTAAATGATTGATCAAAAATTCAAATGTACTGAGTTCGGAACTGACAGAGGGCAATTCTCTTCTGATCACGTTTCATTCATCAACAATCGAAATTACTGGAAGATTTATTAATATGCATATATTATTTATATACCTAAATTATTTTTCAGCGAATCTTTTGAGGTGCATTTCATAACAGTTTTCGACACCGTACAATAGTATTTCTATTTTTATCTTACATCTACACAAATAATTTTCATCTAATTCCATGATTTAGTTTGAATTCCATGTCATATATCAATAACGAAATCTAAATTATACTCTTTAATTTTTTTTGTAAATTCATTTTCTTTTCTCACAGACATTTTAAAATTTGTAAAGCTTTTATTCTTTCTTATGTTGTGCGTTTTTTGTTAATTTTCTCATTATTTGTAATAATGTTTAACTTTTGTTTTAGCTTACGTGGTACTGGAATTCGTTCTATGTTTCCCCTATTATATTACCATCTCTCTCCCCCTCTCTATCCATTCGTCTTCTCTCTCTCTCTCTCTCTCTCTCTCTGTCTCTCTCTCACGACACACAAACACACACACACACACACACACACACGTATGTCATGTTATTTTACCCAATAATTATTTATTCTCATTTATTTACATAAGCATTTATATTTTTTGTAATCGCTTGAAAACTCAAAATGACTTTCTAAGTTTAGTTTTTGTTGAAATGATCCCATTTTTCGCTTAATTTTATCCTCCTTTCATTTCATTTATTTTTACATAGCATTTTCCATCGCAGTCTGTGTTTTTCGTATAATTGTATTAATATCTTCATCCTCTTCTAAACTTGTGAAGTCTATATTCGACTTTCTATGTTATTCCAACTACCTGTAGTTGAATAGCACAAGTTGCTGAGACAAAAATACCCTTAATAGCTGCATTAACACAGGATTCGTGTCGAAAGACAAACACCTCATCTGCTAAGTCTTAATAGAGGATTAATCAACCGAAAACTGTGTCATGGAGGCAGGGAGAATCGAGTGAAGCTGATCAGAGACGCCTGAAAGAGCAAACTCCATTCCACTAATTTGTATTGTGCAACATTTAGTGAAGCAACATCTCCCGCAAATGAATTTCGAGGAAATTATTTCCCCAAACTTTACTTATGTTATTCGATTATATTTTTTATTGTTTACATTATTTTCATTCATAATAAATTAATAAACGACTTCGACAATACTGGAGCCATTACGTGAAGAATATGAATTCTAAAGTAATGTACGAACTAATATAATTTAATATTTCATAATAATAATAATAATAATAATAATAATAATAATACTTTATTTATTCTGGCAGAGTTAAGGCCATAAGGCCCTCTCTTCCACTCAACCAGCACAAATACAAATAAATATTCGAAAAATATAGATATACACTATACTAATTATAAACAGTTAAGGATACAATAAATGTAGCAATGTAAATGTCATGTACAAACAACATTTTATAGGGTAATAACAATAATGATACGATAATAATAATAATAATAATAATAATAATAATAATAAATATAAATATGACACATTATACGGGAAACACCAATTAATATATATATATATATATATATATATATATATATATCTTACACTGGATAATAATGAAGTCGAGTTTAGAGCAAATATAAATTTAGATTTCTTTTAAAAGATGCCAATGTCCGGCAGCCCCTTATTTCTTGTGGTAGGGAATTCCAGTTGCGAGAAATGGAGATGGTATATGACATGGAGTGATGTGATGTCCTATGTTGCGGTATATTAAGTAAGAGACTATGTTGTGATCTTGTGTTTAAGTTATGGTTTGAGGTAGATACTGGAAACGGGATGATAAATAATTGAAATATAAATGTTACATAACACAAGTTTTTGTTCCCGATTGAATATGGAGGCAAACTATATCCTGAGAAGATAACTTCAAACATATAAGAATGCTTAAATAATAAAATGTTAAAATATTACAGATTAAAACTGAATATATTCATTTTCAAATCCTAGCTTCAAGAGATTAAAATGCTCTCATTAGTTTATTTTGAAATAAATATATTTGACGTTTAAAGTACCTTAAACAAAGATATATATTAAAAATAACTGAGGCCAAATTAAAAAAAAAAAGTGTTAAGTTTACGACTTGTCTAAAAATGGGCCATATTTCTGATTCAGTCGAATCGTCTAAGTGTTACGTGTGTGTAAATAGGTAAAGTGATGCCAGTATAGACGTTATGAAGACCTTGGATTACTTGAAGGTCAAGGCTTCCACTTTTATAGACACCTATGCAACGGCATGCCCCCATTAAATGCGTGCTTAAAAATTTAATTCAATTATTTAATAGCTCTAAATTATATATATATATATATATATATATATTACAATGAACAAGAAAATAATAATAAATATATCAAATATTTATTTTTCGACTCAATCGACACATCAATGTAATTTTACAAATCAATCATCTTCAGGCCAATGGTCTGTACAATTACACAGGTCAACATGATTTTTTTCTCATGAGTATCAATAGTTGTACTTAATGCAGTTTTTTTTATCGTGTTTACAAATATGTATTCGGAATTTCTCCATCACACACAGTTTTTTTTATTTCATTTTCAATTAATGGATTTAAATAATTATTTTTTAATAATCGTTTTTTTCGTCCATTCCTCCATTGTAAAATAAAACCAAATGAGCTAACTCAAATGATTTTAGTCATGGAAAAGAGATATAAAGGCAAATAGAATCCTAATATGCTGGCCGATTATTGTTGAACCATGAAGAGGGATGCTCCACAGGCAAAATATAGCAGAAAATCGTAATTTCTTACTTTCTAGGTGAGTGCGAATGTTCGAATATTGTGTAGTTACGAATGTAGAAAATATTAAAGTATTTAAAATTATAAATTCCTGTCTCTCGGAAACCTTGCATGATGGAGAAAAACCGATATCATATTTGAATTCAGGAGAAACAATACTATCAGAATCACGTATTTTTCTTTCTGAGACAAAAAAAAAGTTAATTGTTGTTGTTCAGTGTTATTTTGTAATCAATACTCTAGAATGTATGTGAAAAATATTAAAGCTAATCTAGCAATAGCGATGATACCGTACAGTATATTGCATCTATTTAGGAGCATTGCATACACAGTATGTGTAAATAATATATTCGTACCGTTGCTTTTTCTATATTAAATACATTGTTATTAATAAAATTTGAATACTTATCAAACGAAATAAATAATATGTTAACATAATTAATTGTAGTATATTACAATTACATTGCATCAAAATATAACTTAATGTAAATAAGGAACCTAAAAAAAACTCCTGGCGCGACAGGCCTAGATGGCCCTTAGCCTACCAGCCGGCTGCTGGCCTAATATCCACATATGTCAATCACAGAGGTAGATGATCATCAGCCAGTGTTGGGGTAACATATGGTCAGCATGTCGAGTCCCCCAGCCGTTATAGCTGGTTTTCTCAACCTGGAGCCGCTACTTATTGTAGCTACCCAAATGCCTCACGATGCTGGGTGGGAACCGGTCCCATACTGGCCGAAATACCATGAGAAAATTTCTTCCCCCATGGAGACTCCAACCAGCGCAAGTCCTGCAGCTCTGCACCAAGGCTTCCTGCTGGAACCACTCGACTACGGCGCGGGACTAAGGAACCTAACGAACGCTAAATATTTGTTCGTATTTTAAGAAACCTTGATGGAGACGAAAACTAAGAAGACACTAAATTGACTAACTTAGTAACACATGTCACTCTACCTCGCTGAGTTCAACTTATAATGTGAACAAATATACGTAATATCTAAATAACTGAAAACCAATGTCACTGATGATGAAGGATGTACAGGACGAAAATAAACTACTATTCTTTATAGATAACAGATACATCATGTAACAACTTAGAAAAATCTTCACATAAATACGGTATTCTAACATTGGCCTCAGACCTTGCATTATCTACCGAGAAGAGTGTTTGTTCACAGACTATGAGAAATATAATTTATAAGGCAGGGTATAAAGGAAGAGCCATCAGAAAGGAGCCCTTCATTAATGAGTTTAACAGATGAGACTTTGGGTTTGTTCTTACCTATAGACATAAACCATCACATTTTTAGAGAGAAAATTCAACTTGTTCAAATGGACGCGATGTGTATGGAGAATGCACAAAGCTGAAAAATAGAGATGCAAAACATCATCGTTAAATATGTTAACGGGAGTTTTCTAGTTTAGGCTGCACGGTATATTCTGGGGTTGGTAACCTTTGAAATTAAACATACCTTGGCAACGGTGGGTTATATCAACATATTGCAACATCATCTATTGAGTTGTGTTGCAAAATTATGTTTGGAAAACTACTATAAATCCCAAGAAGGTAACCATTTCAATGAAATAGTGCGAAATTCAAGAATGTAGCTACTTTAAATTGTCGGGCAGAACTGCAAACACTCTCCAATTGACTGACATAAATCACATAGAAAATTTATGGTATATATTAGACAGAATGATCAGAAGTGATCGATGTTCATTGAAAAAAAAATATTTAGAACACTTAAGGTAGAATGGTGGAAAAATAGGTTGAGATATAGCTATGAAACGTTTAGATTGGATGCCTAATACGTTGAGATCATCTTCGAGGCAAATGGTCTTCTAACAAAATACTGAAAGAAGAATTTATCACTATTATTTTATCCGATTGATTGAGGGTCTTTCCACTTTTCAGCGGTTGCCCTTTTACCAGCCGGCTGCTGGCCCTTCACATCCACATGTGTCAATCACAGAGGTAGATGATCAACAGCCAGTGTAGGGGTGACATGTGGTTAGCATGTCGAGTCCCCCAGCCGTTATAGCTGGTTCCTGAACCTGGAGCCGCTACTTATTGTAGCTACCCAATTGCCTCACGATGCTGGGTGGGCACCGGTCCCATACTGGCCGAAATACCATGAGAAAATTTCTTCCCCCATGGAGACTCGAACCAGCGCAAGTCCCGTAGCTCTGCGCCAAGGCTTCCTACCTTAACCGCTCGGCTACGGCGCGGGACTATTATTTTATTATTTTACAAAGTATTCGAAAAATGTCTGTGTTCAGAGAATAAGAATTTAAATATTTACTATTATAATTTATTTTATTGTAATAAAATTATGTTGGTTTAACCGTGTTATTTGATAATTGTGCACTAAAACTATTAGAGAAATTTGTGTGTCATAAAAGTCTAAGAAAAAATATGGTGCACTGGTACTATTATTTTTAACCACTAATTTGAATAATTTTGAAGTAATTTCATATAAATATTTTTCAAATAATTTCACACAGAATGACTTAACGATCCTTCAAAATGCTTAGTGATAAACTATTTAAAACGTATTACCTAGTAAGTATGATGTTTTGATCCAAAGAAAGTCACAGGAATTTGAGTTGAACTCACCTGAAACAAAGGAAAATATACATTAGTGCAACCTAGAATGTTTTATGTATTCTTCTTAATGACCTATGGAGTAGAAACATGGACCATAAATGTCAAATTAAAGTCAAAATTTATTTTTTAGGAAAATCTGTACGATGCTCTAAATTAGATAGGTTCAGAAGCAGTGTTATCCGAGAAAAATGAACTTTAACGAAACAATTATACAATTTGTTGGAAATAAACAATTACAATGGTTTGGACACGTGAAGAGGGTGAATGAAGGTATATTGCCAGTTAGGAGTTTTGAGTAAATTCCAAATTGGAGGAAAATAAGAGAAAACACGGAGAGAGGGAATTGTGAATTTGATGGACAGGGAGTTGCTGGATGATGAATGGAAGCATCGAGATGAATGGAGGAACAGAATCAAAACTTAATATTGGGTACAGGAAGATGTTGTATACATTTAAAACCTGTTAAATTATAAAAAACTGGAAAACATTAGCTATTGATAGGAATGTATGGAGAGCTTACGTCCGCACGCCAATGAATCCCCACGTTCCATAATTTTTATTCGAATGCTTAATTCGTATACAATAAACCTCAACCACTTAATAAATTCTCGTATAAAGGAACATATGAGAGCATACAACAGAAATTTAGATAATTCAAAGTATGCTAACCACCTACTCCAATATTATCATAGTTTTGATTCAAATTTTAAAATTTTATATTTTTGTGACAAAGGAAAGAAGTTGAAGCTTTTAGAAGTTGTAGAGTTAAATACATTGAAAAGTGGTAATAAGCTGTTAAATTCCCAAATAGATTTGAATAAATCCCCTCTTTTATAGTATATTGCGATACAGGTGAGGTAAGAACTTGTTACTGATCGAGAAAAAAAGTTTGAAATAAAACGAGGTCAGTTACATGCTTACCTCATGCGTATTGCATACTATTTTTTTTTGGTCGCTGTGACTAATTTTTATTAAATATAGTAATAAATAAATTAAAATATTGGTTGAATGTAAATGACACTATGAGAAAGAAACATTTGGTGATCGTTGCTATGTAGCTTTTCATTTGTTTTATTATAAGCAAGGATTGTTGTCTGTTGAGACATTTTTATATGTAGTACCGTGGTTAGAATCTGTTTGATAATTTTATTATGGAAGGAGTCGTGGTAGATGATAGAGAAATTGAAGAAGCCTGTAGAGTGGGATGTTCTGCATTAATTCCGGAAAAGTCTAAAGAAAGGTACGAGTTAGTGTACAAAACATTCAAGAAATGTTTTATTTTACTTACCGAACGTGTGCTTTTGAGTCCATATTAGCATTGCGATATCTTTTGATTGCATAGCAACCAGGTTAGATGTGGGAACGTTGACTTACTTCTAGTAACAACAATATTGGTAAGTATAAGAAATTAGTCACATCGACCAAAAATTTATAATAGAGATTGTAAAAAAAAATTGTTGCATAGTTACAGTTGTTATGTACTATAATAACAAAATACATTAATTTGTTATCATGTCTGAAGAAGGTACAAAGTACCGAAACAGCTGTAACTAATTTATATTTTAATAAATATGAAAATCACATAAAACTTTGTTTTATTTTTATTTAATTAAATAAATGGGATTATATCTTAATCGGTTATAAACTTAGCCAAAAATAAAACTTCTAATATTTTTCGTATTTTTGTATTCAATACCAGTTAAATATAAGCTATAAAGTTTCAAAATATGGTATGATAAAATCTTCATCTACATAAAATAGTAAATTGCTTTTTTTATTTGAAAATACCATTGCTTGTAGGACATATTGACTGTAAATAAATGTAACTCTTGGTGCTAAACTCCAATGATAATTGTCATGTCTCAAAGTTATATTCGTGTTGACTGCTGTTTAAGCCATAAAGAGAATTCATTACACTTCATTAACGATCCCTCGCATGCTCTATTCACATTTCTTGCTTCAAGCAGTATCAATAATTGTTTGCGCATTTCATACTATTGGCAAGCCTTTAAAGAGAATACCCGTATCCATTGTCAAAATAATATTGTTTCAACACCGAAATTTTAATCTTAACTAAGTATTTAGACTAAGGCAAATAAATTAATTAAAAGTATTATTTCATTTCACTTAGAGAAAATGGACATAACATTATGGATGAATATTACATACTGAAATTTTGTCCCGCGCCGAGCGGTTAAGGTAGGAAGCCTTGGCGCAGAGCTACGGGGCTTGCGCTGGTTCGAGTCTCCATGGGGGAAGAAATTTTCTCATGGTATTTCGGCCAGTATGGGACCGGTGCCCACCCAGCATCGTGAGGCAATTGGGTAGCTACAATAAGTAGCGGCTCCAGGTTCAGGAACCAGCTATAACGGCTGGGGGACTCGACATGCTAACCACATGTCACCCCTACACTGGCTGTTGATCATCTACCTCTGTGATTGACACATGTGGATGTGAAGGGCCAGCAGCCGGCTGGTAAAAGGGCAACCGCTGAAAAGTGGAAAGACCCTCAATCGGAAATTTTGTTCTTGTATTGTAATAAAATTTCATTCATATTTTATATTTACTAATACCGTAAAATCTGCCTTATCCGGAACCTTTATAAGAAGTAAACCTGTAGAGACGGAAAAAATCTCCAGAACCGTACGATTTTATATGTAAAATCGTCCTGTATTAGTCGGAAGCCTTTATAACGCGGAAACGGAATGGTTTTTAAAGTACCAATAGTTAATTTTTACCTCAGTAAGACGGAAAATTATTCTTAAGCACCTTCTAATTACAGTGTTAATGACCACATTTGAAAATTCTGCATATGACGCTTTCTGCATTATATCGTTTTATTTTCTTGTGTTGCCATTGTATTGTGGGGGTACTCTTGCTTATGTGTGACAGCGGAGAATTCCTCGCTTTTCCTTGCCTGCTTACGTTACTTGCGAGGGAGTTGGAAAATTCTTCAGTCTTCCTGTAGTTGAGTTCCTTCTCGCTTTTGTGTAATAAAGTTGTTTTGTATTTGCATTGCAAACGCAGCTGTGTTACATACACTATTTTGTCTGTATTTCAGTTCAATACGTCATGTATTTAAAGCGTGCATGTAAAACCCTTACACTGGGTGAGAAAATTCAAGCTTGTAATTTGGGAACCCGTTATAAGAAGGAAAACTGCCAAGACGGAAATATATTTACGGGACCGTCATGTTACTTCATAGACAGGTTCTACTGTATATTATTAACTCGCTGCACTATCGAACTCGTAGTTTCACGGCAGCGCGATTTTAAGCTCTCCATATATCCCTATCCTCAGCTAACGTTTTCCAATCATTCCCTAAATAATCTATTTCCCTCAAATCATGATTAATGTTATTCTCCCAGCTCATTCTTGGTCTGCCTACTGGGCGCATTCCCATATTTTCCTACGAGTTTCCATGCCACTCTTTCATTCCCCATTCGTCCCACAAGTCCAATCCATCGAAGTATACAAGACGTAACTTTTATTATGCCTAGTTTCCTGCGAAGATTATGTAGCTCACTGTTATGTAATCTTCCCTATTCGCCTGTCTAAGAACAATAATTATACAAAAATGTGCATGTCATTGTATTCTAAATAAGTAAAGCTCTTGTTTACAAAATTACATTTCACTTTTTATGATCCAATGCCGCTGCGTTGTCTTATGACATTTCTGGCATTCTCTCCTGATATGCGTTTCAATGATTTCAAGATTTAGAAGATATTAATTATAAAACTGGTATCTAGTAAGTCAGTCGTCCTCAACGAAATTATTAAGCTTCGTAAAGTAATTCCAATAAGCAGAAGATGAAAAATTGTTTTTGAAAGGCCTCCATATTGGTGAAGTTTAATAATTTAGTTGAGGACGACTGACTTACCAGGTACCATTTTTATATGTAATACCTTATTAAATAAACGCAACGGTGCTTTAATGTGCATTTTAAAAGTGTTGTGAACAATTTAACGAAAACGAAATAAGTAATTTCGCAACCTGAGTGTAAAATGTACAGTAAAATTTGTTCAAAGCGGAATCGCATGGGACCAATTTTTTTCCACATTAGACAACATTCCGCATTATAAAAAATAAATCTTAGATTATAGAGCACCGTATACGTTTTTTATGTACCTTGGATTAATTGTAGTTCCGCTGCCATTGGAAAGTGAGGTATATTATGTACGAGCGACTTCGACGGTAACGCGCGAAAAAACAGTCCCATATCATCAGCGTTAAAAATGTCTCTTCAGCGAGTATCCTGAAATTAAAGTATGCAGTTTCGGTTTCCACTCACTAACTATACTTCCGTCCACGTCCTTTGATTCCCCGCAAATTTCATTCCACAGTACATTGCGTCGGCTTTTAAAACTGTCCACAGCCAACCTGAGTTACCTTGAAATCGTTATTCCCTAGCTAGCCTATATAGCAACAGCTAGAGCTTGACTTTGGGGCATCGGTCCGGAAATTTGGATTTTTAATTATTTCCTCTTCATTTGACGATTTCCAATCATTCATTACATTGTCTTTGTGTTTCAAAATCTCATGAACTTGGGTTTTTCCACATTTAAAGTTAGCCATTATTCCGCATATTGAGAGTTTTTCTTTATCTTAAAGCACTTTCACTTTATCGTTTAATGACAATGATGAATTAGACATCTTTATTCCGTAAATTCAGAACACTGCCTGTGAAAGATACGTACACAATCGCTCTGAGATCTTAAACTAATTTAAGATTATACAGTGCACTGGTTATTTGTAAGACAGATGTCACACGCCAAATATTTGTTAAACGAACCTGTATTTCACAAAACGGGTGTGCAGTGAGGCCGAAAGGAAATTCCACATACAGGTAGAAACTGTACTTTCAGCGGTAGGAATCATCACTTATTGTTAATTTGCCTAACGGGGAATCCAATGAAGTGGAAACTAATTTATTTCTCTCTCTATCTTTCCGCCTTATAAACCTTTTTTCGTGAATTGTGTAGAAATATCCTTCCGTTTCCGCGTTGGACAAATTCCGTTTTATACTAAATGAATACACGTAAAATTACTATTATTTTGCCGGGACCAATAAATGTGTTCACATTGGGCAGATTTCCGCATTATTCACGTTCCGGATTAAACAAATTTTACTATATATATAATAAGTGAATCAAAACATGTCAACCCTGTCAACAAGATTAATTAATTATTGTTTTTTAATAATCTACAAACAGTAACAATTGACAGAAACTTCTGTAAGTTAATGATCATTTAGAATTCAATTTTTCAGAGCTTTTATGTACTTCTGTAACAGGTGTTATACTAACAAAAAATTGGAAATAACAAAACAGTATTACACTAAATATCTTGCCTATCGTTAAAAAAACGGGAAGCTTTAATCTCCTACCATCCTAAGGTCTATAATAGGATGTCTATCTTTAAAGGAGACATGTAGTAGCGTAGCTGGTTAAGACAATACTCCACAAGCAGGAATGATGAAATTTCGAATCTCGGTGAACAAGATTTTAAATCTAGCATAAATATTCTAGTGGAACCATGGACATTGCACGACTCAGCCTCTAATGGAAATGAGTTCCAAAAAAGGAATTCGGAAAAAATGTCTGAAAGCAGTGTGACTGAATACCTCTACGGGATTTTATCATGTATTTTTATAGTACACTCGTATACTTGCAGAATGTAATCTAACTACTTACCATAAAGCAAAGCGAGGTTAACGTTAAAAGTATGAGTAAAAATAAACTGATGTTGGATCATACACATCCAAGATTTACACTATTCGACAAGAAAAGTATTTTGAAGGAAGAGTGCTTTTTGAAGACGGGAGATGACTGGCAGGCGGAGATGAGAGGAATACATTTAATATTCCTAGAGGCAGCAGTTTAAAAAAGGAATGGTGCCAGATAAACGCCTCAACATTAATAATGACGAGTTCTCTACAAGGGAATGAAGTATTCCAGACAGCTCACGTCGTCTCTATATTATCGCCTTCGTTGCTTTTGGAGAATCAATGTCAACTAAATATGTTTCTTATATTATAAGATCAATTGCAGCTGAATAGAGCTTTTGCACAAAAATGGTTTGAAATAAGTGTACTGTTTTCATAGCAACTATAAACATCTCAGAGTCGTTGACAGTTAATATTACAAATTAATGTCTTAATAATAACCAACTCATTACTTTGGTTCTTCCATTATTTTAGAGTATTTCGACAACATATAGATATTCAGTTGTTTCATTCATGACAATATTTTTGAAAAATGCTTACCAATCTTCATCGATCCCACTTACTAGAGATCCAGAGATCGTGTGTGTTTGTGTTTTTTACTATCTAAATTTTTATTTTTGCGCGATGGTACGTTTTGTTGTACTTACCAGCAATGGCGATCATTATTGAAAGTTCAACTTCCTACATATCGGGGTTGCCAACCTAAATAACTATACTGTAATATTACATTTACACCCACGTGCGGGAAGTAAATCCACTGCCCTCTATGTATACTACATACAATGTATATACAAAAATATCCAAAAGGTAGTGTTAATATACATTATACGAAACAAATCACTACATTTTATATTAACTGTACTTTATTTGAAACTATATAAAACCATAAATACGTACTTGCGGCCATGTTATCAATAATTGTTCTCAAGGCCTCCTGTTGTTTTTAACTAATAAACATATCTCACACTGTTAACGTTAGTCAATTGTTTATAATGAACGAAAATATGTCCAGAGAGAGATAGGAACTTGATGTAACCAGAGATAGATAGATGGAAAGCTCTGCGGCCATCACTTAAGTGTTGGCGGTGAGCGATCCATTTTGGTCCTCCTTAATAGGTAGAACCCCGGGTTCCTGTAAAATACATTAGCCCCGGTTTAAATTTTGAATTCAATTTTGAAGTTAATTAGCAGAGTGAAGTCGGAAGCGGACCTTTTGGGGTTCTATTCCAGCATTTGCTCTTTGGATTGAGGGAAACCGCTTAAAACCTCAATCGGAATAGTCGATCACGCGGGATCTTGCCAAGTTTGGCTTTCGGATGACTCTATATTGGGAGGGCATCCAGGCTTCTCTTTATTTAAATATAATGTGCGTACATTTCAGATTATTACAATTAATCATACAATTGTGGTAACATGTGCATTTTTTAATTTTTTTATTCTTCAGTTGTTGCTCTTCTATCTGTAGTTGTCAGCTGATGTCAGTTTCTTTGGAACTGGTGGGATGAACCTGTAGCAGTAATATTAGTTATTAGTTTTTAATTTGTTGTATTAATATATTTTATTAATGTGCATTATATGCTAATGTTGTAATTGTAATTGAATAATTTTGCAATGTGTTTCTGTGTGTCTGTGTGTGTGTGTGTGTGTGTGGGTGTGTGTGTGTGTGTGTGTGTGTGTGTGTGTGGTGTTGTGTGTGTGTGTGTGTGTGTGTGTGTGTGCCCTATCAGCTTTCACCGGTCAAGTGTTGTCCAGGATCCATTTTTGACGCTTCTGTTTGTTGTTGGCTGTTTCGTAGGTTCCCAGCGATGCCACGAGTGGATTATCATGGCCTTCACATGTATTATAAAATTTAAGAGCCATGCGTTTAATATACTCCTCGATTGTTTCTACACCCGTTTGATCGTGTAATATGTCAACCGGTGTTACACGCGGTAGTTTTGTAATCATATATAATAATTTGTTTTGAAAAACTTGTAGTTTCTTTATGTGAGTTCTAGCGGCGTGTCCCCATATGGGGCTTGCGTACGTGAGTACTGACCTTAATAGTGCCTTGTAGATTGTTAGCCCTGTGTTTATTCGAATTTTGTTATGATTATTTAAAATAGGGTATAGCAGCTTCAATGTCCCATACGCTTTGCCTAAGGTATTTTGGATTTGTTGTTTAAACAGTACTTTTTTGTCGAGTGTTACACCTAAATAAATGGCTTCGTTTTTCCACTCGATGTTGTGTCCATAAGGACTTAATTGTGGGAGCATGTATCGATATTGAGAATATCTTTTTGTATAAAGAACTGCTTGGCATTTATCTACGTTTATTTTTATTCTCCATTTATCCAACCATGGTTCGAGAATATTAAGATTATTTTGAATCTGTCTAGACGCGTGTATCTGCATACATATATAGATGAGTGTTGTTATGTCTATTGTCATGTTGAATATCATTTATGTTCCATCAAAGATGTCATTATTTTACTATTATTTAATGTTTTGAAAACAGCATCGCGCAAAAAATAATGTACAACGCACGTTTGTGAAGTGTTTTACAGAATGTCGGAAATTAACAACCTCACTATCGTTCGGTTTTTAAACATTTTTCCTCGATTCTGTAAAAACCACTTCCCAACCTCTCATCGTAATATACTATTACAGCATGTTCCATTACAAAGAATGTAATACTATATACGTTATTATACACAATTATTTGCATTAAAGTACTTGCATAATTTACTTATGTTTTCATCTACATTCTATGGATGATTGTAATTTTATGATATAATTGTTTTATTTATCTTACTTAATAAAATATCATCCTTAGCAGTAATAATGGTTCGGATAAATGTATGTATGTATTGGTAAGACTGCACGATTATGTACATCTAGAAGGTGAATGTCTCTTACATCTCTTTCATTTTGGGGAATTATATATGAATTAAATAGGCCTAGTACTATTGACCGATAGTGAGGAGATACTAAATGACAACACGCACACACTATTGAGTAACACTAAGAAATTAGGACTGGAAGTAAATATCAATAATACTAAATATATGGTCATACGTAGAAATTCATTATATAATGGAAATGGACAGCTAATGACAAATGAGGGAAATTTTTAGGAAGTTGCTGAATTCAAATACCTAGGAACAATAATCACAAATAGGAACGAGATGCACAAAGAAATTAAACATAGGCTCAATTCTGGAAATGCATGCTATTATGCATATCATGACTCTTGATGTCCCAACTCCTTTCAAAAAACGTTAAACTGAAAATATATAAAACCATTATTCTAACCCTTATATTATATGGATGCGAAACATGGACTCTTACTTTAAGAGAGGAAAGGAGATTACAAGTATTTGAGAATAAAGTTCTTAGGACAATTTTTGGACCAAGGAGAGATGAACAAACAGGTGAATGGAGAAGATTACATAACAATGAACTACATGGTCTTTATATGAAGCCAGATATAATAAGAACAGTTAAGTCTCGTAGACTGCGATGGGCAGGACATGTTGCACGTATGGGGAATGGAAGACTTGCATGGAAGCTTCTTGTAGAAAAGCCAGAGGGAAAACGCCCAGTTGGTAGACCAAGAATGAGGTGGGAGAATAACATTAACTATGATTTGAGGGAAGTAGATTATACAGGGAATGATTGGAAAGCATTAGCTCAGGATATGGATGTATGGAGAGCTTATGTACGCGCGGCCATGAACCTACGGGTTCGATAGTGCCAGTGAGTAAAGTAAGAGTAAGTATATATGAATCAAATTCAACTTTTATAAAATCTGAAAATTTAACTGATTGGCTATACTTTAAATCCGCTATAGCCTGTCCCAAGCCAGGTTGAAAAAGGGTGAGTGGGAGGAGTAACACCTCGTAAAAAAGAAACTTAGTTCAGCTTGCACAGCTGATAATACCTTGTGAGGACCCCTTGCCAGGGTTACGGTGAAGACTTAAACGGCAGATACAGCTGAGGTGCCCTTCGGTACGGTTTACCTGGCGGGAGAGGCAACTCTACATCTACTGCTTTGTAGATTGACGAACGTGCGGATGGGGTTCATTAGTCCTGCAAGACAATCCATCTAGGAGAGGCAACTCCGAAATAAAACGGGACAGGTTGAGCTTTGGAGCTGGGTGAAGTCAATCGGCCTAGAGAGGAAACCCCAAATAATAAACCCGCCATGAAAACGGACTAGGTTAGTTGAATTGCCATGTTCAATACGTTCTTCCTCCGGTGGAGTGATCTTTATGGAAATAATAATACATCATCATCATCATCATCACTCCAAGGATTAGGCAATTGCCCGTTCCGACTTCATATTGCATCAGCCCAACGTCTTCTAGGTCTTCCAACATCACGCCTTCCTCTTGCTTGATAATTTCTGGCTAACAATGGATATCTCTCCTTGCTCATTCCATCCATGTGATCAATCCATTTCTGTCTGTAATTCGTGACTTTATCCAACAAAGGCTGTACTTTCAATTCTTCTCTTATATCCTCATTTCTTATTCTATCAAGTCTTGTACATCCTTTTACTTGTCTTTAGGAACCGCATCTCTGCCGTCTGTATTCTATCCTTCTGTCTTTTCACTGGAGCCCAAGTTTCACATCCATACAATATTGTGGGAACCGCCATAACATTATACATTTTTATCTTGGTTTCTTTTCTAATTTTATTTTTGAATGTTCTCTGTATTGTTCCACACACCGTCTGAAATTTATTTATTTTGGAGTCAATATCTCTTTCCACATTGTAGCCAACATCACAGCCCAAATATTTGAAACTAGACACCTGTTCTATACTTTGATTTTCTAAAATAATTTTGGTTCTCACTGGATCTCTTCCTCTAAAAGCCATGGTCTTCGTTTTCCTTACAGAAATTTTTAGATCGTATAATTTACATATTTCATTTAATGCATGCATTGATTTCTGTAAGTCGTCTTCATTTTTCTGTATTATGATTACATCGTCAGCAAATAAAAGATTATTTATGCACATTTTATTATCCATTCTTATTCCTGGATTTACTAAAACTTTCCATTTATTAAAAATATCGTCTATATATATATTAAACAAAGTGGGTGATAAACTACATCCTTGTCGTAATCCAGTATTTGTTTTGATTGCATCTGTTCTTTTGAATCCGGTATCTATAATTATATTTGTGTCTTCATATAATGTCTTTATTGTTTCAACAAGGCACAGCGGGTATCCTTTCATTCGTAATATTTCCCATAATTTTTGTCTGTTTACTCGATCGAAGGCCTTATCCAAATCTATAAATCCTATGTGAGTTTCTAAGTTATGTTCTCTTCTCTTTTCTATGAGTTGTTTCAGTGTAAAGACATTGTCTATACATGACCTTCCCTTTCTGAATCCACTTTGATTTTCACTTATTATTACTTCTGTTATGTTTCTCAATCTATTATTTATTATTTTCGTATATATTTTGTAGCCAGTATTCATTAAGCTAATCCCTCTGTAATTCTCGCAATTTCTCCGGTCTCCTCTTTTGAATATATTCTTGACAATTGCTGTTTTCCAAGTGGTTGGAATCCCATAGGTCTGCCAACATATATTAATTAGATGAAGTATTCGTAGTTTACACAATATTCCACTATATTTGATTAATTCCATATTTATATTATCTAATCCTGTTGCTTTCCTATTCTTAGTGGTTTTCAAAGCCATTTCTAATTCATTTATGTCTATTACATCAATATTTTCCACTTTTATTTCTTCCTCATTGTTCTCTTTTCCTTCAATTTCCTCCTTTTTCCAAAGTTTTTCATAATGCTGGATCCATTCTTGTTCTGGGATTATATTCAATCTGGCAGAATCTTTCTCAGTCTGATTTAGATGTTTCACTAATTTATAACCTATTTCTTGTCTTCCATACATATCATGTTCTACTGAGCTTATAAATTTATCCCATGACTCCTGATGGGATTTTCTTATAATGCTTTTAGCAATTCTCCTTTTCATTTTATATTCTTCATAAGATTCTTCTGTTTTCAGTCGTAAGTATGTATGATATGCTTTTTGTTTTTCATTCACTGCATTTTGTATATTCGCATTCCAAGTTCTCAAGCCCTTCCTATTCCTTATTCTATTTTTCTTTCCTAATATCTCATTTGCTGTTTTATGTATTACATTTGATATATTTTCCCATTCAATATTTATATCTTCTGACGTCGCTATCTCTGATATATATTTATTCATTCTGCTTTCATAATGTTGTCTAATACTTTGATCTTGTAATAAATATATTTTATATACTTCTTCTTGGTTTCTTTTGTTCTTTATGTTATTTTTCCGCCATTTAGCTATTATGTTTATTTTGCTTATCACGAGATAGTGATCAGAGTATATATCGCTGCCTCTATGTACTCTCACATCTTTTACCAAGGCTCCTAGCTTGTTGTTTACGATTAAATAGTCAATTATTGATCTTGAGTTATATCCACTTCTTGTATATTTATGTATGTCCTTTTTTCGGAAATAGGTATTCATTATTTTTAATTGATTATAGGCTGAAAACTGTCTCAAATCCTGTCCATTTTCATTTATTGTTATTTCTCCATTATTTCCTATTACATTAGGTATAGGGACATTGCCTACTCTGGCATTTAAGTCTCCACTTATTATTAAATGATGATCTTTTGTATATTTATCAACTAATGTTTGTAATGTTTTATAAAATTTTTTTGTTTCTTCTTTCTTGCCTTCCTCTGGGGCATACACAGCAATTATCATCATATATCCTCTTTCAATTTTAAATCTGGCTATCAGGATTCTTTCATTTATAAACTCATAGCTATTCAATTTGTTCTTCCATTTTTCATCTATTAAAATTGCTACTCCACACTGCGCTCTTGTTGTCTGTTCTACTCCGCTATACAACATAGTATAGTGTTGTAAGTCCTTTGTTCCTTTTAGTTTCTTTTTTGTTTCTGTTATTGTTGCTATATTTATTTCTTTTTTCTTTAATTCTCTTTCTAATTCTTCTTCTTTTGTATTTATTCCCCTTACGTTCCAATTTCCTAATTTCAAAATGTCCTTTATTCCAAATCGTATCCTTTTATCTTGCTTGGGTCGGTTCCTTTTATGACAATCCGGCTGATTTCCATGAAGCTTCTCAGTAAGATAAATGTCTCCTGGAAGCGTTACGAGCGCTTCGCAGGACAAGGATGGTGGAAGGGCTGCTTCCTCTGAGCCTCCAAACATGCTCCTCTGGGTATCCACCCCCAAGAGAGGGCTGCTTCTTCCGCTCTTCAAGCCCTACAAGTTTAGCTGTGCTATTCCTTGTCGCCCTGTTGACCGTTGAAGACTTGACTTGACGAAGATGTGGCCGCCCAATATGGATACAGACGCCATTCCTTCGTTGTGAGCTATACTTAGTTCCCCTCGCCTCTTACCCACCAGCAAGATTAACCTAAGTCAATCTTCCCCAGTAGAGTCGTCTGGTTCATCGGGTACTAAGCCCCCCCACCACGTCAAGGTGATAGCTCCTGGGGGGGATTTTGGGAAATAAACAGGATGAAAATTCTACAAATTATGAATAAGAAGAAGAAGAAGAAGAAAGCTGTACTTTACTCTAGAATCTATATAAATCTATTGACTTAACGTATGAGATTAATGCGTGTAATCTTGTACTAGTTTTATTTTATTGAATGTCCATAACTGTCTTATATATTTTCAGTTTAACGTTTGTTTTAATGGAGTTGGGACGACAAAATCCTTGAAATGCATAACTGCATGCATTTCCAGAATTGAGCCTATGTTTAATTTCTATGTACATATAATTTTTGTTTTGTAATTATTGTTCCTAGGCATTTCAATTCAGTCACTTCTTCAAAATTTTGCTCATTTTTCATTAACTGCCCATTTCCATTATGTATGTCTATGGGAGACCCTATTATTAGATTTTGTGATGTTTACTTCGAAACCCAAATTTCTTGGTGTTAATAGAGCGTGCGTGGGTTGGCCCATAGCATCTCCTCGCTATTATTTATTAATACT
Source organism: Diploptera punctata (assembly GCA_030220185.1). Lineage (NCBI taxonomy): Eukaryota > Metazoa > Arthropoda > Insecta > Blattodea > Blaberidae > Diploptera > Diploptera punctata. Next base: position 3,873,523 of record JASPKZ010008365.1, on the reverse strand, counting down.
ACATAAGCATAAACTAACAGCGTATTAATAATAACAATAATAATAATAATAAATGATCACACGTAGAAATTCATTATATAATGGAAATGGACAGCTAATGACAAATGAGGGAAATTTTGAGGAAGTGGCTGAATTCAAATACCTAGGAACAATAATCACAAATAGGAATGAGATGCACAAAGAAATTAAACATAGGCTCAATTCTGGAAATGCGTGCTATTATGCATTGCAGAGACTCTTGATGTCCCAACTCCTTTCAAAAAACGTTAAACTGAAAATATATAAAACTATTATTCTACCAGTTGTATTATATGGGTGTGAAACATGGACTCTTACTTTAAGGGAGGAAAGGAGATTACAAGTATTTGAGAATAAAGTACTTAGGAAAATTTTTTTGGACCAAAGAGAGATGAACAGACAGGTGAATGAAGAAGACTACACAACAATGAACTACATAGTCTTTATAGGAAGCCAGATATAAAAAGAACAGTTAAGTCTCGTAGACTGCGATGTGCAGGATATATTGCACGTATGGGGAATGAAAGACTTGCATGGAAGCTTCTTGTAGGAAGGCCAGAAGGAAGGCGCCCAGTTGGTAGACCAAGAATGAGATGGGAGAATAACATAAACTCTGATTTGAGGGAAGCAGATTATAGAGGGAGTGATTGGAAAGCATTAGCTCAAGATAGGGATGTATGGAGAAATTATGTCCACGCGGCCATGAACCTACGGGTTCGATAGTGCCAGTGAGTAAGTAAGTAAGTATAATAATAATAATAATAATAATAATAATAATAATAGCTTTATTTAACCTGGCAGAGTTAAGGCCATAAGGCCTTGTCTACCACTCAACCAGGTTTTTAAAAAAAATACAAAAAAAATAGTCTTACATCTAAATTTCAATATACATAAATGATTACATGTTATGAATACAATACAATTAATATTTATAATGTATTTTGATTTACTCTAAATTTAACGAAATTGAAATGTACGCTTTATTCATCCTCTAAAGATTTGATGGCATGCTCTAGTACAAAATTGAATAATACAAGAATGAAATACTAATTACAATAAAACGTATTATATTGATATTAAACTTTAGAGAAGCTTGCATTTCTGATTACAGTATATTAGCTTTAACTGTGCTTGCATGCATCAACTACAATTTCTAGGTTGTAGAAAACTTTCACATGGCAATTTTAATGAAAGTTAAATGAATTATTTTAGTTTTACATGACTTGGGTATGCCAGGTATTTAGTTTTGTTAAATATTTTCCGAAAAAAGAATAATGTGTTTCATTATGTACATAGTTGGAAATAATTAATCTTCATATAAAAACCTTCAGGGAAATCTTGTTCGCTTGTACAATGTAATAAAACTTTCAATTAAAAGCAGTTAAGGAAAGTCAACTCCTGCATGACGTAGCAACGCTCCAGTACAATGCGACTTTTAATATCCTAGACATTCCCATTCCGCGTTTCAACCGTTTGCTTTTATACATGTTTAATCAACGCCAGTTACATATCATAATAATAATAATAATAATAATAATAATAATAATAATAATAATAATTGTGATAGTAATAATAATAATCATCGTCCGGTATCATGGCAGCTGCCGCCGTCTTCCGGAAACGAAACGTCATTCCTCTATGTCCATCCATTAATCTTCCTCCATTCCTCTGATATTCATAGCTGCTTGTACCCCTTCTATCCAAATTTTCTTCGGTCTTCCTCTCTTCTTCCTTTCTATTTGGATCCATTCCATAACAATTTTAGGCAATCTTTGCTCTGGCATTCTTTTGACATGGCCATACCACTGTAACCTTTTCTTTTCTATAATGTCTGTGATGTCCAGCTCCTCCTGTACACCCATAATTTCCCTTATTCCTTTATTTTGTATTCTATTCATTCTAGATTTTCCAGATGATCTTCTTAAAACAATAATTTCTGCACTTAAAATTCTTTTCATTTCCCTGGTAGGATAACAATAATAATAATAATAATAGTAATATTATTACTAGTAATATTAGTAATAATAGTAATAATAATAGTAATAGTAGTAATAATAATAATAATATTAAAATCTATACTTTGGAGTAAAAACATGTTTAACAGAATTAACTAACTCACTGGCACTATCGAACCCGGAAATTCATGGCCCCGCGGACATAAGCTCTCCATACATCCCTATCCTGAGCTAATGTTTTCCAATCACCCCTGTATAATCTACTTCCCTCAAATTACATGTAATATTATTCTCCCATCTCATTATTGGTCTACCAACTGGGCGTTTTCCCTCTGGTTTTCCTACAACAAGCTTCCATGCACGTCTTTCATTTCCCCATTAGTGCCACATGTCCTGCCCATCGCAGTCTACGAGACTTATTATAACTGGCCACGTAATTCATTGTTATGCAGTCTTCTCCATTCACCTGTCTGTTCATCTCTGTTTGGTCCAAAAATATTCCTAAGAACTTTATTCTCAAATACCTGTAATCTCATTTCCCTCCCTTAAAGTAAGAGTCCATGTTTCGCATCCACATAACATAACTGGCAGAATAATAACACGTCAAAAAGCTATGTAATTTGTAAAGATGCAAACTTTTTAATTGGAAGGGCAAATGTACTATGTATATTGGTTAAATAATGCCGTCAAAAATAAAAATAATAATAATAATAATAATAAAAAAAAATAATAATAATAATAATAATGCTTTATTTCAGCTGGCAGATTTAAGGCCATAGGACCTTCTCTTCCACTCAACCGCGAATAGTAAAATTATACAAAAATAACATATTTATTACAATTTCAATATATTAAAATACGTATAGACTAAACAAAAGACAATGCTGACATGATCTAATACCAGCTAATAATATTACAAAATTAATATAAAATAAGGTAAAGTAAGTAAAGCCCCCTATATGATTATTTACAAAATGCTGAATATAATTGTTATGCAGTTAATGCTTTCATTGTCTCGAACTTAAGATATCAGTTAATTTGGATTTAAATAATGATAGCGATTAACAGTCCCTGACATGACTGGGGAGTGAGTTCCATGCTCTAGTCATAGATATTGTGTAATTGTGAATCTTGTAAGGACACATGTTTTTTGAATGGAAGTCAAATATACTAAATATATTAGATAATAATACCTGTTACTTTATTTTCCACGTGATATTTCTATTAATTTTAATTTATAATTTTTAACTGTTCATATTTTTATCTTTAGATTATCTAATTATACGATGTAACTACAGCTGAACAATAAATCACTGCCAAATAACGCTGGCACCTCATTACGTGGACGTCAATAGACTCTATTTCACACATAGCTCTAAACAAAAATCTCATTTGAAAACACGTGATAAAAATAATAATAAAACCATAACACAATAGAATCTGACCAGCTGTATCATTATACTTGTGGTGTTTCAATGTGTTCAAAATCGAATGTACCAAAAAATAATGAAACAGCAGAAATAGCAACAGTAGTAGTAAGAGGTGGGAGTATGGGAAGGGGAACGTCATTTCATGGTCCAGTGGCAAGAGAGCCTGTAACAACAGTAGGAGGGAGATGGTATGGGGGTTGCAACCCTTACAATAGAGTTATTGTTGGAAGAGATTCATTCTCCACGTAGTGGCTAACGCAACAGTGCGGGTCAGCATTTGTTCCAAAGCCTGAACACGGTCTGTTACTATCAAAAGCTTTAAAATGCTCCCCCCCACTTCGACCCGGAAACATGCTAACGTTATTATATGCAAAAGCGTTAATAAACTGCCCACACGCGATCCCTATTTGATAACTTTTTTAAACTTTCCCCCCCCCATTTTCGAATTCAACTGATCTCACTCTTATTTGTTGTACCCTACTTGTTCATCAAATTGCAACACAAATTGTTACTATCATCTTTATACAGTAAGTTTATAACTGTACGAAGTTTTATAAGAATCGCAGATTTAAAAGGCAGCGATTTGTTTCGTATAATGTATATTAACACTACCTTTTGAATATTTTCTGTATATACATTGTACATAGTAATAAATAATAATAATAATAATAATAATAATAATAATAATAATAATAATAATAGCTTTATTTTACCTGGCAGAGTTAAGGCCTTAAGGCCTTGTCTACCACTTAACCAGGTTTAAAAAAAATACAAACAAAAAAATAGTCTTAAATCTAAATTACAATATATATATATATATATATATATATATATTTATAAACGATTACAAGTTATGAATACAATACAATTAATATTTATAATGTATTTTGATTTACTCTAAATTTAACGAATTAAATATATAATATGTACAATATATATAAAAAACGAGGAAAAGATTAATGACATAGTATAAAATTAAATAAATAGAGAAAAATTAATTATTAGACAACAGGTAACTGTATAAGCGTGACTTAAAGGTACCAAGTGTGCGGCAACCCCTGATATCTTGAGGAAGGAGATTCCAGGAGCGGGCAGAGGCTACTGTGAAGGAAGTAGAATAGGAGGAAGTGCTATGAAGAGGAATTGTTAGCAGACTGCTATATTGTGATCTAGAGGACAGTGGTTTTACTTCCCGCACGTGGGTATAAATGTAATATTACAGTATTGTTATTTAGGTTGGCAACCCCGAAATGTAACAAGTTGAACTTTCAATAATGGTCGCCATTGCTGTAAGTACGACAAAACGCAATACCGCGCAAAAATAAATAATCTACAATTTGTCACTGTAAAAATAACTGTTAATCGAAAACTAACCAAACTTCTCTGTTGTAGGCCTACTTAACATTGTGGTTGCTGCAACAGCGGTATCAATGCGGTGACCACTAAAGCTCATTGCACACATTGTAGCTCCGAATCATGCCCTCGTACACTCGCTCCATCTCATTCTTACATTGACTATTTAACTCATGCCCCAAATGGGAGTCAATGACCAATCACGTTCCAATGATTTCTGTTTTACAACCAATCAGAGTCGTGTTTCAACAAATATTTATCAGTGTTATAATTACCATATTAAAGAAAGCTCCTCCTTACAATATTGCGTTCCTTTGGCAATAAATAGTATGATCTGGTTGCAGTGATAAACAAAAGAAGCAGTAGAAGCGTACCTATCGTTTCTCATTTGTTTTCAAACATCGCCGTTTACATTAAATATATAAATATTTTAAAATAACTATAGTTAAATAATTATTTGTGAGTAAACAGCTTAATTTTTATTCGTTAAATAGTCCTAACAAATGTCACTCTTGATTTCCAAATTCTCTAGATAAATTCACTCCTCACTTCGTGAGTCGTGAATTTATCGATAATTTGGAAATCACTCGTGGCATTACTTATGATAAAGTGAAATTTCCTGATTTTTCTCTCGACGTTGAAATTGTTATGAAATTAGTGAATGGTGGGTTGTGTAGCCTATATGTAATTAACCGAATCATAAATTACTATCGATTTATCCCCTGGAGGCGCGGGAGATTTCAACGCTTAATGTCAACTTGTACCTGCACAGCGAAAACTGTATGATTCCGGATGAAGGTTCCTATTAAAATGTTATCTACTATAGTCCCCTACCACAATCCTTTGGAGTCTGTATGGGGATCGAAGTTATAATTTTTTTTGGCTATACATTTTTTTTTACCAGTCTTCATAGCCGTTACTCCCTATAATTTTCCTGAAATGTCTCAGTTTTTAGAGTTGTCATAAATCTACGCTTTTGTTACTTTCCGAAAAAAAAGTATTAAACTAACTCACTAGCACTATCGAACCCTTAGGTTCATGGCTGCTTAGACATAAGTTCTCCATATATCCCTATTATGCTTTCTGGGGACCCAAATTAACAACACTAATGAGATTAAAGAAGAGATAAATAAGAGAATTCAAAATGCCAATAAATATTAATATGGAATGGTAAAATACTTTAAATCAAAATATCTCATTTTAACACAAAAGTTATATTTTTAGTGATTACATAAAATAAAATGCTAAGTTTTAGTTTATTTAATCACTAAACATAATGGATTTTCATAAGTAAACAACAAATCAATTGATTACAAAAGTAAGCTACATCTTCTTCTTCTTCACGGTTTAGGCTTATTTTCTAGCCTGTTCCGGCTCCAAATTGCTGCTCTTTCCATCTTTTCCTTGGTCTTCCCAAACTTCTTCTTCCTCGTGGTGAATAGTTGTATGCTGCTTTTGGTATTCTATTCTCAGTCATCCTTGCCAAGTGTTATTTCCAGTTTGTTCTGTATTTCTCTACTGTTATGTTTAATTCCTCTACTTTTTGTTGTTGTCTTATTTCTGTGTTATGTTTTTTGCCTGTTCTTTGATATCCTGCTATTGGTCTGAGGAATCTCAATTCAGCAGCTTGTATTCCGACAGATTGTTGTGATGTCACTGTCTATGTTTCATAATACATTAATAAAACCTGTGTTAACGTATGCAAGTCTTGACTGGAAATACCATTGCTCGGCTCGGAATTTTTGAAAGAACAATTCTGAGAAGTATATATGGACCCTTTCAGGAAAGAGAAGAATGATGAATATGATATAATGAAGGATTATATCACTTGTGTAAATCGCCAGATATATTTTTTTTGTTCAATGCCACCTGTTTGTCATTCGACATTTCAGGTATTCTCTCCTAAGGTTGAGACGCCTGGAAGGCGGAGTTACGCTGCCCCATTGATATGGTGGGTGATGACGATGGGTAATGATGTGCCAGGAGAAGCCTTAAACCTAAACTTAAACCAATTAAGTGAATACGATATTGATGATAATGATGGCCAGATCATGTTCGGGGACCGTTTGGGCCTTAAAGTATCCTGACATTTGTCTTACAGGTGAGGAAAAACCCCGAAAAAACCTCACCCAGGAAACTTCTCCCGAACGGGGATCGAACCCGGGCCCGCTGCGTGACAAGTCAGCACGCTACCTCGAGACCACAGCGGTGGTCACAATCGCCAGATATTGTTGCAGATATTAAAATAGATATATTGAGATGGGATTTCAACGAAAAAAGCAAAAACAATGGCCTTTCAGGGAAAATATGCAGTTCGATCGAAAATAATTTTGAACGATGAAATTATCGAACAAGTACAGAGTTTTAAATATTTAGGATGTCACACATCCTACAATTGGGATAATGATATAATGAAAAAAATTATAAATTTCAAAGTGTGTGGGACTATTAAAAGAACACTACAAACAAAAAAAAAACAGTGCTAAAGTTTTATAAGGTGTTGGCAGTTCCCATTGTGACATATGGATAAGTGAATTGGACCATGAATATATCAGACAGAAGATTACTAGAAACATCACAGATGAAGTTCTTCACATACGTTGCAGGATGTACTCTAAGAGTCCACATTCCTAGTGAAATAATTAGGCAAGAACTCAAAATTTGTAATCTAAATGAAAAAAAACACAAAACTAGAAACCAAAATGGCATGAACATATTTTAAGAATGAAATCTTCTAGGCTAACAAAACAAGCACTGTTGTACCAACCTCAAGGCTATAAGGATGTGGGACGTCCTAGAAGACGATAGGAAGATATATTCTGAGAGCGGAACCATGAAGATAATGATGATGATGGTGATCATATTGAGATGGGCAGGACGTATTCAGAGAATGGATACTAGTGATACTGTTAAAAAATAATAATGTACCATCCAGATGGAAGAAGAAATGTTGAAAAACCTAAAGCTAGGTGGATGGATGGATAGATTTTTTGGAAGATATCCAAAGACTTAAAATTCGAAATTGGTAGACAGTCGCAGTCGCCAGGAAGAGAGAGATCTGTAGTAGAGTACTTAGGGAGGCTATGACTTGGCCTGTATTGTTATGCCAAACATGATGATGAGCTAATGTATTTTATTCATCCTCGTAAAATCTACCTCCCTCAAAACATACCGTAGTTAATATTATCCTCCCAACATTCTTTGTCTATCAACTGGACGTTTTCCCTCCGATTTTCCTACAAGAAGCTTTCGTGTCCCTCTTTCATTTCCCATTCGTCCCATACGTCCTTCACATGTCTCCCTATGAGACTTAATTGTTCTTATAATAATTAATTTCTTATGCTCTTATGCACATCATGAGCTCACTGTTACATAGTCTTCTCCATTCGCCTGTCTGTTCATCTCCCTATGGTCCAAAAAATTTCCTAAGAATTGAAGGAAGCATTAGCCTACTCAGAATATATACTGCCTGTAAAAATCAATTGATCCTGGCTGGGTTTGAACTCGCGAACTTTGGAACTTGAAGCGGTAAACATCAGTTCACCGAAACCAACAATTGTGACAGACATACATGTATAATAGTGATGGGTACAAATTAAACCACACACAAAAATGTTTAGCACAAATGTAAACTACAAGTTAGGTTCCATTCAACACTCTTACAAAACGAAAAAAAATCAACAGTTTGAATACGAAATCGTAATACGAAAATCTGGACGAATGTTTCTTATACTATGTGCATCCCGCTGGTATCTAACGCATTTCAGCCATATTTAGAAGAAAAACGTTGACACGATTGTAGAATATAATATATTTTCCCTTTAAAACTTTCCTATCTGCATCTGCAAAGTACCGTAAAAACGAAAAAAAGAAGAAAGATTAGTAAAAAAAAGGGATTGAGGTTCGAATGCGAATAGAAGGTAAGCGAGAGTGAAAACTGAAGGAAATAAAAACTGCGGACATGAAAGGGAAAAAAGTTACATGAGGGTGAAAAGTATAGGGAAGTGAGGAAAAGTTCTTAAGGGTGTGAGTCAGAAGGCAAAATAAGCAAGGAAACCGTTAAGAGGGGAGTACGAAAAAACTGAGTTCATATTAAAATTTCATTGTGTGGAAAGCAATTCTCTGCTAGATCAATTCGACAGGTACTTTCGGGTTTCTTCCGATAGACCTTATGCAATTTGTTCAATGGAGCGTTATATCCCTCTTCATTCGTCTTACTACTTGCAAAAACACACTTGGCAGAAATTTCTCTATTCATATACCTTTCATTATGCAGAATTTTCTTTTATCCATAACTTTAAAACTTAGAGAGACTTATCTAACTTTAAGATAATTGGAATGTTAAATTCAGTGATATAGAGTAAAAATAATTCAAATAAAACCAAGACACTGATATTTAAATAATTAGTACAAAGTATTATGTTGTATGGTGCAGAGACCTGGACTTTAAGTAAACTAACTAACTCACTCACTCACTGGCACTATCGAACCCATAGGTCCATGGGCGCGCGGACATAAGCTCTCCATACATCCCTACCCTGAACTAATGTTTTCCAATCATTCCCCGTATAATCTACTTCTCTCAAATCATAGTTAATGTTATTCTCCTATCGCATTCCTGGTCTATCAATTGGGCGTTTTACCTTTGGTTTTCCTACAGGAAGTTTCCATGCACGTCTTTCATTTCCCATTCGTGCCACATGTCTAGGTAGACAGCAAGCAAAAAAAAGTATTGGCAACAGAGATGGATTTTTGGCGAAGGGCATGAAGAAAGGAGGAAATTCGGAACCAGAAAATTAGATAAATAATGAATGTTAAACATAATATTATAGAAGTAACAGAAGAACGAAAATTGAAATGGTATGGATATCTGAAGAGGACGGAGGATAATAAAATCCCAAGAATGATGCTTGATTTGAATGTTGAAGGCAGGAGGAGGAGCAGGTGGAAACCTCTATTTTTGTTAGTTATGGATAAATTAATATAAAGCTTTAGAAATGGGAAATAAAAAAATAATGTATTTGACTATGCTGACGATGTCGTTTTGATGATCAGAACAGAAGATGATTTTCAATGTCTACAACATCAATATGTAGAAATGTAGATAAATACAATATGGCAGTATCAATTAATAAGACAAAATACACGTGAAGATTATTTGAAGAGAAAAATTATACGCTCAGACCGGGACCTGAACCCGGGACCCTTGGTTCTCTAGACCAAGTGCTCTACCAACTGAGCTACCTGAGCAAGTACCGATCTAAACGCAAATCTTTCTCTATATACATTGTAATTCCCATCCACCAAATGCTGTGAAGCCATGCTTCTATCTTGCAAATGGCGGCTCCTTTATTAAGAAGACATATTTGGGAATTATACATTACAGCCAGTACGGCTTTTTCCAAGTTTTTATTATTGATTTAGTACATCTCAATGATGGATAAATCATTTTTCTCTTCAAATATGATTTATCCATCATTGAGATGTACTAAATCAATAATAAAAACGTGAAGATTGTATTGTATTGTAAGCCCATGTTTTCCCTTTACAGAGATTTAGCCGCTCTCCCCCTACAGGGAAGAATTTGAACCATACTAATTTAGTTACACTTGTTCTAGTATAGATATCATTTTGAGTGGTCCGTGGTCAGCGTTCCGCCTCATACTGACATCTAGGAAACCAAGGTAGTACTAGGACGGAAAAATTCGGTGAATTTTGCTTAGAGGCCTTTTCATTCAGGCTTAAGGATTTTTTACGAGCCTGAAAGTCTTCAGACTCGGGACCCACGGCTTAAAGTCCCTCCCGGAGGACTTGCTCCTTGGATTTTTCCGTCCTAAAAAATCCATCGACCCCGGCCGGGTTTGAACCCGCGACCCTCGGGACCAGAGGCAAGGAGCATAACCACCAGTCCACCGCGGCCGACACACGTGAAGATGTAAATTGGAAATGAGGGCAGAATTATTGAATAAGTTATGTGTTTTAAATATTTTGTAATAAACGTAACTAGTCGTCGAGATGTAATGAGTAAGAGGCAAAGAATCTGAAGTCTCCAGAATATCGGATTGCTTAAAATATGGCATATGAAACAATTAATATATTAGTACTGAAAGTATAAATAAACTTTTATAAAACCGTAGGAAGACCAGCGATGAATTGCTGCAGAATCCACAGACGCAACAAGTTATAAATACAGCAGAAATGAGTAAACTGCGAGCCACAGAAAGTAAAAACAAATTAGACTGAATGAGAAACAAAAGGTGGGAGACAACAATGCATACGTAATTGCCTGTCTCAAGACACACCCTTGAGGATGCCAGACGCAGTCTCTGGCGAAATGTCGGGGAACTACAAGCCTCACGACCACAGCCTACAACCCGAAAATTTTCAAGATCATCATAGCAACTCCGGCCTTGAAAGTCTACATCAATACAACAATGCAATATTTTTTTTATTCAATATCACCAGTTTGTTATTTCCTCCTAGCACTGTCGTATTGTAACCAACTTCTGAAATTGGGGCGCCTGTAAGGTCACGCTGCCCCAATGATATGATAGATGATGATAATGATGGTAATATGCGTCAGGATAGGCCTTAATTCCAAACTTAATTTTAATGAACTGAATATGATAATGATGGCCAGATGATTTCGGGGACCATTTGGGCCTTAAAGTTACCTGACATTTCATTAAGAGGTCTCATTTCTCATCACCATTTAATAGTATCAATACAATTTTTCCCAATTTCTTCTTTTTTTAACTTACTTGTTCCTTATTCTTTTTTTTTTGTCAGTTCTCCTTGCTCCTGCCATATTTTAGGGCACTCAATTTCCTTTCATAGTGATGCACTGATGCTGTAGGAGACCATCGGGATAGTAGGAGGTTAAGGCTCCGAGTTTTTCTAGACAATCAACACTTGACGTCACACGGGTTGTCAGCCCTGCGTGACGACCGCCTTTACCCCAGAACAAACGTCTATTATTCATTTCCGCTAGAGACTGAGTATCACAGGGCTATGGTGCTAACAGAAGGTTTGTGTCCGTTCAAAAATCCTGACCTCACCGGGACTCGAGCCCTTGACATTCCCGTTTGCAGCGTATTGCTTTAACCACTACGTAACGGCGTGTCCCTTTCCCTTTCGTAAGTTATTTCAATTATTTTCATTTTTTATTGTTAATTTTACAGTTTTTCCTTTACATTGTCAGTTTATTCTTTTTATATCTTTATTTTTCGCAACACCTTTACATTTTATAATTTTTTCATGCACTATTTTTTTCTCCGTATTTTTTTTTTAATTATTTCTCCATTAATATTTTTCTGGGTTGTCTTTTTGTTTCTTGTCCTCATGCATCTGCATATTTTTCTTATCTAAAGTTTTATTTTTTCTATCTATAATGTCGTAACCCAATGTCGAGTCATAGCCTCATTTGTTTTGGAGTTACTGGGTCAAGCTAATTTATTTACCGTATTTGCCCATAGATGTCATGAATGACACTGACTCAATGAGATATTTAACAGGCAACTAAGGTATTAGGTATGTGAGGTCGGTAAATTTTGTTTAGAGGTATTTTTTATTCAGGTTTAAGGATCTTTTACGATCCTAAAATTGTTCAGACTCGGGACTGAAGTTCCTCCCGGAGGACTTGCTCCTTAGAATTTTCCATCCTAAAAAATCCATCGACGCCGGTTGGGTTTGAACCGGAGACCCTCGAGACCAGAGGCAAGGAGCATAACTAGTGCACCGGGGTAGATCAAAATTTCCTTTTATACATATAAAGTTATCTCCATTTTTTTTTGCAAATGTATATTTTTATTATTCAGTTACATTGCAAAATATTATCCATCGAGTGAACAATGAGTAGAATTAAATGCCAATGAGGTTATTGGAATGTCAGGAAAACTGTAGTAATACAACCCTCCATGTAAGTCTGAACACTTGGGTACTTGCGTGGGTAGTTCACACAAACGATGCCGTTTCTAGTTACACTTTTGAGTGTTTCCTGTAAGTCACAACGGTCGGTAGTCATCTTACAAATATGTTACTGATAAAAACCGACCAATAGAAATGTATGTTACATTTGAAGAAATATTCTTGGTGTTACTGGTCATCATTTAGCAAGTGTTCTTCAGAGAGGAAAAATGGCTTACCGTCGAATTATTCTCAACGTCATCTTGGTGATTCTAACTGTAAGTTTATAATATATGTAATTATGTTTATTCATATTATCATATTTCATCTAACTAAGTCTCTCGTTCTCCTCCCTAAATTTAATTTCTCCATTTTTTTATGATATTACGCGTTACAGCAATAATTGAATAGTTGCCCCGAAAAGAGATCTAATCAACGAAAATTTGAAACTTGAGTTTTCAGTGCATTAGTGATCTATCCAAAGAATATGCATGTAAAATTATTCCTACTCTCTTCCAGACCTGTTTTATTTATTTTTATTTATTTTTATTTATTTTTTATTTATTTTTAAAAGTTGATTTTCAAGCGAATAGGACCTATCTGTAACAAAATGGCGGAAGAAGTTAGTCATGTCATGAGTAGCAGTACAGAAAAAAACAATTATTACGCATGTCAAATTCATTCCACCATAGTTCCATGAATTGTATCAGAATCTTAGAGAAATTGAGTGAAAATAAGAAAGACACAAAGAATACAATGAAATAACATTAAATGGAAAATAAATATCGAACATTGATTTAGTTAGACATTTCTCTTACTGAATCTGTGTTTAATATGCATTTTCTATTTCTTATTGCAGCATTTTTAGTTGAATATGCGTTACATCATTTTCAACTCTATAAAGATAGATCACTTTTGCACTCAATTCTATATTAAATTGTTAATATTTTAGTTAATAGCATGCTATTTTGCATTCATATTGGCTGTATAAGTTATGGTTCCAATATGATGAGAGATTAAAATTTACGGGCCGAATCATAAATATGGCTATACGTTTGATCGCGTTGTGTGATTAAAATATTATCATTACAGGAAATATGAAATTACCGTTGGAAAGACAATTATTCAAATTACAACAATGGAATAAAACAAAACAGTGTAGAACTTACGTCATAAGTCAAAATGGCGTTGAATATGCAACAGCAAATTACAATTGCTCTATGGGCAATAACGTGACTTGCTTAGTGTTGTTATAAGTGATTTGTTTTGTTTTGTTCAATTGTTGTAATTTGAAGGATTCCCTTTTCAGCGATAACATAATATTTCCTTTAATAATAATGTTTTCGTCACAAAATGCATTCAATCGCATAGCCATATTTCTGAATCACACTGTATATGATATAATAAAGGTAATAGCTTCGAAATGAACATTATGCGTTTTTTCGTTTTCCCAACAATTTGTAGTTTATGGATTAGATCCGTTTTCGGAGTAACTATTCAATTATTGGTGAAAACATATGAATATTTAACATTATCCAATGTTTTAATCACTACATGCCCTTCAAGTGTCTTTCATTAATCAAACTTTTTTATTATTAATTAAAATAAAATAGTAGAAAGCTTCCCGAAACTTACAGGGATATACCTGTTGCCAAAAGATTTTTTAACTCTGGATCTCATATATAATGAATTTGGTCATAGAAAGCCTCCTAGATGACTGGTCATTAAATTCCCGATCTACTTGCAAGACAAATGTTCATTAAGGACACTCATATGTTTACGTGAACAATGTGAATCTGATACGTATGATTACGATGGCCAGATTTTTTTTCAGAGACTAATTGTTTTAACTTTTCGGCTATTCTTTACATGTGGCGCGAATTTAATTCATTCATAAACTCCTGTCAATTTTTATTGTTAGGGTTCCATTTTCCAAATTATTTACCACCATTTACAACGAGTTTTACATTTTTAAAGGATTTTTCATTACATTTTTCTATGATATTTAACTACATACTTAACATAAAGACGTGGCAGCCAAATTGATTGTAACGAATATTCTAAGCAAAAACAAAGTCGTGTTCCAGTGCAGCCAACATAGAGTATATACTAATTAACTGTACACATATATTTCAGAATTTCAGAAATACTTTTTATTTTAGTGTTGCATTCTTCACAGGTTTAGAGTGCATAAATTGTGTTATGTTACATTTTAGGTTGGTGTTTTACAGATTAGAGTATGCCTATTTAAATTGCGTTAGATTAGCTTTTAGGTTCGTTAAAATGATTATGTATATGTTGGCTCCACGCTCATTCCATAGTGTAAACCGCTTCGCGTATGATGGCGCATGCGCATTGCGCATGGTGTATGGAATTTAGAAAAAAAATATCGCGTCACATGTTGTAAAAAATACCCAACTTTTCTTCCATACTGAGATAATGAGCACAAATATGACTTCATTAATTTTCAGTTCACTAATTCTTAACATGTATGCACCATATTTCTCATTACTGTGGGATTAAAATAAAGAGTATTAATTAATTCAGAATACGTAAATAACATGAACATAATAATATGTAATTAATTGAGTTGGTGTTTACTTGATGAAAATCCATATTTATTAATTAAATAAAAATAAAACGTAGTTTTATTTGATTTTCATATTTATTATATAATTCAGTGACAGCTGTTTCGGTACACTGTACCTTCTTCAGACATGTTAACAAATTATGAATTGTATTCCGACTGATGTAAGCAACAATACAACAATATTTATTTAAATTTTTTAATTTAACAAAGGGGATCCATTTAAATCAAGTTGAGAATTTAACAGTTTGTTACTACTTTTCAATTTATTAATTTATACAGCCTCCGAAAGACCTAACTTCTTACCCTTATCACAAACATGTAGAATTTCAAAATTTGGATCAAAACAATAGTTATTTACGTTCAGAAAAATATAATTGACATATTTACATCATAGGACATCACAAATTAATTAATAACCTATAATGTTGGTTACAAAATGTTTGATGTGTTTTATTTTTTCTCCACTAGGGTACATTCTTACAATATTGCGTTCCTTTGGCAATAAATAATATTGTCTAGTTGCAGTGATGAACAAATGAACCGTAACAAACACTTCTCATTTGTTTTCAAACATCGCTGTTTACATTAAATATATGCATATTTTAAAATATGCTATATTTAAATAATGATTTGAGAATAAGCAGCTTAATTCTATTCGTTCAATAGTCCTAACAATGCCACTCTTGATTTCCAAATTATCTAGATAAAGTCACTTCTCACTTCGTGAATCGTAAATTTATCGATAATTTGGAAATCACTCGTGGCATTACTTATGATAATTATTTATAATCCACATAACTTTTAATAGGGGCCTACAAACGTTTTAGAGCCATGTGTATTAATTATTTTAATTGTACATTTGTAAATATGCCAGCTGATTGCGAAAACTATATTATAAAACATACAGTACATTCATCTGAAAAATGTACAAACCACAATAAAACTAATGTATGAGTATTATTGAAGTATTACCACACAACCTTCTTCTTAGGCCGGTACCCGAATAAGAAAGGTGCAGTGAGCGACTTTGTTTTTATTTTAATTAAGAACCCTATTTAAAAGCTAAAGTCATTAGCAGATTTAAGGTTTTATATTGTTAATTATTGGCCTCATTTTGTTTCCAGGTTTGTGAATTTTTGGAAGTCCATGTATATTAGGGTTTCTTGGGTTGCTTACTTTTAATTGAAATTTTTCTTTCTTGGATAGAATTTTAATATTTTTAAAACAGTTTTCCACTTTTTTTATGGTTTTTGGTAGGGGTATTGGTATTGGATCACCAACCTATAAAATTTCGAAATGGCTGAATAATCAATTTAAAAGAATTAATAATTTTGAAAGTCTGCAGATTGAAAATTCATTGGAATTAGTTAAGAAATTAGAAAAAGTGGAAATTGAACCCACAGATAGGTTGGTTTCGTTTGATGTAGTTTCACTATTCACAAATGTACCGAAACAAAAAACTTTGGAGATATTGAACAATTGGTTAAGAAAAAACAACATAGACAGAGAGATCAAAGAAGATTATTTGAAATTAACTGAGTTATGCATTGACCAAATGTTTTTTACATTCAATGGGAGTTTCTATAGACAAAAATCAGGGCTCTCAATGGGAAACCCATTATCACCTTTCCTGGCAAATTTATTTATGAGCGATTTTGAATGTAAAATCACTAAAGCACATCCCACAATGTTTAAATTTTGGAGTAGATATGTTGATATAATTTGTATTGTTAAAGAAAAACATGTAGAATATTCCCTAAAAACTGTTAAATTTACAGAGTACAAACATTAAATTCACCAAAGAAATAGAAGACAATAAACAAATACCTTTTTTGGATCTTAAATTGGTCAGAAACGAAGAAAAAAAGAAAAATTGAATTCAGGATTCATAGGAAAGAAACTCATACGGAAAATTTTATAAAATCAACAGGGTTCAATCCAATTGGACATAAATTAGCAGCATTTAATAGTTTAACTCATAGATTAGTAAACTTACCCTTAAACGAAGAAGATTTCAAACATGAGAAAAAACACATAATCAAAGTAGCAAGAGAAAATGGGTTTGATGAAAAAATGGTACATAAAAGGATAGAAAAGTATAAAAAACAAAAAATGATAAACAGAAGTAATCTTGAAAAAGAAGAACCACCTATGAAAAAATATAAGAAATTCACATATCACCCCTGGGTACATAATAAATTTCAAAATATATTTGAGAAGTTTAATATTAAATTAGCACCAAAAAATAACTACAGTTTAAATAAACTAATAAAAACCAACAAAAATGAAAAACTGATAAAAATAAAAAGTCAGGAATATATCAAATTGAATGCATGGGTTGTGAAAAGATATATATAGGGAAAACAAAAAGAAACCCAAAAATTAGAACCAAAAAACAAACACATAAGAAATATTAAAAATGGAGAAATTGAAAAATCTGCAGTTGGTGCTCATGTTTGGTCTGAAAAACATAATATAAATTCAGACACTAAATTATTAAAACAGTTAGAAAATACAAAAGAGCTGACTATTTGGGAAAAAATTTATAGTCAGAAGAACAGAAACAGAGTTATGAATTTTGATATTCCGATGGAGGGTGACCTTGTTTGGAGGTTCTTTGGCCAACCACAGGATGGAGCTGACATCGACATCCAGGTGGTGCAACATAATGCAACATAAATAAAACCAGTCTGGGAAAGGTGACGATAAAACAGAATTGTTTTGAAACATGTCCAAGAACAAATCAACATTAATATTGAGGTAAGATGTCCAGACCAAAAATAATATAATTAAATATAGCAGTTTTAAAAACTAACAATGGAACTTTCAACTATTGCAACCTTCCTTGAAATTTCTCCCAGAAAAGCGTTACGATATAGCAAGGACGTGTCCAAAATAAAATATACCGTTTTAACTGCAAGACACAGAAATCGAAGCCTGAATCCAAGAATGTCAACCCACTATATGGAGTAGATGGACCTCCTGTATGAATAAGAGTGATGCGGCGCGGACGGCAGGTAATGAAGATTATCCAATCTACCAATTAAGACGTTGCATTACTTCCCTATATTCAAATGGCAGATTTGGCGCTGGAATTTAGTGCCTTGCAATTAAAAACAGCAGACATTTTCCTTTTTTTGAACGGCTTTTGTACATGAAAACGCTTCTGTGGAAAAATTTTCAAGATGTATTTCGGCATGCTATTGTTGACTTATTCGTTAAAAGGTAGTTGTATGCACATCTATAATTAATATGTAATTTAATCAAACAACTAATTGCATTACATTAAAAACTGACAGCGTTTTAAATCTATGAGACATGTTAATGTTTTCTTGAAAGATTTTGTGTTCAATTCTGAACTATGTCTAAGGATATCTCGAAGTTGCTTCCTTCGGAGAAGGAAAAACGGATATACTTTATAAGATGTGACGCAACTTTTTAAATTACTTCATAAATTCCTGACAAATTTCATTCTTAGCGTTTCATTCTTCAAATTATTTCCCACCGTTTACAAGGAATTTTACATGTTTTCGAACGATTATTTGAATATATTTTTTTCATGATATTTAACTACAAGAAGATGTGGCAACCATATTGATTTTAACGAATATTCTGTGTTCCAGTACAGCCAACATACAGTCTATACTAATTAACTTACACTAAATAAAATCATCGTGCATTCTTTCACAGGTTAGAGTACTTACATTCCGTTAGGTTAGCTTTTAGATTCGTTGGCAACGCGACTTCAAATATCATGTATTTGTTGGCGCATGCGCATGGTGTATAGTTGGAACTTTGAAGAAATTATCTTGTCACATGTTGTAAAGAAAAAAAAAACTAAATAACTAGACAGAGGAACCTATCCCCTGGAAAATAGTATCACAGCATACTTTTGCAATTTTTTTTTTTTTTTTTTTTTTTTTCCAATTGCCCCAGGTTGTCAGTTCGACATTTCTGATGTTCTCTCCTGGCATGGCGTACTTGTAACCCACTTCCGAGGTTGAGGCGCCTGGAAGGCAGGGTTACGCTGCTCCGTTGATATGAGAGTTGATAATGTTGGCAATAATGCGTCAGGATAGACCTTAAACTAAACCTAAGCTAATTAGACGAATACGATATTGATGATAATGATGGCCAGATGGTGTTCGGAAACCGTTCGGGCCTTAAAGTTTCCTGACATTTATTTTTATTTATTTATTTTACCTGATGAAGTTAAACCGTAAGGTCGTCTCTTCCACTTCACCAGGGTTAAATTATACATACAATAAGAATTATGATTAATCAATTGAGTTGGTATATACTTGATGAAAATCCATATTTATTAATTAAATAAAAATAAAACGTAGTTTTATTTGATTTTCATATTTATTATATAATTCAGTGAGAGCTGTTTCGGTACACTGTACCTTCTTCAGTGTTATGTCATACATAGGCCTACTTTCAAATAAAATATCTAAACACTTTAAAAAGTTGCACATTAATGTGGCATTTAAAACTAATAAAACTTTACAAAATATAATAAAAAACATAAAACCAAAATAAAAAAAGAAAAATTATCAGGTGTATATAAATTGAAGTGTGGCACATGTTACAATGTCTATATAGGACAAACTGGTAGACCTTTTATCTCTCGGATAAAGGAACACATGAGAGCATATAACAGAAATCTAGAATATTCGAAATATGCTAACCACCTATTCCAATTTAATCATTGTTTCGATCCTAATTTTGAAATTTTACATGTTTGTGATAAGGGTAAGAAGTTAGATCTTTTGGAGGCTGTAGAAATAAATAAATTTAAAAGTAGTAACAAACTGTTAAATTCTCAACTTGATTTGAATGAATCCCCTTTGTTAAATTACAAAATTTAAATAAATATTGTTGTATTGTTGCTTAGATCAGTTGGAACACAATTCATAATTTGTTAACATGTCTGAAGAAGGTACAGTGTACCGGAACAGCTGTCACTGAATTATATAATACATATGAAAATCAAATAAAACTACGTTTTATTTTTATTTAATTAATAAGAATTATGATTGATACATAATATATATATACTACACAATATAAAGTTGACAAGGGTAAGAAAGAAAAATAGTAATAATAATAATAATAATAATAATAATAATAATAATAATAATAATAATAATAATATAATAATAATAATAAGAAAAATAAAAATCTATAATTAGATTAAGTAAAAGGCTTGTTAAAGAAGGTTTAAAATATAAAGAAACAATAAAAGTGTACTTGGAACAGGGTTATATATTATATTGTCTAAGGAAATATGAAGTGAGTTTCTTTTTTAACTGTTTTTGAGTCTGGCAGTCCTTGATATATGAGATTTATCTTACAGGTGAGTAAAAACCACAAAAAAAACTCACCCAGATAACTTGTCCCGACCGGGGATCGAACCCCTGCGTGACAAGGCAGCATGCTACCAAATAACAAACAAATATTTCTAACGGTGGGATATTTTGAGAATTGATAACAGTAAATCTTGTAGTTTTCCTGAATTTGAGACTTAATATTTACATACATAATCTATTCACACACACACACACACACACACACACACACACACACACACACATATATATATATATATATATATAATATATATATATAATAATTACTACTATGTAGATATATTCCAATTTAATTTTACCCCCCTTTAAATAAAAACTTAAATTATATTATTGAATAATTAATATATATATATATATATATATATATACACATACACAGTGTTCCGCCCAAGAGCAAGTCTTTCACTGCAAACTCAGAATTCTCCACTTCCATTACTCAGCCTTCCTTTTTGTATCCGCATACAAACCATTTATTTTAATATTGAATATCTGATGTATTTTTCTGCCTCTAACCTTCTTTCCGTTGACCATTCCTTCTAGAGCATTCGTCAGCAGGCACTTCTTTCTTAACCAGTGGCCAATCCATTTTCGTTTCCTCATCCTTAAGAGTTCCAGCATCGTTCTTTCTTCGCCCACTCTGTCCAGCACATCTTTACTTTTTTTAAATTTTGTCTGTCCATTTTATACTCTCCATCCATCTCCATATCCACATCTCAAAAGCTTTCAGTCACTTTTCATCATTCCGTCGCAATGCCCAAGTCTCTGCACCATGCGATGCTATACTCCACACAAATCACTTCATTAACCTCTTCTGTAATTCCTTTGCAAACGGTCGCAGAAAATGCTTCACTTCTTGTAAAAAACTTATTGTGCCATTGTTATCCTCCGCATTACTTCTTGACAGCAATTCATGTTACTACTAATAAATTCGTAAATTGCATATCTAAGCTAAAATGTTATCTTTTAATTTTCAGGCATGGACTATCAACGCACTTTTAAAGATTGACATACATGCCCCGCCTATCGTGACCACCAAAATTTATAATATAATATCATGTGAATGCTACATAATCTCAAAAGCCAACTACGATGATCAAGAAAACGATCACGAATGCAAAAACCATTTTTTATTCAAACACAAGGGACAACAAAATGTGATGTGCTGCACAAAGTTAGAAACAATTCGCATTGCCAAACTAATCATCAAAATATAATGGTAAGTAAACTTGCATTTTAATGCGCTCAGACATCTTGGTACGATTCTCTCAGTGCCAGGAGAGAATGCCAAAAATGTTGCAAGATAATCTAGTGGCATTAAAAGAGATAAACTTCTATCTATCATTCATTAAAAAAAATTTGGTGCATTAATGGTAACTTAATATAAAGCGCTATATATGATAAAGTCCACCGCTGTGGTCTCGAGGTAGCGTTCTGCCTTGTCACGCAGCGGGCCCGGGTTCGATCCCCGGTCGGGGCAGTTTTTCCGGGTGAGGTTTTTATCGGGGTTTTTGCTCACCTGTAAGACAATCATCATCTGCATTCATGGATTAGGTCTGTTGACCCGTTCCGACTTCAGACCATCTCTTTCTAGGTCTGTCCACATCTCGAGTGCGTTTAGGTTTGTATTTTGTTATTTGTTTTGGATATCTATCTTTATTCATTCTGTCTATGTGTTGCTTCCATTTTTGTCTATATGTATCTATTTTATCAGTTATTGAAATATTTCAAGTTCCTGTCTTATTTCTGTGTTCTTGATTCTGTCTTCCTTAGTGCACCCTTTAACAGATCTCAAAAATTTCATTTCTGCCGCCATTATCCTACTTAGATCTTGTTTTTTATGTATCTAGGCTTCTGAACCGGTACTGCCAACCTGTAAGACAAATGTCAGGAAAACTGTAGGTCCAAATGGTCCCCGAAATCATATGGCCTCATCATCATCATCATCATCATCATTATCATCCTTCACAGGTGTGGAAAGCAACGGGAAGCTACCACACCTACAATTCCCTAGTAAAGCTGCAAGCATAGCATGAAAATGCTATGATTGCAGTGAAGGACCTGCCTTCGGGTAGAATTACTATGGATGGATGGATGGATATATGATAAGAGGCTCCATAACATAAATGGTTAGTAACTGGCTCTCTATTTCTCGGTCCCGATTTCTCGTCTTAGTCATTCGTGAGGCGTTTCTGATGATCAAATCGGAGACACGTTGAGTCTTTCTCGGAGTTTCTCCCGTTTTCTCCTATCAAAACAGGCGCAGGACATTTTAAAAAGTTTATTTGTGTTTTAATTTTATATGATAGGTCATTCAGGATTATTCAAATAAATGTTTATATTACAAAAAACTAAGTTTAATAATATCATGAAGCATTTCTGGACTTGAGTTTTATAAATGAACCTTATTTTTTGTATATATTTTTCTCACCACTCCTAAAAGTTTGTAAAAGTCACAGAATCACTCTACAAAATCTTTCATAAATATTAACTGTATTTTTTAGTCTTTAATAATTTCAATTCTTGTTTTTATTTATTTATGTTTAAAGCTTGAAGACTACTAAACATTTATATAACTAGCGATTTTTTCCCTTGACTATTTTAAATATGTTTTTTTTTCAGATCACGAGATATTTTAACTACAGTTGACGTATACTTAACTGCTGATTTACAAATTTAAAAATAATTAAAACTAATTATGTTTTAGATATTTGTTCAATGATTCTGTAATTAGTTAAATACAAATTATTTTTGTCATGAAATCACAATTTACCCACATAAAATGGTAATATGTTTCTAATTAGTTGTTCTGAATATTAAGAATTATCTGTGAAAATATCCAGTATTATAATCTGTGATAAAGTGTTTTACCTGCATTGTCTATAATTAGTCATGGCATATGTAAGATATTGGTATAATTTATAGTATACATTACAGCTTGTATAACTTTTTTCTTATTTTCATTTAAGGAAGTTGGCTGTATGAAAATAATATTTTTTATAATAGGATCAATTGAAGAATGTACTATTTTTTATATTTAATAATTATGGTGTTTGGTGAGCTGCGGTTGTCTATAATGAGTTCCACGTGTGGCATGTGAAGGTGGGCAATATTGAATCTGTTTCTTCAGGAAAGATCAACTTTAATGAATTACTTCGAACTGTTACATACTAGACATTACCCCATGAATGGTGTGTAAGAGGTGCAAGATATCCATTGAAGTGGATATTTCCTGAAGAAATAGTTTCAACATAGCACGCCTTCATGTGCCTTTAACCGTGGAACTCACTACAGTGATTACGTTCCTTGTCTCTAGTCCCGAGGGCCGCGTGTTCAAACCCGACATGGGTCGAAGGAATTTTACAATAGAAAAATCCAATGAACAAGTATTCACTGAGGGCCTTGTAGGCATGGGTAATAACCTAAAGATTTTCGGGGTCATAAAGAACTTTAATTCTAAATTAGTGCTTTTGAGCAAAATTTAATAGGCTGTCCTAGTAATACCTTAGTTGCCTGCTAGATGCCTCTTTGAGGCGATGTGCTGACCACATATCACTCACTGACATATGTAGGGAATTAAGATAACTAAATTAGATTCGTCAAGGAAATCCTCCCGGATGAGCACTCATGTCTCCATGAGAGACGTACGGGTTTAAACATACATGACATTTTTAATCAAAAAAATATACCTCTGATTTAAATTATCTGATATTCTTACTCTTTCTTATATTAATTATGGACATTCTTAGCTTTAAAATGTAGAAGATTACACATATTTTTATCTAACATCATCTATTCAGTCAAAAGTAATTGTTTAATAATTTAAGAAAAAATTACATTTTTAAAACATTGATGCACTTTTCTCAGTAACTACTGGAGATGGGACTGTGAAATCAGCAAAACACTTTATTCACTATGTCACGAAGCTCCAAGAGTATATTTGGTAAAGTATTCCTTCAAAAACATATTTTCAATAGTTTACTTGAATAATAATAATAATAATAATAATAATAATAATAATAATAATAATAATAATAATAATAATAATAATAATATAATATTTTTCGAAGTTAAAATTAAATCATATCTTGAATTCAAATGATAACAAATTGAATATTAAAACAAGTAGAGAAGATTTTACACACAATGACTAATTTCAATTTTAAAAATTCACATTGTTATTTATTATTGAAAGTTAAAAACTATACCTCAAGATTGGTACACCAAGGAAAAACCTCAAATACTGAATAATTAATTCCTCTGGTTAAAAAAAAAGTGCATTTTGAACGTGCCTATAAATGTGTCAAAGTAACATAAAATTCTAATCTGAGGTAATTGGAATGATATATACTCGTACATATCAATTGTCATAACCAGCTACTTTTTATCCCCACTTTACAGCTGACTTCCCTTAAATTTTCTCAAATGACTAAAAGACATGAAGAGTTCTGTTAAAACTAATACTCCGCCACATGCATATTTAGCTAACAAATGTAAAAATCTTTATTAAAATTACTTTCATACATTCAAAGTATCAATAAGTAAAATATAAAATTATAAGCAAACTAGAATTCAGATTTAGTTTTTATTGCAACTTATTTTATTACTATGGCATGTGATATTTTAATATGTGAACTCTTTATATGTTTTTTACTCAAATATTGATGTACCTTTAAGAATGCAATAAAAATATTTTTACAAGTACTCAATAAATTCATGTAAAATATTTATTACACATATCTCTATCTTGATCTTAACCTAGATCATCCTCAAGTAAATGGTTATTTAAAACTTTTTTCGATATTTTTCAGAGCTACTTGATCCTAAACAAAAATAATTATTTTTGCTCCTATATATAATAGTCTGGCATATTTTTGACAAAATAATAATAGCGACCACTTATTAATTTTTATTATTTACAATACAAATAAGTAGTGTTACACTCGCCCTCTACCTCTGAATCCTGAGTTTGCTTCCCATCCGATCCATGTGGGATTTGTGATGGAAAAATCAGAACCAGAGCATTTTTCTTGGAATTCTCCTGTTTTTCCCTATCAAAAAACTTAATTTTACTTCTTCTCCATACCCATGAGATCCATTTCGTTCCATTCCATTTTATCTTCCTCTCTGATGGTGCGACAGGCCTATCAAAAAATTAATTTTTGCGCGATAGTGCGTTTTGTCGTCCTTACAGCAATGGCGACCATGATTGAAAGTTCAACTTCTACATTTCGGGATTGCCAACCTGAATAACTATACTGTAATATTACATTTACACCCACGTGCGGGAAGTGTACAATGTATATGCAAAAAATATCCAAAAGATAGTGTTAATATACATTATACAAAACAAATCACTGCATTTTAAATTAACTTAACTTTATATGAAACAATATAAAACAATAAATACATACTTGCGGCCATTTTATCAATAATAATTGTCTCACGGCCTCCTGTACTTTTCAACTAATAAACATTGCCCACACTGTTAACGTTACTCAATTGTTTATAATGAACACATATATTTCTAACAAAGATGTTATTATTTTACTAGTATTTATTATTTTGAAAACACCATCGCGCAAAAAATAATGCACAACGCACGTTTGTGAAGTGTTTTACAGAATCTCGGAGATTAAAAACCTCGCTATCGCTCGGTATTTAAACATCTTCCTCGATTCCGTAAATACCACTTCCCAACCTCGCATCGTAATATACTATTTATCACTTCTACAGTACGTACTCATGTCGTTTGTTTCATTTCATCTGGACATATAGTGGTGCTACAGTGAAACGGTGTCCTTCTAACAGCAGCGATTCCCAAACTCTGTTTGGTGGAGCATCAAGTACTGCATGAAAAAAGACTATGTTCAAAGTTTCAATTCTTAATATTCACCTTGTATCCTCAGATAGTATGATCGATAAGTGTTAGGTAAAAAGTAATACTCCGCCATGAACATGTCCTCTTTCAAGTTGCTGAAATTGAATAATAAAATATATCTTCTCAAATTTGTTCAAACTAACACTTGTTCCCGCGCGGTAGCCCAATGGTTTAAGTGATGATGTCTTAGTTCTGAGCTATGAGAATTCCACTGGTTCGAGTCCCCATGGGAAAACAATTTTTCCATGGAATTGCGACCAGTATGATACCGGTGTCCACCCAGCATCGTGAGGAATTTGGATAGCTACAACAAATAGCGGTTACAGGTTGAATTGGCCCGACATGCTGACCACATGTCACACCTACACTGGCTGAAAGATCGCCAACCTTTGTGATTAACTCATGTGGATGTGAGGCCAGCAGTCGGCTGGTAGGCTAAGGGCCTTCTAGACATTTCGCACCATGGAATTTTTAACACATATTTGGACCACATTCTGCAAAAAGGAACCAATCCTTAAATTTGAAATATATTAGTTAATGCTATATTATTGTTCCTCAAGTGTCGTTCCGTGTCCTGCAAAAAAGATCCAAACCACCACCCGCATTCTTATACTATCTATGAACCAAATAAGAAAACACTAGTAAAATATGCCACATCTTTCTTTCTGCAGAAATAACCAAATGACAAAAATGTGTACAATCTTTTAATTAAGAAATGTTTGAGTTACTATCGTTCTCTTGAAATAGAAGCTCTTTGACATTCATCATCATCATCATCATCTTCTTCAACAATAACAACAAGGATTAAGCCCAATGGCCTGTTTCGATCTCATTATAGGTCGAATTGGTCCTTTCATCCCTTCAATGGTCTTTCCAACATTCTTCTCCCTTTTGGTTTATAATTATACATTCCTGTTGGTATGCAATGTTCATTAATTCGTAATACGTGCTGAAGATAAGGATTTTGATAATATTTTATTTTCATAGAGATTAAATATATTAAGTTCTGTTCTTATATCTTAGTTTTTCTTTTTATCGGTCCTTTGGTATCCTGCTATTGCTCTCAACTCTTTGAAATTCTGTTCGTAAATGTAATAAGTAAATGTTTATTTTCATTCCTGAATTTTTATTGGCAGTTAATTTTAATTTTTTGCAGTTTGTTTTCTTGTGGCTTGGTTCCTTTTTGTCCAAAGTGGTCCAATTAATAAAGAATACAATTTTTACTAGCGTATCAACAAAATTTGTTTTAAACCTTCTTAAAGAACCGTAAAATTTAATACATAGTTAGCGCCAGCTGCTTGGATCCATTCCAGACATACACCAAAACAAAATATTCTATGGTGTGACCGGAAATCAAATTCATGATTCCTGGTATGCTAACCATTACACCACTTACGTTGTCTAAGAGCGGATAATTGCGACGACTTGTTCTGCTTTAAAAAGATGTAATAATTGAAACGACCCAACTTGTAATAGTAGTGCACGAAATCTAAAGCTTAGTTTTTGCATTTCGTGGAAACTGCTATTGGAATTAGGTATGGTGGTAGGAGGTAAATCGCAGCCACAGAGGTAGTTGCTACTGTGCATGGCTTAACAGAATGGGTGTGAGAAACGGGCCGAGGAACAAGATAAGAGACATGAAGGGGGCAGATCACCTTGAGGGGTGGAGGCCACTAGGGTGGTTAGCGGCTTATCCCACGCCAAGTAGAGCGCTTTGGAACTCGAAATGCCAACTTCAGCATTTGCTGCACTATACATTATTCAAATAGGTGCGTTCGTTGTGTGCCTTTCCAAAAATCGATGAAAACCTTCTTCCTTACCTTCGAGTATCATCTGTGTTCGATCGAGGATGAGCTTTATTTGTTGGCCTAAAATAGTGTTCTCAAATTGTAGCACGCGTACCAGTAGAGCCACAAAGTAAACTTATACTTAGGTTACACCAACACTTAAAATACAATAAAACGGATGCGTTTTAAAATAAATTTAATAATAAGTGCGAAACATGGACTCTTACTTTAAGGGAGGAAAGGAGATTACAAGTATTCGAGAATAAAGTACTTAGGAAAATTTTTGGACCAAAGAGAGATTAACAGACAGGTGAATGGAAAATATTACATAACAATGAACTACATGGTCTTTATAGGAAGCCTGATATAATAAGAACAGTTAAGTCTCGTAGACTGCGATGGGCAGGGCATGTTGTACGTATGAGGAATGAAAGACTTGCATGGAAGCTTCTTGTAGGAAAACCAGAGGGAAAACGCCGAGTTTGTAGACCAAGAATGAGGTGAGAGAATAACATTAACTATGATTTGAGGGAAGTAGATTATACAGGGAATGATTGGAAAACATTAGCTCAGGATATGGATGTATGGAGAGCTTACGTCCGCGCGGCCATGAATCTACGTGTTCGATAGTGCCAGTGAGTGAGTAAGTAAGTAAGTAAGTAAATAAGCAAGTAAGTAAGTAATAATAATAATAATAATTATTTTATTTATTTTATTTATATACAGAATTTTAATGTTTACAGATCTTTCTGTGCCTAAAATTTTATTTTTCTTCTCCACTCGTCTCTCTCCATCGAATCCATGTCTTCCAGTCCTCTTGTTCTCATTCCAGTTCTTATTTCCTGCATCCACGAGATTCGAGGTCTTCCTCTCCTCCTTCTTCCAGGTGGACACCATTCCAATGTTTTCCTGGGTAATCTTTCTTCTTGCATTCGTCGTACGTGCCCATACCAATTTAATTGCTTATATAATCTACTATTGAATAACCAATATTCATTTTTTCTCTTATGACAGTATTTCTTATTTTGTCTAATTTAGAATATCTTGCTGCTCTCCTCAAGAAATTCATTTCCATCGATATAAGTTTTTGTTGAATTTCCAAACTAAAGCTCCATATGTGACAGTACTTCTCACT
This sequence comes from Diploptera punctata, assembly GCA_030220185.1. NCBI lineage: Eukaryota > Metazoa > Arthropoda > Insecta > Blattodea > Blaberidae > Diploptera > Diploptera punctata. The sequence continues at coordinate 3,844,100 of JASPKZ010008365.1, read as the reverse complement.
ATTGAATTAGGCCTATATATTTGTAACTTATTTTTCCTGGTTATATGTCTGTTCCATAAGACTCCGTTCATCATTGCTGAAATGTTGGAAGACCCAGTAAAAGATGGATAGACCAATTCTAACATGAGATCGGAACAGACCAGCAGGTCTAAACCTTGAAGCTGATGCTGATGAGATGATGAGAATGTGAATTATATAGTTTAAGTTATATGAATACTTAAAGGGAAAAACAAATAATGTCATACAGATACTGTCTCATAAAAAAAGAAAACTGAAGCATTTGTGAACTAGACTTGACGTCACAGGCCGTAGTTCTGAAACACGCCGATGCCATTTCCGGTCTTTGCAGACTAATACAAAATATACAACCAGATAATAATTCCACTATAGGCCTTAAAAAGCCCTTTTGAGTAGTAGGAGGTTCGCCCCACTTCTTCTATACAATCAGCACTAGATATCAGACGGGTTGTCAGTCATGCGTGATATCCACCCCACATCAGAAATCTGGTGCTCATTTCCAGGATCAGACAGACGCTAGAGGGTTTGGGTCCCCACTGGGCCACGAACCCTTTACCCTTCTGGTTGTAACGCATTGCCTTAACCACTCTGCTACAGCGTGCTCATTACAGTATATTCAGATACAGAGTTAAATATGAAAAATACTATTGTTTAATATGTATGTTGTTTCTATGGCGCAACAGTCCTAGAAGGCCCTTAACCTACCAGTCAGCTGCTGGCCTCAAATATACATGTGTTATTTACTGGAGAAGGAATGTTATCCACCCGGTATAGGGGTGACGTGGTTAGCATTTGGGAGACTCTGCCGTTATAATAATAATAATAATAATAATAATAATAATAATAATACTTACTTACTCACTGGCACTATCGAACCCGTAGATTCATGGCCGCGCGGACATAAGCTCTCCATACATCCCTATCCTGAGCTAATGCTTTCCAATCATTCCCTGTATAATCTACTTCCCTCAAATCGTAGTTAATGTTATTCTCCCACCTCATTCTTGGTCTACCAACTGGACGTTTTCCCTCTGGCTTTCCTACAAGAAGCTTCCATGCACGTCTTTCATTCCCCATACGTGCAACATGTCCTGCCCATTGCAGTCTACGAGACTTAACTGTTCTTCTATCAAATACGCATTCTAATTCTTCATAGAACTCATCCTTGATCTTGTCATCTTTTTCTTCTGTGGGGGCATGTACATTTACAATTATAAAATCATGTTGTTTACCCTTTAGAATTATGTATGATATCCTATCACTAACAAACTTAATATCTCGGATAGCGGATAGGATCCTCCTTCTGACTAAAAAACCCGTTCCAAATGCAGGTCTTTCTGCACCCCAGTAGTATAATGCAAAGCTTCCTGATTCCTGACTACCTTCTCCTGGCCACCTAACTTCCTGTAAAGCGACTATATCCAAGGGCGATTTATCTAGTTCCCGCGTTAATATCTCTAGTGCCCCGCTATTGTATAAAGTCCTAACATTCCATGTTCCTAGGAACATGTCCCTGTGTTTGAGCCTTTGGCATGGGTTCCCTGAAGTAGTCCCCGCCCGGAGAACCGAATGGGGGACTATTTGACCTCCGGAAAATTTTACCCCAGTTGAACCCATGTCCGCATTTCTTGACAGTTCTATTTTTACGGTGAAAGATCGTCACTCTTTCGACCAAGGTACTTTTTTCGTCTGGCTTATCACCTTCGACCAGTCCGGCATGGGTAACCCTATCGGCAGCAATGCTACCGCCGGCATAGCTCTCAGGATCATTTAAGCACGCAAGCCACTCCACCACGACAAGGTAAAGATACCATGGAGGGTAATAATAATAATAATAATAATAATAATAATAATAATAATAATAATAATAGCTTTATTTTACCTGGCAGTGTTTAAGCCTTAAGGCCTTGTCTATCACTCAAACAGGTTTTAAAAAATAATAAAAAGACAGTCTTACATCTAAATTACAATAAACATAAGCGATTACATTTATATAGACAATACAATTATTATTTATATTGTATTTTGATTTAATCTAGATTTAACGAATTAAATATAATATAATATGTACAAGATATAATATCAATAAAACTAAATATATGGTCACACGTAGAAATACATTATATAATGGAAATGGACAAATGAGGGAAATTTTGAGAAAGTGGCTGAATTCAATTACCTAGGAAATTACCACAAATTGGAATGAGATGCACAAAGAAATTAAACATAGGCTCAATTCTGGAAATGCGTGCTATTATGAATTGCAGAGACTCTTGATGTCCCAACTATTTTCAAAAAACGTTAAACTGAAAATATATAAAGGTATTATTCTACCAGTTATATTATATGGGTGCGAAACATGGACTCTTACTTTAGGGGAGGAAAGGAGATTACAATTATTTGAGAATAAAGTACTTAGGAAAATTTTCGGACCAGAGAGAGATGAACAGACAGGTGAATGGAGAAGACTTCATAACAATGAACTACATGGTCTTTATAGGAAGCCAGATATAATAAGAACAGTTAAGTCTCGTAGACTGCGATGGGCAGGTCATGTTGCACGTATGGGGAATGAAAGACTTGCATGGAGGCTTCTTGTGGGAAAGCCAGAGGGAAAACGCCCAGTTGGTAGACCAAGAATGAGGTGGGAGAATAATATTAATTATGATTTGAGGGAAGTAGATTATACAGGGAATCATTGGAAAGCATTAGCTCAGGATGAGGATGTATGGAGAGCTTATGTCCGCGCGGCCATGAACGTACGGGTTCAATAGTGCCAATGAGTAAGTGAGTAGGTAAGTATGTACAAAATTTAAAAAAACGAGAAAAAATATTGTGGCTGGTTTTTCTCAAGCTGGGGCCTATATGTATTTTATCTACATTAACTCCTCACGATTCTGGGTAAGTCCGAACCCTACTGGCCAAAATACCAAAAAAAAAATATGTTTTCCCATTAAAACTCGAATCATAGCATCTCCTGCAGCTTTGCGCCAAGGCAAGGTGTCTTAGAAACTCGACTTCGGTGCGCGAATTATTATTAACTATTTTTTTACGGTATAAGAAATATCAAACACCTTTTTCTACATATGTACTGTATATGATCTAAACAAAATTTAAGGAGAAATTCCTTTACGTGTAATAGATCCTATACCAAAGTGATGTTGCTGGCGGCAGAATAAGTTTAGTAAACTTGAAGCATCTTATTTTCAATTCCCCCTTCCTTCAAAAACCCCTTCTAGCAAAAGACTTAAAAATAAACTCCCAACTAATCTTGCTCCTTGATTAAGAAGCGAAAGATTTGAACCCTTCACAGAGTTAACTGGCTGAGTGTGCATTACACAACTTAATTGTAAGAGCCTCCACAAACTGTTTGAATGGCAATGTATTTACTCACAACAACCTACTGTACATGTAAATATCATTAAAGTCCATTGAAATTTAAGTGTTCACTACACATTTGCTTGGTTACATTCTTTATACACAGATGATGTAGTATTACTGGCACCCTCAGAGGACGAATTACAATATTTAGTATATAATTTTAACAAAATAACCGTCAAATATAACATCGAAATCAATACAGAGAAAACAAAAGTAATGGAATTTCAAGGAAAATACCCTGTACATAGCAAAATTTGTATAGATTCAAAAATACTGGAAAGAGTAAATTCATTTACCTGCCTTGAATATATATTAACATATTTGAATGAAGTATCTATACTTATCATTCATTTTTTTAAAATTTTATATCACACAGTTGAGGTTGTATCTTTTATTACAAAATGTACATACCTTTCTTTATATTTTTATAATCCGTCTTCGTCAACTTTAATATTTCATGTATTATACCTTCCTGAATCTTTTCGAAATTTTACTTCATCTTCATGACTCTTATTATTATTATCATTATTATTATCATTATGATTATTATTATGATTATTATTATTATGATTATTATTATGATTATTATTATGATTATTATTATTATGATTATTATTATTATGATTATTATGATTATGATTAGATTATTATTATTATTATTATTATTATTATTATTATTATTATTTATGTATTATTATATTATTATTATTATTATTATTATTATTTTTATTATTATTTTATTATTCTTATTATTATTATTATTATTATTATTCAATAATAATAAGAGTCATGAAGATGAGTAAACACTTCGAAAAGCTTCACGAAGATATAATACAGTACATGAAATATTAAAGTTGAGGAAACAGAGTATAAAAATATAAAAAAAGGTATATACATTTTATAATAATTGGATGAAGTAGATATGAGATATACAGCAGGATGATGATGATGAATACCAAATGGGATCACAAACGTAATGATAATATCTTGAAGAAACTACGTTTAGAACCGGTCATTGAAAACGTAGATAGGTACCAGAACAACCGGGTGAATCATTTGTGACGAATGAGTTCAGATAGAGTTCTCAAGGCCATGCTTCGTCATTGTCCAACAGGGAAGAGATCTCTGGTCCGTGCAAGGAAACGCTGGATACAAAATTCATCAGTGAGATCGTAACAGGCATATAGGCCTAAGACTTGGTTGTATGAAGAACAAGAATACATTCTTTCTAAAAGGTACAATAAATAACAAGATAGAAACAAATAAAACATGAGAGCATACCTTAGGCTAGTTGATTAGGCAATATATGTCAAGCTAGAAGGTCGAGTCTTGATATGGGGACAGTATTTTCAAACTGGCCTACTCTTAATAGCTCTACCATGACCTGGGTTTGTCTCAGCCTCAAAATTATATGAGTGCCACACAAACATTTCGGAGGAATAAGTGGCAGATTGGATTGGCTAAAATCCCGGCTAATATCTCATGCCGATTTGTCTAGGTAAACCACCAAACCCAATTGATTATGATAATGTATAATTATGGAATGTTCACCTGAAAGGTCCGTCTCCTCAACTTAATTAATCATTTAACTGTAGCGCTTTCGGGACTACACATCATGAATATTATAAAAGTTGATTATGATAATGTTTTAGAAAATATCTTTCTCATTTATTCAATGGCATACAGATTATAAGGCATCGTCACGAAAAATTAAATATTCTCGCCGCTAGAGTGATGTTTATATTTTTTTCTTCAGGTGAATCCCCACTCCTAGTCTGGTTTTACTGCTTAACTAATACGACCCTACTTTCTTAACCGATTACTATATGCCTAATTTGATCTCGAAAAAAACTGCGGCCATTAGAGCGTTAATACACGCACACACACATATACATCGGTGTATGTGTGCGCTAGAATATACTGAGGATGACTGCAAAACATTAGCTCAGGATAGGGATGTATGGAGAGCTTATATCCGCGCTGCCATGAATCTACTGGTTCGACGGTGACAGTTAGTTTTATAACTACAACTACAACCCCATAGCGCGACAGAACTACCAGCCGGCTCATAGCCTCACATCTACAATGAGTTAATCATAGACGATCCTCATGGTAGTATAAGGGTGACATGTCGTCTTCATGCCGGTCCAGTTATATATATATGTCCATCCACAGTAATTCTGCCCGAAGGCAGGTCCTTCACTGCAATCATGGTATTTTCATGCTATGCTTGCAGATTTATTAGGGAATTATAGGTGGGGTAGCTTCTCGTTGTTTTCCACACCGGTGAAGGGTGATGATGATGATGATGATGATGATGATGATAATGATAAGGATGATGATGATGGCCATACGATTTCGGGGACCGTTTGGGCCTTAAAATTTTCCTGACATTTGTCTTACAGATGAGGAAAACCCCCGATAAAAATCACACCCAGAAAAACTGCCCCGACCGGGGACCGAACCCGAGCCCGCTGCGTGACAAGGCAGCACGCTATCTCGAGACCACAGCGGTGGACATTATAACGGGCTTCCAATATAAAACCGGACCGGCCTTACGGAGTTTCACCCAGCACGCAGTGCTGTCTCTTCCTCCCGCAATTCACCCTGCTTGCCAACCGTCCTTGACCTGTTTCTTACCTTATAGAAAATGCTGGAAATGTTGTCCTCCCGCAGTTAAACAGGCATTATACCGAGTAAACACGTTTAGATTGACACGCTGTAGTTCGGGCACTGTCAAGTTTCTGATTTCATTTCTTATGTTGTTCTTCAGTTCTGCCAATGTGTGCGGATTTGTTTTGTACACTTTGTCTTTCAGGCTACCCCACAAATAAAAATCACACACTGTTAGGTCTGGGGAGCGAGTGTTTCTTATTTTGTACTGAACCGGTGGTCTCACATTTAGTCACAAGATCGTAGATTGTCGATCTGGAAGGAGGTAATTGTCCAGGGAAGTTCCGAATAAATTCCTCGCGAACGCAACGAGCTGATTCGTATTTATAATAACATTTACACACATAAATGCGCTGCTCTAATGTCAGCTGACGTCTCATCTTGTCGAACGATAGTAAACTGACTAGTTCAAGGACGAGCGGCTGGCAGAGTGAAATGCGGACGAGGAGAGAGCGCTGCCTGACGGGTGAAACCCGGTCCGGGCTTATATTGGAAGCCCGTTATATATATGAGAGTTATCCATTGTTAGCAAGAAATTATCAAGCAAGAGGAAGGCGTGATGTTGGAAGACCTAGAATACGTTGGGTGACGCATTATGAAGTCGGAACGGGCAATTGCCTAATCCCTGGAGTGATAATGATGATGATGATATACACACACATATTTATTTATGATGCGTGTGTATATAACTAACTAAAATAACTAAGTCACTGGCACTATCGAGTCCGTAGGTTCATGGCCTTGAGGACATAAGCTCTCCACACATCCATATTCGGAGCTAATGTTTTCCAATCATCCCCTGTATAATCTACTTCTTTCAAATCATGATGAATGTTATTCTTCGCCTCTTTCTTCGACTACCAATTGGACGTTTTCTCTCTGATTGTCCTACAAGCTTCCATGCCTGTTTTTCATTCCCCATTAGTGCCACATGTGCCTATCGCAGTCTATGAGACTTAATTGTTCTTATCATATCTGGTCTCCTATAAAGATTATATAGCTCAAGTTACTAGTATTCTCCATTCGCCTGTCTGTACATCTCTATTTGGTCCAAACATTTTCCTAAGAAATTTATTCTCAAATACTCGTAATATTGTCCCCTCCCTTAAAGTAAGAATCCATTTTTAGCATCCATATAATATAACTGGGACAAATATATTTTTATATATTTTCAGTTTGACGTTTTTTTTTCAGAGAAGTTATGTTCAAATGTATCTATCCAAATTAACCTTAACATGCCTAATAATTTACAAGTAATGCGTAATTATATTAACATAATCCGTTCTTGTATATTCTATGTATAATTTAGTCCCTTGGATATTATGCTGTTTCTGGAACTCTTAATTTATTAGTTTCCTGAAAGCAGTTATTTAAAAATCGTTGTAGCGGTCGCCATCTTTGTTTTCTTATAACTGGATATATATATATATTTATATAGTTTAATTAACAAAATAAGGACATGTTCCATCCATCCATCCATAGTAATTCTGCGCGAGGGCAGGTCTTTCACTGCAATCATAACATAAATCATAAATAATCCTGAAATACATTAAATATTGTCAAATTATAACTAGCTACTAAAAAAATAAAAGATAATAAAATTAATGCTAATCTTACCTCATAAGAAATTGTTTGAGCTACTGCCCGCAACCCACCTAATAAAGAATAATTAGAAATAGAGGCTATGCTTTGCAGCTTTACTAGGTGTGGTAGCTTCCCGTTGCTTTCCACACCGGTGAAGGATGATGATGATGATGATGATGATAGGGATGATGAAGATGGCCGGATGATTTTCGGGGACCGATGGGCCCTAGCTTCCTGACATTTGTTTTACAGGTGAAGAAAAATCCCGAAAAAACCTCATCCAGGAGCCTATCCCGACCGGGAATCGAACCCAGGCCCGCTGCGTGACAAGGCAGCACGCTACCTCGAGACCACAGCGGTGGACACATATACCATAGATCAGTAAAATTCAACCATACATTTTACTTGAGGAATGTGCTTACTTAACCGTTCACGAGCGGAAGTAGTTTTTGTAGTTTTTAATCGGTTTATATTTTTTTAGGTCTCTGGATTCGAAGAAATCGATATCCCATACCTGCTCTGTCACACTAGAAATAAAAATTACAACAATATTACGTCAGTTTTAATTTCACGACTCTTTAAAGGAATGTCATTCTGCATCGCATATATTATTTAATGCAGCAATGCAAGAATTTACTTTTTTTCGGAATTTACAGTATTAATTGTCACTGTCATACATTTCAAAAAGTCCGACAGTTAATTTAATGTTATTTTAGTTTATCCTAACTTTTCAAACGGAAAATGAAATATACGTACAACAAACATATTTAAACTCCCTATGATAAAAAATTAAATATTTAGGTCATTTGTTTTGAGATTACAAATAGATTATATTTATTTCATGTACTAGTAAAATGATTAAATATAAAACTGGCCATCGCTACATTCTAGCGATTACATTCTTCCATGACATGCTATTTTTTTCCTCTGTTTCTTTTACACTGTTTTTCCACTACCGTCGTGACGTAATTTTACTGCCGTGACGTTTCATAGTAGACTCTGTGATGGTGAATATGTGTTCTGTGCTCTATCCCTTCCTACTTTACCCCCTCCTAATGTCCCTTTCCTGACGTCAACGGCGCGACCGACCAGAAGCCTGTTATTACCCGTTTAAGGAGTAAGTGCAGTTGTTGACGGATGGCACTGCAGTCGTGTTTATGAAGGAATAGAACACGTGACACTGTTATCTACGAGTGCAGAGGGGAATGGGACGTGGGAAGCTGACAGTATACACTGCCTTATATGACGTCACGTGTAGCAACAAACAGAGCTTTGTAATTCATCCGCCTGCAGAGATATTTTGAATGACTAATACAGTTAGCAGTCGGAATTAACGTTTCGTTCCATCAAGTTCCGCGGGGGTCGAAGAAGCTATCCCTTGCCAAGGACTGTTAAGAAGAAGATTGTTTATTTCTACGTGATTGAGAACTCTAGTATGGATGTATGTATCGTTATTGTTATTTAAAGCTGACGACTGTTCTTGTTACTTTCATTATGTATAATATTTATATTTCATTTATTATTTGCAACAGCTAATTGTATACTATACTTTTTGACATCATTAATTATATTTTAGTTAGGCTTTCATGTTTTTTTTTCTGGTACCTTGCTTATCTGTGTCGATCTGAACTTGAACCTAAGTTTTGTACGCTTTAGAGCAATTCCCATTTCTCTCATGATAAACGTAAATTATATAAATAGTAAAGTCAAATATGATTACCATTCTCTTGAGATGTCTATGTTGAATAATACACTAGAGGTCGTTTACAAAAAGATGAATTTAGTCTGTATTTTGGGCCCAGCTACAGACTCTGCTTGATGACTTGTATGTTACTAGTTAGTTTGAAAATTTAAGATAGGTTCTATAAGAAGAGAGAGCATCCACACACCCTATACTCTTGTTTTACCTTTTTCTTAACTCTCTTTTATTCTCACATATAGACACAAGTACAGGACACACACGCAGACCCAATGTGGAAATTTAAAATCTCATACCTCGCCGGGAATCGAACCCGGGTCACCGGAGTAGAACATAGGGACTCTACCTATTACGCCACGGCAACGGACTGCTATGCGTCAGGTTCGATTCCCCTAGGATTTAATTTCCTGGATCACTTTTATCAGAGTTTTCATGAAATTTTGAGTAAAATGCCAGAAAATTAGGGACATAATTTTCCTCTGATAGTCTGAAGTTCTTTATTCTTATATCTTATATTGTACGTTTTGTAGTAAGAGCTAGGTATGATGGCACTTTGTGAATCTATCGAGAAAACCGAATTCCCTGTGAGTTAGTCAGTAAATGTATCAGCTGCTTGATCTTATCCTTCAAAAACTGTGCCGTTTTATCCAACAGGATAGATTTCTTGTAAGTCTCCTTGGTATATTCGTAAATTATACAGACAGAATATATTTTTATTTCATTAACAGTAAATTCCATCCCCACTTGATATAATTATTGCTGCGTGATTTACAACGATGCAGGTTGTTTACTACCTGAGTGTTATATACCTTGTACTCCACTAACACGATATTTTGTCTAACTTCCGCCAAAAAAGGATCTCGCATTGAACAAATGCCTAGATCTAAACCAACACCTTACTCCTTTGTGAAACGCCACATAAAGTTAAAATTCAAAATTATGAATGACAATAGACTTCAAACAGTGACCAGAAACAAAAAATGGGAATGCCTAATAAAACATACTGATATACCGAACATACCAAGAAAAACAGAAGTAGCACATTTTAGGATGACAACGGGCCACGACTGCCTGGCAAAACACCTTCACAAAAACAATTTTCTGCCTTCACCGAAATGCATTTTATGCAATCACTGTGATGAAGAAATGCACGAAGGTCATCTGAACAACTGCATCGATGTCAAACATGAAGATTCTAAGACCTCAAAGTATTGGAGAGCAAGACTGCTAATGACTTCAGTGTTAGATGCAGCACATTAGACAACAACAACGTTAGAGAAAATAACTTCCGCTTAGGGTCTTGATCGAGAGGGGCCGCCTATCTAGTAGTTCAGAGCCAATGCAGGATGGTTTAGATTGTTCGGCCACGTTTACTTTTTTATTTCCTTCTAATAGTACAGTGAAATACAATATAATTATGTATGCCATTAACATTCTAATGTATTCTACTTTTATTCTCCAAAGCCGCCGGGTTGTTTTACAAAGTTTCTGGCATTCTCTTCAAAGGCTGGAGCACCTGGAAGACAGAGTTATATTCCCCAGTAATACAATGGTGATAAATGATAATGAAGCATCAGGAAAGTCCTTAAACCTAAACTTTAACCTTAATTCTAGACCATATTTGATCACAGGAGTAATTCCCTATAAAAAATTCCTGAGATCTAAGCGGGAATCGAATCCCAGACCTCATGAATTGTAAACAGAAGTTCTGAACATAAGGCCATTAGGTTAGACATTTATCCTAGTGTATGTTACAAATTAAATCTGACAATACTGTAAAAAGCAGGGGATTAATGTACGGAAATTTCAAGAGAGTAATAAAAGTCCGCCCAAATATCGAGAGATAGATCAAATTGTATTCATAAACCAACATTTTGCTCTTTCAGGCAGGAAAAAATCCTGATTTTAACTGCCAATAACAATTATTTACGTCTTCAATTCAAAGCAGGAATGAAATTTTATGAGGACTTCTATACGTTAGCAGTTGTTGCATTTATTGCCACTTGATGGCAGTTTTGTTCCTCAAAGTGGTGGAATGGGGTTGGCGGAGGGATGATGGCGAAGAGAGGGGTTGAGGGAATAAAAAAAGTGGGTGGTAGGCAATGTATGCCCAATAAAACCGGACGCGTATTTCCACTGCTACCACTGGTTAAGAATTATGGTTCGACTCGCGTTTGTGTGGTCGCTGTATGTATGTGTGTGTGCTTTGCATATTTTACCTGCTAGTGCCGCCATCGCTAAATTGCCTACTCTGGTAAGGGAGAGTATAGTAATCCTCGGTGACATCTCGCAGGGACATCCCTTTCTCCTCTCGCAATCTGGTTCGCTATCTCCCTACGGAGGATGAGGGACAAAATGCACACTGTATAGACTAATGTCTACTTCAGGAAATAAACTCGCCATTATTTTACCTGCGCACAAATTAACACGTAGTCTCTAATTATTAAGCTACAATGCTTTTGTTTCAAAATGCATTTAGCATTTTCTACTCTTCATAGGCATATATAATAATAAGAATAATAATAGTAATAAATATATTATTATCATTATTATTATTATTATTATTATTATTATTATTATTATTATCACTATTGAGTAACACTAGGAAATTAGGATTGGAAGTAAATATCAATAAAACTAAATATTTGGTCACACATCGAAATACATTAGGCCTATATAATGGAAATGGACACCTAGTGACAAATGAGGGAAATTTGCAGGAAGTGGCTGAATTCAAATGCCTAGGAACAATAATCACAAATAGGAATGAGATGCACAAATAAATTAAACACAGCTCAATTTTGGAAATGCGTGCTATTATGCATTACAGAGACTCTTGTCTTCGCAACTCCTTTCAAAAAACGTTAAACTGAAGATATATAAAATTATTATTCTACCAGTGGAAAACTTTTGGACCAAAGAGAGATGAACAAACAGGTGAATGGAGAAGACTACTAAACAGTGAACTACATGGCATTTATAGGAAGCCAGATATAATAAGAACAGTTAAGTCTCGTAGACTGCAATGGGCAGGACATGTGACACGTATGGGGAATGAAAGACGTGCACGGAAGCTTCTTGTAGGAAAACCAGAGGGAAAACGCCCAGTTTGTAGACTAAGAATGAGATGGGAGAATAACACATTAACTATGATTTGAAGGAAGTCGATTATACAGGGAATGATTGGAAAGCATTAGCTCAGGATAGGGATGTATGGAGAGCTTATGTCCGCGCGGCCATGAACCTACGGGTTCAATAGTGCCAGTGGGTAATAAGTATTATTATTATTATTATTACCTCGAAATTCATGGATGCAAGAAATTAGAACTGGAATGTGAACAAGAGGACTGGAGGATATGGAGTGGATTGACAGGGACAATTGGAGAGGGGAAATAAAACTTTGGGCAAAGAAACATGAGTAAACATTGAAAAATCTATATATAAATAAATAAATAAAAGCAATAATAATAATAATAGTAATAATAATAAGTAAAATATTAGATAAATAGGCAATAAAAGCTTGATATCATTTCGACTCAAAGATCCAAAATAAAAAAAAAATTCTAATTACCAAAAAAAAAAATTAATAGCGTATGCTATTTAACAGAAACTCCATAGACATGTTTACATTGAGCTACTTCTCCCATTGAAACACCTAGTTCTGAGTACAAAATTAATACAGGACTAATTTTTTTGTCCACTGTCACGAGATTATATTTCAATATTTATGTATTTTCTGGCATTGGTGAAATCATAACTCATTTTTGATGCTGGGATGTCTGGAAGTTGGAATTTCGTTATTCTGATGATATGATGGGTGATAAATGATAACGAAACACTAGGAGAGTACATAAACTTAATATTAACGTATATTCCATACCAGAGGCCCAAGGGTATGTGGTCTAGAGGTTACAGATCTTGCTGATGGATGTGTACCACTTAAAAACTCGAGAAATGTCATTAAATCTTAACTAGTCCTACACATGCATGTCGATGTCATGGTTCCGATAGCGCTAAGTGATGTGAGGGCGAAGAGCGAGTTCTTGAACTGTCAGCTAGGGGAGAAAACCCCAATAGAAAATCATCGTCCTTCAGGATCGCTGGATAGATTGGTCTGGGGCTGGCTACTCTACTCCGTAAAAATACCCTTGCTAGGAAGCGCAAAGAACCAGATAAAGCAGGGCAGATCAATTTGTTGTAAACTTGGTAAGAAGAAGATAAATGATTTTTTTACGAATTGGCACATGGAACAACCTATCTGAAGAAGCTGAGAATCAAGGGATGATATCTAGTTGCTAGAAGCAGAGACGCAAGGAAGACGGTTCTGAGGGAAGCAGAGGCTCGAATCAGGTTTTACTTCTGCTGTGGATAAGTGTAGATGCGTATTACTCTGTGTGTAGTGTATACATAGATTATATATATGATATGAAAAGAAAAATGAATGCTTGAGTCGGGATTTGAAACCGAATCTCTAAACTCGGTACGTTTAGCGCTCTAACCATCTGAGCCACTCAAGTATCCTAACGCAAACATACATTTTTCTTATATATGTAGTATTCTCAATCACACAAGAGGTAGCGGAAAGTTGTTCCAACTGTCATCTAGCGGCCACAATAACAGGTAAGCAATTTTTTAAAAGAGAATATTTACTTTATAGCAGTAACGCTTGTTTATTTAGATGTTATAACTATATTTTTGACATTTGATAATGAAGACAAATATGATATATGAAATATGATATATGATTGCCAAATGTAAAAAATATAGTTATAACATCTAAATATACAAGCGTTACGGCTATAAAGTAAATATTCTCTTTAAAAATGTGCTTACCTGCTATGGTGGCCGTTAGATAGCAGTTGGAACGACTTTCCGCTACCTCTTGTGTGATTGAGAATACTACATGTATAAGAAAAATGTGTGTTTGCGTTAGGATATTTGAATTGTTCAGATGGTTAGAGCGCTAAACATACAGAGTTTGGAGATTCGGGTTTAAATCCCGACTCGAGCATTCATATTTCTTTTCATATCATATTTGCCTTCATTGCCAAAGTCAAAAATGTAGTTATAACATCTATATATATATATATATATATATATTTTTTTTTTTTTGATACATTTTTATTTAGGTGTGTAGCCATGTAGTTATTTGTTTGTATTATTGTTATTTTAAATTTTTATTCATGGAAAAATAATGCACATACGGTCAAGCAGGCCCGTGCGCAATGGAAATGCTTATGTATTTACTTTCTTTTGAAAACAAAAAAACAATAAATTCCATTCCATTCCGTTAGTTCTGCTGCTGATGTGATGATGATATTCCAGACCATGGGCGGCCACAGGAATAGTTCTATTTAAGACAAAAATCTCGTGATCTGACCGGGTCGTGATTTCAGGACCTCCTGAACTGCAATCAATAGATATGATCACAACACCAATAGACTGTTTTCCCCAATTTAAATTTATAGTTGACAACAATTATTTTATTTTCAAAAGGTGTTCTACAATATGTAAAAATCTTCTTCTTCTTCTGCTTAGGCTTTCCCCATTTATAGGTTCGCCATCTACAGTTTCAATTTATTTCTATCATTCCAATTTCCTCCTTCCAAATTCCTATCATCGATTATAGTTCTGACATAAGTTTTCCATTTGCATCTTGGTCTGCCAAGTTTATTTTTTCCAGGGGGTGACCATTGGTATATATGTTTTGGCCATCATTCAGTTTCCATTCTCTGTACATGGTCATACCATTTAAGAGTTTGATTTTCAATCCTCTTAACAACAGAAGTGGTGACATTCATTTCTCTTCAAAGATATTAATTTCTTATTTTCTCCTGTCCTGTTTTTTGAAGGTTTCTTGTAAGATAATCAAATTCAACTGTTCTAATTTTATTCTTTTGTAATTCCGTCAAATACCAAATTTCACTTCCATGTGACAAAATATTCTGTATTATGCTCTTATAAATTTTCATTTAAGTTTCCTTTGTAATATTTTTGTTTCAAATTATTTCATGCAATATCCTAGTTACATTTTTGCCATTGCAATTTTAGTTTTTACATTTCTTTCACATGTACCTAAACACATTGACCGAAGATATTTAAAATTCTACAAAAGAATTTGATAATCACTCTGTATCCAAAATAGAAGAGAAATATAAAGAAAGAAGCAGAAGAGCGGTTGAAGTGATAATTCCATGTGGATATTGCAGACTCCCCGGAGCCGTTGAAATTAAAGAGCAGCATTACAGCAACAAGCCTGTGATAGTAAAAGTCGGGCTTAATCCTCACCAGCAATTTTCGTTGCCGCAACACGGCATAAATATGCAGAAAGTGACGTCATGTCACTGATTCACCTACCTACATTAAATTGAAACATAGGCTTTCCGTATTTTCATCATTGGCCACAGGACAAATTATATGCACTTTCGATCATTTGACATCACTCCGATGTTCTCTCTCAACAAACTTTGAATTATCTAGCCTCTAAAGCCTCTAAAGAACATGGAGGTGCATAACCGCGTGAAAATACGCTCACCATTCATCACTATCCTAAGATAATATTTTCCCATTATTCCCTGTAGGCGTGCCTCTTATAATGAATGTTATTCTACCACCTCTATCTATGATCGATTGTTACAATAAATATTGGTGTGAAAGTTAAAATCATTGACAAATTGGCTTCTGGTAATCGTTGCCTAAGAACGTTGAACAAAATCATAACTTCTAGATACACATCTAATAAAATCAATATAAGATTTTACAAAACAATAAACCTATTGTGGTACATGGTAGCGAAAGTTGGACTCTAACATAAAAGCCACAGCACGTGTGTCGACCTGGAAAAGAAATATTTAGAGGTAGAAAATACAAATATCCTCAACTCGTGTCCAACTCAGGGTCGGGTTGAGGAATGAGGTGGGATGAAGCCCCTATATTTATAGAGGTCTATGTATGACAATAGTGCCGGCCGATCACTCCTGACGCATCGTCACAGGGGAGGATGAACGAAATGAAACGAAATGTATGACATGGGTATAGAGAAATGGTGAAATGAAATTTGTGGCAGGGGAAAACGAGAGAAACACCGAGAAAAACCTACCCAAGCATCGTTTCGTCCACAACGAAACCCACAAGAGTGATCGAGATTCGATCTTGGGACCCCAGCGGTAGGAGGCGAGCGTCTAACCGCTTGCGCCATAGAAGTAGACATATGGCCCAAATGAAGAAAATGGAGTCTGACGAATAAGAACAAACAGGGAACAATAAACTTTATACAAAGACATATATAATTATATAATAGCAGATATTAAAGCGAGAAGAGTTGAGTAGTTGGGATGGCCACGAACCGAACCCCCAAGTTAGTACAGGAAGCAAAATTTGACTCTAAATGACACCTAAGATTAGCTGGATGGATAACACGGAGAGTGATTTGAGAAAACCTGGAAACAATAATTGGAGGCAGGAAGTAATGGACATAATAGAATGGCGAGCTGTTGTTCGGTTGGTCAAGGCTAAACTCTAAGACCTTGTAGCACCTTATTATTTTTCGGTCTACTTACTGAACGCTTTTCCTCTGGTTTCCCACTTGCATTTACATTAATTGTATTTAATTGTACATGATAATTGGCTTCGTCTTCAAGATCGTAGAACCATCCATTCCCTATGCCTTCTCTATAACATATTACACACATCATTACCTTATTATTTATCACACCGCTTCACTAAACTCTCTGATACACATAACTTAGATACCCGATCCCTTGAACACAGTGTCCTTTATATCCCTCCTCATCATACTACCTATTATTCGAAATCTTTTACAGTTTCTCTTGCTAGAACATGGAATTCACTTCCACCCTATGTCAGAGACTGCCAAACTTTACCATCTTTCAGAAATAAATTGAAAATAAAATCACTAACAGAAACAACTCACTAATACTACTTTTTAAGAATTAATAATGCGTTTTTGCATTATTTAATAAAAATAGACTTAGGATTTGTTAATATATTTACCTAATGCCTTGTATAAAAAGCGTAGATTAATTCATTGTAGTTTATTACTTTCTTTGTATTTTTTTTTCTTTTCTTTTTATGTATAGTAGATTCGAGCTGTTATTCCTTTTTATTCATTGTATCATTAATTTAATTTAATTGTATTTAGTTTCATTCTATTATTAGACATTAATTTCATTATTATTCAATATGACAGATAATTAATTGTTCAATGACTATTATTGTAACTTTTTTTGTATTCATATGTAACATATGTTTGTCCTGTTTAATATGACTATTATTGTAATTTTTTTGTATTCATGTGTAACATATGTTTGTCCTGTTTAATATGAATATTATTGTATTTTTTTTGTATTCATATGTAACATATGCTTGTTCTGCTGAGTGGAAGAGAAGGCCACATGGCCTTAACTCCACCAGGCTAAATAAATCTAAATCTAAATCTAAAATAATTCCCATTCGTGCCACATGCCCTGCCAAATGCAGTTTAAAATACTTGTGGAATCTGTTCCATAATGTCGAAGGCTTACTTGTATTGGTACAGACTATACGAGAATGCCCGCGAGGGAGTGGCATGCGGTGTATCAAATAGCTGCATACCTACCGGGCTATGAAGAGAGTTCTGTCATGTAGAAAGACAGACGCAGTAAACAATGTTTAATTTAGTAAAAAAAGGTGGAGTTATTGTAGAGTACGTCGGTAGTTGATATTGCGCCTACCTGATCGTACGTGTAGTGAAATGCCACCCAAAACCAAATGTGCATGTGATTGAACAATCTATATCTTAAAACGTCTCATTACCTTGTATCATAGAACAAAGTGAAAAGCTTACCTCCAGTCATAGCAGCAGTGTTAATGCGTCGCACGGACGTAGGTACAAACCTTGTAAAATCAGAAACAAATAGCAAATAAAACACTTATATTGTTCATCATTGCTTGTATTCCCGCAAAAAAAGTAGTCTTAATTGAATAGCCTGATAATAGTCCATTTGGTGTCTACAGGGTGGGGGGATATAAGCGCGCGCGCACGCGATTGTGTGTGTGTGTGTGTGTGTGTGTGTGTGTGTGTGGAGGGGGTGTGTATGTATATGAGTGTGTTTTTTCTGTCTTTTTTAATTTGATTTGTAGCAATTTTTTTAATTATTACTATACAAAATGTGACTTTTTATATATGTATACACATGGTATTTTCATGGATGAGTGTAGATGTGTATTATTGTGTATGTAGTGTAGACATAGATTATATATATTCAATGCTTTTATACATGTTCTATGTAGGTATTTGTTTATATATTCATATGTTTATTTTAATTGTTTTATTCATGGAAAAATAATGTACGTACGGCCAAACAGGCCCGTGCGCAATGTAAATGCAAATGTATTTCCATTCTTTTGAAAAAAAAGACAAATTGCATTCCATTCTACATTCAACAAACAATCATTGAAACTCACAGACTGGCGTGAAGCGAGTGTACACGGGATGACACGAGATTAGTTCGCAAACCATTCACAAACGAAGCAGCTTAACGTTTCGCTGTGTCGTATAATAAGCAATGCATAACTTAAGTATATTTTATTGTATTACCCGCATTTTATTGCTTCCTAATATTTATAGTGACCTAGACTCAATTTCCCAATGGTCGAAGAAACATGGACTTAATCTAAATACTGACAAGACACAGTGCATAATTATAGGACATCGGCGAATCCAAAGCATTATAAATTACGAAAATATCCCTACCATTCTCCTAAATGACAAAAATATTCCCTAAGCTCAGTAGTAAAAAATTTGGGTATCTATATGGACCAACACCTAGACTGGAAAATCCAGGTGAATAATACCTGCAAGAAAGTGTTCTCAATTCTTCACTCCCTAAATAGTTTTAAAAACTTCCTTCCTACAAAATTAAAACAAATACTTGTACAGACTCTTATAATGCCACACTTCGACTAATGCGACATATTACTGACTAATCTGACAACTGATCTATCTGACAGACTACAGCGTGCTCATAATGCGTGCATTCGATTTATATTCAATCTCCGTCGTTATGACCACGTGTCTCCTTCATTTCAGGCCTTATCATGGCTACGCCTAAATGACGGACGAACTTTACATTCACATACCTTACTATTCCAAATTCTGCACACATATTTACGAACTTATTTAACAACACGTTTTCAACATTTATCGGCTCATCACAATTTAGGAACAAGATCACAAGACTCTTCTCTACTTTTGATACCACAATACAGGACCTGTCTGTATTCTGAATCTTACACAATATCTATGGCTAGAGCATGGAACTCACTTCCCAGTCATGTCAGGGACTGTCAATCGCTATCATTATTTAAATCCAAATTAACAGATATCTTAAGTTCGACACAATGAAAACATTAACTACATAACAACTATATAGAGCATTCTATTAATAATCATGTAGGAAGCTACTTACTTTATTTTATATAATTTTAATTTTATTATATTCTATGTTTTTGTTAGCATTAGCTAGTATTAGATCCATCATCATTGTATTTTGTTTAGTCTGTATTTTAATATCTTAAAATTGTAATATGTACGTAATTTTTGTATAATTTTACTATTCGCTGGTTGAGTGGAAGAGAAGGCCTTATGGCCTTAACTCTGCCAGCTAAAATAAATCATTATTATTATTATTATTATTATTATTATTATTATTATTATTATTATTATTACAGAAGAATCGTCTGATAGGTATGCAGACATGTGATACACCCCATCCCATTCCTTCCAGATCGCACAAGTACAGTCAATACAAGTATGAGTAAGCCATCGGCATCGTGGAACAAATTCCGCTCCCTATGTATTACATCCGGTTTCCCATCAAGATCATGTAACTCACTGTTACGTTCATTTGTCTGTTCGCCTCAATAATTGCATTGCTTCAAAAATGTCCTAAGCAAGTTCTAACATACTCGTCACCTCTTCTCTTAAGGTAACAGTTCATGTTTCGTATCCACACAATCCTAACTGAAAATATCATAGCTGTATATATTTTTGCTTTTAATTGGACGTAATGCATAATAGCATGGTTTCCTGAGTTGAATCTATTTGTAATTCCTTTCTACATCTCATCTCTGTCTGTGATTATAATTCTTAGGTACGGTGGTTGAATTTCGCCAATTAAAATAATTCCTATTTTACTCTGAACTATATACAAGGTAAATTTACAGTTTTAATGAACTATTTTTATTCACGGAAGTGATATAAGAGTAGCGAAATTTCTTTGGACTTAGCGGGCCTGGGTTGAATCAAGTTTCTTGGTATTCATATTTTTCTCACCTACAAGGCAATTCTCACGAGACTTCAAAGCCCATACAATCCCTGAACAGAATCTGCTACCCTAGCCACCCATATCACATTCATGTTGTACAGTTGTAAGTTAAATTTTCAATACTTTTTCTGGTATAGATTCTGCAACCCATGCAAGATGTGACTCTGGTTTTGTAACGAATAACTAACTACCCGGTTTATGGAACCCATAGATCCAATTACCGCATTCACTAGTGTCCTCCATTGACCCCTAATCTGAGCGAACAGAATTTAATCGTATATTCTATATGCAGTCCCTTAAGATTCATTCGAATGTTGTCCCCTATTGGTGCCTAAGACTTCCTATTGGCCGTTCCCCAAGAGTTTTCCAATAACAATTAATTCGGAAGCTATTTAAAATATCAACTTTTAGCTACTTAACTTGCCTATCTCAGTCTCCTTGGCATATGCACATTAGAATAACTATATATTATTTTGAGTTCCACTAGATGGCGGATATTTTATATTAATCTACATTGTTATTGAGGTTACAATACAAAGGTAAGCAAATATTCATTCATGTTTTCATAAATTAATGTAAAATTAACTAGTCAATACCAAATAATAACAATAATAAAAGCTTTATTTTTACCTGCCAGGGTAAATAAAAGGGTTAGATAAAATTTTCAACAATTAGACATAACTAAATTACATACAATAGAAATAAATGATAAGATTATAAGCATAGGATGTAATTACGATATATAAATTGTAAAATGTGTCGATTTAGTAAATATATAATTAAAGAATAAAAAATTAACACTAAATAATGGAATAAATTAAATGGAAATAAACATAACTCAGAGTAAATTTCACTATTTGAGGACAAAAATGAATTATTATAAATTAATAATTGTATAATACTTGACTCGAAACTATTAAGTGTGGAACTGTCTATATCTTGAATTAAGGAGTTTCACGACCCCTCAAATAGTTACTGTGAAAGAAGTAAATTAAAAAGTGATCTTGCGAAGATATTTTGTTAGCAGAGTGTCATCTACCGGCCTAGAGTCAAAATTGTGAACACTTCTAAAATCATTGTAAACCCAATTGAGGTTAAGTAGTATTTTTTTTAATATTATAATGTGTACCTGATGTATCAATCGTCCTCAATTAAAATAGATTTCTGTTTAAAAAACTCCTCAGTTAGTTAAAACCATGTAGGCATTTCAGAACACATTCCATATTCAGCATGTCATTTGTATTCATTTAATTATTTTTTTTATGTAGACAAACTTGTAGTGACTATTTAACTCATGCCCCAAATGGGAGTCAATGACCAATCACGTTTCAATGGTTTCTGTTTTACAACCAATCAGAGTCGTATTTCACCAAATATTTATCAGTGTTATAATTACCATATTAAAGAAAGCTCCTCCTTACAATATTGCGTTCCTTTGGCAATAAATAGTATGATCTGGTTGCAGTGATAAACAAAAGAAGCAGTAGAAGCGTACCTATCGTTTCTCATTTGTTTTCAAACATCGCCGTTTACATTAAATATATAAATATTTTAAAATAACTATAGTTAAATAATGATTTGTGAGTAAACAGCTTAATTTTATTCGTTAAATAGTCCTAACAAATGCCACTCTTGATTTCCAAATTCTCTAGATAAATTCACTCCTCACTTCGTGAGTCGTGAATTTATCGATAATTTGGAAATCACTCGTGGCATTACTTATGAGAAGATAACCTCTCAAATCTGGACTAATAGTGCAAATATACAGAAATGTGAAAAGAAGTGAGAGAGAGTGCAATTTATGTACGTCTCCAAGCCAAAGCCAAGAGAGAGAGAATAATATCCTGCATAAAAATTATGGTAAACCATAATTCACAAACTTTCTGAAGTGCTTTTATTACCGATGACTGATTTCAACAGATATCAGAATGATACAGGAAAACATCCAATATTATCGTGGTTTTTATATTTGTAGCTCCATTTTAATTAGAAAATCTGGTTTAGTATAATTTGTGATGTTGGTGTTTTGGGTTGCGGATTGGATAACTTTGCAACCACGTTGCGAATTTTACAGTTCATGACTCGTCGAGTTTAATAGTTTCTCATTTAGATTACATGTTATTGGAATTTACGAGTTTGTCTGGTACACAGTTACGTACCATGGCTAATTATTCTCAATCCAGCTTCTGCGCGTTTACAACTAATTCCTCAAAGTTGTGTCCAATTTGGAATTATCTGTTGTGGGCATAATCCTACAGATATCATAATATGGATGGTATTAGGAATTTAAGTTCAGGATTTTATTTCTTTAAATTTAACTTCATAAGCTAAATGTGTATTAGATAAATTAAAATATCTAAATATTATTTTTTTTTTTTTTTTCGTGTTGAGACTTGAAAGTAGTTTTGAAGTTCCTTAGGACAGGTTACTGGCCCGACGCTAAGTAGTCCAGTGGTAGGGCTGCTACCTTTTTAGTCTCTGGACAGACATTAGGATACCGCATTTACTCAGTACCTGATGGAACGGTTATACCGCCGTGACTCGGTCCTCAGAGCCTCGTTTGTGAAAACAGGTTGTACCACGAGAAGGTGAGGATGAGAATTCTATCTTCAAGCCACAGTTAGTCCAAAAGCATTCAAGACTGAAAGTGTATAAAACACTGGCTCTTCCAACTCTTTTGTATGGTAGCGAAGTATGGACGTTGAAACAGAAGGATATACAGAGACTTAGATCTGCTGACATGAGATATCTTCGGAGGACTGCAGGATACACACTACTAGATCACAAAAAAAATGAAGACATCTTAGAAGAATTACACATGGAATCTTTAGAAAACAAAATTTCTGATTATAAGTCAAGATGGATACAACATGTTCATCGAATGGAAGATCACAGAATACCCAAACAAAATGTTAAGATATCAACCTGCAGGAAGAAGAAGACCAGGACGTCCACTCAAAAGACTTCTGGATGGTGTTTCTCTTGAGGCCGAAACAGGTCAACAAATGGCCTAAATTCGTGAATGTACTATGATGATGATGATGAAATATTATTTTGTTATTATCAATATGAACATTAGAGTTTTAGGCTCCGCGATCTGTACCTATCTAATTACTTCTAAAAATGAATTGAGTGAACAGGTTCAAGTAAGAATTACAATAGGCAATACATGCTTCTAAGCATTGAAACACATTTTTAAGTCAGGGATGAATGTAGGGTAGCAAAAGTTAGAACTTATAAAACAATACAGGAACCAATAGTTAGGCCTATGTTCGGAAGCGAAACATAGGGATTATCAGATTAAGATGAGTTCATATTAAATACATGGGAAAGAAAATGCATTATGGAAGATATGTGGAGCGGTTCAGAAACAAGATAATGGAGAATTATAACGAAACAGGAATTGAAAGAATTATATAGGGATTTAGATCTGGTAGTAGATATTATAAGAATGAGGCTAGAATGGATAGGAGTTGGGTTGGGTATATAGCAGGAAAGTAATGCAAGAAGAATTTTAGAAGGGAAACCAGAAGGAAAAAGGTAGGTTGGAAGACAGAAACTAAGTTTGTTGGATAAGGTTATGACTTAAGACAACTAAAGGTTAAAACTGGAGACAGCTATGAATTGAGATAGGATTTTAATAGGGGGTAACATTTTCAGGGTAGTGAGGAATTTGGGTACTCCGGTCTAATCAATAGGGTCGGTAGAGGGTAAGTTCTTTTTCAGGTTCACGAGAAAATTAGGACGGGTAGAAATACCTTTATCAATGATTGTAAGTCTCAAATCACTTGTTTTATTTTACAGTTCACTTTACACGCATATTTTAATAAAGGCACTCGTTGCGATCTAACCAGGTTAGTGGAATACCGAACAGTAATATAATAATTGTTGCAACTAAAACAGTTCAGTAACGGTACGTCTCGGTTTAGCAATATATTTGGCGGCTAACTTAGCAGGTCGTCGCTTCCGTCTAATATATCACGTTTAATTCTCAACTGGAACTTATAAGTTCTGTTCTCCCTCAACTAAGAGATATGAAAGAATAGAGAAGAATGGACAGATATTATGAAGGAGGAAAAGCTTCTTATAGGGTCGTAGAGCCAAAGGAAGAAGAAAAAGAAGAAGAAGAAGAAGAGTATGTTACCATATCTCGAGATGTTCTTGATTTCTCCAGCGTTGTTTAGGTCTTCCTCTGTCTATGAACTTTGTGTTGATATTGGAAACGTTATTTTATAGTATCGAAAAATACTAACTCTAACTCACTGGCACTATCGAACCCGTAGGTTCATGACCACACGGACATAAGCTCTCCATACATCCCTATCCTGAGCTAATGTTTTCCAATCATTCCCTGTATAATTTACTTCCCTCAAATTATAGTTAATGTTATTCTCCCACCTCATTCTTGGTCTACCGATTGGGCATTTTCCCTCTGGTTTTCCTACAAGAAGCTTCCATGCACTTCTTTCATTCCCCATTCGTGCCACGTGTCCTGCCCTGTCTACGAGAGTTAATTGTTCTTATTATATCTGGATTCCTATAAAGACCATGTCTTTATCATTTTTGAATATAGAACTTTTCTAGTAGAAGAGTTTTATCCCCTTAAAAGATTTACAATATTTTTCACTGTTATGTAATCTTCTCCATTCACCTGTCTTTCATCTCTACTTGTAGAAATGTAGTGAATGTAGAATATGTTCTAAATGTATTTTAAAATGTAATATATATGTATGAAAGGAAAAATTAACTCCTGAACCGAGATATGTACCCGCGCCGTAGCCGAGCAGTTTATGGCATGTTGCCTTGGTGCAGAAAATACGGGACTTGTGCTTATTCAAGTCCCATGGAGGAAGAAATTGTCTCATGGAATCTCGGGCAATAATGGGATCGGTTTCACTCATCGTGATGATGGATTTTCGAGCAACTGTAGGTTGATAAAATCAGTTAAAACGGATAAGAACCCTACATGCTAATCAGATGCCGATTCTGGTTAGATGGTAGTCCACCTCTGTAATTTACATAAATGACAATATTAAGATTGTTCATTGTTACAAAAAATGATGCCCAAAATAATTGAACATATTTTTAGAAACTAAAAAGAGAACATAAATACCTCATGTAACATGAAACGATAAGTTAATTTTTTTTGCACCTCAAAACGTCAGCACGCTGTGTTCACTGCATTTTGTTCGTTGTCTAACTAACTCACTGGCACTATCGAACCGATAGAGTTTAGGCCGCGCGGAGATAAGCTCTCCATAGATCCCTATCCTGAGATCATCATCATCATCATCTGCATTCATGGAGTAGGTCTGTTGACCCGTTCCGACTTCAGCCTATCTCTTTCTAGGTCTGCCCCACATCTCGGCTGCCTTTAGGTTTGTATTTTGTTATTTGTTTTGGAAATCTATCTTCATTCATTCTGTCTATGTGTTGCTTCCATTTTTGTCTATATGTATCTATTTTATCAATTATTGCAAATATTTCAAGTTCCTGTCTTATTTCTGTGTTCTTGATTCTGTCTTCCTTAGTGCACCCTTTAACAGATCTCAGAAATTTCATTTCTGCCGCCGTTATCCTACTTAGATCTTGTTTCTTATGTATCCAGGCTTCTGATCCATAGAGCAGTACCGGTACTGCCAACGTTTTATAAAATTTCAATTGGGTCTCTCTTGTTGTTTTATTATTTAGTGATCGTTTTATCGTACCACACATTCCCTGGAATTTTGCTATTTTATTAGTTATAGCATTATCATAATTAAATGAAATGTTACATCCTAGATAATTGAGATGGTTCACCTGTTCTATGATTTTGTTTCCTATTACTATTTTGGATCTATCCTGAGATATTTAATTTTATTTAACGTGTTCATGAACGCAGCAGTAAAATGCAGTTGTATTATATTTCAAAGAAAAAAAGGATCCAAGCAGCCGAGATGAGTTTTTAAGAAGAGTAAAAGGATGCACTAGAATGGACCAGATAAGAAACAAGGATATCCGTGAAGAACTGCAGATATACTTCATAAAAGAAAATATATTTAATAACAAGATTCAGTGGAAATAACATGCAGAAATAATTGAAGAAAATAGATTACCAAATAAAATCTTACATTATTTTCCGAGAGGAAGAAGAGATGTCGGACGTCATCGGAAGAGATGGTCTTAGATCTATTAGTGAAGACGGAACAGACAACTCTTGCCTAAACCAGGAAGTGAAGAAAAAGTGTCAGCGTGGTTATGAGATTCCGGGTTCGATTTTACAATTGAGTTAGTTAGTTATATAATTTGAACAAAATTAAACTAGTAAATGTCTATACTTTGACAAAATTGTATCTATCTAATTTTAAATCAGAATATTTAAAGTTTCAGAGATAATCAGTGTTTTGTACCAGAATGCGAGAGTTGAAAAATAAAATACACAGGCAAAAGATTTCACACGTGAACATAATTCAAGTAAGTTAGGTGAGGAAATAATTAAAATAATAAAATTAAATATTTTTGTTCAGTTGGTAACACAGTAGGACATTTAATAAAAGTCTGGGTTTTTAATTGCTCGCGGTATGGTAAATGGCACGGAAGCAGGGTTTTGCGTGTTTGTATATACAGTAATTTTGACAATAGGTTTGCTACAGTTAAATGCATCACATTAGTTCTCCCGTTGAGTAAAAAAATAACCAACAACAAAACTATGTAATTTGGAAAACATCCGCCCACAAAAATTAGGTTCAGATCTAGGGTTTACGTAGCACAAGGCTGCCCAACTTCAACATCACAAGGGTCCATATTTACTAATAATCTTATATGAATACATCGTTACAAGTCTTTTCAATTACTTCTCTAAATCTTCTACTTGTTATCCCTGTCACATTAGGTCCAGACCCTGTCCCTTCCAAAAATAGGAGTCTCTCATCTCCTTTTCTGTCTTCCAGGCGATCTCTACCCGACTCTGGACACAATCCCATGCCACACGTACAATTCTGAGTAATTTCACCCGACATAAATGTTGGTTCCATTATTTCTTTAACCACCCAATCACCTATTGCTTGGATAATTAATTCTCTCCTAATATCTTTACTTTTTTTCAAAATTAATTAATGAAAATTCAAGGATGTAAGAAATTCCATTTAATTTAATTATCAAACAGATTAAGAAATTAATCGAAGTAGTAAGCTCAGGTGGTAGCGTCTGAGACACGTATTCGACAAATCCCTATGCCGATCATCTGATTAATGGTTTTACATGATTTCATTTCCCTCAAATCTTCAAATAAAATGCTGGATTAAAATTATATTATCAGGATATCTAACACCACAATCATCATTTCATAGCAATAGTATAATACAGGACAACTAAAAATGAAAGAAAAAAAAACATTTTTATACTAACTACCTTAGTCACTGGCACAATCGAACCCATAGATTCATGACCTCGCGGACATAAGCTCTCTATACATCTCTATCATGAGCTATTGTTAACCTATCATTCCCTGTATAATCTACTTCCCTCAAATCATTGTTGTTACTCTCTCACCTCATTCTTGGTCTACCAACTCGGCGTTTTCGTACTACTGGTACAGAATTTATAGGCCTATTACAAATACACATTTACGATAAAAGGTTAACTGTACATGTTTTGGTTTGCAACACTGGAATCAAATATCGTCGATGCTCATTATATGAGCTATTAATCAAATTGGAGGTTTCAGCATTTTTCAAGACGATGGTGCCCCGCCACATTGACATAACTTATTACGTCGTTATTTAAATGAGTAACTTGGCAACAGAAATGGATGGATTACGGAGACGTACGAGAATATCCAGGCTACAACATATTCGATATACATATATCAGACAAGAAATGGATGCACAAGAAACTGTTATCGATAGGATTACAAAGTGAGCTTTACAGTGATATGGACATGTACAACGGATGTCGGAAGACCAGTGGCCTAAACAGGTGTTGGATTGGATGGTACCAGGCAAAAGGAAGAGGGGGAGAAGTAGAAGAACATGGTATGAGGGAATATATGATGCCATGATGAAGAGGAGAATGGAAGATGGACAATGGGAAGACAGGATTCTCTGGAAAGCAGGAATCAAGGGCAAACTGCTGTAAACTGGAAAGCCTATATTAAGTAAGTATCTTCCACATCGTTGGATTGGCCATGCTGGGTTTATTGATGGTAGTTGTGGCTCTAAGTGTCACCCGACCTTAAACCATGCGATTTTTTTCTCTTGGAGGTGCGAATGGTGTACGTACGCCATTGGACTAAGGCAATGGATAGTCTACCAGGCACGAAGTGTGCAGTGGATGACATTAGAACACGTAGTAAGGGGATACTGTACTGATATTAACATTATATCAATTACAGAGGTGTACTATATGTAATCCAACCACTTTACGAGTGCCATGATTTTTTTTATTTCAAGGCTGCTCTCCTATATTTTTTGTGCAATGCTATCACAAACGTACTGAAATTAAAATAAATTGATGAATTAATGATGATTGTTTCACTTGTTCCATAATGTTTCTCTTAATAATTAGGAATACAGAAACAGTTAATTCAAACCGTAATGCTTGAGGCTACTATTCAGGAAGTCCTGGGATAAAATCTCGGAAACGACCAATCTGATTGACGTTTTACCTGTATTTTTTTCAATCGTCAAGGTAAAGTGATTGATTGAAATTGTATTACCAGAAACCACAAATATAAGATCTATAGATTAGCATTTCGTACTGGCACCCACACGAATCCCAGATTCGATTCCCGGGTATACAATTTTCATCCTGTATATATTCTGAAAGAGAGTTCAGTCAGCTTCGTGAGAACAACTGAGTAGCTACTAAATTTGAGTTGCAGTGAAATTTGGTTAAAAAATAAATTAAGGTTAAGAGATTGCGTCAGGCCAACCTCATGATACGCTGTACTGTCGGTGACAGTAATCACTTTAGTCAGCCTTGGGTTTTCGGATCTGTCGCGCCAGAGATTTAAATGCGTTAACCTCAGCATGTTCATAATTTCTTGATATTATTAAATGAAATAACCCCGCCAAAGCCTGTCCCAAGCCAGGTTAGAGAAGGGTGAAGGGGAGGAGTAAAAATCTCGTAAAAAACCAGAGTTCACTATGCTAGGCTGATAGCACCGTGTGAGGGGCCCCTGCCTAGGAATTACGGGTACTGCTGCCTTGCGATAGGCGTAGGCTCGTCAAGGGCTATAGGAAGAGAACCATGTCTCCGCGAGGAACATATGAGGTACACACATAAGTTTATATTAAGGAAAATTGATTATGGAGAAGGGAGTATAACATTAAAGTATAAAAATATATATAATGAACCAGATCCCCCACAGGCTAGACCTTGTCATGTGGAGGGGCTCAGTACCTAATGACCCAGACGACTAGATACGGAAGACTGGGTTTTAACTAGCTTGCTATCTAGTAAGAGGAGAAGGGAAGCAAACTAGCTACAGCGCGGGAACCCTCAATGGCTTCAGAAGTGGAAGAAGAATATTGTTCTCAACGGTAAAGAAGGCGGAAGAAGAAACCTGCAAGACAAGGGATAGATGGGACTCCAAAGCTTTGTTTAGCAACCTGTCTAGGTGAAGGAAACTCTTAAATAAATCCCCGATCCACTAGGGAATGTGGTTCTGCGTCTGGGTTGGTAACCTGACCACGTAAAAATTTCCAAACTCATCTCTCACACAGTGTTCAACCGAACGGATTTCATGGACGACGGCATAGATTCGATCGGATAAAGAATGAAGATTAAGAACAGAGTTAAATATATATCCATTATATGATAAATCAAAGAATATAGAGATAAATGGTTTAGACATGTAGAAAGAATAAATGTAACAAGATTACCTAAAGCAGCATTTAATTATAAATCAAGAGGTTCAAGGAATGTAGAAAGGCCAGTGAAAAGATGGACAGAACTGTGAGGCGGAACTGGCAATTTTCCTAGCCCGTGAAGTTAAGTAGAAGAAGAAGAAGAAGATTATGAACAAGATATTTTAGATGTGTACAAATTTAAAGGATGGAAAGGACATTTATTGCAAATGAATGATGTGAGAACTGTAAAGAAAATGTTTAATCAAACAGAAAGAAGAGGAAAAAACAGACCAAGGTTGAGATGGGAGGATTGTGTATTGAATGATTTCAGGATATTAGGTGTTAACTCTAGAAATGTGGCTTCGAATAGAGAATACCGGCGTTGAATTAAGAAAAAAGCTAAGATCCACATTGTGGTTCGTGCCAATGATAATGGTGAACTGTCATTTGTACAGTTGCTGCGAAAAACATCTAAGCCTAAAATAAGAGCATCTGAACAAAATTGACCTTTCACGAGCAAATCTGAATTAACACTAATGACTTGAGTTATTAATGGTAAAGTGATCCTACAACAAACCTTACGAGGACCTTTGGGGTAGGAGGAGGTAACGATTCCCTAACTTTCTAGACAATCAGCACGGGATGTCAACCCTGCTTGTCGGCCTCCTATACGCCTAGAGCAAATGTCTGGTATAAAATCATTTCATATAGATGTTGAGTCGACCGCAGGACTATAAACATACTTGACTTGAAAGGTTTCAAAGGATGAAATCAGCTGAAAGCTATGGCTGCGTCCGAGATAACACAAACATTTAAGACAACACGCGCTATTTAATAATTCATTATATCTAACTCCCAGAGCGGTGTGGGATTGGAGAAGCTTCTCTGCCTCGTACAAAGGTGTCCGAGATCGATGCCCGTCTGGACAAGTTTCCTGATTGATTGTTTCTTCTTCATCTGTAAGACAAATGTCAGGAAACTTTAAAAATCAAATGATACATGAACTATCCGGTAATCATAATTATCATTATAGCATTCGCCATATTTGGTACGAATGTATGTGTGTGAATGGTGTGTTTCATCTTAATGTTATGTTGTCTGAAACTGAGTTGATCGCTCATTCGGGGAGGCCCTCCTTGTCCCTATGTGGACAAAAAGTATGTGTTTAATCCATAGTACAAAATCCCTCTCCCGACAGATCGTGCAATTGTATGACTTGTAAAAAGTACCTACATAAGGTGAGAGGTTAAAAAAAGTTAAATGAATGGAATTCATCTTAAACAAATCAATAATTATAGGATGATTATAATGATCAGAAGGTGTTCGGGGATTATTTGGGCCTTATAGTTTCCAGACATTTATCTCATCCCGAAAAACGATTATTTAATTAATAACACTGAATTTAACATTTAGGAGATTAAATGGAATTATTATAAAAGAATAAAATTAGAACAGTTGAATTTGATTATCTTAGAAGAAGCCTTCAAAAACGAGACAGGATAAAATAAGTTAAAATTAAATTGTACCCGTTGGTAGGTGCCGTCGTCCTCAACTTTGTTAAAATATTGTATATAAACACAGCTAATTTTATATACAATATTTTAACAAGGTTGAGGACGACGGCACCTACCAACAGGTACAATTTAATTTTTAACTTTCATCATATGACTTCACCTGAACGGAATTTGATATGCATTTTACTAGGATAAAATAAGAAATAAATTCCTTTGGAGAGAATGAATGTCACCACATCTGTTCTCAAGGAGAATGAAACCAAACTCTTAAATGGTGTGGCCATGTGCAGAGAATGGAAGATGAATGATGGCCAAACAATATATACCAATGATCACCCCCTGTCCCAGAAATAAACGTGGCAGACCAAGATGCAAATGGAAAACTTATGTCAGAACTATAATGGATAGGAATTTGGAAGAAGGAGATTGGAATGATAGAAATAAATATAACTGAAGACGACAAACCTATAAATGGGGAAAACCCTAAGAATAAGAAGAAGAAGAAGAAGAAGAAATTTATTTATATTTTCTTATTTGAAATATATTGATTCCTAATGTTAATTATGGGATGAAAAGAATGTGTGTTTAAAGAAGTGCTGTGAAACGCACGTTTGGCAGCCCTGTCATTCTAAATACTTTGCATCCCTTCATTTTGTTGCTGTTTCCCCTCACTGACTTTACATGGTATTTGGATGTATAGGGGTCCCCACGCTTATATAAACACCGTGGAGTCCCATTTCCGCGACAATTGCAGCTTCGCGCGTGCATTTGCAACATGGACTCGTATTTATGTGGCTAGCAGCAGAGATGATGTGACAACCCATTGCATTATCCCCAGAAAGCATTGATTTTTAATTGGATGGAACCGTTGCACTTTGTTGAAAATTGTAGCCGTTCTCTCACGACCCCACTCTAAGTTACTCAACACGAATTAATGGTAAACCGAGAAAATGTGTTAAACGTGGGCAGATTCTAGACAAGACGCGAGAAATAAAAATACTCATACGTGAATAAATTTGTATAAAAATAAAGTGTAACAATTATGATTACTACATAATACTGGATAATAATAATTTTACTAAAACTAACAAACTAACTCAATGGCACTATCGAACCTGTAGGTTCATGGCCGCGCGGACATAGTTCTCCACACTTACCTAACTGAGCTAATGTTTTCCAAACATCCCCTGTATAATCTGCTTACCTCAAAATCATGATTAATATTATACCCCACCTCATTCTTTGGTCTGTCAACTGGGCATTTTCCCTCTGGTTTTCCTACTAGAAGCTTCCATGCACCTCTTTAATTTCCCATTCGTGCCACATGTCCTACCCATCGCAGTCTACGAGACCTAACTGTTTTATTATATCTGGCTTCCTATAAAACCACGTAGCTCACTGTTTTGTAGTCTTCTCTATTCTCCTGTCTGTTCATCTCTCTTTGGTCCAAAATGTTCCTAAGAACTTTATTCTCAAATACTCGTAATCTTCATTCCTCCCATAGAGAAAGAGTCCATGTTTCGTATCCATATAATATTACTGGGAGAATACGTTTTTATATATTTTTCAGTTTAAGATTTTTTGAGAGAAGTTGGGACGACAAGAGTCCCTGCATTGCGTAACAGTATGCATTTCCAGAATTGAGCCTATGTTTAATTTCTTTGTACTTCTCATTCTTATTTGTAATTATTGGACCGCGACTCTTGTCACGGTATGCCTGAGGTATCTGGCTTTTGTTCATTCGCTGAAGATCATCGCATCCGTTGCGTAGAACTCAGGCCATAACTGTTCTCTCTTCTCGTTGAGTTCCCTCAGTAGTTCTTTGTAGGCAGTATTTTGATACGCTTATTGCTGTCCTTAGAAAGTAATTCGTATTTATTGTTAGACTGTAGTTGGATAAAAAATCAACAATCAATTCATATCAGAATCTTATCTACCTATAAAATACCATACTACTACTAATAATAATAATAATAACAATAATAAGGTAATAATAAAATAACATAATAATAAAATAAAATAATAATAATATTGTTTTATTTAAGCTGACAGAAGTAAGGTCACAAGGCCTTCTCTTTCACTCAAACGGTGAATAATAAAACCATGCCATAACACTGAGCAACAAAAAAAAAACTTTTTTTTTGTCTCAGAAAGAAAAACATGTGATTCTGACTGACAGTATTTTTCTCCTGAATTCAAATATGATATCGGTTTTTCTCCATCACGCAAGGTTTCCGAGAGACAGGCATTTATAATTTCGAACACTTTAATATTTTCTACATTCGTAACTACACAATATTCGAACATTCCGACTCGGCTAGAAAGTAATAAATTACGATTTTATGCTATATTTCGCCTGTGGAGCATCCCTCTTGGTGGTCCAACAATAATCGGCCAGCATATTAGGATTCCATTTGCCTTGATATTATATCTTTTTCATAGCTAAAAACCATTTGAGTTAGCTCATTTGGTTTTATTTTACAATGGACAAATGGACGAAAAAACGTTTATTAAAAAAATAATTATTTAAATCCATTAATGAAATTGAAATAGAAACAAAACTGTGGGCGATGGAGAAATTCCGAATACATATTTGAAAACACGATAAAAAAACTGCATTAAGTACAACTATTGGTACTCATGAGACAAAAATATTGTTGACCAGGGTAATTAAAACTATTACAATTTTAAAATATCATTAAAATACAGACTAAAGAAAGATAATGCAGAAGTGATCTAACATTAGATAACACTAACTAAGCAAATTAAATAAAGTAAGAAATGCTTGTTAGATGAGTACTTATAGGTATATACAAAATGCTGAATATAGTTGATATATAGGTAGTATTTTCATTGTGTGGAACTTAATATGTCAGTTAATTTGGATTTTAATAATGATAGTGATTGACACTCCCTGACATGACTGCGAAATGAGTTTCATGCTCTTGTCATATATATATATCTCCACCGTTGTGGTCTCGAGGTAGCGTGCTGCCTTGTCACGCAGCGGACCCGGGTTCGATTACCGGTCGGGACAGGCTCCTGGATGAGTTTTTTCGGAGTTTTTCCTCACCTGTAAGACAATTGTCAGGAAGCTTAGGGCCCAACGGTCCCCGAAAACTATCCGGCCATCATCCTTATGATTATCATCATCTTCCTTCAACGGTGTGGAACGCAACAGGAAGCTACTACACCTATAATTCCCTTGTAAAGCTGCAAAGCAGAATTACTATGGATGGACATATGTATATAGTGTAAGTATAAACATTTGCTGTGCTGTCGTATAGAAAGTAAAGAAGTAACTTATGATGTAGTTCCTAAATTGTGATGAGGCCATAATTTTGAAAACGCTTTGATAAATAACTTGATAAATGTGTGTGAATAAAGATAGAATACCAAGAAGATCCTTAATTGGAAGCTAATGGAAGAAGTGGAAGAGGCAGAACTATAGAAGGTTGGATTGATGGAGTTAGGAGAAGTAAGGAAGCTAGAGATCTGAGGGAAGAAGATCCTCTAGACAGGAACCTCTGGCGACAAATCACTTTGGGTTGAAGGAGAAACACTGAATTGTGGAATATTCGTAATTAAAAAAATATGTGTTCATAATTTGGACTAGAAAAACATGTGAATGTAGAGTTATTATGTCATATGATACGTTTCCTAATGAAAGTAGTCTTCTAGGATATATTAAATTAAATATTCAGTGATCTTAAAGCACTTATTAGGGGGTGATGAGTGAAAAATTGACCATTTGAGATCAAAATTGGCATTTTTTGTTTTTTGTACTAAAAAATAGCCAGTACTCTAATGTATACGTTGATAAAGTTTCAGAGGCCTATGACACTTCTAAGTAGGCCTACTCTAAAGTGCTGATTAGGTCTGTATGTTACATTTTGTATTTAAACTGCATGCAAAATCTTTAAACTTGTTCTTTCCATACTTTTATTTTCACTGCATTTTTGTACATTCAAAATTGAATGGAATTCACAAATGTTATCCTAAAAGGTTCACATTTTTACTGCATGTCCTAAAACCAGTGAGTAACAAAGTAGTGCATGGGTTTCATGATTGAAGTAGTATTTTATGAAATAAAAAATAAAATGCAGGCAACTATTATTTTTTTTTTGTAATTTCTCGCATGAGGTACAACATTTTTTTTCTCCCTTTGTATTCACATTATAAGAATTCTAATGCATGATGTTTTTCTAAATATTTGAGGGGTCTTGTAAAAAAAATCAGACATTTTACTAAATCTTTGTGGAACCCATTTAATTATAATATATACAATTTTTTTTAATATTATATTTAATAACTATATCGGCCGCGGTGGACTAGTGATTATGCTCCTTGCCTCTGGTCTCGAGGGTCGCGGGTTCAAACCCGGCCGGGGTCGATGGATTTTTTAGGACGGAAAAATCCAAGGAGCAAGTCCTCCGGGAGGGACTTTAAGCTGTGGGTCCCGAGTCTGAAGATTTTCAGGCTCGTAAAAAATCCTTAAGCCTGAATAAAAGGCCTCTAAGCAAAATTTACCGAATTTTCCCGTCCTAGTACTACCTTGGTTTCCTAGATGTCAGTATGAGGCGGAACGCTGACCACGATCCACTCAAAATGACATCTATACGAAAACAAGTGTAACTAAATTAGTATGGTTCAAATTCTTCCCTGTAGGGGGAGAGCGCCTAAATCTCTGTAAAGGGAAAACATTGGCTTACAATACAATACATATTTAATAACTCATAAAATAAATGTCTCACAAGAATGAAACTTTAACACATCATTATGTATAATGCACTGAATTTTTGTACAAAAACTCAAGTCTCCAGCTCAAAACTGTATAAAATAAAAATTTCACCCATCGCCCCCCTAAACTAGTTTATGTATATCTGTATTTTGTGTGGCACAAGAAATAAAATAAATACCTGTACCGTTACTATACATTTATACAAATGGCGATGTGCTACAGATTTACGAATACATACAATAGATTATAGTGAACTTCACCGTCTCTCGCAATAAATTAAATTTTAATTAACAATCCCATTTTTTTTCGCACATAAATTAAAGGTAGGATCTTATAATTTCTGACAACACAGGTAGCATTGTGCTAGTTAGGTTTTTAACAAATTAAATTAATTTGGTGGCAGGCAATTCCTTGAGTTGGCATTTTGGTGGGTGTGTAGCTTAATAAGTGAGCAATGCATCACGGCAGTTAATTTGTGTGGCCAGAGAGTGTAGAGTGAGAGCATGCAGAGAGTGTCGGACACAGCCAGTCAGGATATTGCCTCGGTACATCATCTCAACCGCTAAGCCCAAATCTTCTTTCCTGGCTGAACTTGCTGCTGCGGAAACTTCACTCGTCTATTTTTTTCACTGGTATTACATTTTATCTAATTACATGTATTATTGTGCATTTTTTGTAACATAATAATTTTTTTTATTTATTTAGCGGGTTTCACAACATCTTCCTGCGCCCATTAATCTACTGTCATTCTCCTCCACATATGTCATTACAAGCTCCATTGTCCAATCATTTTCCCTCATACTGGTCAAATCACCATCAATCCATTTTTTTTTGTCGTCTCTTCGGCTCAAGTTTACAAACACTTACCCTTGATAGTTCTGTTTTATATTGTGAATTAGAACTCTTCTTTTGCATTTAGTAATATTTTAAAATATTTAAAACATTTTTTATAACTTTATTTTAGATTTTTTAAGTATTTATTCAAGTACACATATTGTGATGGTGACTTGCTATTTTCTCCAAAGAGTATGTTACATAGTTGGAACTACTGGGTTATCGATGGTTGCGATTATTAAGGAGTGAAAAAAAGGGGCGTTTCATGGGATCCACCCTAGGTTACAGTAATTGAATTAGGTTAAGTATGAGTTAGTTAGCTTTTAGGTTCGTTATATTTTAAAAGTGTCTTAAAAAATAAAACAAAAAAACGATAATAATCGAAACAACGATAATAATCGATATGACGTTCGATGGCTGGTTATCGCTGGCTCTATAAACTCTGGCGCATGCGTACTGGTGTACTATAGGACTTTGAAAATATATCAGGTAAGTTAAAGTAAACTTTTTCCTCTTCTTCTTCTTCTACCAAGTGGCACCCATACTAGTATTCTTCTTGGGAATCTATCTTCTGTCATTCTTTTTACATGACTATATTATTTTAATTGTTTATTTTTATGATATCCACAATTGAAGAAACAAATACACAAGTAAATATATTATAGATTATATATATAACATAATAATAATAATAATAATAATAATAATAATAATAATAATAATAATAATGTGTTTTATTTCAAGTGATGAGTTAAGACCGTTTGGCAAATTCTTAGCTTCCAATCAATCAATAAATAAGATATATACTAGTTAATCACTCAAACTGCGTAAACATGAGACAGTTCCTCAGGAAGTGAAATTTATGGTCCGATTTTCGGAGTAAATGGTTTATTGAGTATATATTCTGATAATTAAATCCTATATAGTCGCTTACGTTTTGAGAAAACGGACATGCTACCACTAGAGATATTTTTAAATTTAGGCCTTAGAGTAAACTAACATTGTATCTTTATTTTGTTAATTAAACCGTGTATGTACAATTATGTTGCAAGAAAACAAATACAGAAACCGCTAGATCTACACTAAAATTTTGATTTCCACTCCTAATGATCGGAATTCGCGGATATATGGAAAGTTGGCATACCTTTTTCATATTTATTTAAATGGGTTATACAAAATTTCGTTGAGAAATTAAAACTGCAACAGAGTTAATTCGCCTTTAAATTATGTAATTTACGTTAACATTATTGTAGTAACTTTAAACAGATGTTTCTAATTTTGCTCCCATACTTCGCACTCAATATTGTTTTATAATTATGTTATTTCTATTTAATACTTTTATTTTCATGTAAACGGTACAAATATCAAAAGTGATTTTTTTCATATCAAACTGTATTATAGTTTTGTTTGACTTTGGACTATGCCAGAAATCAGTAGACCATTCGAGTATTTTCAAAATGTATGTATGCATTTATACTATGAGTATAATACATTAGTAGACCTACATTAATAAAAATATAGTTACATAATAATCTAGATTGCGTATAAGTTCAGTTGTATGGAGTATCTTCAGTAATGCTACATCTTCTGCTTTTCTTTTCTTTTCTTCTTTATTTTCTTTTCTTCTTTCTTTTCTTTTCTTCTTTCTTTTCTTTTCTTCTTTCTTTCTTTCTTTCTTTTCTTTCTTTCTTTTCTTTCTTTCTTTTCTTTTCTTTTCTTTATTATTTCTTTTCTTTCTTCTTTCTCTTCTTTCCTTCTTTATTTATTTCTTTCCTTCTTTCTTTCTTTCCTTCTTTCTTTCTTTCCTTCTTTCTTTCTTTCCTTCTTTCCTACTTTTCTTTCTTTCGTTTCTTTCTTTCATTCTTCTTCATTCCTTCTTCTTCTTTTATTGAATGCGGTAAATCTTAAATTGATGAATGAATTTACCATGTCAACAATGTCCTTCCATAATTCTTTTTATTATAGCCCTCAGCCAGTTTATATTTTTCATATTTTTATATCCTTTATAATTACATCCTCCCATCCGTTCTTCGGTTTTCCTTTGAATCCTCTATATTTACTTTCGTTTATATAATTTCTTTACCAGACTCTCGTCTATCATTCTGTTAATATATCCAAACTAGTTTAATCTGTGTCTTAATGTAATTTATCATGGTTCTAATTTTAGTTAATTAATTGATTAATTAATTTAGTTAATTGTTTATTCTAATTCTCCGTAAATCATTCGTAACTTTCATTGATCCAAATATCCTCCTCGACTTATTACGATCACGGAAAGTTTTCCTTTGTTGTTTTTTTTAATGCACAAGTCGCACAAGAAGAAGTTACTACTGATCTTACTAACGTATAGACCGACTATAGTTTGAGGTTTTAGACATTTTATTTCTAAACAACGTTGCTATGGCACGATATACCCTATTAACAAGCATTATTGTATTTTTAATCTCTTCTTATAATGAAAATTTTCCGTTTATTATTTATCGTAGATAAATGAATGAATCTAGTTGTCCTTTTTGAATACCATTGATAATGATATCTTCAATTGTATTCTTATTTTCTAAATATATTAGATATTTAGTTTATTGTTCATTTATTATACATCCATATTGTAAAGATGGGAATAACAAACTTTGACAAGTTTCAAATTGAATCCATGAATTTTATTAGTAGCTACTTAATCCATAGATGTTGAAAAAATGCGCATGCGGGGACTATTGAGACTCGCCAGGGTACTGCCTCATGACTCCGAACCTGAGCTATAAAAATGAGCAGAAGGGGTTAACATACATTCTATAGGCCCACTTCTCGGACACGGTGGTATAGGTCATGGGAATAAAATCTGAAGACCTAAAACTTACATAATACATAGAGTAGAGTTTCATTCCACTTATCTCCATATACTGGGACAGCGCAATAGATCTTTCAAGTCGCAGTGGTCACGACAGTCTGCCCTCCCAATTTGAATAAAGAACTATTATTCAGTCCACCACTGTAGTCTGAGGATAATGTCGTTGTCTCACACACAACTGGTCCGGATTCGATTCCAAGTCGAGATAAGTTTTCTTGAGAGGTATTTTTCAAGTTTTTCCTCACCTGTAAGACAAACATCGGAAAACAATTAAAGCCAAAAGAGTCCCTGAAACAATTTTAACCCCTTTCAGTATGAACGTGTGAGAGAATGGCGTGTCATCTCTAAAATATTCGTGCTATCTCGCAGTACAAGCCACAGTTGAGCTGATCCTTCATTCGGATGGACCTCCATGTTAATGTGTGGTTAAATGAGTATGAATATGATCAAGACTTCAAATATCCAGTCTATAAGGCAGGGGTAGCACATAAAATACCTAAAAGGGATAGGTCAAACTAAGAATAAGTAAGGAAGAAACAATAAATTTATTGTTATTAAGATTAAATTAAATATCATAGTGATTCTTTCTATAGACGTTCAAAACAATTTATTATTCAGGCATTAAAATTAAAAAAATATGAAAAATGACGTAATTCCATATACGATTTAATTACGTTCTCGACTTATAAACTTAAAAAAAGTTAAATTAAGTGCAGAATATTAATTCAATTTTTTACATTCAGAACTAGTGTGGATTAAGCTAAGTGAATATTTGCGAGAGCATAGAAAGATGCTTATATTTTCCTTAATTAAATTTTCGTTACAACTCGTTACGAAGAGGACGCCTATTTTTTTAACTTCTTATTAAAACGGTTGACAACGTAAAGGTGGAATGTCAAATTTAAATGGGATAAAGAATGAATGAACAATTTCAAGTTTGAGACGAAATAATAAATTTACTGATTTATAATGTACGTTACCAGTAATAAGTTCACAATCTCATAAACAAAATTTAATAATATCGTAATTTGAGCATCTACATAGTCACACGCTGTTGTCTATGGTTATATCATTACCTCAGATGCAGCGGCCCGTGTGTCAACCCAGGTCGGACTAGATTTCTGAGTAAGGGTTTTTTTTTCAGATATTTTCCCACATTAAGACAAATGTCAGGAAACGTTAGGCTCCAAATAGTTTCTGGACACAATCTGATCATCATGACCATTCATATCACATTCGCCTCTTGAAACAAACGCAGTAAAAATACAATAAGACAGGATAGGATACCAATCTTGGAGGACGAAGATCGGTAGGAAGACCAAGAAAACTCTGGGCTGAACAGATGTGAGATCAGAACAGGCAAAGACCTAATTCGTGATGGATGATGATGATGACAAAAAGACAATAGAATATAATGATTACACTACAGATCCCAAGCCGCAATGTGGCAATTCATATTAAAGCGTTTATTCATTAAATGAAAGAAGACATGCACACACACACAGCACCATATGAGTACTTTTGTATTTTTTTCTAACCATTTATTTTTATTTATTCATTTATTTATTTTTGCTCAATTCGAAAAGTAATGATAAGGTATATATATATTGAGTAACACTAAGAAATTAGGATTGGAAGTAAATATCAGTAAAACTAAATATATGACCACACGTAGAAATTCAATATATAATGGAAATGGACAGCTAATGACAAATGAGGGAAATTTTGAGGAAGTGGCTGAATTCAAATACCTAGGAACAATAATCACAAATAGGAATGAGATGCACAAAGAAATTAAACATAGGCTCAATTCTGGAAATGCGTGCTATTATGCATTGCAGAGATTCTTGATGTCCCAACTCCTTTCAAAAAACGTTAAGCTGAAAATATATAAAACTATTATTCTACCAGTTATATATGGGTGCGAAACATGGACTCTTACTATAAGGGAGGAAAGGAGATTACGAGTATTTGAGAATAAAGTTCCTAGGAAAATGTTTGGACCAAATAGAGATGAACAGACAGGTAAATGGAGAAGACTACATAACAATGAATTACTTGGTCCTTATAGGAAGCCAGATATAATAAGAACAGTTAAGTCTCATAGACTGCGATGGGCAGGACATGTTGCGCGTATGGGGAATGAAAGATGTGCATGGAAGCTTCTTGTAGGAAAGCCAGAGGGAAAACGCCCAGTTGATAGACCAAGAATGAGGTGGGAGAACAACATTAACTATGATTTGAGGGAAGTAGATTATACAGGGAATGATTGGAAAGCATTAACTCTGGATAGGGATGTATGGAGAAGCTTATGTCCGCGCGGCCATGAACCTACGGGTTCGATAGTGCCAGTGCCAGTGAGTAAATAAGTAAGTATATATATATATATAATTTTGAAGGAAGGGTGTAATACCATTTTCGTATGAAATCGAGATTATGTCTAAAAGGTTTCTGCACACCCACACTCATGCTTTCCTTTGAATACAGTTCAAAGATGTATCTTCTACTAGCAACTGTGAAGCCATTTCATTGCGAAAATATGTTAGAGTGCAGAATACGCAAATATAAAATTTCAACTTCATAAAAATACACTGATGCCCATTCTTAAAAAAACAATTCAAATAATCTCTCGATATACAGTTCAATCTTAACATAAGCCTAAACGTTGGAAGAACAGCATTTATATTACCAAATAGCTTTTTTAAATTTATTGATTTGCAAATTATTTATCTTCTCATTTCCAGTATCTACCCTCCAACCATAACTTAAACACAAGATCACAACATAGTTTCTTGCTTAATAAATCGCAACATAGGGCATCACATCACCTGATGTCATTATATTATCTCACTTCTCGCAACTGGAACTCGCTACCACAAGAAAAAAGAGGCTGCCGGACATTGACATATTTTAATAATAATAATAAGTATTATTGCAGCCAATGGCCATGTATTTGTAGACACTTGACACCAAACTGTTACTTTTGGATTGGCATATTTTAAAATAAATCTGAATTTATATTTGCTCTAACGTCGAGATCATCATTACCCAGTGTAACGAACATATATTAAATGGTGTTTCTCGTATAATTTAACATATTAATACTATTATTATTATTATTATTATTATTATTATTATTATCATTTTATTGTCAACGTAAGTATTATTATTGTTAATAAAATCGTATAAAATGTTGTTTTTACATGAAATTTATATTGCAACATATATATATATATAAATAAATATATATATATATATATCTTTTTTTAACTCTTATAGATAGATAGATCATCGGTTGATTAATATCTTTGACATCGTCCGATTCCTAATAGCCAATTTTGTCGGTCCATCCAATCTCCTGGTTGTAGATGTTTCTCCTTCATATATAAACATATTCCCTGACTCCAGGAGGTTTTAGGTCTTCCTCTGCTTCGTCTTCCCTCAGGTTTCCATTCCAAAACAGATTTTGGTAGTCGATTCTCTTCCATTCGCTGGACATGTCCGTACCATCTTAATTGCTGAGTTTTAATATAATATAAAATAGTGTCTTTAATCTTCATTTTCTCCCTTATAACTGAGTTCCTTTTTTTTCTCTTCTTGAAATTCTTGCGGCCCTTCGTATAAAATCCATTTCCTTTGCCAAAAGGTACTTATTTGTTTTTGTTGTTAATGGCCAAAGTTCTGCTGCAAGTTTAACTCTTTATAATATTAGTATAATGTATATATAGTCTATATTGTCAAATATGTGCTGGTTGAGTGAAAGAGAAGGTCTTATGGCCTTAATTTTACCAGAATAAATAAAACATTATTCATATTATTATTATTACTATTAAGTAGCACTACTGAACACGGAGGTTTATGGTCGAGCGAATATAAGCTCTCCATATATGGTGTCCTTAACTATGATTTTGCAATATATTCCTGTATACCTAGATTCTCTCAAATAATGTTTAACGTTATGCTCATGTCTCATTCTGAGTCTACCTACTAGGTGTTCACGTAGGGTTTCCTACAGAAGTATTCATTCACTTCTTGTTCCCACCCATTCGTGCGACATGTCCTGACCATCGCAGTCTATGATATTTAAATTTATTTACCACATCTGTTTTCCCATAAATATAATGTAACTCACTGTAATTATTTTTTCATTCATATGTCTTTCTTATCTCTTTGGTCCAAAAAATGTTCCTAAGCTATCTATTATTAAATAATAATACACTGCTCAAAACAATTAGAGGAACACTATGAATTATGCAAATATTTTTTCATTGGATAAAGGTACAAACATGAAATTAATAAAGTTCATTATTTGTGGTTATTTATTTATTTATTTATTGCTCATGTCAGTAAAAACAAATCAATAACGCTGATAATTAACTTTTCAAATAATTCCGCTATGTAAGCAATTGAATCTTGTGCTTATTTTTCAAAGTTAAACACTCGTTATATAGAGTTAGTAT
Source organism: Diploptera punctata (assembly GCA_030220185.1). NCBI lineage: Eukaryota > Metazoa > Arthropoda > Insecta > Blattodea > Blaberidae > Diploptera > Diploptera punctata. The sequence goes on along the minus strand of JASPKZ010008365.1, from coordinate 3,799,191 downwards.
CGTGTATGGCCTCCACGACATTCGATGACACTTTGGCACCTTCGTGGCATGCTCACAATAAGGTTCTGGATTTCCTCTTGCGGGATATTCTCCCATTCCTCCTTCAGAGCATCTCCAAGTTGCTGCAGAGTTTGTGGAGCTTGATGTCGGTTCCTGACCTTCCTGTCTAGAAGATCCCACAAGTGTTCAATAGGGTTGAGGTCTGGGCTGACCGCTGGCCACTCCATTACCTCAATTACATTCCTCCTCAGGAAATCCCTGGTGACAGCCGCAGAATGTGCCCTGGCATTATCCTGCATAAACAGAAATCCTGGGCCTACTCCAATGGCAGCAGGTACTACATGCTCTTCCAGAACGTGCTCGATATACCGGACAGCATTCAGTCGCTGGGGAACAAGTACAAGGTCCGTACGATTGTTGTACATAACTCCGGCCCACACCATTATGGAACCTCCTCCGAATCTATCAATTTCCTGTACAGCCTCTGCAGAAAATCTTTCTCCTGGCCGTCCCCACACCCTCAATCGACCATCACAACGTGTAAGACGATACCTGTATTCGTCCGAGAAGAGCACAGACTCCCATTGGTTCAGGTTCCAATCACCATGGTTTTTATCATACGTACGTCTTGCTGCCTTATGCCCATTTGTTAAGCGTGTTTTTTTAACGGGCCTTTTTGGTCGAATATTCTCTTTCCTTAATCTGTTCCTTATGGTTTGGTCTGAAACCCGGATTCAGGAAGCCATATGAAGGTCATTCTGCAGGTCTATTGCAGTTTTTGTACGCTGTCGAAGAGCAGAAAGAACAACGTATCTGTCATCCTGGGGCTTGTTTTAAATTTACGGCCCTGGCCACGTCTTCTACAATACTGACCTGTCTCTCTGTGCCTGTTGCGTAACCTGGACACCACGGAAGGAGAAACCCCAAGCTCTCTAGCCACTTGTCGCAGAGATTGATCTTGTCGTAAAAGATGTAGAGCATGATACACTTCAAACTCATTTAAATGCCTCATTTTGTCAGAGACTTCAATAAACAAGGCAGTAATCAACATTCGTCACTATAGCAACATCAGGAAGCTTACCAATTAGAAGTGGCCAGTGCCTTCCAAAATAAAAAAATTCTCTATATTTGTTATTTGAGGTAATGTCTCTGTATTTAGGCCATGGATCTTTAAAATGTGTATCCAGTGATAAAATTAATAATTCAATTTACATATTGTCTAACTTCCAGCATCACAGCTTTAAAAAACAATTACTTATTCAATTTATTACAAGTGTTCCTCTAATTGTTTTGAGCAGTGTACTTTCTTCTTCTCTCTTACAGCAAGAGATAATATTTTATACCCATGTAACGTAACTGGAAATATCGCCGATTAATATATTCTTGATTGAACATTTTTTAGAGAACTTGCGACGGTGAGAGCACTTGCAATGCATAATAGCATGAGTTTCAAGTATTGAGCCAAAATTAAATTTAATTAATTATTGTTTGTCATTGTTTTGTTATTATCGTTCCTTCACATATTATAAAAATCAATTAAAAACTATTCTGCAATTAAAGGTTCTGCATTATAAGAATTTGATAGCGGCACTAATCTCCCGCATTGAGTCTGGCTTCTCGTTGTTTGGTGGTTGGGGGATTGAGGGGATGGGCAGGGATTTGACCAGTCGCTCGGTCAGGTAGAGATAATCTGATACAATCGTAGTAGTTGAGTACTAATCGCTAACCAAAGTGAGCACCAGATCACGGGCATAGAGATCCCAGAAATTCATACAAGTTATAAAATGGCTTTTAATACGTACCAATACGTTATTATTTTAATAGCCACATATAAAATTTAAATCCTGAAAAACTGAAAATAAAATATATACTTTTGTAACAAATTTGCTTCTAATCCTGAATTTATATAACAGTTCTGAGAGCTCTCAAGTAACGTTTTATAGTAGACGGTAATACCATAAGTTATTTCGTAAATTACGAATTACACTGAGCAACAAAAAATAAACTTTTTTTTGTCTCAGAACGAAAAATATGCGATTCTGATATTATTTGTTCTTCTGAATTCAAATATGGTATCGGGTTTTCTCCATCACACACGGTTTCCGAGAGACAGAAATTTATAATTTCAAACACTTTAATATTTTCTACATTCGAAACTACACAATATTCGAACATTCGGACTCACCTAGAAAGTAAGAAATGATGATATTCTGCTATATTGCGCCTGTGGAGCATCCCTCTTGATGGTCCAACAATAATCGGCCAGCATATTACGATCCCATTTGCCTTGATATCTCTTTTCCATAGCTGAAATATTCTGAGTTAGCTCTTTTGGTTTTATTTTACAATGGAAAAATGGACGAAAAAACGTTTATTAAAAAATAATTATTTAAATCCATTAATTGAAATTGAAATAAAAAAGGTGTGGGTGATAGAGAAATTCCGAATACATATTTGAAAACACGATAAAAATCTGCATTAAGTACAACTATTGGTACTCATGAGACAAAAATCATGTTGACCAGTGTTATTTATAAATTAATTTATAACTATGTCCACCAAGTAGTCTCTGGATAGCTTAACTGCTTCGACCACCCGTATGGACAAGTTTCCTGTCTGATGTTCCTTTTTCGAGATTTTATTATCTGTTTGACAAACTCCAGGGAACATTAAGATCTAAATTATCATAAGTAATGCCACGAGTGATTTCCAAATTGTCGATAAATTCACGACTCACGAAATGACGAGTGAATTTATATAGAGAATCTGGTAATCAAAAGTGGCCGTTGTTAGGATCATTTAACGAATAAAATTAAGCTGTTTACTCGCAAACCATTATTTATATATGGCCTATAGTTATTTTAAAATATCTGTAAATTTAATGTAAACGGCGATGTTTGATAAGAAATGAGAATCGATTTTTATGCTTCATTTGTTCATCACTGCTACCAGATGATATTATTTATTGTCAAAGGATCGCAATATTGTAAGAATGCAACCTTGTGGAGAAATTTATAACCAACATTATAGGTTATTAATTAATTACTGATGTCCTATAATGTAAATATATCAATTATATTTTTTGAAACGTAAATTCCTGGGAAATAATATGTTTAAGAAAGTGCAAACAGCGGTTTCTTTTCTTGTGGTATAATCTATTGCTACAAATGTTTTTATATTATATCCCGCAAGCAGTATCTGGTAACGTTTGTGCACTATAGGCATATATACAATCTCGTAGCCACATGCAGTCACTGCAAAATAATGCTATGACCTATTCAGAATGCTAAAAAGGAGGAGCTTGTTTTAAAGTGATAAAATTAAATTGATAAAATCGAGGTGAAACACGACTGTGATTGGTTGCAAATAAAAAATCATTGAAATGTGATTGGTCATTGACTCCCATTTGGGGCACGAGTTATGTAGTCCTAGAAAATCATCACCGTATTCGCCATGTTTAGTATTGATGCGTGAGTAAATTGTTGTTTCGTCTTAAATGCTCGTGTTGTTTGATTCGAAGCCCTTCATGTCTTTATGTTGCCAAAAAATTGTGTTTGCTCAAACGTTTAAAATCTCTCCCCCGACAGGTTGTGCCACTGTAAGGTCCGGATGCCCTTGGAACACGAGGGACATGTTAAATTACCTATAAGGTGAGAGGTTAAAGTACGATGGAAAATAAGTATTTACAACTATTGTAGTAAATAAAAGTATGATATTTATTTTAATTGCTTTTCTATCTTAGTAGTATTTAATATTGGTTTGAGGATTAATTACAAACTATAAATACATGTTCCTGTAACTTACTTACTTTACTGCCTTGTATATCTACACCTTTTTTTTAAACGAATGCTGTAGATCAAGGGTATGTTTAAAAATTGGTTCGATGAATTTTAAGAGCGTAATTTTTTCAGCATAATTTCCTTTGAAAGGAACCATTTCATAGATTCATGGCACGTAAAAGCACATCAAGCTTAAAAAAGAAAGAGATATATGAGAAAAATGTATCGCCCTTTCACATGATTTGAGCGATGACTTTAATAACAAATATTTAAGAGCGTCGTTAAATAAAATACTAGGAAATGTTAAAAAGTCAATTTAGCGAAACTTCAATGAAACATCTGGCGAAATATGCGATTTTATTTCGCGCATGAAGCAAAGTCTTAAGATTAAAATCCTCAAAATAAGCATTTATTATGGGAAATTTTCTAATTGTTTTGTCTAATTCCACCAGGTTGCCTTTTATGACATTTCTGGCTTTCTCCCCTGGCATTTGCGGAATTGTAATCTATTTCTTGGGTAACCTGGAAGGCGGAGTTACGTTTCCCCGATGATATGATGAGTGATAAATGATAATGAAACGCCAGGAAAGTTCTTAACCTAAATTTAACCTAAATTCCAGACCATGGGCAACCACAGGAATAACTAACTCCCTTTAAGAAAAATTCTTATGGTCTGACCGGGAATCGAATCCGGGACCTCATGAACAGTAGGCAGTAACGCTGACCACTAGCCCATGAGGCTGATCATTTTACAGTATTTGGAAAAAAATAAATAAATAAAACGAGAATCTAGATCCTGTCCAATCCAAATATTCTGTTTTCAGTTTTAATTATTAACAAGTTTAAGTATATAACAGGAACACTAAAAAGAACTTTGAAAAATAAAGCCAGGAAACACTCTATAATAAAATTATACAAGACAATGGCAGTGCCTATTATTACTTATGGATCCGAAACATGGACAGTGACAACACAACAATCTGCCGGAATACAAGCTGCTGAAATGAGATTCCTCAGACCAATAGCGGGATATAAAAGAACAGACAAAAAACATAACACAGAAATAAGACAACAACTAAAAGTAGAGGAATTAATCACAACAGTAAAACTTATTTTAAATATGAAAGGTATTAGTGAGACAGTTAATGATGAGGTGGCAACAATATTGCGGCCAATTACACGTTTCAGGTGGATTGAGGATCTGAGAGAAGAATTTATCAGGAGTTTGGAAACGCTAATACAGGATCTGCAATTAAATGATCTTAGCGGGGAGGAAGTTATTAAAACTTTGACAGAATGTTTTCAAAAAGCAGGGGAAAAATTCAAGGTTAAATACGCAATGAACCAGAAGGTCAAAGGGTGGTACAATAATGCATGTAGAAAGAAGAAGAAATTTGTCGAAAGTAGTCTTTTAAAGTTTAGAAAAGAAAGCACAGATGAAAGCAGAAAAAATTATGCGCAAGAGAGAAAGAAATATAAAGAATTATTGGCAGAAACAAAACTAGCATGGCAAAATAAGAAATCCGAAGAAATGAGAGTCGCAACTGAAAGTGGGAACATTGCGGACATATGGAAAGCGTTAAGGGAACTCAAAGTAAAGTCCATAAATCGGACAAGAATAACGCCCGGGGAATGGAGAAGTTACTTTGATAGGGTGCTGGGAAATGAGAGGTTAAGATATAATCAAGGAAATATAGTTGAGATCCCTGACCCAATTCATATTCAATTACTGGATCAGGATATTTCGAAAAATGAAGTGGTTTCTTCCATTAAATGTTTAAAGAATGGTAAAGCATCTGGAATTGATGGAATACCAGGGGAATTCTTGAAAAATATGATATCATCCAATAAATTATTAGACGTTTTGAAAACTGCGTTCAACAACACTTTTTAATGGAGGAGATTATCCGGAAGCCTGGGCGACAGGTGTCATCCAACCGCTATACAAAGGGAAAGGTGGGGCACAGATACCTGAAAGTTACAGGGGAATTTGTCTCTTGTCAGTGTTCGGAAAAATATATTGTAAAGTACTTTACGAACGAATAAGACAATGGGCTAAAGAGAACAATAGACTCTCAAAATATCAGGCAGGTTGAGAAGGGTACTCCACGGTGGACAACGTATTTGTTCTGAGAACATTAATTGATGACAATCTGAAAATGAAGGGGGGTAAATTATTTTGTGCATTCATTGATTTTAAGATGGCATTTGATACTGTGGACCGAAGCGCACTTTGGGAAAAATTAAATCGGAAAGGATTGTCTCATAAAATGATACATGCTTTAATGTCAATTTATAAATATGTTAAATTTTGTATAAAAGTAGACCAAGGGCACATTACAGAGAGCAGTGAAGCCAATCGGGGAGTGAGACAAGGTTGCATTTTATCACCAATGCTATTTAATCTATTCGTTGATGATATTGTAGACGTAATGCTAGAAGGAGAAATTGAGGCTCCGGAGATAGGAAATGTTAGAATCCCAGTCCTGTTGTATGCAGATGATTTAGTTATCTGTTCCAAGACAATCAAGGGATTCCAAAGAGGTCTTGACCTACTGGAAATATACTGTAGGAATTGGGGATTGACTGTAAATGTTAGTAAGACAAGAACAATGACCTTTAAAAATGGGACGGTTTATGGTAGAGCAGAGGAATGGAAATACAGAGATCAAGTACTTCAAAACGTGAAACATTTTGTATATCTTGGTACGACTTTGAAAATGAACGGAAAGTGGAAAAAACATATTGATATAGCATTATTTAAAGGGAGGGGACAACTTAACAGTGTACTCGGTATTCTGGGTCGAGTGCCTGATATTCCAGTCAGCACATTAGAAAAAATGTATGGAGCGATGGTCAGGCCAGTAATGCACTATGGTAGTGAGATTTGGGTTTCTAAAGAACGGAAATACTAAATAAGGTATATAAGCATTTTCTAAAGTATATTACAGGACTTAGTACGGCCGTTTCTAACTGTGGAATTTTATATGAATTCGGGTCATTCCAGGACGACATTAACTGTAAAATTCGTGTACTCAAATACTGGTTGCGAGTAATCCAAGGTGAACAAACAATGCTTAGAGCAATTTGTTACGACCACCAAATTAAAAACATAGATGTTAAATTTTGGGCAGACGAGGTTAGGAGAGAACTCCAAAGATTGGGATGGGCTGGATATGGGAAAAAGGGACTGAAAATCGCAAGAACGTGTGGAGAAAATAAGGAGGAGGTACTTAGATATAAACCAACAAGATACTTTCGCCGAATGTACAGGAAAACGCTCACTGCGTTTACAAAGAGACCTAAAACACGTCTGGGAAAAGAATCGTATATGCTCAACCTGGGATTTAAGGAGAGATCAGGGCTTGCTTGGTTTAGGCTAGGGGCATGGAGATTTCTAAAAATTAACGACGATCACGATATGCGAATATGTCCAATGTGCGGGAACTTTGAAGATGAGATACATATATTAGGAAAATGTAATGATTTAGAATATTGGAGACGTCAGTTATTACTGGAAAGATTTCTAAATTCAAATCGGGAAAGATTGGCATGCTACGAGTTATTGGTAAATCCAGAAAATTGGATAAACCTCGGTAAATTTCTGGACAAAACGCGGAAAATAAGGACAACACTCATTCATGAATAAATGTATGTTATCAAAATGCAATACCATTAATTATTAACAATTATATATAAATTAATTAGTGTATAATGCTATTGTGTTATTATTTAATTGTAATATTAATGTGTTTTCTTTATGTAATTGTAATGTTAATATTTTTAGTGTATAATGCTATTGTGTTATTATTTAATTGTAATATTATTATTGTGTTTTCTTTATGTAATTGTAATGTTATTGCTGTTTTTGTTGTTTATTTTTCTTTACACTAGTACCAATTATTACTTTATTGTAACGGACTGTCAACAGCACGTACGGCTTACTGCCCGTGCGACCCATATTTGTAAATAATATTGTAAATATCTTACTTTTTGCCTAATAAAGTCCTACTACTATTACTACTACTTAAACTTATTTAGGTTGTTATTTATATCTGTTTCTGCTGTGTATGAAATTTCGCAACCTAGGAAGTTATACCTTACTACTTGTTCTATTGGTTTACTTCCTAATATTATCTTTGTCCGAACCGGATGAGCACCCTTGAAGGCAATTGTTTTTTATTTTTGTGAGGATATTTCCATGTAGTATCTTTTTTGATATTTCATTTAGTTTATATAGCATTCTTTATAGTTCGTCCTCTGTTTTTCCTACTAAAATCTGATCATTTGCAAAGGCTACTGTTTTTATTACTATATTTCGTAAGTTAATTCCCCCAGTCGTCATTTGCTTCCAGTTATTCATATTTCTTCATATTCTTCGAATAACTTTAAACGCCGCTGTCGGCAATGTCTTGTTATTAGAAAATATTTTTATATTTTTACAATCAAAAGAGAATACAGACTATTGGGACAACAGCCCTCCATTGTAACTGGTACATCGGTTGCCATTGATATAATAGTTTCGGCCATCGCACATCTTCCATTCTTAAAATATGTCCTAGTCATTTTAATTCCTTCTCCTCAGTTCTCTCAATTATGATTTCTTCTGCTTCCATTTCGTTTCTAATTTCCTTATTTGTGACATGTTCTAATTTTGACTTTCTGGCACTTACGCGTAAATAATCCATTTCTAGAGCTCTTAATCTATTCTTGTCGTACTTATTGATGCCCATACCTCATTTCCATACATTGCAACAGACTGCATAAAGTTATCTATTTTAATTTTTTTCAAATGGGATTTGTAGTAATACTGGCCCTACTGTAATTTAATTTTGTAATGATGTAATTTAATGTACTAGCGTCATGGGTTATGATGTGATTTCTCTGGAGCTTTATCTGATGTATCCCCGGCACAACACCATTATCACTGAGTTCATCTTTACACTGTCTATCTCCTTTAATCTGGCGCAGCCCTGCTGATACACCTAACTATTAAACCATTCCGAGTAATAATACCATATATGTATATATATATATTATATAGGCCTATATATATATATATAGGCAAAGACAAAACAGTTAATTACCATTCTCCTCTATTTATAAACCGATTTTTTTTTTGTTTGGTAGCTATTGACGAGCTCTAATGTTATGAGTAAAAAAATTGTAAACAGTTCTGTCGTTTTTAACTGCAAGGTAGTGTTTATGGAAAATCTCTATGATGCAAGAATTTAATTAATCTTCCAGAGAAACATGTTATGTACAAAGGTCATGTCCAAAAATTATCTGTTTTTTAACTGCAAGGCACTAAAATCCAGCGCCAAAGCTCTCATTTAAACCATAGGGAAGTAATACATCTACATGTGTTAATGACAGAGGTAGACGATCATCCTGCCAGTGTATATTCTTTGAATGTAATGTTTTAGAGATTTTGTTTGTAATGGAGGAAAATCAAGTTACGCAAAACATGTAATTCAGCCTGGACACCATAAGCATTATATCGATAACACTCTCACAATATTACATAGAGAAAACATTCCAAACTCCGCCATGGCCGGTCCCATGCCCGGATGAGAAAGGAGGTGGGGGAGGAGTAACAACCTCGTAAAAAAACCAGGGTTCAGTTGGCTCCGACTGATAGTACTGTGTAAGGGCCCCTAGCCAGGGTTACGGTGAAGACCTCAAAGGCAGATTCGGCGCAGAAGGAGTCCTTCATCACGGCGGAAGTGGCAACCCTCTAGATGGGGTTAGTACATCCAGAAGCTGGACCTAAGGCTTCGAGGTGGCAGCCCCACCAATGGTCTACTCTGCATAGCGTTGGTACCGCGATCAGAGGAAAACATATTACTCGTATTCTTCACAATGGAAACGAGGATATCCGTGAAGAACTGCAGATCTACTCCATAAAAGAAAATATATTTAACAACAAAATACAGTGGAAAGAACATGTAGAAAGAATGGAAGAAAGTAGATTACCAAATAAAATCTTCCATTATTTTCCAAGAGGAAGAAGAGATGTCGGACGTCCTCGGAAGAGATGGTCTTAGATCTATTAGTGAAGACGGAACAGGCAACTCTTGCCTAAACTAGGAAGTGAAGAAGAAGAAGAATAAAACATTCCAACGAGGATAAACTTTTTTTTTTTTAGATTGACGGTCTTTCCACTTTTCAGCGGTTGCCCTTTTACCAGCCGGCTGCTGGCCCTTCACATCCACATGTGTCAATCACAGAGGTAGATGATCAACAGCCATGTAGGGGTGACATGTGGTTAGCATGTCGAGTCCCCCAGCCGTTATAGCTGGTTCCTCAACCTGGAGCCGCTACTTATTGTAGCTACCCAATTGCCTCACGATGCTGGGTGGGCACCGGTCCCATACTGGCCGAAATACCATGAGAAAATGTCTTCCCCCATGGAGACTCGAACCAGCGCAAGTCCCGTAGCTCTGCGCCAAGCTTCCTACCTTAACCGCTCGGCTACGGCGCGGGACCGAGGATAAACATACTGGAGGAAAATCTCAATCCTAAGAGAAAGGACAACAACCTGATTCTTAATGAGAACATACCCAGTCCACACAATCATCTATACAATATATTCACCACCAAGTCAGTGCTTCAACATTTATCTTCTATTATATTTATTAATATTTTAGCCAATATCTTAATTACTAAGTTAAATACACATAGTGCAAAAAACAGTATACAATACAAATGTGGTAAACACGTAACGGAATCTCGGAAATTAAAAAAAAAAAAAAACTCGGCGCAAGCGCCTCGTTTTTAAACTTTTCCTCGATCCGTATCAAAAGTTTACCACACTCGTATCGCAATATACTATTTAAGTTTGTTTTTGAACAATGTTATAGTTTGATAGCCCTCCATAGTATATTTACCTTGTCGTGGTGAAGTGGCTTGCGTGCTTAAATGATCCTGAGAGCTATGCCGGCGGTAGCATTGCTGCCGATAGGGTTACCCATGCCGGACTGGTCGAAGGTGATAAGCCAGACGAAAAAAGTAGTACCTTGGTCGAAAGAGTGACGATCTTTCACCGTAAAAATACAACCGTCGAGAAATGCAGACATGGGTTCAACTGGGGTAAAATTTTCCGGAGGTCAAATAGTCCCCCATTCGGATCTCCGGGCGGGGAGTACTTCAGGGAATCCATTCCAAAGGTTCAAACACAGGGACATGTTCCTAGGAACATGGAATGTTAGGACTTTATACAATAGCGGGGCACTACAGACATTAACGCGGGAATTAGGTAAATCGCCTGTGGATATAGTCGCTTTACAGGAAGTTAGGTGGCCGGGAGAAGGTAGTCAGGAATCAGGAAGCTTTGCATTATACTTTGATGTCCCAACTCCTTTCAAAAAACGTTAAACTGAAAATATATAAAACTATTATTCTACCAGTTATATTATATGGATGCGAAACATGGACTCCTACTTTAAGAGAGGAAAGGAGATTACAAGTATTTGGGAATAAAGTACTTAGGAAAATTTTTGGACCAAAGAGAGATGAAGAGACAGGTGAATGGAGAAGACTACATAACAATGAACTACATGGTCTTTATTGGAAGCCAGATATAATAAGAACAGTTAAGTCTCGTAGAATGCGATGGGCAGGACATGTTGCACGTATGGGGAATGAAAGACGTGTATGGAAGCTTCTTATAGGAAAGCCAGAGGGAAAACGCCCAGTTGGTAGACCAAGAATGAGGTGGGAGAATAACATTAACTATGATTTGATGGAAGTAGATTATACATGGAATGATTGGAAAGCATTATCTCAGGATAGGGATGTATGGAGAGCTTATGTACGCGCGGCCATGAACCTACGGGTTCGATAGTGCCAGTGAGTAAGTAAGTATACTTTGATAGTCTCTGACATGGGGCGGAAGGGAATTTAATGTTCTGGCAAGTGAAATTTTAAACGGTAGTGAATACACTTTAGTAGGACTGTAGGGCATCAATGACTGAGCCCGGAACCACCCAAATACGAGTCTCAAACGCTAGCGCTTAAACCATGTTTCGGTATTTGTGAAATTCGACTGATTAAATTAATACGGCATGAAAAACACAAAATGGTTTTCATTTGTTAACTTCTGCTACAACAGACGGATAAAATGTAACGAAGGTTGCATAAAATGTACAAGCAAGGTTAGGAAAGAGAGATAGAGGGAGACGAGATAGGATTACGTTATCTGGAACGTCGCAAAGCCTTTCTCTCTCTCCTTCTGCAGTCCAACAAATGGAAAATCCTGAGCCACTACAACCGACCAATGATGGATGTACACTAGCTTCTAGGTTTTCCACGCCGTTTGCCAAATTCAGTATATAATTGGATTTTCGATCTACAATTGTTATAGATCCTAATAGATCTTTTGCCCATCCACTTTCAGGATTTAAATCTTTCTAGTACTTTAGTTTCAATACAATGTGAATGTGTTAGGATTAATTTAGATGGAGAACTACAAAGTATGTTGTTGGGCTGATGAACTCTTTTATAATTGAAAGGGATTCATTATTTGAGTTGATAAAACTGGACTATTATTGGATTTTTCTTTAGTTTTGAATACAAATTGAGGCGAGGGAAAAGTTGGCTTGGCAATTTTAGACAAGGATATACATGCTTAAGTTTTAAATTAGATAGTGTAGTTTTATTTATGTCACGTCGTCATTACACTTTAAACCCAATGAATTATCAGATAAATAATTTTTCTCCTCTTTAAACAACCTGTTTCATTTCTTGATATGCTGGCTCAATCTCCATGAACGTAGATAAATGTATTCTCTTATTCAGCTATTCAATATTATACATACTCTACATCAAACTACCCGATCAGCACTTTTAAAATTTATATTAATGCACCGTTGAGGTTATGTAATAAGATGTTAAACATAAAATTGGTACCTGCTAAGTCAGTTGTCCTCAACTAAATTATTACATAGTTCCAATTGGAGCTATTTCAAAATCAATGTTTCATCTTCTGCATTTTAAGTTAAAATACCAATTTAATAAATATATACTGACTTTCCTCATCATAAATAATCTTCTATTTGCTGACGATGTAATCATAATACAGAAAAATGAAGACGACTTACAGAAATCAATGCATGCATTAAATGAAATATGTAAATTATACGATCTAACGATTTCTGTAAGGAAAACGAAGACCATGGCTTTTAGAGAAAGAGATCCAGTGAGATCCAAAATTATTTTAGAAAATCAAAGTATAGAACAGGTGTCTAGTTTCAAATATTTGGGCTGTGATGTTGGCTACAATGTGGAAAGAGATATTGACTCCAAAATAAATCAATTTCAGACTGTGTGTGGAACAATACTGAGAACATTCAAAAATAAAATTAGAAAAGAAACCAGATAAAAATTTATAATGTTATGGCGGTTCCCACAATATTGTATGGATGTGAAACTTGGGCTCCAGTGAAAAAAAAACAGAAGGATAGAATACAGACGGCGGAGATGAGGTTCCTGAGACAAGTAAAAGGATGTACAAGACTTGATAGAATAAGAAATGAGGATATAAGAGAGAAGAATTGAAAGTACAGCCTTTATTGGTTAAAGTCACGAATTACAGACAGAAATGGATTGATCACATGGATGGAATGAGTAAGGAGAGATATCCATTGTTAGCAAGAAATTATCAAGCAAGAGGAAGGCGTGATGTTGGAAGACCTAAAAGACGTTGGGCTGATGCATTATGAAGTCGGAACGGGCAATTGCCTAATCCCTGGAGTGATGATGATGATGGCTTTATTAAAATAATACATACAAGAAACTAATGTAACTTATAGAATATATAGTAATTTTAAGGGTTAATTGAATTGTATGTCATACATTGCGATGAACCAAACAAGGTTGCTAGAGAAACATTTCAACTTCGAGTTTCGGGTATACTTCCACTTCTGATTGTCGGATTACGCCGATTTTTGGAGAATATCTTCTTCGGTTTATTCGAATAACATACGCTGAGTTACTTTGTGAAACATCAACGATTTCGACCGCTAGAACGACTCTCTAACTTTTGATGATCTTGATGAAGATTTTCGGGCTGTAAGCCGTGGTCGTGAGGCTTGTAGTTCCCCGACGTTCCGCCAAAGACTGCGTCAGGCATCCTCAAGGGTTGTCTTGAGAGCTGTAGGCCGTGGATGTCTTGAGATGCCAGACGCAGTCTTTGGCGAAACGTCGGGGAACTGCAAGCCTCACGACCACGGCCTACAGCCCGAAAATCTTCATCAAGATCATCATAGCAACTCCGGCCGTGAAAGTCTACGTGAATACATTCTCTAACTTTTGTTTCAAATGAAGTCCTACATCTAATCGGACGACTTTGTTGATTAATAGACTCGATTTTATTTTTTAATTAATTGTTACATCCCAAGTTTGGTTTCGATTAAATAAAATTTGTGGTAGCTAGAGCGTTACCGGACATACACACACACACACACACACACACGCACGCACACACATATATATATTCATGAAGTAGAAGAATATATATATATTCTTCTACTTCATGAAATTAGGCCTTATGATGTGTTTTCACATCAAGTGGAATTTAATGAATCTTCCAATCAAGTAAATGGGCGTCCAACAATTCTATGTCCTATTGGTATGTACTTTAGTAACAACTGGGGGATTCTATTTGTAGGTATTTTTTAACATGTTCATACCAGTTGTTTCTCATATTGTCAATTCTATTTGATAAATAAGAATATTTAAATCTTTTCTAATATCTTAGTTTCTTTTTCTGCCCTAAATCGTCACACCTGATACTAAACGTAAGAACTACATTTCTGCAGTTTATATTTTTCTTCTGCCTGAACGGTTAAGGGAGGCACTGCCATAATTTTATAACATTTTAATTGTGTGCTCCTCAAGGTTTTATTTTTCAGTGACCGTTTTATAGTGCCACACATTCTATATAATGTAGGCCTATTTAATTTAATATTAATATTTTACTTCTGGCAGTATGATACATTGCATCCTAAATAAATTAAATTATTCGCCTGTTGTACATATTTATTTATTTTTTGGTCATGGTTTTTTTAGGTAGGATCGCCAAAGATCTGTAAAAATATAAAAAAATAATAATTTCATGAGAATAACCATAATTGCTTCATTCCTTCGGGATTTATTAAAAGGGAATATAACTAACTAACTAACTAACTACCTCATAGCACTATCGAACCCGTAGGTTCATGGCCGCGCAGACAAGCTCTCCATACATTCCTATTCTGAGCTAATCTTTCCAATCATTCCCTATATAATCTACTTCCCTCAAATCATAGTTAATATTATACTCCCACCTCATCTTTGGTGTACCAACTGGGCGTTTTCCCTCTGTATATTAATATAGTTAATATAAATTATATGGACGTAAATAGTACGTTAAAATAAAAGCAGTTACATCACTATAGGGATAAATACAAATAAGTGATTTAAAATTCGAAAAGTGAGTACTTCAGTGAGTCAGTACCAAACTGAAAGCAAAAACTGAAACTCAAGTTTTCGAAAGGCCTCCTAGAAAACTACACTGCTGATTATTGAGGACGACAGAATAAATTAATAAACGAAAGGAGGAAAATAAAACGGGGATATATACCCATCAATAGGAACCTCAAACTCGATGCTATTCTTTTTGCAGACGATTTAGCTCTTCTGGCACTTTCCGAAAATGATTTGCAACGATCAATTTATAATTTACAAAAAATAGCTGCCAAATTTAATATGGAACCATCAATTAACAAAACTGAAATTATGGCATTTCATGGGAAGGACCCCATACAAAGTAAAATCTGTCTCCAGAATAAAATGTTAGAGAGATCTAATCAATTTATATATCTTGGATATTATCTCTCTATCTGGGATGAAAAGGATATCCCTGAAAAAATTACTAGTTATAATAAAGTTTGGGAATTATTAATCAAGTTATGAAACCATCCCTTGTACAATAAAACACCAGATTATGTTTATATAACACTTCGGCTTGACCAGTGTTGACCTATGGTAGTGAAGCATGGACACTAAAAAGACAATATGAAAGCAGAATAACGGCTTGTGAAATGAGATTCATGCGCAGAACAGCGGGTTACACCAGATGGGATCCGAAAAGGAACACCGATATCTGAAAAGTATTGAATACTATGCCAATTTTGGAATATATTAAACAGTACCAACTAAATTGGAAACACCATCTTGAAAGAATGAGTTCAAATCGGATCCCCAAAGCTGTTTATAATTATATACCAAGAGGACGAAGATCACTGGGCCGTCCTATGAAACGCTGGAGGGAAAATTTTCTATAGGATCGTAACAGGCCTTGGTATAATACTTGGAAGGGAGAAGAAGAAGAAGACTGAGATCTCAGGTATTGTTTTTTATTTCTTAAAATTTTCATTTCAGTGATTATGATACTATTTGAATTTCTATCTGCCATTAGAAGTAATGACCCTGAACGAATCAGCCTTTTTTTTTATTTTGTAGCAATATTGCAAATGTATGACTAAAGGAAAACGCCCAGTTGGTAGACCAAGAATGAGGTGGGAGAACAACATTAACTATGATTTGAGGGAAGTAGATTATACAGGGAATGATTGGAAAGCATTGGCTCAGGATAGGGATGTATGGAGAGCTTATATCCGCGCGGCCATGAACCTACGGGTTCGATAGTGCCAGTGAGTAAGTAAGTAAGTAAGTAAGTAAGTAAGTAAGTAAGTAAGTAAGTAAGTAAGTAAGTAAGTAAGTATGACTAAACTTTCACAGCTGTGAGATTGTGCAAATGATTATTATTTGTGGGCTTTTTATTGAAGATATTATTCATATTTGCTCTTTACTTTTTTTTAATATATTGCTTTTATTTACATATGATTCATGTATGTTTTTGTATAAATTGTTGAATTATTAGCAACATGTTGATATACCTTTATTAAAATTAAGAAATTCGACATAATATGAATTTTTTACGTTGGCAAGAATTGGATTATTTCATGAATTCACTTCGAAATTCCGGCTGAGGGTAAAACCCGATTTGTAATCCTTTTAAAGTAAATAACTGTTACTTCCTCACATAATTTCTAAAACATATTTTAATTCAATATATTTCGTCCACCGCTGTGGTCTCCAGGTAGCGTGCTGCCTTGTCACGCAGCGGGTCCGGGTTCGATCCCCGGTCGGGGCAGTTTTTCTGGGTGAGGTTTTTATCAGGGTTTTGCCTCACCTGTAAGACAAATGTCAGGAAAACGTTAAGGCCCAAACGGTTCCCGAAATCATATGGCCATCATCATCAACCTTACCATTATCATCATCATCATCATCCTTCACCGGTGTGGAAAGCAATGGGAAGCTACCACACCTATAATTCCCTAGTAAAGCTGCAAGCATAGCATGAAAATGCTATGATTGCAGTGAAGGACCTGCCTTCGGGCAGAATTACTATGGATGGATATTAGATTTCGGTAAATGTTTACAAATACTGATTCTATACGTTTGGGTCATTCTAAGAAGAAACAAACGCTCAATTTAGGCTACATAAAAAATTAATTACTTTAATGCGCTCATAAATGCATTAATCAATTTTACCAGAGCACATAGAGCCATTCAGAGTATAGGCCTGCTTTCACAACTGTTAAATATAATGCAAATATTTTACTTAATTTAATTTAATGAGCTGTTAATGGAGGAAACGGACAAATGCACGAAACCTTAATAAACACGAACTATCGGTTATATTAACTCATACAGCCTGATCATTGGTTATCAGTGAGTCACTGTTATTTTTATACAGTCTGTACAGTACTTATATTTGTAAAACAAACTTAGAGTTTTTTCAAGATAAAATTAAATAACTAAATAAATTATAACAAGAAGAAGTTAAATCAGGTTAGAGAAGTTTAGGTAGCTTTTTAGGAAATTAAGTGAATATATTTTTAAAAAAATGGAATAACGAGAGGAAAATCAGGTCTATCGAACAAAATTATATACATACTAAAATAAATATTAACTTTAAATATTAGTTTTTAATACATTACATATTTATGATTAGAGCATGTTACATTGAAAGGAGGGGGATTTTAACTCATATGATTTTATTTATATATAAATCTCTTAAAGCTTTGAGTTTCTATCACGATGCAGTCAGTTATATACTATTTCGTAACACTAAGAGTGTTCAAATAATTATACATAGGCGTATTATAAGAAACAATGCTGAGTTACAGAAATTGCACTTTTTCTTAGAATGGCTCTCTCTCTCTCTCCTCTCTCTCTCTCTCTCTCTCTCTCTCTCTCTCTCTCTCTCTCTCTCTCTCTCTCTCTCTCTCTCTCTCTCTCCCCTTCTCTGTACATAATACTAGGGTTGTAATTTTTTGGACTTTTGTGAAATAAAGTATTTCCTTTCCAATGGATGGATGAACTTTTACTAAAAACCATTGAAAAAGGCCTTCATTTCACTGAGCTTCAAGAAAAGTTCACCCCAAATATATTTACATATCAATATTTAATATCGATTTGGGGGTGATCTTTTCTTGAAGCTCAGTATAATGAAGGCTTTTTTAATGGTTTTAAGTAAAACTTCACCCATTTATTGCACAGGATATATTTTATTTAAACGAAAATAGGGTTATAACGTTTTGGACTTTTATGAAAAAACATATTTCCTGTGCAATGAATGGGTGTAAAATACTTCCTGTTCAACGAATGGGTGAACGTTTACTTAAAACCATTGATAAGACCTTCTTTTCACTGAGCTTCAAAAAAGGTCACCCCAAATATATTTATATATCAATATTTCATATTAATTTGGGGGTGACCTTTTCTTGAAGCTCAGTGAAATGGTCGGCCTTTTTCAAAGGTTTTAAGCACAAATTCACTTATTCATTGTACAGGAAATATTTTATTTCAAATAAATCCAACATACGAATATGGATTCAAGGTTGGCCTGTGGCCACTGATTCCGACGTTTTTTCATGTCGGATCATGTAAAGACGTCGGAATCAGTGGCCAGAGGCTAATCTTGAATCCGTGACGCGGAAAGCCAAGAAAACATTATTAACCATGTGTATATATATATATATATATATATATATATATATATATATATATATATACTACCAGTCATCTTCTGCTTCACATACACATGTATTAACCACAAAGATTGAAGATAATCTAGCCAGTATAAGGGTGAGATATGGTCAGCATGTTATACCTTCAGCCGTAAAAGCTGGTTTTCTCAAATTGGAGCTGTATTTATTTCGGTTATCAAATTATTCTCGATGCTCGGTGAACATCTGTACCACATTAATAATTAATAAAATATACACAAACAAGTCCAGTAACATTATTTTGCAGAAAGCCCCTATCTAATACATATTTTTAAAAATCACGAGGAAAAATAATTAAAAACATGGACTCTTACTTTAAGGGAGGAACGGAGATTACAGGTATTTGAGAATAAAGTACTTAGGAACATTTTTGGACCAAAGAGAGATGAACAGACAGGTAAATGGAGAAGACTACATAACAATGAACTACATGGTCTTTATAGGAAGCCAGATATAATAAGAACAGTTAAGTCTCGTAGACTGCGATGGGCAGGACATGTTGCACGTATGGGGAATGGGAGACTTACATGGAAGCTTCTTGTAGGAAAGCCAGAGGGAAAACGCCCAGTTGGTAGACAAAGAATGAGGTGGGAGAATAACATTAACTATGATTTGAGGGAGGTAGATTATACAGGAAATGATTGGAAAGCATTGGCTCAGGATAGGGATGTATGGAGAGCTTATGTCCGTGCGGCCATGAACCTACGAGTTCGATAGTGCTAGTGAGGAAGAGTAAATAAGTAAGGTAAAGTGATCCCACAACAGGCCTCAGGAGGCCCTTGGGGTAGTAGGAGGTTAAGGCTCTCACATTTTCTAGACAATCGGCACTTGATGTCAGCCGGGTTGTCAGCCCTGCGTGACGGCCGCCTTTACCCCAGAACAAGCGTCTGGTACTCATTTCCGTTAGAGGCTGAGTTGACCCCAGGGCCATAGTGCCGCCAGATGGTTTGGGTCAGTTTAAAAATCCTGACCCCAATGGGACTTGAACCCTCGACCCTCCGGCTTGTAGCTCAGTGGAGTAAATAAGTAAGTAAACTAATATACGTAAAGAAAAAATATTTTTCCCGAACACGGATTTAACACAAAATCTTCATATTTACGCTAGTTGTATTAACTATTGCATACGAATTGTTTGCAAGAGTTATTTAATTTTAATAATAAGTACGTAATCAGCTGATTTGGCAAAGAATAAATACCAAAATAATTTATTCTTATTAGAGGCAACCCTATTCTAATGTGATTAGAAGTTCATTACTACTGAGAAATCAAATAGAGAAAAAATTGTGTCTTCTCCTGAATTGCATAGATAATACATTAAATTGATTAGTGCGTAAGCGCGTAAAGTTGAAGAACTTGGATTCAAATCCCAATTCAGCCTAACGTTTTTTCTCTTTAATTGTGTTAACTATTGCATGTTAATAATAGCTTACCTGAATACATTAATGTCAATATTAGGTTTATAATAAACGAATATATCAGTTATACAGGGTGTCGCAAACACGTCGTTTATGAATTACGCGCAGATGAAGGTGTTCACCCGTTAAGGGGCGGAATTGAATACAAACAATTCAACACTATAATTTATTGAAATATGCATGTTTTTACAATACGTGTTCAAACAGTCGATGCTGTGACTCATTGCATGTTAGATACCGTCGCAGCAACGGTCGGGCAGCACGGTCGATCATGGCAGGATTCTTTTTTATGACGTAAAACATTTATTGTTTGAACACTTATTCTAAAAAATGCATTTTTCAATAAAATTATACGCGTACAATTGTTTGTATTCAATTCCAACCCTTACGGGTGAACACCTTCATCTGCGCATAACTCAAACGAAGTGTGTACACTACATGTTCCTTCACAAACAATGACCCTCTCTGCATGGTCTATCATCTCTATCATTTTGTCGGTGAGGTCCTGTTACACTCTGTATATGAGAAGTCAAGGGGTATAAGCAACAAAAAGTCAGTTTTGAGTAAATTATATTGAAAGTTGAGACATTTCATATGAGACTGTCAAATAGTTTTCTTTTCAGCCACTAGATTTCACAACCAGCAGATTTCTATTTGTATCTATTGGTCACCATCGATAAATATCGGCTTTAGGGTCAGTTTCACCAACAGAGGTAACTGCATTACGCCAGTTTTCCCCATATATAATACATAGCTTAAACTGGCGTAATACAGTTACCTCTGTTGGTGAAACCGACCCTTATTTACTAAAATCTACACTTAACTCGAAAATTGGCAATTGTCATTTGTACCCCTTGGCTTTTAAGGGTCTGAAATAAAATACTAAATTAAAATATGCTCAATATTAATGTTATTTTTAAAAAAATAGAATTTATTATTATTATTATTATTATTAATTACTGATAATAGCCTATTATGTATAAGTGAAGTGTTTAAGTTAGTGTGT
Organism: Diploptera punctata; assembly: GCA_030220185.1. NCBI lineage: Eukaryota > Metazoa > Arthropoda > Insecta > Blattodea > Blaberidae > Diploptera > Diploptera punctata. The sequence goes on along the minus strand of JASPKZ010008365.1, from coordinate 3,777,872 downwards.
AGAATATTTCCGACGAGAAAATAACTGCATATCGAATACAGAAAGCGAACCCAGGTCACTTTATCCAAGTCAAGAGAACATGGCTACGATAAGAGAGAACTGACGAAAAAATTATTTTCCAGGCAAGACAAAAGAACAAGTAGATGTTGTCGTATTTGAATTTTGTTTTTCTTGAAACTTTTTCTCTTTAATCTCACAAAGAAACCGAGCAAAATTGTCATCCATACGCTCTTCAAATTTTTAATTTTATAATTCTTTACAATTTATGTGAATTATGAGTTTTAATTAAAGTCTAACTCCTTTCTGCTTTATGAAGAGAAGGGAGATATTTAACGCTGATGGAAGTATTTTTAACCACAAAGGTCGGAGATAAGCATGTCGTCTAGCAATAATGAAGGTTTTTAAACTGATAAATGACTGGCAGTTTAGATGCAGACTTTAGAAGACAAAGTTTACACACATTGCCTCACACTCTACTCCATTTTGTCGATGTAGCTAGATCAGTTCTCAATTCAGTTTGACTTATAACGCCTTTACCCTGAAAGTGACTGCAACTTCTTCAACGCTGGAGCGTTGCGGGTCACCTATACGTCAGGAGCTTCAAACCAAAATCGATGTCAATATTCAAACTTTATGAATTGAGCACTTCGAACAAAAGTCGCTGAAATATTTCCTCACTTTCTCTTTTACATTGAAGATGAGAAAAAACTGTACTTCATACTCCAGCAGTTTTAAATGAGAACTTTCAACGGTCAAATATAGCGAGACTTCAAAATAAAAGAGAGGACAGGATTATATTACGTTTCATAAATCGAAAGGGAAATGCGGATTGTACCCTCCTTTAACATCATATCCACAATTTGTATACCAGTGAGCAGGGATAATACGTAACTTATATTATTTTATTTTATACTAGCTAATACCCGGCGTGCGTTCCTACGCCTAAATATATCGAATATTAAAGGTTAATTATTGTATGTAATTGTATGTAAAGAAGAACCAATTATGATGGTTTCTAGTTAGTTTTTAATTTCTGATTTCAGGTAAACCTCCACTTCTAATTGTCGGATTTCACTAATTTTTAGGTAACACCTATCTATGTTTATTTTAATATGATATACTGAGTTTCATTGTGAAACATCGAAAATTCTGACCGCTAGAGCGATTTTTAGATTTTCACTTCAGGTGAACTCTTACACCTAATTGATTTAGAGGGTCCAGTTGAGATTCTGAACCATCTAGGGACCTACTGAAACATACACACAAAGTTTCATAAAAATAGGTCCTGTCGTTCAGGGAGAGTTCAGTGACATACACACTCACGGAAGAATTATACATACGGTACCGATTATGTAAAGTGACTAATAAATAATATATATGTATATAATTCAACAACCGATAGAAAAACAATTAATATTGGTATTATTATGACTTATTCTTCTTCTTTTCAATTGTGGTTTAACCACTCGCCTTATAGGTATTTTTACGTACCGTCTGCAATGAACCATAAGCAAGTTCAAAATTTAAAAATCAAAACACCACTGCTAATATGTACACAGGGATACCGGTTCTATCTATTAAGGCGAACCAAAATTTGGATTGCTTACCACCAACACTTCAGTGTATGCCTGCAGGTCTTTCCACCTCTCTTTCTCTCTCTCTCTCTTTCTCTCTCTCTCTATCTCTATCTCTCTGCTTCGCCACTATTTAAAGGTTAAATAATTCCTCACGTTATATTGTGTTGTAGATGTCTAGATGTGTAGAAATTTAGGTCAGTGCAGAATATCTGAGGTTTACATAATATAAACATATTATACTGCAAGTGCGATATTACTTCTTATTTTTATTCTCGGAGCAAGAAACATGTGCAAGTAGAATAACAACAATCTCTAGTCTTGCGAACGTGGAGTTAACAGCTCTAAGCACGATATTTCTTTTAATATATCAGTTTTATGCTGAACTGAGTAAATCTGATTTCGTACTTCAGTAAATGTTGATACAGCAATATTATAGTTTATCATAGCACTGCTTATTTAATATGTATTAGTACGTAATGACTGAAATTGTCTTCTTTTACGTCATGGAATTAGGCCATAGACCTGATTCCACATCAAAAGACCGTATCGCTCCATCTAGTTATGGGCCGTCCAATATTCCTTTTTCCTTTGGGTTGGTAGTGAAGCAACATATGTGGATGTATATTGGATGTCATTCTTTTTAAATGTTGGAGTCAGTTAGATCTTGAATTTTATCCATAACACTGTAGATGTTTAATTTCTTCATATTATTTCTTCTAACAATTATACTGCCTGCTATTGAAAGTAAGAATTTCATTGCAGCTACTTCTATATTCCTTTCTTCTGATGTATTAAGTATTCAATCATTACAAGCATACAAATGGTTCAAAATTAAATGTAATGCTCCTCGTCTATATTCAATATTAAACCCAGAAACGAATTCTGATTTTCTTCAGCGAAATAAAAATATCGATTGCTTCCAACTATGAATTTTGCTCTTGTAATGAGTGGCATTAATATTAATAATTATTTATTTCCTCTTCTTCTTTAACTCGAATTAACCTCTAATCTTATTGCTACTTTTGTACATGCCACACGCTAGTCATGCCTTATTTGGTACTATCCATCGGGAGAGGGAATTTAAAATGTGGATCACGCACAGCAAACACATTGCTGACCACACAAGATAACATGGAGGACCTCCTCGAATGAGTTATCAGCTCAATGTCAGGGCCTTTTCCGAGACAACACAGCATTAATACGAAAAAGGTTATTAACACATATATTTATATTAAACATGGCAAATATGATGATGATGATGATGATGATGATGATAATGATGCTAGATGATGCTAGGGGACTGTTTGGGTCTTGAAGTTCCTGACATTTTCTTAGAGTTGAGGAAAGATACCGAAAAAACGATAACTTAGAAAAATTGTCTCACCAGGGATCAAACCCGGACCCGCGCGACCTACTCCGAAACTCAACTGATTATTAGGTTACATAAGTACAAAATGCCATGTTTTCTAAGAAATATTGAATATAATATCATTAAATTAGGAATAGTAAAAATTGGTATTCTTTATTATTGTATTATTTTATATTTTCCACCGCTATTGTCGGATGGGTAATGCCATTCCTTCAGACGAAACGGGCCCGGATTCGATTCTTGATACTAACAAATTTCTTGAGTGAGGGATTTTCGGAGTTTTGCTCATCTGTAAAACAGTTTTCAGAAAAGTTTAAGGTCAAATAGTCCGCGAATATATTGTCATCATAATCTTCCATATCTTACTCGTATGTTTTAACTAACTACCTCACTGGCTCTATCGAAACTGTAGAATCATGGCCGCGCGGATATAAGCTCTCCATACATCCTTATCTTCAGCTAATGTTTTCTAATCATACTTGCATAATCTACTTCTCTCAAATCATGGATAATGTTATTCTACCGCCTCATTCTTGTTCTACCAACTGGGATTTTTCACTCAGGTTTTCCTACAAGAAGCTTCCATGTACCTCACTCGCCATTTTAGTATGAATATTTGAGGGAATAGTAAATATTTTCTAAATGTTTGTGTTGACCTGAAATTGAGCTGATCATTTATCCACGCGGCCCTGCATGCTCTTGTGCGGTCAAACAATATGTATGCGATCCAGAGTTTATAATCCTCACCCTGTAAGGCCCGTGTGGCGTGGGGCACTAAACTTACATATAAAAGAAGAGGTTAAACAAAGAAAAACAAAAAAAGTATGACTATTTCTAATTTACAATTCGTTACAGTAAATTATTAATTTATCATAGTTAAATCAGAAGTAACCGCCCTGTGGTGTCTGACTACAAAACCTAGTGTCCTTGGTTAGTCACCCGGTCATTTCATAAATATCTCTCTTGGCTTGGACGAAGTCATTCAACTTAGTACGGACACTCGGGTAGCTAAGTGAAATGACATGTAGTAATATCCGGTTAAGAGAACAGAAACGTAGATTGAGTTGCATCTCACTAATCACGAGATCACCTCTATTTCTACACGCTTTGTATTAGCGTGACCTGTATCTGTCTATGTAACGGACCTGAATCTATGTAACGGAATCTTTGGACACGATTTTCACTCTCTTAAAAACTTTGGATCGACTTGAAACTTGTAAAGGATTAATGACAATACAATAATTTCATAAAGTGTTTCTAAAATCCTGGCCAGAATAATCAGAAAATTAAAAAAATAAAATAAAAACCGGTATAATAGGTTGCGAACTTAATCGACTTTTTAGTCAATCGTTGTAAGGGCTCAGTTGGTAGAGCGGTGGACTGTAGTGGTATATAATTTCAGTAATCCATAGGTCGCTGGTTCAAATCCGGCCCGGAGGATTTTTTTAAAGAGTATTAAGCAATTATATTTTCATGGGATTCCGGTTTATGAAAATCAATTAAACTAAAAATTAAAAAAATAGATAATAGTTTAAAAAACTGAAACAACACGCTTTATTAGAAAACCAAACTAAATATAAATAATAGTTTTAAAAAACTAAAACAACACGCTTTATTATAAAACCGAACTAAAAAATGAAATATAATTTTAAATTCCAACACGCTTGGGATAAAATTAAAGTGGGCAACAAAAAAATCATCTCTAACACATCTAAAATAAAACTAGAGTTATCTACAAAAAAATTACCATCAAAAGCGTGAGGTGCTTTTTATGGTTTTTACGTTTTCTTCTTAGTGACTTTACTTTTACCAATATATGTTTATTATCAAATATATTAATTGATGTAGAGCGCCCCACACTTTGATGGTAAAATTATTTTTTTGTAGATAACTCTAGTTTTATTCTAGATGTGTTTGAGATGATTTTTTTTATTGACCACTTTATTTTTATCCCAAGCGTATTGAAAATTAAAATTATTTTTCATTTATTAGTTCGGTTTTCTAATAAAGCGTGTTGTTTTTTAAATTATTATTTATCTATTAATTAAATAAAACTAAAACGTAGTTTTATTTGATTTTCATATTTATTATAAAATTCAGTGACAGCTGTTTCGGTACACTGTACCTTCTACAGGCATGTTAACAAATTATGAATTGTGTTCCAACTGATCTAAGCAACAATACAACAATATTTATTTAAATTTTGTAATTTAACAAAGGGGATTCATTCAAATCAAGTTGAGAATTTAACAGTTTTTTACTACTTTTAAATTTATTAATTTCTACAACCTCCAAAAGATCTAACTTCTTACTCTTATCACAAATATGTAAAATTTCAAAATTTGGATCGAAACAATTATTAAATTGGAATAGGTGGTTAGCATATTTTGAATTTTCTAAATTTCTGTTATATGCTCTCATGTGTTCCTTTATCCGAGAGATAAAAGGTCTACCAGTTTGTCCTATATAGACATTGTCACATGTGCCACACTTCAATTTATATACACCTGACAATTTTTCTTTTTTTTTTGTTTTGGTTTTATTGTTTTTTATTATATTTTGTAGAGTTTTATTAGTTTTAAATGCCACATTAATGTTCATTAATGTATGGATTTTCATCAAGTAAACACCAACTCAATTGATTATTATTTATCTATTAGATAATAACAGCGACAAATTTAGCCGGCCGAAGATATTGGGCTCATTTCTACAATATCATCATCATCATCATCATCATCTTCCTTGCAGGGAGTAGGTAATCTTGCCTGTTCCTCTTCAAACCGTTAGAACCATCTCTTCATCGAACTTCTCAAATCTCTTCTTCCTTAAGGTCGATAGCTATACGCTAGTACTGGAGTACTTTTGTTATTCATACGATCTAGGTGGGCTCTCCAATTGTCTTTATATTCCTATATTTTCTCATTTCAGCTGCATATATTCGTCTCTTATATCTTCATTTCTTATCAGATCTATTCTTGTGCAGCCTTTTGCCCTATGAAGGAACCTCATTTCAGCCGATTGTTTATTACTTCTATATCTTTCCTATAACATTAATATCCGCACAGCCATTATCTTATAAAACTTTAATTTTGTGTCTTTTCGGGTTTTATTCTGGAGAGTTCTATTTATTGTCCCACATATTGACTGAAATTTGTTCAATTTGGTTTCTCAGTCTTTGTCTCTATCATAGCTTATATTGCATCCAAGAAAATCAAAATTAGATACTTGTTCGAATATTTTGTTTCTCTGCAATATAATTATGTATAATACAAATCAAAAGACAATACTATATTTCGTAAACAAACCTAAAATGATTTGCTCTAACAGTTCCTAATTTATTTCTTTTCTAAGGCAGAACAAAAACTCTTAAATACAATATATCAGGTTAAATTCCATTCTAGCAAGTTAAGGGGATGCGGACATGTCTGATACGAAGGGGAAAGAAACCATTAATTGCACCAAGTGTACTTGTATACACATGGTTATTTTACGCCCTTATAGCGACAATGAAAATCCTTGGGGCTCGTTCTCATGACGCCGAGACTATGGGATTATGCAGCGAGGGTCGTTTGGGGTAAGTGTTTGAAGCCTAAACTGCCTCTATGGTGTAATACCGAAGAATTCTAACATGAGCATCGAGCCAAGTTTTTTCTGTGCCTGGAGCCACCTCATTGTTCCAGGGCGAGAAAGAGAGAATATAAGGATTTAATACCAGTAAGGGCTAACAAGTAATTCATTACCACCCCACAACTCCACGTAGAATTCTAGAATTGCCAAGTGTCTGCCAGCCATCTTCACACATTTCACCAGCTAAAACGACTCATTTTCATAATCGTTTTAAGAATAAAATTACCTTTTTCTCACTTTTCATTTCAAGGGAAGTTAAATAATAATTTACGTTATTAAATAAAGATTAAATTCTAACAAAATGCAAATTTAATATTATTAGCCACACCACAAACTTGCTTTTCTGCTTCTTCTTCCTCCTCCTCCTGCTCCTCCTCTTCTTCTTCTTCTTCTTCTTTTTATTCTATCTTCTGAATTAGCGCGTTTACCTATTTCCACACCAAGAGATTGAATGTTCTGTAAAACAAAGCTCGCAACCGATAGCATAGCACTGGTCAACACGATTTTTGTTTCATGAGTACCAATAGTTGTACTTAATGCAGTTTTCTATCGTGTTTTCAAATATGTATTCGGAATTTCTCCATCACCCACAGTTTTTTATTTCAATTTCAATTAATGGATTTAAATAATTTTTAACGGCCGCGGTGGACTAGTGGTTATGCTACTTGCCTCTGGTCCCGGGTTCAAACCCGACAGGGGTCGATGGATTTTTTTAGGATGGAAAAATCCAAGGAGCAAGTCCTCCGGGAGGGACTTTAAGCCGTGGGACCCGAGTGTGAAGATTTTCAGGCTCATAAAAGATCCTTAAGCCTGAATGAAAGGCCTCTAAACAAAATTTACCGAATTCTCCGTCCTAGTACTACATTGGTTTCATAGGTGTCAGTATGTCACTTAAATGGCATCTATACGAAAACAAGTGTAACTAAATTAGCATGGTTCAAATTCTTCACTGTAGGGGGAGAGCGCCTAAATCTCTGTTAAGGCAAACAAGAAGAAGAAGAAATTATTATTTTTTTAATAAACCTAGATTGCTTCCCGAAAAATGTTGGCACAGTGAGCGATGAGCATGGGGAACACTTTCATCAAGAGATTTCAGCTATGGAAAATAGATTTCAAGGAATCCTAATATGCTGGCAGATTATTGTTGGACCATCAAGAGGGATGCTCCACAGGCGAAATATAGTAGAAAATCGTCATTTCTTACTTTCTAGGCGAGTTCGAAAGTTCGAATATTGTGTACTTACGAATGTAGAACATATTTTCATCCACCCATAGTAATTCTGCCCGAAGGCAGATCCTTCACTGCAATCATAGCATTTTAATGCAATGCTTGCAGCTTTTAAGCGAATTGTAAGTGTGGGAGCTTCCCGTTGCTTTCCACACCGGTGAAGGATGATGATGATAGTGATAAGGATGATGATGATGATGATGGCCATATGATTTCGGGGACCGTTTGGGCCCTAAAGTTTTCCTGACATTTGCCTTACAGGTGAGGAAAAACCCCGATAAATACCTCACCCAGAAAAACTGCCCCGACCAGGGATCGAAACCGAGCCCGCTGCGTGACAAGGCAGCACGCTACGTAGAGACCAGAGCGGTGGACAGAACATATTTAAGTGTTTGAAATTATAAATGCCTATTCTCTCGGAAACTTTGTGTGATGTAGAAAAACCGATATCAAATTTGAGTTCAGGAGAAAAAATACTATCAGAATCACATTTTTTCGGAAACAAAAAAAGTTTATTTTTTGTTGCTCAATGTAATTATTCGCTGATGTCATAATTGAAAGTGAGAGATTTTTTTCTTTTTTATATTTATACACATTTTGTTTATGTATGAGTATACATGTGTTTCATTGTATGTATATTCAATATTTTATACATTTTTAATGTATCATTGTTGTTGTGCGAATACTAGAACTAATGTATTTGTGTATATATTTTTTATTCATGGAAGAAAAGTATACTCGTACGGCCAAATAGGCCAGTGCGAAATTTCAATGAAAACATATGTACCTATTTCTTTTCATTCGAAAAGTCAATAAATTTCACTACCGCCACTACTACTACTACTACTACAAAACACGCCTCCAGACATTCTACTCCACTACCTATTACACTTAATATAGTTATACAAGTCCGTCACGCAGAAACTGCGAGAACTAAGCGAATTCTTTACCAACTATAATTTATAGTCCGATTTTGCTGGTTTAAATATACATTTTTTATAATTAAATCCCGTGTATGCAGTTTTGTTATGAGAAATAATCAGATCCAATCAAGGATCTTCTTTGGTATTCTATCTTCTTCCATTCCTATAAGGTGTCCATACAATTTCAAACGTTTTTCTTCCCTTTTTTACAATTTTTTTTTAACGTGCATAATTTCTTTATTGTGCTGTATCTGATTTGATCCCTTCTTGAAATTCTTGTCGATCGCTTCCAATAATAATAATAATAATAATAATAATAATAATAATAATAATAATGATATTTTGTATTATTCCGGCTTTTACAATGAATATACATTTTTCCGGTACCCGTGTTCACAGTTAACTACACATTTGTTTCAACACATAATAATAATATTAATAATAATAATAATAATAAATAAATAAATAAATAAATAAAAATATACTGCGGTACTTAAGGAAGTATTCGGAAAGTATTTTTTAAGTTTACACGAAATTTTAATAGATTGGATTATATTGATTCTGATAGCACTGGGCAACATAAAAGAAACTTTTTTTTTGTCTTAGAAAGAAAATGTGATTCTGATAGTATTTTGTCTCTTGAATTTAAATGTGATATCGGTTTGTCTCCACCATGCAAGGTTTCCGAGGGACAGGAATTTATAATTTCAAACACTTTAATATTTTCTACATTTGTAACTACACAATATTCGAACATTCGGACTGACCTAGAATGTAATTAATGACGATTTTCTGATATATTTCGCCTGTGGAGCATCCCTCTTGATGGTCCAACAATAATCTACCAGCATATTAGGATTCCATTTGCCTTGATACCTCTTTTACATAGCTGAAATCTCCTCGTGGAAGTGTTCCCCGTACTCATCGCTCACTGCACCAACATTTTCCAGGAAGAAATCTAAGTTTATTAAAAAATAATTATTTTAAAACCATTAATTGAAATTGAAATAAAAAACAATGGGTGATGGAGAAATTCCGAATTCATATTTGAAAACACGATAAAAAAAACTGCATTGAGTACACCTGTTGGTACTCATGAGACAAAAATCACGCTGACCAGTTAAGTACATATGTACTGTATTGTAAAATCTAGCAGAACTGCAATGTAAACACGCTATGAATGAAGTAACAGGAAACGGCATATGTGTATTACAAATCCCGTTGTCATAAACGAATAATCTGTTTAATGTGTTTATTTACTTTCATACAACACGTATCGTCATTTATCTCGTTTTCTGGTCGAGAGCACAATATAAATGCAGGTCATCAACTACATCAGAATTTCCAGAAAGTATAAAAGTTACATGGCATATAGCCGACGTAGAAATCAGAGCTTTCTCTTTATATTTTTAGTAAGTTTTAATGAATCAATGAACAATCCATTATCCCTGTGTGATAGCCGTCATTACGCTCAGAAAATACATCTGGTATTCATTTGCGTTTGAAGTTGAGACAATCCCAGAAATATATGTTGTCAGAAGATTTATGAGAATTTAAAAATACCTACCACATCGGGAATCAAACAACGATCTTCCTGCTAGCAGCATATAGGTTATTGTCTCAACCAATTACGCTATGGCATATATATTAAAAATGGATTACAAAGTAAGCCAAATAAAGCTAGTGGGCTTGTATTTCATTTCTAGACAAAGACATATCTTCTCTAATAAGAACATTTATTTTAATCTCATTATTTTCAATTAAATTTAACAACTGTTAGGGCTTGTTTATCCAACCTCATTCTTGGTCTACTAATTGGGCGTTTTCCCTCTGGTTTTCCTACAAGAATCTTCCATGCATCTCTTTCATCCCTATTCATTCCACATGTCCTGCCTATCGCAGACTACGAGACTTAACTATTATTATATCTGTCTGCCTATAAAGACCATGCAGCTCATTGTTATGTATGTAGTCTTCTCTATTCTCCTGTCTGTTCATGTCTCTTTGGTCCAACATTTTTCCTAAGAACTTTAATGTCAAATACTCGTAATCTTTTTATCCTCCCTTAAAATGATAGTCCATGTTGCGCACCAATATAACTGGGAGAATAGCAATTGTATATATTTTCCGTTTAACGTTATTTTGAAAGTCTGAGTTGGGACGACAAGAGTTCCTATAATGCATAATAGCATGCATTTCCAAAATTAAGTTCATGTTTAATTTCATTGTGCATCTCATTTATATTTGTAATTATTGTTCTAAGTATTTGAATTCACTAACTTATTTAGTTCAATATCTTATTGTAAAATAATCATGTAATTCTGAAGCCTCGTAGTCGAGCTGTTTATGGCATCATGCCTTGGTGCAGAGCAACGGTAATTGTGCTGGTTCGAATTCCCAGGGGGAATAATTTCTTTCAGAGAGGATGGGATCCATACCTACCCAGCATCGTGAGGAATTTGGGTAGCTAAAATAGTAGAGGTCAGGTTGACAAAACGAGCTTTAACGACTGAGAAATCCGACATGCTGACCACAAGTCACCCCTCTATGGCTGGATGATCGTCCACCATTGTGTTTAACACATGTGTATGTAAGACCAGCAACCAACTGGTAGGCCAAGGACGTTCTAGCCATGTCATTCCATGGAGAATATAAAATTCTCATTCCTCATAATTGCATGTAATAATTTCTTGGTTGGATCGGAAGTTTGGACAATGACACAACAACATGTCAACAGAATAACTTCAGTTTAAGTGGATTTTTGGAGAAGAGCTGCCAGAAAATCTCGACTGGAAAAAAATTAGAAATACAGAAATTATAATTAGGATGAATGCAGAAAGAAATATAATGGATGAGATTGAACATAGAAGGCTAAAATGGTATGGACATGTAAGAAGAATGCAGGATGTAAGACTACCAAAGGCCGTCTGTGCATGAAAAATTGAAACAAGGAACAGAAAAGGAAGACCAAGAACAAACTGGAAGAACAAAGATTCAAAATTCAATGAGGATATTTGGTGTAACAGATGAAGACACAGAGGACAGAGAACGTTGGAGAACTTTAATTAAGGGAATTTTGTGCATGTTTGTTGCAAACTGATAGTATATAAGTCTGTAGTTATTTATATGTATTTATTTTAATTCATGTTAATTACTAAGATTGGTTGGAGAAAACCCTCAATGATCAGGAAAATTCTCAAAATGAATGAATGAATTTCTTGGTGATGAAAGTTGGTTTCTCTAATTTAATGTTGTGTTGGTTTTTGACAGAAACTCGATACCAGAATTTCCCTCTAAGTAAATCTTAGTTAACATAGTAAACAAGAATTTCAGTATCTACAGTAGGAGTAACATATCTCCGGATAATTAATGATATTCTGATGAACTTAATTACATGAACGTAACTTACAAAGTCCGACACAAAAGATTTCTTCTTACAAAGAAATACCCACGTCGATTAAGAAAAGGTTACAAAGTTCGCAAATTGAAACAGCTTATGACTGATCCCTGAACTGTCAGATGTTTTCTCATTTTCTTAGGAGATGAGATGAACAGTTCAAGAGGGATAATAAAATCTTATTTTATATTCTCAATGCCACCAGAATGTCATTAGAACATTTCTGGTATTATCTCCTTGCATCGGCGTTATTGTATCACACTTCTGAGGTTGGGGTGTCTGAAAGACGCAGTTCGCTGACCCGATGACATATTATAGGTGATGATGGCAATAATGCGCCAGGAGAGACCTTAATCCTAAACTTAATCTATTGAGGTGAATATTATATATTGATGATAGTGATAGCACTAAGCAACAAAAAAGAAACTTTTGTTTTGTCTTAGATAGAAAAATATGTGATTCTGATAGTATTTTTTGTCCTGAATTCAAATATGATATCGGTTATTCTCCATCACACAAGGTTTCCGAGAGACAGGAATTTATAATTTCAAACACTTTAATATTTTCTACATTCGTAACTACACAATATTCGAACATTCGGACTCAGCTAGAAAGTAAGAAATTACGATATTCTGCAATATTTCGCCCGTGAAACATCCCTCTTGATGGTCCAACAATAATCGGCTAGCATATTAGGATTCCATTAGCCTTGATATTTCTTTCCCATAGCTGAAATCTCCTGAGTTAGCTCATTTGGTTTTATTTTATAATGGACAAAAGGACGAAAATACTTTTATTAAAAAAATAATTATTTAAATCCATTAATTGAAATTGAAATAAAAAAGCTATGGCTGATGGAGAAATTCCGAATACATATTTGAAAACACGATACAAAACTGCAGTAAATACAACTATTGGTACTCTTGAGACAAAAATCATGTTGACCAGTGTAGCCAGATGAGAAAAAAAGGCCCAAACAAATTCATCCAGGAAACTTGTCCCGGCCTCGAGAATGGGCAGCACGATACCTTGAGACCATAGCGGGGGACTACTATTCTATAGTAATTTTGCCCGAGAGCAGGTCTTCCACTGCAATCATAGCATTTCTATGCTATGCTTTTCAGCTTTACTAAGGAATTATATGTGTGGTAGCTTCCCGTTGCTTTGCACGCACCGATGATGGATGATGGATCATGATGATGATGATAATGATGACGATGATGGCCGGATGATTTTCGGGGACCGTTGGACTCTAAGCGTCCTGACATTTGTCTTACAGGTGAGGAAAAACCTAGATAAAAACCTCACCCAGGAGCCTGTCCGTACCGGGAATCGAACTCAGGCCCGCTGCGTGACAAGGCAGCACGCTACCTCGAGACCACAGCGGTTGACTACTATGGGATGATAAAATAATCATTGATCATGAGTCATCCAGGAATGATTGACAAACATCAGAACGACTTCACCACTTTTATTTAACATAATACTCTATTGAAATGCATTACGTTCTAGCTGATTGCCTGGCGTTATCCAGGTATTTATTTATTCACATTTTTACTTGTCACCAATCAGATAATAGACTCCGAAAACTATGGACTCGACACAAACCTTTGTCAATTTAGAAATTTCATTTACAAAACATTTTCGCTCTCCATGTTGAATTTGGGCATTAGCGACCACTGCAGTTACACTATATATTGCAGAGACTCCAAAACTATGGATCCGAGACTAATATTGGTAGTTTTATGTTATTTTTACATCTCACTCCCTCGAATACCTCAGGGGTGCTAGAGGTTAAATGTGGGTTTAAATTGTATTGCTAATGTCAGCAAACAGCTTAGCGATCACGAAAATATGGCTTAGTCACTAATATCGGCATTTTCAATTATAATTTAGACGTCACACCCTCATGGAAGTGATAGGGGTCTCTAACCCCCAACAGAAGCTTTTCGAAATTTTAGGTTATATGTGTACCGAGTTTGGTTGAATATACTTGAGGCGTTCAAGAGTTTTGGTAGAACATTATAAATACGTGTCTTTTCGGTTATACTTTCACTTGAACACCTCGCCCTCTTACTGTCCTTATTTTATTCCAACTGTGTTTGATTTTTCCATTTGGTACGCATCAAGTTTAATTCTATAATTGTATTTTTTCTTTATTTTTATCAATACTCAAGATAAATCTGGGTTTTTATTGTCATAATTAATTTCATCATTACGTCATCTAATATATAAAAATTAATGTTTGTTTGTCTGTTTGTTCGTACTTTATGTGCGGCCATGTCGTTGATCCGATTGTGATGGGGTTTTTGCAAAATATTTAGGAGATTCCCGGAATGAACACAGGCTATAAGAGACCTGTGATATTCAACTCCTACACCATTAAAAATCACCCTGCGTAGTGGAAAACGTGAAAAAGTAGCTTTTTGGACGCTTAAATTGCTTACGCTGCCTAAACCATAACAAATTCACAAGAGTAATGTACACAGAATTGAATATCTCAAAAAACTCTACAAAAACGTCCACGACAGCATATGTTTATCTCTTACGGATAACTCACCATAACTATTTGGCTTTCATTGATGCCAAGAAGATCGAGACAAGTATGTAGATTCCTGTGCAAGCATGGCAGCACAGGCGAGTATTGTTTTACGGATAACTCACAATAACGAATTTTGCTTTTAGCTCATTTATGCCAAGAAGATCGAGATAAGTAGATTCCCGGACAACGCCGGGTAAACAGCACGGAGTATCTAAAAATAATTACGATATAAATGTTTCCTTTTACTTACTCAACTAAACATAAAAGCACATTAATTTTCATTTATTTAGGCGTAGCAGCGCACGCCGGATATTAGATAGTTATTTCATAAATCTGTCTGTCTATACCCATACATCACCAATCTTCTTCGAACCTAAGCAGTATGCTTAATTACTACAGATGTCAGTGAGTGCATGTTATATATTTACCTCAAAGTAACCAAGGTAATACGTTGATGAGAAAATCGGATTAAATATTTGCTTGGAGTCTCTTATTAAATTTGAGGTTATTTTACGACCGCGAAAATGTTCAGACTCTGGACACACGGCTAAAAACCCCCCTCTTGGATTTTTCCATTCTAAATAAACCATTGGACCCGTTCGGGTTTGAACCCTCATTCCTCGGGACCAGATGCAAAGAAATTAAGCTCTTGGCCGATATTATTACATACGTATTTTTTCAGAAATGACTATTGTATCACGACAATTATTTACGTTTATGTTTTCCTTCTAAAACTTGTTTTATTAAAATGCGTTCTTATAAATTAATGAAAATATTGTCTGTGAAGTGAATGTGTTGATTTCTATCAACAAAGGCATTCCGACATATATGAGAATAAAAACAGCTTTGTGACCTAAAAAAATAACTAAACTTACTACACACTGAAATAGAAAGAAAATAATTATCAAGTAATTTATCATAAGTGATACTGAGTTCAAATGCAGGATCAGCTAATTTGTATGGGATTGTGTTCTATATTTGTCTCATTTATTGAAATAAATATGATTTAATCATCGTTCCACAATTTGCTAAAATTATTGTTTCTTCTTCTTCTTCTCTTCTTCCTTCCAAGTATTAGGCCAAGGCCTGTTACGATCCTATAGAAAATTTTCCCTCCAGCTTCTTCCGGAAAATTCTCGTATAAGACACAACAATATAAATGTTTTACTGACATATACTCAAAGAGCATAGATTTACTTTGATGCAATATTTAATATAATAATAAATAATAGTTTAAAAAACTAAAATAACACGCTATATTAGAAAACCGAACTAAAAATTGAAAAATAATTTTAATTTCCAACACGCTTCGGATAAAATTAAAGTGGTCAACAAAAAATCATCTCCAACACATCTTATCTACAAAAAAAAATAATTTTACCATCAAAAGCGTGGGGTGCTCTATATTAATTAATACATTTGATAATAAACAGATATTGATAAAAGTAAAGTCTCTAAGAAGAAAACGTAAAAATCATAAAAAGCACCCCACGCTTTTGTTGGTATTTTTTTTTTGATAGGATATGTTGGAATGATTTTTTTGTTGACCACTTTAATTTTATCCCAAGCGTGTTGGAAATTAAAATTAGGTTTCATTTTTTAGTTCGGTTTTCTAATAAAGCGTTTGTTTTAGTTTTTTGAAACTATTTATTTTTTTATTTTTTAGTTTGGTTTTCTAATAAAGCGTGTTGTTTCAGTTTTTTAAACTATTACTTATTTTTTTATTTTTAGTTTAATTGATTGTCATAAAAAATCCCCCGGGCCGGATTGAACCAGCGACCTATGGATTACTGAAATTATATACCACTACAGTCCACCGCTCTACCAACTGAGCTCTTACAACGATTGACTAAAAAGTCGATACGTCCGCAACCTATTATACCAGTTTTTATTTTTTTGATTTTCTGATGATTCTGGCCAGGATTTTAGAAAACATTTATGACAGTATTATATTGTCATTGGTACTTTACAAGTATACAAAGTTTCATGTCGATCCAATATTTTTAAGTGCGTGAAAATCGTGTTCAAATATTCCGTTACATAGATAGATGGACAGATACAGGTCAAGCTAATATAAAGCGTGTAAAAATATGTAAATTAAGTTATTTACCATAATACGTCACTGAAGAGTTCCATTGTTTATTAGGTACGCTAGATAAATTTATGTGAGTACATTTAAAATGGAACCGTTCAATAAAGTGAGCTAAGGTTAATTACAAGGATAGGTAAACGTTAGACATGAACAGTTTTCTATTATTGTTATAATTTCGAATGAATTTCAATAGATTTCCGTACCTCGCAAAGCAAGAAGAATGTCGAAAAAATCCACAAATCTATACAAGATTTTATGCGGAAGAACCTATCAATTCGAGAGCTTTGCGGTTATAATCTATTTAATCTTCAAAACTCCAGAGCAAATTAATTACGCTCTGGGGTTGATTATTGTGTGGGAGTCAGCTTTGACCTTTGTTGTGTATATTCCCAAGAATACGAAAAAAGTTGCGACAAAATATGTTATATATTTAGGGGACAGAAGTAACAATATCACCGGAATAAATTGGTAAAAAGCATTCTTGAAACAACAGGGAAATCTCCGATTCCGATTGAGGGTCTTTCCACTTTTCAGCGGTTGCTCTTTTACCAGCCGGCTGCTGGCCCTTCACAACCACATGTGTCAATCACAGAGGTAGATGATCAACAGCCAGTGTAGGGGTGACATGTGGTTAGCATGTCGAGTCCCCCAGCCGTTATAGCTGGTTCCTCAACCTGGAGCCGCTACTTATTGTAGCTACCCAATTGCCTCACGATGCTGGGTGGGCACCGGTCCCATACTGGCCGAAATACCATGAGAAAATTTCTTCCCCCATGGAGACTCGAACCAGCGCAAGTCCCGTAGCTCTGCGCCAAGGCTTCCTACCTTAACCGCTCGGCTACGGCGCGGGAAATCTCAATATACGAAAATCTTTCGTTCCCAAGGACTAAATAATGCATATTTAACAGCTATTTTGAAATATTACACACAGTTCTAAAATTAGTGAGCTATTCAATTAAACATAATGCAATTTCAATAGAGCCGAGACTAGGACATCCCATTATACAAAAGACCACTTAAAATTGTATTTCAAAATTGAAACCGAGAAATGTTTTCATTAACTATTAATGGAAGAAGTAAAAATGTAGGCCCTAACTATTGTTTCAAGCTGTAACGTGACACGTTACTACTTCTATCAATGGTATTTCATAAAGGTCAAAGAAAACGATCAGAACAAGATTCCATTTTGAATTAAATTTAATTCTCAGAATTTTTTTTCTTTAATTCCTATTCAACGTGCATGAAGCTTTATTTTTAAGTATGAAGGTTCACAATTGTGTTTGAAACTAACAATATTGTAAATATTTATGATCGGAAATATACCATAGATGATCGGAAATTTACCATGACGAGTAATTTTCCAATCAAAAATCAATAATGCAACAGATTCCTCTAATTCGACTAAGACACCAACAATTTCTTTAAGTTTAAAGACCGTAACTAAGGTATTACTATTGCATTATAATTTGTTTAGTTTCTAAATAGGCTTAATAGTGTATCTAGCCCTAATTCTACTTTATCAACACTAAATTTCATAGCTTCATCATATAATTGTAATTTGATTTAATTTCTATTCAATGTTTACATGAGTTGTGTCATTGTACAGGAATGTTTACGTTTCACTAAACAAATATATGATTTCATTTAACACAAATGCTAAATATTGAAAAAAAAAATTGATGTAAGAGTGATCAATAATGTTCTCCTTACCATAAACGGAACGCCTAAATACATTTTATTCGCACCACATATATATGTAGGAATTGGAGAGACTTGCCTTAAAAATTAATACTTATGATATTGTCAAAAACATTTATGAATATTTTAATTTGTCTTTGATTGCAACAAAAACAAAGTGCGGATCTAAGGAGAAATATCTCGAAGGTTTTTGTAAATTTCAGCAACAATAATTTTATTATCTAAAATAAAATTAAATGAAAGAATAAGGGATACCAAAATGTTATTAAAATTAGAGGAGACCAAGAAGAAGATTGGGACGATGTGTTTAAATGAGGACGGAACAGTCGAAAGTTGTGGAAGAAGATCAAAATAATATTAAATTGCCATGTTGATATAAATCACAGTAACTAATGTAATAGTATTGAAAGGTTACGTTATATAAATTGACTAATTAATTAATTAATTAATTAGTGTATTTATTTATTTTATTTCCAGCACACATCATCATCATCATCATCATGAATAAATTCGTTTTAGGCCATGTGGCCTGTACGGTAAACCTAGCGAAGATGGTCTTGATCTTTCCACCGATGTTTTGGTCTTCCTTGGTCCCTATGTCCAGTTTGGGTATATTGGAATGCCAATTTTGGAAGTCTATTTCTTGCCATTCTCCTCACATGATTTTTTCCAATCTTGTTGGTCTTGTATATCTTCATTTAAACTTGTTACTCCAAGTTTTCCTCTAATAATAGTGTTCCTTTGGTGATCCAGTCTATTAACTCCTAACAATGATCGTAAGAAGCGCATTTGGCTTACTTGAAGTTTATGAGAGTTTCTTTTATTTAAAATCCAAATTTCACTTCCGTATTTTAGAGCAGCTTTTGATGTGATGTTATGTAATCTTAGTTTTGTCTCTGTCCTCATCTGTTTACCAAAATATCTTCGTATTACCCCATTAATTTTATTATATTTTTGTAATTTTGAATCAATGTCACTCTTATACTCTGCAAATACACTTCCTAAGTAAGAGAAATCTGACACTTGTTCTATAATTTTTCCATCAATCTCAATTTTCACCCGTTGTATATTTTTTTCCACACATTGCCATTGTTTTGGATTTTGAAGTGGAAATTTTCATATTATATTTGCTGGCAATTTTGAATAATAGATACGCTGCTATTTCCAGCACACATGGATGCTAAAATAAGAGATTTACCTTAAAATTAATATTTACAACATTATTAATATCAATTCAAGAATATTTTAATTTGCGTTCGAAATTCGATATTAATTCCATGAGAATTTATTTTTCCCTTAGGGACTTTAACTAGCGCAAGTCCTGTAGCTCTGCCTAAAACCGCTCGGCTACTGCACGTACAGTGAAATATTATGGCATAAAATCTCGAGAATGGCATATTTTGGAAGTGAAGTTAAACCTTGGATAAAGTCTTATATATACGGCACATGAAAAAAAATTCAGGCCTAAAATGGGAAGTTACAGATTAAAGTGTATGGACTCTCTTACGTCCGTATTTGAATTTCAAGACTAATGGGTTCTACTGCCCAATGCAATCCGCGTGACTTAACTGTTTGTTTTTATTATACGTGGTTTTCCATTAAGAGCTTTTAGTTCACTGTATTGTAGTCTTCTCCAATCACCGGTCTCTCTTTTTAGTCCGAAAACGTTCCAGAGAAATTCGTTTTCGAACATTCGTAATCTTTTCTCCTCCCTGAATCTTACATAATATCTATGGCTAGAGCATGGAACTCACTTCCCAGTCATGTCAGGGACTGTCAATCGCTATCATTATTTAAATCCAAATTAACTGATATCTTGAGTTCGACACAATGAAAACATTAACTGCATAACAACTATATAGCTGATTCTATAAATAATCATCTAGGAAGCTACTTACTTTACTTTATATCATTTTAATTTTATTATATTCTATGTTTTTGTTAGTATTAGCTAGTATTAGATTACATCATCATTGTATTTTGTTTAGTCTGTATTTTAATAATATCTTAAAATTGTAATATGTACGTAATTTTTGTATAATTTTACTATTCGCTGGTTGAGCGGAAGAGAAGGCCTTATGGCCTTAACTCTGCCAGCTAAAATAAATCATTATTATTATTAGTATTATTATTATTATTATTATTATTATTATTATTATTATTATTATTAAAGTAAGAAACTATGTTTCGCATCCATATAATATAACTGAAAGAATAACCGTGTCATATATGTTTGATTCTGCATTTTTAGAGAAGTTGGAGTAAGTTCAATCTTTGTATTGTGTAATAGCATTAATTTGAGGAATCGAATCCATGTTTAATATCTTTCTGCATCTCATTCCTCGTAATAATTGTTTAAAACTAGAATCTCATGCGTCTTGTAAGTTATGGCAACGAAATAACATGACATAGGATTGTACGCGTTTCACAGGCTAGAAGCTTTTACTGTATTAAATAGCATGATGTACACAGTTGAACGGATGCATTGTGTAGTCTGCTTAAAAAAAATCCAATTTTTTACGGCAGAATAAATTAAATTTTATAGCTCATAAAACTTCTAAAAACAAGCTAGAAAATTATATACGAGTATAACCTGTAAGGATATTAAATAGTAGAAACAAAAATAGTAAAGATTCAGGTACACAACGTTCAGTTCTCCTGGTTTTTATTTCTATTTACTTCATACTGGACATGTTAATACGGTCAAGTCCTGCTATCTAAAATTAATTTAATAGCCCCCATACTTTCTATATATATATTTAATTAGGAATATTCCACAATACAGTGTTTCTCCTACAACCCAAAGTGATTTGTAGCCAGAGGTTCCAGTCTAGAGCATCTCCTTCCCTCAGATATCCAGCTTTCATACTTCTACTCATTCCATCCATCCAACTTTTCTAGGTCTGCCTCTTCCACTTCTTCCATTAGCTTTCCAATTGAGGATCTTCTTTGGTATTCTCTCCTCTTCCATTCTTATGAGGTGTCCATAGAATTTCAAACGTTTTTCTTATATTTTTTTCCAATATTTTTTTTCAACTTAGATTATTTCCCTTATTGTGCTGTTTCTGACCTTATCCTTTCTTGAAATTATTGTCGATTGCCTCCAAAGATCCATTTCTACTGCTGACAGCTTGTTGGTTTGTTTTCTACTTATTGTCCAGGTTTCGGAGCCATATAATAAAATGCTTTCTAACAGAACTTCAAATACAGTTTTATTCGTTCTGAATATTATATTTCTACTCCAAAGCACTGAGTTCATCATCTTCAAGGTGTGGGCCTGTTGGCCCGTTCCGCTCCCCGGCGCACTACATGCCTCAGGCGCAGGTCGTCATTCCAACGACGTTTTGGTCTTCCTACATTTCTTCCGCATAGATGCCTATAATGAAGCAGCTGTTTTGATAAACGATTATTTGGCATTCTTTGTATATGTTCAAACCAATTACGTTTATCATACCAATAATTCTTCTTCCATCAGTTATTCATATTTTAATTAATAATTTACTTTTATATTCTCCGAATTGATAAATTATTTTAAAATAAATTTATGCTAGCAACGTTAAATTCTTATAGCAAATTCCGAAAGAATTAACCTATTGATGTTGTGCTCTGTGTCATAAACGAACCTTAAGCATAAAAATGATTGTTTCTGAGCAAAATTTAATCAGTCTTTCGCATCGAAATAACAGTTTAGTTACGGTACCTGCTAGATGTCTTGTTGAGGCGATGCCACTAGCTGAAATACTTACTTAATACTTAATATAGGCTTTCTTCTTTACTGCAGTTCGCCCTTACTCCTGCTTTCCAGAGATTCGTATCTTCCCATTGTCCTTCTGCCATGCCCCTCTTCATCTTGGCATCACATATTCCCTCATACCATGTTCTTCTACTTCTCCCCCTCTTCCTTCTGCTTGGTACTATCCAATCCAACACCTGTTTAGGCCACTGTTCATCCGACATCTGTTGTACACCCTTAGACAAAAAATGAGTCATCTCTTGAACGCACATTTTTTCCAAGTCCTACTCGACACAGCACTGGGTTCAAACTAGGAAAGTAGTCATAATTGTGCAGTCCCTGAGCTACTGTGTTATGTGGCATAAACTGAAGACACTCCTACGAGTCCTGTTTAGGTCAGCGGTAAAGCATTGCAGTCACTGTTTCTGCTAATGATGGTCGCAGGTTCATGTCCTCAATTATGCAGTTTTTTTCGTCATATTTGTATTTAAATGTTTTATGAATTAAATACATTTTATTTTGACATTTGAATTAAATCAATATTAATGGCGTTATTGTAACAATTATATTTACCACATTCAGGGTTTTTTCTAGATAATTTCAATATATTGCATTCAATAGACTGTGATGCGCAGACGTCTGCGTAAAATCAACAGCCTCTAACAAGTTTGTTTATAATGAATCATATTGAGTTTTACCATGGCTCAGCGCACACACAAGAACATAGGCACAAGGCAGTCTCTATGTCCCGTAGATTGAGAGCAGTAATAAATGCTGAGGATTCATATACCCGATATTGATTTTGTTTTTGTTAAAGTTTTCATTTAAGATTTTATTTTATCTCCTAATTTATTTATTAGAAGAAGGTTTTAATTTATGGTTTAGTGTGTTTTGTGTGTGCATTAAAGCCATAAAACTCAAATATAAAATTAAATATGAAACTACATTACCGGCGAAATGCTATTCTAACATTCAGTTTAAAAAAGTAGAACGGGAATTGAACCCGTGAGGTTAAGAACGCAGTTGATGTCTGTTAAACCTCTCGAACACGGAAACACACTAAGCCTAGCTCTCTCTTTCATGTTGCTTGAGTGTACACTGCGTTAACTAGCAAATAACCCAGTACAATTACTGAAAACGTGTTGATATGAATACGGCTTCTGCGAGCGCTCACGAAGTTCCCCGATCGGTTGATAGAATCTGCGGATGACTCTTTTTTTTTTGTCTAAGGGTATACATGTCCGTACCACTATAAAGCTCTCATTGTCATCCTATCGATAACATTTCTTGTGCATCAATTTCTTGTCTGATATATGTCTTTATAATATGTTCTAGCCTGGATATTCTCATACTTCTCCGTAATCCATCCATTTCTGTCGTCAAGATTCTTTTCTGCATTCTTTCATTCATTGTCAAGCTTTCTAATCCATATGTAAGTATACTTTCTATTATTGTCTGTATAATCTCTTTCTCTTTTTTTTTTTTTGTTTTTCTGGTCAGATTCCTATTCCATAATAGACCATTCAAGGATCTAATCGCCTTTATTGCACAATTTACTCTGTTAATGATATATTTTTCACAAGTACCAGATTTATCTATTATAGAACCAAGACATTTAAATTCTTCAACACATTTAATTATCATATAATTTATTTGCATGGTCTTCTAAATTTCCTCCGATTACCATATATTCTGATTTAATATAATACCGGCTGAAACATATAGGGAAATAAGCGTACCGTAACTGAATAAGCTTGGTTAAGAAACTCCCGTTAGGGTGCACCCTTTTCCCAACGTGGTTATAGAATAGACCAGACTGTATACGAGATTCAACTTTTTCTATTTGTTTCTACTCAGCTCCTCTCTCTCTTTCTCTCTCTCTCTCTCTCTCTCTCTTTCTCTCTCTCTCTCTCTCTCTCTCTCTCTCTCTCTCTCTCTCTCTCTCTATTTTAGACTTTACTCAATTTAAGCATTTGAAAACGTGTCTCTGACTGATAAATGTTAGGTAAGTAGGGAATGGAGAAGTGATTTTCCAACCTCGCCTTTCGATTTCAAGATACTATTAAAACCTTCGTTTCCACATACAAGACTCAATTTGAGTTCCTCATTCCTTCCTCGAAAAGCACACATAACATAGGAGCAAGGTCTTACATTGGCAGAGGAACTATATTACCGTCAACTAATCAATGTTGGAATGTAGAACCCCCCTTTACCACTCGGAGCAAACAATACAGCAGTGCCTGGTAAATGGATGGGAGTGAAATTACGTTAGAGGTATCATTTCACTACTGTATACGTAAGCAGAGAGAGTGGGATAGAATCACAAACGTGGCACATATCACCAATCACAAAGCAAAACCATTGCAAATTAATGATTAATAACTCGTCTTAATACCCATTACGCTCATTAACCCTGCCGACTAGATTTCAACTGCGCTAAATTTCACCGATTACAATCAAAATAATTGGATTAATTAATCATAAATTAATGTTATCAAAAAATAGTTATTCTAAATGTATTATAATCTACATAAATGTTACTCTTCTTCTTCTTTTTAATCATAATTTGTAGGATTTTCATCCTGTTTATTTCCAAAATCACTCCTCGGAGGAAGACGTATTGGATGTGCATTCACTGTCTATCCATCTCTTGGCTGGTCTTCCTCTTATTATTCTCCTGTCCATTGGTCTATCTTCTTTAGCTCTTTTTTGCAAGTCGGTAGTCTTCCATTCTTTCTATATGGCCCTTCCAATATTTTCGTCTATATATATATATATATATATATATATATATATATATAATTTGGTTATGTCTTGAATATGACATTTGTCCCTATTTTCCGTGTTGTAAATCTTATCAAATAATGTTTTCCCCTGAATAGTTCTTAAGATCTGCATTTCACGTGTGCTTATTATTTGTTTAGTATCAGCCAAGTTTCTGCCCCATATACGATAACTGGTCGAACTATCGTTTTGTATATGCGGGTTTTGCTTTCTATTGACATATGTTTGTTGCGCCAAATTAAATCTTTCATATATCCTGATATTTGTGCTGCTTTATCAGCTTGTTTCTTTACTTCTTTTATTAAATGTTTAGTGTTTGTTATTAATACACCCAAATAATTAAATTCTGATATTTGTTCTATAATTTTTCTTTCCACTTCTAATTATCATTTTACTGGTTCTTTTGATATTGATATTTTACTGTTAATTAATTTAATTAATTCAATTATTATAACGTAATGCTGAAAACATGAAAATCAACAAAATAATAACGATTATACAAATTGTGGTAAATAAACAATTACATGGTTTGGACACGTGTTGAGGACGAATTAAGATAGATTGCCAGTTAGGAGTTTGGAGTGGATTCCAAATCGGAGGAATAGCAGAGGGAGACCTAAGAAGACATGGATAGTGGAAATTAGGAATTTGAAGAAGTACAGGAGACTGTAAGATGATGACTGGAAGGATAGAGATGAATGGTGGAAGAGAATCAAAACTTAATATTGGGCACAGGAAGATGTTGTAGGTATGCATTTTAAAACTTGTTAAATAAAACATAAGGAAACTATGGAACCCAGAGGTTCTTGGCCCCACGGATATAAGTTCTCCGTACATTCCTATCCTCAGCCAACGCTTTGCAATCATTGCATGTATAATTTACCTCAAATGAATAATGGTTAATTTTATTCTCCCACATCAAACTTGTTCTACAAACTAAGGTTTTTTCTCTGACTTTCCGACATGAAGTTTCTGTGCTTCTCTTTCATTCCCGTTCGTACCGCATATCCTGACCGTCACAATCTATAAGAGTTAAGTGTTCGTAATACAACCGGTTTTTTAAAAACATCATGAAATCAATGATATGTCTCTCTTCGGTCCTAAAAATTTTCTAAGTACTTTATTGTCAAATAATAGTCATATTTTCTCCTCTTTTACACGCTTTATATTAGCTTGACCTGTATCCATCTATCTATCTATCTATGTAACTGAATCTTTCAATGCGTTTTTCACCCACTTAAAATAATTGGATCGACATGAAATTTTGTATACTTGTAAAGGACCCGTGACAATACAATAATTTCGTATTTATTTTCTAAAATCCTGGCCATAATCATCAGAAAATCAAATAATGTGTCTTTGTATTTATGTAACGGAATCTTTGAACACGATTTTCACCCACTTAGAAACATATGATAGACTTGAAACTTTGTATACTTGTGAAGGACCCGTGACAATACAAGAATTTTATATTCATTTTCTAAAATCCTGGCCAGAATCATCAGAAAATCAAAAAAAGTGTCTTTGTATTTATGTAACGGAATCTTTGAACACGATTTTCACCCACTTAGAGACATTGGATCGACTTGAAACTTTGTTTATTTGTAAAGAACCCGTGACAATACAATAATTTCATATTTATTTATGTTTTGCATCCATATATTCTAACTGGAAAAAATATCCATTTTATTTATTTTATAACTTTTTTTAGAAAATGTTGGGATTAAAAGAGTCCTTGTAATACATAATAGCATGAGTTCCTAGAATTAAACACTGCTTAATTTCTCTCTGCACTTTATTTCAGTTTGTAATTATTGTTTCTAATTTGAATTCTGTCATGAAATATTTTCCCATTTATTTATTGATTAAGTGTGAATTCTCATATGCATATTACCTTATAGTTTAGTTTTATTAATATTTACTTCCAGTCCTAGCTTTTATAGTGTAATTTCTATAGGGTACTTTCGCTTTTAATAATGAGAAACTATATGATTTAATGATGACTCGGCTATCACCGCTGTTGATTTGAAAACGTCGGAAGAATTTGGGTCCGGTTACAATCCCTTATCGAGACAAGTTTCCAGTATTAGGTTTTCTAGGTATTATTTCTCAATTGTAAAACAAAGTCGGGAAATATTAAGATGCAAGTAGTCTCCGTACACCATTTGACCATCATGCACAACCTATAATATACACATTCTTTAGAATGAATGCATGAATGATTTCTGTATCTTGTCAGAAATGTTTGCGTTGTGTCGGAGGTGGCCTTAGTATTAAAATTATCAATCATCCGGGAACCGCTCAGTCACAGTGTGTATGATCAAAGTGTTAAAATCCCTTTATTACAGCACTAAGGAAAGGAAATAGATCAATAAAAAATAAAATTTTATGAACGTTAATTTTCACGCCAAGCAGGTTTTTATCAATGTTTCCAGGTTGTCTTTATGACATTTCTGGGACTATATCTTGGAAATGGTGGAGTCTTAAGTTGGGTCCCTGGAAGGCGGACTTACGTTACCCCGATGATATGATAGGTCTTCTTCCTCTTCTTCCTCTTCTTCCTTTTCCAGGATTAGGTCAATGCGACCTGTTTCGGTCTCAAGTCCATCGTTGATATGATAGGTGATGGATGACAATGAAGCTCCAGAAGAGTCCTTAAACCTAAACCTAACCCAACCCATATCATAGGAAGCCAGGGGAATAATCCACTTCAACAAAAAAAAAAACACTAACTTATATTTTAGGTAAATCTGTAATTATTTCCTATATTCCCTTACCTGAATTAAATAACCACTTTGTCTTAAAAAACGAGGTCTGCTTATAAGACAAATAACTATTACGTCACCTTCAGTTAGAAGAGAAGCAATTTTGTCGTAATATGTTTTTGTTTAATATCAAATGCTAATAGTAAATCATTCCGAATAAAGATCTTCAACTCACCTGCAACAAAACAAATATCATAATGCAATTGTTTATAATAAACAATACTTTTTATTCGGTTTAGTGAGTTAACGTGATGTTTTAAATGAGAAAACACAAAATGTTTTCAGTATAAAACTGAAATATAAATAATAAGGATAGAGAAATCATTAATTATTCCAGATTCGTGGCCGCGGTCACATAAATTAATTCATCTCGTATTGCACTCAACTTGGAGGTCATTCGGTAACAAAATAACTCCGCCACTGAACATTTCCGAGCTTGCTAGCGATGTGTTTATATATCTTTTTTAATGTGTGATAATTTATTCCCAGTATCTGTGACTTGTAGTGCCAGAGTATATCATTCAAATATCGGCCATTAATTGTTTTGTCTTATGCCGCCAAATCATCTTTTATGACATTTCTGGCTATCTCCCCTGGAATTGACGGTATTTCACTGCAATCATAGCACTTTATACTATACTTTGCAGCTATACTAGAGAATTACAGGTGTGGTAGCTTCCCGATGCTTTCCACACGGGATGATACTGATGATAATTATGATGATCAGATGATGTTGGGGGACCTTTTGAGCCTATATATATATACACACATCATCATCATCATCATCATCCTGCCAGGTATTAGTCCTAGAAGAACTGTTACGGCCTGAGAAAGCGGTATTCGTGCCATCTTTTCATAGGTCGACCAAGTGACCGTTTCCCATTTGGACAGTAGTTCATTATTGCCTTGGGGATCCTGGATCTAGCCATTCTTGAGACATGTTCCTTCCAGTTTAGCTGATATCTGGAGATGTAGTCCAGTATTGGTGACACATTAGGTTCTTGAAGGATTTCTTCATTTTTCTTTCGATCCCATTTGGTGTAGCCAGCTGTTCGGCGCATAAATCTCATCTCACAAGCTGTTAGTCTGCTTTCATCTTTCGTATATACACTACCTAATACCCGGTGTGCGCTGCTAAGCCAATGAAATATTAAACTTTAATAATTAAAATTGTATGGTATATGGTAATTACATTGTATGGTATACGCCAAGACGAAACAAACATGGCGATTGGTAGTCAGTTTTTAATTTCGGATTTAAGGTAAACCTCCACTTGCAATTGTCGGATTTCACTCATTTTTAAATAATACCTACCTCACATTATTATATACGATATACTGAGATTCGCTGTGAAACACCGAAAAACGGGACTGCTAGAGCAACTTTTCAATTTTCACTTCAGGTGAACTCCTATACCTATTGGTTTTAGAAGGTCCAATTGTGAATCTAAACCATCGAGGGACCCAATCAGACACACACAAATAATTTCACCAAAATCGGTCCAGTCGTTTAGGAGAAATTCAACGATAAACACATGTACAAAAGAATTATATATACACCGTGTCCCATTCAAACCTCCCACATTTTAATTAATCATAACTCTAAAAGTATGCGGAATTATGAAATGATGTTGTTATTAAAAGAAAGAGAAACTCAAAGGATTTTTGTTTTCATTGTTGCAATTAATTAATTTGTTGCATGTTGGACAATAATGACATAAAACCACGTTCGCCAGACATCACTCCATTGGACTTCTTCCTCTGGGGGTATGTAAAAGACCGTGTGTTTGCGACTCTAGTACAAGATCTTCATGATTTGACACAATTACAACAGTACCAATGGACATGTTGGACAGAACGTGGCACGAAATCGAATACAACCTTGATATTGTTCTTGCTACTAATGGTGCACATATAGAGGTGTTTTAGTGTGTGGCAATGGAAATTCTTTGAGTTTCTTTTTCGTTTAATACCGGCCTCATTTCATAATTCAGCATACTTTGTTAGTTATCATTAATTAAAATGTGGGAGGTTTGAATGGGACACACTGTATTTCTTAAATATTTATCTCTGGAGCCATTCCATATTTCGATTTCATTTGAATGCTGTAAGGTTCGAATATAAGTCGGCCGCGGAGAGCTAATTGTTATGTTACTTGCCTCTAGTTCCGAGGGACGGGGGTTCAAACCCGACTTGGTAGATGGATTTTTACTTACTTACTTACTCACTGGCACTATCGAACCCGTAGGTTCATGGCCGCGCGGACATAAGCTCTCCATACATCCCTATCCTGAGCTAATGCTTTCCAATCATTCCCTGTATAATTTACTTCCCTCAAATCATAGTTAATGTTATTCTCCCACCTCATTCTTGGTCTACCAACTGGGCGTTTTCCCTCTGGCTTTCCTACTAGAAGCTTCCATGCAAGTCTTTCAATCCCCATACGTGCAACATGTCCTGCCCATCGCAGTCTACGAGACTTAACTGTTCTTATTATATCTGGCTTCATATAAAGACCATCTAGTTCATTGTTATGTAGTCTTCTCCATTCATCTGTCTGTTCATCTCTCTTTGGTCCAAAAGAATTCCTAAGTACTTTATTCTCAAATAGCTGTAATCTCCGTTCCTCCCTTAAAGTAAGAGTCCATGTTTCGCACCCATATAATATAACTGGTTGAATAATAGTTTTATATATTTTCAGTTTAACGTTTTTTTAAAAGGAATTGGGACATCAAGAGTCTCTGCAATGCATAATAGCACGCATTTTCAGAATTGAGCCTATGTTTAATTTCTTTGTGCATCTCATTCCTATTTGTGATTATTGTTCCTAGGTATTTGAATTCAGCCACTTCCTCAAAATTTCCCTCATTTGTCATTAGCCGTCCATTTCCATTATATAATGAATTTATATGTGTGACCTTATATTTAGTTTTATTGATATTTACTTCCAGTCCTAATTTCTTAGCGTTACTCAATAGTGTGTGCGTGTTGTCCTTTAGTATCTCCTCGCTATCGGCCAATAATACTACATCATCAGCATAAACTAACAGCTTATTAATACCGTTGAGTTGTAAGCCTTCCTCATCCTCTAAAGATTTGATGGCATGCTCTAGTACAAAATTAAATAGTAGAGGAGATAGATGGATTTTTAGGATTGAAAATTCCAAAGAACAAGTCCTCCGGAAGGGACTTTAAGCCGTGGGTCCCGATTCTGAAGATTTTTAGGCTTGTAAAAGAATCACAAGCCTGAATAAAAACGTATCTGTACAAAATTTACCAACCGTTTCCCATCCAATAATACCTTAATTACCCACTAGATGTGTATAATCGAGGCGCTGACACTATCACTCGCTGACATCTATGGGTAAATGTGCGTAACTAAATTAACTTAATCAATACGTTCCCATGAGGGAGCGCCTTAATCCCGGCATAGGGAAGGAAATGGCTTAAGAAAAAGAAATACCGAATATAAACACATGGAAAATCATATACATTTTGTCGGAGACTCTCGGTTCCTTCATCTCATATGATTTGCCTAAAATCTCAGCTACGTTTCTTCGGTTTAATCCGTTTAGATATTGCAGATAAATAAAATTGTGAAACCAATATAGAAGCAATGAATTTAAATAGGTTACTGATATAAACAAAGAAAATACACAAAAGTAAGTACATAACTGAAAATTCAGTTTTATGTAGACACAAGGGTTATTCTAGCAAGTAATAATTCACAAAACGCAGTGGATCAATACGATTACCGTAAAAATTTACAGCCAGGCAATGGTAATTCTGCTCAGTTTAATCCTCTCGAAATTAGCTTTTATCTGTATCAGACTGGACTACGATAAACCAAGATCATGTCACCAATTTATTTACCATTTACCCTCGCCCTCAGCAATTTTAATCCAATTAGCTAATAAATTTTCCACTCTAAAACATATGTGACTAAATTTCCAATCATATTTTTTTCTTGTTGTTAGTTATCGTCCCCTCCTTATGATATGACATAAATTAAGTCATTATCAAATTACACTTAAGCTTATCTAAAACAAGAGGTTATTTGTTGTTGCTACCGACATAAAAGTCCCGCGCCGTAGCCGAGTGGTTAAGGAAAGAAGTCATGAGGCAGAGCTACGGGACTTGCGCTGGTTCGAGTCCCTATGTTGGGAAGAAATTTTCTCATGGAATTTCGGTCAGTCTTGGACCGGTGCCTACCCAGCATTGTGAGGCATTTAGATAGCTTCAAGAAGTAGCGACTACAGGTTGAGAAGACCAGCTATAACGGCTGAGGGACCAGATATGCTGACCACATGACCCCCTTACACTGGCTAGATGGTCGTCTACTTCTGTGATTTACACATGTGGATGTGAAGCCAGCAGCCGAGTGGTTAAGGAAAGAAGTCATGAGGCAGAGCTACGGGACTTGCGCTGGTTCGAGTCCCTATGTTGGGAAGAAATTTTCTCATGGAATTTCGGTCAGTCTGGGACCGGTGCCTACCCAGCATTGTGAGGCATTTAGATAGCTACAAGAAGTAGCGACTACAGGTTGAGAAGACCAGCTATAACGGCTGAGGGACCAGATATGCTGACCACATGACCCCCTTACACTGGCTAGATGGTCGTCTACTTCTGTGATTTACACATGTGGATGTGAAGCCAGCAGCCGGATGGTAGGCCAAGGGCCTTCTGGGCCTGTCGCGCTTGGAGTTAAGTTAAACCGACATAAAAATATTCATTCGGGCATGGAAATATGTTTAGTTTTTAAAGTCACTTTCGCGTACTTTATTCCCAAATGTTCTTTTAACAACTTAGTTCATTAGCAGACCTGGAGAGCATAAAGGTTTGCTATTGTATCACTGTAGTAGTAGTAGTAGTAGCGGTAGTAGTAGTAGTAGTAGTAGTAGGAATTTATTAGACAAAAAGTTAGATATTTACAATATTATTTACAAATATGGGTCGCACGGGCAGTAAGCCGTACGTGCTGTTAACAGTCCGTTACAATAAAGTAATATTTGGTAATAGTATAAAGAAAAACAAACAAAAGAACAATATTACAATTACATAAATAAAACACAATAATATTACGATTACATAATAATACAATAACATTATACACTAATTAAGTTATGTATAATTATTAAGAATTAATGGTATTGCATTTTGATAACACATCTTTATTCATGAATGAGTGTTGTTCTTATTCTCCGCGTTTTGTCCAGAAATTTACCCAAGTTTATCAAATTTTCTGGATTTATCAATAACTCGTAGCATGCCAATCTTTCCCGATTTGAATTTATAAATCTTTCCGGTAATAACAGACGTTTCCAATATATGTATCTCATCTTCAAAGTTCCCGCACATTGGACATATTCGCACATCGTGATCGTCGCTAGTTTTTAGAAATGTCCATGCCCCTAGCCTAAACCAAGCAAGCCCTGACCTCTCTTTAATTCCTAGGTTGAGTATATGAGATTCTTTTCCCCAAACGTGTTTTACGTCTCTTTGTAAACACAGTGAGCGTTTTCCTGTACATTCAGCGAAAATATCTTGTTGGTTTATATCTAGGTACCTCCTTTACTAGTATCACTGTAAGTTATGTCGGTCCACTCAAGCCACGCCCAACCGCTCTCAATCCAAACAGATCATATAATCATTAGAGAATGTACTATTGCAAATCGAATATAGCATTGGGTTAGTTTGTTTTCATTGTTATCATTTTTTAGTATCTAAACACTAAATTGTTTACATTCAAAGTCTGTTCTCATATTGCATTTCAGAGAAAATACAATGAATCCGTATGCAAATTTTATAGTTACCTCATAAAAGGTCATACATTTATTAACGTTGCATTCAAATTTCGGTATGGAAGGGTTGAAACATTTTGCTCAAAACTTTTATTTCGGGTTTGAGGTTCTGTTAGTGGGGTAGATGTAACACACGGGACCCATGGCTTTACTTCCCTTCCGAAGGAAGCCATACATTGGATTAGTATGATCTTAAAATCATCGACCTCGAAAACAATGATCAAATCACAAGTTTCTGCATGCATTTTTTTTCTCAGATTTCTTATTTTCGGTATTTTTCTCCCCTAGAAGACGCCTATATCCCGATTTCTCTAGTCTCATTTCGAGAGAATCTAATATAATGAACAGACCCTTTAGAGACAAATTTTTCCTAAAACACTCCATTGAATATCATGACATCTGAGAAATATACAAAATACAATACTATATCCATTTCTGGTGTAAAAATTTTAATTTCGATGGAATTCGAATGATCTGATTCGATGTATCGTCGTGAACTAAACGACACATATCTTTATTTAAAATCGTATGAATATAGAAAGTAAAGTAATCCTACTACAGGCCTCAGGAGGCCCTTGGGGTAGTAGGAGGTTAAGGCTCCCAACTTTTCTAGACAATCGGCTCTTGATGTCAGCTAAGTTGTCAGCCTGCGTGACGGGCGCCTTTACCCCCAGAACAAGGGTCTGGTACTCATTTCCGTTAGAGGCTGAGTCGATCCCAGGGCCATAGTGCCTCCAGAAAGTTTGAGTCTGTTTAAAAATCCTAACTCCACCGGGACTCGAACCATCAACCTTGGCTTGTAGCTCAGTGCCTTAACTACTACGCTACGGCATGCCCCTATATGAATAGAATCAACGTTAATTATATGTTCTGCCTAGTAGATGTCTCATGGAGGTGATGTGCTAACCACATATCACTCGTTGACATATATAGGTAAATAAGTTTAACTAAATAAGCCTGGTTAAGAAACTCCGACTAGGGAGCACTCGTGTCCACATATGGGACTATGGGGTATATACATACAAACAATTATATTTCCTGCGATTTTTTTAAGAATATGGTGGGACTCATTTTTGGCATTTGCTTTACAGATAAGAAACAAAAAACTCAACTAGGAATTTTAATCCGACCCCAGAAATGATCCCGCACCCATTGATTGAGAAAGAATTGTGTTACCCTAAGTTCAGGGGTACCGTACTTTATTATTTTTTTTAACGTCATTATTATTATTATTATTATTATTATTATTATTATTATTATTATATTATATTATTAAGTCTACGATATTGTGATGGGTATTATATTTAACTATAATTAGTACTTCAAATCTTTTTTCGAAAATTTTATTGGGAAATCCCTGAGGAAAAGATATTAAGGAAGATCTTAAAGCTATTGGGAGAGTATACGTTAGGAGCCATGAACTGAATTCAGTCCACTCAGAATATTAATCATTGCAATATTGATTGAACTTATGTTTTTATAAATTATAGAGGTCATTAGTATTGTTATTATAAAGCTAATAGGTGTATTTTTTCTTTAAAGTTGAACATGTCTATATTTATACATGTACATCCCTACATGGTATTAGGGTGTTCTCTTAAAAGGAATCACTACGAAGGCTAATTTGCGTGCTTATTTCCCCACAGATATCACTAAGTGGCAGCTGGTTTGCTTATCGCCTCAAATATACGCCTAGTAGCAAGTATAATATTGCGTGGATGGGAAAGGTCGGTGAAATATTGTTCAAAGATTCTAAATTCAGTGGCCGCAGGGTAAACATACGTAATTCTGTAAACATAGAGTTAGGGTATTAAATATTCAAAATATTAACAATAAATCGGAATTTGCAATACTTCTGACCTAAAGGATCTCTACTATAAGAAATAAGCTACGACTTATGAAGTGGCATCTTTGACATATTAATCTACATCATAAAACCACTAAAGTAGGGTTTATATTATTTCACTATAATGCCACAGAATTAATTAATTGTATTAACGCACAAATAGCTATATATACATCATCATCATCATCATCTTCATTAACATTTCAGTTTCATGAGAGACCCAGTGTTTTTTTTTTAATTTTATATGTTGATTTTAACTTTTCTATTATTTCTAGGTTTCTTTCTGTGATATGGGACCATATAATGTCAGAATTAAGCTTGAGTTTCCTTTTAGTGGATTATAGATTACAGTAACTAGAATACTCAATTTATTGATCATTGTAAGAAAATACAAACGGTTGGGCAGTAATTAAAACGGACACATAATCACAATATATAAAGTACTGTTAGGTAAATAGCGTAAGTGGAAGATACAGTCGTACATCAGCTTTAGGTTACAATGATGTTGTTGTAATTGGACTAAGAGTGGAAATGCCTCACGTACCACTCACCTCTACCGATCATTAAATCCATGCCGCAAGTTTTACTGCACGTAAAGTGACTCCAAGTCTAAGTGCTCTACTAGCCGGGATCACATTCAAAAACATTTATGACCAGCGCAGTTTATTCAGCATCATCTACTACTCTAGAGCTTCATAATATGAATATAAATCAATATCATTACTGATAGATAGGTTTAACTATATACTAAATTTCGTTGAGGTGAATAGTCATAAGATAAAAATTAAAATAAGATATACACGTTGGCAGGTGTCGTCGTCCTCAACTATGTTAAAAAAAGAGTCTACAGCGTTGTAAAAAACAACTAGTAGCAAACACTCATCTTGCTGATGATGGAAGTTAACTTCCGAAAGGCATCCAGATAATATAATATATAAAAATCAATGTTTGTTTGTTTGTTTTTTCGATTCTATGCGTGGCCATACCGTTGATCTAATTTTGATGGGGTTTTCTTGCAAAATGTTCAGGAGACTCCCTGGATGAACATAGGCTATAAGAGAGTTGTGATATTCAACTCCTTAACCCCTAAAAATCACCCTTTGTAGTGAAAAACGTGAAATAAAGTCCCTATTTTGACGCTTAAATGGCTTACGCTGCCTAAACCGTAAGAAATACACCAAATTAATGCACACAGAATTTAATATCTCTAAAAACTCTACAAAAAAGTCAGCAACAGCATATGTTCATCTTTTACAGATAACTCACAATAACCATTTTTGTCTTTCATTGATACCAAGATGATCGGGATAAGTAGATTCCCGGGCAAACGAGCTCTGCTATACCGTTCATCCGATTAAGATGAAAACTGTTCAGGAGATTCCGGGGATGAACATAGGCTATAAGAGAGTTGTAATACTCAACCCCTTCACCCCTAAAAATCACCTTTGTAGTGAAAAACGTGAAATAAAGTCCCTATGTTAACGCTTAAATGTCTTACGCTGCCTAATCCATAACAAATACACCAAATTAATGTACACAGAATTGATTATCTGTAACAACTCTACTAAAAAGTCCACGACAGCATTTATTTATCTTCTGCGGGTAACTCACAATAACCATTTTTGTCTTTCATTGATGCCAAGAAGAACGGGATAAGTAGATTCCCGGGCAAGTGTGCTTTGCCATGCCGTTCATCCGATTGAGATGGGGCTTTTTGAAAAATGTTCAGGAGATTCTTGGAATGAACATAGCCTATAAGAGAGTTGTAATACTCAACCCCTTCACCCCTAAAAAGAAGATCGGGATAAGCAGCTTCCCGGGCAAATATAACAGCGCACGGCTGGTGGAAGAAATACATTAACATTTATTTAGGAGTAGCAGCGCACGCCGGGTATTGGCTAGTATTTTAAATATAATATGTTAACACAGTTGAGGACGACAGCACATGCCAACATTTTATTTTAATGTTTACCTTACTCATTATTTAATCATGGTAATGCAGAGTTGTCCCTTAATCTCGTCAGATTCTCTGCGTTCTATATGATATATGAGAGTTTTAATTTCTTCAATCTCTGAACAATTGAACATACCTGTGATTGGTTTTACCATAACTAGGCTTCATTCTAATATACTTATTTTAATTATTACTTTAGCACTACACTGAGCATAAAAATGAAACTTTTTTTGTCTCAGAAAGAAAAATATGTGATTCTGATTGTATTGTTTCTCCTGAATTCAAATATGATAACGGTTTTTCTCCATCATGTAAGGTTTCCGAGATACAGGAATTTATAATTTGAAACACTTTAATATGTTCTACATTCGTAACTACACAATATTCGAACATTCCGACTCGCCTAGAAAGTAAGAAATGACGATTTTTTGCTATATTTCTTCTGTGGAGCATTCCTCTTGATGGTCTAACAATAATCGGCCAGCATATTCCATTTGCCTTGATATCTCTTTTCCATAGCTAAAATCTGCTGAGTTAGCAGATTTAGTTTTATTTTACAATGGACAAATGGACGAAAAAACGTTTATTAAAAAATAATTATTTAAATACATTAATTGAAATTGAAATAAAAAACTGTGCGTGATGGAGAAATTCCAAATACATATTTGAAAACACGATAAAAAAACTGCATTAAAAAAACTGCTGGTACTCATGAGACAAAAATCATGTTGACCAGTGTAATTGATATCTGCGTCACAGATAGCTAATAAAGCGCAGTGGAGCAATAACATTTTACCGTAAGTAGGGTATGGCAAAACTTACACTTAGGGGCAGCTGCATCGTTCGCAAAATGGTCATAATTGAAATAACTATGTCCAATTCTTAATCATGTAATTCTGTAGTTACTATGTCCTTTGTATTCTTTTGTGAGGATGTATTCCAAACTAAAATACTTTTTTTTTTAATTTCGGGCAGTTTTCTTTGGTTGAAATGCCATATTCTTTGCCAAAATTCGACAATTTTAGTCCATTTCTCGGAATATCAAATTAATCTATGCACCTATGCTAATAAAGATTTACGTGATTAGTGTCGAACAAACTCTCAAATTGATTTTACATATAAAAGTCTAAACTATTATTATTATTATTATTATTATTATTAGTATTAGTATTATTATTATTATTATTATTATTATTAGTATTATTATTATAATGGTGTCCACCTGGACGAAGAAGGAAAGGAAGACCTCGAAATTCGTGGATGCAAGAAATAAGAACTGGAATGAGAACAAGAGGGCTGGAGGATATGAAGTGGACGGTTGGATAGAGACGAGTGGAGAAGGAAAATAAAACTTTAGGCTCAGAAAGATGTGCAAATATTAAAAATCTGTATATAAATAAATAATTATCATAAGCATTATTATTATTATTATTATTATTATTATTATTATTATTATTATTACTATTATTATAAAAAACTATTTTTAATACAATAATCAGAAGCATTATTACCTATGGAGCTGATGTGTGGACTTTAAATGCACAAATGAAAAAAAAAAAAATTGCTCGCCACTGAAATGGACTACTGGAGACGTGCTGCAAGAATATCCAGGAAGGATAAAATCAGAAATTCATATATAAAAGAAAAAATGCAGGTACAATATTCAATATTAGATTTTATAAAGAAGAAACAATTAAATTGGTACGGACACATTAGAAGAATGGAAGAAGGAAGACTACCTAAGATAATCTTGGATTGGGAACCACAGGGAAGGAAAAAGAAGGGTAGACCAACTATTACGTGGATTCAGGGAATCAATGAAGCTAAGAGGGAATGGGAAATAGAAGAAGATATATGGATGAACAGACAGGAATGGAAAAAATGTGTTGAAACAAATGTGTAGTTAAGTGTGAACATGGGTACCGGAAAAATGTATATTCATTGTAAAAGCCTGAATAATAAAAAAAAATAGTAATAATAATAATTATTATTATTATTATCTATAGGACAATGGATTGCAAAATAACTATAAAATCCTATTAGGCATATATATATATATATATATATATATATATATATATATATGTTATAATTAAATGTTTAACATTGAGCAATGCAAGCTTAATATGGAATGATAAGAAAAATAAATGCCTGGACGGGATTCGAACCCGGATCTCTGAGTCTGTACCTCAGCGTGATATCCATTACACTACCAGGCGAATCCAATTCAAACACTTATTTTTCTTATATATGTATTATACTCTCCATTATTACTAGATGTCGCGAGAACTCGGTCTTCACCGCCATCTAGCAGCTGACTATATCAAGTAAGCAAATTAAAGAGAATATTTTTACCTTATAGCAGTGACGCTTATAGATGTTATAATTAAATGTTTAACATTGAGCAATGCAAGCTTAATATGGAATGATAAGAAAAATAAATGACTGGACGGGATTCGAACCCGGATCTCTGAGGTACAGACTCAGAGATCCGGGTTCGAATCCCGTCCAGGCATTTATTTTTCTTATCATTCCACATATAACTATATATATATATATATATACATACATGCATATAGTGAGCAATCATATATATTGTGGTTCATGTATTGTGATCACAATATATATTTAATATACGATTTCGATATATTCAATTTTTAACCTCTAATTACTAAATTTATTTTGCATAGGCATATTAGATAAAAGAATGATCTCGATTTTATCTTCTCATTCATTCCCTACAGAGTTTCCCACTAATTAAAGAATGCAGAAATACCAAGCTAGATTGAAGCCATAGTGGTAAATAAGTTTGCTTCTCCCTTCTTGATTTACTTGACCGCCCTTAACCAATCTCTGCATTTTCCTCGTCGGGAGAAGGGAGAATACGTGTTCTTAAAGTGCCAGAAGTAGACTTAGCCAACGTCCATCAAGCTTCCTAGGAGAGTATGATCGTTGTTGTATAAGACACGCCACTTTCTGCCCCTCAAACTCGATTACCCGCCTCCAACTCCATATATTATTTATAAGGTCACCCTCTAGGGAAATGTTTCAGTGTGCGTGGAATCTGGAAAATCCTCTACCTCACAATGCTAGAAAACAACTTCCAGCAATTGCATTTTGTAACGTCTCTATGAGATTATATATATGTTGAGGGCAAATTTCATTCGTCCTGACTCATCTCAACCTGATTTGTGGATAATATTAACATTCTCAAACTTATTTATAAAACATATCCTTTTGTGCGAAAAGTATTCAACAAATTTTATTTTTAAACAAAATACGATCGTCGGATTATCAAAATAAAATAATAATTACATACATTATTATTATTATTATTATTATTATTATTATTATTATTATTACTGCGCTACAAGTCGGAAGATCGAGGATTCAAGTCCCGGTGGGGTCAGGATTTTTAAACTGACCAAAACCTTCTGGCGGCACTATGGCCCTGGGGTCGACTCAGCCTCTAACGGAAATGAGTACCAGACACTTGTTCTGGGGGTAAAGGCGGCCATCACGCAGGGCTGACAACCCGGCTGACATCAAGTGCCGATTGTCTAGAAAAAGTGGGAGCCTTAACCTCCTACTACCCGAAGGGCCTCCCGAGGCCTGTAGTGGGACTACTTTACTTTACTATTATTATTATTATTATTATTATTATTATTATTATTATTATTATTATTATTATTATTATTATTATTATTATGTCTTGTGTAGTCATATAAATAATTATGAAGATTATCAAAGTAATAAAAAAAATACAATTTTTTAAAGTGTTAATATTCCAAAAAGTAAATTAGATACATCTCCAAGTTTTCTTAAATATAAAGGAATTTTCTAACATATGCTTGCACTGGAAGCTATACAAGTGGGGTGGCTTACTCTACCTTTTCAATCCAATTCTACTTTTTTTTTCTAACTTTTCCATTCTGTAAGTTTGTATTGTTGAGCCACGTGGAGTCATCTATCGGCTTGTCAATAACTTGGAAATCTATTCCCTCTCACTCTCTTATCGCATTTCTATGGACTTCCATGAACCCGATTTACTTAGCAACCGTCTATTCAGGTTTGGCTACATTATGCCCGGAACGTAGGCTACAATGAGGATGCAGAGCAGGAAGCCACCCTTAGCATAGCTGCTATTATAGACCGGTGCTCCGTTTTCGGACACTTCCCACCCCATATCCTTCACACTTGCATGCTATTCAGTTCAGGTTGTATATAGCACCATGCATTTTCTTGGCAAAATGCTGCAACTCCCATATAGACCTACCTCAACACTACATGCTTTTATGTACATAGAAAATATTATCATCTTTCAAAAGAAATCTAAATTTATATTTGCTCTAACCTTGGCTTCATCATTATACTGTATAAAGTACGTGTACTAATTGGTTTTTCTCGTTTAATTTGTTATATTTCCATTATTATTTATATTTTTTTTATTAAGGATGAGCCCATGTAAGACTACGCAAAGTACTTGGAGGCGTTTCCTTTGAGCCCAATTTTTTTTTCATTATTTTGCTATGAGCTTGTTTTCTGTCATCTGTCCAAGTTGTTCCAGTTTTTTTCTTCGGTTTGTCCTCTTGGTCTACTTGTCACATATTCACATTAATTCTAAATACGAGTATATCTCTGTTTGGGATATCTTCTTTAGTAATTCCTGCCAATTTTAAGTCATTTTTGACTTCATCAATCCACTTCATAGTATCCACTGGAGCTTTACTTCTGTTTTCGTAGAATTCCATTATCTGTTTTGTAAACCTATTTGAGTTCATTCGATTAATATGGCCATAAAATTTTAACCTTCGTTTTCTAATATCACTATGAATGTCTGTATATATTTTTATTTCCTTCTTACTTCTGAGTCTAAATGCTTCACTTATGACTTGTGGACCTAAAACTTTTCTTATAATTTTGCATTCTTTTCTCACTATATATTCGATATCTTTTTTTCTGTTCAAAATTAATGTTTCTGCTCCATAGAGGCACTCTGGTTTAATTACAGTGTTACAGTGTCGTAATTTTGTATGTAAATATATGCATTTTTTATTATAAGTGTTTATAATAATAATGATAATAATAATAATAATAATATTATTATTATTATTATTTTATTATTTATAATTTACTGAACGAAGAATACTATATTTCAATTTCTGTTACAAAGCATTTTATTATATGGGTCTGAAACTCGGACAGTAAGTAGAAAACAATCCAACAAGCTGTTAGCAACATAAATGGATTTTTGAAGGCGATCGATAAGAATTTCAAGAAGGGATAAGGTCAGAAACAGCAAAATAAGGAAAAGTATGCAAGTTGAAAAAAACGTATTAGAAAAAATAGAAGAAAAACGTTTGAAATGTATGGACACCTCATAGGAATGGAAGAAAAGAGAATACCGAAGAAGATCCTTAATTGGAAAGCCAATGGAAGAAGTGTAAGAGGCAGACCTAGAGAATGTTGGTTAGATGTAGTGAGGAGAAGTAAAGAAGCTAGAGATTTGAGGGAAGAATATATTTTAGACAGGAACCTCTGGCGACAAATAATTTTGAGTTGAAGGAAAATACTGTATTGTGGAATATTTCTAATAAAAAGTATTATTAATGAGGAGTTCAGAGAGAGCACGCAGAATCTCCTAATGAGGTCTACCGCAGCACTAGACGAAACGTTAAGTTTCGAGAAAACCGGACCATAGTCATTTAGCTTGGAAGACGAACCAAACAGTGATCGTGCTCGGAAAATTTCTACAGATCATAATATGAACTCTAGCCGAGAAAACCTAAGTCAAAATATGAAGTTTGTATTTTTGTCCCTTAGCATTGGATATTGTTACGAAATCACTTTGGTTGTATAAATTCAATTAATTGATTCATGACTCATCAAATTACTATAAATTTATCCTCGGCAGACGTGGAGATTTAAACACTTAATATGATCTTGTTGGACCTGCTGCACGAAAACAGTGAATTTCTGCACTAAGATACCTATTCAAAACGTAATTTACTCAGTAGCCTCTAAAAAGCTCTAAAAATGTGCAAATGGGAACTTCCAAACATCCCGTATCTCCTATAGAATAGAATAACATTCCCATATCTAGATTAGATTACATTGGATTAGATTTATTTCGCCAGGTGGAGTTAAGGCCATGTGGCCTTCTCTTCCACTCACTAGGACAAACATATATTACATCAGAATACAACAATCACAATTAACTCTAATATTAAATACTAAATAAAAATTTGATTAAATAGATAATATCCATTATATTAACGTATATAATGCAACCAGTTAATGTTAGTTAAAATTAAGACTAAAACTAATAATAAAATGTATACAAGTAAGATACATTAAATTGTCCCTGTCTAGTGTATATGGAGAACAAAGAAAAATAATGAGATATAGAAAACTAATTTTACGATTATACAATATTTAAAACAAAACGAAAGAAAATATTTGTTAATCTCAATATTATTTTCATAAATAATTAAATGTATTAATTGTTAAAAAAATACCATCAGTGAGGTGTATAAGTCAGTTTGTTATTAAATAATTATTTAGTTTGTTTTTGAAGGATGTTATAGTTTACTTTCTTTCGTAAATATTTGAGTGCTTTGTTCTGAAAAGGTAGGTTACATTTCTTCAGCAATTTTATAAAACGTAGAGTACCGAACATAATTGAGACTTTCCACGAACTAAATGTTTTTAACATTTCGCATTCTATTGGCATGCTACGAGTTATTGGTAAATCCAGAAAATTGGATAAACCTCGGTAAATTTCTGGACAAAACGCGAAAAATAAGGACAACACTCATTCATGAATAAATATATGTTATCAAAATGCAATACCATTAATTATTAACAATTATATATAAATTAATTAGTGTATAATGCTATTGTGTTATTATTTAATTGTAATATAAATGTGTTTTCTTTATGTAATTGTAATGTTAATGTTTTTTAGTGTATAATGCTATTGTGTTATTACATAATTGTAATATTATTGTGTTTTCTTTATGTAATTGTAATGTTAATGTTTTTAGTGTATAATGCTATTGTGTTATTATTTAATTGTAATATTATTATTGTGTTTTCTTTATGTAATTGTAATGTTATTGCTGTTTTTGTTGTTTATTTTTCTTTACACTAATACCAATTATTACTTTATTGTAACGGACTGTCAACAGCACGTACGGCTTACTGCCCGTGCGACCCATATTTGTAAATAATATTGTAAATATCTTACTTTTGTCTAATAAAGTCCTACTACTACTGTTATAAATTGGCATAAGGATATACATGAATAATTACATGAAAGCTTAGATTTCAGGAAACGAAAAAAGTTTGTAAATTAATCCTTTGAGTTCATATTTAATATCCCATGAAACAGCATTCATGTTTTAACATCAGATATGTGCTTGACACGTAGACACACTTCACTCATAGTGTCCGCTGATATTCGTGATATATTACAGCTTCATATTATGATAAAACACTCTTCATTTCACCAGAAAACACAC
Source organism: Diploptera punctata (assembly GCA_030220185.1). Taxonomy (NCBI): domain Eukaryota; kingdom Metazoa; phylum Arthropoda; class Insecta; order Blattodea; family Blaberidae; genus Diploptera; species Diploptera punctata. Next base: position 3,733,014 of record JASPKZ010008365.1, on the reverse strand, counting down.
ACACACACACACACACATATATATATATATATATATATATATATATATATATATATATACATATACATATATATATATATATCCATCCATAGTAATTATGCCCGAAGGCAGGTCCTTCACTACAATCATAGCATTTTCATGCTATGCTTGCAGCTTTACTAGGGAATTATAGGTGTGGGAGCTTCCGTTGTTTTCCACACCGGTGAAGGATGATGATGATAATGATGGCCATGTGATTTCGGGGACCGTTTGGGCCTTAAAGTTTTCTTGGCATTTGTCTCACAGGTGAGGAAACACCCCGATAAAAACCTCACCTAGAAAAACTGCCCCGACCGGGGATCGAACCCGGGCCCGCTGCGTGACAAAGCAGCACGCTACCTTGAGACCACAGCGGTGGACATTATATATATATATATATATATATGTAGTCGGAACCAGAGGCAAGGACCAAATCGTGAAAGAATTGGCATGCTACGAGTTATTGGTAAGCCCAAAAAATTGGATAAACTTAGGTAGATTTCTGGACAAAACGCGGAAAATAAGAACAACACTCATTCATGAATAAATAAATATGTTAACAAATTGCAATACCATTAATCTTAATAATTCTACATAACTAAGTTAACAGGCTAGTAAATAAGCCTAAACCGTGAAGAAGAAGAAGAAGAAGATAAATAAGTTAATGTATAATGTAATTGTATTGTTATCTGATTGTAATATTATTATTTTTTTTGTTTTAAGTATATTATTAGCAAACATCAACTTATTGTAACGGACTGTTAACAGCAAGTACGGCTTACTGCCCGTGCGACCCATATTTGTAAATAACATTGTATGTATCTTACTTTTAGTCTAATAAAGTCCTTTATATATATATATATATATATATATATATGGAATGATAAGAAAAATAAATGCCTGGACGGGATTTATTTTTCTTATCATTCCATATTAAGCTTGCATTGCTCAATGTTAAACATTTAATTATAATATATATATATATATATAGTCTGTCCACCGCTGTGGTCTCGAGGTAGCGTGCTGCCTTGTCACGCAGCGAACCCGGGTTCGATCCCAGGTCGGGATAGTTTTCCTGGGGGAGGTTTTCCTCGGGGTATTTCCTCACCTGTAAGACAAATGTCAGGAAAACTTTAAGGCCCAAACGGTCACCGAAATCATACAGCCATCATCCTTATCATTATCATCTCATCATCATCATCCTTCACCGGTGTGGAAAGTAACGGGAAGCTACCACACATATAATTCCCCAGTAAAGCTGCAAAGCATAACATGAAAATGCTATGATTGCAGTGAAAGACCTGCCCTCGGGCAGAATTACTATGCATGAATATATGATATGAAAAGGAAAATTAACGCCTGAACCAGTATTTGAACCGAGATCTCTAACTCTATACGTTACCGCGATACCTCTTCGCTATTCAGGATCCCAGTGCAAACATTAATTTTCCTTTTCTTATATATAATTCTCTATCATACGAAGCAATAGAACATCGTTCGCAGTGCCTTCGTACGGCTTCTATAACAAGAAAATATTAAAAAATAATTATAACTTCGAAATATATGTATAAAACAAAGGTGAAGTGTCCCTAGAATACTTATGAGAAATCAAAGAAATCCATTAAGAAACTGGAACTACAAGTAAATAACAACAAAACGTTCACACGTAAAAGTACATTATATAGGCCTAATGTAAATGATCATTAGAAATGTTTTTAAGAAGTGACTGAATTCAAATATCTAGGAAAAATAATTACAAAAATGAATTATTGTAGAAAGAAATGAAACATAGGCGTAACTCTGCAAATACATAACATCCATTACAGGGACTCTATTTCTCTCAGATAATGAAACTAAAATATATAAAATGGCTATCATTCCAGTTATATTGTTTAGTTGCAAAAGATTATATTTGGTTAAAGATATAATAAAATATTTAGAATATTTGAGAGCAAAGTTCTTGGAAAAATTGTTGGACCAAAGATAGAAAAACAGAGGGGTGAATTGAGAAAGCTACATAATTGTGAGCTACGTGATCTTTATGGTAAACCAGATGTAATAAATACAGTTAAATCTGGTAGATCAGTAACCAGATTAAGATTATACAATGTAAAACATAACAATGAACTACATGGTCTTTCTAGGAAGCCAGATATAATAAGAACAGTTAAATCTCATAGACTGCGATGGGCAGGACATGTTGCGCGTATGGGGAATTAAAGACATGCATGGAAGCTTCTTGTAGGAGAGCCAGAGGGAAAACGCCCAGTTGGTAGACCAAGACTGAGCTGGGAGAATAATATTAACTATGATTTGAGGGAAGTAGATTGTACAGGGAATGATTCGAAAGCATTGGCTCAGGATAGGGATGTATGGAGAGCTTATGTCCGCGCGGCCATGAACATATGGGTTAGATAGTGGCAGTGGGTAAGTAAGAGTAAGTAAACTGCAAAATCAGGTCTAAAATATCATCATCAACAACAAGGATTAAGCCCAATGGCCTGTTCCCATCTCATCATAGGTCGAATTAGTCCTTCCATCTCTTCAATGGTCTTCCCAACAACCTCGGCCCCCCCGCCACGTCGAGGTGATACTCCACGGGGGGGGGACTAAAATATAGGAACGAAAATTGGATATATCTAAAATTTTGCTTAGAGGCCTTTTCAGGCTTAAGGATATTTTTAGAGCCTGAAAACCTTCATACAGGACTTGCTCCTTAGATTTTTCCATAATAAAGAAATCCATCGACCCCCGCCGGGTTTGAACCAGCGACTCTCGGGACCAGGTTCAACGAGCATGACAGCTTTAAAATTGTTGAGCATATTTTATTTCTTCAGTCATGCAATTGAGGCATGATAATTGAACCAAATGTCACCACTTACACGACTGAACTAGTTCTATTGAAGAAATAACCTTAAGTTCTTGTGATTTGGATTCCGGTCTTTCTAGACTAATAGGGCCTATATGTTTGTCAAGTACATCATCAGTGTGTAGCAAATATAATTGACCAAGTTTTATAAACTTATTTTCATGACCAACATGTTTAATAGCTACATGACTTCGGCTTGTTTATATTTTATAAATAGGAATTGTTGAAATATTATGAATTTATAGTTGGTTAATGATTTAAGTATGTCATAATTTTACTTAAAATATTTCACTTTTTTTTTAATTTTGAAGTTTTACTATAATGTTTTAATTATTATCCCTAAAATGTTAGGAGGATAGCTCTTATATTAAAAAACTAATTAACACACTGGCACTATCGAACCGATAGGTACATGGCCGCGCGGACATAAGCTCTCTATACTCCCCTATCCTAAGTTAATGTTTTCCAATCATCCCTGCATAATCTACTTCCCTCAAATCATGATTAATATTATTCTCTCACCTCATTCTTGGTCTGCCAACTGGGTGGTCTCCCTCTGGTTTTCCTACAAGAAGCTTCCATACCCCTATTTCACTCCTCATTCGTGCTACATTTCCTGTCCATCGCAGTATACTACTTAATTCTTGTTATACCTAGTTTCCTATAAAGGTCATGTAGCTCCCTTTCATGTAGTCTTCTCCATTCGCCTGTATATTCATCTCTCTTTAGTCAAAAAAAGTTTTGTAAGAACTTTATTCTCAAATATTCTCAATATTTTCTCACCCCTTTTTAATTTTTTTTTTGGTCCATTGCCATTAGATTGTCTTTTATGACATTTCCGATTTTCTTCCCTGGCATTGGCGGAATTATTATCCATTTCTTAGGTTGGGCCACCTGGAAGGTGGAGTTAAATTACCCCGATTATATGATGGGTTATAAGTGACTATTTAACTCATGCCCCAAATGGGAGTCAATGGAGAATCACATTTCAATGATTTTTTTAAAATTTAAAACCAATCACAGTCGTGTTTCACCTCGAATTATCAACCGAAGTTTATCATATTAAAGAAATCTCCTCCTTTTTAACATTCTGAATAGGTCATAGCATTATTTTGCAGTAGCTGACCCTCCAAGAAATGCGGCTACCAGATTGCATATATAGTGCATAAATGTCAGCTGATAGCGCATGCGGGAGATAACATAAAAATATTTGTAGCAATTGATTATATCACAAAAAAAAGAAACCACTGTTTGCACTTTCTTAAACGAATTATTTTCCAGGAAATGACGTTGCAGAAAAATATAATTGACATCTTTACATCATAGGAATCAGAAATTAATTAATACCTATAATGTTGGTTATAAATTTCTCCACTTGGGTGCATTCTTACAATATTGCAATCCTTTGGCAATAAATAATATGATCTGGTTGCAGTGATGAACAAAAGAAGCAAATGAAGCGTACCAATCGTTTCTCATTTGTTTTCAAACATCACCGTTTACATTAAATATATAAATATTTTAAAATAACTATAGTTATTAGTTATTCAAAATATCTCTGCAGGCGGAAGAATTACGAAGCTCTGTTTATTGCTACACGTGACGTCATATAAGGCACTGTTCACTGCCAGCGTCCCACGTCCCATTCCCCTCCTCACTCAAAGATAACAGTGTCACGTGTTTTATTCCTGCATAAACACGACTGCAGTGTCCTCCGTCAACAACTGCGCTTACTCCTTAAACGGGTAATAAATAATGATTTGTATGTAAACAGCTTAATTTTATTCGTTAAATAGTTCAAACAAATGCCACTCTTGATTTCCAAATTCTCTAGATAAATTCACTTCTCACTTAATGAGTCGTGAATTTATCGATAATTTGGAAATCACTGGTGGCATTACTTATGATAATGAAGCTCCGGGAAGTCCTTAACCTCATAACCTAAATTCCAGATCATGGGCAACCATGACCGGGAATCGAACCCGTGACCTCTTTAACTGTAGTCATAAACGCTGACCACTGGCCCATGAGGCTGGTCCCGCACTTAAAGTAATAGTCCATGTTTAACATCCGTATAATATATCTGGGTGAATATGTTTTTTTTTTTTCAGTTTAATGTTTTTATTAGAGAAGTTGGGACAAGAGTCCCTGTAATGCATAATAACATACATGCAATTTATAATTAGATTAAAAATGTTAAACAAATTGAAAGGTGGCTGGATTGAGCAAATAAGTAACATGACTAATTTGTGGTAAGGCTCCTTTGAAATATTGTCAAGTTTATTGTATGTAGAGTCTTCACGTGTCGCCATTGTTCTGGTGGTGCTATTGTTACGGTTAGCGAGTGAACAGAAGGGCTTCAGTAATGGCATCGTATTATATGCCCATGCTACTTGATAGAAGCATTAATTAATTACTCCTAGACACACTTTGCTCAACAAGTACCATTAATAAGTTCCTAAACAACAAGAATTTAAGTTGGCTCACCAACCCTAATTACCCTAAGTCCATCATCCTAATTCATTATTGTGTAAGGGAATTATTTGTGTTTCAAAGTTATTTTTATTATAATCTACTATGCAAAAAGTAATACCAACATAAGAAAATAAGTTGCAAGACATGTTATTGTTGTTCAAACCCTCATGAATAATAGGAAACCTTAAATAACAATTCATAAGCATGACTATGGACAATGTTGATTGAAGGTCTGTAACTTCCACAATTATACCGGTAATTATCTACTTAATATTGCGAGATGAATTTAATATGTACATAATTCTAAACCTTATAAATTCGTTTTAAGTCTTTTTTACACGATTTATATTAGCTTGACCTGTATTTGTCTATCTATGTAACGGAATCTTTCAACACGATTTTCACCCACTTAAAAACATTGGATCGATTTGAAACTTTGTATACTTGTAAAGAACCAATGACAATATAATCATTTCATAAATGTTTTCTAAGATACTGGCCAGGATCATCAGGACATCAAAAAAATAAAGACCGGTATAATATGTTGCAGACGTATCGACTTTTTAGCCCATAGTTGTAAGAAATTAATATTATATCTTCTGGTAGCTCAGTAGGTAGAGCGGTGGACTATAGTGGTATATAATTTCAGTATATACCATAAGTCGCTGGTTCAAATCCGGTCCGGAGGATTTTTTTACAAGAGTATTGCTTTTAGCTCATACTACAATAGTATCGCATTTAAAGATATTTACATTTTTATCTTATTCTGTAAAATATTAATGAAAATTTTGTAAACTTACCACATTGTAATTTATGCAAAAAATATGAGAAGGATACGTTTAACTGTAACTATTTATCTATATTAAAATATTCAAAAATATTATAATAATGTTAGATAATAATAATTTTAAAAATATATACCTATATTTGTGCCTAGACACTAAAAATATCGTAAGCAATTAATTTTTCATGGGATTCCCGTTTATGACAATCAGTTAAACTAAAAAATAAAAAAATAAATAACAGTTAAAAAAACTAAAACAACACGCCTTATTAGAAAACCGAATTAAAAAATTAAAAATAATTTTAATTTCCAACGCGCTTGGAATAAAATTAAAGTGGTTAATAAAAAAACCATCTCCAACACATCTAAACTAAAACTAGAGTTATCTATAAAAAATAATTTTACCATCAAAAACGTGGGGTGCTCTATACCAATTAATATATTTGATAATAAACAGATATTGGCAAAAGTAAAGTCTTTAGGTCCGGTTTCACGAACAGAGGTAACTCTTAAAATTCATCGGAGAACATATTGTTTAAACAACTCACCTCATAGGAGTAATGGCTGGTGATGAACATGATTATGTTTGAAATCGCGATATCATGGAAGCATGAATCCTATGAGGTGAGTTGTTTAAACAATATGTTCTCCGATGAATTTTAATGATTATACCTCATAATGTTTACTTCCCAACATTAATTAAATATAGAGGTAACTCTATTACGCCAGTTTAAGCTATGCATTATACACGGAGAAAACTGGCGTAATACAGTTACCTCTGTTGGTGAAATTGACCGTAAGAAGAAAACGTAAAAACCATGCAGTTTACTGTATAATATCCAAAAATTTTGTCTTAAGGAAACCCCAAATAGGCCTAAATCCTCAGTTTGACTGGATGCACAATATGAAAGAGGATATTCGAAATACATGACTAAGGAAGACCATCGAAAATATCTCTGCCAATCTGGTTAAACCGATTATTACCAAATACACTCGTTTTAAAATTGTTCCCTTAATGAAACGAGATGTACCATTTTAATAAATTATGTTTCTGCTTATTATTCTACATGTTAATTACCGTTATTGGTCTCTGATACGTATAAAAGGCAATCTGAACAAATATAAAGACAATTATTTCCAGTGTTTTACTTTCATTTAGAAACTCCCAAAATTCCCCTTCCTTGAAGAAGTTTCTAATCCTAAAGTTGGCTTTGTTTAAGATCACTCTCCCCTTAATTCACGGATAAAGGCAGCTACTAAATCTTGGCACGATGCAGTTCCGGCATCCCCGTTCCCGGATAGAAACACAGACTGGATTTATGATGGTTACAGATAGATATTGTACAAGATACAAAGTACATTAATGCTGAAATATTATTTAAAATTCCACGAATTGTAAAGCCAAACTATATTATTCGAGATGCCACTTATCTCAATTTATGCATCTATTTTCCTCACCCGTAAGACAAATGTCAGGAAAACTTTAAGACCCAAACGGTCCCCGAAATCGTATGGCCATCATTATCATCATCCTTATTATCATCATTATCTTCATCATCATCATCCGTGTGGAAAGCAACGGGAAACTACCACACCTACAATCCCCTAGTAAAACTGCAAGCATAGATGAAAATGCTATGATTGCAGTGAAGGACCTGCCTTCGGGCGGAACTACTACGGACGGATAGTATGTTATATTTAGGCTTACATTCTAGTTTAATGTCTTTCATTAATTAGGCAAGGTAATAAAAGCTATATACTAGTATACTTACTTACTTACTCACTGGCACTATCGAACCCGTAGGTTCATGGCCACACGTACATAAGTTCTCCATACATCCCTATCCTGAGCTAATGCTTTCCAATCATTCCCTGTATAATTTACTTCCTCAAATCATAGTTAATGTTATTCTCCCACCTCATTCTTGGTGCTATATAATAGTATATTTACAAAATTGTACTATATTTTGAAACAAATAGGTTTTAATTGAAAAATTAATAAATCCATATATTTAATGACAATATTATTGCATAACAGTCTACTTTAGAGTCCTAACATGCCTTTATGTCAAAATGAGTTCTAAAGTTTGGATACTACATAAATATTATTAAATAAATAAACCTGTGACACGACAGTTCCAAGAATCCAAAGCAGTCTGAGAAATGTGCATCTGTACAATGGAGATTAGGTAAATGTATAGAGGCCGGTAAGTGCATGCTGTAGCATAGTTGGTTAAGACAATACGCTGTCTCGAGTTCAGATGGGGTCAGGATTTTTAAACTGGCTTTAAACATCTGCCGTCATCACAGCCCTAGTGAAATGAATTCCAGCCGCTTGTACTGGGGGTAAAAGCGGCCGTCACACAGGACTAACAATGCGACTTACATCACTTACGCACGATCACATACAGAGGAATATTCACAAATGTACAAGATTCCGTTAATAATAATAATTGATGATAATTTTTTTTATTTAGGAATATTCCACAGTAGGCCTACATGTGTTTCTCCTTCAACCCAAAGTGATTTGTCGCCAGAGGGTCCTGTCTAAAGCATCTTGTTCCCTCAAATCTCTAGCTTCCATATTTCTCTTCACTCCATCCACCCATCGATCGTTCTCTAGGCCTGCCTCTTCCACTTCTTCCATTAGCTTTCCAATTAAGGATCTTCTTTGGTATTCCCTCTTCTTCCATTCTTATGAGGTGTCCATACCATTTCAAATGTTTTTCTTCTAATTTTCCTAATATGTTTTTTTCAACTTGCATAATTTCCCTTATTGTGCTGTTTCTGACCTTATCCCTTCTTGAAATTTTTGTCGACCGCCTCCAAAAATAAATTTCTACTACTAACAACTTGTTGGCTAGTTTTCTACTTATTGTCCAGGTTTCGGAACCATATAATAAAATGCTTTGTAACAGAACTTGAAATATAGTTTTCTTCGTAATAATAATAATAATAATAATAATAATAATAATAATAATAATAATAATAATAATATAATAGCAATGGAAGTTTTATTCAAATTATAAGAGTTAAGAACATAAATCGCTCTTTACAACTCAACTATTAAAATTACAAGTATGGTTACAAGCCTAAATTGTACTTAACTCTGAAACTAATAATAAGTATAAAATAAGTGTACAAATAATCTCAATTTTAATTTATTAAATAACTTACAAAAGTAAAGAGATCCCACTACCCTCTGGGCAGTAGTAGGTTAAGACTCCCACTTTTTCTAGAAAATCGGACTTTATGTCAGCCGGGTTGTCAGCCCTGCGTGACAGCCGCCTTTATTCCCAGAACAAGTGCCTGGTACTCATATCCATTAGAAGCTGAATCGACCCAGGGCCATGGTGGCACCATACGTTTTGGGTCAGTTTAAGAATCGTGACCCCACCGGGACGCGAACCTTGACCTTTCGGTTTGTAGCACCAATGTGTCTTAACCACTACGGTAATAACATTAAAAAATATGTTTTAATGTAGTGTTTTTAGATATGACATTTTTGATTAAAATATGTAATCTAAACGATCATTAGTTTTTTTTTTATTTCAACTGGTTGTAAATTTCATCGACTGGAAAGTGAGATAGTGAAATAATAATGAGAAGTCCATCAGACGGTTTTTATAATTTTTCATTGACCTATGATGTAATAGTGATATTACTGTAGGATAAAATATGAAAACAAGCTGACATATATTCCATCCATTGTTGCGAAGTTTCTGTTAATTTCTACGGGATATTATTTAGAGAACATAATACATCGAACGTAACCAGAGCATCAATTCAAGTTCCTACTTGATGGGAAAAATCAGTGTAATAGGATGGGGAAGGTTTAAAATATCCCTGTCCCCGAAGATTTCGAATTTCGGTTGCTAGGAAACGTAGGCTTGCAATGTCTTCAAGAAGGCGAATCCCTGAGTTAGAAGACAACGAGAAAATGGATGACTCCAACAGAATTTTTCTCTTCCATTCTCTTCCTTCCCTTCCTCTAACCTTTCCACAGCCCACTTGAGCCTGTGTTTGCTCTTATAACCAGCAATACAACAATATAAAGAATAGTGCGAAGGTAAAAATCCCCATAATCTTAAACGTTTGCAAAAAAAGGCAGTTATATAAAAGTTTTCTCTTGCAGGGCTTCTCAATTAATTTTAAAAACGGTCTTACTTCTCACAGGCACTATCGAACCCGTAGGTTCATGGCCGCGCGGATATAAGCTCTCCATACATCCCTATCCTGAGCCAATGCTTTCCAATCATTCCCTGTATAATCTACTTCCCTCAAATCAGAGTTAATGTTATTCTCCCACCTCATTCTTGGTATACGAACTAGACGTTTTCCCTCTGGCTTTCCTACAAGAAGCTTCCATGCACGTCTTTCATTCCCCACACGCGCAACATGTCCTGCCCATCGCAGTCTACGAGACTTAACTGTTCTTATTATATCTGGCTTCCTATAAAGACCATGTAGTTCATTGTTATGTAGTCTTCTCCATTCACCTATCTGTTCATCTCTCTTTGGTCCAAAAATTTTCCTAAGAACTTTATTTTAAAAAACTCGTAATCTCATTTCCTCCCTTAAAGTAAGAGTCCATGTTTCGCACCCATATAATATAACTGGTAGAATAATAGTTTATATATTTTCAGTTTAACGTTTTTTGAAAGGAGTTGGGACATCAAAAGTCTCTGCAGTGCATAATGGCACGCATTTCCAGAATTGAGCCTATGTTTAATTTCTTTGAGCATCTCATTCTTACTTGTGATTATTGTTCTTAGGTATTTGAATTCTCCCACTTCCTCAAAATTTCCCTCCATTAGCTGTCCATTTCCACGGTCTACCTGTACTAAAACAACGACACAAGTAACAGTAAGTAATGAAAGTAATACACTCTAAAGTAATTAATTCACCAACTACTAAATTAACAAACAACCATAAAATTAACTAACCAACTAGCAAATTAACAAACAACCAGAAAATTAACTAACCAACTAGCAAATTAACAACCAGCCATTTAAGCAACCAAATAACTACCCAACCACCTATTTTAACCAAATACCCGTTATGCAATACATCAACTACCCTACTACCAAAATATTCAACTAATTCTATGGTCTATATAGACAATTGTATTGGAAATTGCATATATATATTATTTGTAAGAAAACTCTCTACTCATCTCAGGCGTAATGCTAGGTCGAAGGTTGATATGAGCTGAGAATATTTTACTGAAAGCCTGTGATATACAAGCATTTCGGATGACAAGGGCAGTTTCGCCAATACATGAGGTGATAAAATGAAATAAAGCTGATAACAGTGAGCAACAAAAAATAAACTTATTTTGGTCTCAGAAAGAAAAATATGTGATTCTAATAGTATTTTTTCTCCTGAATTCAAATATGATATCGGTTTCTCTCCATCACGCAAGGTTTCCGAGAGACAGGAATTTATAATTTCAAACACTTTAATATTTTCTACATTCGTAACTACACAATATTCGAACGTTCGGACTCGCCTATAAAGTAAGAAATGATGATTTTCTGCTGCATTTCGCCTGTGGAGCATCCCTCTTGATGGTCGAACACTAATCGGCCAGCATATTAGGATTCCATTTGCCTTGATATCTCTCTTCCATAGCTGAAATCTCCTGAGTTAGCTCATTTAGTTTTATTTTATAATGGACAAATGGATGAAAAAAACGTTTATTTAAAAAAATAATCATTTAAATCCATTAATTGAAATTGAAATAAAAAAGCTGTGGGTGATGGATAAATTCCGAATACTTATTTGACAACACGATAAAAAACTGCATTAAGTACAACTATTGGTACTCATGAGACAAAAATCATATTGACCAGTGTAACATGACTACGGAGAAGTAGTAGAATCAAGTTTTTGTCAAAAAATAGGGGGAAATCACAGAATAACCGACCCCACTTCAATATGTCCACCACGAACACCACATGGAGTAATCGAGATGCAAATTCTGGATTCAGTTATCGAAGACTAGTGTCTACTTGCGTCACGGAGCCGCCTGATTTTTTTATTAAACTTATTGAAGTTAATTTTGTTATTGTAGATTTATTTTTTTGAGATAATAATGTTATTTTTTTTACATAATCTTGGTAAAGTTATTCCGAAAGGATTACAGAATTAAAAATGACTATTTAACTCATGCCCCAAATGGGAGTCAATAGCCAATCACCTTTCAATGATTTCTGTTTTACAACCAATCAGAGTCGTGTTTCACGAAATATTTATCAGTGTTATATCTACCATATTAAAGAAAGCTCCTCCTCTTTAATATTCTGAACAGGTCTGACTATTATTTTGCAGTGACTGATGGTAAGAGAAATACGGCTACCAGATTGTATATATAGTGCATGAATGTCAATATATACCGCATGCGGGAGTTAATATAAAAACATTTGTATCAATTGATTATACCACCAAAAAAAAGAACCCACTGTTTGCACTTTCTTAAATGTATTTTTTCCCAGGTAACAATCCAGAAAAATATAATTGTCATATTTACATCATACGACATCAGGAATGAATTAATATACAGCTTGATGTGTTTCATTTTTCTCCACTAGAGAGCATTCTTACAATATTGCGTTCCTTTGGCAATAAATAGTATGATCTGGTCGCAGTGATAAACAAAAGAAGCAGATGAAGCGTACCTATCGTTTCTCATTTGTTTTCAAACATCGCCGTTTACATTAAATATATAAATATTTTAAAATAACTATATTTAAATAATGATTTGTGAGTAAACAGCTTAATTTTATTCGTTAAATAGTCCTAACAAATGCCACTCTTGATTTCCAAATTCTCTAGATAAATTCATTCCTCACTTCGTGAGTCGTGAATTTATCGATAATTCGGAAATCACTCGGGGCATTACTTATGATTAACCAAGTTGAGAAGACTGAACCTTGCAGGTTTGAATGTTACTAATTTATAGAGTTTGCGAGGCTCGCATACTTTTATAATACAAAAAACGATTTTGCTATCAAACGCCTGACGCTGTTGGATCAAGTTAACGGCACAATACATACAAAAATGTGTTTAAGTGGGATTTATACGGTTTTATCCTAAACATAACTATTTTTCAAAATTTAGTTCGTAATTTTATTTCTTAGTTGGTAATATTTTCCCTAAATTCCATGTAGGAATTTGATTTAAAAGTATATAAAAATTATATTTCATTGTGATACATAGGTATATCAGAGATACTTGATTTAACAAAAAAATGCATAATTAATTAAATTATATTTTAATATTGCAAAAGGGAAGATACTGTGCGTCCAGGCTTTGAGACAAAGTGGCGAATTGGTGAAACACCAATTCTTACATATACAGTACATTATGTAGCCTACATAACAGTATCAAAACAAAACATTGCAAGGCCTTCCTCGAGATCCATATCATCCCTTGTATGCACATTGACTTTTATTTACATGCCTCCGAAGTTTTGTTGTATTATCACTAACTTCTACCTAGGTGTAAAATGCAAACATCCCCCTTAAAATGTTCTTTCCCCCTTCCCTTTTCCACAACTTATATTTTAGCACATAAATAACTTTTTCTTCTAAACTAATAGGAGTATAATGATCAAATTTAGCATGGTCATTGTATACAGATATATAGCTAAACACTCTTTTTGAAGCAGAATCTTTCCAATTTTGTCATTTCAGGTATCCATCTCATCGGGATGTACCAAAAAAAAATATTGTATTATCATTCCAATAATTGAAATCACTTAAAATATATTTATTGCTATCATTTAGTGATGATACCGTGATATAAATCCATTAATTAATTTTGAAAACAACTAATTTACAATACTTTTAACATTCATTGTTATCACAATTGAGGTTATGTAATAAAATATTTTAAATAATAATGTAATTGCCTTTTTTACCCTCCTTCCTCACAATTTATTTTATTAAAAACTTCGTTAATAATTAGAATCATGATGACCTTTCAAAACATGTTTCATATTTGACATGATATTTAGTATTATTCAGCACTAAATAGGATGCCAAAGATGAAACATGTTTCGAAAGGCCTTCATAATTTTAATAATAAACTAAGTTTTTTGAATAAAAATCAATTCTAATTGAGGAAGACGGATATAAAAGATACACTTTTTTTCGATTTAATTTAGAGGGATTATTAATACTTAACACTGATTTTTAGTACCAGTTATTTAAATGTGTCGGACCGCAGTGAAAACAAAATCACTTTCACCGTAAGTTATTATTGTATATTATGTAGCTACATAGACACAGATTTAAGTAATTTATATTCGTTAAGTCCACCGCTGTGGTCTCGAGGTAGCATGCAGCCTTGTCACGCAGCGGGCCCGGGTTCGATCCCCGGTCGGAGCAGCTTTCTGGGTGAGGTTTTTATCGGGGTTTTTCCTTACCTGTAAGACAAATGTCAGGAAAACTTTAAGGCCCAAACCGTCCCCGAAATCATATGGCCATCATCATCATCCTTATCATTATCATCATCATTCTTCACCGATGTGGAAAGCAACGGGATCCTACCACATCTACAATTCCCTAGTAAAGCTGCAAGCATAGCATGAAAATGCTATGATTGCAGTGAAGGACCTGCCTTCGGGCAGAATTACTATGGATGGATGGATAATCGTTAAACCAGTTACTTCACAGGATACAATGGGTTTTAATGATTTGTAGGACCGGATATAATCCTGATAATCTCATTTGAGAAGCCATATACCACAAATGTTAGTTGGTATTTTACAAAAATTGTAGATGTCCATTTAGCTGCCTTTTGAACTGAATCCCATGGTCTTTAAAAACATAAAAATCACCCTATATTTAAAAGACGTGAATTCATTTATAACCTGGGATTACTGCTATAACTTATATTATTTCCCAACGGGACAACTCTATGGAATTTTTGTTATAATGATTCTGGAGATTGCAATGAAAAATTTCTTTCTGAGATGACCTTAATTCTACCCCCTTTTTTTCATTTCCCCTATTTTCTCAAGATGGATGACAGTGTTAAGCTGAAGAAGGTAAACTTTGTGTGGGAGCTGTATGATGAGTTCAAGACGTCGTGTTATTAAATTCATGGAGACCAAAAACACTTTTTGTCATCTCCCCAACTCCGCAGCATTAAGTCGGCTTTCATTTTCTCTTTTTATATTAGAGCTCCGAATAGAATCGCTTTAACAGTAATGTGTTTTGAATCTGAATCTACTCCTGGAACTAATATAAAACTAATATATTATGTACTGTATAAACATAGCTTCTTTCTCGTAATATTTTATCCTTTTTTCTATCTATATTCATATCTCTAACTTCTTTCTGCAATCTTTATCTCACTTCTGTCTCGACATTTCTTTCACGTTTTCTCCCTACACTCATTTAAAATTCATTAACCCTTCTGGATTATTTCTTTCCATTGTATTAGCATTAATTTCTTATTTATCTTCTAATTTTTCCATTTGTTTAATCTTCATAAGTAATACCACGAGTAATTTCCAAATTATCTAGAGGATTTGGAAAATTAGAGTGGCATTTGTTAGGACTATTGAACGAATACAATTCAACTGTTTACTCACAAATCATTATTTAAATATAGTTATTTTAAAATATTTATATATTTAATGTAAACGGCGATGTTTGAAAACCGCCGATGTTCGATGGTTATGTTTCATTTGATTATCACTGCAACTTGATCATACTATTTATTGGCAAATAGGATCGAAATATTTTAAGAATGTACCCTAGTGAAGAAAAAATTAAACACATCAAACTATGTATTATAATTTATAACCAACATTATAGGATATTAGTTCATTTTTTTTCGGAAACAACTCACTATATTCTGTACCTGTATTTAAAAACACAATTTTGAACACACAATTATCAAATGTGTAGGTCGAAGGAATCTGTTCATTATTTGCTAGATTCAACGTATTTGTTAGAGAGTCAGTCACTGCAAAATAATGCTCTGACCTGTTCAGAATATTAAAAGGAAGAGCTTTCTTTATTTAGGTAAACATAATTCGACAATTATCGAGGTGAAACACGACTGTGATTGGTTGTAAAACAAAATTCATTGAAACGTGATTTGGGTCATGAGTTATATAGTCATACAACATTCTTTGTAATTTTCACTTCGCGTGTGATATCAGAAGAACGTTAAAAATAAAATTTACTTCAAAACGCCTTTAGTGTTCATTACTATTATAGCAAAAAAGTAGTTCAGCAATGTAAGTTATTATACTCGTATATTGAGTATTTGTCCTCGACGGTCTTCGCCTATGTTCGCTGGTTCAAACCTAGCCGGAGTCGTATTTGCTTTACGATAATATCCTGTTTTTGTAAACATGGCCAAATGTTGGATTTTCCTACCTAGAATAGGGGCCAAGGAATAGGTCTAAGTATTCCGGAAACAGAGCTCCGGGCTTTTTTTTCGGTTATAAAGTAAAGTAATCCCACTACAGGCCTCAGGAGGCCCTTGGGGTAGTGGGAAGTTAGGGCTCCCACTTTTTCTGGACAATCGGCACTTGATGTCAGCCAGGTAGTCAGCCCTGCATGACGGCCCCTTCACTTCCAGAACAAGCGTCTGATACACATTTCCGTTAGAGGCTGAGTCGACCCCAGAGCCATAGTGCCGCCAGAGGATTTGGGTGAATTTAAATATCGTGACCCCCACCGGGACTTGAACCCTCGACCTTCCGGCTCGTAGCGCAGTGCCTTAACCACTACGCTATGGCGTGTCCTTGTGTTTCCAGCATTTAAAGTAGGCTACTTAAAAAGCCAATGCAATGGCCGAGTTTTCTATACAAATCAAGCAAAAACTATGAAATACACACACATATTTCCACGGATGTGGTTAATAGGATACAGGAGCCCTCATCTATGACATCACAGGACATCATAAATCTAGGAGAACTCACCAAGTCTAAGGATGATATTAAAACATACACACTCCCAGCCATGGGAAAAAATAAATAAATCAATCAATACCGGGCCGAGGCAATGGGAGGTACGGATTCTTCCAAACATTCCAATGCGGCGAACTACTTGGAAAATATAAAAATAAGAATTATCATCATCATCATAGTACATTCACGAATTTAGGCCATTTGTTGACCTGTTTCGGCCTCAAGAGAAACACCATCCAAAAGTCTTTTGAGTGGACGTCCTGGTCTTCTTCTTCCTGCAGGTTGATATCTTAACATTTGTTTGGGTATTCTGTGATCTTCCATTCGATGAACATGTTGCATCCATCTTGACTTATAATCAGAAATTTTGTTTTCTAAAGATTCTTCTAAGATGTCTTCATTTTTTTTTTGTGATCTAGTAGTGTGTATCCTGCAGTCCTCCGAAGATATCTCATTTCAGCAGATCTAAGTCTCTGTATATCCTTCTGTTTCAACGTCCATACTTCGCTACCATACAAAAGAGTTGGAAGAGCCAGTGTTTTATACACTTTCAGTCTTGAATGCTTTTGGACTAACTGTGGCTTGAAGATAGAATTTATTAACCCTAAAATTCTTAAAAATTTAGATATTTTTGCATTTACATTCTTTTTTTCTTCATATGAGATATTGCATCCTAGATATGTAAAATTATTCACCTGCTCCAAAATGTTATTGTCCAGCACAATTTAAGAATTCATAAATAAATAAATATTACTCCTTAAATTTTACATATATCGTCAAATACGTCAGATGTAGTACAGAATGTCATAGACTTTTACAACTTAGTAAGTGTAGCAATAAAGTGATTTTAATATCACGAATATTATGTCTGATAAAGAAGAAATAATAAAATAATGGAAGTCTTATCAAAATTAATATGAAATGGATCCCAACAGGGACAAATTAAAATAAATGCGACCTAATAAGATCTGGATGGATGGTGTATGTAGTTCAATGACTTAATAGGGTTCGAACCGAATATATGGAAGGAAAGAGAGGAACATGACTTGTTCATAGAAGTTTGCAAATTTAATTAAAATTATATCATATAGGCCATCGTTACCCAACCTGTGGTTCGCGAACCTCCAGAGGGTTCGCCAAATATTTCACGGGATTCGCTAAAACTTTTCGTAATGACAGGTTTCGAGATTAGGTCTATTATTGTTTTCTTCATTTCTGCAGCATTGTAATAATAATAATAATAATAATAATAATAATAATAATATATTATTATTAATAATATTATTACTATTATTAGGCCTATTTTGAAATTAAATTAACCATATAATGCTGCATGTTGCATATGTGTAAGATCGGGAATTTATCATATTATTTCTACAATAAATTAATATTTACAGCGAATGCCTGAATTACAGTTATGTAAGAACGTTTAGGAATGCATTATTTCGCTACAACTAGGCCTAGACTTGTGTAACTTTTAAGCTGTAGCTAGAGTAACTTTAGATTTAACCGTTAAGGGTTAAGTTAATTTAAGGTTATTAAACATTTTGCTTGGAGTTAAATTTTATGCATGTGTTCTGTATGTGTATTTAAAAGTCAGTGGTTCACCCAACTCAAATCTTTGTGAGAGGGGTTCGCGAGTCGAAAAAAGTTGGGAACCGCTGATATAGGCATATGCACTCCAGTAGGACATACGCTTTTTCATAGGTCTTTGAAATAGACAAGGAGAAAGCAAACTTTTTATAAAATCACAGAGAATTCTTTGCAAAGAGAAGTTTGTGTTGAGCTATACAGTAGATACGATCAAATTCTTTGTTGAAAGTTGACTGCTGGTGAAAGCCTAGTCCACGGGCTCAAAACACAGAGAAAGTTTGGTGTCCTCACGGACTGGCGATACGGTTACGTGGGATTTAAACCTTCGGACTCCTAAGTCACCTGATAATTGCAACCACAAACTTTTCTTTTCTTCTTCTTCTTACAATTCTTTATCTTCTTTTTTTTCACAAAGTATGGAAGAAACCGAACAGAAATATAATCCCCTGGATTTGGAAAGAATCTGCTACCTGAATTCTAATATCATATCGTACAGTAGTCTACACTTCCCGATCAATATCAAACTTCACCCTCTCCAGAGATCAAGCAGGACGAATATATCAAGTATTAAAAAGGCGTCAATCCCAGATTTAATATCTTCTGTGTATATTCACCCATGTGCAGTATTACTGCATTTCTCTTATATGTACTCTATTACAGCTTCGAACTTTTAAAGAATAAAATAAACAAGAAGATAAATTTAATATTTCCTTTATAACATTCAATATTAGAATAGGAAAGTATTATTATTATTATTATTATCATTATTATTATTATTATTACTTACTTACTCACTGGCACTATCGAACCCGTAGGTTCATGGCCGCACGGACATAAGCTCTCCATATATCCCTATCCTGAGCTAATGCTTTCCAATCATTCCCTGTATAATCGACTTCCCTCAAATCATAGTTAATGTTGTTCTCCCACCTCATTCTTGGTCTACCAACTGGGCGTTATCCTTCTGGCTTTCCTACAAGAAGTTTCTATGCACGTCTTTCATTCCCCATACGCGCAACATGTCCTGCCCATCGCAGTCTACGGGACTTAACTGTTCTTATTATATCTGGCTTCCTATAAAGACCGTGTAGTTCATTGTTATGAAGTCTTCTCCATTCACCTGTCTGTTCATCTCTCTTTGGTCCAAAAATTTTCCTAAGAACTTTATTCTCAAATACTCGTAATATCCTTTCCTCCCTTAAAGTAAGAGTCCATGTTTCGCACCCATATAATATAACTGGTAGAATAATAGTTTTATATATTTTCAGCTATTATTATTATTATTATCATCATTATTATTATTATTATTATTATTATTATCATCATCATCATCATCATTAGACTATTATTATTATTATTATTATTATTATTATTATCATTATTATTATCATTATTATTGTTATTATCATTCTTTAAATCTATAATTATTGAAAGCTTAAGGTACACATAACGAAAATGCTACTTGCTTAACAGCTATATGTAGCACTCTGTATGTACATTAAAACTTCATCTAGGAAGTACGTTTATTTATTTTTATTCCATAAGATAAATAATGAATGTAGAAAAGGATATGTACAAGAGACTGAAGAAATCCAACTAAGATGGTATGGACATATAATAAGAAGAAGGGACACAGCAAAAAAGCAAAGAAGTATTGAAATGGATACCTCCTGGAAATGGGAAACGTGATAGACCAAAGCCAACGTTGATAATGGGAATTCAAGACAACATGAAGAAGAGAAATATGACAGAAGCTGAAACGCAAGATCGGGAAGTATGGAAGAAAAAAATTGTATATTTTTGGTTGAGGATACCTGTGTAAACAACCGAAACAATCCTGAAATAATATTAAAATATATATATATAATCCCTGTTTTGTTAGTATACATATTAGACTGTAGCATTGTACATTTTTCAGGTTATAATATAATAGTTTAATAATATCAAGTACAGTACCGGTTATAAAAATGTATTTTATTACTCGTTGAATGAGTCGAAGAGAAGACCTTATGATCTTAACACTGCTAGCATAAATAAAACATTATTACTATTATTATTATTATTATTATTATTATTATTATTATAAATTAAGTAAACGGTATTTTAAACAATGATAAGGAGCATGGCAACATATGGGACAGAAACTAGGCAGTTGAAATTTCAGATAAATTCTAAATTATCTATGGAAATAGACATTTCGAGAATATCAACTATAATATGTACACGAGTAAATATTACAAGTATGTAATACAAATAATGATTTGGAGTAAGACATTCTATATTGGATTTAGTTAGACGAAAACAGCAGAACTTCAAAAAAGCAGAGGCCTATTGTTCGTCAAGTGTCATTTTCAATGTTGACATAGGCGGTACTGAATATTTTTTTACCCACATATCAATCATAGAAAGGAACCGAGAGCAATGATCTTGTTACTTGTACCACGCGTGCATGACTTATTAATTAAAAAAATTCGTACGTTTTAAATGATTGCTCTTAAAAGTGATGATCATAGTTTATTGAACAACCTTCGTAGCAGTACCTATATATATATAAGCAGTTCTATCATCAGGGATTGTCTTGTTCCGAATGGAGAGAAGCTATTAAAATGCAAGCCAATGTATCGGCGGTGCGTTCTTTGCCGGGTAGGTCTAGGGACGGTACCCTCTGTAGACGTCGCAGAGAGCACGAAACCCTTGCACACGTCCTTGGGGCCTGTCCGTTTGGAGAATCACTGAGAAACATTCGGCACCACACTCTTCGAAATATGATGGCAGAAGCCTTGCGTGATTTTGGATAAACAGTTTATGAGGAAGTTCATGGTGTGGCCACTAATGGGAGTAACAGACGAATAGATATCATTGCATTTAGACCATCTTCTAAAATTGGTATGATATTAGATCCCACAATTCGTTTTGAGACTCATAGTGGCCAACCTGAGGAAGTTGACTGTAAAGAAAGCTATATATGAGCCAACAATTGACTATTACAAAGATAAATACCAAGTAGATAGTATAACAGTCACAGGATTGATGATCGGGGCAAGAGATACTATACCAGGATTCTTAGCCAAATTTTGAAATTCCTTAGATTTGGACAGGGTGTTTTCTTTCTATAATTGCCATCGCTGCCATTAGAGGATCAATTTCAATTTTAAGAAACCATTTTTTACAAAATTTCTACCTTATAGTATGTATATTTCAATTAGGCCTACAATTTGAATTTTTAAATGCATTTACAAAATGTATTTCATAGATTCAAAAAAAAAATGTGTATCACTTTGTCCTTGAGGCAATCCTCTAATGAGGAAAGTTGTATATAATGAAATATATATACATATATATATATATATATATATATATATATATATATATATCGCAGATCCCCTACAAATAATAAACCCTCTACTCGTATTAGGAGTAATTACATGTTGGAGAGTGAGATGAGATAAAGCCCCTACATTGAAAGTCTACAATACACGAGGATGCCGACTCACCGGATCTGTCGCACAATGGCAGTGGCAGAAGAATGAAACGAAATGGATGGCATTAGTATGGGGAAGTGGTTGAATGCAGCTTTTTGCCAGAGAAAAATCGGAGAAACCTTGAGGAAAACTGGCCCGATTTCAATTCGTCCACCACAAACTACATGTGAATTGACCAAAACTCGAACTCGGGACCTACATGTGGAGGGCGAGTGCCTAACCACTTACGCCACGGAGCCACTATATACACACTGTATGTTCGTATATTTGTTTATAAATTATGTGAAAATAAATGTAATATATTTAATTAAACTTTGAAGAACAAACTCGTTTTCAACAAATAAACGAAGCATTTAATAATATAATAATAATAATAATATTAACAATAATAATATTAATAATAATAGTAATCACAATAAAAACAATAATAGGATTAATATTAATAATGAGGATGATAATGATGATGATAATTATAACGTTGGTAATAGTAAAGATAATAATTTTACTATGAATGATAAATAAAGGCCGTAGATTCCTGTTCTAGTTTACCAAGAACGTTGATCCTATTGTATAAGTAGGCCTACCGTAGTTATAATTATGAATAAATCGCATCTAAATTATCCCTTAAATTGGTAATATACATTTATTCAAATTAATATTCGTATAAAACAACAGAAAAACCAAATGAATATAAATTAGTGTCTAATTATAGAATCAGCAGAAATAACTTACAGTTTTACACGATTTCGTTTTCAGTGAGGTCCGACACATTTCAATAACTTACGTAACAAATTAGTGTTCCTCCAATTTAAGGTATAACATTTTTTTTTCAGTGCCACCACATTGTCATTTTTCGACGTTCTGGTATTCTCTCTTAGCATAGCGTTATTATAACCCATTTCTGAGGTTGGGGCGCCTGGAAGGCGGAGTTATGTATCATGACATATGATAGGTGATGATGGTAATGATGCGCCAAGAGAGGCCTTAATCCCAACTTAATGAATATGTTAATGATGATAATGATGACCAGATGATGTTCGCGGAACGTTTAGGCCTTAACGTTTCCTGGCATTTGTCTTACAGATGAGGAAAAAAAAACCCGAATAAACCATCACCCAGGAAACTTGACCCGACCGGGGATCGAACCCGGGCCAGCTGCGTGACAAGGCAGCATGCTACCTCGAGATCACAGCGGTGGACTAAAAGTAATTATTCGCTTCAGACTTAAATTTCCAACAATAGGCTATTTATTTTTTTCAGACGAGAAACTGCAGTCATGTTCAAATTGTCTGTATGTTCAAAACAGTACGTTTGTATTGGCTTTAATGTTAATTAAATATACTATTTAAATAGATTCTACCAGTTATAATATATAGTTGCGAAACATGGATTCTTACTTTAAGGGAGGAAAGGAGATTACGAGTATTTGAGAATAAAGTTCTCAGGGAAATTTTTGGGCCAAAGAGAGATGAACAGACAGATGAATAGATATGATACATAACAGTGAGCTACCTGGTCTTTATAGGAAGCCTGACATAATAAGAAGAGTTAAGACTCGTAGACTGCGATGGGCAGGGCATGTGGCACGAATGGGGAATGAAAGACGTGCATGGAAACTTCTTGTAGGAAAACCAGAGGGAAAACGCCCAGTTGGTAGACCAAGAATTAGATGGGAGAATAACATTAACTATGATTTGTGGGAAGTAGATTATACAGGGAATAATTAGAAAACATTAGCTCAGGATAGGGATGTGTGGAGAGCTTAAGTCCGTGCTGCCATGAACCTACGGTTTCGATTGTGCCAGTGAGTTATATATATTATTGAAATATATCGGAATTTGATTTATGGAGCCTTGCTCGTATTCTAAATATAAGGTCATATTGCAAACATGGTCAGAACTTACGATACCAGGCGAATGGTCTAATTAAGAAATATTCAGCACAAAATAAAATACATTAGTATTAAGCCTTGATAATTATACTACCTATGAACATGTTAACTTATTTAGTTAGCGTTTGTTATGGAATAGTTGTTTTCAACACTTCTGATCAGAAATCATAGCCTTTATTATTTTCCTTGTTGTGAGAGGTCCAATCTAGTTTTGATCCGCCCAATATATTTTATATGGTGAAGATTCCCTATTCCGCACTACACGTGTTGCTAATCCCTCATAGCCTAAAAAATCTTTCAATGTACACCATCAGAAAGAGGTGTTCGAGGAAAGCCTAAGAAGATCATGACACCAAAATAATAACTAACTCACTGGCACTATCGAACCCGTAGGTTCATGACCGCGGGGACTTAAGCTCTTCATACATCCCTATCCTGAGCTAATGTTTTGCAATCATCCCCTGTATAACTTACTTCCCTCAAATCATAGTAAATGTTACTCTCCCATCTCATTCTTGGTCTACCAACTGGGTGTTTTCCATCTGGATTTCCTACAAAAAGATTCCATGCACCTCTTTCATTCCTCATTCGTGCCACATGTCCTGCCCATCGCAGTCTACGAGACTTAACTGTTATTACTAGGGCAAGGCAATTAATGATTTTGCATCTTTTTCTTATGAAGATTAAAACATTGCTTGCATATATGAAAAAGCATGGCAGTTGAAAACGGATTAAATAAAAGCAATTTGTTAGGGCATTTTTTTTGCATTTTGTTAACTTTCTTAGGAATAGCTAATTTGTTGGCAATTTTTAGGTCATTTGAGCATTTTTTACACTTTTCCGGAAGGTTGTGACATTATCTGTATTTGATTTAAGATTTTTATTATAATTCAGTATCTTTCCTTGTATATACAATTTCTTGGAGTTAGTCGTTGTTTTGCTAATACCCCTATTCAAAGTTATTGCTCCATCTTCAGCTTGTTCACAGAGTCAACATAATAATAATTTATTATTATTCCGGCTTTTACAATGAATATACATTTTTCCGGTACCCATGTTCACAGTTAACTACACATTTGTTTCAACACATTTTTCCATTCTTGTCTGTTCATTCATATATCTTCTTCTATTTCCCATTCCCTCTTAGTTTCATTGATTCCCTGAATCCACGTAATATTTGGTCTACCCTTCTTTTTCCTTCCCTGTGGTTCCCAATCCATGATTATCTTAGGTAGTCTTCCTTCTTCCATCCTTCTAATGTGTCCGTACCAATTTAATGTGTCCGTACAATATTGAATATTGTACCTTCATTTTTTCTTTTATATAATAATAAAAATAATAATAATAATAATAATAATAATAATAATAATAATCAGCTGAATTGTTATTGAGACAATAGGACAGGGAATTAATATATCGGCTATTAGAAACACAGAAGGATGAGTTGTTCCACTATATTAATACTGTTTTAACTAATAAAAAATTGAAGAAAAAAAGACAAACTTGTTGCGTCGTTGTCGCATGATACTCGTTACTGAGAAGAAGTTCCCCCTGTCTACCATGAAAACAAACTAATTAGTGAATTGGATTTCAGTGGGAAGGAATTTATAGGCAATCAGGTGAGGCAAGATCACGTAAACAATCAGAGAGAATGTATGATAAATGAAAGTGACAACACAGGGGGGAAACCAAATTTCCCTCTAACAGATTTCCCAACGAACACAATAGGGTGAGTCAATGTGAATTTACTAAGGGCTAGACTGATCTTGATTAGTGATCTCTCTTATTTAATTAAGGGTCATTTCTTGAATTGCACCCATAAGATATCACGTTCTCAATCTAACATTGAAGGACTAATTAAATAATGGTATTACATTTAAAAAAGTGTCCCTTGGTCATATAAATCTTACTCTGTCAAAATGTATATCTTTAAATAAATATTGTATACATAGAATGTTAATAAATTACGCCGCAATAACTAAAAAATAATATCTTCCGTACAAAATTGTAAAAGATTAGGATTGTTTTTTTGTTCAATGCCACCACGTTATTTCGACATTCTGGTATTCTCTTCTGGCATGCCGTTATTGCAACCTACATCTGATTTTGGGTCGCCTGGAAGGCAAGGTTACGCTGCCCCGATTAGGCATTGATGCGCCAGGAGACGCCTTAATCCTAAACTTAATAAATATGTTAATGATGACCAGATGATGTTCGGGGACCGTTTGGGCCTGAAATGTTCCTAACATTTATCCTATAGGTGAGGAAAAACCCCGAAAAAACCATCACCCAGGAAACTAGTCCCGACCAGGGATCGAACCCGGGTCCGCTGCGTGACAAGGCAACACGCTACCTCGAGACCACAGCGGTGGACAAAGCTAACGATTTTAAGTAACAATTTACGTTAAAACAGTCGAAAATGCTGTTTTACGAATGATTTGACAGAATTTCGAAACGGATTTGGAAAACATTTTAAAGTCCTGCAATATAAGCCTATAGGCTATATAATTTTAACAAATATCGCTCATCGGTTGTAATAGTGATATAACTGAAAAATGGTTGTTTCTAGCGAATTCAGAAGGAATAAAGCAATTGTGGTTCTCATGAAAATATTTCTGAAAACCATTTACAGATCTTCACCAAATCTATTTAGTAGACACCGAAAATAACCATGACCAAAATGTAGGCCTATACGTACAATCGTACATACAAATTCTTCTTCATCTAACTAAGTCTTAGCCTATATGCCTGTTACGATCTCACTGATGAATTTTGTATCAAGCGTTTCCTTTGACGGCCCAGAGATCTCTTCCCTGTTGGACAATAACGAAGCATGGCCTTGGGAACTCTATCTGAAGTCATTCGTCGCAAATGATTCATCAAGTTGTTCTGCTATGCATGTACTCAATGACCGGCTCTAAGCGTAGTTCCTTCAAAATATCGTCATTGCGTTTGCAATCCCATTTGATATATCCTGCTGTATACCTCATGAATCTCATTTCACTAGACGTTATCCTGCTCTCTTCTCCTTTCCTCAAAGTCCATGCCTCATTACCGTATAGGCCCCATACATCAATTAACGCTCTAGCGGCCGCAATTTTGGTATCAATGAAACCAAATTTGGCATATATCAATTAATTTTAAAAAATCGTGTTTGTTAAGCATCAAAATCGAACAATTAGGTGTAGGAGTTAACATGAAATGAAAATTTAAAATGCTCTTGCGGTCGCAATTTTCGATGTTTCACAACTAAACTCAGAATATACTATTTACAGCAATGGCGACCATGATTGAAAGTTAAACTTAACTACATTTCGGGATTGCCAACCTAAATAACTGTACTGTAATATTACATATTACAAACCTCGTACGGGAAATAAAACCACTGTCCTTTAGGTATACTGAAATTTTGGTATCAATGAAACCAAAATTGGCATATATCAATTAATTAAAAAAAATCGTGATTGTTAACCAAGAAAATCGAACAATTACGTGTAGGAGGTAACATGAAATGAAAATTTAAGATGCTCTAGCGGTCGCAATTTTGGTATCAATGAAACCAAATTTGCCACATATCAATTAATAATAAAACATCATGTTGGTTAACCATCAAAATCGAATAATTAGGTGTAGGAGTTAACTTGATATGAAAATTTAAGATGCTGTAGCGGCCGCAATTTTCGATGTTTCACAACTAAACTCAGAATATACTATTTACAGCAATGACGACCATAATTGAAAGTTAAACTTACTACATTTCAGGGTTACCAACCTAAATAACTATACTGTAATATTACACATTGCAAACCTCGTGCGGGAAATATAACCACTGTCCTTTATGTATACTGCAATTTTGATATCAATGAAACCAACTTTGACATAAAACAATTAATTTTTAAAAAAGTGTTTGTTAACCAACAAATCGAACAATTAGGTGTAGGAGTTAACATGAAATGAAAAATTAAGATGCTCTAGCGGTCGCAATTTTCGATGTTTCACAACTAAACTCAGAATATCCTACTTAAATAAACTGATGGAGGTATTATCCTTTAGTTAGCGAAAGCCGACTAATAGAAGTGAGGGTTTACCTGGAACCCGAAATTAAAATTTGTGTTTAGCAACCGCCATGTATATAATTCAATTTGGGGATTCTCCACTTTAACTTAGCCTACCTGATATATGTTCAGTCTTATAGAACAACAGTGCGCATGCGCCAGAGTTTATAGAGCCAGCGATAACTCAACATCGAACCACATATCGATTATCATCCTTGCCACATAGTGATTATTATCGCTTACACTAGATGGCACCACGTCGCTATTAAATTTAAATGTCTAATCTTTGCAATAAATCCCCAAATCTATGTTAAAGAAATATATTAATAATATTACAATCACCAAACGTTTATTAAAATGGGAGTAAACTTACTTATCACTCCCTAACGTCGTTATAACCAGTGATAACCCAAAACAACGATAAAAAATCATACACTAAGTAATATACTCTGTGGAGAAAATAGCAGTCAGCATCACAATATTGTCACTGTCATAATGTTGTGATTTGCGTATTTAAATCAATACTTTAAAATTGTCAAATAATGTTACAAAAATTGTTTGAAAAAGTTTAAAATATTAAAAAATATTAGTGTTAACTACAAGGGTGCTCACCGACCACTCCTGACGCAACGTCACAAGGGCGAATGAACGAAATGAAATTAAATGGATGAGATGAGTTGGAGAAGTGGTGGAATGAAATTTGTGACAGGGGAAAACGAGACAACCCCGAGGAAAACCTGCCCAAGCTCCGATTCGTCCACATGGAGTGACCGAGACTCAATCTCGGGATCCCAGCAGTAAGAGGCGAGCGTCTAACCGCTTGCGCCATGCAACTGCCATCCAGTTTAAATAAAATTATAATTTTTATCATCATCATCATCATCGTCGTCATCGTCGTCGTCATCGTCATCATCATCGTCGTCATCATCATCGTCGTCTTCTTCGTCGTCTTCGTCGTCATCATCGTCATCATGATCATCATGATCATCATTATCATCATCATCATTATCATTATCATTATCATCATCATCATCATCATCATTATCATTATCATTATCATTATCATTATCATTATTATTATTATTATTATTATTATTATTATTATTATTATTATTATTATTATTATTTATTATATTTTAAAACTTATACAAAACGGCACTCTTAAATATTCTCACAACAAATTTTCTCAGCCGGACTTGAATTCGTGAACCTAGGAAACTGAGGCAGTGATTGTAACCGCTAGTCCACCGGGACTGACCAATATGTTATGGATGATTATGATGGCCTGATGGGGTTCGGGGACTGTTTGACCTTTCACATTTTCTGATGTTTGCCTCAGAGGTGAGGAAAAACCCCGAAAAAGAAAACTTCATCTAGAAAACATGTTTACGTATTTATGTGCCTGTTTGAGCGTCTAGTAACGATATACTCGCCTATATTTTGTAAAGCAGCAAAATAGGACGATAAACTCTTCTTACTGAAGAATTCGCTTAGTTTTACACAGTTTTGCGCGGATAATGTAAATCAAATCTAGGGTCATTCAGAAATAAAAACAGACTTCAAACATTAATAATAATAATAATAATAATAATAATAATAATAATAATAATAATAATAATAATAATACTTTATTTATTCTGCCAGAGTTAAGGCCATAACGCCCTCTCTTCCACTCAACCAACACAAATACAAATAAATATTCGACAAATATAGATATATACTATACTAATTATAAACAGTTAAAGATACAATAAATGTAACAATGTAAATGTCATGTACAAACAACATTTTATAGGGTAATAACAATAATGATACGATAATAATAATAATAATAATAATAATAATAATAATAATAATAATAATAATATAAATATGATACATTATACGGGAAACACCAATTAATATATATATCTTACACTGGATAATAATGAAGTCGAGTTTAGAGCAAATATAAATTTTGATTTCTTTTAAAAGATGCCAATGTCCGGCAGCCCCTTATTTCTTGTGGTAGGGAATTCCAGTTGCGAGAAGTGGAGATGGTATATGACATGGAGTGATGTGATGTCCTATGTTGCGGTATGTTAAGTAAGAGACTATGTTGTGATCTTGTGTTTAAGTTATGGTTTGAGGATAGATACTGGAAACGGGATGATAAATAATTGGGAATCGAGGTATGTAGGATCTTAAATAGGAGAATTAGACAGTGCGATTTTCTTCTCTCTTTTAGATGTAGCCATGACAATTCGTGGAATAATGGAGAAATGTGATCATATTTTCGAACATTAAATATGAATCTGATACACATATTATGGACACGCTGTAGTTTGTCCGACAATCCGTCACTTATGTCAGTTAGTAGAACGTCACAGTAGTCAAAATGCGGCATCACTAAAGTTTGGATTAAAATTTTTTTAAGAGTTGTAGGAAGAAAATGTTTTAAGTCGCTTTAGGGAATGCATTATGGAGAAGATCCTTTTAGATGTTTGTTTTACTTGCACATGCCAATTTAAATTAGAATCTAAGTAAAATCCCAAGTTTTTAACGACGTCGGTATAAGGAATTTGTTCATTATCTAATATGACAGCCGGCATATTGCCATTGTTTATGAGGTTTAATAGCCTTGGATGTCCGATAATTATTGCTTGCGTTTTGTTTACATTTAGTTTCAGCCCATATTGTTTGGACCATAAAGATATATGCCTGAGGTCAGTGTTTACTTTGTCAATATATTCATTAATTTCGCCAGGCCTAAAGTGTGTGTAAATCTGTAGGTCGTCGGCGTAAAGATGATGCTTGCAGTTTTGTAGTTTCTTGGTCACGTCATTAATATAAATCGAGAAGAGAAGAGGAGCGAGGACACCGCCTTGAGGTACTCCTTTCCTCACCAAGCGCCAGGAAGAAATGCGATTATTAACAGAAACTGATTGCTGATGATTAGTGAGGTAAGATGCAAACCAATCAAGGCAGTTTTCCGACAGATGTAGTGTCTTTAGTCTCGCTAGCATTAAGTCTATATCTACTGTGTCAAAGGCTTTGCTGTAGTCGAGTAGGACTATTGCGGTGAGTTTGCTTTTGTCCATTGAGTCTCGTATGTTCTCTACAATGTCAAGTAGTGCAGTACTTGTGTGATGTCCTGTTCTAAAACCAGACTGATGTTCATCAAGTAAGTCGTGTGTGGTGAGGTAGTCTGTTAACTGTGAGTGTATTATGTGTTCCAGTGCTTTCGATAAACAGGGAAGAATACTAATTGGTCTATAATCATCGAGTGTTGTGGGAGTGTTTGATTTCGGTGTAGGACGAACTAGAGCCATTTTCCAGAGTCTGGGATAAGTCCCGGTCATTATAGAGGCATTAAAATGTGGGTTATTGTTGGGAGAATAATGTATATTATTTTTTGCAGGAGAGTTATTGTTATATTGTCTATTCCTTGTGCTTTAGATTTAATACGTAATTTATTCCAAACCAAAAGAAAGAAGAAAATATAGTAACACAATTCCAACGTTCCTAGAAAGAGAAAAGTTTAAAGTTCCGATCACGGCCGCATTGGCGCTGTTGCTTGTCATGTTTATTGTTTGTATCAAAATGGCGACACAATAGGACGTTGGATTGGAAGAGAAGGAGCAGAAAATCAACTTTATCGCCGTGTCCTCCCAGATCACCAGACCTAACCCCGTGTGATTTTTATCTGTGGTGATGCCTGACACTCTTTAAAAATCTGTGACATCGAATTGTTGTGAATTCGATAACTAGAGATTCGTGTGTGGCAAGAAATGAGCGACCGTTTTGATATTTGTCGTTGAACACACGGTGCTCATATTGAATGCATAAAATAGTGAAATTTGAACTTTTCTCTTTCCAGGAACGTTGGAATTGTGTTTCTATTTTTTTTTTTTTTTTTTTTTTTTTAGTTTGGAAGAAATAAACGTTTGAAATATGTTCCTTCTTTCTGAATAGTCCTGTATAACATCTCTCCTTTAGTTTTCCTATATATAGTGTTTTTGATTGTACTGTACATACTCGTATTTTAAAATTTATTTAAGTAACCTCTACGATAATAAAATTACAAAAAATGATATTAATTTGAAAAGATAAACTCTGAAACAATTTACTGCAGAAAAATATAGGAATCCAAGCGGATTATTGAGATTAGTTTACAAGCCACATAATACAGTTCAAAATCCCAGTAGCTCATATAGCAGTCAGTAGCTGCGGTATGTGGTGTTTTTATGCCTGCTAGTATGACCCGTAAACCTACATTAAATTTTACGCGTATAGCATTATTTACACTTTATCACAATTTGCACTGTGATTACATATTGAACCGAAAACCAGTGTACGTTCATATGCTATGATACATGGACATAGTATTAATGAGAACTATAGCAATAGACTTGGCATCTAACTTTCATCATGCTATAACTTGCATTAACGCTACAAAATTCACCTAATTGCTACGTCTACCAAATCTGTATTGTATAAACTACACATAGTCAATGTAATATACTCGTTCTCTTCACAGTACAATTGTTTCTAACGTTTCTGCTTCAAGTAAGAGACAAATAGTTTTATGTAATATACGAATAATTTTGCAAATGCCGCGGTAATATCGTGACATTGCTTAAATAGTATATTAAAATGCGAGGTCCTTTCAGAATCTGAAGATAATTTACAAAGATCTTTACATCAATTTAATATGAATGTCATAAAATACAATATGGAAATTAACACGAATAAGACAAATACCTAGGAACAATAATCACAAATAGGAATGAGATGCACAAAGAAATTAAACATAGGCTCAATTCTGGAAATGCGTGCTATTATGCATTGCAGAGACTTTTGATGTCCCAACTCCTTTCAAAAAACGTTAAGCTGAAAATATATAAAACTATTATTCTACCAGTTATATTATATGGGTGCGAAACATGGACTCTTACTTTAAGGGAGGAAAGAAGATTACGAGTATTTGAGAATAAAGTTCTTAGGAAAATTTTGGACCAAAGAGAGATGAACAGACAGGTGAATGGAGAAGACTACATAACAATGAACTACATGGTCTTTATAGGAAGCCAGATATAATAAGAACAGTTAAGTCTCGTAGACTGCGATGGGCAGGACATGTTGCGCGTATGGGGAATGAAAGACGTGAATGGAAACTTCTTGTAGGAAAGCCAGATGGAAAACGCCCAGTTGGTAGACCAAGAATGAGGTGGGAGAACAACATTAACTATGATTTGAGGGAAGTAGATTATACAGGGAATGATTGGAAAGCATTGGCTCAGGATAGGGATGTATGGAGAGCTTATGTCCGCGCGGCCATGAACCTACGGGTTCGATAGTGCCAGTGAGTAAGTAAGTAAGTAAGTAAGTAAGTAAGACAAAATGCTTAACAATATCAAAAGAACCAGTAAGATGCAAATTAGAAGTGGAAAGAAAAATTATAGAACAAGTGTCAGAATTTAATTATTTAGGTGTATTAATAACAAACACTGAACATTTAATAAAAGAAGTAAAGAAACAAGCTGATAAAGCAGCACAAATATCAGGATCTATGAAATATTTAATTTGGCGCATCAAACATATGTCAATAGAAAGCAAAACCCGCATATACAAAACGATAGTTCGACCAGTTATCGTATATGGAGCAGAAACTAGGGCTGATACACCAAAAACTAAACAAATAATAAGCACATGCGAAATGAAAATCTTAAGAACTATTCGGGGGAAAACATTATTTGATAAAATACACAACACAGAAATTAGGGACAAATGTCATATTCAACACATAACCAAATTTATTATAGATAGACGAAAATATTGGAAGGGTCATATAGAAAAAGTGGAAGAAAACCGGCTTGCAAAAAGAGCTAAAGAACATAGACCAATGGACGGGGGAAGAACAAGAGGAAGACCAGCCAAGAGATGGATAGACAGTGAATGCACATCCAGTACGTCTTCCTCCGAGGAGCGATTTTGGAAATAAACAGGATGAAAATCCTACAAATTATGTTTAAGAAGAAGAAAAAGACAATGAGAGGTTGGGATGAGGTTTTTGCAGAAGTGAGGAAACGATTAAAAGCCGTGCGATAGTGAGGTTTTTTCATTTCCCAGATTCTATAAAACACATCACAAATGTGACGGTTTCTAAGATCGATGGTTCCTCATTTCATATGTCATAACGTGAGGATAGAAAACCTTATGGAATACTAGCTAATACCCGGCGTGCGCAGCTACGCTTAATAAATGAAAATTAATGTTTCAGTTGAATAAGTTAGAGGAAAAATAATTATAAAATTATATTTTTAGATACCCGGTGCTGATTACCCGGCGTTGCCCGGGAATCTACTTATCCCAATCTTCTTGACATAAATGAGCTGAAATAACAAAAATTAGTTGTTTTATGTTTAGTTAAATAAGTGGAAGCAAAAATTTATAACGTAATTACCCGGCGTTGTTCGGGAGTCTATTCATCCCGATCTTCTTGGCATAAATGAGCTGAAAGACAAAAATTAATATACTTCTTATGATTAGTTCAATAAGTAAAATGAAAAATAATTATAAATGTATATCGTAATTATTTTACAATTTCCCGTGCTGATTACCCGGTGTTGCCCAGGATTCTACTTATCTCGATCTTATCGGCATAAATGAACTAAAAGACAAAAATTCGTTATTGTGAGTTATCCGTAAAAGAATACCCGCCATGTGCTGCTATGCTTGCAAAGGAATCTACGTACTTGTCTCTATCTTCTTGGCATCAATGAAAGACAAAAATGGTCATTGTGAGTTATCCGTAGAGGTAAACATATGCCGTCGTGGACTTCTTTGTAGAGCTTTTTGAGATATTCAATTCTGTGTACATTAATGTTGTGTGTTTGTTATGGTTTAGGCAGCGTAAGCCATTTAGCGTCCAAAGAGCTATTTTTTTCACGTTTTCCACTACAAAGGACGATTTTTAAGGGTGTAGGAGTTGAGTATCACAACTCTCTTATAGCCTATGTTCATCCCGGGAATCGCCTGAATATTTTGCAAAAAGCCCCTTCACAATCGGATCAACGGTATGGCAGCTCATAAAATACGAACAAACAAACATTCATTTTTATATATTACGAGTAAATGTATTATTTTTATAAATGAACTACACCCGAGCAGCAGCACTTGCTCATTCGGATGTCAATACTAAATACATGTATTTGTGAATAAAATGTACTATTTATCTAACTCAATCTTATATTAGAGATTCAATGGGAATACAACAATAGTCAATATAAGTAATATGGAAACTGTGATCAAAATTGCTAGAAATCTGAAAAAAAAAAATAAAAGGATAAACAAGTATGAATATTAAGTAAAGCTATGGAGATGCAAATGAAAGGCAGAATAAACCTGGAAGATACAGGATCACATGGCTAGAACAAGATAAAAATGTATCTAGAAAATTATTATATACCGGGAATGATTTGAAAACATTAGCTCAGGATAGGGATGTATGGAGAGCTTATGTCCGCGCGGCCATGAACCTACGGGTTCGATAGTGCCAGTGAGTAAGTAAGAAAATGATTATAAATGGGAACAACTAATCCAAAAAGAGTAAGTCTGTTGACAATATTCAGTTAAAAATTTCTAACGGATTCCAAACGAATGCAGCTTCAGGGGATGTTCATATGGAAATATTTTTGAATTTTTTTTAAATGACATTCATAGATCTTATGTAGAAGACATCGAAAATTATCATAAGTAATGCCACGAGTGATTTCCAAATTATCGATAAATTCATGACTCACGAAGTGAGGAGTTAATTTATCTAGACTATTTAACTCATGCCCCAAATGGGAGTCAATGACCAATCACGTTTCAATGATTTCTGTTTTACAACCAATCAGAGTCGTGTTTCACGAAATATTTATCAGTATTAAATTTACCACATTAAAGAAAGCTCCTCCTTTCTAATATTCTGAACAGGTCTGACTATTATTTTGCAGTGACTGAGCCAGCATGATAATACGGCTACCAGATTGTATATATAGTGCATAAATGTCAAAACATAGCGCTTGCAGTAGTTAATATAAAAACATTTGTAACAATTTATTACACCACCAAAAAAAGAAACCACTGTTTGCACTTTCTTAAATGTATTTTTTCCCAGGTAATAATCCAGAAAAATATAATTGTCATATTTACATCATACGACATCAGAAATGAATTAATATACAGTTTGATGTTTCATTTGTTCTCCACTAGAGAGCATTCTTACAATATTGCGTTCCTTTGGCAATATATAGTATGATCTGGTTGCAGTGATAAACAAAAGAAGCGCACGAAGCATACCTATCGTTTCTCATTTGTTTTCAAACATCGCCGTTTACATTAA
This sequence comes from Diploptera punctata, assembly GCA_030220185.1. Classification (NCBI taxonomy): domain Eukaryota; kingdom Metazoa; phylum Arthropoda; class Insecta; order Blattodea; family Blaberidae; genus Diploptera; species Diploptera punctata. The sequence goes on along the minus strand of JASPKZ010008365.1, from coordinate 3,696,540 downwards.
ATATATAAATATTTTAAAATAACTATAGTTAAATAATGATTGTGAGTAAACAGCTTAATTTTATTCGTTAAATAGTCCTAACAAGTGCGACTCTTGATTTCCAAATTCTCATAAGTAATGCCACGAGTGATTTCCAAATTATCGATAAATTCACGACTCACGAAGTGAGGAGTGAATTTATGTAGAGAATTTGGAAATCAAGAGTGGCACTTGTTAGGACTATTTAACGAGTAAAATTAAGCTGTTTACTCACAAATCATTATTTAAATATAGTTATTTTAAAATATTTATATATTTAATGTGAACTGCGATGTTTGAAAACAAATGAGAAACGATAGGTACGCTTCATCTGCTTCTTTTGTTTATCACTGCAACCAGATCATACTATTTATTGCCAAAGGAACGCAATATTGTAAGAATGCTCTCTAGTGGAGAAAAAATGAAACACATCAAACTATATTAATTCATTTTTGATGTCGTATGATGTAAATATGACAATTATATTTTTCTCGATTGTTACCTGGGAAAAAATACATTTAACAATGTGCAAAGAGCGGTTTCTTTTTTTGGTGGTATAATAAATTGCTACAAATGTTTTTTATTAACTCCCGCATGCGGCATGTGTTGACATTCATGCACTATATACACAATCTGGTAGCCGTATTTCTCGCGGGCTCAGTCACTGCAAAATAATGGTCAGACCTGTTCAGAACGTTAAAAAGGAGGAGCCTTCTTTAATAGGGTAATTATAACACTGATAAATATTTCATGAAACACGACTCTGATTGGTTGTAAAACAGAAATCATTGAAACGTGATTGGTCATTGACTGCCATTTGGAATTTGGAAATCAAGAGTGGCATTTGTTAGGACTATTTAACGAATAAAATTAAGCTGTTTACTCACAAATATTTATTTAACTATAGTTATTTTAGAACATTTATATATTTAATGTAAACGACAATGTTTGAAAACATATGAGAAACGATTGTTACGCTTCATTTGTTCATCACTGCAACCAGATCATATTATTTATTGCCAAAGGATCGCAATATTGTAAGAATGCACCACAGTGGAGAAATGTATAACCAACATATAGGTATTAATAAATTTCTGATGTCCTATGATGTAAATATGCGAATTATATTTTTTGCAACGTTATTTCCTGGGAAATAATTCGTTTAAGAAAGTGCAATCAGTGGTTTATTTTTTTGTGGTATAATCAATTGCAACAAATATTTTTTATATTATATCTCGCAAGCAGTTATTGTTTACATTCGTGCACTATATATAAAATCTGGTAGCACATTCTCTCACTGTAGAATAATGCTATGGCTTATTCAGAATGTTAAGAAAGAGGAAAATGATAAAACCGAGGTGAAAAAGACTGTGATTGGTGGCAAATAAAAAATCATTGGAATGTGATTGGTCATTGACTCACATTTGGGGCATGAGTTAAATAGCCATGAAAAAATATATACATCATGATAATGAAGATTCAACTGAGCCTGGTCTTCAAAGGCCACCATTGTCCTTTCTTCCTCTGCTTCTGAATATTTTAGATTGGTACAATGAAATTTATTTGGTAGTAGGTTTGGGTCCATTCTTCGCAAATAATCCTAGCGATTATTCAGATATGTCTGTATATTTTCAATATATGAATATACATTTATATTTGTATGTATATTTGCGCGCGTGCTATGTGTGTTAACGCTCTATCGGCCGCTATGTTTTTGCTTAAAAACCAAACTCGGCATGTGGCAATCAAGAGAAGTGAGGGTTCGTTAAACAGGAAAATCTGATCATTAAAAATGTGGGTTCTCATGGAACGAATATTTAAACATCACTCTAGCGTCCGCAATTTTCTATTTTTCGCAACTACATATGCCATTGAAATAAAGCGAGAACTGTATTCTTGTAAAATGAAAGGAATCTGACCATTAGGAATTCGGGACTTAAATTAAATCAGCAATTTTAAATTGCTATAGCCGTTAGTTTTGTTTACTTGCAGATCCTTCACTGCATTTTCATGCTATGCTTTGCAGCTTTACTAGGGAATTGTAGGTGTGGTAGCTTCCCGTTGCTTTCCACACCGTTGAAGGATGATAAGGATGATTATGATGACGATGGCCATATAATTTCGGGGACCGTTTGGGCCTTAAAGTTTTCCTGACATTTGTCTTACAGGTGACGAAAACCCCCGAAAAAACCTCACCCAGAAAAACTGACTCGACCGGGGATCGAACCCGGACCCGCTGCGTGACAAGGCAGCACGCTACCTCGAGACCACAGCGGTGGACTTATATATATATATATATATATAAAGCTTGCATGGCTTAATGTCAAAAATGTAATTATTATATATATATATATATATATATATATATATATATATATAATATATATATATATATATATATCCAAAGAGACCTAAAACACGTTTGGGCAAAAGAATCTTATATACTCAACCCAGGATTTAAAGAGAGATCAGGGCTTGCTTGGTTTAGGATAGGGGCATGGAAATTTCTAAAAATTAGCGACGATCACAATATGCGAATATGTCCAATGTGCGGGAACTTGGAAGGCGAGATATACGAGGATATATTAGGAAAAAATTGACACGATTTAAGAATAATTGGACGAGACAGTCAAGTTATTCCGAAACAGGAAATAATTTCGAAATTCAAATCGGGAAAGATTGCGCAGGCATATGAGTTACTGGTAAATCCAGAAAATTGGATAAACTTGGGTAAATTTCTGGACAAAACGCGGAAAATAAAAAGTACACTCATTCATGAATAAATATGTTATCAAAATGCTATACCATTAATTCTTAATAATTATACATAACTTAATTAATATATAATGCTTTTGTATTATTATGTAATTGTAATATTACAGTGTTTTCTTTATGTAATTGTAATGTTATTGTTTTTTTTTTGTTTTTCTTTATACTATTACCAATTATTACTGTCAACAGCACGTACGGCTTACTACCCGTGCGACCCATACTTACTTACTCACTGGCACTATCGAACCCGTAGGTTCATGGCCGCCCGGACATAAGCTCTCCATACATCCCTATCCTGAGCTAATACTTTCCAATCATTTCCTGTGTAATCTACCTCCCTAAAATCATAGTTAATGTTATTCTCCCACCTCATTCTTGGTCTACCAACTGGGCGTTTTCCCTCTGGCTTTCCTACAAGAAGCTTCCATGCAAGTCTTTCATTCCCCATACGTGCAACATGTCCTGCCCATCGCAGTCTACGAGACTTAACTGTTCTTATTATATCTGGCTCCCTATAAAGACCATGTAGTTCATTGTTATGTAGTCTTCTCCATTCACCTGTCTGTTCATCTCTCTTTGGTCCAAACATTTTCCTAAGTACTTTATTCTCAAATACTTGTAATCTTCTTTCCTCCCTTAAAGTAAGAGTCCATGTTTCGCACCCATATAATATAACTGGTAGAATAATAGTTTTATATATTTTCAGTTTAACATTTTTTGAAAGGAGATGGGACATCAAGAGTCTCTGCAATGCATAATAGCACGCATTTCCAGAATTAAGCCTATGTTTAATTTCTTTGTGCATCTCATTCCTATTTGTGATTATTGTTCCTAGGTATGTGAATTCAGCCACTTCCTCAAAATTTCCCTCATTTGTCATTAGCTGTCCATATCCATTATATAATTTATTTCTATGTGTGACCATATATTTAGTTTTATTGATATTTACTTCCAGTCCTAATTTCTTAGTCTTACTCAATAGTGTGTGCGTGTTGTCCTTTAGTATCTCCTTGCTGTCGGCCAATAATACTACATCATCAGCATAAACTAACAGCTTATTAATACCATTGAGTTGTACGCCTTCCTCATTCTCTAAAGATTTAATGGCATGCTCTAGTACAAAATTAAATAGTAGAGGAGATAGTGCATCTCCTTGCTTCAACCCATTCTGGATTTCAAAAGTGTCCGAAAACTGTTTGCCTACACGCACCCTACTCTTTGTGCCATTTAGACACATTCGTATAAGTCTAACTAACTTTTTTTAGGAATTCCGAACTCCAGCAGGATACTATATTTGGAAATAATATTGTAAATATCTTATGTTTTGTCTAATAAAGTCCTGCTATATATATATATATATATATATATATATATATATATATATATATATATGCTATATTTTCGTAAACTAGCAAAATCGAACCATAAATTTGCCTTGCTTCTGAGCGACAGTCTTTATGTCTTTTATTAATCGCTGAGAGCATAAAAACACGTACTTCCTTTTGGTAGACGGCCTTTTGTTTCAGTATAGCCTATATTTTAACATGTGCTTTTTAACCTAGCTCCGTTTTATTCATCTGTGATACTATATTAAATCTCTTCTGAAAAAAAAGAGCAGTCTACACGAACTAGTAATAATTAGAGATACGTATCAGTCCACCTCTCTAATATGCACCAAGTCCTTTTCTTTAGCGCTGTGAAACTCGGTCAACGCATAAGCTCTAAATACGTTTATCTATTTGCTGCAGAGGAGTTAAACAATAAGGACAGATGTAGCTTCCATGCTGAAATGATTACAACAGGCAGCAGTCGTTATCAGGATGATTAAGGCGCAAATCGCTTGGTTTGCTGGTGCAGTGCTCGGACGGAGCAGACTTTATATACACATCTCATATAATAAAATGAGAATCACGTAACTTCATACGAGTTAATAACGAGCTTAACGCGAAGGTTTAATATAGCCTTCGCAGGACGTTTACTCGCTCACGCTCACCAGATAATAAGGCTCTGTTACGACACAGGGGTGCACAAATTACATCTCATTATAAATTTATCAGGCACGTTTGTTCCCAAAATTTTAACTAGGATTACATTGAATTTATGGGTTATTATCTGCCTGCAATGCTTCAGCACCGAATTTCGTGATCTGCGTTTATTGTTGTTCATGGCTTTGACTTTACGAGAGAAGAACAATGCATTCTCTCCCTGTATTCCCCAGTAAATTCATTTAAACCTTAGACATCTATCATCTGGCTTTCATTTAATCTTCTAAAACAGATCTCAATATCCCTACATTCAAAAACCAAAATATGCATAGGTCTACTGAATACAATGTCGGATAGGATTGGTCTAACGCTAATATTCTTTCCCTCTATAAATCTCAATAGCTGTACTTTAAAAAACTAAATATGTATAGGTCTACAGAAAATAATCGCTTCTACGGTGGTCTAGTGGTTATGTTATTTGCCTCTAGTCCCGAGGGTCGCGGGTTTAAACCAGGCCGGACTCGATTGATTTTTATACTGAAATAAATCCAAAGTACAAGTCCTGGGGAGGGACTACGAACCGTGGGTCCCAAGTCTGAAGATTTTCAGCCTCGTAAAAGAACTCAAGTCTAAATAAAAAGGCCTCTTAGCAAAATTTAACCGATTTTCCTCCACCCAAGTAATATATTAATTTCCTACTGGATGTCTCCTTGAAGCTAACCACATGTCACTTGCTTAATCTCTAGGGACATAACCATAACTAAGTTAGATTGGTTAAGAAACGTTATACTAGGGGACCTCCCATGCCCCCAAACTCATGACAATAAGAGTCCATAGGAGCGCTGTATTTGTCTCGATAGGACTATGAACTCGCTTCGAATGAGTCCCAATCTTCGAAGTGTCCAAGGCTCTATTAGGAAAATTGAAAGATTTTTTTTTTACGAGATTTGGTTGTCAGACCAGACCATAACATGCAAACTGGCTATTACTAGCCAAAAATATAACATTTATGCAAACCAATCATTTATACAATTTCGTGCACATCAAAGATATACAAACCAAATTAATACATAAGGATATTTTAGAAAATGTAACTGGGGATTATGAGCTACTCGACCCACCCAGAATTCTCAATGGGTATAGGAAGGTTACAAAAAGAAAATTCTCTCGTTAAATATAAGAATTCACTATTCCTAGTTGCCTTTTACGTCAGAGGGGTATCCTATCATGCTATTCTAAAACACGGCACTACACGAGTGAGAAAAGGAGTAGACGATACGATGAGAAAATGGAAGGTGAAAAGAAAAGTTATGATGAGGGGAGAGAGAGAGAGAGAGAGAGAGAGAGAGAGAGAGAGAGAGAGAGAAGAGAGAGAGAGAGAGAGAGAGAGAGAGAGAGAGAGAAGGGAAGGAGTAGAAAGGGGATGTCCACATCTACTTAGTTTATAAACAGTGCAGTGATTTCACGGGGTCAAATATTCCTGTTAATACATTATTAATACTTAATGTCTATCCTGTTATGGTACAATAGAAAATAATTTCGAGAGATATTAATGTCTTGCTAAGACGATGCGCTCATGAGTACTTCCGTGATATTAAGGTGCTCATGCATAGTTAATTAAATTGACCTATAACCCACTCAACAGACCACAATTGCGACCGAATCTATTATGTGGATCCAACCTGTACAAGGTGTTTCGAAATGAAATACAAAGTAGAATTAACCTACCCTCGTGACTTAAACCATCAGTAAAGTAAGAACTTTTCTAACCTAATATCAACATTTAATTTTACTCTAAATGTATCATAGCTATATATAATTCAACAATAACAAAATTCATGATACAGGGTCAGTAGATAAGTCGTATTCCCTATTCCTTCTGCTAATAAATGGGACTAGTCCCGAAATGCCTACAAAGAATTAATAGTTTAGAAAGTTGAGGAGATGGACCTACCAATAACAATTTTATAATTTTATATTAGAATTTTAATTATATTTCAGCTAATTAATTAAGTCATTGATATTTTCTGAATTCGCCCACTCCATATCAAACAAATTTAAATGTGGGTAAATTTAAAAAGCTCCTTAGAAATCTTTGTTTATATTATTTATCAATATTAAAGGTATATTTATCGGCCGCGGTGGACTAGTGGTTATGCTCATTGCCTCTGGTCCCGAGGGTCGCGGGTTCAAACCCGGCCTGGGTCGATGGATTTTTTAGGACTGAAAAATCCAAGGAGCAAGTCCTCCGGGAGGGACTTTAAGCCGTGGGTCCCGAGTCTGAAGATTTTCAGGCTCGTAAAAAATCCTTAAGCCTGAATGAAAAGGCCTCTAAAGCAAAATTTACCGAATTTTCCCGTCCTAGTACTACCTTGGTTTCCTAGATGTCAGTATGAGGCGGAACGCTGACCACGGACCATTCAAATGACATCTATACGAAAACAAGTGTAACTAAATTAGTATGGTTCAAATTCTTCCCTGTAGGGGGAGAACGCCTAAATCTCTGTAAAGGGAAAATATAGGCTTACAATACAGTACAATAAAGGTATATTTAACCAAATAATAACGGTATATTAACATGTAGGCAATCGTTTATTTAAAATTAATTCATGTACGTTAAATATAAAATTACTATCGTACATTATAAATGATGTAGACCACGAATATAATTTTATTCGTAAAAACGTAATTTAATGAATATATTTTGAACATGTGTTGTCTCGAAAGTGCCATTGGCATTGAGCTGATCATTCATCCAAGAGGGCGCTCGATATCCTTGTGTGGTCATGAAGTATTTATGCAATACAGGATTTTAAATCATCTCCTTACACCCCGGGATGTGTGGAATATATGAAAGTACCTACAACAGGAAAAATTAAACTAGGGAAAAGAAATAAATAAATGGTGACTTGTTGCTATCAAAAATAAGAAATATATTATCTCTTTATGTACGCTCAATTCTTTCTAAACCTTTCACTGCGATTTTCTTCAAGTTTCGGAACATACATTTTAAAATATATCTGAAATAAATTCAAGATTGAAAGATAATTTAACATACAATACATTATATAAAATGAGAGCAAATGAGTATAATATATCCAGATAGATAGCCTAGTGTATACCAAGAAACAAGATATCGAGAGTAAGACCGAGATGAAGATGAAACGAAGATTATAAGACCGAAACAGGTAAATTTTTCCCCAATCCATGAAAAAGTTGACGTATCTATTTAGCAATTCTTACAAATATAGATAAAATATAAGTTTAATAGGCCTAGTTCTTCTGAAGATGTTCACATACCTGTAATTTAGAGAAGAATAAAAGTCCCACAAAAATGCCATGGGTTTGTCGTATAAAATTATATCTATGCTGACTATAGAAGTATTATTTTGTTGTTACAAAAAATATTATTAATAATAGATATAAGGATTTTTAATATATTTCTTGGTTGGCAGTAGTATAAATTCATACTTCCATAAAACTTTAAACTATATAATTTTATTTCGATAACCTCAGTTATACAACGGATTTTATCAGAAAGATCGACAAATTGTGTTTTTTTAACAATAAAAGTTTTTTATAAATCGCTTTTAATTGTACTAGATTCAGTCACTATTTATATTTCATGTTTTCCAGATAAATTGACCAATTAATTACGTTTTCATAATCCTGTAAAATTGTAACGGTTGATGGAATTATTTACCAACCCACATACCGTATATGATGATGGCCTAAGGCAAAAAATCAAACATAGAAAGATTGAATAAAATAAACCATTGCAAGCAAACAGTGGTTCTAAAACTTTTTTAATCAATCAATCAATCAATTTTGGGTCACTTAAAATCGAAGTCAGTTTTTTGCCTGCATCAAAAAAGCCCTACTCAAAATCCCTGCTGTTCGCCTCTTCCTTCTACTCATAAAATAAAATAAGTTAAAATAATACCTTCTTAGGTAAAATCCGTCGTCCTCAACTTATAAAATATGTCATCTTCATGCCTGTAGGCCTTTCAGAACATCCGTTCCATCTTCAGCAGGTAACTCTTCGCTACAACATCCAGTATGATGGTTGATGCTGCTGGTCCTAATGTGGCGTTGTCGTGGCTGAAAGGCCTACAGGCTTAAAGATTACATATTTTATAAGTTGAGGACGACGGATTTTACCTAAGAAGGTATATTTTAACTTATTTTATTTTATGGCTCTCCACCTCAACGGTTTTAACAATGAATTTTATTAGTATTGGGTCTTCTACTCATTTGAGATAATGGTACATCTTGTCTTTCCAATATAGTTTTGATGTACCCAATGTCTTTTTTTACTCGCGAATAATTGTCCAGTTCTATTTTTGTTAGTCTTGTTTTCTCTTGACGTAATATGTAACTAAGCCATCGTAGTCTTCTACTCCTTACTATTGCTACCACAACCTACTCTTGACACTCTCTTAGTTCTCTATTAGTTTATATTCTCAAACTTTTAAGTAGGGGATATTAAAATTCATGCGACCCATAAGTTTCATTCATTCATTCATAGTGTTCTGCTCAAGAGCAGGTCTTTCAGTGTAAACTTAGCATTCTCCACTCTTTCCTTGACTCAGCTTTCCTTTTTGTATCTCCATACAAACAATTTATTTTAATATTGTCTATCATCTGATGTCTTTTTCTGCCTCTAACTTTCTTTCCGTTTACCATTCCTTCTAGAGCACCTATTTTTGGTTTACAAGACCAATATTTTACTTAAATTATTAGAACTGTTATTAATGTTAATACCTTTATATATATATATATATATATATATATATATATGTATTACTTTTTTTTGTGGAATCCTTCAGCAGGCAGTTTCTTCTTAGCCTGTGGCTAATCCAATTTCTTTTCCTCTTCTTTATGAGTTCCAGCATTGTTCTTCTTTCACCCACTCTGTCTAGCACATCTTCATTTCTTACTTTGTCCATTTTATACGTTCCATTCTTCTCCATATCCACATCTCAAAAGCTTCCAGTCGCTTTTCCCTCATTCCGTCGTAATGTCCACGTCTCCGCACCATATAATTCTACACTCCACACAAAGCACTTCACTAGCCTCTTTCTTATTTATCTTGCCAAAGGTCCGCAGAAAATGCTTCTCTTCTTGTTGAAAGCTTCTTTTGCCATTGCTATCCTCTGCTTTACTTCTTGACCGCAGTTCATGTTACTATTGATAGTACAACCCAAGTATTTGAAGCTCTCCACTTGCTCAATGGCCTCATCTTTAATCTTCATGTTTATCTTCCTTTGTTTCTTTCCTATAATCATGACCTTCGTCTTATTTATATCTATCTTCATCCCATAATCCTCGCACTTGTCATTCAGCTCCATCAGCATGTTCCTCAATGTCATTGCATCTTCTGCTAGCAAAGCCATATCATCAGCAAATCTTATGCACTTTATTCTTCTTCCTCCCATGTTTACGCCTCCCGTATTACTGAAGCAGTTCTTCATTAGGTCTTCCAGGTAGATGTTGAAAAGAGTAGGTGATAGAGGACATCCTTGCCTCACCCCTCTTCCAATTTCTCTTCCCTCTGACATTTCTTCTCCTATCTTCACTTCTATTCGCTGTTACATTAGTACTCTATAATCACCTATGAGAACGTACATACAATATGATGTTATTAAAAACAGTATTATTCTAATGAAATTGACTTACCAAACTAACATGGTGGTTAGGCATAAGCTGTTGTATAGGCCTATTACACTAGCCAAGTAAAAATATAACTGGAATGAAGTAAATGTTTCTTAAGTATATCGACAACACTGATAACGAAAAAGACAATGAAAAACTGGAATTAGCTCTAATTTCAAAGTTAAAGGGGGCGCATTTTAACCCTTATAAATTATGATTTTGTTTAGGTTAATTTCAGGCAAGCAGCTACAGCAACATAACTATTTATCCATGGATCATGCTTCGAACCTCTGTTTTAATAGATTCCACTGGAAAGGGAGGTAGAGGTAGTACAAAAACACGTGGCTACAGGACATAAATAAAGCTGTGAATGAAGAATTACAAGAACGGGACTTTCAGTATAGATTTAGGAGAGGATTATAAGAGAGTACTAAGAAAATTGGTCACAGGATTATGTGATAATATATTGAAAATTTATTCATAAAAACGATCTGTAAATTTTTAGGCTGACTAAAGATAGTGTATGACACACGGATTAAATAAAAAAACGATTTAGTGAGTTGGTAGGGTTGCTCCACTCGGCCTCGTTCCGTAAAGGTCTTACTAAATAAAATTGAATTATTCAATTTACACTTGTACAGATGTGCTTATAACGGATATTAAATATAAGATGGCTTGATTTAATATAAAACCAATAATTAAGGTCGGAGGCTCGACAAACAGTTAAATCTCGTAGACTGCGATGGACAGGACATGTGAACGAATGGGGAATGAAAGACGTTCACGGAAGCTTCTCGTAGGAAAATCAGAGGCAAACTCCCAGTTGATAGACTAAGAATGAGGTGGGAGAATGACATTAACTTTGATTTGATGGAAGTAGATTATACAGGGAATGATTTGAAAGCATTAGCTCAGGATAGGGAAGTATGGAGAGCTTATGTCAGTGCGGCGATGAACCTAGGGGATCGATAGTGCCAGTGAGTAAGTAAGGCAGGCTCGACAAACATCAATTGATAAACAAATCAAAGAAAGTAAGTGGCGTTCGTCTGGATATACTATGCAAACCAAAAAAACGCAATATAAATGTATTTTTGGACTGGAATCCACTATTTAACATTTTCCAATACTGTTATTTTAACACAGTTCCAATAATGGATCATATTATAATATTATAATGATATTGTGAAAAGAAAAATTAGTGTCTGAACCAGGAATCGAACCGTAGACCTCTAGTTCTACGTACTAGTGTGCAGCCCATTACACCATTCTTGACTTACATATACAAATCTATAATTCTCGTTTCGTCCGCTGCCAGGTAGGTGTCACTACCATCGCCAACGGCCGGCTTCGTTTAGAAGTATCTACATTTGAGAATTTTACACCACCACTTTTATAAGCAGTAAACGATGTTACTGTTATTTTAATACAGTTCCAATGTGCAAAGAACTGTTAATGTTTGTGCCAAGTCTATACTGGCGTAGTGGGCTGCACACTAGTACGTAGAACTAGAGGTCCACGGTTCAATTCCTGGTTCAGATACTAATTTTTCTCTTCACGATATCATTATATTATAATATGGAATCCACTAGACACAAGAAAAATTAGAAGACACAAAATAACTCTGAAAAGAAGATTTACAAATGCGTTAAATACAAGAGGTGAAAGATAGAAACCGGCAAGAAAAGGAACAAAATGATAGAGCTTCATTAAGGTCATCCGGTCCAATTTGGAACAAAATAATATGACTATTTAACTCATGCCCCAAATGGGAGTCAATGACCAATCACGTTTCAATGATTTCTGTTTTACAACCAATCAGAGTCGTGTTTCACCAAATATTTATCAGTGTTATAATTACCATATTAAAGAAAGCTGCTCCTTACAATATTGCGTTCCTTTGGCAATAAATAGTATGATCTGGTTGCAGTGATAAACAAATGAAGCAGTAGAAGCGTACCTATCGTTTCTCATTTGTTTTCAAACATCGCCGTTTACATTAAATATATAAATATTTTAAAATAACTATAGTTAAATAATGATTTGTGAGTAAACAGCTTAATTTTATTCGTTAAATAGTCCTAACAAATGCCACTCTTGATTTCCAAATTCTCTAGATAAATTCACTCCTCACTTCGTGAGTCGTGAATTTATCGATAATTTGGAAATCACTCGTGGCATTACTTATGATAAACACATTCATCGCAAATTTACTATTTTTTCAACTATAAAAATGGATTTTTCGAAGCGAAGGAAGCCTCCATGATTTATGTCCGTTTTCTTTTCTTTGAAACGTTTAGCAAGATTAAAAACGAGATGGGAAATTTATTGTAACGTTCTTTCTTAGTTGGAAAGTTTTCTCTAGGCCTATATAACAGACTGAAATAATGTATGCAGTAGTGTATTGTATATAAGAGATAATGAGAACAATGTTCCATATGCTTTAAAGCTTATAAAAATATACTGTGCTTGTTAATTGCTGTACAACACTTATGCCCATAAAGTAAGAGATAAAGTGTGGACTGAAGGAAAAAGAGGAAAGAAAATGGAAGCGATGTTCAGCAGATGAAGTTCTCGACCTAAATTGTTCACTTAAAATATGCACCCCTTCAGCATCCGATTTTATACTCTTTTCCTGGAACTTCTGATTCATTATTAAATGACTACGCGATATCGGAATACACAATTGTATGAAGTTAATATTCAACAGCATCCATATTCCATGTTTTCCTCTATGATTTCTATCAATAACCTATTGAATTAAAAATTATAAATAATTAATAAGGACGATTTTCTTTCTCTTTCTCTCTCTTTCTCTCTCTCTCTCTCTCTCTCTCTCTCTCTCTCTATATATATATATATATATATATATATATTTAATATTTGTACTATATTTGCTTGGTAGCGTAATTGGTAGCGCACTGGAGTATCAATCCAGAGGTCCGGGTTCCAATCTCGAACAAGCACTTATTTTTCTTGTGTCATATTAAGCTTGCATTGCCCTCAGTGTCAAAAATTTAATTATAACATCGATGTATATGTATATGTATATATATATATATATATATATATATATATATATTGTGGCAAGTCAGTCACACAGCCTCCTGTGTAAATCTATAAATAAATCCCTACCGGTCATAATAAGCAGATAAAATTATAATATCATTTAATGAAGCAGTTACTGGACTTAGGTCATATTTATATTCAAATTGATCAGGCAAGCGAGTAGAACCTGATTATGTAGGCGCAAAGGTCATATAAAATGATCCAAAGAAGTCAGCATCAATGTAATTAAATTGCTAGTTATTAAGGAGGGTACTGTCAACTCAGGTAATGTAACCCTTTCTTTTGTTAAGACGGAAGTGGCTGACACATCATAATAACTTACTAATGACAAAATCCTTTGCTCGACAGATTGAGTAGAAATATCTTCTAAGCATCCAGTTAACTGATTTATCGTGATAACCATAACTCATTAGCTAAATGTACAAGCGGGGGTTTTACCCTGACACAAACAACGCTAGCAAAAAGTGTAGGAATATGGCAATTTTCTAGCGTCTGAAGCCTAGGAAAAAACCCAAGCCTAAGAAAAAAAACCCAAGCCTAGCTAATGTTTGTGACCCGACTGTACGTGAAGCCAGCACGGGAAAAAAAGGTCCAACCTCTGAAGGCGTAAATCGTCAATGATAAATTTGTAACACCCCCGGGATCAAAATAGGAGGGCGCATTAACCAATTATATGTTTCGTTATATGTGCCTAAGCACTGACCTTAGGTCCACTAGATCGAGGTAGTGGGAGTAACTAATTTACCTATAGGCGAGAGGCTTCTCCTCGTCACTTCTCGTATAAAATTACATCAAGTCACTTCTCGTGTACGATCAAACAAAGTCACTTATCAAAAACACTTCGTTCTGAAAGTTAAATAAAGTCACTTCATATATATACAATTACTTGCAGTTTATAAAAGATAAGAATAAACTACTTTTACCAGACATTCTCTACACATTAATTCTGCCCGACGAAGTCCTCGTGGAATCCCTAGATAAGAACCTCAACTCTACCGATTACCAACCTGAGCAACCTAAGTTCTCACACATGGAGAACTCCTTCAGTATTCCTAGTGTCACTAAATCACACCTACACCTCTTCACCTCTTTACACCAACAATAACCCTTCTCCAATATATATATATATAGGCCCTATATATATATATATATATATATATATATATATATACATACACATTTTTCCTATTGTGTTCTTCCCTAGAAAAAATCCAGAAACATATTCCAAAAAGCAGCGAAATCCGACCATTTGAAATAATCGTTTATTATTTTTTTTAATGTCCCAGGCTTGTCCTTTTGGACATTTCTGGTATTCTCTCCTAACATTGGCGTAATTGTAACCCACTTCTGAGGTTGGGGTGTCTGGAACGATGATATGATGGGTGATTATGATGATGATAGTGACGCGCCAGGAGAGTACTTAATCCTAAGCTTAATCTAAGATGAATATGAATGATGATTGCAATGGCCATATGATGTTCGGGGACCGTTTGTGCCTTATAGTTTCCTGACATTTGTCTTACAGGTGAGGAAAAACCCTATAAAAACCTCACCCAGAAAACTGTCCCAACCGGGGATCGAAACCAGGTCCGCTGCGTGAATAACAGTTTTAAATATTTTCAGTTTAATGTTTTTGAGAGGAGTTGGGATGACAAGAGTTCCTGTAATGCATAATAGCTCGATTTTCCAGGAATATTACAAATCTTTATCCATCCTACCTAATAGATATCGAATGTGTGTGTGTGTGTGTGTGTGTGTGTGTCTGTGAATGGTTTAGTGGCTCAGGCTTTTTAGAAACCAATCTCTATATGTACCAATAAATGAAGAAAAATAGGATAGAGTTCGTTAATATACAAATTCGGTCCATTAGGAGTGAAGGTTCGCCTGACGTGAAAATTTAAAAATCACTCTAGCGACCCAAAGTTTAGATTTTTCATAATGAAACACGGTATATACATTTAAATAAATCAAAAAACATATTCCAAAAGCAGCGAAATCCGGCCATTTTAAATTAGGGTTTATCTGAAGCCGTAGTTTAAAAATCGATCTAGCGACCCCATGTTTGTTTTATCGCAACGATTTAATCCACAAAAGTTATATTTCGTAAATCAGTAAAATCGGACCATAAACACGACTTGATGAGGTATTCGCTTAGTTTACGGAGTTCTTCCGTGACGGATTTTTTAAAAATTTTGTGTGTTCCACTTCTCTCCGGAAACATCACGGGCAGAGAGAATTTTAATATTTAATTATAGCACCACGAATGACGGTGTAATTAAATACAGGGTCGTCTTCGAGACAATTAAAAAGTACGTCATTCATTCATACGTTCTAATCAAGACTAATATAACACGTAATCTTATGATGGCCAGATGACGTTCGAGGATTATTTAGTTCTTAACATTTTCTTGCATTTGTCTTATAAGTGATCAAAGACTCCTAAAATGAAACCTAGGTGAGGAAACGTGTCCTGACTGGACATCAAATAATGATATTTTGCTTCTGAGACAACTATGTTATTCCAAGACCACAATGGTGGAATTTATTTATCACAAATTTCTATTGTATTATTATTATTATTAATATTATTATTATTATTATTATTATTATTATTATTATTATTATTATTATATCGGCCGCGGTGGACTAGTGGTTATGCTCCTTGCCTCTGGTCCCGAGGGTCGCGGGTTCAAACCCGGCCGATGGATGGAAAAATCCAAGGAGCAAGTCCACCGGGAGGGACTTTAAGCCGTGGGTCCCGAGTCTGAACATTTTCAGGCTCGAAAAGGTCCTTAAGCTTGAATAAAAGGCCTCTAAGCAAAATTTACCGAATTTTCCCGTCCTAGTACTACCTTGGTTTCCTAGATGTCAGTATGAGGCGGAACGCTGACCATGGACCACTCAAATGACATCTATACGAAAACAAGTGTAACTAAATTAGTATGGTTCAGATTATTCCCTGTAGGGGGAGAGGGACTGAATCTCTGTGAAGGGAAACATGGCCTTAGAAGATACAAGAAGATTATTATTATTATTATTATTATTATTATTATTATTATTATTATTATTATTATTATTATTATTGAACTCAGTGCTTTGGAATAGAAATACAATATACAGAACTATATTTCAAGTTCTATTACAAAGCATTTTTATATGGATCCGAAACCTGGACAGTAAGTAGAAAACAAGCCAACAAGCTGTTAGCAATAGAAATGGATTTTTGAGGCGATCGACAAGAATTTCAAGAAAGGATAAAGTCAGAAACAGCACAATAAGGGAAATTATCTAACTTAAAAAAAATATTAGAAAAAATAGAAGAAAAACGTTTGAAATGGTATGTACACCTCATAAGAATGAAATAAGATAGAATACCAAAGAAGATCCTTGATTGGGAACCTAATGGTAGAAGTGGAAGAGGCAGACCTAGATAACGATGAATAGACGGAGTGAAGAGAAGTATGGAAGCTACATATTTGAGGGAAGAAGATGCTTTAAACAGGAACCTCTGGCGACAAATCATTTTGGGTTGAAGGAGACACACTGTATTGTGGAATATTCGTAATAAAAATTGTTATTATTATTATTTTTATTTTTTATTATTATTAGACTTCACGGTATACGCCTTCTGGCTTGTTCCGGTTCTTCATTCCACCAATTTATTGGCCTTCCTTGCGTTCTCTTGCCTATAAGTACATATTTCCAGACTCTTTTGGGTATTCGTCTCTCTTCCATTCGATTTAGATGTTGAATCCATTTTGTTCCCCAAGTTTTAACTTTATTCATATGGGCGTAATTTGCAATTATTTACGTATACCTTCTCTTCTAATGTGATCTTTTAATGATCATTATTATTATTTTTATTTTTATTATTATTATTACAGTTTTCATTTAAATATCTGTGTAATTCCTATGTGTTCTGTTCCTCTGTTGAATTGTGTTTAATATTGATAACTGCATCATTCAAACAACATTCGAAGTATTTGATATTATGTCTATACTACTACAGGGTAATGATATACCACCGTTGAGTTACTATGCAGAAGGTTAAAATAAGAGATCTCAGATGTCCTCAACTAAGTAAAATTCGAATTAAAAATTTCGTAGATTTTTCGTAATACGTTCCATCTTCAGCTTTATTAAATATAAATTCGTTATTTTTTTCAAACCCTGAAGAAATAACATTTTCGAATGTCGTACGAAGTTGTTAACGAGCTAAGATATTAGGATCCTTTTTATTGAATACTAATCTCGTCTAGAAATAATGAAAAAAATTCAGGACACACTATATATCGTTACAGATATCTATAAAATGTTCTGATTTTAATTAAAAAATACCATTATATCAACACATTAACATACTGAAATAGGAAAATAGCAGTAATGCTAAAATTGTTCAAAATTATTGCTATTTATATTTGAAAGTTTAGAGGCAAAATGTCTGTATCACACTTTAAATTATTCAAGCCTACAGCAGTGAAAGTCAATGTGGAAATAAATTGCATCTCTCAAGCACACGTCAGATGAGATAATTATGAAAAATTTGTGCCTATCTAGTAAGTGGCGGCATCTAGCTCTTGCCAGAACAATTATCAGCCGACGCGATAATTCAATATAGCAGTGGAATGCATATTCAGACGAGCAAAATCCATGCAAGCCGTTAAAGATAATTTGCATAGAAAGTTGTTCATTGAGTCAAGGCAATTTGCATAATCTTCGGCTATTACTTCCTCCACCACTCTTCTAGATTATCTAGACGAGTTTGCCTGCCATCTATCCAAGAGAAAGTCAACTACATTTGCAAAACATTTTGTGTCTCTAATGTAAAATTCAAATTATTTTTATTTTTAATAGAAAAATAGTACATTATGATGTAAAACACTTCACAAATGTGCGTTGTGCATTTTTTTTGAGCGATGGTGTTTTCAAAATAATTAATAATAGTAAAATAATACCTTTGTTGGAAATATTTGCGTTCATTATAAACAATTGACTAACGTTAACAGTGTGGGCAATGTTTATTAGTTGAAACAACAGGAGGCCTTGAGAACAATTATCGATAACATGGCCGCAAGTACGCATTTATTGTTTTATATTGTTTCAAATAAAGTTCAGTTCATTTAAAATGCAGTGATTTGTTTCATATAATGTATGTTAACACTATCTCTTGGATACTTTCTGTATATACATTGTACGTAGTATACATAGAGGGCAGTGGTTTTACTTCTCGCACGTGGGTGTAAATGTAATATTACAGTATAGTTATTTAGGTTGCAACCCCGAAATTTAGGAAGTTGAACTTTCAATAACGGTCGCCATTGCTGGTAAGTACGACAAAACACACTATCGCGCAAAAAAAAAAAATATATATATATATATATATATAATATTACATTGGAAACTACAACTTCATTAATAAGACGAAATAAAAATTAGCATGTTCTTTTTTTTTCAAATAATAATCTATTCTCGATATAATGCATATAATGTATTACATAGTATACAATTGGATAGCATTATGCATCAATCAGCTATGCGTCATTAGGTACGTTTCGAGAAAAATGTGTTTAAAGTTTTTTTTAGAATATTTAATTATTTGTGGACTTTGAAGTCACTTATATGATAATATATTCAGTAATACATCAACAATATAAGGGCGGGATGCAAAATTTAGATTATCACTTATGAAGATTAGTTTCATAGCCGTTTGTTGCAAAACATATAATCTCTGATAGGACTGATGGCGTTTTCATTAATAATATTATATTTAAAGATTTGGCGCTGAAGTGTGTGTACACTTATTTCATGAGCCAATACAACAGTTGGCAGATATAATATGAACAGTGAAGTATTGCAGACTGCAATGGATAGGACATACGGCACGAATGGGGAATGAAATAGAGGCATGGAAGCTTCTTGTAGGAAAGCCATAGGGAAAACCCCCAGTTGGTAAGTCAAGAATTTGGTGGCACAATAACATTAACCATGATTTGAGTGAAGTAGATTATACAGGAAAATATCAGCTCAAGATAGGGATTACGAAGTTCTTATGTCCGCGCGGCCATGAACCTACGGATTGCCAGTGAGTTAGTTACGTGTAGGCCTACTCATGTTTTTAAAAATCTCGATATTTACCTGTTTACATTTCTCAAGATTAACCAAATATTCATTTTTTATGATTGGCATCGGTTGTCTAGGGGTTAAGTTTCTTGCCTCTTGTCCCGAGAGTCGCGGGTTGAAACCCGACCGGGATCGATGGATTTTTAGGACGAAAAAATCCAAGGGACAAGACCTCCGAGACTTAAAGTCATGGGTCCCGAGTCTGAATATTTTCGAGCTCATAAAAGAAACGCTAACCTGATTAAAAGGGTTTCTGTGCAAAATTTATCAGACCTTTATCAATCCAAGTGATATCTTAGTTGTCTACTAAATGTTTTTTGAAAAATCCAAGAGACAACCCCTCTGGGAGAGACTTTTAAGCCATGGTTCCCTGGTCTGAACATTTCCGGGCTCATGAAAGAACCTGAGTCTTAAATTAGAACATCTGAACAAATTTTAATCGTCCTTTCCTATCCAAGCAACACCTTGATTGTCTACTAGAGTCTCTTTGAGGCTATGAGCTAACCATTGTTATTCTGACATCCTTAGGGAAAATAAACGCAACTAAATTAGTTTAACACAAAGGAGCACCCTTGCCTGACTACTAGTACAGACAGGCATTTTGAATGACTCATTGAACATTGAATTCTCATTCATCTTTAAACAGAGATGTGGGAAGAGGCCTCGTTGAAGGTGTTATGTGCAAACCGTGTGAAGTCCGACATCTGGTGAGATTTGTCAGCATCAGTAGTACTGAGAGTTTAATCGTGTTCTTCCCGCAAACTCTGTCCTATGACTCGGTTTTGCCAACAGAATCCAAGAACCACAAAAGAAAAGGGGAAAAAAAAAAGAATGACCTCTTCATGATCGAGCAGGCTTGGCTCTTTTGTTAAGGGGGTGTTTCACGAGTTTTCCCGGAGGGGGGTGGGAGCTCTGCGTAACAAACTTGTCGATGTTCTCTGACTCGGACTAGGAAAAGAAGGGGGTTCCCCCTAGAGGGAAGCTGGTCTCCCCAATGAAAGGATGGCCTCTAGCATCGAGAGCCACTAACATTCCTAGTGAGAGTTACATGATTAGCAGAGAAGTTGTAGAATAAAACTTTCAAACAACATAACCCTCGCGGCAAAAAACAAATACAAAAAATCTAACCTTGTGAAGAAAATTCTTTTATCTCGAGTATAAGAAAATTTCATCTAATTATTTTATTTAAAACTTTACGATTTTGTCAACATTCATTTAACACTAATTTTTGATAATCAGTCTGTATAAATTCAAATAAAAATATCGAAAAACGTAAAAATTATTACAGCAATAAGTGAATAATTACACTGGTCAACAGTGGTTTTGTTGCCCTTGATATAAGATTAACTTCCGATATATTTATGCTCACAATTCATGAAACTATCTATGATTTTGAAAGATTTGCTCTGGTTTTTTAATATTGATTTTCATTTTACACTACAAAAATCGGAAAACGTGAAAAGAATAGCCTATAACATATATATTTATAATATCAATTGTTTTTTTGAAAAATTAGTATACACTGACGTAAATAGAAAGAAAAATATCGAAACCCCATGTTATACTACAGTGAAATACCCTTTATAAGATTTTCTTCTATTATCTTTTAGGGGACAATCTCTTTTTAAAGACCAGCAGTAATCTGTCATCATGTGACGGTCCCATCTACCCTGATACCTTTACTCCATTACTTTTAGATCCTAGTGAAAGCGCACTCCCTATTCGTCGCTATAATTTCCTAAATTATCCGGAAATATATCCAGGTGACTGTGGAGAAAGTGTAACTTTATACTCATTTATTCCCAGAATCTTGAAGCTTATCAACATGTTTTGCACAATTTCTTTATAATTTGGTGCTTTATAGTTATCTAGGAAATGTTCTACTACCAATACAAAACTCTTCCAAGCTTCACTTTCCGCAACAGTCATAACTTTGATAAAATGTGCATCTTTCATCAATTGCCGAATTTGAGGACCACTTTTATATACTGAGCTTAGGAAATATTCTACAAATGTATTTGAAACATTTTTCTTCCTTGTCCAACGCTTTGACGAATTGTTGTATCATATCCAGATGTACGTCATGAGTACTTTAATTTTTGTCAAATAACTGAGATCACGGCCGATGTTAGGAGTGAAGGGTGTGAGAGTGGAGATCACGTGATGTTTGTATACGCGAAAGAATGCTCATAAATCAAATCATGACTTGAAACATAAATGTTTTTAGTAACAAGCCGTTTAGTGTTTAAGATATAAGATACGCAAAAATCATAAAAACTAGAGCACATTCAGCACTTTCGTGAATATATTCGTTAACTGTGCACTTGAAAACGGAAATTCGCTAAGATATCCAGGG
Source organism: Diploptera punctata (assembly GCA_030220185.1). Lineage (NCBI taxonomy): Eukaryota > Metazoa > Arthropoda > Insecta > Blattodea > Blaberidae > Diploptera > Diploptera punctata. Next base: position 3,674,568 of record JASPKZ010008365.1, on the reverse strand, counting down.
CAACAATTTTTTTTTTTGTAGAGCTGTGTTATCTGAGGAATATATATTTATGTTTTATTCCCAAACAAAATGACAAAATTCCTTAAAATTGAACGAGAAGTGGAAGTAAAAATACCTAAAATATGCCATATTAACAATGTAGTAGTAGTAGTAGGACTTTATTAGACAAAAAAGTAAGATATTTACAATATTATTTACAAATATGGGTCGCACGGGCAGTAAGCCGTACGTGCTGTTGACAGTCCGTTACAATAAAGTAATAATTGGTACTAGTGTAAAGAAAAATAAACAAAAACAGCAATAACATTACAATTACATAAAGAAAACACAATAAAAATATTACAATTAAATAATAACACAATAGCATTATACACTAAAAACATTAACATTACAATTACATAAAGAAAACACAATAATATTACAATTAAGTAATAACACAATAGCAATAACATTACAATTACATAAAGAAAACACAATAATAATATTACAATTAAATAATAACACAATAGCATTATACACTAAAAACATTAACATTACAATTACATAAAGAAAACACAATAATATTACAATTAGGTAATAACACAATAGCATTATACACTAAAAAAAAACATTAACATTACAATTACATAAAGAAAACACATTAATATTACAATTAAATAATAACACAACAGCATTATACACTAATTAATTTATATATAATTGTTAATAATTAATGGTATTGCTATTAACAATGTAAGGTATTGTAGTTGTTGATCGAACAGAATTGCCAACTTATGAGGAATACACTAACAAAAAGTGAAGGTCGCAAGTACCTACGTAAGTAGTTTAACCTGAATGAACATATTGGCAATTAAGTATAGCGAAAACATTAACATACATGTGTAAAACACATCGCTAGCAAGAATTGTAGACGATGTCATTGGATAAGTATCGATGTAATTAATAACCAATCAGTCAATTGTTCTCCGTTGCAAGGTTCATAGAATGATACATACGAGCATAGAATATCTCCGATTTGATTTATAGTTAATATTATAGTTTTACTCATATAATTGTTTATCTTGTAAAAAATGTGCATCATCGTCATTATCATAATCATCTTCACGGATTGAACTCCAAAAGGTTCGTTCCGGTCTCATGCAGAAAAATAATCTCTCCATCATGCTCTTGGCCGTCCCACACATCTATAATCCTCTGCTTTATGCAGTATATTAATAACTGTTCTGTTTTGCTATAATTCTTAATTCATTCTTTGAATGTGATCGAACCAATGAACCAATTTTGTTTGTATTCTTTGATACTGTCTATTAAATTTAATATGTTCAGAATATTCCTGATATCCTTACTTATTTTTATCTTGTAAAGTGCTGTATATCCAGCAACAAGTCTTAGAACTTTTTTTAGGCAAAGTCCAATTTTCGGAGCTATATAACAACACAGCAACAGTCATAACCTTGTAACATTTTAATTTTATTTATTTCCACGTGTGTTTAAAACAATTTCTAAATGTTCCATACATGTATCTGAATTTATTCAATATATTTTCGACATCCCTTTGTTTATCATATATTAGCCCCTACATCATACTTACTTACTCACTGTCACTATCGAACCCGTAGGTTCATGGCCGCGCGGACATAAGCTCTCCATACATCCCTATCCTGAGCTAATGCTTTCCAATCATTCCCTGTATAATCTACTTCCCTCAAATCATAGTTCATGTTATTCTCCCACCTCATTCTTGGTCTACTAACTGGGCGTTTTCCCTCTGGCTTTCCTACAAGAAGCTTCCATGCAAGTCTTTCATTCCCATACGTGCAACATGTCTTGCCCATCGCAGTCTACAAGCCTTAACTGTTCTTATTATATCTGGCTTCCTATAAAGACCATGTAGTTCATTGTTATGTAGTCTTCTCCATCACCTGTTTGTTCATCTCTCTTTGGTCCAAAAATTTTCCTAAGTACTTTATTTTCAAAAACATATCCCAGGTAATTAAAATTGTTTACTTGATATATTATTCTGTTTCCTATACATTTATTAGTACGTAGCGTAGAAGACCCATTTAATGCTATACCTTTTGTTTTATGTACAGATATTTTCCTATACCTCATTCTTTTCTGATAGCATATAACTTATGCATAGCATACCGTATTTTATCTTCAGTACCAGCAATTTTGATCGTTCGCAAATAGTGCAGTACCAACAATAGCGTTTTTTTGATTTTAAAATGAGTTTCTAGAACGTTATACTTGTGATTTTACAATGTTAATAAGTAATATTAAAAAGTGGTGGTGACAATAGGCACCATCTGCCGACACCACAGTTGATTTCCTTAGTATTGTATTTAGTATTATAAATTTATATTTCAATTTTATTAACGGAATACAGGCTTTGAATGGCTTTTACTGAATGCTCTCTAACTCAGGGGCCCGAGGTCGCGACTCGGTCACTCCATGTGAGGTTCGCGGTGAAAGAACCAGTGCCAGGGCAGGTTTCTGTTGGGATATCTCCCTTTTTCCCCCTGCCAAAAACTTAATTCCATTACTTATCAATAATCACCCATTTAATTTTACTTCATTTCAACTGCTTGTGTGATGGTGCGACAGGCTTGGTCAGCCGTCATCTGTGTATATCACATACCTTCAATCATAGAGATTTCATCCCATCCATAGGCCTGGAATTATGCCACACCCAAGTAGAGGGTTTACAAACATCTACCAATTTTACTAACTTTTAAAACAATATTTTCTGCACGGCAGTATTCTCTGAGCTGGCCACATATCACTCCCTGAATGATCCTCCATCCATAAAAAAACTCAGAGCTCATGTGGATGTAAGGCCAGCAGCCGGATTAGATTGGATTTAGATTTATTTATTTAGCCTCGTGGAGTTAAGGCCATGTGGCCTTCTCTTCCACTCGCCACACAAACATATATTACATCAGAATATAACAATTTGATAGACCCAGGGATTTCTAGGGCCGTAGCGTCATAGAGTTTGGAGATGTATTACGAAGGCATTATAGCACTATATTTTATCTTCAGACTGTAAACTGATATTGTCACATCTTGTAATGATATTCACGTTTGATTTGATACATTTTACGAAGTTTTGCAATAGTAGCCCACTTATCGTACTTAACTAACTCACAGGAACTATTATTATTATTATCATTATTATTATTATTATCATTATTATTATCGTCATTATTATTATTATCGTCATTATTATTATTATCGTCATTATTATTATTATCGTCATTATTATTATTATCGTCATTATTATTATTATCGTCATTATTATTATTATCGTCATTATTATTATTATCGTCATTATTATTATTATCGTCATTATTATTATTATCGTCATTATTATTATTATCGTCATTATTATTATTATCGTCATTATTATTATTATCGTCATTATTATTATTATCGTCATTATTATTATTATCGTCATTATTATTATTATCGTCATTATTATTATTATCGTCATTATTATTATTATCGTCATTATTATTATTATCGTCATTATTATTATTATTATCGTCATTATTATTATTATCGTCATTATTATTATTATCGTCATTATTATTATTATCGTCATTATTATTATTATCGTCATTATTATTATTATCGTCATTATTATTATTATCGTCATTATTATTATTATCGTCATTATTATTATTATCGTCATTATTATTATTATCGTCATTATTATTATTATCGTCATTATTATATTATCGTCATTATTATTATCGTCATTATTATTATCGTCATTATTATTATCGTCATTATTATTATCGTCATTATTATCATCGTCATCATTATTATCATCATCATCATTATCATCATCATCATTATCATCATCATCATTATCATCATCATCATTATTATCATCATCTTTATTATCATCATCATTATTATCATCATTATTATTATCATCATTATTATTATCATCATTATTATTATCATCATTATTATCATCATCATTATTATCATCATCATTATTATCATCATTATCATCATTATCATTATCATTATCATTATCATTATCATTATCATTATCATTATCATTATCATTATCATTATCATTATTATTATTATTATTATTATTATTATTATTATTATTATTACTTAGAGCAAAAAATTATGTAGATGGAAATGGATTTCTTGGGGAGAGCAACAAGATGATCAAAATTAAAAAAGAAATACTGTCCTACGAGAAAAAATGAATATTACACATTCAATAGTAGATTATTTAATATATAAGCAATTAAATTAGTATGGACACGTACGACGAATGCAAGATGAAAGGTTACCCATGAAAACATTGGAATGGTGACATCTGGAAGAAGAAGGAACGGAAGACCTCGAAACTCGTGGATGCAAGAAATAAGAACTAGAACGAGAGCAAGAGGACTGGAGGACATGGAGTGGATGGATAGAGACGAGTGGAGATGAAAAATAAAACTTTAGGCAGAGAAAGATGTGTAAACATTAAAAATCTGCATATAAATAAAATATATTATTATTATTATCATTATTATGTTGAATGTTTTAGACGAATAGAAGAGCGTAATAATAAAGGTTTATACCCTCTTATTTGAATTAAGTCAATTTTGAATGTCTACATTTCTGGGATGGAAGAAGTCTAAAAAGGGGGAAGCAGTTGTAGAGAAGAGGGAATAGCATGATCGACTTGGTATCGTGTTGTAAAATAGTGTAGAAGAGGAGGAGGAAACTTAGTTTGAAGTGGATGTGTACCCCAGGGAGACTCTCACAGCGACAAAATTGTTCCCCTTCTCATGACACGGCACGTTCGGAAATCAGATTGATTCCACAGCTTCGATTTGGGAGCGAAGAGGAATCCCCATGCGGGACCCTCCAGGTGCATGCTGATGCAAAAGTGTTATCTGCTTTCAGGTGCAGCTCTAAGAAACACAGAACACGAGCAAATCTACGTGTTTCGAACGTTCAAGCACCTTTTCCATTATTCCCTGTAATTTCAGAAATGGTATGTTTCATCCAATAAGTAAACACAGACAATAAAAAATTAGATTATAGATAGAAACGAAACAAAAAGATTACAACTGACTTACAGCCTATGATATCCTGTAATTCAAGTCCCGAAAAAAAGACTACCTGACTCAGGTCTCAAAACAAATCTGGACTGCATTTCCGTTACTATGATTGGTCTAATTTTGCAATAATTAATTATTATTATTATTCATTATTATTATTATTATTATTATTATTATTATTATTAATTCATATAATTATTATTTTTAGTAAATCCTTGTGTCCTTCAACAAAATTTAAGAGTTGAGAAATTCAACCATACTAATTTAGTTACACGTGTTTTCGGATAGGTGTCATTGAGTGGCCCGAGTTGAGCGTTCTGCCTCATAGCGACATCTAGGAAGCCGAGGTAGTACTAGGATGGGAATATTCGGCAAATTTTGCATTGAGTTATTTCTATTCAGATTCAATGATCTTTTACGAGCCTGAAAATCTTCAGACTCGAGATCCACGACTTACTTAAGTTCCTCCCGGAGGGCTTATTCTTGGATTTTTCTATCTTAAAAAATCCATCATCCACGGCCGGGTTTGAACCCGCGTCCGACGGTTCTAGAGACAAGGAATATAACTACTAGTTCACCGCGGCCCAATATATATATATATATATATATATATATATATGTGATATGAAAAGAAAAATGAATGCTTGAGTCGGGATTTGAGACCGAGTCTATATATATATATATATATATATATATATATATATATATATATATATATATCAATGTTAAATCTCAGTAATATAATGATTATAACGAAAATTAGGAAATAATTTGCTATAAAATATTGTAATCAGTGATGTTTATTTCTGTTAATCATCCTAAGGCGCGACAACTTCAAAGGTGAAAGTTTTGGCCTTCTCAACAATCCTCCTTCATGCCAATCTGTCTCTTGCCATATTCAAGTTAGTCACTTTCATTTTCTTTAGATCGTCCATTGTATCATGCTTCCACCTTATCTTCGGTCTTCCAATTACTCTGTCTCCTATAGGTTTCCATTTATAGAGTTTCTTAACTAATCTCTGATCCTCTATTCTTATTAAATGTATGAATATAAATTTAATTTAAACATACAAAAATGTATTAAATGTTGAATAAATTCTACTTGGGAGAATGTTAACACGATCGTCCCATTGCAATTTAATGTTGGCTTATAAAAACCGATAAAATGTAGGTTACAGATATATGTACAGATACATAATCCCGAACATAAATGACCTATGTTACTCTTAAAGGTGAAAGCTGTACAATTATTTTTAAAAAGTACGTATTATCCAGTTAAAAATCAGGTAGGCCTAATATTTCTCTGTTACTGAAAATTAGACTTATAATGTGTACTTGTATGTACGTACTACCAGTTGTCAGTACAAACATATCACGTAAGCAGTAAGGATTCTCCCTTAATTGATAAGACGACACAGAAGTGAGATACTTTGATATTTCATACAAATTGTTTTCGTAGTGGTATCGAAGCGCTGGATTATTTACATTCTGGTTCTCATAGTGCGCTCCATAGATGATATAGTACATATGTCATTAACATTAAGTCCATTCATCTCAGCCGCTATCACTGTATTTGACTGTAAATTAATTTTAAAAATATTTTTTATGATTATAGAGGAATTGCAAACAAGCATATTAGAAGGTACAGGGGAAGAAGAAGTTCAGTCACTTTTTAAAATAGAGTTTGAGGTGCCATTAAATTCTCCATGGAAAAGCCTACGTTTTAGAAGTCCCAAAGAGTAAAATAAAGAGTTTAGTCATAGGTATATTTGCCTTCAAAGGTCGGAGGCTCGACTGTGAATTTTGACCAGGGGTGTTTCTTCCAGATGTTTCTTTCACTCTCGACTGCGGAAGGAATCTTCAGTGGCGAGTACTTCTAAATAGTATTCCCTAGTCGGAGGCTCGATTGTGAATCGAGACGAATGACAGTGAATCATAGTCAAGCCCCCGACCAGAAAACAATACCTAAAAGTACTCGCCACTGAAGATGCCCTCCGCAGTTGAGGGAGAAACGTTTGGATGAAACACCAATCTTGGACTACGGCTAGATAGCCCCATCTCTTACTAATATTAAGTAGATAAGTTAATTAAAAGTCCGTTTTCTAGATTTTATGGAAAAGGTGACTTGCCTGGTTTTTTCGCCTATATCCTATATTTGAGTTAAACCAGGTTCGTAGATAAAAAAGAGTTATCAGTTAAATTTATTTGCATATGGTACTCAAAATCTTATATACAAATTAAACAGGGCTCCACACTGAATTGGGGTATTCGTGAAATCCAACTAAACGAATGAATGAACCTGATGTACTTTTTTTAAAAGACTCTGTGTAATAGAATATAGTAAAATTTTCATAGATAGAATTATATAAAAAAGTAAACCAATTTAATAATCTCGGCTACAGCTAGACATTTTTAACAGAATTAAATGTCTCAGACAAGATTATAAATATATTGAAAAGACTTGTTCTCCGGTAAGAGAGTGAGGCAAGGATCCTGTAAATAAATTATGAAAGCAGAATTGCAGTTAGTGAGATGAGGTTCAAGCTCCGAACAACAGCTGTAGAAAGTGCAATCATAGACGAAATGTAGACTTCCTTGAGGAAATTAATATGGTGCCCATAGTTTTATGGGATTAAAATATATCTATATTACTTACATACTAAATAATTTTATACAAGTTAAATATGTCTCAAAATGTAAAGAGTTTTGTTAACCCTTAAATTGTAAAAACACTAATTCTTCCCGTCACTTACTTAAATATGTCGAACCGTAGTGAAAACGAAATCACGGATAACTGCTATTATAAGGTTACCATCTTTCAGAAACAAATTGAAAAACAAATTATTAACAGAAACATCTCACTAATATTACTTTTTAACAATTAATAATTTGATTTTTCATTATTTAATAAAAATAGTATTAAGATTTGTCAACATACTTACCTAATGCCTTGTATATATAAGAGAGAGATGAATTCATTATGTACTTTCCTTGTATTTTTTCTTTTCTTTTATGTATAGTAGATTCGAGCTGTAATTCCTTTCTGTATACATTCTTTCATTCGTTTAATTTTAATTGTTTTTAATTTTATTGTTTTATTAGACATTATTTTCAATATTGTTTAGTTTGACATATAATAATTGCTTAGTATGTACTATTATTGTACATTTTTGTATTTAAATTTACCATATGTTTGTCCTGGTGAGTGGAAAAGAAGGCCACATGGCCTTAACTCCACCAGGCTAAATAAATATATTATATTCTATGTAATTCGACACAAATTTACTCATTTGTTTTCTTCTGTTTTACTAAGAATATTAAATAAATTAAATTGATGTATTCTGTGGAATACAATGCCAATTTAAGAGTTAATTGCAGTTCTATTTATAAGTTGATTGACTTTTATGCAATTTAGATTTTTTATTTTAAAATCTACAACTAAGGTACTTCAATTATATCTCCAATTTCTGTCATAATTTAATTTCAACGAACTTCTAATGTATTTACTAGTTTTTTACTTAATTCTGATTTATAAACGCTTTAACATACAAAGTTAGATTATGTCTTGGATTTCTACGTGTACACACAAAATTTCGTTTTTCTAAAAATATTTTTATTGTCAGAAACATGGTACAATGTACAACAACGTCACATAGTATGCTAATTACAATGGGTTTGAACCAGACAATGCTACTCATGGGCATTGTAAAGAGAGTTCGAAGTCAACACTAATTTAATTGCTCTTTTACGTTTAGAAACAGGAAGATTCTTTATACCATCTCGGAGACTATTGAACGTATTCACGGATATTTAATACCATTTCACAACACTATTGTCTTCGTAGCTTATTTTCAAAATTTCACTGATTTTAATTTCCATGTTGGAGAGGTAATGGCACCTGGCAATTAAATTCGAACCCAATCTTTGTCTTGAAAAAACTACAAAAAGAAACTTTAGTTAGGTCGGAAGTTCCAAATGCAATTCTCAGCACTACCGCCTAAGTCAAATCGCTCGGTAATCACTAAAATAAATAAATAAAAATAAACATCGTGTCACTTCGTGACATTGTGAATTTATCGATAATTCGAAAATCACTCGTGGCATTACTTATGACTATTTAACTCATGACCCAAATGGGAGTCAATGACCAATCACATTTCAATGATTTTTTATTTACAACCAATCACAGTCGTGTTTCGCCTAAAATTTACCAACTAAAGTTTATCATAATAAAGAAAGCACCTCCCTTTTAACATTCTGAATAGGTCATAGCATTATTTTGCAGTGACTGACTCTCTAAGAAACACGGCTACTAGATTGTATATATAGTGAATGAATGTCAACCACGTAGCGCATACGAGAGATAATATAAAACATTTGTAACAATTGATTATACCATAAAAAAAAGAAACCACTGTTCGCACTTTCTTAAAGAAATTATTTTCCAGGAAATGACGCGGAAAAATATAATTAACATATTTACATCATAGGACATCAGAAATTAATTAATACCTGTAACGTTGGTTATAAATTTCTCCACTAGGGTGCATTCTTACAACATTGCGATCTTTTGGCAATAAATAATATTATGATCTGGTTGCAGTGATCGAACAAAAGAAGCAAAAGAAGCGTACCAATCGTTTCTCATTTGTTTTCAAACATCGGCATTTACATTAAATATATAAATATTTTAAATTAGCTATAGTTAAATAATGATTTGTGAGTAAACAGCTTAATGTTATTCGTTAAATAGTCCTAACAAATGCCACTCTTGATTTCCAAATTCTCTAGATGAATTGGAAATCACTCGTGGCATTACTTATGATAAATATTTTATAGAATTAGAATTTAGAATAGATTTATTTAGCCTGGTGGAGTTAAGGCCATGTGGCCTTATAAAGAATCAACACAATTTTAGTCATTACTATGGAAGAGTATGAAATTATCGACTACATTTTTTAAATGACATTGTCATTTCTCAATTTTCTGAAAAATTATTATTTTGTTTAGTTACAAGCGACATCAATTATTCATTTCATGTTTTGGTTTCTATGCGAACTATTTAATTGTTATTTTACAAGTTTTCCCCAAAATTAACACAACAACTACAATAAATGTATAAAATTACTTTAATGAGGTGTTTAAATTCTCCCCAATTAAAATAAGGCAATGACTAAGTAAAAGTTTAATCCGAGTTGAACCTTTCCACTTTCTATAGTTTTCTTCATAATAAATTCGGTAAACAAGGCAACAGTTGAAATGTCACCATAATAACCAAAGAAATTAAAAGTAACAGACCCTTTTATGATGACTAAAAATAAGTACCTTTAAAAGATGAGAAAATCAAATAAGTTTCAATTTTAAAATATTAATAATGTCTCACTGTAGAATAATGACTGTAAATGTTATTTTTTTGCAAAATATTTCTATTAAGATATTAAATTTAACTTGTCTGAGCATTTAAAATAATTAATTTTGTTTTACTGATGTGTTATTTAGAAGGATCATGTACTTTTTCAATATATTGGATCGTTTGCTTTAGATAGTAATCCTATGTTACCTTTGCCATGTCGAGTGTAAAATCCAATAAATGTATCAAATTGCAATAATCATAAAACATTTGAGGAAAAATAATTGATTCATTTACTTCATTCGTTCATCCGTCTACGTGGTAACAAAATGAAAAGTATTTATGTAGTGTTTTAACATTATATAAATATTTTAAACATTTTGTAGGGTTGTAAGGGGTAGTGACGTGTGTATAACCTCTCCTACCCAATTCTCATCCTCACCTTCTCGTGGTACACCTGTTTTCACATACGAGGCTCTGAGGACCGAGTCACGGCGGTATAACCGTTCCATCAGGTACTGAGTAAATGCGGTATCCTAATGTCTGTCCAGAGACTAAAAGGTAGCAGCCCTACCACTGGACTACTTAGCGTCGGGCCAGTAACCTGTCCTAAGGAACTTCAAAACTACTTTCAAGTCTCAACACGAAAAAAGCCAGAAGGAATTGAAATATGACGACCCACACCAGGACGTCCACTCAAAATACTTCTGGATGGTGTTTCTCTTGAGGCCGAAACAGGTCAACAAATGGCCTAAATTCGTGAATGTACTATGATGATGATGATGACATTTTGTATGAATGTAGTCTACTCATTAATAATATATTATGAAAATGTGATATAAAAATATTACGTTTAATACTATTATATTGTTTTTAATTCAATTAGTCCTAATAATAATTATACATAAACATTACTCTCCACAAATGTATCGTGTGGTATCGCTTTGAATCCACAAATTTTAAACTTGCGCGCTCTAGTAGCAAAATTGCTAACGAAAGCACCTGTGTGTGGAAACTCCGAGAGATGGCAGAAATGTTTGTATAACTCAAACTATGTAATCTGCGCGGTTTAATCAAATAATGTGTGATTATTACCATTATTAAAACTACTATTATTTTGTTTAACAGTTGGTATTATTGCAATTATAATTACTCGAAATACAAATATCCTCTTTTACACAATAAATTGTTACAATCGTATTAGAAAACAAAGATTTGTAAAAAAGTTGTGTAATTTAAATTTTAAAGTAAGAGTCGATCGTCAAGAGGTGTGCTATGTTCCAGTGGCATTTTTAACCGTTTAATTTATGTTATGAAGAAAAAATAGTTATACAACATTTATTTAGTTTTCTTCTTTTTACTTATAGTATTTAGTAGCCTCATTTATTGGTCGAAAGAGTGACGATCTTTCACCGTAAAGATACAACCGTCAAGAAATGCGGACATGGGTTGAACTGGGGTGAATTTTTCCGGAGGTCAAATAGTCCCCCATTCGGTTCTCCGGGCAGGGACTACTTCAGGGAACCCATGCCAAAAGAATTAGCTCAGGATAGGGATGTATGGAGAGCTTATGTCCGCGCGGCCATGAACCTACGGGTTCGATAGTGCCAATGAGTGAGTAAGTAAGTAGCCTCATTTATGGAAACGTTGAGTAGATACATGATCGTTATCATAAGTAATGCCATGAGTGATTTCCAATTTATCTGGAGGATTTGGAAATCAAGAGTGGCATTTGTTAGGACTATTTAACGAATAAAATTAAGCTGTTTACTCACACATCATTATATCACAAATACTGGCATTTTAAAATAATTATATATTTAATATAAACGGCGTTGTTTGAAAACAAATTAGAAATGTTTGGTTATGTTTCATTTAGTTGCATGAAGGCTTTTACGGCCGGTAATTCCTGATGTTAATAGATTCCGGGCTATGTGGCCGTGGTCGATTACTGGTATTTATTCCATATGTTTCTCCCTCAACTGCGGACAGCATCGTCAGTTCCGAGTACTTCAGGTAGTGTGCACAGTCGAGGCTCCGATCAGGAAACACTACATGAAGTTGGCCAACTTCACCACTGAATATGCCCTCCGCAGTTGAGGGAGATTACTGGTGTTTATTCCATACGTTTCTCCCTAAACTGCGGAGGGCATCTTCACAGGCGAAGTACTTCAGGTAGTGTTCCCTGGTCGGAGGCTCGACTGTGCACACTACATGAAGTACTCGGCACTGAAGATGCCGTCCGCAGTTGAGGGAGAAACGTATGGAATAAACTCCAGAAATCGATCACGGCCACATAGCCCGGAATCTCTTAACATGTTTCATTTGTTCATCCACTGCAACTAGGATCATATTATTTATTGCCAAATAGGATCGCAATATTGTAAGAATACACCCTAGTGGAGAAAAAAATAAACACATCAAACTGTATATTAGTATATTATAACCAAGATTATAGGTTATTAATTATTTCTTTTAGGAAACAACTGAGTAAAATCATTATTTAAAACACAATTATCAAACTCGTACTTGAAGGAATCTGTTCATTATTTGCTATATTCAACGTATTTGTTGGGGAGTCAATCTCTGCAAAATAATGCTCTGACCTGTTCAAAATATTAAAAAGGGGAGTTTTATTTATTTTGGTAAACAGGATTCTATAAATATCGAGGTGAAACACGACTGTCATTGTTTGTAAAACAAAATTGATTGAAACGTGATTGTTATTGACTCCCATTTGGGGCATGAGTTAAATAGTTATTATTATTATTATTATTATTATTACTTACTTACTGGCACTATCGAACCTGTAGGTTCATGGCCGCGCGGACATAAGCTCTCCATACATCCCTATCCTGAGCTAATGCTTTCCAATCATTCTCTGTATAATCTACTTCCCTCAAATCATAGTTAATGTTATTCTCCAACCTCATTCTTGGTCTACCAACTGGGCGTTTTCCTTCTGGCTTTCCTACAAGAACCTTCCATGCAAGTCTTTCATTCCCCATACGTGCAACATGTCCTGCCTATCACAGTCTACGAGACTTAACTGTTCTTATTATATCTGGCTTCCTATAAAGACCATGTAGTTCATTGTTATGTATTCTTCTCCATTCACCTGTCTGTTCATCTCTCTTTGGTCCAAAAATGTTCCTAAGTACAGGGTGGACCGCTCGAATGGACCTAATTTCAATTGCTTGTTACTGGCAAACGGTTGAAGATAGAAACTTAAAACAACGTTCATATTACAGAAAAACTCACCAAGTTTTGATATCCAGATCACCACATCTCTATATGAGCCCCAGCAGTCACTGTGACGATATCAAAGCGATGAACAATTTCTTGCCAAGTACGTTGGAGTATGTCTTCTGGAATGTTCTCAATAGCCTCTATGATGCGCTCACGAAGATCACGAAGGTCTTTGACTGGGGTGGTGTAAACTTTATCTTTGACATAGCCCCAGAGAAAGAAATCCAGTGGTGTTAAATCGGGAGATCTCGGGGGCCACGCGATTGGTCCTCCCCTACCAATCCAACGGCCAGGGAAAATGTTGTCCAAAGTCGTACGAACTTCATTGGACCAGTGGGGAGGAGCACCATCTTGCTGGAAAACGATGTTAGGCTGCAGTTGTTCAATTTGTGGAAAGAAGAACTGCTCCAGCATGTCAAGATATGTGGTACCACGAACAGTTTTCTCGGCGAAGAAAAACGGTCCAATGACCTTATTATGTGACAAACTGCACCAAACATTCATCTTCGGACTATCACGAACATGCTCTTGAATAGCGTGAGGATTCTCCGATCCCCAGATCCGCACATTATGCCGGTTTACCTTGCCTGACAAATGGAAAGTGGCTTCGTCCGAGAAGAAAATCTTGGTCATGAAGTCAGGATCAGCGCCGAGACGGTCCAGCATCGTATTGGCGAATTCCACTCGTTTCGGCATGTCATTCGGCTCCAGACGTTGCACTAACTGCACTTTATATGCGTGCAGTTTGAGGCGTTTGTGGACAATCCGTTGTAATGTCGATTTTGGTATTTGAAGTTCCCGCGAAGCTCTTCTTAATGACTTCCGGGGGCTTCGCTCAAATGCGGCTTGAACATTTGCTACCATTTCATCGGATGCTCTGCGACCACCACCATGCTTCTTCAACACAGATCCTGTAGCTAATAATGTATCACGCCACTTCTTTATGCTTCTAGCAGTTGGAGCATCACGGTTAAACACACGCCGGAACTCCCTTTGAACTCTAATGATTGATTTAAACTCCGCATACCACAAACACGCTTGCGCTTTCATCTGCGGAGTCGCCATTTTCACAAACAATTAAATCTAAGAACGAGAAACGTATCTTTGTGCCATCTACCGACAGGATTCGAAACTTGGTGAGTTTTTCTGTACTATGAACGTTGTTTTAAGTTTCTATCTTCAACCGTTTGCCAGTAACAAGCAATTGAAATTAGGTCCAGCTTGCGCTTTCATCTGCGGAGTCGCCATTTTCACAAACAATTAAATCTAAGAACGAGAAACGTATCTTTGTGCCATCTACCGACAGGATTCGAAACTTGGTGAGTTTTTCTGTACTATGAACGTTGTTTTAAGTTTCTATCTTCAACCGTTTGCCAGTAACAAGCAATTGAAATTAGGTCCATTCGAGCGGTCCACCCTGTACTTTATTCTCAAATACTTGTAATCTCCTTTCCTCCCTTAAAGTAAGAGTCCATGTTTCGCACCCATATAATATAACTGGTAGAATAATAGTTTTATATATTTTCAGTTTAACGTTTTTTGAAATAAGTTGGGACATCAAGAGTCTCTGCAATGCATAATAGCACGCATTTCCAGAATTGAACCTATGTTTAATTTCTTTGTGCTTCTCATTCCTATTTGTGATTATTGTTCCTAGGTATTTTAATTCAGCCACTTCCTCAAAAATTCCCTCATTTGTCATTAGCTGTCCATTTCCATTATATAATGTATTTCTACGTGTGACCATATATTTAGTTTTATTGATATTTACTTCCAGTCCTAATTCCTTAGTGTTACTCAATAGTGTGTGCGTATTATTATTATTATTATTATTATTATTATTATTATTATTATTATTATTATTATTATTATTACTATTATTATTCTTTTCGTCATTTTATTTTTGATATGACTAAATAAAAGTCCAATATTCGAATTTAATTGAATTTGAAATTTGTTTTCAAACATAAAAATGAATGTTGTGATGTATATTTTTTTAATATCGTATTAGCACCGTTATATACAAAATATTATACATCAAATTATATTATTACACCTTTATTTAAATACACGCGCCTTAAAATCATTTGTTGATATTGATCGGAATCTAAACGTTAGTGCTGTAACCTTCAGCTTGAAACATAAACTAAACGCGTGGGACAATGAAATTCGGTAATGTGAATTGAGATGGCAGCAGGTGACAATGATAGTAGATAGGAACAGAAGAAATCTCGTTAATTTACAATGCTATTAAACATTAAAATACAAGGCGTTCTCTTTAGGCCAATAAAATAACGAATAAACGTATTTTTATTAGAGTTAAATTGTATTCATAAAATTAGAAGCCATTTCCAATTGAATTAATAATATATTTATATACATTTCTAAACAAATGATAGTTATATGCAATAATTGAAAGTTATAATGTAGTGAAATTAGGTTGGAAGTAGAACGTTGTATTTATGATTTAAAAAATAAATTGAATTAATTAGAAATTCTATCGGTATAGACATAAGAAAGGTGTTTTCTTCATGTTTCGCGTTGAATTATTAGCCAAATAACTATTACGTTCGCGTAAGGGCAAACTAATAATAATAATAATAATAATAATAATAATAATAATAATAATAATAATAATAATAATAATAATAATAATAATAATAATAAACGTAGTCATGAGGTGCAAAGGATAAAGTAATTCAAGTTTGATTTATGTCCCACATTTTCATTATAAAATTAATATCACTATGTAGCCAGATCTAAAGTGTTAAAATAAAAGAAAAAAGTGTACCTTTATCGAATGGGTAATGACTTTTCGCCGTAAAAATACAACGATCAAGATACGCGGTAATAGGTTCCACTGGAGTAAAATTTTCCAAAGGTGAAGTAGTCCCCCATTCAGTTCTCCGTGCGATGATTACTTCAGCGAATCCATGGCATGGACATGTTCCTAGGGACGTGGAATGTTAGGATATAATATATAAAATAGTAGGTCACTAGGAATATTAACGCGAGAATTAGATAAATCACACCTGGATATAGTCGCTTTAGATGTTAGATGGCAAGGATAATGTAGTCAGGAATCAGGAAGCTTTGCATTATACTATAGAGGTGCAGCGAAATCTGAATTCAGAACGGGTTTTTCATTCCTCTCCGCTATCTGAGATGTTAAGTTTGTCAGCGATAGGATAACTAACTCCCTGGCCCTATCGAACCCGTAGGTTCATGGCCGCGCGGACATAAGCTCTCCATATGTCCAATCCTGAGCTAATGTATTCCAAACATCCCCTGTGTAATCTACTTCCCTCAAATCACAGTAAGTGTTATTCTCCAACCTCATTCTTGTTCTATCAATTAGGCATTTTCCTTCTGGTTTTCCTACAAAAAGCTTTCATGCACCTCTTTCATCCAATAGCATTCTACGAGACTTAACTATTATTTTATCTGGTTTCCTAAAAAGACCATGTGGCTCACAGTTAAGCAATCTTCTCCATTCATCTATCTGTTCATCTCTCTTTGGTCCAAAAATTTTCTTAAGAACTTTATTCTCAAATACTCATAATATCCTTTTTCTCCCTTAAAGTGAGAGTCCAATGTTTCATATCCTGGGAGAATAACAACGTTATATATTTTAAGTTTGTTTTTGAAAGGAGTTGAGTCAACAAGAGTCCCTGTAATACATAATAGCTTGCATTTCCAGAATTTAGTCTATGTATATTGCAGAGGATGATTTACGGACAGCAGTTATTAATATTTAGGGAAAAGAGTCTACTAACTGAATGGAAAGAATCGATTATCGTTCCAACCTATAAGATATGGGATAAAATTAATTGCAACAACTGCATGAATATCTCATTATTCTCAACTTCGTATAAAATTCCGACAAATATGTTACTAAGCAGACTTACTCCCTACATTGCTGACATAATAGACCATCAATGTGGATTTAAAGGAAACAGATCTGCAACAGATCACATTTTTAGTACAAGATAGATTTTAGACAATAAATGGGAATATAATGACATGTGCATCAACTGTATGTAGATTTCAAAAAGGCATATGAATGTTCAGATTTCCTAACAAGTTAGACTTGTCCCAATGTGTCTAAATGACATAATGAGTGGGTGTAGGTAGACAAGAACTATTCGAATATTGTTTATATTCACAATGACTTAAAGCAAGGAAATACACTCTTTTCTCTACTATTCAATTTTGTACTAGCTTTTTTATAAACTCTAGGAATGTAGAACCAGAACAAAAGAAGTCTTACTTCTCATTATATTACGTTTCAATATTAACTTTTAATATTTAACATAAAAACCCTAGCACAAACGATTATGATTTCGGGGACGGTTTATGTCTTAATGTTTCCTGACATTTTTCTTATAGATGAGCAAAAATCCAGAAAAAATATGACCCAGTGTCCATAGTGTTTTTAATTAATAAAGGAAAGAAAATAATGAAAAATTGTATTACTTTTATTACTTCTCTCCCTTCCTAGATTTTTTACCAAAATTAATAATTATTCAATTTGTGTGTCCCGACCGGAATAGAACCCGGGCCCGCTGCGTACGAGGCAGCAACACTACCCCGAGACCATTGCCGCAGATTTATATTTTCATAATTTTAAAAAACGTAAACTTTATGGAATGCCAGTTGATTATTTTATCATTTTCACAATTTGACTAATGTGGCTGTTTGTAAACCTAACGTGCTATGTTCTTAGATAACGGCGAATGCTACTCAACGTAATGTAATATTTCCTGAAAGGTATTTATGTCGATGTGCGAATGGATACCTATTGGGAATTTGAAACTGAAAAAATGATAACGGATATAGAAGGGGAAAACACGCTGACTTAAAATGTTTCTTCTAACGACTTTCTGATGAATCAATCCGCAATCTCAGGAGAAACTTGCAACACTCCAAGAATTTCTACATTTATTCTAAGAAACTAAAATTACGCCAGGATGTTGTGTAGGGCTACATTACATTTAAAGTGCAACTTGATTTATCTTTAAACATAACTTCAATAGTTAGTATGAATAAATAGTATTAAGATAGAATTTAAGTATTTCCCTAGCTACAGATAAATTATCGAAAATTCTCATATTTCAAGTAACTCCTCTTGTTACTTCATGTAACTACGTTTACAAATAATTGTTAAACCTGTACAGACTTATGTCCCATATTATATCCTGAGTTTCTTTGTAGTATTTTTAACAATACGTATTTTTTTATTAGCTTCAAAATAATGTACTACAAATGTAATCTTTATACCATCCTGATTTTGTTTTGTATAACATAGATTTTCAATGTTTACACATCTTTCTGTGCTAAAGTTTTATTTTCACTTCTCTATTCGTCCCTATCTATCCACTCCATGTCCTCCAGTCCTCTTGTTCTCTTTCCAGATCTTATTTCTGGCATTCATGAGTTTCGAGGTCTTCCTTTCTTTCTTCTTCCAATTAGACACAATTCCATTGTTTTTTCTGGGTAGTCTTTCTTCTTAAATTCGTCGTACGTGTTCATACCAATTTAATTGCTTATAGCCTATCTTATATAATCTGCTATTGGATATTTAATATTTATCTTTTCTCGTAGGCCTATGTCTTTATTTATTTATTTTCAATTTTGAACATCTTTTTGCTTTCCTCAAGAAATTAATTTCTATCGACATGAATTTTGTGATATTAATATTTTAACAATTCTAGCTTTTATGAAACCGGAACGAGCCAACAGGCTTAATCCCTGGATGATATGATGAACTTTTATTTATTCATTTATTTATTACTAGTGTATTGCTCGACGTTGCTCGGGTATTTTGTTTACCGCTATTTTCTTAGCATCAATCAGATTACAGACCCCAAAAACTATGGATTACACACGGTCAATTTGGATATATTATGTTTACCCTCTCTCACTCCCTCCCTTTTCGGCCGCAGTGGCTAGTGGTTATGTTATTTGCCTCGGTCCCGAGGGTCGCGGGTTCAAACCCGGCCGGGATCGATGGATTTTTAGGACGAAAAAATCCAAGGGACAAGACCTACAAGAGAGACTTAAAGCTGTGGGTCCCGAGTCTGAGTACTTCCGAGCTCGTAAAAAAAACGTTAACCTGATTAAAAGGACATCTATGCAAAATTTATCAGACCTTTATCCATCCAAGTGATGTTAGTTGCCTACTAAATGTCTCATTGAGGCGATTACTAAAGACATGTCACTCTTTGACATCCGTAGATTAATGCGCGTAACTAAATTAGCTTGTTAAGAAACTTCCGCTACGGAGCACTCACGTTCCCACGCGGGACATATGAGATATATAAATAAATCTCCTTCCTTAGAGGTGCTAGAGATCAAACACTGATTTCATTGTCATCGAAGCTGTCACCAATCAGAAAAGTGATCCCGAAAACCGTGGTTTCGACACTAATCTCAGTCATTTTGGTTTATTTTTCACCCCTTCCCAATTTGGTGTAACAGATGAAGTCACAGAGAACGATGGAGAACTTTAATTAAGGGAAATTTGTGAATGTTTGTTGCAAACTGATAGCCTGTAAGTCCTTAGTCATTTATGTATTTTTAAATTCATGTTAATTACTGAGATTGGTTGGAGAAAACCCTCAATGATGAGAAAGATCCTCAAAATGAATGAATGACCCCTTCCCACCTCCTTAACGTTGCAAGGTCAAGCTTGTGCTCAAATTGGCATTAGGACTTTCCCTAAATCAGCTTAACTACCCCGAAAACATGTAATTTCGACCACTTAACCTATTCGCTTCAGATTTAAGTGCTCAATGCATTTCCCCAGAAACCGGAATTAAGTTACCGTAAATTATATTATCTATTTCAGACATTCAAAACAAACAAAAGTTAACGGTACTTGGGATCACAATAAGGGTGAAGGCCAAAACACATTATTCTACTACTTATAAATATTAAAAAAATATTACCCTGCCAAGGGATGTACAAAGTATTGCGAAACATATTACAACAGAGTTAAGCGTGTGTACCTCGTCTTCTGAGTTGAAGGCCATTTAACTGCCGGCGAGTGCACCTCGTCTTTTGAGGCGAATGGGCTAACATATTATTTTTTCATCCCTTTTTTACACTCCTACGCCCTCATAAGGGTGCTAGGTCAAACGTGGGCTTAAATATCATCTGGATTGTCACCAATCAGCTTAGCGACTACAAAAACTGTGGATTCGCCATTCTCTGGGGTGCTACGGGTCAAATTTGGGTTTAAATGTCACAAAGTGCCACTAATGGGTTTAGCGACCCCAAAAAATATTAATTCGACACTAATAGGCTTTTTGTCGCTTTCGATTTTTTTTTTTTAGATTTTCACTTCCCCTTAACCCCTCCAAGGTGTGCTACAGGTCTCAATACCATGGAAAATTTTGCAAATTATACGTTGTATGCGTACAGAGGACTTCCAATCAAAAAGTTTATACTTACAAGATAAATAATTTTTATAATAATAATTATAACACTAATTATTATTATTTTATCTATGGTTGTAATAGGCCTAGCCTAAAAAAAATGGTTGAAGATCGAGAAAAATCTTCCCCATTCGAGTGTGGATTTGACCCTAAAAATTCTGCTTGAATTTGATTTAAATTACTCCGGGTGTTCTAGAAATATGCTGGAACATAAAAGGTGATTGTCGATCATTTTTCAATTTTAGCCCCCTCTTATCCCCTAGGGTGCTAATGGTATTTTACCGCATTCAGTCACATTGCCGGATCATAATTTTTGTGTGTACCAAGTTAAGTCTCGTAGACTGCGATAGGCAGGACATGTGACACGAATGGGGAATAAAAGACGTGCATGAAAGCTTGTTGTAGGAAAACCAGAGGGAAAACGCCCAGTTGGTAGACCACTCACTGACATTTATAGGTAAATCAACGTAACTAATCTAATCATGATTAAGTAACTCTGGCAACAGGATTCAATTTTATATTTACTTTCAAATTTTTGTAGACTGTCTTTTGAACAAGAATCAACCAATTTTACATTATATTTAATTTAAATGTTTTTTTTCCCCCAAATGCCCCAGGGTTGTCTTTCGACATTCCTGGTTTCTCTCCTGGCATGGCGTACTTGTAACCCACTTCTGAAGTGGGGGCGCCTGGAAGGCGGGGTTACGTTGCCCCGATGATATGATGGGTGATGATGAAGATAATGTTGCGCCAGTAGAGTCCCTAATCCTAACCTTAACCTAACATGAATATGAATGATGATGATTGCGATGGCCATACCGGGAATCGAACCCGGGCCCGCTGCGTGACAAGGCAGCACGCTACCCGAGACCACAGCGGTGGACGGTTTAATTTATTATGTATATCCCAATCGTAGCTATATATATATATATATAGATATTCTCTATAACATGCATACAACAATACACTAAAACCATAGAAACGCTTAGGTAGCCTAATGAATATAAAATTGTGATATTAAGCGTCATTTTGGTCTTGAAATATGTGGGAAGAAATTCAATTAAGTGGCTGTTACTTCATTTTTACGATTGTACAAGGGATACTCATGACAGTTTGGGTAATCATTTTTTCCATTTACAGAAAATAGTGGAAATGTGTAGATTCTTAACATATTTTTTTTTTGCTTCACATTTAATTGAGACACTGCGACACATTTTATCATATATTCTTTGAATTTTATAAATATAGTATGTAGGCTATGTTCATTGAGTATAGGCTTTGTTAATTGTCTATAATAAAATTTTCTCTCTTCTGTAAATTCATGTAATATTAATTTTAATCAAATATTAAAACGTGATAAGGATGAAATGAATCGTGATAAAGAAATATAAATCTGGCATTTGCCTTCACAACTGAGAAAATACGTAGACAAATTTCAGATAGGTCGGAAATAGAATAAGAATATTCTAGAATTAATATTAATTCCATTAACAACATGAAAGCAGAATAACGGCTTGTGAAATGAGATTCATGCGCAGAACAGATGGTTACACCAGATGGGATCGAAAAAGGAACACCGATATTTTAAATGAATTTAAGACTACACCAATTTTGGAATATATTATACAGTACGCAACTAAATTGGAAACACCATCTTGAAATGATGAGTTCAAATCTGATCCCCAATGCTGTTTATAATTATATACCAAGAGGACGAAGATCTCTGGGCCGTCCTATGAAACGCTGGAGGGAACATTTTCTATAGGATCGTAACAGGCCTTGGCCTAATACTTGGAAGGAAGAAGAAGACTTTTTAAACAATAGCGAGGAAATTCTAAAAGCCAGCACACTCTTTCTATTATACAATAATATTAACAAAATGAGGCTGGGAGTTAACACCATTAAAAATAAATTAAATGCCTGGCCATATTTTATACTGAAAATGGACAATTAATGACAAATGAGGGAAATTTTGAAGACGTATCGGAATTCAAATACCTAGGAAAAATCATTACAAACAAGAATGAGGTAATGCGAGTAATTAAACATAGACTCAATTGTAGAAACCCATGTTATTATGCATTACAGGAACTAAAAACTTAGCAGTTATTCTTCAAGTTTATATGGATGCGGAACACGGTAAATTCCTTTAACAGAATAGAAATACATTACGAGTATTTGAGAATATAGGTCTTATGAAAATGTTTGGACTAAAGATAAATGAACAAACATGCGAAGGGAGAAGACTACATAACAGACTTAGCCTACATGATTTTTTATGTGAAACCAGATGTAATAAGAACAGTCTCGTAAACTACTCCGTATGATAGGCAGGAGATGTGGCACTAATGGGGAATGAAAGAAGTGTATGGAAGTATATTGTAGGAAAACGAAAGGGGAAAGTGCCCACTGGGTAGACCAAGAATGAGATGGGAGAATAACACTGGCCATGATTTGAGTGAGGTGGATTATAAAAGTGATGATTCGAAAACATTAGCTTAGGATTTGGACGTATGGATAGTGTTTTAGAAAAATCTGAGAAAAAAAAGATCAGTTTGTAGGCCATAAATGAGATGAGAGAATAATATCAACTATGAATTGAGAGAGGTGAATTATATAAGGGATGATTAGAGAATATCTCAGAATAGATCTTATGTCCGCGCGGTTATGAGCCTCCTGGTTTGATAGTATCTGTGAATTAGATTTGTTGAAATTATTAATAACTCGTAACAATAAAATACTACACAAAAGAACAAATACATTTTAGGGAGAGTTATTTTGATTAGCTTTTTAACTTTAAGACTGGTATGTGTTTTTTGTATTATAACCAATGTAGAAAACCCTTTTTTACCTTAATGTACATAAGGGTTATAATTATTTAACATTATGAAGTATATTAACATAAAACAGTAGAACAAAAGATAATTACATAACAATAGTATAACAAAGATGAATAGAGTAAAATTGAATTATATTTGAGAATAAACACCATTTACAAAAGAAGTAATTATGACATTTTTTGTTGTTAAAAATATGATGAGGACTTGAATAATCTTTTTTCATTAAAATTCAAATATGTTTCAAGTTTGTAACGTTAAAAACCACAACATTGGACAATTGAATAGAACATGTTTGACTGTTTGAATATCTTCTGCAGATTTAAAAGTTGCATTTGATGCATTTGATAATATTTTCAATTTATATAAATATGCCCGAAATTATTGAATAGAACTTTGACTGTTTGAATATCTTCTGCAGATTGAATAGAACATGTTTGACTGTTTGAATATCTTCTGCACATTTACAAGTTTCTTTTGATAATATTTTAAATTTATATAAATATGCCTGAATTTTTCCATGTCCGGTTAAATATTGAGTTAATGTGTTATTCATTTAATTTTTTTTACGTATTCCCTTAAGTTGATTTTTTGTGTGATTCTTTAAATTATTGTTGACTATCATATGCAGCAGAATCCCATAAGTTATTTCCCAGATGAAGGACAGATTGACACAAACTTCGTTATTCAAAATTATTAACCTAATCTAAGTAACATGAGGATTATTTTAAGAATATAAAAACGTAAGTTTCTGAAAAATGATTTATTGACATTAAAAAGAAAGATAACATTGAATGGTAAACAACACATTGTCATTTCCACTCTTCAAATTAAAATAAAATCAAACAGCTGTTCCTGTTAAATAGAGAGAGGCTTTTTAAAGTATGACTAAATTAAGAACACTTTCCTGTTTTAATGAATATGGTATGTGCCTGTATTCACAGAATTAGCACAAATTGTACAAAATATTGTACTATAAATAATTATACAAAGAAATGAATAAGTGGACTGTGAAATAATATGAATTGAACTTGAAAAAAGTGAAAATAGCACAATCAATTAAGTAAGTGAACTCGTAAAGTTCCACATTAACTTTAAAGATAATAACACTGGTCAACATGATTTTTGTCTCATGAGTACCAATAGTTGTACTTAATGCAGATTTTTATCGTGTTTTCAAATATGTATTCGGAATTTCACCACCACCCACAGTTTCCAAATCCTCCAATTAAAATTGGTATAACTATAAAGAAAATTATGATGAAACCATGAGCTGTTACGACAACATTATACATTTGATCATCCTCAATAGTTTTTTTATTCCAATTTCCATTAATGGATTTAAATAATCATTATTTTAATAAACTTTTTTCGTCCATTTATTATCTTGTCGCAGTGAGCGATGAGCACGGGGAGCACTTTCATCAGGAGATTTCAGCTATATCAAGGCACATGGAATCCTAATATGCTGGCCGATTAATGTTGGACCATCAAGAGGGATGTTCCACAGGCGAAATATAGCAGAAAATCGTCATTTCTTACTTTCTAGGTCAGTCCGAATATTCGAATATTGTGTAGTTACAAATGTAGAAAATATTAAAGTGTTTGAAATTATAAATGCCTGTCACTCGGAAACCTTGCGTGGTGGAGAAAACCCGATATCATATTTGAATTCAAGAGAAATAAATAATAGTTTTAAAAAAACTAAAATAACACGCTTTATTAGAAAACTAAAAAATGAAAAATAATTTTAATTTTCAATACGCTTGGGATAAAATAAAGTGGCCAACAAAAAAATCATCTCCAACACATATAGAATAAAATTAGAGTTATCAACAAAAAGAAAATAATTTTACCATCAAAAGCGTGGGGTGCTCTATATCAATTAATATATTTGATAATAAACAGATATTGGTAAAAGTAAGCTCTCTAAGAAGAAAATGTAAAAATCATAAAAAACACCCCACGCTTTTGACGGTAAAATTATTTTCTTTTTGTTGATAACTCTAATTTTATTCTATATGTGTTGGAGATGATCTTTTTGTTGGCCACTTTATTTTATCCCAAGCGTATTGAAAATTAAAATTATTTTTCATTTTTTAGTTTTCTAATAAAGCGTGTTATTTTAGTTTTTTAAAACTATTATTTATTTTTTAGTTTTAATATTTTACAGAATAAGATAAAAATGTAAATATCTTTAAATTCGATACTATTGTAGTATGAGCTAAAAGTAATACTCTTCTATGAAAAAACCCTCCCAGCCGGATTTGAACCAGC
Organism: Diploptera punctata; assembly: GCA_030220185.1. Taxonomy (NCBI): domain Eukaryota; kingdom Metazoa; phylum Arthropoda; class Insecta; order Blattodea; family Blaberidae; genus Diploptera; species Diploptera punctata. Next base: position 3,648,332 of record JASPKZ010008365.1, on the reverse strand, counting down.
GACGTATGGATTACTGAAATTATGTACCACTAATAGTTCACTGCTCTACCAACTGAGCTCTTACAACGATTGACTAAAAACTCGACAAGTCCGCAACCTATTATACCAGTTTTCATTTTTTTTATTTTCTGATGATTATGGCCAGGAGTTTAGAAAATAAATATGAAATTATTGTATTGTCACGGGTCCTCTACAAGTATACAAAGTTTCAAGTTGATCCAATGTTTCTAAGTGGGTGAAAATCGCGTTGGAAGATTCCGTTACATTGATACAAAAACACTTTTTTTTTATTTTCTGATGATTATGGCCAGGATTTTAGAAAATAAATATGAAATTATTGTATTGTCACGGGTCCTCTACAGGTATACAAAGTTTCAAGTCGATCCAATGATTTTAAGTGGGTGAAAATCGCGTTGAAAGATTCCGTTACATAGATAGATACAGGTGAAGCTAATATAAAGCGTGTAAAAATACTATCAGAATCACATATTGTACTTTCTGTAACAAAAAAAAGTTTCTTTTTTGTTGCCCAGTGTAATCTATTTTCATAGAAGCAGTTTTCCGAGGCAGTTTTACTCATTCATCTTCAGTTAAATATTTCCATTCATACTAGCAGGTACTTGTACGTGTCCAGCGTCTAACGGCTCTTGTAGGTATATGATTTATCAGGAGAGAATTTTTTACATCTCTGGATCACATGTATACATTTTCAACCACACACCCATCGGGAGGAAGTGAACAACTCAATGCCAGGGCACCTGCGAGACAATACTAACGTTTAAAACATGACACTAAACAAATCGAATATGGTATATGATTATAGTGTTCAGTGTCTATTAGGGGCTTATAGTTTCCTCGCGTTTGTTTTAAATATGAAAAAAATCGACTAAACCTCATGCATAAAATTTATTCCAATCAGGAACAGAATCCTGTCCCGCTGAATTCGAGGCTACAACTTTACCTCTAGACTAAATATGTGGACAGAATGATGATATAATAAATTCAAGAAAGTGGAATTTTAACTATCCGTTTCTTCAATATCTGAATTAATATTTAAATGAACTCTTTACGAGATAAAAAATGGAATTTTATTTGTTTTCAGTTCTGGATGACAGCTTCTCGATACGCACAGCTATTAAAAGAGGCAGAAATGTTAAAATCTAAAGTAAGTATTCAAATTGGACATACTTTAATAAGCCTATTGCAGTGCTTAGAATACATTTTAGGGAAAGTTACAACTCCAAAACCATGGCGCGACAGACCTAGAATAACCTCTTCCTACCAGCCGGCGATGGACTAATTTCTATTTGTGTTAATCAAAAGAGGTGATAGGACTGACATGTAGTAAACATGCCCAGTCCTCCAGTTTTATTAGCCTTGATCCGCTACTTATTGTAGCTACCCAAATTCCTCATTATGCTAAGTGGGACCGGACCTATCCTGGTAGAGATTCTACGATAAAACACTTCCCCCGTGTGGGCACGAATCAGTTCATGCCCCTTACCTCTGCACGAAGGCATGACGCCTTAAACCACTCCACAATATATATATATATATATATATATATATATATATATATATACCTCTACAATGGTGTAACAGTCCAATTTTGAACCTTAGCCTCTCCTTCGTAAGGAGAGAACAGACCAAGTTAATTTAGTTACGCTTATTTGCCCGCAGATGTCATGAATGGTATGAGGTCAAAATACCGACACAATGAGACATCTAATAGGCAACTAGGTATTACTAGGGTGACAAGGTCGGTACATTTTGCTTAAAGGCCTCTTTATTCAGGCTTAATGATCTTTTACGAGCCTGAAAATCTTCAGATTCGGGACCCATGGCTTGAATTCCCTTCCAGAGGATTTGCTCCTTGGATTTTTCCATCGTAAAAAAATCTATCGACCTCGGCCGGGTTTGAACCCGCGACCTCGGGACCAGCGACAAGGAACATAACCACTGGTCCACTGCGGTCGATATATATATATATATATATATATATATATCCATCCATAGTAATTTTGCCCGAGGGCAGATCCTTCACTGCAATCATAGCATTTTCATGCTATGTTTTGCAGCTTTACTAGGGAATTATTATAGGTGTGGTAGCTTCCCATTGCTTTCCACACCTGTGAAGGACGGTGATGATAACTATAAGGATGATGATGATGGCCGGATGATTTTGGGGACCGTTGGGCCCTAAGCTTCCTGACATTTGTCTTAAAGGTGAGGAAAAAACCATAAATAAACCTCACCCAGGAGCCTGTCCCGACCGGGAATCGAACCCGAGCCCGCCGCGTGACAAGGCAGCACGCTACCTCGAGACCACCGCGGTAGACTATATATATCATCATCATCATCATGAACAAATTCGTTTTAGGCCATGTGGCCTGTACGGTGACTATATATATATATATATATATATATATATATATATATATATAACCGAATTCCAAGTAATGACGTTTCAACTTTCTATTACAAAGAATGTAAAAGTAAAGTAAACACATTAGTCGCGCCTGGCGTAATGGCAGGTCGATGATGTGATGAGATGAAACCATTACAATAGTAGTTCTGTGATATACGAGAATGCCTGTCAGCCAGGTCTAACGCAGCTTGGAAGATAGATAAAATGAAATGAAATGGATGAGATGAATAAGGATACATAGTGGAATGAAGATTTTGGTAGGAAAATAGGGGAGAATTCTGAGAAAAAAATCTGCTCTGGCCTGTTTCGTCCACCTCGATACCCCATGGATTGACCGGAAGCGAATTCGCAATCCAGAGTTGAAGGGCGAGTGCCATGGAGCTGAAATACGTAGACCTATGTAGAATGAAACTGTAGGCCTATCATTTATTAGTCAAAAAGTTCGGAATAGGACTGAGTGATGACGTTATAGCGTGCGTCACAACGAAAATTGTGTAATAATGTGTTAGTTCTCAATATTGCCGCTCATATTCCAAATTTACTAATAAATTCAGTTACGTTTAGAATAAAAGGTGACTTTACATTACAACTGTCACTCCATTATTAAATTATGAAATTAAAAATCAATTATAAATAGTTTTTATTTATAATCCTGCAGTTTTAAAACCTATATTTTTAAGTTCATTTTATATTAGCAGTAGTTAATATTAGTTAAGATCTTTTGCCAAGATTAAGTAATACTTTTTTATTATCATTATTATCATCATTATCATCATCGTCATCATCGTCATCATCGTCATCATCGTCATCATCGTCATCATCGTCATCACCGTCATCATCGTCATCACCGTCATCATCGTCATCACCGTCATCATCGTCATCACTGTCATCGTCGTCGTCATCGTCGTCGTCATCGTCGTCGTCGTCCTCGTCATCATCATCATCATCATCATCATCTTCATCATTATTATTATTATTATTATTATTATCATTATTATTATTATTATTATTATTATTATTATGGTGCAATATCAATGATCTGATACCCAGTTTTTTTTGTTTCTGTTTAGATTGAGAAAACAAAGCAGATAATCAGAACCATGCGAGGTCAATTGGAACTGAACATCTCAAACGTAAGATGTACTTTTTAATATTTCCACTTTAAAACAATTAAGGGGTCTAGTGAGAGAGGGAGCTATGCCACTTTCAGAAGAAATTGAAATAAAGAGTGCTAATTGTATTAAGATTTATATTTTTCCTTTTGCATACTTTACATAACAGTAACTTAGAGAAGAAAAAAGTTACCCCTTTATTGTACAAATAATTTCGTAATATAATGCTTTATAAAACCCAAGTAAAGTGATCCCACAACAGGCCCGGAGGCCCTTGGGGTAGTAGGAAGTTAAGGCTCCCACATTTTCTAGACAATCGGCACTTTATGTCAGCCGGGTTGTCAGCCCTGCGCGACGGCCGCCTTTACCCCCAGAACAAGCGTCTGGTACTCATTTCCGTTAGAGGCTGAGTCGACCCCAGGACCATAGTGGCGCCAGAGTGTTTGGGTCAGTTTAAAAATCCTGACCCCAACGGGACTACAACCCTCGACCCTCCGGCTTGTAGCTCAGTGCCTTAACCACTACGCTACGGCGTGCCCCTTATAAAACCCAATTTACGTTTCCATTTCTTCTCAAAGTGGCATAGCTCCCTCTCTCATTAGACCCCTCAATTATTTGTAATGGACCGATATACACACAGAGGCAGATTTGGCATGTAATAGGAATGGTATGGACATTTTTTGGCATATATTCTCCTGTGTGTATCATTCCCTAGAATGATCGGAACTACGAAAAAAAAGTCCCTCCAGGACATCGATGATATTCCTTGTCTATGACTGTAAAAGGAATCAAGTTAAGGATGCTCCGAAGTTAGTGAGAGCAATCCTAGTTATAATATTAGTTTCAATACTAGTGAAATTAATATCAAATTCCGTTGAGGTGAAGTCATATGATGAAAGTTAAAAATTAAATTGTACTCGTACCTGTTGGTAGGTGCCGTCGTCCTCAACTTTGTTAATATATTGTATATATAATTGCATCACCGTACACAACAACAACAAGTAACGGAAACTCAACCTGCAGAAGATGGAAGGTAACTTCCGAAAGCGCTCCAGTTAATTTTATATACAATATATTAACAAAGCTGAGGACGACGGCACCTACCAACAGGTACAATTTAATTTTTAACTTTCATCATATCACATTAGTTGTTTACCAACAGGCACAGGTGCTTATCTTCTGCTTGTTATAATCAATCAATTTTGGGCTGCTTTAAACCGAATTCAGTTTTTTGCCTTATTCAGAAAGATCCTCTCCCTGTTATCCGCTTCTTCCATGTGGCATTGTACCCGTTTGAGATCTTTCGCGAACAAACCATCCTAGTCCTCTGTTCTTGATAAAACATTCTTAATTATTTATTATTCTCCATCCCTAATTTTCCTTAACAGCATCAACAATTTTTCATGATTTTTTTAAACAATAATATATATTTCTGTCTCTTTTTGTGAGAGTTCAAGTTATATTCTTATACTTAATAAAGTTTAATAATTTTTACTTAACAAGATGTCATTTCTTGCTGAAAATATCCTCCATTCGCATGGCGTTATGGGCTATGCTGGACAAGTTGGACCCTCCACCACCCCTTGGGATACCTCGGGCACAAACCCATACTCCCCAAGTCCCAACTTGTTTTCTCCCTTATCTATTGCGCGACCACTCCAAGTTCTCGGCTTAAAACCAACACCCCGGGAGAAGGTGTTGGAGTCATCATTCTGGTTAAACGCTGAAGCTACTTAGTACGTCAGGTCGCTCCCCACAGTTGTTCCACGGTCTCCTCAAGCTTGGAACATCGTTTTTAATTTCGGATTGGACAAGGAAAGAACTAAAGAAATTAAAATAATAATACTAACCTATCATTTGATTAATTATGATTAAATAATAACAATAATACTAGTTTCAAAACAACATACGTAACATAAATATTTACAACGCTTCCTTCAATAATTTCTTACATTTTTTCATGGTTTTAATTTTGAGACGCTTCAACAACTGTGTTAAAATAACAGTATTGGAAAATGTTAAATAACATCGTTTACTACTTATAAAAGTGGTGGTGTAAAATTCTCAAATACGAGTATAGATACTTCTAAACGAAGCCGGCCGTTGGCGACGGTAGTGTCATCTACCTGACAGCGGACGAAACGAGAATTATAGATTTGTATATGTGGAAAATCTCTGGTTAGGCCTATATCGTGTCTAGAATATTTGTGAGAATGCATATGTGTAGAGTAAAGCATGTCGATTATCCTTGAATTCATGATGAATATGAAGTTTTAAGGATCATGTATATATATTGTGGAAAGCAACGGGAAGCTACCACACTTATAATTCCCTAGTAAAGCTGCAGCATAGCATGAAAATGCTATGATTGCAGTGAAGGACCTGCCTTTGGGCAGAATTACTAGGGATGGATATATATATATATATATATATATATATATATATATATATATATCACAATTGAACCCTCTAAAGCTATTAGGTGTAGGAGTTCACCTGAAGTGAAAATTTAAAAATCACTCCAGCGGTCACAATTTTCGATGTTTCACAACGAAACTCAGTACATCCTATTAAAATAAACTGAGGTAGGTATTATAAAAAATGAGCGAAATCCGAAAATTATCTGTGTAAATATCCACTTAATTTCAGGTAAACTTAACTGTAGCAGACCCACCGACCATTCCCTTGTTCTACCTCCAGAGACGCATCCTGCAGGCGTTGTGAGACAGGCTAGGCTTGACCCACCAAGCCCCGCAAGTGTGAGACTTTAGTACATCCATGTGCTCATCTCCTGGCAACCCTCAGTTGGTCCACGAGCCCTTAGGCTGAACCAGGAGTCAGCGTAGCCTCCCTTACTGCGCTGATCCGGGCCGTGCCCTAATGTGCCCCTTGCGGGACGCACAAGGTCTCATTTTATTAATCATTCACCGAAAATAAAGCATTTTCACCTATAATATCAGTAGTATTGGAAATAATTACTTTCGCCTCGCGGAGATGTTTTTTCGAATAAAGATATTCGTTCAGATTTTTAGTTTTAATTTTGAGCTTAAATAATATATGTGAACAATATAATCTCAAAATATCCATAGAAAAAACTAAGGTAATGGCATTCCAAGGGAAAAATCAAATCAGATCCAAAATAGTAATAGGAAACAAAATCATAGAACAGGTGAACCATCTCGATTATCTAGGATGTGACATTTCATTTAATTATGATAATGATATAACTAATAAAATAGCAAAATTCCAGGGAATATGTGGTACGATAAAACGATCACTAAATAACAAAACAACAAGAGAGACCCAATTGAAATTTTACAAAACGTTGGCTGTACCGGTTCTGCTCTATGGTTCAGAAGCCTGGATACATAAAAAACAAGATCTAAGTAGGATAACGGCGGCAGAAATGAAATTTTTGAAATCTGTTAAAGGGTGCACTAAGGAAGACAGAATCAAGAACACAGAAATAAGACAGGAACTTGAAATATTTGCAATAACTGATAAAAATAGATACATATAGACAAAAAATGGAAGCAACACATAGACAGAATGAATGAAGATAGATATCCAAAACAAATAACAAAATACAAACCTAAAGGCACCCGAGATATGGGCAGACCTAGAAAGAGATGGGCTGAAGTCGGAACGGGTCAACAGATCTAATCCATGAATGCAGAAGATGATGATGAATTTTGAGCTTAAATTTATACCTCAGAAACTAAGATATGTTTTGATCCATATTTGGTTCGTCTTCCGGGCTTATAGGCCGTGGTCTGGTTGTCTTCATACTCGACGTTTCGTCTGCTGCTGCGGTAGACCTCATCAGGAGATACTGCGTGCTCTCTGTGAACTCCTCAACAGTCGGCTGCAGACTGTTGAGGAGTTCACAGAGAGCACGCAGTATCTCCTGATGAGGTCTACCGCAGCAGTAGACGAAACGTAGAGTATGAAGACAATAAGACCACGGCCTATAAGCCCGGAAGACGAACCAAATATGGATCAAGACGCCGGCCGTGAAAGCCTACAATTATATATAAGATATGTTTGTTTATTTCAGATGGACCTGATCGATGTGCCAAGAAATATGGAACTTTGTGATGAGGTAAGCATTTTCAACACTATGGTGGTAATAACTAATAATAATTTGTTATTCTTACTTCAACATCTACCTTTAAGTAGCTGCCGTACTTTCACATCTCCCATGCCACCCAGTTCCTACACAGACGTGACCAGGAGAGGATGTTTAAACTTTGGATCACATACATACTTTTTGACCACACAAGGGTATGGAGGGCCTCCCCGAATGAGGAATTAGCTCAAACCTGGACCACCACCGAAACAACACGAATATTTAAGACACACATTATTCCCTCATACATTCATAATAAACAAGACAGATGTGATATGGTGATTATAGTAGCTAAATGGATACTATTGCGATCTTAAAGTTTTCCAATATTTGTCGTACAGGTGGGACATTCTATGTCAAATCAAACAGTGCTGTCCACTATGTTGTCACCAGTGTTAGCGATTTTAATTTCAGTAGTGACAACATTGAGAAAATATGTTATCCATATTTATTACAACTCTACAACATAATTAATGAGGGTAAAAATAAAATACATTCTTACAAATTAAAAATCTGAATAAATGATTTACATCCCTTTCTGGGATGAAAAGGATATCCCTGAAAAAATTACTAGTTATAATAAAAGTTTGGGAATTATTAATCAAGTTATGAAACCATCCCTTGTACAAAAAAAACGCCAGATTACGTTTATTTAACACTTTGGCTAGACCAGTGTTGACCTATGGTAGTTAAGCATGGACACTAAAAAGACAACATGATAGCAAAATAACGGCTCGTGAAATGAGATTCATGTGTAGAACAGCGGGTTACACCAGATGGGATCGGAAAAGGAACACCGATATCTTAAAATAATTGAAGACTACGCCAATTTTGTAATATATTAAACAGTACCAACTAAATTGGAAACACTATCTTGAAATAATGAGTTCAAATCGGATCCCCAAAGCTGTTTATAATTATATACCAAGTGGACGAAGATCTCTGGGTCGTCCTATGAAGCGCTGGAGGAAAAAAAGTCTATAGGATCGTAACAGGCCTTGGCCTAATACTTGGAAGGAAGAACAAGATAAATGGTTTACAGAAACAGTCAATATTTCCATTGCTATATTCAATTCAGAGTTATAAAATGTTGTATAAAATGACAGGTAATTTTAATAAATATGCTGGATTTGACCATTTCCTCGCATATAATAATAATAATAATAATAATATAAATGCGCACAATCGTGCAAAATTAATTAATTGGCAGAACATACAAAATATTTACAAAGACAACACCATAAAGATTAAATTAAATAACAGATTTTCAGAAGAAGGAATTATAAATCGTGGTGTGAGACAAGGTTGCCCCCTATCCCCTACACTCTTCGCAATTTATATCAATGAAGTAATATGTTTCTGGAACAAGAAATATAAATTTGGAATAAGAATATCAGAAAATAGAAAATTAAACACCCTATTATTTGCAGATGACCAAATAATAATAGCAAATTCAGAAGACAATCTACAGAAAGATCTGTATCAACTTAACAAAATTACAGAAGAATATGGATTGAAGATATCTACAGAAAAAACAAAAATTATGGCATTTCAAGGTGTAGATCCTGTCAGAAGTAAAATTGTACTGGACAATTAAATTTTGGAGCAGGTGAAATAATTTTACATATCTAGGATGCAATATCTCATATGAACAAGAAAAGGATGTAAATGTAAAAATATCTAAATGTTTAAGACCTTTAGGGTTAATAAATTCTATCTTCAAGCCGCAGTTAGTCCAAAAGCATTCAAGACTAAAAGTGTATAAAACACTGGCTCTTCCAAGTCTTTTATATGGTAGTGAAGTATGGACGTTGAAACAGAAGGATATACAGAGACTTAGATCTGCTGAAATGAGATACCTTCGGAGGACTGCAGGATACACACTACTAGATCACAAAAAAAATGAAGACATGTTAGAAGAATTTCACGTGGAATCTTTAGAAAACAAATTGTTTGATTATAAGTCAAGATGGATGCAACATGTTCATCGAATGGAAGATCAGAGAATACCCAAACAAATGTTAAGATATCAACCTGCAGGAAGAAGAAGATCAGGACGTCCACTCAAAAGACTTTTGGATGGTGTTTCTCTCGAGGCCGAAACAGGTCAACAAATGGCCTAAATTCGTGAACGTACTATGATGATGATGAAACAATTCGTGTAACACTATTGAATATGAATGAATGAGTAGTATAAACAGTAAGATTTATATAAAAATGTAATATTGGTGAACGTTTTGCTATATTTAAGGTATATTTTTAACTTAAGGGCATCATAGACGTCTTGTGCTTCCCTTGACACTGATACAATTATATGTTAGCACTCTTTGTTTCCACGTTGCAATTCTATTTCATAACCTACGCCAGCAATATAGCATAATGTGGTAACAGCTTATTCTTGGTTTATATTTTCTGTAAAATAAGTGACGCCCTTGACAGTGCATCTATAGCTCTTATCGTAGCAAATTATATGAAATAATTTATTTCAAACGAACAAGATTGAATAACCTTCCTTATTTCACATCCGATAAAATCTATTGGTCGGCCGCGGTGGACTAGTGGTTATGCTCCTTGCCTCTGGTCTCGAGCCGGCCGGGGTCGATGGATTTTTAGGACGGAAAAATCCAAGGAGCAAGTCCTCCGGGAGGGACTTTAAGCCGAAGATCCCAAGTCTGAAGATTTTGAGGCTCGTAAAAAATCCTTAAGCCTGAATGAAAAGGCCTCTAAGCAAAATTTACCGTATTTTCCCGTCCTACTACCTTCGTTTCCTAGATGTCAGTATGAGGCGGAACGCTGACCACTGGACCACTCAAAAATGACATCTACGAAAACAAGTATAACTAAATTAGTATGGTTCAAATTCTTCCCTGTAGGGGGAGAGCGCCTAAATCTCTGTAAAGGGAAAACATAGGCTTACAATACAAAATAAAATCCATTGACAATTTGACTAATATTCAGTCTTTCATGTTCCTTTAGTGATATTTAGAACCAATGCACATGTTTTCCAAATTAGAGATGGTGTTATGGACAATGTGTCCAGATTTGTTTAATTTGACATGGAAAGAGCCAGGGGAGAAAAATCTTTACTCAGGAAACTTGTCCCAACTGGAGATGAAACCTGATCCCGTTGCGTACCAGATGACGTTGCCCCGAGATCACAATGGTATATAGTAATAATAAGTTACCACTATAATAATTTCATTCTCTTTTACCTTTCCTGGAGCTTTACATAATAGAATAGGGTGCTTTTTACAATGCTGTCCAACTAACATGCGGAAATTAACTGTAAGTGTAGATCAAAGTAAAGTGACGTCATTTGCCACAGGTGTCTTATATAAAGGCTTTTACAATTAATTATTTTTTGCAGACATTGCTTTTAAAAGTTATTTATACTTTCAAGTTTTAACTAGGTTTTAAAACATGCATTACTCGACACCTGACTTCAAGCAATGTTTGTTAACACTTCACTCGTGAAAAAACTACATAAAACACTTGTTAAATAACAATTTTATAAATTGTGGTATGAAATAATTAATTACACTGGTCAATATGATTTTTGTCTCATGAGTACCAATAGTTGTACTTAATGCAGTTTTTATTGTGTTTTCAAATATGTATTCGGAATTTCTCCATCATCCACAGTTTTTTTTATTTCAATTCCAATTAATGAATTTAAATAATTAATTTTAATAAACGTTTTTTTCGTCCATTTGTCCATTGTTCAAATATTGTGTAGTTACGAATGTAGAAAATATTAAAGTGTTTGAAATTATAAATGCCTGTCTCTCGGAAACCTTGCGTGATGGAGAAAAACCGATATCATATTTGATTTCAGGAGAAAACATACTATCAGCATCACATATTTTTCTTTCTGAGACAAAAAAAAAAGTTTATTTTTTTGTTGCTCAGTGTAATGTATTGTATGTGTTTCATGCGTACAAACATGGCCTTAAAATTATGTATGAATCAATTCTCCTGCGCAGTAGCCGAATAGTCTAAAGCATCACGCCTTGACACAGAGCTACGGGATACGCACTGGTTAAAATCCTCATGAAGGGGTGATATACTTTTTCATGGAATGTAGCCCAGTGTATGGATCCGGTGCTTACCCATGTCGTGTGGGATTATTTGAGTAGCGTCTCCAGATAAAGAAAACCAGATATAAGGCTGATCATATGTCACCCCTATATAATAATAATAATAATAATAATAATAATAATAATAATAATAATAACAACAATAATAATAATAATCATAATCATAATCATAATAATAATAAAAATAATAATAATAATAATGCTTTATTTATTCTGGCAGAGTTAAGGCCATAAGGCCTTCTCTTCCACTCAACCAGCACAAATACAAATAAATATTTGACAAATAAAGATACATTAAATGTAGCAATGTAAATGTTATGTACAAACAATATTTTATAGGATAATAACAATAATGATACGATAATAATAATAATAATAATAATAATAATAATAATAATATAAATATAATAGGCCTAAATTATACGAGAAACATCAATTAATATATGTAGGCCTACCTTACATGGGTAATGATGAAGTCGAGGTTAGAGCAAATATAAATTTAGATTTCTTTTAAAATATGCCAATGTCCGGCAGCCCCCTATTTCTTGTGGTAGGGAATTCCAGTTGCGAGAAGTGAAGATGGTATATGACATGGAGTGATGTGATGTCCTATGTTGCGGTATATTAAGCAAGAGATTATGATGTGATCTTGTGTTTAAGTTATGGTTTGAGGATAGATACTGGAAACGGGATGATAAATAATTGGGAATCGAGGTATGTAGGATCTTAAATAGGAGAAATCGCAAGAAATGGACTTCCAAAATTGGCATTCCAATATACCCTAACGGGATCAAGGAAGACCAAAACATCGGTGGAAAGATCAAGACCATCTTCGCTAGGTTTACCGTACAGGCCACATGGCCTAAAACGAATTTGTTCATGATGATGATAATGAATAAATAGGAGGATTAGACAGAGCGAATTTCTTCTCTCTTTTAGATGTAGCCATGACAATTCGTGGAATAATGGAGAAATGTGATCGTATTTTCGAACATTAAATTTGAATCTGATACGCATATTATGGACATGCTGCAATTTGTCCGACAATCCGTCACTTATGTCAGTTAGTAGAACGTCACAGTAGTCAAAATGCGACATCACTAAGGTTTGGATTAAAATTCTTTTAAGAGCTGTAGGAAGAAAATTTTTAAGACGCTTTAGGGAATGCATTATGGAGAAGATCCTTTTAGATGTTTGTTTTACTTGCACAGTATAAGATCACACAGATGTGAGATCAGCAGACAACTGGTAGGCCAAAGGCCTTCTACGCTATAACGACATGAAGATCAGTTATATGATCCAAAAAGATCAAAACGTGAAACCATACACATATGCATTTTTATTGTAGATTGTCTATATTACTTTAATAATTTCTATTAGCGAATTCCGAAGTAATGACAAGTAGGGAAATTTTGAAAATGTGGCTGAATTCAAATATCTAGGAACAATAAATTACAAACAGAAAAATATTAAGAAAAATGTGAACAACCCAATATCAATAAACAAAACAGATAGAACCTGGGAATAATGTAAATTTAGCTATGAAAACTAATCACATAAAAATTTAAAATCTAGACCATATAGGAATCAAAATAAGGTCGAGATGATCAACCAGCATAATCGGACCATTAGATTGATTTGAACCTAAAATTTAAGAATCGCTATATCGACTGCAATGTTCGACTTTTCGTAACGATTCTTGGTGGTCTTCTTCTTCTTCTTCCGAATGCAGTATTGGGTGATGATGCCCGTTCTGCGACTACAAAAACTGATCTTTCCATCGGTTGAAGGGTCTTCCGAGGTCTCTTTTGCCTTTAGGGTTGAGGTGGTAAATCATCTTTGGTAAACGGGAATTTGACATTCTCTGGACGTGTTGGAACCATTTAATCTGATAATTTTGTATATGTTATTCTCGGTGGTTTTAGTTGAAATAAAACGAGAAAAGTATTTTCCAAAGATCACTGGAATCAGACAAAAGGAGGAGGGGATTATCTAAAATCAGACATTTTAAAAATCACTCAAGCGGCTGTCATGTATGTTTCCCCATAACTAAACGGAATACACAAGATTTAATTAATAGGAAGACAATCCGTTAACCAACAAGTTCAGACCATAAATTAGACACGGTAAATAATTCGCTTAGTTTACGCATCCCCTTCGTGCTGCACTGTTATTTATTAAGAAAAAAATGTCTAAGCCTACTCTACTTCTAAACCAGACATTCATGCACTATATAACTTTAAAAAGTCAATTACAGAAGAATGTACAGATATCAGTTGGCAAAGAAATTTGTACGCCTAGAAAGGATCCAGAATATCTTGCTTAATTACATTTAATACTAATATAAAATGGGGTACGCCGTAGCATAGTTGGTTAACCCATTGGCTTACACACACAGCTCCCAGCCGGCTGATCAAGTTAAACACATTCGTACACAGACGGCTGTGAGCCGGACTGAGCAGCTGTAGCTTCTTCTTAGTGTTTCTTTAGTTTTGTCAATAGATGGCATGACATATTATATACCGTTGAAAAGCTGAGAGAACGATCTATTCAATGGTGTACAACAAAATTGATTTCTATCGATTGATCGCGAATTATAAGCCATTGTTTTTCGAAGAAGCTAATTTTCTTAAAATTAAATGGTAAATATGGGTACAACAATGGAGGAAAATATTAATAAACCAAGACGTAAGGCCGAGTCCCGGTAGAGACAGGATTTTTAAAACAGACCTAAATCATGGAGGCGCCATGGCCATGGATCCGACTCACACTCTAATGAAAATGAGTAGGTTTACCAGAAGCTTGTTCCCGAGATAAAAGCGGCCGTCATTTAGGACTGACAAACCAGTTGTTATCTCGTGCACATTATCTAGAAAGATCGGAGCCTTAACATCCTACTATCGCCCAGGTGGTTCCTAAGGATTTGTTAGATAATTGTATCTTTTTTGCTAATATAAAAATATTTCTGGATTTTATTTAAAGAATGTACAATCTTCTTGCGCTTCTCAATGAAACATTATCATCAAACTTCACGTATTGGGTCTTTGCCTGTTCTGATCTCACATCTGTTCAGCCCAGCGCTTTCTTTCCTCCAGGATTATACATCAGGCCAACTTTGACATTCTATCCTCTGTAATTTTTTGCAGATGTTTTATCCAATTGTTTCTATGTTCTTCTATTTGTTGAAGAAGCGGTTTTACTTTTAGTTCCTCTCTAATATTGTCATTTATAATGTGGTCTTCTCATGTACAACCTTTCACAGCCCGTAGGAATCTCATTTCCGTTGCCAAATTAAACATTTAGTATAAAATCATAACATTATGTAAACGTCCGCTGCAGTCTTTGAAAGCGGCTATTTTGGTTTACAGTTTATAATTTTATAGTATTTTGAATAAAACATACAAATGTTATGTATTAAATTTAAAATATAAAGTAATGGAATCTTATAAATATTATGTATTAATTCTAATGGCAGGCTATTTTTTCTTAGCTTTCTAATTTTAATGGACATTATTATTATTATTATTATTATTATTATTATTATTATTATTATTATTATTATTATTTACGTTATTGTAGTTGCAGAATGCAAGTGTTCATCTACAGACGCTCTTGACGCGTTTTAGAACCATGGAGAAAGATGTGCTAAAGGTAAGAAAATTTGTGGAACAAAATATCTAGAAAACAGGAATTACATATACTAAGCGAATTCCTCAGTAAGTCCAATTAGTGGTGATTTTCCTTTTTTTACGGATTATATAGGACTATTTATTTTGTTAATTGAACTATATATAGTTATATTGCGAGAAAACAAAAATGGTGATACTAGAGAAGGTTTTTAATTTTGGGTTTAAGATAAATCCCTAGCTCTATTGATAAGATTTCCCTGATTTTTGGAGTGTATCCTTCGTATTTTATTTCAATAGTATGTATACTGAGTTTCGTTGCGAAAAATAGAAATATTGCTGCCGCTAGAGAGATTTTTATATTTTCCATTTAGGTTCTTCTTCTTCTTCGTCCTTTCATGTGATAGACCTAGGGGTCTGATACGGTCTCACTCCAACGTTTGATGGGTCTGCCCAAAGATCTCCAGCATTGTGGCTGGTAATTTGAGATTTGGCGTGGTATTCTTGTTCTGCTCATTCTTCTTACATGAGATTTTCAGTTGTTTCTATATTTTTGTACATATTCCATGATTGATTCCGTTTGTAAGTCTTTGAGAATCTCAGAACTCCTTTTATAGTCTGTTCTTGAGTAATCTGCAGTACGTCTCATAAATTTAATTTCTGCCGCAGTTAGTCTTTGTTAATCTACACAGCGAATTGTCCAGGCTTTAGGTTAAAATCCACAACTGTGGGTCCGAGTTTGCTTGTTAACAATCTCGGCCTTAACCTTTCCTTAGTTGACTGCTTATTATTTATATAAAACAGGTTTGAAATGTATACAACATCTTCCTGTGGCCAATATTAACCTTTGATTCTCTTCTGCTATTCATCTCTATTCTTCCAGTCACCATCCTGCAGTCTCCTGTCCATCAAATGCATAATTCCCTCCATCCATATGTTCTTAGGCCTCCCTCTCTTTTTCATCCGATTTGGAATCCATTCAAAACCCTAACTGGTAATCTATCTTCATTCATCTTCTTCACGTGTCCAAAAAATTGTAATTATTTATTTCCCACAAATTGTAAAATTGTTTCGTCAAATTTCATTTTATCTCGGATAATACTGTAGCAGATCCTGTCTATTTTAGATCATCGTGCAGATCTTCTTTAAAAAATGAATTTCTGTTGATTGCAATTTTTACTTTAATTTGGCATTTATAACTATATAAGCGTAAAATTATATACATTTCTTGTCATGGCAATTTATGGTATATATTAAGATAGGATCGATTATGTCATGTACATTTTTCAAAAATGTTTTCTTCAGATTAACCCCAATAGCTTAAATTATTTGGAATTATCCAATATTCTTAATTGAGAGCTCTCTTACTTTCTTATACTAAACCAATTATGACCCTTTTAACGAATTCCGAATGACTGTGATTACTGAGGTTCTCATGAAAATATTTTTTAAATGTTACACATTCCAAAAATATATACAGGGTGTTACCGAAATGAGTGCAGATTTTTCGTGTGATGGGAGGGAACATCCATACAAGTATTTTAACACAATGAACCTTGGATCGGAAATGCATTGTTGTGGGTCTACAGAATAAAACAGCATTTAAAATTGTTGAACACATTGTTGTTTATTTATTAATTCTAAGAAAAATGAAAGGTATTACATGTTATTTTACAGTAATTGTTGGAAATGGCGACCACTGATCTAGATGCATGTAACAAGGATAGTGCTTTCAAAACACAGTGCTTTCTAAGGTTTGACTATTTATTTAGGGTGGCAGCAGCTGCGGAAATCAGGGAGCATCCAGATATGCTTCTTAGAGTTCATCAGTCCGATGTGAGACGCGCGGAGCTGTGCATCGAAGTCAATGGTCGCCATTTCCAACTATTACTGTAAAATAACATGTAATTCCTTCCATTTTTCTTAAAATTAATACATAAACAACAATGTGTTCAACAATTTTAAATGCTGTTTTATTCTGTAGACCCACAACACTGCATTTCAGACCCAAGGTTCATTGTGTTAAAATACTTGTATGGATGTTCCCTATCACCACACGAAAAATTTGCACTCATTTCGGTAACACCCTATATATGAACTGGAATGAGAGGAAGCTCATAAGTAGTCTTTATATGAAACAGTGAATAAAAGTGAAGATAGGAGAAGAAATGTCAGAGGGAAGAGAAATTGGAAGAGGGGTAAGGCAAGGATGTCCTCTATCACCTACTCTTTTCAACATCTACCTGGAAGACCTAATGATGAACTGCTTCAGCAATACGGGAGGTGTAAACATGGGAGGAAGAAGAATAAAGTGCATAAGATTTGTTGATGATATGGCTTTGCTAGCAGAAGATGCAATGACACTGAGGAACATACTGATGGAGCTAAATGCTAAGTGCGAGGATTATGGGATGAAGATAAATATAAATAAGACGAAGGCCATGATTATAGGAAAGAAACCAAGGAAGATAAACATGAAGATTAAAGATGAGGCCATTGAGCAAGAGGAGAGCTTCAAATACTTGGGTTGTACTATCAGCAATAACATGAACTGCGATCATGAAGTAAAGCAGAGGATAGCAATGGCAAAAGAAGCTTTCAACAAGAAGAGAAGCATTTTCTGCGGACCTTTGCCAAAAGAATTACGGAAGAGGCTAGTGAAGTGCTTTGTGTGGAGTGTAGCATTATATGGTGCAGAGATTTGGACATTACAACGGAATGAGGAAAAAGCGACTGGAAGCTTTTGAGATGTGGATATGGAGAAGAATGGAACGTATAAAATGGACAGACAAAGTAAGGAATAAAGATGTGCTAGAAAGAGTGGATGAAAAAAGAACAATGCTGGAATTCATAAAGAAGAGGAAAATAAATTGGATTGGCCACTGGCTAAGAAGAAGCTGCCTGCTGAAGGATGTCCTAGAAGGAATGGTCAACGGAAAGAAAGAGGCAGAAAAAGACATCAGATGATAGACAATATTAAAATAAATGGTTTGTATGCAGATACAGAAAGGAAAGCTGAGTTAAGGAAAGAGTGGAGAATCCTAAGTTTGCAGTGAAAGACCTGCTCTTGAGTAGAACACTATGAATGAATGAATATATATATAGGGACAGATAAGGACACGCACGCTCGCACGTACGCCGTGTTCCGCTTGTAAGTATAATAAATGAAATGGATATAATTTCAAAACTATGCATCTAAAATAGCTAAGGTTGCTATAATTTGAAAGAGTAGGTTCGGGCGTTTTAATTTAATGTTGTTAATTTTGGTGCAGATAATTTCATAGGACAATTCGTATTCTATTATACGTAGGCTATATTTCGTCTTGGAGAAGAGTCACCATGTGATCACGACAGTAGATGAGGCCATCTTTCACGTTAGTTTAAAAGTAAACAGATAATTCAAGTATGTGGATTTCGTAATTAAACACGATCGGGATTCCTCTAAATCGAATATTTGGTTTGAGATCAGGCGTGAGAAAATTATCGGTCTGCAACCACGCACATGTTGAGCTGTATGCTGTTGTCTTAACTCCCTGACGAAATATACGATAAGAATTCTCCTGTGGAATGATCTGCGCATGTGCGTGATGTGTGAACTCTAAATATAACTTTTAATAAAAAACGTTCTAACCTTTTTTTTAAATGTCGCCGCCAACCTTAACCATTTTGAATGAAAATATATGTTTTATTATATTTGAAAGCTGAACAAGGTGTGTATAGGCCTATATATGTTTGTTATCGCTCTAGAAACCGAAATGTTTGCTCTGTTACTGGGAAAAAAACTTGATTTATACCAATAAATAGAAAAATTAAGGTTTTGTTCGTTAAGCAGCAAAATCGAAACATTAGGAGTGAGGATTCACCAGAAGAGAAAAACCTAAAATAAATAAATACTCTAGTGCTTGCAGTTTTCGATTTTCACAACGAAACTCGGTATACCAGCTATTGGGGGGAAAAACTACGAAAATTATTCTCTAAACCTCAGCAAAATTCTACCATAAGAAGAGGAGGTTTGCCTGAAAGGCAAAATAAATAAAATTACATTCGTTGCTGCAATTTTCGATTTTTGGCAACGAACAATGTAAGTTATATGCCATTAAAATTAAACGTCAAAGGTATTCTCCAAAATAAAGTTAAATCGAACTTATTAATAGTGGGTGTTTATCTGAAAATTATGATTTAAAAATAGCTCTAGTTTCCGCCATGTTTGTTTTCCAGAAAAAAGATATGGATACATAAGATATAATTAACAAAAGAAAGACATGCTTCATAAACCAGTAACATCAGACCATAAATTCGAACTACTGAGAAATTCAATTTATCCAGTTATGTGAGATGGACTAAAAGTCATAGCAATATTTTAAAATATACTTTAAAAGTAAGGGTAAAGTTTGAGATGTTAAATTCTCCATAGAAATGATTATAAGTAATGCCACGAGTGATTTCCAAATTATCGATAAATTCACGACTCACGAAGTGGCTGAATATTTAATGTAAATGGCGATGTTTGAAAACAAATGAAAAACTTTTTTTTCATTTGTTCATCACTGCAACCAGATCTTATTTATTGCCAAATAGAATCGCAATATTGTAACAATGCACCCTAGTGGAGAAAAAATGAAATATCATTACAGGTTATTAATTAATTTCTGATGTCCTATGATGTAAATGTGTCAATTATATTTTTCTGCAACGTTAATTCCTGGGTAATAATACGTTTAAGAAAGTGCAAACAGTGGTTTCTTTTTTATTGTATAATAAATTGCTACGAATGCTTCTCTATTATATCTCGCAAGCAGAATCTGGTTACATTCATGCACTATATATATACACAATCTGAGAGCCACTTGATAAAATGAAAGCGATAAAATGAAAGTAATAAAATCGAGGTGATAAACGTCTGTGAATAGTTGTAAATCAAAATTCATTGGAATGTGATTGGTCATTGACTGCCATTTAGGGCACGAGTTAAATAGTCTTCAAAAAAATGTGAACCTGTGGAAGGAACAATTTAGTCATGTGTTTATTTACCTTCGAAGTTTGGCACACAGGTAAATAAGTTATAAAATGAAAAGTCCGTTTCCTAGGTTTCATGGAAAATTAAATTGCCAGGTATTTATCCTGGCCCTGGGGTCGACTCGGCCTCTAACGTGAAAGAGACGCTTATTCTGGGGGCGGGCGTCACACAGGGCTGACAATCCGGCTGGCATCAAGGGCCGATTGTCTAGAAAATTGGGAGCCTTAATCTCCTACCCCTGCAAGGTCCTCGTGATGCCTACAATGTGTCGTATTACCTTTTACCCTTAAAGTGGATTCTAAACCAATAATTTAAAATTAAAAATCTTAATAAGGAAATTAAATGTAATGTACGTCGGGTATTAAAATTCACAGCATAATGCAAAGAATTTACCTTTTTCAATACATTCATATTAAAAAAAAAAAACATCAAAGGCATCTAACAACTTTACGTAAAGGCTTATCCAATGTGTTGTGTGTGTCCGTTTGCGTGTCATGTGTTTTTGTAAAGAAAAATCGCCAATTTTTAATAATACTTCCATTTTTATTTAACGACGCTCCTTTTAACAGCTAGGGTTATTAGCGCTCCAATTCAAATCTGGGTCCTAGAGATCCGAAAAAGATTGCTTTAAACCACCATGGTACTTTGAAATGTTTATCTTGTTTTAATGAAATAGATTCCTATTGAAATTTCATCTCAGATTTTTGTCTTCATTACTCAGGAAAGACCGTTATAGTTTGGTGGCACTTACGTTTGACTGGGTCCAGCCTAAAACGATTAAGCCAACTATTTACGGTACCAAATAACTTAATAATCCACTGGCACTACCGAAACCCGAGGTTCATGGCCCTGAGCTAATGTTTCCAAATAATTTTCTGCATATATTACTTCCCCTCAAGTCATCGTTAATGTTATCCACCTATCTTATTTATGGCCTTCCTACCGGGAACCTTCCATCTACTTTTTTCTACAAGAAGTTTCCAAGCCCTGCTTTCATTCCCCATTAGTTAAACATGTCTTGTCATAGCAATCTACGTGACAAACAATTCTTAAGTTCATTAAAAATTGCAACATACTTCCATGTTCATAGCTTGCAATTCAAATTTGGACGTGAAATGACTGACAACTTTTGCTCAGAGGGCTTGTTTCCGGCTCGAGGTACTTTTATGTACTTTAACTCTACAGCACGGGGTCCACAACATTAATTCCCTTCCGAAGGAAGGTTTTCTTTCACCTTTAAGATTGTATTGACCCAGGCCGGGTTTGAACCCACGAACATGGAAACTAGATGCGAACATGGTATTATTAGACCACTGAAAACGATGGCAATTTAGAAAAGAGATGCTGATGGTCAGAGTAATTAAAGGGCTTAGTTAAATGAACTCGTATAGAAAAATAAAATATATATATATATATATATATATATATATATATATATATATGGCTCAACTGCACTTCTACTAGCGCTTGGTTTTTGAGTTACATTGTTGTAAACTATAGCTCTTATTCTGTATTTACTAACATTATTTAACATTTTTAATTTTGTCAAACAATTTTTATAACATTATTAGACAATTTTGAAGTATTTATTTAAATATGCAAATCACAATATTATGACACTGTTAGACAATATTGTGATGCTAACTGCTATTTTCTCCACATAGTACATTACTTAGTCAATGATTTTTCTATCGCTGTTTTGGGTTATCGCTGGTTAGATCAGCGTTAGGGAGTGATAAGTAAGTGTACACCAATTTTTAATAAACATTTGGTAATTTAAATATTATTAATATATTTTTTAACATAGATTTGGGGATTTATTGCAAATATTGGTCATTTAAATTTTATAGCGACGGATAGTAGTCGAAGATGATAATCGATATATGGTTCGATTGTGGGTTATCGCCGGCTCTATAAACTCTGGCGCATGTGCACTGTAGTTCTATAGGAATTTGAAAATATTTCACGCTAGTTTAAGTGCAGTTCCTCCGATATATATATATATATATATATATATATATATATATATATATTCCTGTTTATAACCTATATATAATATCTGTTTATATTTCAGCTTGCTGATTATCCTGTCGAGAAGAATGACAAGATATAATATATGATGTTACGTATTTTGAATTTTATAACAAATTATTGTGATTTTTATCGATTTTATCAATTGTGTTTTATATATTGCTTTACAATGTCTTGAATAATGTACTCCTGAATAAAACAAAATTCGTTAGTAAACAATTGCAAGCCTACATTTATTTCCTTTAATGTAGCAAACAGAAATTATTAACCTTAGCCTGTTAACCGAGGCTGTATATGTTTGAAATCAGTAGTAGGAAGTTCTTGAATTCAAATCCTGGTAATGACCATTCCTCAATCGTTAAAAAAAATGCTAAATACTGGGTTCTAATTTCATTATGTTAAAAATCTTCGGATATCTAAAGAATACAAATATTTAGGTTACAGTATTTATGAAATCTGCCGCATTCACTAGGGACTTTCATTAAGTCCTTTCCTCGGACAATAATTATACGTATTTCATATCTTCAATATCTATCTCCTATGTCAACTTAATATTATCATCCCACCCACTCCTAACGTTTTTCTGAAAAACCAGTAAAAAAATGGAGGATTATTTTTCCGTTACAGTCTACATAAATTCAAGAGAAAAATAAAATTCGAAAAAATAATTGCAACAGTATGTGAATAATTTACTGGCCGATAGCGAGGAGATACTAAAGGCCAACAAGCACATACTATTGAGTAACACTAAGAAATTAGGACTGGAAGTAAATATCAGTAAAACTAAATATATGGTCACACGTAGAAATTCAGTATATAATGGAAATGGACAGCTAATGACAAATGAGGGAAATTTTGAGGAAGTGGCTGAATTCAAATACCTAGGAACAATAATCACAAATAGGAATGAGATGCAAAAAGAAATTAAACATAGGCTCAGTTCTGGAAATGCATGCTATTATGCATTGCAGAGACTTTTGATGTCCCAACTCCTTTCAAAAAACGT
The DNA here is from genome assembly GCA_030220185.1 of Diploptera punctata. NCBI lineage: Eukaryota > Metazoa > Arthropoda > Insecta > Blattodea > Blaberidae > Diploptera > Diploptera punctata. The sequence goes on along the minus strand of JASPKZ010008365.1, from coordinate 3,624,886 downwards.
TAAGCTGAAAATATATAAAACTATTATTCTACCAGTTATATTATATGGATGCGGATCCTGGACTCTTACTTTAAGGGAGGAAAGGAGATTACGAATATTTGAGAATAAAGTTCTTAGGAAAATTTTTGGACCAAAGAGAGATGAACAGACAGGTGAATGGAGAAGACTACATAACAATGAACTACATGGTCTTTATATGAAGCCAGATATAATAAGAACAGATAAGTCTCGTAGACTGCGATGGGCAGGACATGTTGCGCGTATGGGGAATGAAAGACGTGCATGGAAGCTTCTTGTAGGAAAACCAGAGGGAAAACGTCCAAATGGTAGACCAAGAATGAGGTGGGAGAACAACATTAACTATGATTTGAGGGAAGTAGATTATACAGGGAATAATTGGAAAGCATAAGCTCAGGATAGGGATGTATGGAGAGCTTATGTCCGCGCGGCCATGAACCTTCGGGTTCGATAGTGCCAGTGAGTTAGTTAGTTAGTTATGTGAATAATTATATATATATATAGCCCATATCCGAGCGGTTTATAGTATCAAGCCCTGGTGCTGATCTATGGTACTTGCGCTAGTTCGATTCTGCATGGGGGAAGAAATTGTCGTATGTAATTTCGGCCAATATGGAAATGGTGCCCACCCAGCATCATGGGCACTTTGAGGTGATAAAATAAGTAGCGGCTTTAGTATGAGATAACCATCTATAATGGTTGGAGATTCAGCATGATGACCACATGTCACCCCTATACTGGGCGAATGATCGTCCACCTCTATGATTAATACATATGGATGTCAGACAAGCAGCCGGCTGGTAGACTAAGGACCTTCTAGGTGTGTCGCGCCATGGAGCTTTTAGTATAGGCATATATATATATATATATATATATATATATATATATATATATAAATATCCGCCATGGCCGGTCCCAAGCCCGGATGAGAAAGGAGGAGGGGAGGAGTAACAACCTCGTTAAAAAACCAGGGTTCTGTTGGCTCCGACTGATAGTACTCTGTAAGGGCCCCTAGCCAGGGTTACGGTGAAGACCTCAACGGCAGAGTCGGCGCAGAAGGAGTCCTTCATCGCGGCGGATCTGGCGGAAGAGGCAACCCTATCTCTAAGGGAAATAGAGAAACGCTGCCTTGCGGTGAAGAGGGTTCTTCAAAGGCTATGGGACGAAAACCCAGACAGAAATTTTCCTGGTCCTCCAGGTTGGTGGTTTATGCTGTGGGCCAGCTCCCCATACATTAGAAAAAAAAAACAAAATGCTAAAAGACCAAATCAATCAATGCCCAAGACCGTAGACTTTGGAGGTTTGGCACGGGAAGACGGCAGCAGCTGTAAAAACCCGAAGATATATATATATATGACATGAAAAGAAAAATAAATGCCTGAGTCGGGATTTGAACCCGAGTCTCTAAACTCTGTACGTTTAGCGCTCCAACCATCTGAGCCACTCAGGTATCCTATCACAAGCATTTATTTTTCTTATATATGTAGTATTCCCAATTTACACAAGATGGCACTTGGAACGATATCCCGCTACCTCTCGTGCAAATTGAGAATACTACACATATAACAAAAAAAAAGTTTGTGTTAGGATACCTGAGTGGCTCAGATGGTTTGAGCGCTAAACGTACTGAGTTTAGAGACTCGGATTCAAATCCCGACTCAGGCATTTATTTTTCTTTTCATGTCAAAATTCCGTTATCAAATATATATATATATATATATATATATATATATACTTAACTTAATACAGGCTTTCCACTTTACAGCAGTTTGTTCTAGATTCCTGCTTTCCAGAGATTCCTGTCTTCCCATTGTCCTCCTTCCATACCCCTCTTCATCGTGGCATCATATATTCCCTCACACCATGTTCTTCTACTTCTCCCCCTCTTCCTTCTGCCTGGTACCATCCAATGTAACACATGTTTAGGCCACTGGTCTTCCGACATCCGTTATACATGTCCATACCACTGTAAACCTCTCTTTGTTATCCTTTCGATAACAGTTTCTTGTGCATCCATTTTTTGTCTGATATATATATATATCCACCGCTGTGGTCTCGAGGTAGCGTGCTGCCTTGTCACGCAGCGGGCCCGGGTTCGATCCCGGGCGGGGCAGTTTTTCTGGGTGAGCTTTTTATCGGAGTTTTTCCTCACCTGTATGACAAATGTCAGGAAAACGTTAAGGCCCAAACGGTCCCCGAAATCATATGGCCATCATCATTATCCTTATTATGATGTGAAGGACCTGCCTTCGGGCAGAATTACTATGTGTGTGTGTGTGGGTGTGTGTGTGGTGTGTGGGTGTGTTTGTGCGCGAGTATGTACGTGTGTAGCTACATATAGTTACTAAAAAGATTACCGACATCGATTGAGAATTAGGCGTAATGTTTGAGCGGGAATTGTAGTAAATTAAGCCTACTTAATTGAACCCTACATTTTAAAGTTAAATGAACGGGTACTATATACAGAACATTTCTAATGAGAAAATTGTATGGAAAATGTGTCGTTACAAATTATAGTATTTATTATGTGGTTTCATGCATGATGGATGCTGCAGCTCATCTCTACTACAGAGAAAGAAGATTTTTAGATTCCTGATTTCCTGCACGTTATATAGATGGAAATAAACTCATGCACTGGCCAACTGGGTCTCCGGAACTTAATATATATACATATAGAGGCTGTATGAAGGACTGAATTTATGTAAAGCTGTGATTGGCAGTGAAGTCATTATTCGACAACGTACTTTTCGCAGCTGCAAATGTAATCAAGAGAACTAAACTCCGGACATTTTTTTAACGTATCCGCAACAATTGGATTAGATTTGATGTCTGCCTGTAGAAAGACGGTGGCCACGTGATAAATATTATATAAATTGGATGTCCATCCATAGTAATTCTGCCCGATGGCAGGCCTTTCACGCAATTATAGCATTTTCATGCTATGCTTTGCAGCTTTACTAGGGAATTATAGGTGTGGTAGCTTCCCGTTGCTTTCCACACCGGTGAAGGATGATGGTAATAAGGATGATGATGATGGTCGGATGATTTTCCGGGACCTTTGGGCCCTAGGCTTCCTGACATTTGTCTTACAGGCGAGGAAAAACCCCGAAAAATAACTCACGCAGGAGCCTGTGCCGACCGGGAATCGAACCCGGGCCCGCTGCGTAACAAGGCAAGCACGCTACCTCGAGAAAATTGGATGTTTAGTTTGCAAATGCAAGGTTGTTATTTTGTATTAAAACGGGTACAAAATTAGCTAATAACGGCTGGGGGACTCCATATGCTGACACCATGTCACCCCTACACTGACTGGATGATCGACTATCTCTACGTTTATTACATGTGGATGTAAGGCCAGCGCCGGCTGGTTGGCCAAGGCCTTTCTAGGCCTGTCGTGCCGTGGAATTTTGTTGTTTGAGTTTGTCATGTCGTAAAATATAACAAATGTAAACCTTGTGTTTCTTAAACAAAATGGTACTGCTTCACAAAAAGCAAGTAAGATTAAAATTTTGAATTAAAATGTTTTGTGTGTTTGAATTTGTACAGTAAACCATTCTTATTTTAATGTTTAGAAATTAAAAATGAAGCAGTATTTTAAAACAAAACTTAAAAGTGTCCATGATGTTCTATTAATGATACAAAGTTTGTATTTGCTGTGGATTTTACATAAACAACAGCTGGCCTTGTCCGGGTCGTGCTTTGGAACAGAGCATTTTTTGTTCTGTACAGGTGTGTCTGTACGTAGTAAACACTAAACATCATACTATCCTTCTGCAACGTTGCCTGATGTCTAAAATTGTAAACTTTAATAATTAGTTAAATATTGCAATTAGAAAAAAATGTGAAGACGTTTTTTATTCTTCATGACATTAATAATCATCAGTTGAAATAATGCACTTGTATCCTTTACACTCGATATATACTCTCAAAAGTTTAAAGTCGACGTTATTATCAAAACAAAGCCGCTGAATAGTCCAAATTGTAGTGAGTTAGCTTTTAAATTTAACATTAAACCATCTTAAATAGATTATTACACTGAGCAACAAAAAAATAAACTTTTTTTTCTCAGAAAGAAAAATATGTGATTCTGATAGTATTTTTTCTCTTGAATTCAAATATGATATCGGCTTTTCTCCATCACGCAAGTTTTCCGAGAGACAGGAATTTATAATTTCAAACGCTTTAATATTTTATACATTCGTAACTACACAATATTCGAACATTCGGACTCGCCTACAAAGTAAGAAATGACAATTTTCTGCTATATTTCGCCTGTGGAGCATCCCTCTTGATGGTCCAATAATAATCGGCCAGCATATTAGGGTTCCATTTGCCTTGATCTCTCTTTTCCATAGCTGAAGTCTCCTGATGAAATTGTTCCCCGTTTTATTTTACAATGGACAAATGGAGGGGGAAAAAAAACGTTTATTAAAGAAATAATTATTTAAATCCATGAATAGAAATTTAAATAAAAAAACTGTGGGTGATGGAGAAATCCGAATACATGATTAAAAACACGATAAAAACTGCATTAAGTACAACTCTTGGAACTCATGAGACAAAACATATTGACCAGTGTTATCAAGAAGAAGTTCCTAAATACTCGGACTTGAACGGTAGAGGCAGTTATTTCTATCTTTAAGTTTAAGGCTTAATAAAGTACGTATTTTAAGCCTAAATATAGCGAAGAATTGGTTTTTAAAAACGTGTAATAGACCGAAAATGGATGAACTAATCCATAAATGCATTACTGGTATACAGTAAGTAGCAGTAATAGTATTGGAAAAGTGACTATTCGGAAAAAAGTGAGGGAGGGAATACAAACATTTGTAATTACGTTGAGCACGGGCCTGCTTGCCCGTGCATGCATATTCCTGTTCTATGAATAAAGTAAAATATATGAATGCGTAAACAAATACATGACTATTATATTTACACACTTATAGATAGTGAGTCCCTTTCGTTTTAGGAGACTTCGATTAAATTAATTAGGCTACATATTTGTACTAAAGGATGTCATCAAAACTTTAGAGGTTGAAAAAGGCGTACAACTCAATGGCATTAATAAGCTGTTAATTTAGACGACAGCAAGAAGAAACTAAGAGCCAACACGCAATCTCAATTAATACTAAGAAATTGGGGCTGGAAGTAAACTCAATAAAACTAAATATATTGTTCAATATAGAATTATATTATGTACTGGAAGTGGTCAGTTAATAACAAATTACGGAAATTTTGAAGAAGCTATTGAATTCAAATAGGGTACCTATGAAAAATAATATAATTGAAAATAATATGAGGTGCACAAAGGAATTAAACAAAGGTTCAATTATAGAAATTCATGCAATTATGCATTACAGGAACTCTTCTCGTCTGAACTTGTCTCAAAAATTAATTAAACTGAAAATATATAAAACTATCATTCTCAAATTACATGGAAGCGAAAGATTGTTACGAGTATTTGAGAATAAAGTTCTTAGGATAGGCCTATATTTCGGATATAAGACGCAAGGACAGACGGGCGAATGGAAAGAATTACTTGATTTTTATGGGAAACCAGATATAATAATAGTTGAGTCTCTTAACCTGCGACGCACAGGACATGTGGCACGAATGGCGAATAAGAGAGCAGGAAACTCCTTATACGAAAAACAGTGGGAAAGCGCGCGGCACGTAGGCCAAGGATGAGGTGAGGGTACAGCATTAACCATTATTTGAGAGAAGTAGATTATACAGAGATAATTGAAAAACATCAGATCAGGATTGAGATGTATGGAGAGCTTATGTCCGTACGGCCATGAACCTACGGTTTCGATAGTTCCAGTGAGTAAGTTACTCTTATATAGGCCTATATGTATGTCTACACCTAAAACAAGTACAAAATCACACGCATTTAGACTCCTATATACAGACCATGTGTAGATATAAAGTCAAAATTCTCTCACGCTTTCATCCACTATCTATACATGTCTAATTTTAGCATAACTTCGTCCACTGTACAATAAAAATAGTAAAAAAACATAGATATATAAAGATAAGGAGGTAGCCATTTTGATAATGGCTAATAAGATTGCAATCTGAAGTATTAGGTTGTTCTTCACAACAATTAAAACCAGAGATTACGAAATTACACAACACGAGAAACTTTTTTTTTGTTTTTACACTAATCTATAACACAGTACTACTAATTTATAATACAATTCTACTATATAATTATGTATTAGCCATTTGACTTGGCACTAGACCAAAATATAAGAATAACGTCTCTTACCTTTTTCCGTCACAATTTTGCTTCGAAACACCGGTGATCACAAAATGACACTAAAATACACTCACAATAATAATATTACACTTATCACAACTTTAAATAGCACTAATTAAAAGCATTAAATGAAACCGACGCGGCTGTTCCATTAACATGTCTCGACAGACGAAGCCTACTGAAGTAACGTGGTCTACAAAAGTTTGCGTCACGTGATTACGGATATCCAATCAAATTTCATAATCATGTCATAGCATAAGCGTTTCGTGGAAAAAGGATCTATGAAACAGCGTTTTACTTCCTGACTTTTTAATACTCCAGTTTTGCGAACGAAGCAATTATTGAGAATTATTTTCCCCAGAAAAGCCATCTGTAGACCTTAGTTAACATATCTAGAGATATCTTGGGTTCAAATCCCGGGTTAGGAGCAAACTTTTCTCTCTAGATTTGTCAAGCAACTGTTACCATATGTATCCATTTATTAATAATAATATAATCTAATATATAAAAATGAATGTTGGTATGTAGGTTCGTCTGTTTGTTTATTTGTTTGTTTCTTTGTTTGCACTTTATGCGCGGCCATACCGTTGATCCGATTGTGATGGGGCTTTTTGCAAAATGTTCAGGAGATTCCCGGGATGAACATAGGCTATAAGACAGTTGTGATACTCAATTCCTACGCCCTTAAAATCGTCCTTTGTAGTGGAAAACGTGGAAAAACGTAGCTATTTGGACGCTTAATTGGCTTACGCTTCCTAAACCATAACAAATACACAAAATAAATGTACACAGAATTGAATTTCTCAAAAAGCTCTACAAAAATGTCCGCGACAGCATGTGTTTATCTCTTACGGATAACTCACAAAAACCATTTTTGTCTTTCATTGATGCGAAGAAGATCGAGACAAGTACGTAGATTCCTGTGCAAGCATAGCAGCTAGCACATGGTGGGTATTCTTTTACGGACAACTCAAGATAACGAATTTTGTTCTTTTAGCTCATATATACCAACAAGATCGAGATAAGTAGATTCCCGAGCAACATCGGGTAATCAGCACGGGGAATCTTAAAATAATTACGATATACATTTATAATTATTTTTCATTTTACTTATTCAACTAATCATAAGAAGTACACTAATTTTTGTCTTTCAGCTCATTTATGCCAAGAAGATCGGGACGAGTAGATTCCCGGACAACGCCGGGTAAACACCATGGGGTATCTAAAAATAATTACGATAGAAATGTTTCCCTTCAGTTATTTTAACTAAACATAAAACATTAATTTTCGTATTTCAGCTCATTTATGTCAAGAAGATCGGGATAAGTAGATTCCCGGGCAACGCCATGTAATCAGCACGAGAGTATCTAAAAAATATAAATGTATAATTATTGTTCCTTATACTTATTCAACAAGGCATAAAAGCACATTAATTTTCATGTATTTAGGCGTAGCAGCGCACGCCGGGTATTAGCTAGTAGAATATAATATATACACTATACTAAATATAAAGAGTTAAAAGATATAAAATGTTGCAATGTAAATTTCACGTTCGTCGCCGTGGCGTAGTCGGTAGAGTCCCTACCTTCCACTCCGGCGACCTGGGTTCGATTCCCGGCGGGGTGGGGATTTTAAAAATCTCCACCTTGGGTCCCTAATGCTCACCTGAGTGCATATTTCCTAATAAAAATGTAAATTTCATGTACAAACAACGTTTTATACGATAATAAAAAAGCAATAATAATATTAATATGATAAATGCACTGGATAATGATGAAGCCGCGGTTAGAGCAAATAAAATGTAGATGTCTTCTAAACTGAACAACTGATTAAATTAGATTTTATCCACGAATAGAACATTTCTACGAGAGTAAAAATGTAAATATTATGATCTCACTACAGACCTTGAGAAGCCCTTGGGGTAGAAGACAATCGGCACGAGAAGTCAGCCGGGTTGTTAGCCCTCCGTGACGATTGCTTTTACACCTACAACATTATTTTGTTATTCATTTCCGTTAGAGGCTGAGTATACCCCAGGACCACGATGCCTCCAGAATGTTTAGGTCAGTTTAAAAATGTTGAACCCAACGGGACTCGAACCCTCGACCTTCCAGCTGGTACGTTATTCGATTTAGTTAATATCAAATGTTCTACAACAAACCAAGTTAAATAATCTAAAAGCAATCAACTTCTATAATTTTTATATTTTTTGCAGAGATAGCAGAGACATAAGTCATTATCTATTAAAAGTGCTGAAAGTTACTATTCGGAATATCGCATTTTCAGTTCTTTTAACTCCCATCAGAATTAATAATGCTAGTGGTTATGTGGTTATGCTCCTTACCTCTGGTCCCAAGGGTCGTGGGTTCAAACCCGGCCGGGGTCGATGGATTATTTTAGGATGGAAAAATCCAAGGAGCAAGTCCTCTGGAGAAGGGGAGGACTTTAAGCCATGAGTTCCGAGTCTTAAGATTTTCAGGCTCGTAAAAGATCCTTAAGCCCGAATAAGAAAGCCACTAAGGTAACTAAATTAACTTGGTCTAATACCTCCTAAAACAAAGGAGAGACTATGGGCCAACCAGCATAGATTATAGATAGATAGTCGTTGTAGAACCATAATCTCTCTTATTTTGCCATTCTAATCTATCCTTTACAAAATCTTAAGTTTCCATCACCTAACATTCATTCTTCTTAAATCATCCTCCAAGTTTTTATTTATTTTTTATTTAAACCTTGTTCTTCCTACCTTCCTTTTACCATCCGATTTGTCATTAAAAACTTTTATCTATTCTATTATTGTCCATTATTACTACATGTCCCAACCAGGAGATAAGTCGCTTTTAATTTCTTCAACATCTTATTTATCAAACTTAGATGTGATTATCAAAGATACTACATGAAATGAATAACTTTTTAAAAACACATTTCAATTTTTTAATGTGTTCTTTCTTGAAACTCTTATTTAATTATAAATTACTTTAACCTGTAAAATGAGTTTCTGTTCATGTAGTAGTAGTAGTAGTAGTAGTAGTAGTAGTAGTAGTAGTAGTAGTAGTAGTAGTAGTAGTAGTAGTAGTAGTAGTAGTAGTAATGGAATTTATTGACATTTTGAAAGAAAGGAAATACATTTTCATTTACATTGCAAACATGCCTGCCTGGCTGTACTTGTATATCTGTTCATGTAACCTAACTAAGGTATCTTAGTAAAATAAACATATACTTTGAACAACATATTACCACATCTTCCTGTGACCAATATTCTACACTCTTTTCCTTTTCCTTCAAATGTCTCTTCCCAGCCCTGATATTACAAATTATTTTTCATTCATCATTTTCTTCATGTCCAGCAGCCAGGTGTTTTTCTTTTTGGTTTACCTCTACCTTTCCTTCACACTGTTATCTAATTAGGTATATATTCTGAGAGCATTCTCTATGCATATTAATTCAAAACAGCAAAGTTACTTCCAACAAAATAAGGATTTTTATTTATATTAGTACGGTGGAAGATACGCTGTTTGCTTAGTATGATTTGGGAAAAAGAAGCTCTTCCAGATGAATGGAAGGAATCAATTATCGTACCAATTTATAAGAAAGGAGATAAAACTGATTGCAACAACTATAGGGACATCTCATTACTTTCAACTTCGTACAAAATTCTAACAAATATATTAGTAAGCAGACTTACTCCCTATATTGATGACATTCTAGGAGATCATCAATGTGCATTTAGAAGAAACAGGTCTACAACAGATCAGATTTTTAGTATAAGACAGATTTTAGAAAAGAAATGGGAATATAATGGTACTGTACATCAACTATACGTAGACTTCCAAAAAGCATATGATTCAATTAAGAGGGAGAAGTTATATAGTATCCTGCTGGAGTTCGGAATTCCTAAAAAGTTAGTTAGACTTATACGAATGTGTCTAAATGGCTCAACGAGTAGTAGGGTGCGTGTAGGCAAACAGTTTTCAGACACTTTTGAAATCCAGAATGGGTTGAAGCAAGGAGATGCACTATCTCCTCTACTATTTAATTTTGTACTAGAGCATGCCATTAAATCTTTAGAGAATGAGGAAGGCTTACAAATGAATGGTATTAATAAGCTGTTAGTTTATGCTGATGATGTAGTACTACTGGCCGATAGCGAGGAGATACTAAAGGCCAACACGCACACACTATTGAGAAACACTAAGAAATTAGGACTGGAAGTAAATATCAGTAAAACTAAATATATGGTCACACGTAGAGAAATACATTATATAATGGAAATGGACAGCTAATGACAAATGAGGGAAATTTTGAGGAATTGGCTGAATTTCAAATACCTAGGAACAATAATCACAAATAGGAATGAGATGCCACAAGAAAAATTAAACATCGGCTCAATTCTGGAACTGGCATGCTAGTATGCATTGTTTTTTTTACAGAGAATTTTGAGTGTCCCAAATCCTTCAAAAAAACGTTAAGCTGAAAATATATATAAAACTATTATTCTACCAGTTATATTATATGGGTGCGAAAACATTGGACTCTTACTTTAAGGGAGGAAAGGAGATTGCGAGTATTTGAGAATAAAGTTCTTAGGAAAAGTTTTGGACCAAAGAGAGATGAACAGACATGTGAATGGAGAAGGACTAAATAAACAATTGAAAATACATGGTATTTATAGGAAGCCATGGATATAATAAGAACAGTTAAAGTCCCGAGGAATGCGATGCGGCCAGGACATGTTGCGCATATGGGGAATTGAAAGACGTTGCATGGAAATTCTTGTAGGAAAGCCAGAAGGAAAACGCGCAGTTGGTAAGCACAAGAATGAGGTGTGAGAACGGCATTAACTATGATTTGAGGGAGGTGGATTATACAGGGAATGATTGGAAAGCATTAGCTCAGGATAGGGATGTATGGAGAGCTTATGTCCGTGCGGCCATGAACCTACGGGTTCGATAGTGCCAGTGAGTAAGTAAGTAAGTAAGTAAGTAAGTATTAGTACGTAGGTTGGAATTAATTTAACGAACAAAATAGTAGATTTAAAGAACAAAAGTGTAAGTCATAAAATATGAGTGAAGATGAACACCCAGTGTACTGAAGGCTTTGCTAGATCAACCTGCCTTCAGAGTTTCATCAGATTAGTGAATGTGTGTAGGGCTAATTAACATATCATGTGTTAATACATTGTTATAAAACTCAAAGCAGATGAAGTTGGATTGTTATCTTTACAAACCTGTATTATGGAAAAAGAGGAAGAAAACAACACAGCCAAATTGGAAAGTAGAAATTGGATGATAGTTTCAAGAAAAATAAATGAATATCATGAATTGGGGGACTAAAAATAATTATGATAATAAGCAAATATTTTTTATGTACTAAAAGTGAACATTGCAATACAGCATAATGAGAAGTAAGACTTCTGGCTGTCTTTAAACTTGGTTACAAGTACAAACAGTTGAATAACATACACTATCTGTGTTGCAAAGTTTTTGTAGAGTACCCTAAATGGGAGACTTCCTAATTACATTGAAAACAATTGAATTAACTCAGTTAAAGATGATCTTGTGAAAGGTTAAATTAAAATGTTTCATACCTAAAATGTTTTAATAAAATAAAACCTCATAGTGATTTTTTCCCATAAAAGTTCAATGATCTTGTATTTTTTTTAATATTAGCTGGCCCTAGGTTTAGGTTAATTAGCACCCTAGGAATTAAACTAAAAAAATATCCATTGGCACAAAAGACCTAGAAGGCCCTAGGCATACCACCCGACTGCTATCCTCTCATCCACATGTGGCATTTATAAATCCACGTAATGACCCAGCCAGTACAGGTGTACATATGGTAGCATGTTGAGTTTTCCCATTGATTTTCTCAACCTGGAGCTGCTACTTGTACCTACCCAAGTTCTTCATGTTCCTGGATGAGGACTAATCTCAGAGTGATCAAAATTACACCCGAAAAGTATTCCCTTTCAGGGACTCAAATCAGTCCATGTCCCTTAGCTGTGTGTTAAAGGGCACCTACACCTTCAGCCATTAGAAATATGGCGCTTTACAATTTTTTTTCAGCAACAATGTTGGTTACAGAAATGAAATTTGGTATGGGGTATCCATATTACAATGTGAGCATGTTTGTGTACTTAAGTACAATCTAACTTCAGTCGTTATGGTTAATTAAATATTCAAAATGTCAGCTGAAAATTTTACATTGTCTACCATTTCCCTGATAATTTTCCAAAATTTCAATATATTTTAATGATTCTTATTTTATTTTGCTCATTAATGTTATGGCTACAAAATGAACTCAATGAATTGTTTAATTATATAGAGTGTAAATATTTTATTTTCCATTTTAATAATTGATGCATACTCATTTTTGTTAAAATGTGCTTTTAAAAAAAAATAGTATTTTTTTTAATAAAATATAATAGGTACAATACTAATTGTATTAGATTTTTATTCATCTCTATAAAACGACATTATAACAGGCAAAATTCATCTGAATATCTTAAAAAAACATGGGAGTTATCAGGGAGGGAAACCATATGGAAAAAAATTGAATTACAGGAAAACCGTGCGTTGTGCAACAATCTTACCGAAGATGTAGGTACATTCTAAAATGAAAGGGCTCACTCGAGTGACAGCACTGCACATTTTTAAACGTAACTCGAAAAGTAATAGAGATATCAATGAAAATCTTTCATTAATTTATAGATGAAGTTTCAATCTATATGAGAAAAAAGAACTGAAAAATGTGATGTGGACTTTCACCGGTGCTTTTCATTATATACATGAATAAATTAATAAATGAATGGAGGAAAACTCAACGAGGATATATACCCATCAATAGGAACCTCAAAACTCGATGCTATTCTTTTTGAGGACGATTTAGCTCTTCTGGCACTTTCCGAAAATGATTTGCAACGATCAATTTATAATTTACAAAAAATAGGTGCCAAATTTAATATGGGAATATCAATTAACAAAACTAAAATTATGGCATTTCATGGGAAGGACCCCATAAAAAGATAAAATCTGTCTCCAGAATAAAATTTTAGAGGAGATCTAATCAATTTAAATATCTTGGATATTATCTCTCTATATGGGATGAAAAGGATATCCCTGAAAAAGTTAATAGTTATAATAAAAGTTTAGGAATTATTAGTCAAGTTATGATGAAACCATCCCTTGTACAAAAAAACACCAGATTACGTTTAAATAACACGTTTGGCTCTTAGAACCAGTGTTGACCTATGGTAGTGAAGCATGGACACTAAGAAAACAACATGAAAAGCAGAATAACGGCCTGTCAAAGGAGATTAATGCGCAGAACAGCGGGTTACACCAGATGGGATCGGAAAAGGAAAACACCGATATCTTAAAAGAATTGAAGACTACGCCCAATTTTGGAATATATTAAACAGTACCAACTACATTTGGGAAACACCATCTTGATAAGAATGAGTTTCAAATAGGATCCCCAAAGCTGTTTATAATTATATACCAAGAGGACGAAGATCACTGGGCCGTCCTATGTAACGCTGGAGGGAAAATTTTCTATAGGATCGTAACAGGCCTTGGCCTAATACTTGGAAGGAAGGAAGAAGAAGAAGAAGAACTGAAAAATGACTTTTTTTTATCTTCAAAGGTGTAGGTCTCCCCTTAAAGCATGATGCCTTAGACCTCTTGGATACATTGTGTGACCTTAACACCATAGGGAAAGAAAATGGTGACTCCTTCCTATAATTTCACCCCTTCTACTTATGTAGCAAAGCATGTAACATAATTTTATTAAAGTGTGAATTTGCAAAACAAAGCTGTTTATAATAATATCACTAATAAATTCATTATCTCAGTAAATATTAATTTTATTCAAGTTGATGTTTCAATCTCCTTGTGTGAGATCATTTTCCAAGACATTTGACATTTCCAGTTATCCATTTTATATGGTTATGTTTCCCTCAATCCAAGAGCAAATGCTGGAATAGAACCCCAAAAGGTCCACTTCCAACTCCACTTTGCTACCACATCATAAACTTCAAATTTAAACCGGGGCTAATGAATTTTAAAGGAACCTGGGATTCTACCTATAAAGGAGAACCAAAACGGATCGCTCACCGTCAACACTTAAATGATGGCTGCAGAGCTTTTTATCTATACTACATGTAATATAAGCATGGAGATTGAAACTTTGTTTTGAATAAATTGAATATTTGACTGAGAAAACGAATTAATTAGTGTCATTATTATTATTAACTATTCTCAGGGAATAATATTCAGACATATTCAAAAACTATTTATTTTAATAATAATAATAATAATAATAATAATAATAATAATAATAATAATAATAATAATAATAATTATAATAATAAAAATAATAATAAATTAAGTGTGCACAAATGTGCAAGAAATAAGAAATCTCTAGTGTTCCTCACTGAGTTCTGTCACTGATTTTGGGCATTTAGCACAGCACATGGTATTTGTCACATTTTAGTTCACAGTACTTAAATACACACTTATCCATTATCATGTGAAACTTTGTTAGTATTACACAATGCAACAAATTTTAACTTTGTGTCTTGCCACGAGATGAAAGTATGTGTTCTTTACTAAATCACATATGCTAAATGCAAAAATGAAATCAGAAATGTTCTATCATGTACCAAGATATGTCAGTCATATCACTTTCAAGAACCTTGGAAATGACTCAGGAACAATACAGGAGGAATCTATAGTTGACTAATACACAGATCATGTGACAAAATTAATTGACGCGTTGACATGGGAAAGGTTGTATCATAAGAAGCAAATTTTACAGTGAAAGCAAAAAAACAGTTTTGACACTTTTAAATTTAAATATATTTTGTAAAGCTAATATGGGTATTTTGCAAATAAAATTTCCTGTTTAGTAGTGTCAAAATGATATTAAAATTGATGTTGGGGAAAATCATTACTTGCTTGTCCTGTAAAATTTGCTTTTTATGACTTAATACCTTTCACATATCAATGCCTCAATTGTTTGTATTACAAAACATAAAATGAAAACAGCATAAGAAAGCTGAATAAAGCTTGAAACATACTTAAAAGTTAGAAACTTTTCCTGGAAACTTTCTGTTTATGGGTGGATGGTGAAACTTCTTGTAGTAGTGTCCAGCAGTAATCCGCCAAAAGGTTTGGTGACCATCTTCCCTTATATTGTCTTTCCATGGTAGTGATATCTTGGTGAAATCGCTCACCATGTTCGTCACTCACATCTCACATCTCCAAGATTATGTGGGAAGAAATTCAGAGACATGTTGCACCCCATAACCTTGTAACAGTCCAACATTTGTCCCGTAATTCTCAGACATTATGTTTCCCAAGAAATTGTCACACATATCTTTCAATGCAAGCCAAGCTGCCTTCTCAGTATCTGTCAGCAACTGTTCAAAAGTAATACCTTACATCAAATCATGGATCTGAGAACCAATAAAAAAACCTTCTTTAAATTTTTCAGTACTAATCGCATGAAATTTAGATAGTAAAAATTGAAAACTCTGGCCATCTTTGTCCATTGCTTTCACAAATTTCTCCATAAAGTCCAATTTCAGATGGAGTGGTGGTAACAGCACACTGTCTTTGTCAACAAGGGGTTCATGTGACACATTTTTTTCACCAGGATTGAAAATTTCTCTCATAGGCCACTCTTTGACTATATAATTGTCTTCCCTTGCCCTACCATCCCAGTGACACAAGAAACTGCAATATTTTGTGTAACCAGTCTGCATTCTCAGAAGAATTCCCGGAACTTTGATATCACTGAAATTTCTGGATCCATGTTTACTGTAACTTTTTGCTTCATTTAATACCTATTTTTCATCCTTGCTTTTTTTCACTTTTGAGACACCTTGTATCTCCAGTACTTAAAAAAAAATTGCTAAAAACGTGAAATTGCATTTAGAAATGTTTAGCATATAAATATGTTCTACATCTTGCTCTGTGTGATATACTAGAATATACTTGTAAGGGATAAAACTGAATTGTATTATGGAATATCTTAGTGAGCACAATACGCCATAGGTTACTTTCACAGTTTTTGCCAATATTGGAATGTTTTTATTTATGTAATATTTTCATACAGAGATTTGTTTTTATAATGAAGAAGTTGATCTCATAAAAGTTTTGTCTTTTCAAATATATACACAGTCACTCACAATAAAACTGTCTTGAACAATTCACTCTTGCATTCACACTTTTCAAAATCCTAAGGAAATAGAATCAGCTATATGTCTCATTTTTGCATCACAAGGAAGTATGCAAATTTGCTGCGCACAGTACACATAGAAACACACAATAACCGTATATATACATACTGATACATAATGTACACACAAACCCAAAGAAAAAAATATTACAAATGCATTTTAGTGACTGGAAATAAATATTAAGTGCTGAATTCATAGACAGTACTTACATACGAGTACCTCTTAAGAAATAATTTTCATTTTACAGTAACACACTTATAGGCTAGAAGTGAGTTGCTTCAACCATTTTAAGTGTTAAACTTGTGATAGAAAGATGGAGAATAATGATCAATGATTTTTTTCAAAATGTGATGACTTCTGTAAATGCCCAAGTAGACCCTACAGCATATAAGATAATTATTAATATCACATGGTAAATAGCAAATTCAGAATGTAATATTTAACTGGGAATTCTCAGTTTGCATAGCACTCCATCACAATTTTTCCCCATGCCCTTTTCTTTCATTGCAGAGAACGAACAAACAAGTTAATAAGCAATTTGAATAATTGTGTTTATATGTTTTAAACATTCATAACCTCATATGAAGCAATAAGCTTTGAAACGATCGTCCAACAAAACAAACATATGAGGTAAGAATTTTTAAAAAATACAAACTCAATTATTAAATTAAACCTCATAATGTTACTTCCTAATGATTTTAAAATAAAAAAAAAGCTATTTGAGTCTTCACATCTTACAACATAATATTTGTGGTTTCTCTAGGGACGCTGGGAAACAATA
Source organism: Diploptera punctata (assembly GCA_030220185.1). Taxonomy (NCBI): domain Eukaryota; kingdom Metazoa; phylum Arthropoda; class Insecta; order Blattodea; family Blaberidae; genus Diploptera; species Diploptera punctata. Next base: position 3,607,582 of record JASPKZ010008365.1, on the reverse strand, counting down.
AAACTACATCAAACAACACTAATCTGTCTGTAAGTCAAAAAAAGCAAATTTTACAGGGAAAGCAGTCTAATCTGACTGTTGGTTCTAATTGTGTGTTCTCTAATTTTCCTATCAGTTGAAACGAGTTGTCTATTGCGAGGTTATCATATTCTTCCATTTTCTTGTATTCATTCTGACCTGATCCAGAGGTTCATCGGTCCACCAATAGAGGGGAAAAAGAATATTTCACTCTGAATGAGCTGAAGATAATATGCAGGCATATTGAAACATGGTAGAGGATTTCCCATAGAAAGCCAGAATTTGATGTTTTTGTTTTTTGTAAAAATTTTCCTGTATATGTAAAAAAACATTTGTTCAATGCATAATTTGGTTAGAATTATAAATTCTTTTTATACATTCTTTTTCTAATTTTTCCAATATTTCAATAGTGGTTTCTTCCAATCGACATAACATCAGTCGCCAAAATAGTACTGAAGATGAGACCATTATGGTCTCGAAATCGCGATCTACTTAGATGATTTGTATGAGGAGAGGTAGGAAACATTTGATTTTACTATAAATTGCTTTATTCTCTATTATGTTACTATACATATTTTAAAACCAATTCATGCAGATTCCATTTCTTCTGATCGCTAAATTGCATCCTTTTTGGCAAATTTCTCCTTGCAAATTCTTAAATCAATTTGGGTTTTTTTTTTGCTAACCTGCTAATACAACAACAAATGAAATTAAATGATACGATAATACAAGAATCACTGCTGGATCAAACAGAACAAACTATTACAATATTATATGTAAATGTATACATTCAGGTTGAAAAATAAATTATTTTTTAAGGAGAAAAATGTTTTGCCTGAACCCTGATTTGAACCCAAGAGCTCTAATTATGTGTACTAGTTCACTAACCAACTACATGTTATGATGATGATGATTTTTTTTAAAGAGGAACATTTTTGTCTCAATTGAGATTTTAACCTAAAATATCTAGTTCTATGTACTAGTGCACTAACAAATTAAAGAAAACAAGCTATAATCATAGCATATTGCCACATTTCTAATGACTGTAAGTTTTGAGCACATATGAGAGTCGTTTATGAGATATAAACTTCTATAAATGATTATTTACTATAAGTAAACACCTTTTCACTTGACGGTACCACCTTCAATATAATTATCTGTTCGTTTATGACGAACTTTTAACTTTAAATAAGCATTTTAGTATATGGCCCAAACTCTACAACTGCGGACATAATAGGAAGAGATTGGAAAATGGAACATTTTAAACGATTCAATTTTCCTCAATGTTTAAAACATATTTTTTTGGTAATAATATGTGATATATAGTTAATTACTAGCGATTTAAAGCACAGAAATTAATTGTAGAAAACTTAATTATAATATTCAAATTTTACTATTATACTCCCATTCATTATATTAACATTCAGATTGACAAACATTTGCGGTCTTTGTTATTGCTGACCACCAACAATCACCATTTAATGACACCTTTTTAAAAAAATGACTGCACAAGGAGTCTTCATGGTCTCAAACAACAATCAATCAACATTATTGGTGGCAAGGTAGCAAGCGACAAATACTCAAAATGTAAGCTATTAACCTAATGAATGGGACCACTATACATTTATCAGTCAACATCACTGTTACTCCTCAGCACCAAACTACAGTACTTAATGAGCAAATACCTAACAAGTCCTTACTCGGATGTTAGAGAGAAGATGTGCTAGGACTAGTCTCTGCCATTTGAAAATAAATTCAGTAAAACCTGTCTTAGTTGGAACTTTCATAAGAAGGAAACCTGTAGATACGGAAAAAATCTCCCGAACAGTACAATTTTATATGTAAAATCAGCCTGTATAAGCCGAAAACCTTCATAAAATGGAAATGGAATGGTTTTTAAAGTACCAATAGTTAATTTTTACCTCAGTAAGATGAAAAATTATTCTTAAGCAGGTTCTAATTACAGTATTAATGACCACACATGAAAATTCTGCATATGACACTTTCTGCATTATATTGTTTACCTTCTTGTGTTACCATTATATTGCGGGGATACTCTTGCTTATGTGTGACAGTGGGGAATCCCTCGCTTTTCCTTGCCTGCTTACGTTACCTGCGAGGGAGTTGGGAAACTCTTCAGTCCTCCTGTAGTTGAGTTCCTTCTCGCTTTTGTGTAATAACATTGTTTTGTATTGCCGTGCAAACTGAGCTGTGTTACATACTCTATTTTGTCTGTATTTCAGTCAATACATTATGTCTTTAAAGCGTGCATGTAAAACCCTTACACTGCGTGAGAAAATTCAAGCTTATAATTTGGGAACCCTTTATAAGAAGGAAAACTGCCAAGATGGAAATATATTTAAGAAATCGTCATGTTCCTTCATAGACAGGTTTTACTTTAGTACAATTATCAATTGTCAATTATCAATTGAAAACAAATCTAACCCATAAACTGCTACTCATGACTTTTAAAAAAAATAAATAAAAAAGATCTGGAAGAGAGCAGGGATAGTTTTACATGCACCATGTTGTGATATTCTCCGAATATATCACTAATCTACTGAAAACTCAACTTTTGGCTCTTTTCAGGCCAACTATCAATTCTAAAATTTTCAAGTAATAAGACTAATTTTATGTTTGATCAAAAAAGAATTAAATATGATATAAATCAGAATATTACAAGTACAGTTGAATGCAGGCTTTCATGGCCAGTAATCATAATATTATTATCTGTCCAACGTAAGGAGCACACTTGGACATTTAACTTCCGAATGTATTACTCCGTGCAGCACATGCATGAGTACAGGCGAACTCTGTCAGCTGTTTGTTACAAGCCAATAAATTAATGCACAACATATGTTTTCAATTTTAATGTTGCACGTTGTATTAATATTTACAATCGTAGGTCAAAAACTAATACATTTAACAGTGTTTTTCACCATTTTTTAACAATTTCTCTTTGTCCTTCTAATAATTTTGATCATCACATTTTATCACTGAGGTAAGTTAACTATCCAACAGCTGCCATATTTGTAACTGACATTCAACTTCCTTTCAAGAATTGTTAAGTTTCAAACAAATGCGAAGTTTTAGTTACTCTCTGAGCTTCGAAGAAAAATAGAGGTGTATACTGTATTCTGATCAACTATAGTTAACATAAATAGCTTTAAATACTTACTTAATACTTAATACAGGCTTTCCACTTTACAGCAGTTTGCCCTTGATTCCTGCTTTCCAGAGATTCCTATCTTCCCATTGTCCATCTTCCATACCCCTCTTCATCATGGCATCATATATTCCCTCATACCATGTTCTTCTACTTCTTCCTGTTCTCCTTCTGCCTGGTACCATCCAATCCAACACCTGTTTAGGCCACTGGTCTTCTGGCATCCGTTGTATATGTCCATACCATTGTAGAGCTCTCTTTGTTATCCTATCGATAACAGTTTCCTGTGCATCCATTTATTGTCTGATATATGTATTTTGAATATGTTGTAGCCTGGATATTCTCATACTTCTCCATAATCCATCCATTTCTGTCACCAAAATTCTTTTCAGCATCCTTTCATCTATTGTTCAGCTTTCTGATCCATATGTAAGTATACTTTTCTATAATCTGGTCATCAGCGAATAATAAATTGTGCAGTAAATGGCCATTAATGTCGATTCCCATTCCCCTACATGACTTTAAATACGTAATTATATTAATCGAGTACATGATCTATTTTTTTGCTTCTGCTGACCTGTGCTTTGGTCATGAACGTATCACAGTACTACAGCAGTCACGTGCTTTGTGGATTACCCGCCCATTTATTTTCCTGAAGTGTCTTTCTTAGGTTGGACAGAAAATAAGAGATTCTGAGCTTGTGACCTTGGTCCATGCTAGGAACTAGCAGTAGTATAAATACCAGTTTCCAGCAGTCTACTGCTCAATCACAATCGAGCCTCAGACTAAGAAACACTACTTAGAAGTACTTGCCACTGAAGATGCCCTCAGCAGTCGAGGAAGAAACATCTGGAAGAAACATCAGCCATGAACCACAGTCACATACCCCAGAATCTAATATTATTACACATACAGTTTTATAACATCTCTCATACATTGCTTTAAGGCAAACATGCAAATGTAACGGGCTTCCAATATAAACCCGGACCGGCAGCGCTCTCTCCTCGTCTGCATTTCACTCTGCCAGCCGCTCGTCCTTGAACTAGTCAGTTTACTATCGTTCGACAAGATGAGACGTCAGCTGACATTAGAGCAGCGCATTTGTGTGTGTAAATGTTATTATAAATACGAATCAGCTTGTCGCGTTCGCGAGGAATTTATTCGGAACTTCCCTGGACAATTACCTCCTTCCAGATCGACAATCCACGATCTTGTGACTAAATTTGAGACCACTGGTTCAGTACAAAATAAGAAACACACGCAAAGGCGTACGGTTCTCACCGAAGAAAAATTAGACAAAATTGGCGAAAATTTGGAACGTTCACCACAAAAATCATTACCGAAATAGCACAACAAGTTGGGATTTCAGTATCTTCTGTACATACAGCAACAAAATGTGTTTACTCGGTATAATGCCTGTTTAACTGCGGGAGGACAACATTTCCAGCATTTTCTATAAGGTAAGAAACAGTTCAAGGACGGGTGGCAGGCAGGGTGAATTGCGGGAGGAAGAGACAGCACTGCGTGCCGGGTGAAACTCCGTGAGGCAGGTCCAGTTTTATATTGGAAGCCCTGTACAAACAGTACCTAGACATGGTGAAATTAAATGTTTCTTACCTCTCCTCATAAATATTTTCTAAGTTGATCGCGATTTCGAGACTATAACTGTCTCATCATCAGAACTTTGTTGGCGACTGGTGTTATGTCGATCGGAAGAAACTCTTCTTCTTCCCTCTGTTTCTTCCGATCGACGTAACACCAGTCGCCAACAAAGTTCTGATGATGAGACAGTTATAGTCTCGAAATCATGATCTACTTAGAAAATATTTATGAGGAGAGGTAAGAAACATTTAATTTCACCATAAATTAAACCTCATAGTGATTAATTCCTATAAAAGTACCTAGACAGTTCACCAGAAGGACTACATACTTACTTACTTACTCACTGGCACTATCGAACCCGTAGGTTCATGGCCGCACGGACATAAGCTCTCCATACATCCCTATCCTGTGCTAATACTTTCCAATCATTCCCTGTATAATCTACTTCCCTCAAATCATAGTTAATGTTATTCTCCCACCTCATTCTTGGTCTACCAACTGGGCGTTTTTCCTCTGGCTTTCCTACAAGAAGCTTCCATGCAAGTCTTTCATTTCCCATATGTGCAACATGTCCTGCCCATCGCAGTCTACGAGACTTAACTGTTCTTATTATATCTGGCTTCCTATAAAGACCATGTAGTTCATTGTTATGTAGTCTTCTCCATTCACCTGTCTGTTCATCACTCTTTGGTCCAAAAATTTTCCTAAGTACTTTATTCTTAAATACTTGTAATCTCTTTTCCTCTCGAAGGACTACATATATTAGGAATATGTATAAATGCTAGAATCTCAATGTAGATGGTGTGCTTTATGCCCAGGGTGATTGATAAATTAAATTTCAGTCAATTTTGCATTTTATTTAATAATTACTTATAGTCACTCATTATGTTTTAATTGATTTGTAGAGATGTTTTTAAATGCATTCTGGATTTTAGAAGCTTATATCCAAGACTTTCCCTACATTTAATAATATTATATTTAACACACTCTTTAAAAGCTCAGGACATTTGTATTGCCAACAATTTTTTTTTCTCATAGAATTGTTATACCTCAGTGCCCATAAAGTCCCTATACCTTTCATAGAAAACATAATACTGGTTCATTTCTGATATAAATCCAATTAAGATATTTACATTTCTATTCCAGTACAAATTACATTGGTGGAGTGCCATTTAAGTGGAAAAAGCTATGCTGTACTACAGAGATTACTTACCAAGAAACACCTATGAGACTTGGTATTCAGCAGATAGTGAACAAATTCAGACATACAGGGTAAGAAAGTGATAAATAGTGCAGTGGGCATCCTGTGGTCCAAAATTATTCACTCACAGGAAGATTTGGGATCTGAACATTCCAATGTCCAAATGTGTGGACAGGAATTCCAAAGTCCATTGTGCAGAAAGGTTCCCTCATATGAATGAGTTATTGTGGCTCATAAGAGAGGCAAACCTGCTTATTACACCTTCTATGTTACATGGTACACTATTCTGTTCAATCTTATGAAAATGAGAGTAAAGTGTTGAGATGGGCAGTGGACGAGTGGAACTACACTAGCCTCAATCTTTCATAGGTCCTACTCTACCTAAATATCATGTTTATTGTGCCACTGAAGGTTTATATAATTGAAATGTATAAGGACTTTGTAGGCATATTATCTTAGACTTCAGGTTCTTCCATGTACTATAAATCTATGACATGGGATCCATGGTTTCACTTCTCTTCACAAAGAAGCCATACTCAGGATTTTTATGCCCTCAAAAATCCACCTAACGTGGTAAGGTTTAAACCCATAATCCTTGGAAACAGAGGTGAGTATGGTAACACTCCATAGTATGACAGGCATAGAAAGCTTTTGGCTTACCAGTCAGTAGGCAACTAGATTTTATTCTATGTTCTCCAATTGCATCACCAATGAGCCACCTACAAAAATTATATAACTGTTAATAGTGACATGCATAAGGTAAATTTAAAATAAATCCTTTATCACATCACCTCACTTTATATCCTGTCTCCTAATTAGACTGGTTTCAAAACCTTATCAGTTTCATCTTCAGTGATTCAACAACTCCTGTTCTGTCATCTAGGAGAGGAGTGCTCTTATGGAATTATTGAAGATGAAACCAATAAGTTTCGAAACCAGTCTAATTAGAAGACAAGATATCTCATTGTGATGTTTCCTAAAAAGTTCAATGGATGTGGTACTTTGTTTATTTGAGCCTATGCCAATTAAAAGCCTGAATTTTAATTAAAATGATATTATGAAAATTATGTATAATATTATTATCCTGCTAATTTAGTTGTAAACAAATACAAATTTAATAAGACAATCCCTCAATCCATCCTATTGATTTCCTATAAAAAAAGTCTTTTCCTTTTATGTGGTGAAGCCCTTCTTAAAATATGGGACCATACAATACATTAATTAAATAAAAATAAATCATAGTTTTATTTTATTTTCATATTTATTATATAATTCAGTGACAGCTGTTTCGGTACACTGTACCTTCTTCAGACATGTTAACAAATTATGAATTGTGTTCCAACTGATCTAAGCAACAATACAACAATATTTATTTAATTTTTTTAATTTAACAAAGGGGATTCATTCAAATCAAGTTGAGAATTTAACAGTGTGTTACTACTTTTAAATTTATTAATTTCTACAGCCTCCAAAAGATCTAACTTCTTACCATTATCACAAACATGTAAAATTTCAAAATTTGGATCGAAACAATGATTAAATTGGAATAGGTGGTTAGCATAATATTCAAAATTTTCAAACTGTTAAATTCTCAACTTGATTTGAATGAATCCCCTTTGTTAAATTAAAAAAATTAAATAAATATTGTTGTATTGTTGCTTAGATCAGTTGGAACACAATTCATAATTTGTTAACATGTCTGAAGAAGGTACAGTGTACCGAAACAGCTGTCACTGAATTATATAATAAATATGAAAATCAAATAAAACGTTTTATTTTTATTTAATTAATAAATATGGATTTTCATCAAGTAAACACCAACTCTATTGATTATTTAATACATTTTATGCTAGAAGAGGCATTGAAGGAGGACAGATTGAATGTACATGAGGAAGTCCAAGATTGTCCTCTCAAGAGAGATATTATTTCCATTGACAACAACTGTGCCTATATTTTCAATCCCACTATCAGATTCTAAACACACGCTAAACAACCTTATGAAATAGATGCTGAAAAGTGAAATATATATGAGTTTGGACTCAATATTATAAAGAAAAATGCCACCTTTCAAATATTGAGGTTATTGATCTGCAAAAAATGGTGTAAAGAAGAGGAATCATCACTTTTTTGCCAGAAGATGTAAAAGATTAAGCCTTATTAAGAAAGTTAAAATAAAAATAGGTATTGTGCTTTGAAGTGGTGCAATAGAATTTTATAATCCACCAGGATGGTCACTACAATATAAATGTTATCTAATTTTGAAATACTATTTTTTAAATTCATTATATTTAAATTATTTTATGTAAGTTATACCTTTATTTAACAAATTACAAATAAATGTTATAAAACTAAAATTACGTGGTACACTTCGACTGTCATGGCAATCTATTAATCAGAGACATACAGAATTTTTTGAGCATTAAAGGTATGCAGTGGACACTATGCAAATTTTGTAATTAATATATATATATATATATACATTTATTTTTGACGTGAAATTGAAATATAATTCAAGAATCTGGCTGGTTGAGCACATCATTGTCAAAATATTCTTTTTTATATGCGCTGCACGAGTAAGTAAAATAAGAAACCTAGTCAGCTTGGCTAGACTCAGCTCAACTGTTACTGCAAATGAATGTCCTCACTTTGGAAATACTACTATAATTATCTGCTTATGCAGGCAGACTGAGAAGAGTATTTCACAGGTCTCAAGCTGCAAGGACATTCTGTATATGGATACATCAGTTTGATTAATGTTAGCAGCAGGCAATATTGTGTTTGTAAAAATTAATTTATCATGTTCGGCTTTGTTTCATTCCAGCACTGGTAGACAATTCAAATAACTTTTTTAATGATGATTATACTTATAAATATGTACTTTTCAAGATATTATAAAAAAAAAGACATTTTTTTTCTTCTACTAGAAGAGAAATTGGATACAGTGAATAAGGGTAGACTACTCCATCACTTCCGTATTTAGTACAGCAATATAAAACAAAAAATAATGAGACATTAGACTTTTTTATTTGACAGTATGGAAATAGAGAATGGTTAGCTGGTCGTGAAACTTAAAGCAGTTTATATTGATAGGGTAAAGATATAGAAGAGCGATAGTTTCTGTTATTTGGAATTAATAATAAAGAAAGATGGAACATCAAATAAAGAAATAGCAAAAAAAAAAGATTAGTAATGGAAGAAAAACCATATGAATGTTAAACTCTATACTATGGAGTAAAAAACATCATAAACAAAACAACTAATTTATAAGTCCATACTAGAAAGTATAATGTTATATGGATCGGAAAGTTTGGACAATAACACAGCAACATGTCAACAGGATAACTGCAGTTGAAATGGATTTTTGGAGAAGAGCTGCCAGAAAATCTCGACTGGAAAAAGTTAGAAATACAGAAATTAGAAAATGGATGAATGCAAAAAGAAGTATAATGGATGAGATTGAACACAGAAGGCTAAAATGGTATGGACACACAAGAATAATGCAGGATGGAAGACTACCAAAGGCTGCCTATGCATGGAAAATTGAAAGAAGAAGCAGAAAAGGAAGACCAAGAACAACCTGGAAGAACAACATTCAAAATTCAATGTGGAAATTTGGTGTAAAAGATGAAGACACAAAGGACAGATAATGATGGAGAACTTTAATTAAGGGAAATTTGTAAATGTTTGTTGCAAACTGATATTCTATAAATCTGCAGACATTTATGTATATATATATATATATATATATATCCATCCATAGTACTTCTGCCCGAAGGCAGGTCCTTCACTGCAACCATAGCATTTTCATGCTATGTTTACAGCTTTACTAGGGAATTGTAGGTGTGGTAGCTTCCCGTTGCTATCAACACTGGTGAAGGATGATGATGATGATAATGATAAGGATGGTGATGGCCATATGATTTTGGGGACCGTTTGGGCCTTAAAGTTTTCCTGATATTTGTCTTACAGGTGAGGAAAAACCCCGATAAAAACATCACCCAAAAAAACTGCCCCGACCGGGGATCGAACCCGGGCCCGCTGCGTGACAAGGCAGCACGCTACCTCGAGACCACAGCGGTGGACTATATATATATATTAAATTCATGTTAATTATTAAGATTGGTTGGTTGGGGAGAAGAAAGAAAAACTCAATGATTAAGAAAAATTCTCAAAAATAATAAAATATTGGTAGCCATGCTTATTGTTTACAAAGAAAAATGAGGTTTGCAGTAAGCATGGATTTGATGACTCAAATCACTTGCCAGGTGCACAACAAAACATTAAAAATCTGAAACTCATTACCCAATGCTTTCTGAAATCAAAACAGTTCGCAAACAGCAACATTGTTCCTTTACTTATTCATGAGCATATTATTGACACCAGCAAACACAACAAAAAGCAAAAGAAAAACAGAGCTATATTAATACAATTTATTGATGCTAATGTCTTCTAGTGTTATGCCTGCACTAGGGCCTAACTGCCATAATTATAAAATACTATAAAAAGCCGATAAAGGATAGACACATATACATGTGTATTATATCAGAAGGTAGGGAATGGGTAGCCGCGTTGAAATGCAAATTAGTCATACTCATATAATATAAAAAACGCGAGTAAAATCTATAATGTTTTATATCCTGGATCAAAACCATGTCACAAGATTCCAGAATTATTTAGTCAGAAAGATCAGAGATGACCACATTAGATAAGGGTGAATGTGAATTGCAAGAAGTGAAAGTGGAACAAAGTTTTCCATTTTGACATAGATGAAGGTTTCGAACTAGATCATGTACTTTCCACCCAAATTTCCCCGATTAGAAACTTAAAATTTATCATATAAATATTCGCGATTTTTTAACGAATTCAGAATGGTGGAGGGAACCGAAGGGTTCGGTCCCCCCTGGGGGACGGGAGCAGCTCTACATGGGTAATATGAATCTTTTATCTTTTTATTATTATCATTCTTTAATGGTCATTTTACATATATTAAATTAATTAAAGGACCAAATGGTCCAAATAACTTAGAATAATGACCAAAGTTGATTCTTTTAAATGATGTTTTCTCTCTCTGAATTTGATCAGTTTTAGTATTTTTGACGCTGGTCAATATGGCGATTTTAGCTGATTTGAATAAGTTGTTTTATATGTTTTCGATCTAATATTTCTTTATGTTTTGATTTTTCAAATAAGTATGTCATTTTATTGTTTACTGTGTTTGTAACATGTTTAAATGTGGAATTCATCCTCCAAAACCAAGGCCAACCGCTCGGGCCAAAGACCACTTAAACTATAGAGATCTCTCACGCTACATTAAAGCGGGGCTTAACTGTCCCCGCGTAACATCTAGCCAACCAGGGGTACCTGCCAGCTCTCAAATACTTCAAGATAGACATGTCTTCTGAGATGTTTTCACATGAAAGAGCTGTGTAGTGATTGCATAAAAATGTTTTGTAGTCTACTGCAACAGTAAAATATGATTTTGTTAAATGTCATTCTAGCAAGCTATTTTAAACAATTTTAAGTCAATATAAGAACTTGGTTATTAACAGTTTTTAAACATAAGTTTTGGAGAAACTAACAATAAAATAATAAATATGGCAAGTTCAAGTGAATTTGATGTGGATAGTGCAAGTATTGATTTAGTATATTCAATTTTCTTCATTAACTTTTGAGCAGAAAGTAAAGTTAAAGTCTAAAATAAGTCGTCTTGTTTTAAATTTGTCGCAAAAAGATAGCAAATTTACAATGAAAATTCAGAACAGTTGGTACTCAGTGTATAGGAGGTTATGGGTAGCAATGGAAACATTGCACTGTTATTATTGTTTGTTGTTCAATGGTGGAGAAATATGCAGTTACAATTTAAAATTTTGAAGCAAAAGCAAAGAAACTGCAGAAATGAAAATCCATATGAAAAGATGTAGAGGGATAAAATTGGATAATTTCAAGGAATGTGTAATTGATGTACATTCTGAGATGAAGAACATTGCATAGAGCTAATCTACAAAAACAATTTATTAGGTACATAATTATTTACATTTTCTTCTTCTTCCTTTCATATAATAGACCTCGGGGTCTGTTATGGTCTCAATCCAACGTTTGAATTCTACCCGAAGATCTCTTGCCTGGTGGCTGGTAATTTAAGATTTTACATGGTTGTTCGGCTCATTCTTCTTATGTGAGATTCCAGCTGTTTTTATATTTTATTACATATTCCATGATTGATTCTGTTTTGTAATTATTTGAGAATCTCAGAATTCCTTTTATGATCTGTTCTTGAGTAATCTGCAGTACATCTCATAAATTTCATTTCTGGCGCAGTTAGTCTTTGTTCATCTACACTGTGAATTGTCCAGCCCTTGCCAGTGTCTTATAAATTCTCTAATTTGTGTGTGTTGCTGTACTGTGTTTTGATTGAAAATATTATTTATGATTCCTATTATTCTGTTAAATTTTATAATTTTTTACTAAAATATTTTTCCTCTTCATATGTAACTTGGTAACCGAGGTAATTAAATGCATTAGTTTGTTCTAATAGTTTTTAAATCTCCTTCTTCTTCTTCTTCCTTTCAAGTATTAGGCCAAGGCCTGTAACATAAGTAATTTAGTATTTTTCTGTTTCTCAAATTATTAAACAGTCGATAAATACGATTTAAAGAACAAGATGGTTTAATAGTACAAAATGTGGCACGGGTAATTATTAGAGGAACTTAGAAGGCATGAAAGCGAGGCAAGATAGTTACCGATATTATGTCCATCCAATTCATTTTTAACTCTCCTTTGATTGTAGTTTTGCTCAACTTGAGACATTGTATTTTCATTTGCTGCTTCATCAAGAAGTAAAGTGAATGTAGGAAAACATTTCTGAAACCATTTATACAGAATCTTTTGGCTCAGTATAGAAATTTATTTGATCACATTGGATTGAAGAATGAATTAAGTGTTTTCTATATGTCACCTGAATTTCATGATAAATATGTTCATGAACTTGCTAGTTTCAAATAGATGACAATGCTCTGTCTTCTGGATTTTGTGAAGTGTGAAAATTAGCTACATTAATATTTACCATTCCTTGTATGACGATCTACATGGAACATTCATTTTATGCATTAAGAAGAATTAAGACCTTCTTAAGAAGTATTCAAACACAAGAAAGACTGAATAATATAAGTTTCTTATTGACTGAAAAGGAATTAGAGACAAAATGTTATTTTATGATGTAAATGAAAAGTTTGTATCTCAAGAAATAATAATGCAATTAATGTTTCAATAAAATAGGTATGTAACTTTTTACCAATATTATATGTACACAAATATTGTTGAAGATAAATAAAATCAAACTATTAGATAGAATTACATAATACAGAGATGAATGGATGGACCACATCGATAGAATGGATAACAATAGAATTCCGAAACAGATTATTCATTACAAATGAAGAAATGTTGGAAGACCCAGTAAAAGATGGACAGACCAATTCTAACATGAGATTGGAACAGACCAGCAGGTCTAATCGTTGATGCTGCTGCCTGATGATGATAAATAAAATCAACAAAATATACTTAAAGAAAAAAAGTTTATTTGGGCTCACTTATAAGTTTTCCACAGACTGTACACCAGCTTTATTGCATTCTTAACAACTCATCCACAATTTAACATCACAACTAAGTGTGTGTTGTAATACCACCCACTGCATTTTATGTGCTTTGGTTCCAAGCTGGGCAGATAGATGGCATTAATGTGGTATATTTTCAATTTATGCATCACTTCAGTAGATCAATTTACAAAGTTGATATATTCTTGCATTGAATACAGAGAGAAGTGTAAAATAAATGTAAGTATATATGTTTGTGTCCGTGTAAAGTGTGTTTTATGAGGGATGATGAAGAAGAGAAGATGAAATACGGTGTCAGTACATGCATACTGCTATTGAAAAGCACCAAGGGGTTGCCAGACTTAAAATCCCCATCCAACAAACAAATCGCTGTCAACAGTACCACATGCATTCTTAACATATGTACTGCAGAAGGGTTTACAATTTAATGCAGGAATATGGTGCACAATCTAGCGATTTAATTAAAATTGTACACCTTCACTCCTCCTGACCTGAAGATTGAAAAATTTAGAATCAAATTAATCTAGTTAAATTCATTTAACAATTAAACATCACTGGTGTTAATTTAGGAATCTTCATATATCTTCTTCTTCTTCCTTCCAAGTATTAGGCCAAGGCCTGTTACGATCCTATAGAAAATTTTCCCTCCAGCGTTTCATAGGACGGCCCAGTGATCTTCGTCCTCTTGGTATATAATTATAAACAGCTTTGGGGATCCGATTTGAACTCATTCTTTCAAGATGGTGTTTCCAATTTAGTTGGTACTGTTTAATATATTCCAAAATTGGCGTAGTCTTCAATTCTTTTAAGATATCGGTGTTCCTTTTCCGATCCCATCTGGTGTAACCCGCTGTTCTGCGCATGAATCTCATTTCACAAGCCGTTATTCTGCTTTCATGTTGTTTTTTTAGTGTCCATGCTTCACTACCATAGGTCAACACTGGTCTAGCCAAAGTGTTATATAAACGTAATCTGGTGTTTTTTTGTACAAGGGATGGTTTCATAACTTGATTAATAATTCCTAAACTTTATTATAACTAGTAACTTTTTCTGGGATATCCTTTTCATCCCAGATAGAGAGATAATATCCAAGATATTTAAATTGATTAGATCTCTCTAAAATTTTATTCTGGAGACAGATTTTACTTTGTATAGGGTCCTTCCCATGAAGTGCCATAATTTTAGTTTTGTTAATTGATATTTCCATATTAAATTTGGCACTTATTTTTTGTAAATTATAAATTGATCGTTGCAAATCATTTTCGGAAAGTGCCAGAAGAGCTAAATCGTCTGCAAAAAGAATAGCATCGAGTTTGAGGTTCCTATTGATGGGTATATATCCTCGTTGTGTTTTCCTCCATTCATTTATTAATTTATTCATGTATATAATGAAAAGCACCGGTGAAAGTCCACATCCCTGTCTTACTCCAGTGTTGATCTTTTCCCAAGAAGATAATTTGCCATCTTGTTTAACAGAGATTTCATTAGCTTTATAGATGTTGAAGATATTAGTAATATATTGTTGTGGAACATTATCATCAGCTAAAATTTGTAGTAATATATTTCTGTCTACTTTGTCAAAAGCCTTTATGAAGTCAACGAAGGCGATATGAGTTTCTATATTGAATTCCTTGTGCTTTTCTAATAGTAGTTCATATATTGTTCTTTAATATCATTTCACTAAAAAACTGACTCTTCAAAAAAGAGATAAGTTACTGCTTTTCATTCAGTGGTCATGTGTTTGATTCTCAATCAAATGAGTTTAATGATTTGAACTTTTTTTAAGCTTGTTTTGCTGGTTAACAAATTAAACCTTACTTTTTTAAATTATTGCTATACACCAAGTTTGGTTCTGATAAAATAAAAATTATGACCACTAGAATGTTAATGGACACACACATACTTATTTATAGATATGTGTATATAAATTTTGGTCATGGTCATTTTCAATGTCTACCAGATAGGTTCAATGAAGATCCATCATTTTTTTTAAATCTTTTCGTGAGAACAACCTCAAAAACTCCTTTCCTTTGGAATTCGCCATAAGTTTCATTATGGGTAGTAATAAATAACATACGTATATAATTGTATGCAAATTAATAGATGAATGCATTTAAAATTTGGGCGAGTGGATAAGAAACAAAGCCTAGCATAAAAAAAACTAATAAGATGAAATCAAATGTTTCATACCTCTCATAATTAATCTTCTAAGTAGATCGCGACTTTGGGTTCATGACAAACCCATCCTCAGTACCATTTTGCCGACTGATGTTATGTCGATTGGAAGAATCACTTCTTCTTCCTTCTGTTGGTGAACCAATAAATCTCTCGATTACGTCAGAATTTGTGGGAATTTTGAAGTTCATAAGTATTTTCTTTGTTTTCTGAATGTATGATTTCCACATTCAGAAAAAAAAAAAGAAAACTTATTAACTTCGAAATTTCCCCGAATTCTGACCTAATCCAGAGGTTTATTGGTTCACCAACAGAGGGAAGAAGAAGAAGTGGTTCTTCCAATCGACATAACATCAGTTGGCAAAATGATACTAAGGATGGGTTCGCCATGAAGCCAAAATCGCGATCTACTTAGAAGATTAATTATGAGGAGAGGAATAAAACATTTGATTTTATCTTAAATTAAACCTCATAGTGATGTATTCCTATAAAGTTCAATAAAAACTAATAAATTAATCGTATTTATACCCATTTTATTATCGCATTTATATATTTCAATGGCTTGAACAAAATATAAAGAATTAAAGCATATAAGCAAACTGGTACCAAAAAATTAAGCATACTTTCTTTTATGCCCTCTTGATGTTCATAATTTTAATTAATACACAACTTTAATAAACGAACAATTAAATTGCATCAGTAAAACAGCAGTAATTATGACATTTACACTATATAAGAAATGATTTGGAATTTCCAATATCATACAAATAACAAAATTTAGATTATTTGCTGTAGCGCATGAGTGTACAAAGCTAGAGGTCTCAGGTTCAAATCCCAGTTTAGGAATTAATTTTTATTTTGTGGTACATTAGCACAAAGCCAAAGGTCTCAGGTTCAAATCCTAGTTCAGATGTTAATTTTTCTTTTCAAATAATTTTTTTAACATTGCAATTGATAAATTTAAAATTATAACATTGAAAACATGTTATATTTTTTATGTAATTAAGAATAAGCACAAAATAAAGAGTGCAAAATTAACTTTCCATCAATCTCACATATTATGTTACATAAATTCACTCTCACACACACACACATACATATACACACACACATACATATATACACACACACACACACACACACACACACACACACACACACACACACACACACACACACACACACACCACACACACACATACAAACAAACAAGCAAACTTTCTTACTGTTCTTTAGTTACTGACACTGATGAAAGCAATAGTCAGTATTTGTCCAGTCCTTTCAGAAGGATATATAGGCCTCAGACGTATACTGTATACCAAATAATGGAAGCAAAATATATAAAAACTGCAGAAGATGTGATAGAAGTTTCAGATGCAATTGAAGTTGGTCTTTTATCACTGTTGTGTCTTCCATGAAGCTTCATATCTGAGGAACTACCTAAAAAACATAAATATCATGTAAGTTATCTTCTACATTCTTACGCTAAAATATTTGTAATAAGTTTGTGAGAATGTAGTGTTTTAGTACGTTAATAGCCTAATTACTGATGGTATTCACTAAATGTTATTCATAATTATACTCTATCCAAAATAGGGTCTGCATTTGGAGTAAATATTGACTAAATGATGCCATTAATTGCTGGGAAGAAAGAGTCCATAAAATTCAATTATATTTTTGTGTATACAATTTGTTAACCTTCCGTCGGGTGCAATATTCTGACCTTCAGCTTTGGGCGCAATGTGCTTGATCAGCACATGCTTAAAAAAATTATTTAACACACTTTGCCAATCTAAATGAAGGGAAGTTCAAGAAATGTTATTGTTAGGAATGTCCAATGGATAAAATATTCAAAATTTGCTGCCAGAAAACTTTTTTAGACATAATATTGATTAAACAAATTTTAAGAAAATTTGTGACAAGCCTCCAAACAACATGACATAAAGTTAGGTTCAGTTCAAATATACTTGAAAATAGTTCATGCTATCAACATTTAACCTATGTTTTTTAGCAAAATTATTCAAGAATATATCCACCACTGTGGTCTCGAGGTAGCATGCTGCCTTGTCACGCAGTGGGCCTGGGTTCATTCCCCGGTTGGGACAGTTTTTCTGGGTGAGGTTTTTATCAAGGTTTTTCCTCACCTGTAAGACAAATGTCAGGAAAACCTTAAGGCCCAAACGGTCCCCAAAATCATATGGGCATCATCATCATCCTTATCATTATCATCATCATCATCATCCTTCGCCGGTGTGGAAAGCAATCGGAAGCTACCACACCTACAATTCCCTAGTAAAGATGCAAAGCATAGCATGAAAATGCTATGATTGCAGTGAAAGACCTGCCCTCAGGCAGAATTACTATGGATGGATTCAAGAATATTGCCTTGTTTAGTCTAAATATGTTAAATAAATAATTTTCTTTTTGCAAATATTTTCAAAATACACATCTTCAATAATGTAACGACTTCGGGTACAATGAGCATCTCTGAACAAAATATTTACAATCTGCCGTAATTATGGTTGAGAGCAAACTGAGTGGGGTGGTTGTTTAGAGAAGGTAAAAAGAAACAGCTACTCTGATGCCCAGTTGTCAATGCCGTCTGATGGCAGTGGAATGGGACAAAATTGACAACCTTTGCCTCTCAGATCAGATGCGCCTAACAGAAGGTTAAGAAAGGTAAAGTAATCTCACTACACTTCTTAGGAGGCTCATGGGGTAGTAGGAGCATAAGATCCCACCTTTTAAACAATTGGCATGAGATGTCACTGGGTTTTTACTCCGATTGAGGGTCTTTCCACTTTTCAGCGGTTGCCCTTTTACCAGCCGGCTGCTGGCCCTTCACATCCACATGTGTCAATCACAGAGGTAGATGATCAACAGCCAGTGTAGGGTTGACATGTGGTTAGCATGTCGAGTCCCCCAGCCGTTATAGCTGGTTCCTCAACCTGGAGCCGCTACTTATTGTAGCTACCCAATTGCCTCACGATGCTGGGTGGGCACCGGTCCCATACTGGCCGAAATACCATGAGAAAATTTCTTCCCCATGGAGACTCGAACCAGCACAAGTCCCGTAGCTCTGCACCAAGGCTTCCTACCTTAACCGCTCGGCTACGGCGCGGGTTTTTACTCAATCATCTAATTAGTCATACACATGAATGGATACAAGAGACACTCTCTGTTCCCTATCTAATATTACTCCTATTTGAACAAGTGCCTGGTACTCATTTCTATTAGAGACTGAATCAACCCCAGCAAATTCCTGACCTTCTGGCTAGTAGCGTATTGCCTTAACAACTACACTATGGCATGTCCCCATACAAACTCTTACTTATATGTTATTTATAAAGAATACAATGTGAAATGCATATCTTTATTTTTATTACAATACATAAAAATGCAAATGAAAATGTATAAAAAATGAAAATTTGCTATTGCAACACTAAGAAATACTAATCTAAATTATATTTCAAGGACATATCTATATAGTAATTTTTTTAAGTATTCACTGCTGAAGTATTCTTGCATTCTTGTTCACTTCATTGAAAAATATCAAAATTAAATAACTAAAACTTGGTAAGTATACTAAGTGGAGAGAATTTGCTGTGATCCATGTTGACAGCAATGACAGCTATTCTCTTTTTCCTGATCTACACTGGGAAGCATTGCCAGTCCATATTGACCAGCAAAAGGAAATTATCCAATACTTCTGCACATCATGGATTAGAAGAAATATCTCTCCTTACCTAAGTTTTAATTATTCTATTGTTGTGAACTTCTCTCATTGTTTGTAAAAATTACACTTTTAACTAAGTTCCCTAGAGAGATAAGTGAATACATTTCTCATAATTAAGTACAGAAAAGTTTAAATATTTATTAATATTAACTCACTACAAAATTTAAATAATTTAATTAAAATAGTTTCATGGAATATGGAGAAACTACAAAGTAAAGTGGTCCCACAACAGGCCTCAGGAGGCCTTTGGGGTAGTAGGAGGTTAAGGCTCCCACTTTTTCTTGACAATCGGCTCTTTATGTCAGCCGGGTTGTCAGCCCTGCGTGACGGCCGCCTTTACCCCAGAACAAGCGTCTGGTACTCATTTCCGTTAGAGGCTGAGTCGACCCCAGGGCCATAGTGCCGCCAGAAGGTTTTGGTCAGTTTAAAAATCCTGACCCCACCGGGACTTGAACCCTCGACCTTCCGACTTGTAGCGCAGTGCCTTAACCACTACGCTAGGGCGTGCCCCCTGGAGAAACTACATATATGGTAATACTTATAAACACATTATTAAAATGGGAGTGGACAAATCTGGAGATTTTGAAGAAGTGAAAGAATTAAAAATCCTTAGAAATGATTCTAAAAAAAAAAAAAAAAAAAGGAATGAGGTAAAAAAAATGAACATAGGCCCAATTCTCCCAAATATGTTAAGTAAAAATATATTAAAATGGCAAATCTTCCACTTCATTATATGGATATGAAAAATTGTTTTAATTTAAAAGATGAGACAATTTACGAATATAGGAGAATTGAGTCCTTTTGAACATTTTTGGACCAAGACAAATAGGTGAATGAAGGAAACTATATGATTGCAGTGGGCAGTACATGTGGCAGATTTGGTGAATGAAAGAGCAACATAGAAAGTTCACGTGGACCAAGAATTATTTCGAGAATAAAATTATCTTTGATCTGAGAGAGGTCCATTTTACAGGGAATAACTGGAAAATATTACCTCGGGATAGGGATTAATGGATAGCTTATATATCTGTGAGGCCATGAACTCCAGGTTCTATAGTACCATTAAGTTAGTTGTAGAATATGGGAGTAGAAAAAAATATATGCAATTCGTGGATGAAGTAGAACTTACCTTCTTGAACTTTCTGGCTGCCAGGAATTTAGAGGCCAGGCTCGTCCTCAACTTACCCCTCTTGTAGTATAAATAACTTATTTTATGCTATTTTCTATATTATTGGTGTACTATTACTTGCCTCTTTCTCTTGTTACTTTCTCAGGATCTGCCATGTCCATGATT
This sequence comes from Diploptera punctata, assembly GCA_030220185.1. NCBI lineage: Eukaryota > Metazoa > Arthropoda > Insecta > Blattodea > Blaberidae > Diploptera > Diploptera punctata. The sequence continues at coordinate 3,586,777 of JASPKZ010008365.1, read as the reverse complement.
TCATTGGATTCATCAGGCCCAGGGTCATCACGATCTCTTTCATGATTTCTTGTAGATTTTTCTGAAATACATAGAGATACTGTACTTTCTTATTTTTTAGAAATAAACAAACAAATAAAAATTTTATTCAAACTGGCAGAATTAAGGTCATAGGGCCCTGTCTTCTACTGAACCACTCAAATAGGCCTAAGATATTCAAAATGCATCTAAAACAAAATAAGTAACTTTTCAAGAAAATTTCACTGTAAGATGCAAAGTACAGTAGTGATAAATTATTCTAATACTGAACAAGTAAATCCATTTAATTTACTAGGTTAAATGATAAGAATTCTACAGTGTGATTATAAAGTCCCAGTACATTTTAAAGAAATCGCTTACATATCGTATATCTGTTACAGCCATTCGAAAGATATAATAATATGTTCACCACTGAAGAGCTGATAGAGATTGTTTCTGCGCGTTTAAGAGGCCAGTCGTACGAAGAAGTTAGATAGGTGGATTGGAAGGGCATCTCCTCGTATCTGGGCACCTCGTTCGCCAGACCTCGCACTCCTGGACTTTTTTGCTTGGGGGTTCATCAAGCAACAGGTGTACAGAACCAAGTTTCCTAATCTGCAAGAGCTGAAAGAACGCTTAAAGCCAAGAGAGTGAAATGATTACAGAGGAAATGTTGGTGCATGTTTTCCGGGCGACGCGACGGTGCGTCATTGGGAAACATGTTTTGAGATTGGTGGAGGTTATGTTGAACACTAACTTGATAGTAGAAACTACCTTATAATTTTTGTTTTATTTGCGCTACGTTATCCACAAAATGTACTGGGACTTTATAATCACACTGTAGAAGAACACGACATATAGAATGCAGCATAAGTTAGTTCACCGAAAATGTAAATATTATTTTCTGTAGCTTACAACATCTATACAAAAAAAAATATTCATGAACAGATCAGATAGAAGAAAAATAGAGCATCAGATATGGAATTTTTAAGAGGAGCTGCAGGTTATATTGCTGACCAAGTGAAAAATATCGTCATCAGATAAGAATTATAAATTTTCAATACAACATAAATAATTGAACATTTATAGAAGATAATGGAATAACCATATTATTAAAAGAATGAAAATTAATACTTTCTAAGTTATTATTACAGCATAAACGAGAAGGAAATGGAACTGCAGGAAGAGCTAAAAGAAGATGGCAAGATTGTTTTAAAACATACTAATGTCAGAATAGGCCACAGGCCTGAACTATGCAGATGATAATGAACTATACAATTTTTAAGTGAGATGTTGAAATATAACCACTACTTGTAGTTACAATTTCACTTTTTTTTATTTGAGAATAAATTTCTTAGGAACATTTTTGGACCAAAGAGAGATGAACAGACAGGTGAATGGAGAAGACTACATAACAATGAACTACATGGTCTTTATAGGAAGCCAGATTTAATAAGGACAGTTAAGTCTCGTAGACTGCGATGGGCAAGACATGTGGCACGAATGGGGAATGAAAGATGTGCATGGAAGCTTCTTGTAAGAAAACCAGAGTGAAAACGCCCAGTTGGTAGACCAAGAATGAGGTGGGAGAATTACATTAATTAAATAATTTAAGGGAAGTAGATTATACACGGGATGATTGGAAATCATTAGCTCAGATTAGGGATGTATGGAGAGCTTATGTCCGCGCAGCCATGGACCTACGGGTTCGATAGTGCCAGTAAGTATGTAAGTAAGTAAGTAAGTATATATTACAAAGCCGACCGCGATGACCTTGTGGTTATGTTCCTTACTTCTAGTCCCGGGGTCATAGGTTTAAACCCTGGTACATGGATTTTTAGAATTTAAAAATCCAGAAGACAAATTCTTCATGAAGAGTAGGATTTTAAGTCGTGGGTCCCGAGTCTAAATATTTTCGGGGCTTTTAAAAGAACCCTCAAGCCTAAATTAGTGTTTCTGAACAAAATTTAACCAGCCTTCTTCATCTAAATAATACTTGAATTGCCTACTAGATGTCACATTGAGGCGCTGTGCTGACTACATGTCATTCATTGACATCTGTAGGGAAATAAGGATAACTAATTAACTTATTCACGAAACTCCCGCTATAGGAAAATCCGTATCTCCTTGAGCAACGTATGAGATATATACATGCATACTTATATTAGATGATGAGAAATGTCTAACTCGATATAGAGATGTAATGCTCAAGCATCAATTATTTAAAAATTAAATCATACAATGTAGTTTCTCTCGTATAAAAATACATACATACATTTATAAATTTTAAGCTAACAATATTCTTAATTAGCATAAAAATTTTATAACGTTTGATAATTAGAATCAATTAAACATAGGCTCAATTCTGAAAATGCGTGCTATTACGAATTACAGGGACTATTGTCGTCTCAACTCCTTTCAAAAACGTTAAACTGAAAATATATAAAACAATTATTCTCCCAGTTATATTATATTATATTATATTATATTATCTTATTTTATATGGATATTATATTCTATTATATTACATTATATATATTATCTTATATTATTTCTTTCTATCTCTTATCCTTAGATTCTATTATCATTATATTATATGAATGCGAAACATGGACTCTTATTTTAAGGGAGGAAGAAGATTTGAGAATAAAGTTATTAGGAAAATTTTTGAGCCAAAAAAGAGATGAACAGACAGAGGAATGGAGCAACTACGTAATAGTGAGCTACATGATTATATAAATAGAAAGCCAGATACAATAAGAACAGTTAAGTCTCATAGACTGCGATGGGCAGGACATATGGCACGAATGGGGAATGAAAGTGGTGCATGGAAGCTTCATATAGGAAAACAAGAGGGAAAACGCCCAATTGGTAGACCAAGAATAAGGTGGTAGAATATCATCTATGATTTGAGGGAAGTAGATTATACGGGGGATGACTGGAAAACATTAGCTCTGGATAGGGATGTATGGAGAGCATATGTCCGTGCTGCCATGAACCTATGGGTTCGATAGAGTCTGTGAGTTAGTTAGTTTTGGTAATTAGAATCAGATATCTGTATAATTTTGTGACTATGAGCTACTTTTTATCCCACTTACAACGACCGCTCTTAAATGTTATTATGAAATGGTGATTATGATATAGTAAATCTTGTTAATGAAACTGATTATTGAGGGGGGAGAAGAAAACCTTAGGTTGGTTGGCATTGGGATTTGAACCTGGGACTTTCCGAATACGAATCTCAAACTCAACCGTCTGATAAAACACAAAACTATAAAAGGGATTTTGCAAATTAACTCTACTTACAACGATAGACTTGTTAACTATGTAAAACAGTTGAGAGCTCTCTGAACTCTGGTAACAGGTCACATAAAGCATCTGGCAATGTTTGATATCAGAAGCACAGCGTTTCACAGGGAGCATTGTGTCATCAGTGGCTTACGTTGTCAACACTGATTATACATGTATCGCTTAATGCAGAAAGGGCTTCAGTTACTTTTTATTAAATTTATATTTTTGTACTAACGAGCTGACTTAGATGGTTGCGTTTGAGACTCGTATTCGGAAGCAACCAGTTTAAATCCCGCTGCCTACCAACTTGATTAAGTGTTTTCCTGATTTTCCTCAGTCGCGAAGACGAATGCTGAGTTAAATTATTATTTTACTCCTGGCGCGACAGGCCTACAAGGCCCTTAGCCGACCAGCCGGCTGCTGGCCTCACATCCACATGTGTCAATCACAGAGGTAGATGATAATCAGCCAGTGTAGGGGTGACATGTGGTCAGCATGTCGAGTAAATTATTATTACCAATATTAATTCCAACATAATCACCTTATCATAGTATCGCTAAAATTAGAACTAGTGGCATAAACATAATCACAATAAATTACATAACAAACAATTTAAAAAAGTCTAAGAAAACACAATAAAAACGCACAACACTAGAAATGCACAGTAATAAATCACTGAACAGTGGACGCTGGTGAATTATAACTTCACATTGTGCGCTTTCAATTATTATAATTATCATTATTAATCACACAGTAATAAAAACACACAACAATAGAAGCACACAATAATAGAAATACGCAACAATAAAAACACGTAGTAGCAGAAACACACCAAAGAGAGATGAACAGACAGGTGAATGGAGAAGACTACATAACAATGAACTACATGGTCTTTATAGGAAGCCAGATATAATAAGAACAGTTAAGTCTCGTAGACTGCGATGGGCAGGACATGTTGCGCGTATGGGGAATGAAAGACGTGCATGGAAACTTCTTGTAGGAAAGCCAGAAGGAAAACGCCCAGTTGGTAGACCAAGAATGAGGTGGGAGAACAACATTAACTATGATTTGAGGGAAGTAGATTATACAGGGAATGATTGGAAGGCATTAGCTCAGGATAGGGATGTATGGAGAGCTTATGTCCGCGCGGCCATGAATCTACGGGTTCGATAGTGCCAGTGAGTAAGTAAGTAAGTAAGTAAGTAAGTAAGTAAGTAGCAGAAACACAACAATCGAAACAAAGAACGATAGAAATAAACAACAATTGAAACACACACCAGTAGAAGCACACAACAACAGAAACATACAAGAATAGAAACACACAATAGTAGAAATCCATAACAATAGAAATCTTTGACAATAGAAATCCACAATAGTAGATACACAACAATAGAAACACACAATAAAAGAAACAAACAACAATAAAAACATACAACAAAATAAACTCACAACAATATAAGACAACTATAGAAACACACAACAATAGAAATGCGTAATAGAAACACACTGCAATTGAAACGCACAATAATAGAAACACACAACAATAAATACACGTGAACGATAGAAACATGTATCAGTAGAAACACAACAATTGAAACACACAACAACAGAAACACACTACACTAGAACGTCACGACAATAGAAACCCACAATAGTATATACATAACAGTAGAAACACAATAAAAATGCACGACAATATAAACGTAACAAAATATACTCAAAACAGTGGAAATATATTTCAATAGAAACAGACAACAATATCACACTATAGAATCACACAACAATAGAAACACACAGCTTAATGACCACACCTGCTGGTCCTTTAACGCATTTCGACCAACATTTTAAAGTCTATAAATAAGAATTGTCCACCGCTGTGGTCTCGAGGTAGCATGCTGTTTTGTCACGCAGCAGGCCCGGGTTCGATCCCCGATCGGGACAGTTTTTCTGGGTGAAGTTTTTATCGGGTTTTTTTCCTCACCTGTAAGACAAATGTCAGGAAAACTTTAAGGCCCAAACGGTCCCCGAAATCATATGGCCATCATCCTCATCCTCACCCTTATCATTAATATCTTCGTCATCATCCTTCACTGGTGTGGAAAGCAACGGGAAGCTACCACACCTACAATTCCCTAGTAAAGCTGCAAAGCATAGCATGAAAATGCTACGAGTGCAGTGAAAGACGTGCCCTCGGGCAGAATTACTATGGATGGATGGATGGATATTATTTCCTAATGTATATAATTACCTTCTTCAATCTGGTATTAATCTATTCTACATTATTTTGTTTGATCCATATTTGGTTCGTCTTCCGGGCTTATAGGCCGTGGTCTGGTTGTCTTCTTACTCGACGTTTCGTCTACTGCTGCGGTAGACCTCATCAGGAGATACTGCGTGCTCTCTGTGAACTCCTCAACAGTCGGCTGCAGACTGGCTGGTGGTTGGAAACTGTCTCTCTTTTTATAAATTGCACAGAAAGCGTCCTTTTTTCTTTCTTAATTCTTCAAATTTCCGAATAGAAAGAAACACATCCTTCCCGTAGAGGTTGCTTATATATAATTGTAGGCTTTCACGGCCGGCGTCTTGATCCATATTTATGGATCAAGACGCCGGCCGTGAAAGCTTACAATTATATTATTTTGTTTATTTTACTTTCCCTTATATTATTTTTTAATTGTTTTATGTCTTGAAACTGGCTTCTAAATATATATATTTTGTTTGCCTTCTCCCTTGAAACCAAAACGTTACAATATATAGCCTACATTCCTTAAGTATTATTTCTGTAAGTGATCTGCATCCGAAAACGAACATTTGCTCAGTGTACAACATTTTATCTGTTGAATAAAATGTATGCTTATTCAGAAAAAATAAATAAAAACTAAATGGACTTAGACCCTTTCTGCATAGAGCGATTGTTATGTGTTATTGTTACCTACCTTGTTCTATCGATAAAGCAGATGGCGTAGTAATAGTTACTGTTCTAGAGAGCGTAGAAGGAGAGGGAATGCCTGAAAATGAAAATAAAAATTCATTAATACAACATGATTCATATCCAACAACACTATTAAACAAGTTTCAGCTAATCTGGATGATGATTAGGGCAATGACAAATATCGCCAAAACAATATTTTGAACAATGCCCTACAAGCAACATCATCATCTCATCATCTGCCTTTCAAGTATTAGGCCCAGTGGCCTGTTACGGTCTCCCGCCATCTCCGAAAAGGTCGACCCACAGATCTTCTGCCTCGAGGAATATAGTGAAGAATTTGTTTTGGTATTCTGTGACGATCCATGCGCTGAATATGGGCTAGCCAATTGTTTCTATATTCTTGGAGGTATTCAGATATAGGTACAATGTTTAACTCTCTGGCTATTGTTGAATTTCTTTGGTGGTCTAGAAGGCTATAACCTGCAGTTCGTCGCAGAAATTTCATCTCCGTGGCTGTAATATGACGGTCATCCTGAGTTCTGATGGTCCAAGCTTCACTGCCATAACGGATTATGGGTCTACCGAGAACTTTATAGATTTTCATTCGTGTGTGTCTCTGCACTTTTGATGGTTTAAAAACTTGGTTGATAATTCTTAAAGCTTTATTATAGTTTTGTATTTTAAAGGATATATCACATTCCTCATTATAAGTTAGATTATATCCTAAGTATTTAAATGAATTTACTTGCCCTAATATTGAATTCTGAATACAAATTTTACTTCTTACTGGGAATTTCCCTTGAAAGGCCATAACTTTAGATTTTGTTGTTGATATTTCCATGTTAAATCCTTGGGCTATTGTATTAAGATGATGAGTGTAATATTGTAATTCATCTTCAATATTGCCGAAAAGAGTCTGATCAACTGCAAATAAGAGTGTGTCTAAAATGGTGTGTCTTGAGAGAGGAATATTACCATGAACTGTCAATCTCCAGTGTCTGATGATAGCATTAATGTATATATTAAATAGAAGTGGTGATAGAGGGCATCCTTGTTTGACTCCGCAATTTATACAAGCAACATTAGTACAAATATGACAGACATCTCATTTACTATTTTCAACCCGGTGGCCTAGTGTTTACCATAGCATCTCTGGTTTGACGGTACGACGGTTGAAGTTATTTTCAGGGCGTAAACATTCTGGGTAAGGGTTCCTTCGATTGAATTAAAGACTTGGTTCCCGTTTCGTAGGTACCTAAAAATCCTGGGTATGGGTTCTTTGGATACGGAATTAAAATTTTCATCCCACGTCGTAGATAGAAGTACATAAAAGGATCCGAAGCCTTCAAAAGAGATTTCTGAGCAAACTGTTGTGGCCCTTTCACGCCCAGATTTGAATTACGACTTTTTATTTAATTGCGGTCCTCTTCCTAACGTTCTATGTAGAAATTTCCCTTCCATTACGAGTAACAATAATTATTATAAGAAGTTCGACTGTAAAATCATGGACAATTATTATTATTATTTTTATATTCTTACTAACTAATACCCGGCATGCGCTGCTACCCCAAAAATAAATTAAATATTAAAGATCAATTAAATTGTATGGTATACACTGAGACAAACTAAGCATGGCGGTTGCTAGTGAGTTTTAATTTCGGATTTCAGGTAAACCTCCACTTCTAATTGTCGGATTTCGCTCATTATTTGATAATACCTACCTCGGTTTATTTTAATACCGAAAATTGTGACTGCTAGAGCAATTTTTAAATTTTTACTTCAGGTGAATTCCTATACCTAACGGTTTTAGAGGGTCTAATTGTGAATCTAAACCATCTAGGGACCCACTCAAACAAACACAAAAATTAATAAAAATAGGTCCAGTAGTTTAGGCAGTTTTTAATTTCGGGTTTCAAGTAAACCTCCACTTCTAATTGTCGGATTTTGTTAATTTTTGGACAATACCTATCTCTGTCTATTTTAATAGGATAGGCTATACTGAGTTTTTTTTTTGTGAAACATTGAAAAATGTGACCGATAGAGCGATATTTCAATTTTCACTTCGATGAACTCCTACACCTAATGGTTTTAGAAGGTCGAATTGTGTATCTAAACCATTGGGAGACCCAATCAGACACACACAAAAAAAATCATCAAAATCGGTCAAGTCGTTTAGGAGGCGTTCTGTGACAAACACACGTACAGAAGAATTATAATACAAAGATTTATCGTCCACCGCTGCGGTCTCGAGGTAGCGTGCTGCCAGCGGGCCACTTGTAAGACAAATGTGAGGAAAGTAAGGCCCAAACGGCTCCTTAACATCACCTGGACATCATTATCACATTCCACTCATTATGTTAAAGTTAGGATATCTGTCATATGACATTCGAGATACGATGTTTGTTTCGCGTTTTTTTAAATTTTATTTCCATTATTAAATTTATTTTCTTTTTTATTAATTATTAATAATTAATTTGTGCACAACAAACTCTTTTGTGTAATTAATTAATTATTTTTGCAGCATTATAACTCGCACACAATTATCTTAGAAAATTCCTGTCCACAAATAATGAAAGCATAAAATTTTTAAGTGGATAATAAAACATCGTACTTCCAGATCTAATTACAGATGAATGCCTCAGTGTCTAAAATAACCACGTTAAGTTTCGTAATGAAAGTATAAGATACAAACCAGAAATTTAAACTTAACATGCTGGCGATTTTAAACTTTAGTTAGTTAGAAATAGCATTCTTATTCGAGAAAATTTCTCAAATAAGAATAAACTGTAACTTAACATCAATAACTTGCCTCGCTGGTCTAGAGGTTATGTTTCTTGCCTCTAATCCCGAGGGTCGCAAAATCAAACCCGTTCGGGGTCGATGGAATTTTAGGATGGAAAAATACAAGGAACTAATATTTCGGAATTGACTTTAAGTCGTGGATCCGGAACCTGAAGATTTTCGGGTTCGTAAAATAACGTCATGGCTCTGAGCAAAATTTAATCGATCTTATATCGTACAAGCAATACTTTAGTTGTCTACTAGATGTCTCATTGAGAAGATGTGCTAATCACTTGTCACTCGCGATATCTATAGGGAAACAAGCGTAACTAAATTAGATTGGTTAAGAAATCCCCCACTAGGGAGCACCTATATCCCCAAGTGAGGAGATAAGTGGTAGACTATTATTATTTTATATGAATTCGGGTCATTCCAGGACGACATTAACTGTAAAATTCGTGTACTCAAATACTGGTTGCGAGTAATCCAAGGTGAACAAACAATGCTTAGAGCAATTTGTTACGACCACCAAATTAAAAACATAGATGTTAAATTTTGGGCAGACGAGGTTAGGAGAGAACTCCAAAAGATTGGGATGGGCTGGATATGGGAAAAAGGGACTGAAAATCGCAAGAACATGTGGAGAAAAATAAGGAGGAGGTACTTAGATATAAACCAACAAGATACTTTCGCCGAATGTACAGGAAAACGCTCGCTGTGTTTACAAAGAGACCTAAAACACGTCTGGGGAAAAGAATCGTATATACTCAATCTAGGATTTAAGGAGAGATCAGGGCTTGCTTGGTTTAGGCTAGGGGCATGGAAATTTCTAAAAATTAGCGACGATCACGATATGCGAATATGTCCAATGTGCGGGAACTTTGAAGATGAGATACATATATTAGGAAAATGTAATGATTTAGAATATTGGAGACGTCAGTTATTACCGGAAAGATTTCTAAATTCAAATCGGGAAAGATAAGATTGGCATGCTACGAGTTATTGGTAAATCCAGAAAATTGGATAAACCTCGGTAAATTTCTGGACAAAACGCGAAAAATAAGGACAACACTCATTCATGAATAAATATATGTTATCAAAATGCAATACCATTAATTATTAACAATTATATATAAATTAATTAGTGTATAATGCTATTGTGTTATTATTTAATTGTAATATTAATGTGTTTCCTTTATGTAATTGTAATGTTAATGTTTTTCTTGTGTATAATGCTATTGTGTTATTACTTAATTGTAATATTATTGTGTTTTCTTTATGTAATTGTAATGTTATTGCTGTTTTTGTTGTTTATTTTTCTTTACACTAGTACCAATTATTACTTTATTGTAACGGACTGTCAACAGCACGTACGGCTTACTGCCCGTGCGACCCATATTTGTAAATAATATTGTCTAATAAAGTCCTACTACTACTACTACATTAATAACCTTAATAATCAATACACTTAATAATCAAAGATTAAGGGGAGAATGTACCTTGTACCTCCGCCATTTTAATGTTCCTTTTCAGAAGAACTGTTAACAGTAGAATATTAATTTCTTTCTCAAATATACATACACTACTTGGCAATAAAATTACATGTTTTTTTCCAGAACACAGCATTAAAAATGAAACAGTCAGATTTTTTAAAAACAATGCTATTTTTTTGGTACATTTTGAAAACTAAAAAAGTTAATAGTGCCCTTAAAAATAACATAACATATTGCAAAATTGCCAATTTATGCCTAAGTACCAGACAAATAGCTTGGGAAAATTTCATTTCTCTGAGATGAATAGTTTCAGAGAAAAGAAACATAAGGCTTGCAAAATCAAAAGTAGTGGTAAATTGAGTTTAAAGTTTTACACTACTCACAGTCCTACCCTGCAGCATGTCCTTTAAACCCACACTTAGGACCTTTAAATACGTTTGTGAAGCAAACCCAATTTATATTCGTATAGAATACATTTCAAGGTTTGAATATGAGCAAAAAAAATTCAAATTTTACCCATTTCTAAGGTACCTGCCCCCCTTAAGTACAGATATGATACAATAATAAAAAGTAACATAAATAAGTGATCATATACTGTGTAACAAAGTGTTAATTATGTTTATGTTCTTTAAATCGATCAGTTTTTGATATTAGGAAATAGGGAATTCAGGGACTATTACTCGCCCGACTTAAGTCAGCACGGCTAGAGGGGAAGTGTGTTAGCTCTAGTATCACCAAACTATTTACCTGTGGAAGGGAAAATCTCTAAACACATGTGAAGTATTATTACATGGGTGTCAAATAGTCAATTAGTCGGTGACTGCTGAAGGTTTCGGATCATTTTAAAAGCACAGTGTTTGTCATCTCTTTATTAACAGCCTCACAACGTAACACAGCAGACGGGAATTGGCAACATGTAATGAGGAAGGCAAAAAAGGGACAGCTCATTCCCCAGTAGTAACATGGTTGCCGAATTATTTATTTGGTCAACGACTGCTCTAAGTGACGGATCATTTAAAATACACGGTATTTGCCAGTGATCCCCTTCCAGTCAAATAACGCAATACAGGGGACAGGAAATGGCAACATAGTATGATATGATAATGGAATTTGTAATTGCCTTTTTTTTCAAAAGAAAGAAATAGGCCTACATATGCATTTATATTGCGCACGGCCTGATAGGCCATACGCGCATTATTTTTCCATCAATTAAAAATAAAATAAAAATAATCATAATATAAAATAATACCTACATGGCCACACACCTGTATCAAAATAATGAAAAAAAAATACATATAATCTATTTCTACACTACACACAGAGACCAACATATTAAGACAAGAGTCTACAGCACATTCCAAGCATATCTTCCGTGTGCATATTTAACTTGGACTAGTAATAGTAGCCGAGACAAAAAATATGAAGTGAAGAGCGATGTTCGATGTAGAGATAGAGTTAGAATTAGGTTTATATTCTTATAAATAAAGAAAAGAAGAAAATCTGGAAAACTCTTTTGGGAACAGGCTATAAAATCAGAATAAAAAGTGTGTTTGCCTATAACTCAATGACATGAATGGAGATACATCATTCAATTGGCTGACACATCAAACAAGTTGGAGATTCATGGCCCCTATAGAATATCTAGTAGGTAGTTCCCCTTATATGGCAAATAAATTATTCAAACAACAAACCATTTTCTGAAAGTTTCCAAATAACACCCTCAAACTCCTCAGTGAGCCAGCAACTTCATAGACACGTATGTTAAGCGCCAAGATCGGCCAATCAGGCGACGTTAAACTGTAAATTCTCGAGTTACAAATAAAAACGAACCGTTATTTGAATCAAACAATATAAATATAACATTGATTAACTACTTTTGTTGCAAAAGTAGGTCACTAGTTGACACTTTTGCAAATAACTTTATAGTTACTCTCTATTGTTACGTAGAATGAAAAATGCATAGCTATATAATTTTACTTAACTTGTGGCGAATTTACATCTTTTATTGATTTAAAAATTTAGAATCGTAATCGTCATCACGAATTATGCATTTGTAGACCTGTTTTGGTCCTATCTAGCAGTCTTTTAAGACGTCTTCCTGATCGACGAGGTCCTTTTGGTTTATATTGCATCATCATTTTTGGGATCCTTCAATTATCCATTTAAAAAGATGGTCTAGCCAGTTTCATTAATATCTTTTTGAGTTTTTATTCTAATGATTCTACACTCAGTTTGACCCGGTGCATGCTCGGCAAGCCAGGTGGAATCAACGAGCAGGGCCCGTGGCCTGTCTCTTCCGACTGTTTTAGGGTCTTAAATGCCCTCTTCAGCCCATTAATATTATTTTCAAAAGTTGGTAGAGCGATGATCCAACCGCCGGCCATAACCAGCCGTAGGTCAGGAGACAAAGATCCGGTCGGTGAGCATTAAAAAGCCTCTTCTTTCAGTTTTTCGTTAGATGTTATTTTGTTGTTTGATGCTATAGGAAGACAGTTTATGAGACCGGACGCACCCTCCATGCACCCTCCAGTTTAAGAGATTAATGGTTTGTATTAATGCATATCCGAGACTTTTGTAACGTAATAAATATAGTGGAAAAAATATTTGGGGAGATTCGCCATTATAGGAGCTTCTACAAATATGGGTACATTCAATTATAACGGGCTTCCAATATAAAACCGGACCGGCCTCACGGAGTTTCACCCGGCACTCAGTGTTGTCTCTTCCTCCTGCAATTCACCCTGCCTGCCACCCGTCCTTGAACTGTTTCTTACCTTATAGAAAATGCTGGAAATGTTGTCCTCCCGCAGTTAAACAGGCATTATACCGAGTAAACACATTTAGATTGACACGCTGTTGTTCGGGCACTGTCAAGTTTCTGATCACCTTGGTTTAGACAATGAACACGTGTACACTTGTAAGGTTTGAGTTTTAACAATTTTGTTGCTGTATGTGCAGAAGATACTGAAATCCCAACTTCTTGTGCTAATTTCGGTAATGATTTTTGTAGTGAACGTTCCAAATTTTCGCAAATTTCGTCTAATTTTTCTTCGGTGAGAACCGTACGCCTTCGTGTGTGTTTCTTATTTTGTACTAAACCAGTGGTCTCAAATTTAGTCACAAGATCGTGGATTGTCGAACTGGAAGGAGGTAATTGTCCAGGAAGTTCCGAATAAATACCTCGCGAACGCGACGAGCTGATTCGTATTTATAATAACATTTACACACATAAATGCGCTGCTCTAATGTCAGCTGACGTCTCATCTTGTCGAACGATAGTAAACTGACTAGTTCAAGGACGAGCGGCTGGCAGAGTGAAATGCGGACGAGGAGAGAACGCTGCCTGACGGGTGAAACCCCGTGAGGCCGGTCCGGGTTTATATTGGAAGCCCGGTATATTACAGGGGTTAGAAAAAAGTAACGGAAACGCTGATAGCATGCAGCAGTTTCATCATAGTTCTCGGGTTTTGTGGAGCTGAAAGTAGATGTTGTATGAGCTTGTGTGGTGACAGCTGTTCATTATTCAGTGGCGTTATGCAGCGGCTTGAAATACACGTGAATAGTGATAGCGCTCTAACATGTTTTCGCGACTGAACGTTCATATGGCATTCGTGGAATTGTACTGCATTATGCTGCACCTCAAGAACTTAGGTAAATTCTGCGCACAATTGAAATTTCTTCAAACATCACCTTCATCTGCGTTAAGGCGAAAGCGTCGACACATGCTGACAGTGAATCCCATCATTCTTCATGAAAATGCGAGGTGCTCCGCTGTTAACGATGTCACGAACTTCCTGCGTCGCGTCGATGGGATTGACAGATACTTGAATATCCATCAAATTCACCTGATATTAGCTTGTGTAGTTATATTTTCGCAAAAAATAATGAACCACTTACTTGTTAGAGGGAGGAGATCCGTCACACGTATGCTGTGAGATAAGTCATTTCGGCCTATTTAACAGAGACGGGCGTGCTAATGGAATACGACACCATCTACATGTGTGATATAACATGGAATATATATATATATATATATATATATATATATATATATAAAGTAATCCCACTATAGGCCTCTGGAGGCCCTTGGGGCAGTAGGAGGTTAAGGCTCCCACTTTTTCTAGACAATCGGTACATGATAATAATAATAATAATAATAATAATAATAATAAAAGTAAAGTAAAGTGATCCCACAACAGACCCGGAGGCCCTTGGGGTAGTAGGAGGTTAAGGCTCCCACTTTTTCTAGACAATCGGCACTTTATGTCAGCCGGGTTGTCAGCCCTGCGTGACGGCCGCCTTTACCCCCAGAACAAGCGTCTGGTACTCATTTCCGTTAGAGGCTGAGTCGACCCCAGGGCCATAGTGCCGCCAGAGGGTTTGGGTCAGTTTAAAAATCCTGACCCCAACGGGACTTGAACCCTCGACCCTCCAGCTTGTAGCTCAGTGCCTTAACCACTACGCTACGGCGTGCCCCAATAATAATAATAATAATAATAATAATAATAATAATAATAATAATAATAATAATAATAATAATAATAATAATAATAGCTATATTTTACTTGGCAGAGTTAAGGCCTTGTCTACCACTCAACCAGGTTTTTAAAAAAATACAAAAAAATAGTCTTACATCTAAATTACAATATACATAAACGATTATATGTTATGAATACAATACAATTAATATTTATAATGTATTTTGATTTACTCTAAATTTAACGAATTAAATATATAATATGTACACGATATATAAAAAAACGAGGAAAAGATAAATTACATTGTATAAAATTAAACAAATAGAGACAAATTAATTATTAGACAACCGGTAACTGTATAAGCGTGACTTAAAGGTGCTAAGAGTGAGGCAAACCCCTGATATCTTGAGGATGTCAGCCGTGTTGTCAGTCCTGCGTGACAGCCGCATTTACCCTCAGAACGAGCGTCAGGTACTCATTTCCGTTAGAGGCTGAGTCGATCCCAGGGCCATAGTGCCGCCAGAAGATTTGGGTCAATTTAAAAATCCTGACCTCACCGGGTTTTTAACCCTCGATTTTCCGACTTGTAGCGCAGTGCCTTAACCACTACGCTAAAGAAAAATAAATGCCTGAACGGGGATTTGAACACGGACCTCTGAATTGATACTTCAGTGCGCTACCACTTACGCTATCCAGGCATCCTAGCATAAACATTTATTTTTCCTTAATATATATTCTCTATCATGTCTCACTGCCCTCTAGGTGCTACTATAACAAGTAAACAAATTAAGATGTTTTGTGCGATAGTGCGTTTTGTCATACTTACAGCAATGGCGATCATGATTGAAAGTTCAACTTCCTACATATCGGAGTTGCCAACCAAAATAACTACAGTATAATAAAATAACTATACTGTAATATTACATATTACGAAACGCGTGTGGGAAGTAAAACCACTGCCCTCTCCTATACCACATACAATGTATATACAAATAAAAATATCCAGAAGGTAGTGTTAATATACATTATACAAAAAAAATCACTGTATCTTAAATGAACTGAACTTTATTTGAAAAAAAATATAAACGAATAAATACGTACTTGCTGCCATTTTATCACTAATATTATCTCACGGACTCCTGTAGTTTCAACTAATAAACATTGTCCACACTGTTAAAGTTAGTCAATTGTTTATAATGAATGTAAATATTTCCAACAAAGATGTTATTGTTTTATTATTATTTATAATTTTGAAAACACCATCGCGCACAAATAATGTACAACACACATTTGTGAAGTGTTTTACAGAATCTCGGAAATTAACTAGAAATTCAATTGAATGATTTCAAAATACTCCTCCCGCAGAACATAGCTATTCAGAATTACCTACTATTACATTTTAAAATTTTACTGATTCTAACGTGGAAGACTAGCGCGATGGATTTAAGCCCCATATATAAAGAAAACAATCCTCTCTTTTGTCGCTATCGCTCGGTTTTTAAACATTTTCCTCGACTCTGTAAAAACCACTTCCCAACCTCGCATCGTAATATACTATTACTTTATGGCAGTGACTGAGTCTTTTTTATTTCGATTTTATAATTAAATTTTGACACTAGGCAATGCTAGCCTAATATGACATGAAAATAAAAATAAATGTCTGAACGGGATTATATTATAGGCCTATTACAGTATATTGAACCAATGTAAATATATGTTCTCTAATAATAAAGATTTTTATAAATTAGAGCAAATTTGCCACTACTTTTTTATACAACCTTTGTACCGTGCGTCCCACTTCTAGCCGGGCCGGCTACTCGTGGCTATGAAGTGATTCAGCATGAAGCTATGAATAGACCGCTCAGAGCGTGCATGTCGGCCTGGCTGAGAGTGAGACGCATGGTATATACTGTATATTGAACGAGAGTTTTCAAAGGTATTCTGACAAAAAGTAACTATTTTGGCCTACAGATGGTTCCGGCAATATTCTTACGATAAATTATTTAAAAAATACTTAAGAAATCCACTCCAGATGGATTTAGAGAAAAAGCGGACCAAGTCCTAAAACTGAAAATCCTAATTTTATGTAAATTTTGGTTCAAAATACTCGTATCAATAATTATTTATAGCAATGGTGAACCGAGTATAATAATAATAATAATAATAATAATAATAATAATAATAATAATAATAATAGCTTTATTTTACCTGGCAGAGTTAAGGCCTTAAGGCCTTGTCTACCACTCAACCAGGTTTAAAAAAATACAAAAGAAAAGCCTTAAATCTAAATTACAATATATATATATATATATATATATATAAACGATTACAAGTTATGAATACAATACAATTAATATTTATAATGTATTTTGATTTACTCTAAATTTAACGAATTAAATATATAATATGTACAATATATATAAAAAAACGAGGAAAAGATAATGACATAGTATAAATTAAAAAAATAGAGAAAAATTAATTATTAGACAACAGGTAACTGTATAAGCGTGACTTAAAGGTTCCAAGTGTGCGGCAACCCCTGATATCTTGAGGAAGGAGATTCCAGGAGCGGGCAGAGGCTACTGTGAAGGAAGTAGAATAGGAGGAAGTGCTATGAAGAGGAATTGTTAGCAGACTGCTATCTTGTGACCTAGTGTCAATATTGTGGTAGGAGGATAACTTCTCATATCTGGACGCCAGGTAAGTAGGAATGTAGGAATTCAGAAGCTTGAAAGTAGTGAAAGAGAGTGCAATTTACGTCTGTCAGTAAGACGGAGCCAAGAGAGGTTATTAAAGTGTTCGGAAATATGGTCATAACGGCGGATATTGAAAATGAATCGAATGCAAGCATTATGAACACGCTGCAGTCTCTGCGACAAGGCATAGTTTGGATCATTATATATAATGTCACAATAATCGAAGTGTGGCAACACAAGATTCTGCACTAGGATTTGTTTTAACGAAACTGGGAGAAAATTCTTTAAACGTCTAAGATAATGTAAGATGGAGAAAGTCTTTTTACATATGTGTTTCACTTGTGTTTGCCAGGTTAAATTTGCGTCTAGATGTAGTCCAAGATCTATTACTGAAGAAGAATAAGGGATAATTATATTATTTATAGTAATGTTTGGAAGTGTAGATATGTCAAAGGTTGTAAGCAGTCTTTGTTGCCCCATTAGAATTACTTGTGACTTGTTAGGATTTAGATTTAGACCGATACTTGTAGACCAGTTAAAGATGGATATGAGATCGTCATTCATTTTCATCAAGCTGTTATAGAGAGAATGAGGAGGTGAATGTAGGTAAATTTGGAGATCATCAGCATAGAGGTAATAACGGCAGTGCTTTAGTACAGTTGGCAAATCATTTATGTAGATTGAGAAAAGAAGAGGTCCGAGTATTGTATTTGTTCCATTTCACTGGAGAAAATTAAAGTTTAATTCTTCATATGCAGTTAATTGTATTACTTTAACCTTATATCAATTTTTCTTAAAATATTAAAATATGATCTTGGTCCACTTTTGCTCTGAATTCCTCTAATATGCATTTTCATCCAACTATACTATCGGTTATACGTAATAGGTGTGACTATTGTATTTTAATGCAACATAATATGTAGACCTAATTAAACAGAAGAAAAATCCATATGACCTTAATTCTTCGGGGCTAAATAAATTAGAATATTAGAACTAAAAAGATAATAAAAATTGTTAAAAAAGAAAACTTAAAAAATTGCTAATATATGATTATGTAAAAACAGTAAATTTTAAAGATAGATATTCAGCAAATTACATGTACGTACATGACAATACGTCTACCTATATATCTTCGGATTTTTACAGCTGCTGCCGTCTTCCCGTGCCAAACCTCCAAAGCCTACGATCTTGGGTATTTTCAATGCTTAGCCCTCTTGCTTGCATTACTGTCTTCATATTTTCCTTCCATGTTAACTTTGGTCTCCCACTTTTCTTCTTTCTGATCGGATGCCATTGATATAGTTGCTTAGACCATCGCTCATCTTCCATTCTTAAAACATGTCCTAATCACTTTAATTTCTTCTCCTCAATTCTTTCAACTATGCTTTGTTCTGCTGTCATTATGTTTCTAATTTCCTTATTTGTGACATGTTCTAATTTTGAGTTTCTGGCACTTCTGCGTAAATAATCAATTTCTAAAGCTATTAGTCTATTCTTGTAGTATTTATTGATTGTCCATACCTCACCTTCTATACATTGCAACAGACAATACGTGAAAGACAAATTATGGGCTAATGTAGGAAATTAATCTGCTCTTTGTAGGAAAATGCAATTTAGTTTATGTAAGTTGTAACCAATATCCACGACTGATGAACATAAATAAAAAACAATGTAAACATTGAATGTTCAACCACAGCAAAGCAATACATACACCAATCTCGGCTCAGATAGTTTTGTCACAGATAGAATGAATAACAACAAATAAATAAGAGCAAGTAAGTTATTAGATAAAATTAGGCCTTAGGAACATCGCAATAAACGTGGTAAAGTATATAGGAATTTTAAAATAATCGGAATTTAATCTGGGAAAGGGCCGAAAAGATATCCTAGGGAAACAAAATGGAAGACTCTCTATAAAACCTCGACACCTACTAAGCTATAAGAGGACTGAACAATGTAAGTAAACTTTGAAAGCAAAACATTTAAATACCCGATCTTCTTGGCATCAATGAAAGACAAAAATGGCTATTGTGAGTTATCCGTAAAAGATAAAGATATGCCGTCGCGAATATTTTTATAGTTTTTTTGAGATACTCAATTCTGTGTAAATTAATTTCGTGTATTTGTTATGCTTTATGCAGCGTAAGCCATTTAAGTTCAAAAAGGGATTATTTTTCACGTTTTTCACCACAAAGGGTGAATTTAAGGGTGTAGGTGTTGAGTATCACAACTCTCTTATAACCTATAATCGTCCCGGGAATCTCCAGAACATTTTGCAAAAAAAAAAAACCATCACAATCGGACCAACGGTATGGGCGCGCATAAAGTACGAGCAAACAAACAAACAAACATTAATTTTTATATATTAGATTACAATATTGAGATCGAATCGGCCTCTGAGGAAATTAATATTCCAATTTTTTTGTGATGTAATAATAATCGTGTAGTTAGTTTTATAAATAACGGTTAGTCACATCTGGGATTTAATCCCACATTAATTTGAAGGCGAGGTTTACTATTTTCCTATAGAAAATAACTTTTGCTCCCATAACGCAGTAGTGTAGCATGAGAGGAAAGCGTGCATTTAGTGAATGTCAATATAATAGGTTTACCGTAAAATAAAAAACATGGAATCACAATTTGCGCATTAATAACCCTCGCAGGTACAGTGGAGTGATGAATTAAATTATCAAACTCACGCTCCCCGCTGAGTTACGTACAAAACTCCAGTTTAATGTTCTCGTTCATTCCACAGTAGGGACTCTTAATGAGCGAACGGATGCTCAACGTAAACAAACTTCACAAAATGTAATACTTTTATATTTAATTTCACAGGCACACCATGTTTATAAATAACTAAATGCAAAGTGATTTTACAGTAAAACTTGTTGACTGTAGTATACTTTTCTTAATAGATATTACATTTTGGGCAGACGAGGTTAGGAGAGAACTTCAAAAGATTGGGATGGGTTGGATATGGGAAAAAGGGACTGAAAATCGTAAGAACGTGTGGAGAAAAATAAGGAGGAGGTACTTAGATATACTTACCCACTGGCACTATCGAACCCGTAGGTTCATGGCCGCGCGGACATAAGCTCTCCATACATCCCTATCCTGACCAAATGCTTTCCAATCATTCCCTGTATAATCTACTTTCCTCAAATCATAGTTAATGTTGTTCTCCCACCTCATTCTTGGGCGTTTTCCTTCTGGCTTTCCTACAAGAAGTTTCCATGCACGTCTTTCATTCCCCATACGTGCAACATGTCCTGCCCATCGCAGTCTACGAGACTTAACTGTTCTTATTATATCCTTATGCTGAAATGTTGTGCTCTTAACAATGAGATTCTTTGATGTGGAAAATGTGACTAATCTAACCCCGTTGTCGTTACTATCTTCATGAAGACTGAATTTGCCTATTGTTGGTTTGAATATATTTTCCCGCCCCACTTTTGCATTAAAATCTCCTAAGACAATTTTCATATGATATCGTGAAAGGCTATCAAATAAGCATTCTAATTCTTCATAGAACTCATCCTTGATCTTGTCATCTTTATCTTCTGTGGGGGCATGTACATTTACAATTATAAAATCATGTCGTTTACCCTTTAGAATTATGTATGATATCCTATCACTAACAAACTTAATATCTCGGATAGCGGATAGTATCCTCCTTCTGACTAAAAAACCCGTTCCAAATGCAGGTCTTTCTGCACCCCCATAGTATAATGCAAAGCTTCCTGATTCCTGACTACCTACTCCTGGCCACCTAACTTCCTGTAAAGCGACTATATCCAAGGGTGATTTATCTAGTTCCCGCGTTAATATCTCTAGTGCCCCGCTATTGTATAAAGTCCTAACATTCCATGTTCCTACGAACATGTTCCTATGTTTGAGCCTTTGGCATGGGTTCCCTGAAGTAGTCCCCGCCCGGAGAACCGAATGGGGGACTATTTGACCTCCGGAAAATTTTACCCCAGATGAACCCATCCGCATTTCTTGACGGTTGTATTTTTACGGTGAAAGATCGTCACTCTTTCGCCCAAGGTACTTTTTTCGTCTGGCTTATCACCTTCGACCAGTCCGGCATGGGTAACCCTATCGGCAGCAATGCTACCGCCGGCATAGCTCTCAGGATCATTTAAGCACGCAAGCCACTCCACCACGACAAGGTAAAGATACCATGGAGGGGGTACTTAGATGTAAACCGACAAAATATTTTGGCCGAATGTGCGGAAAACGATCACTGTTTTTACAAAGAGACCTAAAACAAGTTTGGGGAAAAGAATCTTATATACTCAATCTAGGATTTAAAGAGAGATCAGGGCTTGCTTGGTTCAGGTTAGGGGCATGGAAATTTAAAAAAATTAGCGACCATCACGATATGCGAATATGTCCAATGTGCGGGAGCTTTGAAGACGAGATACATATATTAGGAAAATGTAACGATTTAGAATATTGGAGACGTCAGTTATTACCGGAAAGATTTCAAAATTCGAATCGGGAAAGATTGGCATGCTACAATTTATTGGTAAATCCAGAAAATTGGATAAACTTGGATAAATTTCTGAACAAAACGCGGAAAATAAGAACAACACTCATTCATGAATAAATATATGTTATCAAAATGCAATACCATTAATTCTTAATAGTTATACATAACTTAATTAGTGTATAATGCTATTGTATTATTATGTAATTGTAATATTATTGTGTTTTCTTTATGTAATTGTAATGTTATTGTTTTTTTTGTTTTTTCTTTATACTATTACCAATTATTACTTTATTGTAACGGACTGTCAACAGCACGTACGGCTTACTGCCCATGCGACCCATATTTGTAAATAATATTGTAAATATCTTACTTTTTGTCTAATAAAGTCCTACTACTACTACTACTACTACTACTACTACTACTACTACTTTTCTTAAAGAAATGCAGTGCTCCCATTAATAGGCATGAAACGGTCCTTGAGATCTTAACAGTTTTATAGTAAAATTAAAGTATAAAATTATGGAATATTCACCTGAAAGGTCCGTCTCCTAAACTTTATTTGTTATTTAACTGTAGCGCTTTCGGGACTAGTTCCATCATCGGCAGGATTGATAACTGGTGTTTCACTGAAGAAACACTGAAGAAACAACTTCAGTGAAACGCCAGTAATGAATCCTGCCGATGATGGGACTAGTCCCGAAAGCGCTACAGTTAAATAACAAATAAAGTTGAGGAGACGGACCTTTCAGGTGATTATTCCATAATTTTATACTTTAATTTTGAATAAGACCTCAACGGAACATATCATGAATCTTATAAAAGTTCAGTTTTATAGTATTTTAGCGAATTCCGAAGGATTTTTTCAATGTCACACAGTTTCCTAAGGAGACCAACGTCATAGACCAGTGGTCAGAGTTTCTGACTACTGTCATGAGGTCCCGGGTTCGATTCCCGGTCAAACTATAGGAATTTTTCCTTAAAGGGAATTATTCCTGTGGTTGTCCAGTTCTGGAATTTAAGTTAAGTTTATGTTAAGAACTCTCCTGGCCCTTCATTATCATTTACCACCCATCAAATCATCGTGGTAACGTAACTCCGCCTTACAGGCGCCCCAACTTCATAAGTGGGTTACAATTACGCCAATGCCAGGAGAGATATCAGAAATGTTGAAATGACAACCTGGTGCATTGAACAAAAAAAGTTGTCTAACGACGTTTGTGGTATTCTATTTTGGCATTGGCAGAATTGTTTGAGGTTGTGGTGACTGCAAAATGGAATTGCGTTATTCCGATGATATCCATCCATAGTAATTCAGCCCGAGGGCAGATATTTCACTGCAATCATAGCATTTTAATGCTATGCTTTGCAGCTTAACTAGGGAATTATAGGTGTGGTAGCTTCCCGTTGCTTTCCACACCGGTGAAGGGTGATAATGATATGATAAGGATTATGATGACCGGATGATTTTCGGGGGCCTCTGGGCCTTAAGAGTCCTGACATTTGTGTTACAGGTGAGGAAAAACCCCGAAAAATCCTCACCCTGGAGCCTGTCCCGACCGGGAATCGAACCCGGGCCCGCTGCGGACAAGGCAGCACGCTACCCTCGAGACCATAGCGGTGGACTCCGATGATGTGATAGTTAATAAATGATAGTGAAGTACCAGAAAAATCCTTGAACTCAAAGTAAATCTAAATTCTGTGCCATATGTAACCACAGGAATTTAATTGCCATTGAGGAAAAATGTCTGAGGTCTGACCGGGAATCGGACCTAAGGATCGAATCCGGGCCTGTTGCCTCCGAGACAACAACGTTATCCCAACACCACAGCGATGGACTATACTGTCTTGATTGAGATATGCCACTCTCATTTTTCAGACAGAATTCAATCCACATTTATCTGGAAATGTTATATTCTATTAACGCACAAGTTTTTATTTTTAAAAAGAGTGGAAGCTGTTCAATGATTATATGCATATTGCATAACCCATTTCAACAAATTATAGGTATACTTAAAGCATAAATATTAATAAAACTTACAATAAAAAATTAACCGACAGAAGACAAAGTATTTCGCTTTGGGTTAAGAGAAAAATTGTGTTAGTAATTTCAATTAAATATCCAATTAGGCCTACAGCAGTATGAAGTAACGCAGTGGATGCCATGATTACGGTTTCTCATGAGTTCATCTCTCATCAAAATACTTAATTTTAAATCAATTAATTAATTACGGAAGTATCCATATTGAAAGTAATGCTATTCTTACTAGAATCTCCGTTCTTGCAGGTCAATTATATAAATATTTTACAACGCTATCTTTCAATGGATTTTAATTTTGCTAAATGTCGATAAATAATGGCAAATAAAAGTAAAGTAAAGTGATCCCATAACAGGCCTCAGGAGGCCCTTGGGGTAGTAGGAGGTTAAGGCTCCCACTTTTTCTAGACAATCGGCACTTGATGTCAGCCGGGTTGTCAGCCCTGCGTGACGGCCGCCTTTACCCCCAGAACAAGCGTCTGGTACTCATTTCCGTTAGAGGCTGAGCCGACCCCAGGGCCATAGTGCCGCCAGAGGGTTTGGGTCAGTTTAAAAATCCTGACCCCAACGGGACTTGAACCCTCGACCCTCCGGCTAGTAGCTCAGTGCCTTAACCACTACGCTACGGCGTGCCCCAATAATGGCAAATAGCACTGATATTACAGCGTTAGAATAAAGGAATTGCTCATCTCTATTCTATATAGGGGCTCATGTTACCCCATCTTATCTCAAGAAATCTTAAACCAAAATATATAAAAATTTATTCTTCCAATTACTTTAAAGGACTTACTTTAAAGGTCCCAAAGTCTCATCAGCTAGTGGCACGCATGAAAAGATTAACGAGTTTCCCATTATATAAAGGCTATATATATATATATATATATATATATATATATATCGATCCATAGTAATTCTGCCCGAGGGCAAGTGTTCCACAGCAATCATAGCATTTTCAAGCTATGCTTTACAGCTTTACTAGGGGATTATAGGTGTGGTATCTTGCCGTTGCTTTCCACACCGGTGAAGGATGATGATTGTAATGATAAGGATGATGATGATGGCCGGATGATGTTCGGGGACCTTTTGGGCCTCAAAGCTACCTGACATTTGTCTTACAGATGAGGAAAATCCCCGGAAAAAACCTCACTCAAGAAGCTTGTCCCGACAGGAGATCGAACCCGGACCCGCTGCGTGACAAGGCAGAACGCTACCTTGAGACCACAGCGTGGACATAAAATATATATGACATAAAAAGGAAAATAGATGCTTGTAAGGGGATTTGAACCCGGTCGTCTGTATTGATACTTCAGTACGCTGCCAGTTACGCTGTCCAAGAATCCTCGTAAAAACATTAATTTTATAAATGTTTATTTTTTATAAATGTTTGTACGAGGATTCTTGGATAGCGTAACTGGCAGCGCACTGAAGTATCAATTCAGAGGTCCGGGATCAAATCCCCGTCCAAGCATCTATTTTTCTTTTTATGTCGTATTAGGCATGCATTGCTCAATGTCAAAAATTTAATTATAACATCGAAATATATATGTATATATAATATTATTTTTATAAGATTCGAGTATTTGAGAAAGATCGTAGATTGTGATGGACAGAATATCTGCACGAATGGAGAATGAAAGAGGAGTTTTCAAATTACTTATAGAAAATAGAGAGAAAGCGGCAATAGGCAGATCAAGAATGAGGTGGGAGAATAAGATTAACCATGATTAAAGGGGGCTGAAGTATACAGAGGCTGACTGGAAAACATTAGCTCAGTATATAGATGTATGGAGAGCTTGTGCCCGCGCGGCCATGGACATCCGCGTTCGATAGTATCAGTGCGTTTGGTATTGCCGTTGAAAATAAATTTATGTTGAAACTTTTATCCCAAGTTTTCTGACAATCTAATGGAAACTGTATAAAAAGTGAACAGATTATTTTTTGCATAATAGTGCATTCTGTCGTACTTACAGCAATGGCGATCATGATTGAAAGTTCAATTTCCTACATTTCGGGATAACCAACCTATAAATAACTAAATAACTATCCTGTAATACTACGCACTACCTACCTAGTGCGGAAAGTAAAACCACTCTCCTTTATGTATACTATATAGAATATATATACAAAAATATAACCAAAAGGTAGTGTTAATATACATTATACGAAAAAAAAACACTGCATTTTAAATGAACTGAACTTTATTTGAAACAATATAAAACAATAAATTCTTACTTGCCGCCATTTTAGGACTTACTGGTGTCACGGCCTGCTATAGGAAAAAATCCAAGACTATAGCCTTGGAAAAAAAATAGTTGATTTTCAAATTTTCGCCTTAGACCGGAATTTTTGCATTATAAATCGCAGACACACACTCTATATTGTATTTTTGCAGTTTTCAAGATTTCTAAAATTTTGTCATTTTTGGGAAAAATCCAAGACTATCGCCTTGGAAAAAAATTAGTTGATTTTCAAATTTTCGACTTAGACCGGATTTTTTGCATTACATATCGCGGGCACACCCTCTAGATTGTACGTTTGCAGTTTTCAAGATTTCTAAAATTTTGTCATTTTTGGGAAAATATCCAAGACTAAGTTATTTTCGGCATTTACCATATAAACATTGGGCACACTGTTAACGTTAGTCAGTTCTTTAAAATAAACTCAAATACTTCCAAAAAATGTTATTATTTTACTAGTATTTATTATTTTGAAAACACCATCGTGCAAAAAATTATGTACAACGCACGTTTGTGAAGTGTTTTACAGAATCTCGGAAATTAAAAATCTCGCTATCGCTCGGTTTTTAATCATATCCTCGCTTCTGTAAAAACCACTTCACAACTTCGCATTGTAATATACTATTATCAATTCTTCTCTGTGTGTCATCTCCCTTAACGGTCCACGTGCCTGAAATAGTTCAATGCCCCCTCGTAAAAAAGTAAAGTTGTAAACATTAATGTCGATGGATTTAATTTATTTACTTGATTGTGTATGTAGTTTGTGCTGAACATTTCAGCATGCAATGACAACCATGTCTGTATCATGGTAATGTGGCAATTCGTCACTGTTAATGAGCCTCCGCAGAGATCATTCAGCATCAGCCGCATTAACTTCAAGTTAAAATATAATTTAAACAATTTATTACATTCCCGAATATTTAATTAGCAATGTAGTGGAAATTATTGTATTTCAACAGCATTCAGAGTCCGGCGTAAAGAGCGTTCTCCGAATGTCTTAGGTTTTTTGGGTTTAAAATAAACATTAGACATGTCTAACAATAAAACAAAACAAAAATCGGATAACACATTTATTAATTTAATTGGTTCAGACTGCGATGGGCAGGACATGTTGCGCGTATGGGGAATGAAAGACGTGCATGGAAACTTCTTGTAGGAAAGCCAGAAGGAAAACGCCCAGTTGGTAGACCAAGAATAAGGTGGGAGAACAACATTAACTATGATTTGAGGGAAGTAGGTTATACAGGGAATGATTGGAAAGCATTAGCTGAGGATAGGGATGTATGGAGAGATTATGTCCGCGCGGCCATGAACCTACGGGTTCGATAGTGCCATTGAGTAAGTAAGTAAATAAGGTTCAGTAGAAAGTAAAGTCTTATGACCTTAACCATAAGATATAACTAACTACCTAACTCACTCACTGGTTCTATCGAACCCAATTTTTATCTATATTGACAGGATTAAATTATTTTTTTAGAATTCATAAATGGTTCTGGAGTTTGTTTATTAAAATAGATTATTTTAAGTCTGATATGAAGGATATTTTGATGCACTCGAAAATTAGAAAAAAATGCACAACATTTTCGAAAAATGGCTTAAAAAATCGAAAATTTTGCGTAGGTTTATGGCCGCGCGGACGTAAGCTCTCCATACATCCCTATCCTGAGCCAATGCTTTCCAGTCATTCCCTGTATAATCTACTTCCCTCAAATCATAGTTAATGTTATTCTCCCACCTCATTCTTGGTCTACCAACTGGGCGTTTCCCCTCTGGTTTTACTACAAGATGCTTCCATGCACATCTTTCATTCCCCATTCGTGCCACATTTCCTGCCCATCGCAGTCTACGAGACTTAACTGTTCTCATTATATCTGGCTTCCTATAAAGACCATGTAATTCACTGTTATGCAGTCTTCTCCATTCACCTGTCTGCTCATCCCTATTTGGTCCAAAAAAATTTCTAAGAACTTTATTCTCAAATACTCGTAATCTCGTTTCCCCCCTTCAGTTTAACGTTTCTTGAAAGGGGTTGGGAAATCAATAGTCTCTGTAATGCGTAATAACAGGCATTTCCAGAATTGGGCTAGTCATAAGATATAATAAAAATAATTATTTATTTATACTGATGTTCAATGTTTACACATCTTTCTGTACCTCAAGTTTTATTTTCTTTCCTCACTCATTCCTATCCATCCACTCCATGTCCTCCATTCCTCTTGTTCTCATTCCAAGATCTTATTTCTTGTATCCAAAAGTTTCCAGGTCTTCCTTCCTTTCTTCTTCCAGACGAATACCATTCCAATATTTTACTGTATAACCTTTCTTCTTGCATTCGAACATGCCCATACTATTTAATACACAAGTGATCTTCTTGGTGATAAAATATTAAAATTTACAGTCAATATGCCCAATTTACCAATTAACGTTTTAAAATGGTCAACACGTTTCCACAGCCAAGCTGTCATCCTCAAGACCAGATATTGACTGAAGACAAAATTGGTAATGAATAAACAAATTCAGTTAAAAACAAACTACCGCACATGACGCAATCAATCACAAGTAAACAGTATAACATAATAAAACTAATCCTATCCTCCTTAAATTAAAGAAAAGAGGGCGCTGTACGGAATATGACCCTTGCTTTATTCGTGATTTTATCCTTATTTTTATGAATTTCCAAACTTTCAAGGACGTCAAGGAATTTGAAATCAATGACCGAACGAATCAGCCTTAATGTTACTTTTATTGATAGCATGACCGTAATCAGAAATATGCTGGGAAAATCCATATTTTTCAATTCTATTAAGTATAAAATGTTCGTTAAATCTAGTTAAAACAGATCTTCTGGTTTGCCGAACATATTTCATGTCACAGTCATTACATCCAATTTCATAAATACCGGATTTTTTTAAACAATCGACTTTATCTTTAGGGTTTCAAGACACTATTTAATGTTAAAGTGGAAGTAAAAAGTAAGGAGTGGCGAATCTTGGAATATGCGTGTGGCAAACCGCGAGGGAAAGAGGAACGGACCAAGGGGAAGGGCGGACGGGAGGAAGAGAAGAGGAAGAGAAGAGAAGAGAAGAGGAAGAGAAGAGTAAGAGAAGGGAAGAGAAGAGAAGAGAAGAGAAGAGAAGGAGAGAGAAGAGAAGAGAAGAGAAGAGAAGAGAAGAGAAGAGAAGAGAAGAGAGAGAAAGAAGAGAAGAGAAGCGAAGAGAAGAGACGAGAAGAGAAGAGAATACAATACAAGACAAGACAAGACAAAGACAAGACAAGACAAGACAAGACAAGACAAGACAAGACAAGACAAGACAAGACAAGACAAGACAAGACAAGACAAGACAAGACAAGACAAGACAAGACAAGACAAGACAAGACAAGACAAGACAAGACAAGACAAGACAAGACAAGACAAGACAAGACAAGACAAGACAAGACAAGACAAGACAAGACAAGAACAAGACAAGACAAGACAAATACAAGACACGCGATACAAGACCAGACAAGACAAGACAAGACAGACAAGACAAGACAAGACAAGACAAGACAAGACAAGACAAGACAAGACAAGACAAGACAAGACAAAGACAATACAAGACAAGTACAAATACAAGACAATACAAGAGCAATACAAGACACGACAAGACAAGACAAGACATGGACAAGACAAGACAAGACAAGACAAGACAAGACAAGACTAAGACAAGACAAGACAAGAGAACAAGACAAGGACAAGAGAAGAGAAGACAAACAAGACATGAGAGAGAAGAGAAGAGCAGAGAAGAGAAGAGAGAGAAGAGAAGAGAAGAGAAGAGAAGAGAAGAGAAGAGAAGAGAAGAGGAGGAGAGGGGGAAGATGAAGAGAAGAGAAGAGAAGAAAGGAAGAGAAGAGAAGAAGAGAAGAGAAGAGAAGAGAGGAGAAGAGAAGATATGAGAAGAGAAGACATAGAGAAGAGAAGAGAGGAGAAGAGAAGAGAAGAGAAGGAGAATAGAAGAGAAGATAAGAGAAGAGAAGAGAAGAGAAGGAAGAGACAAGAGAAGACAAGAGAAGAGAAGATAAGAAGAGAAATAGAAGGAAGAGAACGAGAAGGAAAGAGAAGAGAAGATAATAGAAGAGATATATAATATAAGATAAGTATAATATAAGATAAGATAATATAATATAATATAATTTAATATAATATAATATAATAGAATATAATATAATATAAAGTATATAATATAATATAATATAAACACTATAATATAATATAATTATAATATAATATAATATAATATAATATAATAAATATAATATACTATATAGATATACTTAATTAATATAATATATATAATATAAATATAATATAAATAATATAATATTAATAATATAATGTAATAATAATAACTATTATTATTATTATTATTATTTATGATTTATATTATTGTAATGTAAACTCTATATTCGCGTCTGGCGTAATGTCAGGTCGAGGGTGAGATGACCTATTATTGAAATTCTATAATATAAACGGATGCCGGCTGATCAGGCCTAGTCGCACCATTAGAGAAGTAGATGTATTGGATCGAAATGGATGAGTATGGAGAAGTGGTGAAATTAAGGTTTTGGCAGGGGAAAAGGTAAACACCCCAAGAAAAACTTGCTCTGGCTCCTATTCGTCTACCACAAACCCCACATGCATTTATCAAAATGCGAACTCGGGATTCAGAGGTGAAGGGCAAGTGACTATTTGCTTCAACCACGTATCCCTGGTTTCTGTTATTATTATTATTTTAAAAAGTGTGAAGTTAATGTGGTAATACTGTATGACTATAACTGCACTAAATTATACATAATTATTCCTCGCCTTTAAAATAGGAAACGTCATATTACAGATTCATTGGCTTTAGGGCCCTTTGAATCTAGCCGTAGTCTCTCCTATGATAGGAGTTTCTAGACCAGGAGTCGGCAAGTAATTTTAGATGGGTCCGGTTGCGTTTGAAAAATTTTGTCGAGTACCTAAATTTTTGTTTTCATTTTCACTCACAAAATTATACAGTATGAAATAAAATAGAAAGGCATATTACAATTGTAAATTTGTATCTTATAAAACAGTCCCCCCCCAGGAGCTATCACCTTGACGTGGTGGGGGGGCTTAGTACCCGATGAACCAGACGACTCTACTGGGGAAGATTGACTTAGGTTAATCTTGCTGGTGGGTAAGAGGCGAGGGGAACTAAGTATAGCTCACAACGAAGGAATGGCGTCTGTATCCATATTGGGCGGCCACATCTTTCGTCAAGTCAAGTCTTCAACGGTCAACAGGGCGACAAGGAATAGCACAGCTAAACTTGTAGGGCTTGAAAGAGCGGAAGAAGCAGCCCTCTCTTGGGGGGTGGATACCCAGAGGAGCATGTTTGGAGGCTCAGAGGAAGCAGCCCTTCCACCATCCTTGTCCTGCGAAGCGCTCGTAACGCTTCCAGGAGACATTTATCTTACTGAGAAGCTTCATGGAAATCAGCCGGATTGTCATAAAAGGAACCGACCCAAGCAAGATAAAAGGATACGATTTGGAATAAAGGACATTTTGAAATTAGGAAATTGGAACGTAAGGGGAATAAATACAAAAGAAGAAGAATTAGAAAGAGAATTAAAGAAAAAAGAAATAAATATAGCAACAATAACAGAAACAAAAAAGAAACTAAAAGGAACAAAGGACTTACAACACTATACTATGTTGTATAGCGGAGTAGAACAGACAACAAGAGCGCAGTGTGGAGTAGCAATTTTAATAGATGAAAAATGAGAAGAACAAATTGAATAGCTATGAGTTTATAAATGAAAGAATCCTGATAGCCAGATTTAAAATTGAAAGAGGATATATGATGATAATTGCTGTGTATGCCCCAGAGGAAGGCAGAAAGAAGAAACAAAAACATTTTATAAAACATTACAAACATTAGTTTGATAAATATACAAAAGATCATCATTTAATAATAAGTGGAGACTTAAATGCCAGAGTAGGCAATGTCCCTATACCTAATGTAATAGGAAATAATGGAGAAATAACAATAAATGAAAATGGACAGGATTTGAGACAGTTTTTCAGCCTATAATCAATTAAAATAATGAATACCTATTTCCGAAAAAAGGACATACATAAATATACAAGAAGTGGATATAACTCAAGATCAATAATTGACTATTTAATCGTAAACAACAAGCTAGGAGCCTTGGTAAAAGATGTGAGAGTACATAGAGGCAGCGATATATACTCTGATCACTATCTCGTGATAAGCAAAATAAACATAATAGCTAAATGGCGGAAAAATAACATAAAGAACAAAAGAAACCAAGAAGAAGTATATAAAATATATTTATTACAAGATCAAAGTATTAGACAACATTATGAAAGCAGAATGAATAAATATTATATCAGAGATAGCGACGTCAGAAGATATAAATATTGAATGGGAAAATATATCAAATGTAATACATAAAAACAGCAAATGAGATATTAGGAAAGAAAAATAGAATAAGGAATAGGAAGGGCTTGAGAACTTGGAATGCGAATATACAAAATGCAGTGAATGAAAAACAAAAAGCATATCATACATACTTACGACTGAAAACAGAAGAATCTTATGAAGAATATAAATGAAAAGGAGAATTGCTAAAAGCATTATAAGAAAAATCCCATCAGGAGTCATGGGATAAAATTTATAAGCTCAGTAGAAACATGATATGTATGGAAGACAAGAAATAGGTTATAAATTAGTGAAACATCTAAATCAGACTGAGAAAGATTCTGCCAGATTGAATATAATCCCAGAACAAGAATGGATCCAGCATTATGAAAAACTTTGGAAAAAGGAGGAAATTGAAGGAAAAGAGAACAATGAGGAAGAAATAAAAGTGGAAAATATTGATGTAATAGACATAAATGAATTAGAAATGGCTTTGAAAACCACTAAGAATAGGAAAGCAACAGGATTAGATAATATAAATATGGAATTAATCAAATATAGTGGAATATTGTGTAAACTACGAATACTTCATCTAATTAATATATGTTGGCAGACCTATGGGATTCCAACCACTTGGAAAACAGCAATTGTCAAGAATATATTCAAAAGAGGAGACCGGAGAAATTGCGAGAATTACAGAGGGATTAGCTTAATGAATACTGGCTACAAAATATATACGAAAATAATAAATAATAGATTGAGAAACATAACAGAAGTAATAATAAGTGAAAATCAAAGTGGATTCAGAAAGGGAAGGTCATGTATAGACAATGTCTTTACACTGAAACAACTCATAGAAAAGAGAAGAGAACATAACTTAGAAACTCACATAGGATTTATAGATTTGGATAAGGCCTTCGATCGAGTAAACAGACAAAAATTATGGGAAATATTACGAATGAAAGGATACCCGCTGTGCCTTGTAGAAACAATAAAGACATTATATGAAGACACAAATATAATTATAGATACCGGATTCAAAAGAACAGATGCAATCAAAACAAATACTGGATTACGACAAGGATGTAGTTTATCACCCACTTTGTTTAATATATATATAGACGATATTTTTAATAAATGGAAAGTTTTAGTAAATCCAGGAATAAGAATGGATAATAAAATGTGCATAAATAATCTTTTATTTGCTGACGATGTAATCATAATACAGAAAAATGAAGACGACTTACAGAAATCAATGCATGCATTAAATGAAATATGTAAATTATACGATCTAAAAATTTCTGTAAGGAAAACGAAGACCATGGCTTTTAGAGGAAGAGATCCAGTGAGAACCAAAATTATTTTAGAAAATCAAAGTATAGAACAGGTGTCTAGTTTCAAATATTTGGGCTGTGATGTTGGCTACAATGTGGAAAGAGATATTGACTCCAAAATAAATAAATTTCAGACGGTGTGTGGAACAATACAGAGAACATTCAAAAATAAAATTAGAAAAGAAACCAAGATAAAAATGTATAATGTTATGGCGGTTCCCACAATATTGTATGGATGTGAAACTTGGGCTCCAGTGAAAAGACAGAAGGATAGAATACAGACGGCAGAGATGCGGTTCCTAAGACAAGTAAAAGGATGTACAAGACTTGATAGAATAAGAAATGAGGATATAAGAGAAGAATTGAAAGTACAGCCTTTGTTGGATAAAGTCACGAATTACAGACAGAAATGGATTGATCACATGGATGGAATGAGCAAGGAGAGATATCCATTGTTAGCCAGAAATTATCAAGCAAGAGGAAGGCGTGATGTTGGAAGACCTAGAAGACGTTGGGCTGATGCAATATGAAGTCGGAACGGGCAATTGCCTAATCCTTGGAGTGATGATGATGATGATGATGATAAAACAGTCGTACTCAACTATAATAACTTCTGTTATAAAAGTTGTCACACTAATAAAAATCTAGACCTTTCAAAGACATGCTTCATCCTCAGGGATTCTTATGGTATTGAAATTATTTTTATATTGTACAATTTCAGTACCATAAGAATTCCTGAGAATGAAGCATGTCTTTGAAAGGTCTAGAATTTTCATAGTGTGACGACGTTTATAACAGAAGTTACTATAGTTGAGGACGACTTTTTTATAAGGTAGAAATTACAAATTTAAATAATTTTAACCTTAACTGTGTTTAAACATGATTATTAAAAGTATTTGTATTAAAAAATCAATGGGAGAGATTACATTTGCGGTCTTGAGCCAGTTTTTTAAAGTTAGGTTCACGCGGGGAGCAACATCTAGGCCCAGCCGTCCACCCCTTGGGATACCTCGGTCGTCATGACCATACTCCCAAGTCCTAGTTCTAGTCCTCCCTATCCTATGTTCGCGTCCACGTTCAAGTTCACGGTCCTTACACCAACACCCCAGGGAGAGAGTGTTGGAGTTTGCAGTTCTGGGAATTGCTGAGCTACATAGTACATCAGGTCGCTCAATCCTGACGACCCCACAGTTGGTCCACGGGCTCCATGAGCCTAGCCGGGAGGACTGCTGTCGCAGATCCACCGACCATTCCCCTGTTCTGCCTCCAGGGACGTGTCCTGCAGCCGTTGTGAGACCGGCTAGGGCTACAAGCCCAACAGTGTGAGACTTTTAGTACATCCAGGTGCTCATCTCCTGGCGACCCCACAGTTTGTCGACGGGCCCGTAGGCCGAGCCAGGAACCAGTACAGTAGCTCCCCGCTGGACTGGTACGAGCCGAGCCCTGGTGTGCCCCCAGGGACGCCTTCTGCAGCTGTTGTGGGGCAGCACGGAGCTCGCAAGCTCCAACAGATGAGCAACTAGTACGACAAGGCGCTCAACTCTTGCCTACCCCACTAATGGTTCACGAGTCCCTTGGACTTAACCGGGAGGACTGTCTAGCAGATCCACCGATCTTTCCCCCAGTTCACCAGCTGGGGACGTGTTTGGTTGCTGAAGTGGGTCCAGCCTGAGCTATAGTACGTCACGTCGCTCAACTCCTGACGACCTCACAGATTGGCCTTGGGTCACTCGGTTCCAGAGTCGGCGCTAAGTCCCAACTTCAAAGACCGCGCTTCCTCCTTTCCCGAGCTTATCGACCTGGTGGTAATTCCCAGCATTAATCCCGGTATTGTCCCATCCAGCCCGTTCGCAAGACTAGGCCTAGTCGTGTAGCTGCTGTGAGGCAGCCCACTGAGCAATGTAGGCATCCAGGGAGCTCATCTCCCATGGTGCCCCCACAGATGGTCTCAGGTTCAATGAACCAGGAGATAGGGGGCACGAATCCCTAGTCTCCCACCGCCACGCCAACAGCGGCACATGCCCCCGCTGTGGGCCGGGGTCGTTCAAGGTTTGACAGCAGGCCCCTATGCCATATGTTTTTCCTGCTGACCCCACTCATGGTCCGCGAGTCCATCGGACTTGGAAGGGAGGACTGACTAGCAGATCCACCGACCTTTTCCCCACTACGCCACCGAGGGGACGCGTTTTGCTGCTGGAGTGGGCGCAGCACGAGCTATATAGTACGTCAGGTCGCTCGAGTCCTGACGACCCCACAAATGGCCCGCGGGTCCGGTCCGGACCTAGCCGGGAGGAATGCAAGCAAACCACCGACCGTTCCCCTATCCGCCGCCCGGGGACGCGCCCTGTTGCTGTTGTGAGCACAGCTGGGGCCCGATAAACGGACCCCCAGGGACGCGGGGAGCAACATATGCGATGAGTGTCTTCAAGGTGGGCGGCCGTTAATTTTGAGCGCAAAACAGTCGCTTACGTATCAAAGTGTATGTTGGCACACGCCAAAGGAGCCGTACCACAAAGGAGGCGCTTCCATATTAGAGGTTGCCGACGCCGAGTGCATCCGCCCGAAATATAAGTTTCTTAAAGTAGCGTTAAGCTTTCGCTCGAATTACGAACACAGATATTTTCTTTAAATGAATATGGCTGCTCCGATTAAAAGAGGCTTCAAGTGTTGCCAAAATCAGAGATAGATTTATAAAATTTCTTATTTCATTAAATAAAATTATTGTATTGCATTTGGGTGTACAGAGCTTTCATGTGGATCGACATAACGTAATATGTTGTGTTTAGCTTCTCCCTTCCACCCCCGCTCTCCAGCGAACTCTTCTGCGCTGCACAATTTAGCAACTACGATGAGTAACAAAATTGTTCTCAGGTTTTGAAATGTTGAAAGAATATAAATAACTACTTAAATACATATTATTTTTTTATTATTGATTTCGTACATCGCAATGATGGATAAATCATATTTGAAGAGAAAAATTATACGCTCAGACCGGGACTTGAACCCGGGACCCTTGGTTCTCTAGACCAAGTGCTCTACCAACTGAGCTACCTGAGCAAGTACCGATCTAAACGCAAATCCTTCTCTATATACATTGTAATTCCCGTACACCAAATGCTATGAAGCCATGCTTATATCTTGCAAATGGCGGCTCCTTTATTAAGAAGACATATTTGGGAATTATACATTACAGCCAGTACGGCTTTTTCCATGTTTTTATTATTGATTTCGTACATCTCAATGATGGATAAATCATATTTGAAGAGAAAAATTATACGCTCAGACCGGGACTTGAACCCGGGACCCTTGGTTCTCTAGACCAAGTGCTCTACCAACTGAGCTACCTGAGCAAGTACCGTTCTAAACGCAAATCCTTCTCTATATACATTGTAATTCCCGTCCACCAAATGCTATGAAGCCATGCTTCTATCTTGCAAATGGCGGCTCCTTTATTGGTAGAGCACTTGGTCTAGAGAACCAAGGGTCCCGGGTTCAAGTCCCGGTCTGAGCGTATAATTTTTCTCTTCAAACATGTTATTTGTATTAACCTAATTTGATTTTTTAAATATTTTAGTTCATTAATCTTTATATATTTTTGTGAGTTGAGTATGAGGTAATTTTTGGCGACCAGTTTGTTGACCTTCCGTGGTCCGGACTTGGACCGCGGTCCGCCAGTTGCCGACCATTGTTCTAGACCTAATTAATTTATTTACGCTTATTTTCATACATATGCCATGAATGGTTATTAGTTTCTGAACCAAGCTAATTTACTTACGCTTATTTCCCTACAGATTCCATGAATAGTATGTGGTCAGCACATCGACCCAATGAGACATCTAGTAGGCAACTAATATATTACTTGATGTTGAAGGTCGGTAAATGTTTTCTTAGGTGCCTCTTTTTTCAGGATTAAGGTTCTTTTACAAACTTGAAAATCTTCAGACTCGGTACCCACGGTTTAAAGTCTCTCCAAGAGGACTTGCTCCTTGGATTTTTCCGTATTAAAAAATTCATCGATCCCCGCCAACCCTCGGGACTAGAGGCAAGGAACATAACCACAAGACCACCAAAGCTGACTATTAGAGTATAGAAGATGATAAAATGGTTTCATCTTTAGAAAATTCTTAAGAGATTTAATATGAACTTCTATTTTCCTCTATTAATGTTTCAGAAATAATATAATCAACTAGCCCCATGATATAGAATACAGTTCCGATTAAATGATTAAACGCAATGTGTCTCCAGTGCTGTATTTCACTGAAGATTCGTTCCTCTGCAGGGGTCCAATAGAAGAGTGTTTCATAAAGCAATATAATACAAGATATTGGTTTGATGTGACATCTACATTCAGTTGTTTTAATCAACCACATTCTCAGTTGGATGTCTTTAATTGGATTTGGAAAATTACTACATGGGGAGAAGGATTTACTACAGAAAAACATTCTCTATGTCTGTATTTGGGAAATTAAAACAATGTCTATTCAGGAAATTAAATTTATACCGTTGCAAGTCCCTGTAAAAAGAAATTATTCTTGTCTGTCATGTTGTAATTGTTTATGAATCAATAAAAATAATGTGCTTTTAATATAATTTCCATGAAGTGAATTCTCCGCAGGGGGAATTGTGTGAGTGCAGTTTTTCGGGACTTGAGCACAGCACAGCACAGCGCGCGCACGCGCGCGCGCGCACACACACACACACGTATTTTTATCCATCCATATATATATATATTCATCGGCCGCGGTGGACTAGTGGTTATGCTCCTTGCCTCTGGTTCCGAGGGTCGCGGGTTCAAGCCCGGTCGGGGTCGATGGATTTTTTAGGATGGAAAATCCAAGGAGCAAGTCCTCAGGGAGGGACTTTAAGCCGTGGGTCCTGAGTCTGAAGATTTTCAGGCTCGTAAAAAATTCTTAAACCTGAGTGAAAAGACCTCTAAGCAAAATTTACCGAATTTTCCCACCCTAGTACTACCTTGGTTTCCTAGATGTCAGTACGAGGCGGAACGCTGACCACGAACAATGCAAATGACTTCTAGGCCTATACGAAAACAAGTGTGCCTAAATTAGTATGGTCGAAATTCTTCCCTGTAGGGGGAGAGCGCCTAAATCTCTGTTAAGGGAAACATGGGCTTACAAGATACAAGAAGATATATATATTTAGAGTTTGTGGATGGATAGCGTTGACTTTTAAAAATTTATTTGCAGTGCTCGAATTTCTGTATAAGAGGTTGATTTGCGTAAAATTGTTTTGTTTTTTAAACTTGAATCTATTTCTTGACTAACAGTGTCTATTGACATGGATATTTCTGAAGATAGATTGGAGAATTACAGAAGATTTTGGATTGAAGATATCTACAGAGAAAACGAAAATTAGGGCATTTCAAGGTGTAGATCCTGTGAGAAGTAAAAGTGTACTTGACAATAAAATTTTGGAGCAGGTGAATAATTTTATATATCTAGGATACAATATCTCATATGAAGAAAGAAAGGATGTAAATGCAAAAATATCTAAATTTTTAAGAATTTTAGGTTTAATAAATTCTATCTAGTCCAAAAACATTCAAGAGTAAAAGTGTATGAAACACTGGCTCTTCCAACTCTTTTGTATGGTAGCGAAGTATGGACGTTGATACAGAAGGATATACAGGGACTTTGATCTACTGAAATGAGATACCTTCGGAGGACTGCAGGATACACTACTAGATCACAAAAAAAAGAAGACATCTTAGAGGAATTACACATGGAACCTTTAGAAAACAAAATTTCTTATTATAAGTCAAGATGGATGCAACATGTTCATCGAATGGAAAAATCACAGGATACCCAAACAAATGTTAAGATATCAACCTACAGGAAGAAGAAAATACTCGTACTTCTGGATGGTATTTCTCTTGAGGCCGAAACAGGTCAACAAATGGCCTAAATTCGTGAATGTACTATGATGATGATGATAAATTGGAAAATGTAGCTGGTGGTATCGTGGTAGAAAATTAGATAAAATGCGTTGAATATTTAAAGATTTGAACGATTTTCATATTTAACATAACTCTGCAGGTTCGCTACAAATTTTATATATACCTTTGAATATTACCTCCACATGCAATGTGCACTTACTAATTACTGTTTTCAATTTAATATTATTATTATTATTATTATTATTATGTTTAGCATAAAAATATAGTATTACATGAATTATACATTTTAGTTTTTAATTACTTTTTAAAAAATAATATAATTTGTATATTGTATATATCATTTTATTGTAAATCTTAACTTGTATATTCATGCTGGTTTAGTGGAAGAGTAGAACTCAAGGCCTAAATTGTGCTAGAATAAATAAAATAATAATATTTTTTATTTGTATTTCTATTTTTAATGTATTATTATTATTATTATTATTATTATTATTATTATTATTATTATTATTATTATTATTATTATTATTATTATTGTGTAGTTAACTGTGAACATGGGTACCGGAAAAATTTATATTCATTATAAAAGCCGGAATAATAAAAATTATTATTATTATTATTATTATTATTATGTTTAGCATAAAAATATAGTATTACATGAATTATACATTTTAGTTTTTAATTACTTTTTAAAAAATAATATAATTTGTATATTGTATATATCATTTTATTGTAAATCTTAACTTGTATATTCATGCTGGTTTAGTGGAAGAGTAGAACTCAAGGCCTAAATTGTGCTAGAATAAATAAAATAATAATATTTTTTATTTGTATTTCTATTTTTAATGTATTATTATTATTATTATTATTATTATTATTATTATTATTATTATTGTGTAGTTAACTGTGAACATGGGTACCGGAAAAATTTATATTCATTATAAAAGCCGGAATAATAAAAATTATTATTATTATTATTATTATTGTTATTGAGTCCACCGCTGTGGTCTCGAGGTCTTGTCACGCAGCGGGCCCGAATTCGATTCCCGGTCGGGACAGACTCCTAGGTGAGGTTTTTTCCTCATCTGTAAGACAAATGTCCCCGAAAATCATCCGGCCATCATCATCATCATCATCATTCACTGGTGTGGAAAGCAACGGGAAGCTACCACACCTATAATTCCCTAGTAAAGCTGCAAAGCATGGCATGAAAATGCTATGATTGCAGTGGAAGACCTGCCCTCGGGCAGAATTACTATGTGTGGATTATTATTGAAATGCCCGGAATTTTGTCTAAACGGTTAGTTTGAGTATGTTTTGCTTGTTTTTGAAATCAGAATACCCTATATGGAATTTAAAATGTAACTTTTATGTCTAATTCGAGAATTTTGAATTGAGTTTCATTGCTGTTGAAATTGAAATTCTGGAAATGTAGTTGGTGATATGAAATTAAATTGTTCTATAAGATATATTATATATTTTGACATATAGTACAGTCATTACTATAACGGTATGCCATAATGTAGAAGTGCGCGGGAAATGGTTTAGGGCTCGCAAGGAACGACTCTAGAAGTGGGCTCATCTGCCGTTTTCTCGCATCAATTTTTAATAATGTCTCTGTATAATATGTTTAATTTGAAAGAGCGCCAATGGCCTTTGACGTTTAGGAGACCAAAAAAATCACTAAACTAAACTAACAAAAAGTGAAATATCAAAAATAACTAAATCCTGATGACACGTGAAACATTCCCTTTAATTAATTATATAACAAAATATCAAATTCTATTACCAAGATTGGTGACCAGAAGTCGATGTAGCCAATCATTTATCGGAAATAGATTAATCGAAATTCAATATTAGAATAATACGATTTTATAAAGTCAGGCATTCCATGCAAGCGTAAAATGTAATTTTTAAATCTGAACTATAATCATTTACCGCACTGAAATAGTTTTCTTCTCCTCCTTCTTCTTCTTCTCCTTATTATTATTATTATTATTATTATTATTATTATTATTATTATTATTATTATTATTATTTACAGATTGGTATAACTGGTGTTGTTTTGATGTCCCCGATTTTCTATTTTGTTTTGTCTTAGCGGTCATTTTGTTCCAATGCCATTTTTTTCATCGCTTCCTATATGCCATTATTCCAAGCTGTGTTTAGGTTTTCCTATCTCTTTCCCTTTCTTTTGTTATCAATTCTAAGACCTTGTTCGCTCATTTTGCATTTATCATCCTAACCGAGTGTGTCCATACAACTTTAACTATCGCATTTGAATTTCATCAAAGACGTCTCTAACTCTCATAGCTTCTCTTATTTATATGTTTGGCATTTAAACTAATCTTGTTTTTCTGTAACATCATCCCAAAATCCACCTCGGCTGATAGAAAAATATTCTGTATTATATTCTACAATCCACATTCACCTCCATGTGCTGTAAAACGTTGGACAATCTTCTGTCATATACATATTTGCTTGCATCATAAGTTGGGGTTTAACCCTTAAATTAAAAATGTATCTTATTGGATACATTGACTTAATGTATTTAATATTGTTTTTAGATCCATAGAAAAACAAACGAGTAAAAATTACTTAAATTTATGTCAAATTACGCAATAATGTATAATAATAACACAGTTTAACATGAATTTATTTTCCGTGCGGTCCGGAACATTTAAATAACTGGCACGAGAAAATATTGTACTGACAATTTAAGGGTTAAATATGTTAAGTTTCTGCCTTTATTTATTCTACGTAAAATTGCATCATCGTTATTGCCTCCTTTGTTATATATGTTATAATTAAATTTATGACATTGAGCAATGCAAGCATAATATGACATGATAAGAAAAATAAATGCCTGGACGGGATTTGAACCCGGATCTCTGAATTGGTACTTCAGCGTGATATATATATATAAACACTGAACT
The DNA here is from genome assembly GCA_030220185.1 of Diploptera punctata. Taxonomy (NCBI): domain Eukaryota; kingdom Metazoa; phylum Arthropoda; class Insecta; order Blattodea; family Blaberidae; genus Diploptera; species Diploptera punctata. The sequence goes on along the minus strand of JASPKZ010008365.1, from coordinate 3,543,715 downwards.
CGCGTCTTTAAACATTTAAAATTTTGTATAGTGAAAAGTTGTGCATTGAATATATAAACTGAATTTCAGGTCTCAATTTGGTATACTGTAAATAAGGAATAATATATATAGTCAATTTTGATTAAAAAATTCAAAGTGTTTACTCCCTGAACATGAAAAGGTACTCACATTATATATAATTTTATGCACCATCGCTTAAAAATTAATAAGCTGATATTTATTTTTTTCTAAACGGTGTAAATTTAATTAACGTACAATTGATAATTTTAACCATTTATATAAATTAATAACAAGTTATCCCGTACGGACCAATTCCTATACTTGAAACAAAAATAATCCATTGAAATAAAAGAAATGAAAACAAAAATAAGAGTAAGGAAAATCATGTTGAGAGTTGGAAAAGGAAAGCATTATAAGAACTTTGGTATAACAGAGAGGCTTTTAGACATTTGTTGCACTGTGGATTACGAACAGTTGTTTGTTTCTTATGAGCGAAACATATTGCTAGTATTGATAAAACCTATGTCATCATCATCAACGTCATGGCTTAGCCCATCAAGACTCTGCTATCTCCATTATAGGGGATACTGAAGCAAATGTAGAGAACAAGTTTCGAGCTGTTTCGCCATTTGTGTCGCAACTAGTTAGTGTTCTGGGCACGTCACAATCTCAACAAAATGTTTCCAATATTGTACAGTCCGCTTTCCGCTGAGGAAACGATTTCAACATTTCCTGGGTGAATGTGGTATTTTACTAGTATAAAGCTGTACCCATTCAAATCTGGGCGAATACATATATCTATAAACTAGCTAATACCTGGCATGCGTTGCTGGCCTAAATAAATGAAATATTAAAGTTTAATTAATTTGTATGATATAGCCTACGGTCAGACGAACCAAACATGGCGGTTGCTAGTCAGTTTTTAATTTTGGATTTCAGGTAAACCTCTACTTTTATTTGTCGGATTTCAGTCATTTTTGATAATACCTACCTCAGTTTATTTTAATAGGATATACTGAGTTTCGTTGTGAAACAGAAAATTGTGACAGCTAGAACGATTTTCACTTCAGGTGAACTCCTACACCTAATGGGTTTAGAAGATCCAATGGCTCAACTGCACTTCTACTAGCGCTTGATTTTTCAGTTATATTGTTGTAAACTATAGCTCTTCTCCTGTATTTACTAACATTATTTAATACTTCAAACTTTTTCAAACAATTTTTATAATATTATTAGACAATTTTGAAGTATTTATTTAAATACGCAAATCGCAATATTATGACACTGTTAAACAATATTGCGATGCTAACTGCTATTTTCTCCACAAAGTATATTATTAGTCTATGATTTTTCTATCGCTGTTTTAGGTTATCGCTGGTTGGATCAGCGTTAGGGAGTGATAAGTAAGTGTACACCCATTTTTAATAAACGTTTGGTAATTTTAATATTATTAATATATATTTTTAACAAAGATTTTGGGATTTATTGCAAATATTGGTCATTTAAATTTCATAGCGACGGATAGTAATCGAGGATGATAATCGATATGTGGTTCGATTGTGGGTTATCGCTGGCCCTATAAACTCTGGCGCATGCGCACCATTGTTCTATTGGACTTTGAAAATATTTCACGCTAGTTTAAATGCAGTATTTCCGATCCAATTGTGATTTAAATTTCATAGCGACGGATAGTAATCGAGGATGATAATCGATATGTGGTTCGATTGTGGGTTATCGCTGGCTGGGCTATAAACTCTGGCGCTTGCGCACCATTGTTCTATTGGACTTTGAAAATATTTCACGCTAGTTTAAGTGCAGTTTTTCCGATCCAATTGTGATTCTGAACCATCCAGGGACCCACTCAAACACATACAAAAAAATTCATGGAAATCGGTCCATTCGTTTAGCAGTTTAGTGACATACACACGTACAGCAGAAATATACAGAGTTCCCATAAATACTCTTTCGGGTTTCGAACACGTGTAACTTGCGTTTAAATAAACTTACAAACGTGAAACTATTACTAATGAAAGAGAAACTCAAGATGTTTTGGTTACAGTACCATCCTACTAGCTGCAATGGTTGATTTTTGAGAACTACTTGTAAAAGGTTCACGAATCCGGTCTACAGTTGCCTCACATTATAGCTGTGCGTCTAGAAGATTTCCTCCTACAGATGCACCCTCTTGTCGAAAATCAGAGTACCATTTACGAATTGAAGGACCTCTGGGTGGATCTTCACCAAATCTTGTTCGAAAATGTCGTCGAACGAAAATAATAGATTGATGAACATGATAATCAAGAACACAGAACGCTTCCTATCCTCTATACCAGCCATTTCCTCACTTGCAACAATACGCAATGTTGTATGTAATTGTACGTCATTGTTGCCAACTGTGATACTATATAACCAAGCCTTTTCGAGTTTCTCTTTCCGTTAGAACTAGTGTCATATTTGTAAGTTTATTTAAACGCAAGTTATACGTGTTCGAAACCTTAAAGAGTGTTTGTGGGAATCATATATATATATATATATATATATATATATATATATGATATGAAACGAAAAATGAATGCTTGAGTCGGGATTTGAACTCGAGTCTCTAAAGTCTGTACCTTTAGCGCTCTAACCAACTGAGCTACCCAAGAATTCCAAGACAAACATACAATTTTCTTATACATGTAGTACTCTCAATTCACACAAGAGGTAGCGGAAAGATCTTCCGACTGCCATCTAGCGGCTAACATAACAGTTAAGCAAATTATTAAAGAAAATATTTACTTTATAGCAGTAACGCTTGTATATATAGATATTATAAATATATTATATATATATATATATATATATATATATATATATACTAGCTCGCCCGGCGAACGTCGTATCGCCTTTAAATATTTTTACTTTAATTTTTCCGATGTTTTAATAGTTTTCTGCTATTCTTGGGGGGAAACAAATCCAACAAATCAAAGATCATAAAAATCGGTCCAGCCGTTCTTGAGTTATAAATAGTGTAACTAATCCGACTTTGTTTAATATATATATATATATATATATATATAAGTCCCGGGCACTCGTTGCTGTGGCTAAGGTATACGTTAAATTATGTTGTAGTAAATTAAGTGAGAAATCTAAATCAGAAAGATTTTGTTTTACACATTTTTTTTAGTTCTGGTACGTTAACAACACCCGGTATAAATATGGGTGGTGGTTTATGTGGAAGTGGTTTTGTTGATTGAGATGAATTTATGTTGTCTGCATTCTCAGTATCATCCATAAGTGTATCATAAGGATTATATACATTTATTGATGGAATATTTTGAGGAGGCTTGCTGATTTCATTATACTGTCGTTTTTTTCTACGAACTTGTTGGCAGTTTGGATTCTCATCATCATCAAGAAGTCTCTGTATAGTAATATCATTTTGTGATATATTATAGTCATCTTGTTTTTCATTTAATTGAGGCATGGAGATTGTTTCTGTAATATTAGACGTATTATTGTAACTAACAGACTTACTTACAATTCTGTTACTCCGTTCCTTAGGACCTTCATATGTTTTTAAATTTACATTCTTCTTACTTACTCACTTACTTACTCACTGGCACTATCGAACCCATAGGTTCATGGCCGCACGGACATACGCTCTCCATACATCCCTATCCTGAGCTAATGCTTTCCAATCATTCCCTGTATAATCTACTTCCCTCAAATCATAGTTAATTCTTCTTAAATGTAAGGTTTATGTCACACAGGCCTATACCAATTTGCGGAAATTCACTTTATATCTTATCATTCATGGTGTCTAGAACTGATTCGCCATATTGTTCAATGTCCCTTCTCGGTCCAGTTAAATTTAAATTAAGTTGCTGTCTTTCAGCTAGATTACTTAAAACTAATACTTACGCAGTGGAAATTAATATTATTATCAATATATTGAAAATAAAATAAACACAAACACACTTAAATTATGAAATAATCAATATTTATAATTGAAATTCGCGGTTGCAACAAAAAGCACAGCCACCTGGTTAAATAATAAACCAATTACCTTACACCGTCATCTGTTAGAATCGTATGGAACTCACAGATAATTATAACTCTTTGTTAAATAATAAACAAATCATTTGCAATAAAAATAATGCGACTATAAATTTAGTTACAAACAACCGTAGGTCTCAAGTTGGATCAAACAGCACACAGTGTGCAAAATTTTATTAAAATCTTTTCAGTAGTTTAGGATTCCATCGCGGACAAACAACGTGACACGTAATTTTTATATATTAAGATAAAGACGAAAAACATTTTATGAATATGCAAAATATAAATTAATTACAATACTTAACTTTAACATTTCTAGATAATCGCCACTAGATATCAGTACTGCATGTGCTGACTTTACCCCCAGAACTGGTACTTATTACAGGTAGATACTGAATCATTTCCAGGACCATACTGTCGTCATAAGGTTTTCATAGTAGTTTAAAAATCATGACCCCATCGGGATTAAATCCCGCAACCTCATAGTTTGTAGCATATTTATAATTTCTCCTAAATACTTATTTCGACCTTATTGATCATGTTTCCTCGCTTTGGTCCCGAGAGTCACGGGTTCAAACTCGGCCGAGATCGATTAATTTTCTATGACAGAAAAATTCAAGAAACAAGTCCTGTGGGAGATACTATAAGCCGTGAGTGCAAGTCTGAAAATTTTCGGACTCATAAAACATCCTCAAACCTAAATTATAGAGTCTGAGCAACATTTAATCGACCTTTCCCATCCAAATAATACCTGAGTTGCCTACTAGGTGTCGCAGTCGGATAGCAGTGTGCATGAATGGAGCTAGAATTTCATCTCGACATTCTGAGGGCAACTAGAGGTGCACATGTGAAGCGAGTGTCAAGAAAACTTTGAGAGACGTAGAACATGTTGCAAAATAAGAATTTTTTCATGTTGTTGAAAGAGGTATGTTTCATTTGTAGCAGTACTTTGTGGATACGGTGCACTTAAAAAAATATATAGGCGAAAGTGTACTTCGTGTCGCTAGTTGTGACTCGTTTTATAATACTATGGGGACTAAGTAAAGGTAATGAAGTTGAAGAGTTGGTACTCACGGTAAAGCTTGATGCTGCCGTCTGTGTCTCCCAGAGAATTTTTGGAAACACATTTGTAGGAACCGTAGTCAGAAGGAGACACAGCTTTGATGGTGAGCTTCATGTGTACTTTATATGCATTGTCCAGCAGCACTGGTTCGTATTTACCTCCTGGAAAAAGAAATAACACATCACATGTATGATGAAGTAATAATACGTGGGCTGTAACAAAAAATAATGGCAACACTGCTGTAGAAGCGAAACAAGATGCAGTTAATTGTTGTAGCTTCTGTCACATGTTAATATATGTCTGACCTATCTTACAGTAAATGAAATCGTCTGTACGTATCAAAGCGCATGTGCTTTAGAGAGAGAAAGTTAGTCTCCTCTGAATTGCCGCTCTAAACTGTTGTGTTTCACCATGTTTACAAAGCAGGAACAGAGATCTTGGTTGAAAATTCAATGTATCATGGCCATACAGCATGAAAATGTCATGAAGGTCTTGTGGAAGCATTTGAAGAAACGGCATTACCATGCAGGACTGCTCGGGTGCACACGGCACACATTGTAGCTGATCTATACCATCGCAGGGAGTGGGAAGTGCTTTTCCATCTACTCGTACGACATTTACTGGACCTGAGCCCCTGTGGTTATGATTTGGCCCCTAAGATGAAGGAACCACTTCGTGACATTCGATTCCAGATTGTTCCCGAGATTCTGCTGGCATTAAGGCGGTCAGTCAGAAACATCAACAGCGATATTACGACTTCCACTTCGCTGGCAACGAGATGTAGACAATGTTGAGTACTACTTTCAAGGATTGTAGAAGTTTCACAGGTCTGTCGCTTGTATACTAGTAATAAATAAATAAATAGTTGACACTACTAAAGTTACAACCTAAGTACAATCCATTTTTCTATTAGAATTAATACAATTTAAGTTAAAATACCAAAAACGGTCTTGAAGATAAATAGTAGAAAGTGATTAGTTTTCAGTACGAATCCTTGAAATAAAAGAAAAAGGAAAATCGGATGGAATTTGTAACACATTAAAAAATTAAGCAAAAGATCAAATTGAGGCACTTGAGAGCTTGATGTGCCCGCAGCTCTCTTTAGTCGTAGCCATAGTTTAGTTGCTTAGTGGGACAAAACATTGAAGCGAGGGTTTTTAAAAATACAAGCTACGGATATATTCAAAAGAACATAAGGTAAATTTAATCAAGTATGGTAATTGTTATTTTCGTGTAAAGAAAGTGGCGGTGACACTCAATCCGAACAATGGTTTCATATTGAAATACAAGCTACGTTGATTGACCATGACGAGATTGGTCCTCAAGGGCCTTCCCTTGTCCTGTAGTGGGACCATTTTACCTTTTTTTTTTTTTTTAATATTGTCAAGAGTTATTAAGTTTAGGAGATTGGTATGGAAGGTCATGTAGCTCGAATTGATAAAAGAATAAACGCTTTCAATTTTTATTGGCAAATCCTTTGGAGAAAACTATTAGGAATGCTTATACGTACATCGGTAGAACTATTATAGTGAGATGAGGACAGGAACTAATAGCTGACTTTAACGAAACTAGATTAAATCCCCCATAAGCCATAGAGTTATATATTTGTGTTATATACTTGTATAATAATAATAATAATAATAATAATAATAATAATAATAATAATAATAATAATAATAATAATAATAATAATAATAATAATAATAATATTATTATTATAATAATAATAATATTAATAAGTATTATTATTATTATTGTTATTATTATTATTATTATTATTATTACTTATTCACTGGTACTATCGAACCCGTAGGTGAATGGTCGCACGGACATAAGCTATCCATACATCCCTATCCTGAGCTAATGTTTTCCAATCATTCCCTGTATAATCTACTTCCTTCAAATCATAGTTAATGTTATTCTCCTACCTCATTCTTGGTCTACCAATTGGGCGTTTTCCCTCTGGCTTTCCTACTAGAAGCTTCCATGTAAGTCTTTCATTCCCCATATGTGCAACATGTTCTGCTCATCGCAGTCTACGAGACTTAACTGTTCTTATTATATCTGGCTTCCTATTATTATTACACAACTTACATGAAGAATATGTACAATTATATATAAATATTTTGGATGTTTTATTTATAAACTATTTAACCGTATCAAACAAGCAACACAGTGATTCGGAGTTGCGCTTTAAAGAGCCGAAAATTGTTCTCAGAGGCTTCTTATTTCAGACTTCAAGTCATTTTACGTGACTTATATTTTCAAGAAAGTACTTCACGGTTTTACTTCCCTACCGAAGGAAATCATTCTTAAAAATTGCTCTGGCCCCCGTTCGAATTGTAGCCTTTAACATGAAATCCAGAAGTGAGTATGACCGCCACTAATGCCATCAATAACGTTGGAAAAAATATTTTTTATTAAAAAATTAAAACATATGACTCATCTTTCATGGTTAAAATCTAAAATAATATTAAATTATCGTATTTCATTGAATAGTTCATATTTTTATTTAAATATCTTTAATTTCTGAGTTTATTGGCGTTGCAAAACAAATGTGGCGTTAAAGGGCAGTAGCATTTTGCATCTTATTTAAAGCTTCTCCCGCGCCGTAGCCGAGCGGTTAAAGTAGGAAGCCTTGGCGCAGAGCTACGGGACTTGCGCTGGTTCGAGTCTCCATGGGGGAAGAAATTTTCTCATGGTATTTCGGCCAGTATGGGACCGGTGCCCACCCAGCATCGTGAGGCAATTGGGTAGCTACAATAAGTAGCGGCTCCAGGTTGAGGAACCAGCTATAACGGCTGGGGGACTCGACATGCTAACCACATGTCACCCCTACACTGGCTGTTGATCATCTACCTCTGTGATTGACACATGTGGATGTGAAGGGCCAGCAGCCGGCTGGTAAAAGGGCAACCGCTGAAAAAGTGGAAAGACCCTCAATCGGAATCGCAATCGGAATTTCAAGCTTAAGAGGTTGTTTTATTTACTGGAGTGGAAATCGACAACACGAGAACAAAGACTTAACTTTCCTTCCGAAAGAAACCATAATCAGATTTTTTTACGATATTAAAAATACATCAATTCCGCCGGATTTTATCTCGCAATCTAGAGGCGAGCATGTAATTAGTAGGTTACCGGAATGGAGAAATATGTAATTAATATACACCGTGTCCCATTCAAACCTCCCAGATTTTAATTAATCATAACTCTCAAAGTATGCGGAATTATGAAATGAGATTGGTATTAAAAGAAATAGAAACTCAAAGAATTTTTGTTTTCATTGTTGCAGTTAATTCATCTGTCGCATGTTGGACAATAATGACATAAAACAAAATGGCGACTCCTCAGCAACGAGCACTGTTTTCTGGTATGCAGAGAAGAAGTCAATAATTACAGTGCTAAGAAATTTCCGGAGAGAATATGAAGGAAATGCACCTGATGGGAAGACCATTATGGCATGGCTTTTTTTTTTTTAATTTGAAAAAGTTTTTACCCTGCGTTTTACCCTGTGGCATGGCTTGAGAACTTTCTTGCCGCTGGAAGCGTTAAAAAAGAATCAGGAGGTGCTCGTACACGTGTTTCAGTATAAAATATTGAAGAAATTAGAGTAGGATAGAGGTGTTTTAGTGTGTGGTAATGAAAATTCTTTGAGTTTCTGTTTCGTTTAATACCGGCCGCATTTCATAATTCCGCATACTTTGTTAGTTATGATTAATTAAAATGTGGGAGGTTTAAATGGGACGCTCTGTACTTATAGTTCCTATGAAATTAGAGAATAGCCAATTATATTTTCAAGATTTTTAATTTAGTACTAGTTGGGAATTCCTGATGTTTTGCATGTAAATCTAGAGCTGATCTAACACAAGGGTTTTCAGATTGATAATTCACGACAAACCAGCCAGAGAGTCCAATAAGAGATTGGATATCTGGGATCATATTCCAATATGATTTATAAATGTCAATATCAACAAGAATTTACACAGAATACTGTGACAAATCAAATAGTGAAGTGGTACAATGTCAACCCCTCTCTTAAATACACCTTTTAACACAGACTAAACAAGTACATTGATTTCAATTAATCCTGTGAATATATACTCTTGTTTGTTAGTAGTTGTCCTTTATGTGCTGTATACAGAAAATCAGGAGTTTATTTACCCTCAACTGAGGTAGTCACTCCTGAAATTGAAAACAAATAATTTTGCATACAACATGATTCCCTAACAATTTTCCTTCCGCCACACAACTTTTAATAGTACAAGGTGTTCCAAAATGATGCACGGGGTTTCAAAGTTAATTAATTTCCTTACATGATATATATATATATAAGAACAAAAGCTACATGGGATTAAAGAGAAACTCTTCGAGTTTTCATAATATACTTTATAAGTGTTCGATGTGAGCACCTTTCTTCACAAGGCACACATCTAGCCGATAGTCGAATTTCTCCCAAACCTTGGAAAGCATATTTGGAGTAATAGATTCAACAGCAGCAACAATCCTTGTTCTCAAGTCTGGAAGGTCGACAGGAAATGGTGGTACGTACACCTGGTCCTTCATATACTCCCACAGGAAGAAATCACAAGGTGTGAGATCGGGAAACCGTGGAGGATATGGGAATGAATCATGTGATCATGTCATCCGGACCGAGGCGTCATTTGGTGTTCGTGGACGTCCTGGAATTTTCCTTTTACAGATACATCAAGCTGTTTCTAACTGTTTGTACCATCGACGGATAATTTTATCTGTCGGAGGATCAATTCCAAATTGCCGTCGGAAAGCTCGCTGCTCTACAACAATGGAACCAGACTTCGCAAATTGCAACACACAGAATGACTTCTGTACAGAATCGCCATTTTCACAAATTTAACGCTGACAACGTAATGACAAGAAACAAGTTACTGCATACAGGATATGAAACGTTCAGAGTTTTTCTTGCATTATAGCAAATAATTACGCATCCTATTTCGTTTGTAAAGCTATACCAACTAATTAAAATTCTGTCCATCATTTTAGAACACGATGTGTATTTGAAGGATACAGGGAAAGAACCAGTAAGTCATTATTTTCTCGAAATGGAGTTTGAGGTGTAATTAGATTCTCCAAGGAAGCACTATAATATAGAAATGTGAAACAGTAAAATATACAGTTTATTCATTGGTTCATTACCCCCGAAGTATGGAATATAGGCAAAGGAAGTATGGATATTGCAGGACTAAAAGTGTATTTTATATGTTTCGAAGAAAAAGTGACTTATCTGGTTTTACCTTGTATCCTTCGTTTAATAAAGATCAAAAGAAACATTTTTAAATTTAAGTATGCGTTATCATTGGCGAATATTCAAATTGAAATTATTTAACAGTTATGTGTTTGAAAATTTTTAGAACCTTAAGGGAGTTCGTTGTGAAGAGGGGTGAAAATTATCTCGTAATAAAAAATATATTTTCGATTCTCATTATCTGAATTTATTGAAATGAATGCTATAATTAATAAATCATTCAATTTTAAACATATTACGAATATTTGAGAATAAAGTGCTTAAAAATGATTGGTCTAATGAGGAAGACAGGTGAATAGAGAAAATTAAATGACAGCGAGCTAAATTATCTTTATAGTAAATCAGATGTAATAAGAATAGTTGAATCTCGTAGATTGGAATGGTCGGGAATATGACACGAATGAAGTATGAAAGATGGATCACGGAAAATAATTGTAGGAAAGGGCCCAGTAAAAAAAAGCCCAAGAATGAGGCAGGGGAATGAAATTAACCGTCATTTGAAGCAGATAATAATTGGAAGTGTTAACACAGGATAGGGATGTATGGAGAGGTTATCTCTGCGCGGCCATGAACCTCCGGGCTCAATAGAGCCAGTGAGTTACAGTTTTATTATTATTATTATTATTATTATTATTATCATTATTATCATTATTATCATTAAGTTCACGCTGTAGTCTCGAGGTAGCGTGTTGCTTTGTCACACAGCGGGCCCGGTCGGGACAGGCTCCTGGATGAGGTTTTTTCGTGGTTTTTCCTCACCTGTAAGACAAATGTAAGGAAGCTTAGGGCCCAACGGTCCCCGAACATCATTCGACCATCACCATCATCCTTACCAATATCACCATCATCCTTCACCGGTGTGGTAAGCAACGGGAAGCTATCACACCTATAATTCCCTAGTAAAGCTGTAAAGCATAACATGGAAATGCTATGATTGCAGTGAAAGACCTGTCCTTAGGCAGAATTACTATGGATGGATTATCATTATTATTATTTATTATTATTATTATTATTATTATTAAAATTTGCAATTGCTTGCCTCAATGGAATATTGTGGGATAAAAATATAAGTGATCAAAATAAAATTAATATATATCATACAATTGTTAAAAAGCATTATTACTTATGGAGCAGAACTTTGGCCATTAACAACAAAAACAAATAAGTACCTTTTGGCAACGGAAATGGATTTTATACTAAGGGCAGCAAGAATTTCAAGAAGAGAAAAAATTAGGAACTCAGTTATAAGGACGAAAATGAAGATTGAAGACACTATTTTAGATTATATCACAACTCAGCAATTAAGATGGTACGGACATGTCCAGCGAATGGAAGAGGATCGACTACCAAAATCTGTTTTGGAATGGAAACCTGAGGGAAGACGAGGCAGAGGAAGACCTAAAACCTCCTGGAGTCAGGGAATATGTTTATACATGAAGGAGAAACATCTACAACCAGGAGATTGGATGGACCGACAAAATTGGCTATTAGGAATCGGACGATGTCAAAGACATTAATCAACCGATGATCTATCTATCTATCTATCTATCTATCTATCTATCTATCTATCTATCTATCTATTATTATTATTATTATTATTATTATTATTATTATTATTATTATTATTATTACTGAATTTTCCCGTCCTAGTACTACCTTGGTTTCCTAGATGTCAGTATGAGGCGGAACGCTGACTACGGACCACTGAAATGACATCTATACGAAAACAAGTGTAACTAAATTAGTATGGTTCAAATTCTTCCCCTGTGGGGGGAGAGCATCTAAATCGCTGTTAAGGGAAACATTGGCTTACAACAAAGAAGAAGATTATTATTACTTACTTACTTACTCACTCACTGGCACTATCGAACCCGTAGGTTCATGGCCACGCGGACATAAGCTCTCCATATATCCCATATCTTTCTTCAGCTAATGCTTTCCAATCATTCCCTGTATAATCTACTTCCCTCAAATCTTAGTTAATGTTATTCTCCCACCTCATTCTTGGCCTACCAACTGGGCGTTTTCCCTCTGGCTTTCCTACAAGAAGCTTCCATGCAAGTCTTTCATTTCCCATACGTGAAACATGTCCTGCCCATTTCAGTCTACGAGATTTAACTGTTCTTATTATATCTGGCTTCCTATAAAGACCATGTAGTTCATTGTTATGAAGTCTTCTCCATTCACCTGTCTGTTCATCTCTCTTTGGTCCAAAAATTTCCCTAAGTACTTTATTTTCAAATACTTGTAATTTACTTTCCTCCCTTAAAGTAAGAGTCCATGTTTCCCACCCATATAATATAACTGGTAGAATAATAGTTTTATATATTTTCAGTTTGACGTTTTTTGAAAGGAGTTGGGACATCAAGAGTCTCTGCAATGCATAATAGCACGCATTTCCCGAATTGAGCCTATGTTTAATTTCTTTGTGCATCTCATTCCTATTTGTGATTAGAAGATTATTATTATTATTATTATTATTATTACACCAAATATAAAGCAAACAAATAAATACATTTTAGAATTGAGGTATGATATTTGACAGATGACTGTTTCATTATTATTATTATTATTATTATTATTATTATTGCATTTCATTATTATTGTTTCATTATAACTGCAAAATTTCAATGAAAATCGATGAGTTAAACATTTGCATGTAAATTTTTTATAAATTAATTAACATTTCGACAAATCCTGACCTCACTTGGAAGAGAATTCTAGTTTCATTCTGAAAGAAGTACCAACATTTTAACAGTAACCTTTTGTCTGAAATTGGTACTTTGAAATTTATTTAGTTTAATTTTAGGGTGATTTTCAAATGTATATTTAAATATAATCTGTATAAATATAGGCCTACGTCCTAATTTAACTAACTATATTATATAAATACTAGTGTTTTCTTCATAACTAAAATAATCTGAATTGTAAAAGTTTACTTAGAAGATAAATTGCACCAATTTTTATGTCATAATTGGTCAAGACATTTGAAGACATTGAAGGATGAAAGTAAATGAGAAGAGTTTCTTGAGGCGAGATTGATTGCGGACCTCTTAAGTGTTACTAACACTGCTTCTAAGTCTGGAAATCTCCATCGATCTTTTTTGTATAAAACCTAACCTCGACCTGACGGCTGACATCGATCTTAAATGGTAATCCAGGAACATCCTTTTTCCAACTGACCTATTTGCTAAGAGAGGATTTGCAATGATCTTAGAAAGTATTCTATACTTGCAAGAAAAGTATAAGTCATAAAAAATATAAATTAAGCTCTGTAAAATACCCAAGAAACAGAACTCTAAATTCGAGATATATTGGTCGTATAATGTAAAATACGAGTACAATCTGATTTGAGAACCATAAGGGAAAATATCAAGGAATGACACAAAAACCAAGACTTAATTTTAAGTCAGAAGTAAAATTGTACTTGACAATAAAATTTTGGACCAGGTGAATAATTTTTCATACCCAGGATGCAATATTTCATATGAAGAAGGAAAGGATGTAAATGCAAAAATATCTAAATTCTAAAGAATTTTAGGGTTAATAAATTATATCTTCAAGCAACTGTTAGTTCCAAAACATTCAAGACTAAAAGTGTATAAAACACTGGCTCTTCCAACTGTTTTGTATGGTAGGGAAGTATGGACGTTGAAACAGAAGGATATACAAATATGTAGATCTGCTGAAATGAGATACCTTCGGAGGACTGCAGGATACACACTACTAGATCACAAAAAAAAATGAAGACATCTTAGAAGAATTACACATGGAACTTTTAGAAAACAAAATTTCTGAGTATAAGTAAAGATGGATGCAACATGTTCATCGAATGGAAGATCACAGGATACCCTAACATATGTTAAGATATCAACCTGCAGGAAGAAGAAGACCAGGAGTCCACTCAAAAGACTTGTGGATGGTGTTTCTCTTGAGGCCGAAACAGGTCAACAAATGTATTATGATGATGATGATGATAATTTTAATATATACATTGTCATGTTAGAAGGCGAAAATCATAGACTAATGACCAGATGCAACCAACTCTAACTTAAGGGGACTATCGAACCTGTCGGTCCTTGGCCGCGCGGACAAAATCCCTCCATACATCCCTATTCTGAGCTAATGTATTCCAATCAACTCCAGTATAATTTACTTCCCTCAAGTCATGGTTAATATTAATCTCCCACCTCATTCTTGGCCTACCTTCTGGGCGTTTCCCTCTGGTTTTCCTACAAGAAGCTTCCATGCACCTCTTTCATTCCCCATTCGTGCCACATGCCTTGACCATCGCAGTCTATGAAACTTAAACTGTTCTTATTATATCTGGGTTCCTATAAAGACCATGTAGTTCACTGTTATGTAAGTTTTCTCCATTCACCTGTCTGTTCATCCTTCTTAGGTCCAAAATTTTTCTTAAGAATTTTATTCTCAAATACTCGTAATCTCCTTTCCTCCCTTCAAGTAAGAGTCCATGTTTCGCATTCATATAATATAACTGATATAATAACAGTTTTACATATTTTCAGTTTAACGTTTTTTGAAAGGAGTTGCGACGTCAAGAGTCTCTGTAATGCCGCATTTGCAGAATTCAGCCTATGTTTAATTTTTTCGTGCATCTCATTCCTATTTGTGAATATTGTTCCTAGGTATTTGAATTCAGCCACTTCCTCAAAATTTCTCTCATTTGACATTAGCTGTCCATTTCCATTATATAATATATTTCTATGTGTGACCATATTGGGAGAATGAGTCATATATATATACTCAGTTTAATGTTTTTTTACAGACGTTGGAATAACAAGAGTACATGGATTGATTTCAGTTACATCAAAATGATTGTAAAGTTTTACAGTCATTATCTTTGAAAATATGGTACACCAATATTAATTGGTATAACCCAATTAATGTTTTCTGCTAGTCGATATTAATAATCACAGGTCTGTTATTTTTTGTTCGCACTGCAACATACGAATCTGACGAACTTCTTTATTGATAGTCTTTTATTCCATACTTCTGTCCACTGTTTAACTGCATTGTAAGAAAGTACACAATCATAAATTTTAATCTAGTAGCCATTAATTTCGCAAGGAAAACAAAATGCTTATCTCTCTCCCCCTCTTTCTCTCTCTCCCCCTCTCCCCCCTCTCTCTTATACATACACACACACACACACACACACACACACACACACACACACACACACACACACACACACACACACACATATATATATATATATATATATATATATGTGTGTGTGTGTGTGTGTGTAGGGACCAGGCAGATTTTTTCCTGCCCAAACGTTCAATTCTCGTGTCATGGCCGGATGATAAAAAATATAAATTACTTTTTAACCATAACATTCACTAATTAATAGGTTCCCAAGAAAACTCGTCACTTTCATCTGTTGTGGCTCAAAAAGCGTGCATGATGACGTCACATTGTTGTCGCGAGGTATATGTCGATAAAGCAGTTGACTACATCTGACAAAAAAAATCCTGTAACCCGATTGCAGAGCCATCTACCTAGTCCAATTGTGAATCTAAACCATCCTGGGACCCACTTCAACACACACAAATAACTTGATCGAAATCGGCGGTGTCGTTTAGGAGGAGTTCAGTGACAAACACACGTGCAGAACAATAATATATATATATATATATATATATATATATATATGTTGCATAAGAAGAAATACACATGGAGGACGTGGAAACTGTTCGTGATCGAATGTAAAATGTCTCGTTATATGAGATTGATATATTAATTAGTTTTGGGCTTGGAAGTAAATATAATTGAGATAATGGCTTACAGAGGAAAGGATCTTGTAAGATCAAAAACTGTAGTAGATGTTTTACTTAAACAAGTATCACACTTTAATTATCTGGGAAACAATATATCTTATGATTACGACAGAGACCTTCAAACGAAACTTTCCAGATACCAACTTATGTGTGGCACAATTAGGCGAACACTTGGAAACAAAACGAGAAAGGAAACAGTTGAAATTTTCTACGATTATGGCAGTCCCTACTCTATTATACGGCAATGAGAACTGGGTCCTGAGATAGAAAGAAGTTAAGAATATTCAATCGACAGAAATGAATTTTTTACGAGCAGTTAAGGGATGTACAAGACGAGATCATATAAGGAACGAAACTATAAGAGAAGAGTTAGGAGTAATGCAAATTACAAATCAAATCTATAATTACAAGAAGCGATGGACTGAACATCTCCAACGAATGGTTAACAACAGACTTCCGAAGCAGGTTTGGATGTACAAATCACGAGGGAGAAGAGATCCTGACAGACCAAGACATCGATGGAGTATTGAGCCGGAATATGCCATGGAGTCTATAGCGTGAAGATGATGATGATGATGAAGTAAATATAACACATCTTCAAAATTATAAACAAAGTATGTCATTTTATACGTATTTAACGCTTGTTAAATAGAGTGTGTCTCAAACTGAAATATACACTCTTTGAACGTTATTTCTCAGCAACGAATGAGACAGAAATACACTTTTTAGTTGTGTATGATCCAGAAGGCACTGGAAAAGCATATCGTTCTACAAGTGTTAAAAAATTAAATTGCATTTAATTGCTCAACAATAATTCGTTACGTTTACAGGTATTAAGGTTATTTATTATAATAGCTGTATACCTGTTGTTAGATAATTAATTTTTCACGAGAACTAAATTTATTATATGTCTTTAATAGTTTTTTTCTCATTTTTCTACCTTGTACATTTTATATTTCATTCGTTAAATCAGGATTAAATAAAAATACATTGTAAATAATAATTGTGTTATAGATATACTGTGTAATAATTATTTTTATTGTAATTTAAATGTAAAAGTGATTTTTGTATTTTTATATAACCTAGTTGAGTGGTACACAAGGCCCTAAGGCCTTAACTCTGCAAGTAAAATAAATATATTATTATTATTATTATCTTCAGGATTTTTTACATTGTATTGTTTTTTTGTGACGAACAGGGATCTGACCTGATGCAAATAAGAACGGGAATGAGAACAAGAAGACTGGAGGACATGGAGTGGATGGATAGAGAGAGTGGAGAAGAAAAATAAAACTTTAGGCACAGAAAGATATGTAAACATTAACAATCTGTATATAAATAAAAATTATTATTATTATTGTCGGCCGCGGTGGACTAGTGGTTATGCTCCTTGCCTCTGGTCCCAAGGGTCGCGGGTTCAAACCCGGTCGGGGTCGATGGATTTTTAGGACGGAAAAATCCAAGGAGCAAGTCCTCCGGGAGGGACTTTAAGCCGTGGGTCCCGAGTTTGAAGATTTCCAGGCTCGTAAAAAATCCTTAAGCCTGAATGAAAGGCCTCTAAGCAAAATTTACCGAATTTTCCCGTCCTAGTACTACCTTGGTTTCCTAGGTGTCAGTATGAGGCGGAATGCTGACCACGGACCACTCAAAATGACATCTATACGAAAACAAGTGTAACTAAATTAGCATGGCTCAAATTTTTCCCTGTAGGGGGAAGCGCCTAAATGTCTGTAAAGGGAAAACATAGGCTTACAATACAACAATTATTATTATTATTATTATATTTCAGTTTTTATGTAGGCGAAAAATTCGCGTGGTAAAGAGTTTGAAAAATGTAATAGTTCATTTTCCACACTAATTAAAAAAAGTGTACATATCAAATTCGACGAAATAAAATATATAGGCCTAAATTTTGATCTATAGATTCTTAGACAAAAGCAGAGGAAACGGGAAACCTTGGACTGAAAAGTGGTATAGGTCAAGCTAAAATATTGTGTATTTATTTTAATATCTTTTGATGTAATTTTCTTGTAATCGTTACGCATATTCAAATATAATTCTTATCTCTTTATTAGTTTGATATTGGTGATTGGGTAAAAAAATCTCCCCTACCAATAAAATAATGAATATTTCAAAGGAAAGGACTTGGGAAATTGCGGCGTTTGAAACTCCGAAAAGAGTTTGTAGAGAAACACAGACGTGAGGGTTCATGGTTGAATTGACTGGGGGTGCGGTTGGGTGCGAGGGATTTGATGTTAGACCGAGAAGGTAGAAGTTAAGAGAATAATGGGATAGTGGTTCCATCGACACTCAAGGAAGAAGAGGAGCTCCTAATGAAGAATTCATAGGCCACTGCAATCGAAAAGACGAACGGTCGATGCTATAACACTGGAGATGTCAATGTAACAGTAGCAATCAGTCCTCCGTGGTTTCCCCTCTACTGCGTTCTCTCTTTCTAAAAGATCTGGTTTAGAATTGAGGTTACGAAGGAAGAATGACAAGGACCTCTACATGTCAGAAATCTGAAAGAAACTCATATTCTTTAGGGATGAAAAAGCTTTCTCCAAAGGCGTAAATTTTTACACTTCTGTTACTCGTATTTCTATAACTTACATCCTTCATAAATTGAATTGTGCAAAAATCTAAATATCAAAATAATTTCAGCTTGTTATTAAAAAATCTAAAATTCAAAATCTAAAAATGATTGCGATCTTTGTTAATTTAATTGGAGAATGAATTTGTTATGGGATTATTTCTATTGATTTAGCTTATTTCCATTAATTTATTATTATTATTATTACTATTATTATTATTATTATTATAACTAACTCGCTGGCTCTATCGAACTCATAGGTTCATGGCCGCGCGAACATCAGTTCTCCATACATCCGTATCCTGAGTTAATGTTTTCCAATCATCCCCTGTATAACCTACTTCCCTCAAATGTAGAAAATGTTATTCTCCCACCTCATTATTGGTTTACCAACTGGCGTTTTCCTTCTGGTTTTCTTACAAGAAGCTTCCATGCACCTATTAAATTCCCCATTCCTGCCACGTGCCCTGTCCATCACAGTTTACGAGACATATCTGTTCTTCTTCTTCTTCTTCCTTTCATGTGATAGACCTAGTGTTCTGTTACGGTCTCAATCCAACGTTTGAAGGATCTGCCCAAAGATCTCTTCCCTGATGGCTGGTAATTTAAGATTTGACGTGGTATTCTTGTTCTGCTCACTCTTCGTACGTGAGATTTCCAGTTGTTTCTGTATTTTTGTACATATTCCATGACTGATTCTGTTTGTAATTGTTTGAGAATCTCAGAATTCGTTTTATGGTCTGTTCTTGAGTAACCTGCAGTACGTCTCATAACTTTCATTTTTGCCGTAGTTAGTCTTTGTTCATCTACACTGCTAATTGTCCAGGCCTCACTGCCGTAACATAATATGGGCTTAACTGTTCTTCTTCTTATTATTATTATTATTATTATTATTATTATTATTATTATTGGAAATAATATTTATTATATCTGTATATCGGTGGCCTAGGAGTTAAGTTCCTTTCATCTGGTACCGAGAGTCGCGGCTTCAAACCCGGCCGAGATCGATAGTTTTTTTAGGATGAAAAAATCCTTAGGAAAATTCCTCAGGAAGGGACTTAAAACAGTGGGCCACAAGTCTGAAGATTTTTGGCCTCGGAAAAGAACTTAAAACCTGAATTAGATATACTGAGTTAAATTTAATCTGTCTTTTTGAACCAAGTGATATGTTAGTTCTCTACTAGATGTCTCTATGAGGCGATATGCTGACCACATGTCACTACTGAAATAAGGGAGCTAAGCCTAATTGAATTAACTTGGTTCAGTAACCCCCGACAGAAAGCACCAGGGTATGTAAGGTTATGGACCACGGACTATATACTGTGTATGTATATGTATATAATCATATATAAACCTAGGCTATATATAATTGTATGCATGTAATTTGTGCTGGTTGATTGGAAGAGAAACAACATGGCTCTAACTCTGCTAAAATAAAAAAATATTATTATTATTATTATTATTATTATTATTATTATTATTATTATTATTATTATCGGCCGCGGTGGACCAGTGATTATGCTCCTTGCCTCTGGTCCCGAGGGTCGCGGGTTCAAACCCGGCCGGGGTCGATGGATTCTTTTAGGACGGAAAAATCCAAGGAGCAAGTCCTCCGGGAGGGACTTTAAGCCGTGGGTCCCGAGTCTGAACATTTTCAGGCTCGAAAATGTCCTTAAGCCTGAATGAAAAGGCCTCTAAGCAAAATTTACCTAATTTTCCCGTCCAAGTACTACCTTGGTTTCCTAGATGTCAGTATGAGGCGGAACGCTGACCACGGACCACTCAAAATGCCATCTATACGAAAACAAGTGTAACTAAATTAGTATGGTTCAAATTCTTCCCTGTAGGGGGGAGAGCGCCTAAATCTCTGTAAAGGGAAAACATAGGCTTACAATACAATTATCACCATTAATATTTCTAGAAATGGATTATTTACGCAGAAGTGCTAGAAAGATAAAATTACAACATGTCACAATTACGGAAATTAGAAACATAATGCAAGCAGATAAAATCATAATTGAAAGAATTGAGGAGAAGAAATTAAAATGGTTAGGACATATTTTAAGAATGGAAGATAAGCGATGTCCTAAAAATTATATCAATGGCAACCGACCAGGAAGAAGAAAAAGGGGAGACCGAAGTTAACACGGCAGGAAAGCAAGAGGATAGCAATGAAAGCAAGGGAGTTGAGCAGTGAAGATGCCCAAGATCACTGCAAGAAAAAACCCGAAGATAGAAGAAGAATTATTATCAATATTTAATTTGATCTCAACAAGAAAAGTCAGTCCTGGTGGACATATAACTAATGTACTCGTACCTAGTTATAACGTTCGTGGGTTCAATCCGGCCGGTGTCGATAGATTTTTAAGGGCATAAATATCTTGAGAAAACTTCCCTTCGGAAGGGAAGTAAACTTATGGGAACTGTGTCGTAGATTTATAGCACGTATAAATAATAGTTTTAAGAACTAAAACAACACACTTTATTAGAAAACTGAACTAAAAAATGAAAAATAATTTTAATTTCCAACACGCTTGGGATTAAATTAAAGTGTGTACCGGAGCTCAATGGTAGGCAAGAGATCTCAGGGTTATGAACTCTTTATAAGCAAAAGAACAACGTATAAATGTACACTCAATTTTAACGAATCCAAGAACTCTTTATTTTCGGAGAAATACACTTTTGTTAATACAGTTACAAGTTTTATCTAAGAGTGGAGTCGATGAAATACTTAGAGGTCCACGTGCTCGAGTCAATATTTTTAAAGTCCAAATGCCTAACGGACTATAACTTTAAATTTAACTAATTCTCGGACGAATCTAATATTAACACTGAATCGGAGATCGCGGTCTGCAGGTCTACGATGTTCCAACACTGAACACAGAGTCACTGAGAGTGATTGATAGTATTTTGATATAAGTTCTCGCTTATAAAGGCGGTGGCTCCTCCCACTTTTCTCGAATCCACTCCTTACAATTGAATATATATTTATGTTTTATAATATTATTTACTAGTATGTATAACATTTCTAAGAACTGGGTAAATTGGCTCTTTGATATTTAATAGAAAATGTTTATCAGTTTCTTTGTAAACTGTCAATGTTAAGAGATTATCTTTTCTAGAGGTGAATGAATGTCTTTTGTTGTCTGTACTAGGCAGGTAGTAATTCTTTATCATCATTTCTTGGAATTCCTTAGTAGCGTTAATTGGTTTCTAAGAATTGGTCAATTGATTTTTAATATTTTTAATAGCTAACTAATGTTATCTTTTCTTATTAGTTGTATAGACTGCTAATTGGAATTCTTTTGACAATACCCTTTTTGTGTTCCTATATTATTTGTAACTTGGGTAGTAGGTAGAGTTCTGACAATGCCTCTTTATTTGTCATTTGTATAGCAGGTAGCGTTTTACAGTATTTTATTCTAGACAAATGTAGGTGGAATTTTTACCTGGATATTTTTACTTTTCCACATACATATTTTATAGCGATATTAGTAATATATTCTATTTTCATTTTTTTATAGATTTATTTAATTTTAATAACAATTTAATATATTTCGGAACATTTTAGTTTCAGCTACATGCATATTAGAGTTGTATCTTAGTTTATATGTCTCCTTACATATTAATCGCTACAAGTGGTCAACAAAAAAATCATCTCCAACACATCTAGAATGAAACTAGAGTTATCTACAAAATAAATAATTTTACCATCAAAAGCATGGGGTTCTCTATATCAATTAATATATTTAATAATAAACATGTATTGGTAAAAGTAAAGTATCTAAGAAGAAAACATAAAAACCATAAAAAGCACCCCATTCTTTTTATGGTAAAATTATTTTTCTTGCAGATAACTAGTTTTATTCTACATGTGTTGGAGATGATTTTTTTGTTGACGACTATAATTTTATCCCAAGCGTGTTGTAAATTAAAATTATTTTAAATTTATTAGGTCGGTTTTCTAATAAAGCGTGTTGTTTTAGTTTTTTAAAACTATTATTTTTTTTGTTTGGTTTTCTAATAAAGCGTGTTGTTTTAGTTTTTGAAACTATTTTTTTTATTTTTAGTTTAATTGATTGTCATAAACCGGAATCCCATGAAAATTTAATTGCTTAATATTCTTTAAAAAAATCCTCCGGGCCGGATTTGAACCAGCGACCTATGGATTACTGAAATTATATACCACTACAGCCCACCGCTCTATCAACCGAGCTCTTACAACAATTGACTAAAACGTCGATAAGTCCGCAAACTATTATACCGGTTTTTACTTTTTTGATTATCTGAAGTCCCGCGCCGTAGCCGAGCGGTTAAGGTAGGAAGCCTTGGCGCAGAGCTACGGGACTTGCGCTGGTTCGAGTCTCCATGGGGGAAGAAATTTTCTCATGGTATTTCGGCCAGGATGAGACCGGTGCCCACCCAGCATCGTGAGGCAATTGGGTAGCTACAATAAGTAGCGGTTCCAGGTTGAGGAACCAGCTATAACGGCTGGGGGACTCGACATGCTAACCACATGTCACCCCTACACTGGCTGTTGATCATCTACCTCTGTGATTGGCACATGTGGATGTGAAGTGCCAGCAGCCGGCTGGTAAAAGAGCAACCGCTGAAAAGTGGAAAGACCCTCAATCGGTATCGATTATCTGATGAGTCTGGCCAGGATTTTAGAAACAATTTATGAATTTATTGTATTGTCATGGGTCCTTTATAAGTATACAAAGTTTCAAGTCGATCCAGTGTTTTTAAGTTGTGAAAATCGTGTTCAAAGATTCCGATACATAGATGCAGGTCCGTTACATAGACAGATACAGGTCAAGCTAATATAAAGCGTGTAATAAATAATAGTTTTAAAAAACTAAAACAACACGCTTTATTAGAAAGTCGAACTAAAAAAATGAAAAATAATTTTAATTTCCAATACGCTTGGGATAAATAATTTTACCATCAAAAGAGTGGGGTGCTCTTTATCAATTAATATATTTGATAATAAACAGATATTGGTGAAAGTAAAGTCTCTAAGAAGAAAATGTAAAAATCATAAAAGCACCCCACGCTTTTGATGGTAAAATTATTTATCCCAAGCGTGTTGGAAATTAAATTATTTTAATTTTTAATTCGGCTTTCTAATAAAGCGTGTTGTTTTAGTTTTTTAAAACTATTATTTATTTTTTGGTTTTAATATTTTACAGAATAAAATAAAAATGTAAATATCTTTAAATTCGATACTATTGTAGTATGAGCTAAAAGTAATACTCTTCTAAAAAAACCTTCCAGCCGGATTTGAACCAGCGACCCATGGATTACTGAAATTATATACCACTAGAGTTCACCGCTCTACCAAGTGAGCTCTTACAACTATTGACTAAAAAGTCGACAAGTCCGCAACCTTTATACCAGTTTTCATTTTCTTGATTTTCTGATGATTCTGGCCAGGATTTTAGAAACAAAATATGAAATTTTTGTACTGTCACGGGTCATTTACAAGTATACAAAGTTTCAAGTCGATCCAATGTTTCTAAGTGGGTGAAAATCGTGTTCGAAGATTCCGTTACATAGATACAAAGACACATTTTTTGATTATCTGACGATTCTGGTCAGGACTTTAGAAACAAATATGACAATGTTGTATTGTCACGGGCCCTTTACAAGTATACAACGTTTCAAGTCGATCCAATGTTTCTAAGTGGGTGAAAATCGTGTTAAAAAATTCCGTTACATAGATACAAAGACACTTTTTTTGATTTTCTGATGATTCTGGCCATGATTTTAGAAACAAAATATGAAATTATTGTATTGTCACGGGTCTTTTACAAGTATGCAAAGTTTCAAGTCGATCCAATTATTTTAAGTGGGTGAAAATCGCGTTGAAATATTCCATTACATAGATAGATAGATAGATAGATAGATAGATAGATAGATAGATAGATAGATACAGGTCAAGCTAATATAAAGCGTATAAAAATAACTTCGAGCTTGAAATGAATGTCTTTAAGCAATTTTAGTTGGTTGTTTAGTCCAAGGTTTAAATTGTAACGTGAATTAAGTAGCTGAAGAACGTCGTTATATTAATACAAAACAACTAATTTCAACCAGATGAGAAAAATCCAACGGGTTGGCTCGTGTGGTACTTTTTAGGACTCGTGTAACAGAGATCCTAATTTCGAATCCCAAAGCTGATCAATTTGAGGACTTTTTTTGTGTATTTTCTCAGCTGTTATGACAAATACTGGTATTATCATTAATCATACTTCCATATATTATATAAATGTCTTTGCATTTGACACCACATATAATACTGACAACAGACGAAACTCTATGGCGTGACAGGCCTAGAAGGTCTTTAGTATATCAACATCTTTCTGGCCTCATATCTAGATATGAAAAAGAGGAGTTTAAATTCAAAATCAATATCTACAATACATACGAAAATTAGTTTTTTTAATGCGACTAATTTTTCTCAGCCGAATCAAATGGTGGTGATATATTTGCGAAACAAATATCTATTCCATTTAAATTTGGTTGCTAAATTAAAGTTTTCAATCAAAACTTACTAAATTTATCATAAGTAATGCCACGAGTGATTTCGAAATTATTGATAAATTCACGACTCACGAAGTGAGGAGTGAATTTATCTAGAGAATTTGGAAATCAAGAGTGGCATTTGTTAGGACTATTTAACGAATAAAATTAAGCTGTTTACTCACAAATCATTATTTAACTATAGTTATTTTAAAATATTTATATATTTAATGTAAACTGCGATGTTTGAAAACAAATGAGAAGCGATAGGTACGCTTCATCTGCTTCTTTTGCTTATCACTGCAACCAGATCGTACTATTTATTGCCAAAAGAACGCAATATTGTAACAATGCTCTCTAGCGGAGAAAAAATGAAACACATTAAACTGTATATTAATTCATTTCTGATGTCGTATGATGTAAATATGACAATTATACTTTTCTGGATTGTCACCTGGGAAAAAATACATTTAAGAAAGTGCAAACAGTGGTTTCTTTTTTTTTGGTGGTATAATCAATTGCTACAAATGTTTTTATATTAACTCCCGCATGCGGCATGTGTTGACATTCATGCACTGTATATACAATCTGGTAGCCGTATTTCTCACGGGCTCAGTCACTGCAAAATAATGGCCAGACCTGTTCAGAATATTAAAAAGGAGGAGCTTTCTTTAATATGGTAATTATAACACTGATAAATATTTCGTGAAACACGACCCTGATTGGTTGTAAAACAGAAATCATTGAAATGTGATTGGCCATGGACTCCCATTTGGGGCATGAGTTAAATAGTCATCGTATTAATTCCCATCAAATATTCATAAATCAATTGTACCGTCACTCAAGAGTTTTTAAACTTAATATAATTAATTTGATTAATTCTACATTTTTACATGATTGGAGTATTAATTATGATTTTACTTAACATATGTCACCTTCATACTTTATAAAACTTAAAAAAATTACTTTTTAAAATGTTTCTTTCAAAACTTCACAAAATCACTTTTTCAGTCAAAATTTGATATTTCCGATGTTAATTCAGTAATTACGCCTAAATTAAAATGTGTATCAATTTAGCGTTTATCTATATTAATGTAGAGGTAAGCATCTACAAGATTGCAGTTAGGAGATAATACTGCAAAGGCCCATGGTTACAAGTTGCCAATTTTTTACATTTCCTGAAGATTTACGAAAGATCTAGATATTAAGTTTTGGAAGTAAGCTCTTCAAAAGAAGTTGCCAGTGTAATAATAATAATAATAACAATAATAATAATATTATTATTATTAATAGTAACAATAACAATAATAATACAATAATAATAACAATCATCATCAATTGCAGGCATGGATTAGGCCATTGGCCTGTTCCACTTCAGGATTGAAATTGATCCCTCCATCTCTTCTTAGGTCTTCCTGGGTCTCTTCGCCCTGTGGGTCTGTAGGTCAATAGCTGCAGAGGTAGTCTATTTTTTGGAATTCTAAAAAGGTGTTCATGCCAATTATTTTGATACTTTTGAATGGTTTCAGTTATTGCTGGTGTGTTCAGAGCTTTGCAGATATCTTCATTACGCATGTGGTCATAGCGTATAACCCGCTAAAGGTCTTAATACCTTCATTTCTGCAGCTACTATCCTATTTCGGAAAAGAATGCTTTTTATTGTTCCTATACATTTTTGAAATTTGACCAATTTTATGTCTATGTCTTTACTTAATGATAATAATAATAATAACAATAATAATAATAATAATAGCTTTATTTTAGCCGGCAGAGTTAAGGACTTAAAGGCCTTGTCTACCACTCAACCAGTTTAAAAAAATGATTGTTATATCTAGTTACAACAAAAAATAAATATTACATGGTATGTCTACAATATAATTATTATTTACAAAATATTTTGAATTTAATTTAATTTTAACAAATGAAATATAAAATATTCAAAAGATAAAAAAAATAAAAAAAATTATTAATGACATAGAATAAATTTAACTCTAGAGAAAAATTAATTATTAGACAACTGGTAACTGTATAAGCCTGACTTAAAAGTGTCAAGTGTGCGGTAATCCCTGATATCTTGAGGAATAAAAATCCAGGAGCGGGCAGAGAAAGAAGCAGAATTAGAGGAAATGCTATGAAGAGGGATTGTTAGCAGACTGTTATCTTGTGACCTAGTGTCAATATTGTGGTAAGAAGATGACTTCTCAAATCTGTCCGCCAGGTAACTAGGAGTGTAGGAATTCAGAAGCTTGAAAAGTAGTGAAAGAGAGTGCAATTTAAATCTGTCAGTAAGACGGAGCCAAGAGAGGTTATTGAAGTGTTCGCAAATATGATCATAACGGCGAATATTGAAAATAAATCGAACGCAAGCAATATGAACACGCTGCAGTCTCTGTGACAAGTCATAGGCTAGTTTAGATCATTATATTATAAAACGTCACAATAATCGAAGTGTGCTAACACAATATTCTGGTAGGGTGACATGTGATCAGGATATTAAACGTTTCAGTTGTAACAGCTTGTTTTCACAATTGTACCTAACCAAATTCCTCATGATGCTTTGTAGGCATCGTTCTCTTACGCCGAAATTCCGTGAGAAAATTTCTTCCCCCTGATGATACGAATTAGAGCGCGCACTATAACTCTGCAACAGAGCATGGTACTCAGACTGCTCTAATGAGCACAAAGCCTACACATAAATATATACAACAATAGACATAGCCTACACAGTGTACCGATATAACACAAATATCTGAGACTTATTGTGATGAAATATAGAGCATCATAAAATAAAAATTGAAACAACAAACATAAATATTTAATACACAAGTGATCTTCTTGGTGATAAAATATTAAAATATATATACAGTCAATATGCCCATTTCACCAATTAATGTTTTAAAATGGTCAACAAGTTTCTACAGCCAAGCTGTCATTCTCAAGACCAGATATTGACTGAGTCAATATCTGGTCTTGAGAATGACAGCTTGGCTGTAGAAACTTGTTGACCATTTTAAAACATTAATTGGTGAAATGGGCATATTGACTGTATATATATTTTAACATAAATATTACTTTTCTTCCATTTTTATTTATAGACGCTTTTCTCGTTACAAACCTACACAAGGAAAGTCTTATTACTATTATTGACAAGAATCTTATGAAATAAAATTTTAACACAAACTTATAATGCGTCTAGCATTTTATATATATATATATATATATATATATAACGGGCTTCCAATATAAAACCGGACCGGCCTCACGGAGTTTCACCCAGCACGCAGTGCTGTCTCTTCCTCCCGCAATTCACCCTGCCTGCAACCCGTCCTTGAACTGTTTCTTACCTTATAGAAAATGCTGGAAATGTTGTCCTCCCGCAGTTAAACAGGCATTATACCGAGTAAACACATTTAGATTGACACGCTGTAGTTCGGGCACTGTCAAGTTTCTGATTTCATTTCTTATGTTGTTCTTCAGTTCTTCCAATGTGTGCGGATTTGTTTTGTACACTTTGTCTTTCAGGCTACCCCACAAATAAAAATCACACACTGTTAGATCTGGGGAGCGAGGCGGCCATACACCAGCACTAATCACTCTATCTTCAAACACTTCCCTAATTTTGTTCATGGACTCCTCTGCTGTATGAGCAGTAGCAGAATCTTGTTGAAACCACCCATATGATTTCTCTTCAAATTTAGTCACAAGATCGTGGATTGTCGATCTGAAAGGAGGTAATTGTCCAGGGAAGTTCCGAATAAATTCCTGGCGAACGCGACGAGCTGATTCGTATTTATAATAACATTTACACACATAAATGTGCTGCTCTAATGTCAGCTGTCTCATCTTGTCGAACGATAGTAAACTGTCTAGTTCAAGGACGAGCGGCTGACAGAGTGAAATGCGGACGAGGAGAGAGCGCTGCCTGACGGGTGAAACCCCGTGAGGCCGGTCCGGGTTTATATTTGAAGCCCGGTATATATATATATATATATATATATATATATATATGCTATAAGAAAAATAAACGTCTGAACGGGATTTGAACCCGGAACTCTGGGTCGGTACCCCAGCGTGTTATCCATTACACCACCAGGCAAATCCAATTTAAACACTTATTTTTCTTGCTCAATGTCAAAAATTTAATTATAACATCGATAAAGCGTCACTGCTATAGAGTAAACGTATTCTCTTTAATTTGCTTACTTGTTATAGTCAGCTACTAAGTGGCAGTGAAGAATAAGAAAAATAAGTGTTTGAATAAGATTCGCCTGGTGGTGTAATGGAAAACACGCTGGGGTACCGACCCAGAGTTCCGGGTTCAATCCCGTTCAGGCGTTTATTTTTCGTATCATGCCACATATATATATGAAAGGGAAAATTAATGCTTGAGTCGGGAACGACTTCCCACTACCTATTGTGTGAATTGAGAATACTACATATATAAGAAAAATGTATGTTTGTGTTAGGATACTTGAATGGCTCAGATGGTTACAGCGCTAAACGTACAGAGTTTATATGCTCGGGTTCAAATTCCCGACTCAAGCATTCATTTTTTACACGCTTTATATTAGCTTGACCTGTATCCATCCATCCATCTATCTATCTATCTATCTATCTATCTATCTATCTATCTATCTATCTATCTATCTATCTATCTATCTATCTATCTATCTATCTATCTATCTATCTATCTATCTATCTATCTATCTATCTATCTATCTATCTATCTATCTATCTATCTATCTATCTATCTATCTATCTATCTATCTATCTATCTATCTATCTATCTATCTATCTATCTATCTATCTATCTATCTATCTATCTATCTATCTATCTATCTATCTATCTATCTATCTATCTATCTATCTATCTATCTATCTATCTATCTATCTATCTATCTATCTATCTATCTATCTATCTATCTATCTATGTAACGGAATCTTTCATCGCAATTTTCAGCCACTTAAAATCATTGGATCGACTTGAAACTTTGTATACTTGTAAGAGACCCGTGACAATACAATAATTTCATATTTTGTTTCTAAAATCATGGCCAGAATCATCAGAAAATAAAAAAAAGTGTCTTTGTATCTATGTAACGGAATTTGTTAACACGATTTTGACCCATTTAGAAACATTGGATCGACTCGAAACTTTGTATATGTATAAAGTACCTGTGACAATACAATAATCTCATACTTATTCTTTTCGTATCATATTTGTCTTCATTGCCAAATGTCATATATATATATATATATATATATATATGTATTTATAAGACTTTTTTGTCGTATGCCAATGATTGATTTTAACAAGTTATTACAAAATGACAATTATCATGATACAGGTTCAGGAAATGAAATTAATAATAATAATAATAATAATAATAATAATAATAATAATAATAATATAATTGTGCAAAATTAATTATTTGACGGTATTGCACTAATGACTTTATCACTTTGGAACACAATTCCAGATGATATCTAGTACACTTTAGTCCGCACAGTTTACATCAGCAACTGCCTTCGAGTTGATAAGAGACACTTTGTGATGGAAGACGTGGACTGCACATCGGTTTATCTGATGCCTTAGTTCCTTGTTTGTTCCAGACCAGTTCCTATCTATCGTGGCAGGCGTACCGTAGAATTCTTCAGAAATGGCATCCCGCTTTTGTCTTCTCTCTTGCATCAGTTGTTCGTATAATTTAGTGGATGACTGGTAGTAGCGCATTCTGAGGTCTTCCAGGAAGAAATGCTCTCTTGCTAGTTCATAGACTAGTCTCGAGGAAATGAATCTAGAAACGCTAGAATTTTCTTTAGAACGGAGGCCTAGACGCTTTCCCAGATTTTTGCTAGCCAGTTTTTGCCCTGATGACTCAGGAAAACAAAAAAATATATATATGTTCGTGGGACTGAGTATTTCTACCCGAAACCTACCGAATTCAAATGCTATGAGGGTTTAAACTTGCTCGGAACAGTGATTATTAAAATCAAATTTTAAACAATAAAAATTCAACTTAGAATGAAACTCGCACATTAATTTGTTTATGTATGCATGCATGAGTGTAACACGAACATTTTAAAAGTGATTTGTTGAGCCTGGATGTACGAAGTATTACAAAAAAAGGGAGCAGTGGATGCATGATTGATGTGATAGAATTCAGATTGAAGGTCAATAGGGATGACAGAATATAAACGCACCTAGCAAATTGATATGAAATCCGGTATGTGCTATGTGTTGGGGTAAGCTTTGACGTGTTATGGATAAAAAGCTTTCCTATCACAGGCCATCTGCTTCAGTTTTAAATATTGTTTTCCATATTGCTGTTCAGTTTTATTATCTGGTCACTCTTTGATAACACAAATGAAAACCTGTGTGAAAAATTTAATACCTTATGCGATAATGACTATGTTCAAAATAATAATAATAATAATAATAATAATAATAATAATAATAATAATAATAATAATAATCATAATCCATCTATCCATAGTGATTCTTCCCGAAGACAGGTCCCTCACTGCAATCACAGCACTTTCATGCTATGCCTGCAACTTTACTAGGGAACTGTAGGTGTGGTAGCTTCCCGTTACTTTCAATAATAATAATAATAATAATAATAATAATAATAATAATAATAATAATAATAATAATAATAATAATAATAATAATAATAATAATAATAATATAATAAATAATAATAATAATAATATTAATAATAATAATAACAGTAATAATAATAACAATAGTAATAATAATAATAGTAATAATAATAATAATAATAATAATAATAGTGATAATTATAATAATGATAATGGTGATAATGGTAATAATGATTATGACGATGATGACGATGACGATGATGATGATGATGCTAATGATGATGATGATGATGATAATAATGATGATGATAATGATGATAATAATAATAATAATATTAGTATTATTATTAATAATAATAATCATAGTAATAATAATAATAATAGTAATAGTAATAATAATAGTAATAATAATAATAATAATAATAATGGGTCCAAGGGTATGCTTGCGCAATATAGTTCCCATTGCGAACACTCAGCCTCTGCATATCAAGTCCTTTCCCAACCTGCTCGAGGTGGACCTTCTAATCCGAGTAACCCAAATCAAGGTTGTAGTATAGAATCCCTTCGGCGATTTGGGTAGAAGAACTGATGGGAAGAGGAGTTCCTTTGTTTGGAATAATAAGAGACCCATGCTCGGGGAAACGAGAGTAAAATCCACAACGACAACTAATGTTTAATAGCTTGGCGGAAGTGCAACCCTCTAGATGGGGTTAGTACATCCAGAAGCTGGACCTAAAGCTTTGAGGTGGCAGCCCCACCAATGGTCTACTATGCATAGCGTTGGTACCGCGATCAGAGGAAAACACATTACTCGTATTCTTCACAATAGAAACTCGGACGGACTTAGAGATGTCGGACGTCCTCGGAAGAGATGGTCTTAGATCTATTAGTGAAGACGGAACAGGCAACTAATGCCTAAACCAGGAAGTGAAGAAGAAGAAGAAAAGAAGAAGAAGATAATAATAATAATAATAATAATAATAATAATAATAAGGCTATACTCTTATGGACCAGAAAAGAAGTTCTAAGATGAGAGATCAATTACATATTTTTAAATTGACGGATAAAACTGACAAACAAAGACAAAATTGGTACGAACATCTACTAAGATTGCCAGATGATAGACCTTCTAAAATGATTTTAAACTACAGACCCACAGGATCTAGAAGTCAAGGAAGACCATTTACTAGATGGAAAGATCAAATCTCTTGAAGTCGGAACGGGCCAGAAGGTCTAAGCCTTGATGTTGATGATAATAATAATAATAATAATAATAATAATAATAATAATAATAATAATAATAGACTAATAATAATATGTATTCTAGTGCTCAAATATATTGATATGCATTGTATAACGAGTTAAAAATACGAAATATTTAGATTAACAATTTTACAACTTCATTTAATTATTTAACTTTTAAATTAACTTTTATAAGATTCATGATGTGTTCCGTTGAGGTATTATTCAAAATTAAAATATAAAATTATGGAATATCCACCTGAAAGGTCCGTCTCCTAACAGCAGCCTAATGCACAGAGAAAATAATCCAGCGAAGATAAACGTAGGCCTACCCGAGGAGATGGAAATTATGAAAGCGGTTCACAACAATGACCATCTGATAAACGAAAACGAACCCAGTATATGTAACCCCCTCAACCAGATCTTCAGTGAAACGCCAATTTTGAATCCTGTCGATGATGGGACAAGTCCGGAAAGCGCTACAGTTAAATAACTAATAAAGTTGAGGAGACGGACCTTTCAGGTGAATATTCCACAATTTTATATTTTAACTATTAAATTGATAAACAACTAATTTCTGGAGGCAGTTATTTAAATAATCGGCCGCGGTGGACTAGTGGTTATGCTCCTTGCCTTTGGTCCCGAGGATCACGGGTTCAAACCCGGCCGGGGTCGATGGATATTTTAGGACGGAAAAATCCAAGGAGCAATTCCTCCGGGAGGGACTTTAAGCCATGGGTCCCGAGTCTGAAGATTTTCAGGCTCGTAAAAGATCCTTAAGCCTGAATGAAAGGCCTCTAAACAAAATTAATCGAATTTTCCCGTCCTACTACTTTGGTTTCCTAGATGTCTGTATGAGGCGGAACGCTGACCACGGACCATTCAAAGGACATCTATACGGAAACAAGTGTAACTAAAGTAGTATGGTTGAAATTCTTCCCTATAGAGGAAGAGCGCCTAAAATCGCTGTTAAGGGAACATGGGCTTACAAGAGAAGATTTATTTAAATGAGGCTGACCGGAGTGAAAACGAAATCATTCATAACTGTTATTATTAGATACATTGTGTAATTCTCCACACATTTAAGTGATTTCTTCTAGTTCGTTCTCTATTTTATTAAAGATATTAGATACATTGAACCAAATGATGTATGCTATAGGATACATTGCAAATGAGTTAAATAAACTTACTCAGATTCTGACAAAAGTGACGAAGTATATTTGACAACAGAGAAGGAAAACAATAAAAAAATCATTAAAATAATATTTTAAAAAGACGGGTAATTTATTTTACGACGTACTTATAACATTTTTAGCGTCACTATTAAAAATTGGGCTGACAAAGCAGATTTTTTAAACCGTTGAAATCATACTTGGCATAAATCAACAAAATCAGCAAAGTTGGCGTCAAATAATGCGTTATTGTTTAGAAAGTAAATTTGGAAATACGGTTGATTAGATTTTAATATATGGATTTTATTTAATCCATAATTAATAATCTGAAGCCATCGCGTATTTAATATTTATACTGGATTATGAATAGAGTCCGGATTTCTATGTAATTACATATTTTTTTCCACGGTTTATATCAGTTTGAGTGAGAACTTAAAGTGTTAACGGATTAGTCTACTATTTCATGTTCATGTTACATATGTTTATATATTCCGGTCAGTACCACATATTTTAAACAGAATTAAACATTTTACACATTATGTTATCCTGTCAGAAGTAAAATTGTACTGGACAATAAAATTTTGGAGCAGGTGAATAATTTTACATATCTAGGATGCAATATCTTATATGAAGAAGAAAAGGATGTAAATGCAAAAATATCTAAATTTTTAAGAATTTTAGGGTTAATAAATTCTATCTTCAAGCCACAGTTAGTCCAAAAGCATTCAAGACTGAAAGTGTATAAAACACTGGCTCTTCCAACTCTTTTGTATGGTAGCGAAGTATGGACGTTGAAACAGAAGGATATACAGAGACTTAGATCTGCTGAAATGAGATATCTTCGGAGGACTGCAGGATACACACTACTAGATCACAAAAAAAATGAAGACATCTTAGAAGAATTACACATGGAATCATTAGAAAACAAAATTTCTGATTATAAGTCAAGATGGATGCAACATGTTCATCGAATGGAAGATCACAGAATACCCAAACAAATGTTAAGATATCAACCTGCAGGAAGAAGAAGACCAGGACGTCCACTCAAAAGACTTCTAGATGGTGTTTCGCTTGAGGCTGAAACAGGTCAACAAATGGCCTAAATTCGTGAATGTACTATGATGATGATGATGATGATGATAAATAATTCACTTTTACAATATAAAAACAATTTTCTCCTCATCAACAAAAACTAACTCCTGAAAGTATTGAGAAATACCGTAAACAGTAACTTGTCCACCGCTGTGGTCTCGAGGTAGCGTGCTACCTTGTCACGCAGCGAGCCCGGGTTCGATTCCCGGTCCGGACAAGCTCCTGGGTGAGGTTTTTCGGGGTTTTCCCCGACCTGTACGACAAATGTCTGGAAACTTAGGGCCCAACGGTCCCCGAAAATCATCCGGCCATCAATATTATCATCAATATCATTTCACCGGTGTGGAAAGCAACGGGAAGCAACCACACATATAATTCCCTAGTAAAGCTGCAAAGCATAGCATGAAAATGTTATGACTGCAGTGAAAGGCTTGCCCTCGGGCTGAATTACTCTAAATAGATAGATATAGTAACTTACAGTGTTTTGTGCCATGATAGTATTGTTAATAATCTGATAGACACAGGCTTACGCAATTTGTATAACATATTTTTTTTATCTTTTTTTAGTAACATAAAAGCATTTCGAAACCTTGTAATTGCTTCGGAAAATGATGAAAGCCATGTTACTGACATTATAAAAAAACAAATAAATTACTTAATTAAACATTTTTAATGTCTCGTTATAATTTTGATATTACATATTTTGTTGTTTTTTGTTACATGTTTATGTATATACTAGACAGAAATTCGGCCTCTAATTATGAGCATAAACTATTTGAATGTACGGTATATTAGGTATAAATAATTTTCTCTCAGACCCTGGATTTCCTATCTCAAATAGCTTGTCTGTAACTACAAAAATTGATTTTCATCCTATATACAGAGTGAGTCTGAATTCTCCTTACAGAGTCTGAGGACTTATAGAGTGGACCAACACAAATAAATTTAACATAGAAACCGATGTCCGGAAATGTATATTTTCCCGTTACACGCAAAATACCACTACAATACATGTTGCTCTCTTCGACTCTACTGCCTGTCGTCTAGAGCCACTTACAAGAAGGGTTCGATGTGATGATCACTAACTTTAATACAGATGCGGTACCTCCGTACCATGTTCTCGTACACATGATCACCAATTCCTGGTCCTCCAACATCCGTCGCAGCCATAAACTCGTGCTGGTAGGTCTTCCTCGGATTGTTATTCTGTAAACAATTCCTTTGTCTTTTGAATCTTGTTTAAAAAGTCGTTCTAGCGGCCGCCATATTTTTCATTACGAAGCGGCATGGAAATTTGTATAATAAAATGCTGACCGAGTTCATTAACCAGAATCGAACCATACATTCGATTGGTTGAAGAATTCGTTTAGTTTATGGAGCTCCTTCGTAATGCATTATTCTGCATTCAACTGTATAAGTACATTGTATTATGCGTTGTTTATAATTAAACTAGTAGTAGTAGTAGTAGTAGTAGTAGTAGGACTTTATTAGACAAAAGTAAGATATTTACAATATTATTTACAAATATGGGTCGCACGGGCAGTAAGCCGTACGTGCTTTTGACAATCCGTTACAATAAAGAAATAATTGCTACTAGTGTGAAGAAAAATAAACAACAACAAAAAAAGCAATAACATTACAATTACACAAACAAAACGCAATAATATTACAATTAAATAATAACACAATAGCATTATACACTAAAAAAAACAATAACATTACAATATCATAAATAAAACACAGTAATATTACAATTAAATAATAACACAATAGCACTATACACTAAAAAAACCATAACATTGCAATTACTTAAGAAAACACAGTAATATTACAATTAAATAATAACACAATAGCATTATACATTAATTAATTTAATATAATTATTAAGAATAAATGTTATTGCATTTTGATAACATATATTTAGGGAGTGTTGTTCTTATTTTCCGCGTTTTGTCCAGAAATTTACCCAAGTTTATTCAATTTTCTGGATTTACCAATTTTTTATAATTAAACTAGCTAATACCCGGCGTGCGCTGCTACGCCTAAATAAATGAAAATTAATGTACTTTCATGTTTAGTCGAATGAGTGAAAGGAAATATAATTTTAAATTTATATTTTTTAGATACTCTGTACTGATTACCCAGCGTTGCCCGGGAATCTACTTATCCCGATCTTCTTGACATAAATGAGCTGAAATATGAAAATTAATGTGTTTTACGTTTAGTTAAATAAGTGGAAGGAAAATTTATATCGTAATTATTTTTAGGCACCCCGTGCTCTTTACCCGGCGTTGTCCGGGAATCTACTCATCACGATCTTCTTGGCATAAATGAGCTGAAAAGCAAAAAATAATGTACTTCTTATGATTAGTTGAATAAATAAAATGAAAAAAATGTATATCGTAATTATTTTAAGATTTCCATGCTGATTACCCACTGTTGCCCGGGAATCTACTTATCTCGATCTTCTTGGCATAAATGAGCTAAAAGACAAAATTCGTTATTGTGAGTTATCTGTAAAAGAATACCCGCCATGTGCTGCTTTTGCTTGCACAGGTATCTACGTACTTGTCTCGATCTTCTTGGCATCAATGAAAGACAAAAATGGTTATTGTGAGTTATCCGTAAGAGATAAACATATGCTGTCGCGGACGTTTTTGTAGAGCTGTTTGATATTCAATTCTGTGTACATTAATTTTGTGTATTTGTTATGGTTTACGCAGCGTAAGCCATTTAAGCGTCCAAAGAGCTACTTTTTTTTTTACGTTTTCCACTACAAAGGGCGATTTTTAAGGGTCTAGGAGTTGAGTATCACATCTTTCCTATAGCCTATGTTCATCCCGGGAATCTCCTGAACACTTTACAAAAAGCTCCATCACAATCGAATCAACGGTATGGCCGCGCATAAAGTACAAACAAACAAACAAACAAACAAACAAACAAACCTTAATTTTATATATTATCAGATAAGATTCAATATAAGTGTTTCATTTTATGTTTAATAAAATATATGACTATAATGTACTCTATAGTTGAAAGACTTGCATTAAATTTTCATTTATTTATAAAAAATATGCATTGAACGAACTATAATGGTAAATTTTAAAATTAAAATTAGTTATGAATATTTGATAGTGCCGGAACCTTATTTTCTTAAAACAATCTGCAGATGGAAGTGTCTGATATCTTGTTTTTCAGTTTTCTTTAAGTAAAGACTCGTTCCATTTTCAGTCAAGTCTCCTAGGATTACTTCCTGTGCAAACTTGCATTTCTAAGTCCCCAAACTTCAGTATAAAAGTTTCAAAGAGTTTAAATGTGAAAATAGCCACGCACACCTACGGTCATGTTCACCGAAAGTTCGATAAACTTAGTTTTTTTTTTTTCACATGCCCTGAACAAAACCAAATGTAGTACCAGCTGAGAAAGAAAATTCACACTTCGTTATTGGCATCAAAAGTTAAAAAAATACCTCATTTAGCGCACTTCTTAGTTTTAATTAAGTTTGCAAAAAAAATATATATATTAGATAGTAAAATAATTTTCTATTAAAAATCATCATCATCATCATCTACCATCACGGTTTAGATCATTTCTGATCTGTTTCGGCTCCATATTATAGTTGCTCGCTCCATTTTTTAGTTGGTCGTGCACGACTTCTATGTCCTTGTGGATTATAGTTTATCATCTAATAAGGTATCCTTTCTTCACTCATTCTACAAGCATATTCAAACCATTAATTTCTATACTCGCTAATCCCCGGCGTGCGCTGCTATACCTAAATACATGAAAATTAATGTGATTTTATGTTTAGTTGAATAACTAGAAGGAAAAATAATTATAAATTTATATTTTTAGATACCCCGTGCTGATTATCCGACGTTGTCGATATTATATGAATCTAAATTGGAATACTTGCATAATATAAACAATGACCCAATGTTTTATCCCAGTATAAGCCAGTAGGCTCCTAACAAAATATACCCGAAATCAACCATTTTACTATTTTATTTTAGTAAACTGTAGCGTGCTGCCTTGTCACGCAGCGGGCAGTTCCATCCCCGGTCGGGATAAGTTTTCTAGGTGTTGGTTTTTTTTCAGGATTTTTCCTCACCTGTAAGACAAATGTAAGGAAACTTTAAGGCACAAACGGTCCCCGAACATCATCTGACCATCATTATCATCATTACCATATTCATTAAGTTTAGGATTAAGGCCTCTCCTGGCGCATCATTACCATCATCATCTGTCATACATAAATCGGGGCAGCTAACTCCGCCTTCCAGGTGCCTCAACCTCAGAAGTGGATTACAATAACATCATGCCAGTAGAGAATGCCAGAATGTTCAAATGACAACATGGTGACACTGAATAAAAAATTGCTAAACTTACCCAAGTGGCGAAGTATATTTTACAATGGAGAAGGGAAACAATACAAAAATTATAATTTGGAGACAAAAAAATCAAAATTTGAATTTTTACAATAGGTATAGAACAAGATACAAATATAGTTTAGTTAAAAGGATAATTTTGAATGAAAGAGGAAATGATAAACGATAATTTGGAGACTGAGCATGTAGATTGAGAGAGAGCCCTTCAGAGATGTTTATACAATTTGTACTGTGAGATAATTGGAAGTTCCTATTTGCTTCAAAAAATACTCTGCTTTTTTAGCTATCGTACCTCTACCGCCTATAAGTAAACAACGAAGATGGTGTCCAGGCTACATTTATTATAAGTAATGCCAAGTGTGATTTCCAAATTATCGATACATTCACGATTCACGCACGAAGTGACGAATGGATTCATCTAGAGGATTTCGAAATCAAGAGTGGCATTTGATTATGGAACAAAACGGCAAAATAGTTATGAATACAGCTTTATATCTAAGGTAGCCCACATCGTTTCATTTTCAAATGTAAATTAAAAATGCATTATACTGAAAGCTTCTAAAACTTTTTTATGTTCGTATCAATGTAAACAATAGCAACATTAATGTAATTAATATTAAGTAAATACACACATTTACCGTAATGTTTATTTAATTGCAATTACTGAAGATAATTAGAGCACACACACACTGCAGAACTATTACAATTGCATCGTGGGTTAATTAAATTAAACTGTAGCTTTTTATGTCTTGGATAAAATTGTATAATAAGGTTTACATACATCCAGTTTATCACTTCATATTCTTAATACAAAATTTTATAAAGTGATTATGTAAAATGATTTTTTTATGAATTCAGTAACTT
The DNA here is from genome assembly GCA_030220185.1 of Diploptera punctata. NCBI lineage: Eukaryota > Metazoa > Arthropoda > Insecta > Blattodea > Blaberidae > Diploptera > Diploptera punctata. Next base: position 3,503,044 of record JASPKZ010008365.1, on the reverse strand, counting down.
TTAAATATATTCAGAAACATAATGTAATGCATACCCCGAGAGTACCTCTTGGAACCATGGACGCTTCTCTAGCTATTTTTTTAGTTACGCTTATTTCCCTACAGATGTCAGTGAGTGACATGAGGTCAGCACATTGCCTCAAAGAGACATCTAGTAAGGAACTAACTTATTACTTGGATGGGAGAGGCCGATTAAATTTTGCTGAGAGCCTCTAATTTAGGCTTGAGATTTTTACGAGCCTGAAAATCTTCAGCCACGGCTTTAGAGTCCGTCCCAGAGGACTTTTCACTTGGTTTTCTTCATCATCAAAATCCATCGACCCCGGTCTGGTTTGAACCCACGACTTTCGAGAATATACATAATAGTAGTAGTAGTAGTAGTAGTAGTAGTAGTAGTAGTAGTAGTAGTAGTAGTAATAATAATAATAATAATAATAATAATAATAATAATAATAATAATAATCATCATCATCATCCGGTATCATGGCAGCTGCCGCCGTCGCTGTCTTCCGGAAACCAAACGCCATTCCTCTCTATCCATCTATTGATCTTCCTCCATTCTTCTGATATTCATAGCTGCTTGTACCCCTTCTATCCAAGTTTTCTTCGGTCTTCCTCTCTTCCTCCTTTCCATTAGGATCCATTCCATAACAATTTTTGGCAATCTTTGCTCTGGCATTCTTTTGACATGGCCATACCACTGCAATATTTTCTTTTCTATGATGTCCGGCTCCTCTTGTACACCCATAATTTCCCTTATTTCTTTATTTCGTATTCTATCCATTCTAGATTTTCCAGCTGATCTTCTTAAAACATCCATTTCTGTACTTAAAATTATTTTCATTTCCCTGGTAGGAATTTGCCAGACTTCAGCACCATATGTTAAAATGCTCTGAATTATGGTTTGATATATTTGTAATTTTCTATTTTTTGTAATATTTTTTCTCCACCAAACAGAGTTTAAAGCATTTATTGCTTGTTTTGTTTGTGCGATTCTATTTTTAATTTCTACTGTGTTATCGCATAATAATAATAATAATAATAATAATAATAATAATAATAATAATAATAATAATAATAATAATAATAATAATAATATTTTATTTAAAGTGACAGATTTAACGTCATAGAGTTTTATTTTCCACTCAATCAATAAATTATGATAGGTCTATATAAATTACGTGGCACAACGTAGCAAAGTGGTTAAGGCACTGCGCTACAAGCAGGAAGGTCGAGGGTTCGAGCCCCGGTGGGGTCAGGAGTTTTAAACTGACCCAAACCTTATGGCGGCACTATGATTCTGGAGTCGACTAGCCTCTAACGGATATGAGTACCAGATGCTTGTTCTGGGTAAAGACGGCCGTCACGCAGGGCCGACAACCCGGCACATCAAGTGCCGATTGTCCAGAAAAGTGGGAGCCTTAACCTCCTACTAACTCAAGGGCCTCCAGAGGCCTGTAGTGGGATATCTTTACCTATATAAATTACACGTATATATTTATAATTAAAGCTAAAGTTAATATTTATTATACAGTACTAATTTAAATATCACCAATCTTGTAATTCATTCGAATTTTAAAACACCATATTTTAATTACGGCTTATATAAGTTTCAATAATTCCATTCTGTTAACGAAGTTTAATCTCTCATCTTATACGTACTGATTTTCTTATATGGAGTTTCCATTTCCTTCTTTCATTCTCCATTCGTGCCACATCCTCTGCCTATTTGCAATATTCTTCTTCTTCTTCCTCTTTACCTCAGTATAGCCTCTCACCTTATGGTAGTTTTTACTTGTCACATACCAACCGGGCTTTACAGTGGCACGACCTGTCGAGAGAGGGATTTTAGACTGTGAATCACACAATTTTATGACCACACAAGGTCATGGAGGGTCTCTCCGAATAAGTGATCAGCTTAACGTCGGGCTTTATCCGAGACATCACGATACCATTGCAATCTACGAGACTTAAATGTTATTATGTCTGATTTCCCAAAAATATAATGTAGCTCATTGTTTAGTAGTCTTCTCCATTCACCTCTTTCTTCCTCTCTCTTTAGTTAAAATAATATGCCTATCCTAAGAAAGTTATTCACAAATACATGTAATATTTTCTCCTTGCCTAAAATAAGAGTCCATATTTCGCATCCATATAACATAAGAGGAAGAATCACAGTTTTATATAAATGAAGCCATAAAAAATTAAGTGTTATTAAAGAGTATAGAACAGCTTACACAAGAACTGAAGCTTCGGATATAAATTTTTATTCCTATAAACGTAACCGAAAATTGTGCGTTTAAATTAATGTAAGTGGGTGAAATAAAAATAAAAGTGCAGATGGTGAATCCTGATATTTTTTTTGTAGTCCACAAAAGAAATAGGCACTTATATTACTTCCAACCTGTATAACCGTGAGCTATCTGATCTTAATGGAAAATCAGATATAATATGAAGAGTTAAGTCTCGTAGACTGCCATGGGCGGGGCATGTGGCACGAATGAGGAAATTCCTTGTAGGAAAATCAGGAAGAAACCTCTCAATAGGTAGGCCAACAATGAAGTGTGAGAAAAACAGGAAACTGCGTATTTTCGGTATGTGGAGAGTTCAGATATCTAGTACTACATTACCAAATACAAACATAACCACAAATCTCCCAAACCCAAGCATTCCTCAAACACATCTTACATGGAGTAGTTCAATATCATATATGAGATATGTAGAGTAGGGTGGGCCGAAACTACTCATTTTTTTTTATTTCGAAGTTGTAATAGTGCGGAAAAGTTGCGAATTATATAGACAAAAGAAAAGAAAAACATATATCAAAATCGGTTGAACATCTTCCGGTCGCGCAAAGGTTATAAAGTTTAACAAAATAAAAAAAAACTCAATTTTTGAGATTATTTCTTTGATTTATTAATTAGATGTTTTCGTAATGTAATAGTTTGTAACGTCTTCTAATACAGCCTAAAAACATTGTGTTTTAATTTGGTTTAGATCAGTTGATATCTTCCGGTCGAGCATAAGCTCCAAAAATTGCCAGAATAATGAACAAGTTATATTTTTAGGCATTTTTGGTATTCGATAAATAACTTCGAGAGTATTGATTGTCAGATCCCACAGATAGACATAAAAGTGCTTAGCAAAGATCAGCAATACCTACTTGATCTATCTATCTATCTTCGGGTTTTTACAGCTGCTGCCGTCCCGTGCCAAACCTCCAAAGCATACGGTCTTGGGCATCTTCGATGCTTAGCCCTCTATACCTACTTGATATTAAAAAAAATTACAAATATGAAGTTTTTATCATATTTTGCCAAATTTCAGATTCTTTGCGCGACCGGAAGATGTCAACCGATTTTTTAATTTTTTTTTTAGCTATACAATTCGCAACTTTTCCGCACTATTACAACTTCGAAATACAAAAATGAGTTTTTTTCGGCCCATCCTGATGTAGAGTTCACACTCTTTGAGGACGCCTTTTGGACTTACTAGGATTATTTAGGCTAATAATTATCAGCAGCTTCAAGGATTAGATTTTAAGGCCTGTTCCGATCTCTGTTAGAATTGGTCTGTCCAATCTTTTATTTTCTACCATGAGACTTGAAAGTATATATTCATGTCCCCTGGAGAAGTTAGTGGCGTCTCTCAGGGTAAAATACCTGATGCGGCTGTCATTTACGACCCGATATCAACCCCAACAGAAGGGGTATCTATTCCGCTCAGCTGACCGTTGAGAATTTTCTCCTTGTTACCCTGGATATGGGTCTTCATAATTATCCCTTGAAGAATAGGTGCCTCTTCCGCGTAGTTGTACTATCCGTTGAGGTCTTCACCCGTATCCCTGGCCAGGGGCTCTCGTCATACCCCGAGAGACTGGGTCCTTGACAGGATTTTGTCACAAATAATTAGAGTTCACCCCCGCGACGAGAACGCGCCTGTCAAGAGTTACCCAACTGCATATAGTTACAGCATTTGCCCCCTTTAGGCATTGGGCCGGATTAATAGCCTTGTATATTTCCAAGGCTAAAGGCCTTGAAACCAAACAAAATTATAATATTCTTCTTCTTCTTCTTAACTTCACAGGCTAGGCAAATTGCCTGTCTAGCCTCACAGTTGTTTTGTCCATCCTACATTCCCTGAACCTCTTGGTTTGTAGTTAAATGCTGCTTTCGGTAATCTTGTTACATTCATTCTTTCTACATGTCTAAACCATTTATCTCTATATTCTTTGAATTTATCACTCAGTAGATATATATTTAATTCTAAAATATAATATGTATGTATTTATTTATTTATTTATCTAATGGCATAAAACATTAACAGAAACGTCATTTGTTCATCTGATTCATCATTATGGTTCTAGCTTCCCAATATTTCCGGTCTCAGATGTACTGCCAAGAGTCGAGTAGTGTGCCCTGTCCATATCTTCATACATAATACAGAACTAGCAGTATTCCAAAACGAGACAGATGTTTGGCAAGAATGTCGTGTCCAGTTTGGAGCCGGAACTTCGCAAGAGGTTCTTGTGTTGGCCTGTCAGGTATATTATGTATGGAGGTCTTCTAGGGCTTTGTTGCATAGTTTGTTTTTAAGCTTCTTCTTCTTCTGCTACAAGGTTTAGGCTATGCAGCCTGTTCCGGCGAAGTTAAAAATGGAGTCCATCTTCTACGTGGTCGGCCAACATCTCTTGTTCCTCTGGGATTATACAGGAAGGTTCTTTTTGGTATTCTTTCGTTGTTCATTCTCATTAAGTGTTCTGTCCATTTCTTATTATTTTCGCTGATTTTATCTTCAATTTTATATATATTTAATTCTTCTCGTATAGTTTCATTCCTTATTCTATCCGCTCTTGTGCATCCTTTCACATTAAGTAAAAACAGCATTTCCGCAGTCTGTATCCTGCTTTTATCCCTTGATTTCATTATCCAATTTTCACTTCCATACAACAACAAAGGAACAGCCATTGTTTTATATAATTTAAGTCCCTCAGGGGTCCTCATCTAGGGGATATGTGGATGGCGACCACAAGGTGCCCAAGCTGAGCAAAACATTTCTTCCACTTACTTGTGTTTTGCACTCTTTTAACTTTACTATCTAACCTCTCTTGGTTAACTCTTGTTTTTTTCGACTCCGACGCTATTAGGGCATCCGAGGGCTAGGGAGTCTTTCCTTTCTTCCATTTCTTCTTTCCTTTATTTTCTTTTCTTCTCCAGAAAAGCCTGACCAGAGGCTATAAGATGGCAGCCCCATCACTGGTCTTGCCTTCCTTTGGCCAGCAACCAATCGAAGGGACTATTATTATGCTTTCAAGTCTTATACGAGAATTTCCCGGAAGGATCAAAACGCTGGAGGGAAAATTTTCTATAGGATTGTAACAGGCCTTGGCCTAATACTTGGAAGGAAGGAAGAAGAAGAAGTTTCGTATCTTTCCTTGTTTTCCGACCTAAGGTTCTTTTTGTGGTTCCACAAATAACCTGAAATTTATTTACTTTCTGTTTTTAAGCTCATGAGATAAAATATAATATTAGTGCATGAAAAAATGATATATCAATGAAAGATTAAATAAGTTGAAAGTAAATTATCTGGGGGTTGGTAGATTATACTAATCCGTATTTGAATCGTGCTATAATTTACATTCAGGCGACTTTATAAATCCTCTTATTTCAATACAGTGCTGTGATAATATGATTATAATCCTTTCTATCATTTGAGATATTGAAACAGCCTGAGGTTAACTCTAGGCTTCCTCTCGTGATGTATTAAACCTTCCAGTCCAGAGATTTTATTTTGTCCATTCACTCTTTTCTATTTTTCATTAAACACACGATTCAGTTAAGTTTTAATTAATTTAAAATCAGGCGCTTGTTTACTTTCGTAATTAAATTTTATTTTTAAACTAATTACAAACATACCTAACTAAATGAAACATGAATAGAAAAGTAAAACCAGCAAAACCAGTACATTTTTGAAGAAGAAATCGAGAGTAGTGCCTATAATAAGGCAACTGATTCATTGAGTCATGTCACATCCAATTTATTTATACTTTCTCGTATAAATGTTTATTTTGACCTGATTTTAGAATGTCAAATTAAATAAATAAATAGTAGTTCTGCTGTGTATTTCCTCTGTATATTTAGGTATCTCCGGCCTCTGATATTCTCTTTTATTCGTTAAATTTAGAGTAAATCACATTTTATATGGTGGTGAAATTATAGGGTCCACTGCTGTAGTCTCAGAGTAACGTCATTAGCTCGTACACAGCGATCCGGGTTCGATCTCCGGTCGGTACATGTTTCCTGATTGAATATTCTTCGATGTTTCTTTCACCTGATAAACACATGTCGGGTAATATTAAGACACAAATAGTCTCCGAATACCATTTGGCCATCGCAATAATCCTGTCATATTCGCCTTGTTTAGTACTGGAACGTGTAGCGGTGACGTGAAAAACAGGTCAAGGTTTTTTCATTTTTTTTATTATTTTATTTTATTTTTTAAATTTCACTTAACACTGGTTTTAATTAAACTTCCAAATATGTTTATTCCTTTCACAAGAATTCGCTGTATAAACATATTAATTTTCTGCTTTGAGTCATATTTAAAATTATTCTCATAGTTTCCTCTGCACACTTGCAGACGTATTTGTTAATCACATCACATTCACTGCTCGTTCTTCTTTCACACGACTCACTCGCGATTGACTGGTAAGGCCACTCGCATCAATTTCATATGCGAGAAGAGAACAACGTTGAGGACCTAATCTGGACTTCTCTTGATTCGAAATCTCGAGAAGCCGATTCCTCTAGAAGTGACGTATAGATGCATGTGGAAAGATCTCAGTAGGTCTCTCTGATTCATAATTATGAATTTGTCTTAGACTAATGTTCATGATGGTCTCAGAAGTAGACTCGCCTAGGACTGACTGTCCTTTAGTGGTCAAAAAAGTATGTAGGCTATATGAACCAAACTTTAAACATTCTCTCCAGACTTGTATTATTGTAAGGCCCAGGTGAAGTGGGGGACCTAATATAGGCCTATAGAGGTTAAACAAGAAATAAGTGAACATAATATTGTGTGCTAATTATGTGATAATTTATTTTTTTATAATTTAGTTATCAATAGTAATGTAAGTACAATAATTTTAAGACCTCAGGTCTGCCGGTAAAATAAAGCTATTATTATTATTATTATTATTATTATTATTATTATTATTATTATTATTATCTGCGGCTCCATGACGCAAACGATTAGACGTTCGCCTCTCGCCGCTGGGGTCCCGAGATCGAGTCTCAGTGACTCTATGTGGGTTTCGTGTGGACAAAACATAGCTTGGGCAGGTTTTTCTCGGGGTTCTCCCGTTTTTCCCTGCCACAATTTCATTCCACCATTTTTCCATGCTAATCTCAACCATTTAGTTTCATTTCGTTCATCTGCCCCTGTGATGGTGCTTGAGGCATAGTCGGCCGGCACCCTTGTCATTCACAGACCTCTCTATATGGGGGCTCCATCTCATTTCATCCCTCGATCCAGCCCTGAGTTGGACACGAGTTGAGAATATTTATTTATTATATTTATTACTGTCCACCGCTGTGGTCTCGAGGTAGCGTGCTGCCTTGTCACGCAGCGGGCCCGGGTTCGATCCCCGGTCGGGGCAGTTTTTCTGGTTGAGGTTTTTATTGGGATTTTTCCTCAGCTGTAAGACAAATGTCTGGAAAACTTTAAGGCCCAAACGATCCCCGAAATCATATGGCCATCATCATCATCCTTATCATTATCATCATCATCATCATCATCCTTCATCGGTGTGGAAAGCAACGGGAAGCTACCACACCTACAATTCCCTAGTAAAGCTGCAAGCATAGCATGAAAATGCTATGATTGCAATGAAGGGCCTGCCTTCGGGCAGAATTACTAGGGATGGATATTTATTATCATTATTATTATTAATATAATTATCATTATTATTATTAATATAATTATCATTGGGGGCACGCCGTAGCGTAGTGGTTAAGGCACTGCGCTACAAGCCGGAAGGTCGAGGGTTCGAGTCCCGGTGGGGTCAGGATTTTTAAACTGAACCAAACCTTCTGGCGGCACTATGGCCCTGGGGTCGACTCAGCCTCTAACTGAAATGAGTACCAGAAGTTTGTTCTGGGGTAAAGGCGGCCGTCACGCAGGGCTGACAACCCGGCTGACATCAAGTGCCGATTGTCAAGAAAAAGTGGGAGCCTTAACCTCCTACTACCCCAAGGGCCTCCTGAGGCCTGTAGTGGGATCACTTTACTTTTAATGTAATTATCATTATTATTATTAATATAATTATCATTATTATTTTTATCATTATCACTATTAGTATTATTATTATTATTATTATTATTATTAACAGTGATAGGGACTGGGATGAGGTAATTATGAACTTACGTACACATTCACTGCAACGTATTTGGATAGCACTATGCAAACATTCTTTGAATCTAAATAAATCAATATTTCGATTCTACAGTCTAGTAACTGAGAAAATAATCTGTACGAAATAACAAATGAACTAAGAAATTCATTGTTATATGTTGTACATATAAGTACGCATATTTATTGCATACCTTATATGTTTATACTGATGTTACATACCGTTGAACCCTGTCAAACCTTGCCGCATTCGTAAATCATCACCGTCCCTAAGCCTGATAGATCGAGAACGTATGAGTCAAATTAACACAGTTGATAAACGAATCTAAACTAATTACTTTTGACATCGGATATTACTGATTGAAAGTACTAACTTAAGCTCTACGAGATCTTGAAGCACTGACAAGTCCAAAATATTTATTTTTGTAAGATATTCTATTTAAGAGAAATCTAAATTAACATCGTATTTGCTTTAACTTTCGTTTAATTGTAACTTATATTTAGAATGTGCTTGTACTAATAATTGTAAGTTTATCGGTCCCGGTGTACAATTGGTTACAATGATGGCCTGTGGTTTCGAGGTTCGAAAATTCAAACCCGGGTTCTTAAGGCCGTAAAGTCATCCGAAAAAAGTTTATCTCGTGTCGTAGATTATATCGATATGCTAAAGAACATAAAGCCTGAGAGAGAAAAAAAAAAGGTTTCTGAGAAAACGTTGTAGATCCTTTCAGTCCAAAATTAAATTGCGTCACTAATAACGTAAGAATTTAAAGTGCGGATAGATTATTATTATTATTATTATTATTATTATTATTATTATTATTCATCCGGTATCATGGCAGCTGCCGCCGTCTTCCGGAAACCAAACGCCATTCCTCTCTGTCCATCCATTGATCTTCCTCCAATTCTCTGATATTCTTATTTTCTTCGGTCTTCCCCTCTTCCTCCTTTCTATTGGGATCCATTCCATAACAATTTTAGGCAATCTTTGCTCTGGCGTTCTTTTGACATGGCCATACCACTGTAATATTTTCTTTTCTATAATGTCTATGATGTCCGGCTCCTCTTCTACACCCATAATTCCTCTTATTTCTTTATTTCGTATTCTATCTATTCTAGATTTTCCAGCTGATCTTCATAAAACATCCATTTCTGTATTTAAAATTATTTTCATTTCCCTGGCAGGAATTTGCCAGACTTCAGCACCAAATGTTGAAATGCTCTGAATTATGGTTTGATATATTTGTAATTTTCTATTTTTTGTAATATTTTTGCTCCATCAAAATTATTATTATTATTATTATTATTATTAATATTATTATTATTATTATTATTATTATTATTAACCAATAAATTGACAATGATCCTATCAGATATATTTATTAAATTTATTTAATATTGATTTTAATACAATAGAAGAATAAACGAGTTGAAATTACTCAAATTTATGTGAAAGTACGCAATAATGTACAATAATATTTTTTTAATTGTATTTATTTATTTTACCTGGCGGAGTTAAGACCCAAGGTCTTCTCTTCCACTTCACCAGGGTTAAATTATAGCTACATACAATAAGAATTGTGACAAATGATATATAATAGATAATTATAAACTACACATTATAAAGTTGGCAAGGGAAAGAAAGAAAAAATAATAATAATAACAAAAATAATAACCTATAATTAGATTAAGTAGATGGCTTGGTAAAGAAAGTTTAAAATATAAAGGAATAATAAAAGTATACATGGAACACGGTTATATATTATATTGTCTAAGCATATACGATGTGAGTTTCTTTATAAACTATTTTTGAGTCGGTCAGTCCTTGATATACGAGAGGAGGCAATTCTACATTCGGGTGGCTGAAACAAGAAAGGATCAAGTACTTACAGATTTAGATGATTTTGTCTTCTTCATGGTTCAAAACATTTAAATAATTGTCACGAGAAATTATTTTTCGCCGATTTAAAGGTTAATTTAAATCAAGACGTATTGAATATAATCTATATCCATTAGTGCCAATCGAAATGCAAATTCCGTGTTGATAAAATGAGTATTAATAGAATTTCCAAAGCAATTAACAAAAATATTCCATGAGGCCTAAATATGTGGATCGTTTTGTAAAGAGCTGTCGTAAAAAAAATCTTCTGAGGTCAATTTTGTCCAGGCAGATGATGATTGTTGTTAATTACTTTATGACGTAAAATATGATCCCTTCTAAAAAAAATATTCAAAATCTTACATGAAAAAATTGTATGCAATTAATGCAAAACGAACTATATGGTCTTTATAGGAAGCCAGATATAATAAGAAAAGTTAAGTCTCGTAGACTGCGATGGGCAGGACATGTTGCACGTATTTGGAATGAAAGACTTGCATGGAAGCTTCTTGTAGGAAAGCCAGAGGGAAAACGCCCAGTTGGTAGACCAATAATGAGGTGGGAGAATAACATTAACTATGATTTGAGGGAAGTAGATTATACAGGGAATGATTGGAAAGCAGTAGCTCAGGATAGGGATATATGGAGAGCTTATGTCCGCGCGGCCATGAACCTACGGGTTCGTTAGTGCCAGTGAGTAAGTAAGTAAGTAAGTATTAATGCAAAACAAAATATTTTCACAACTTCCAACTTAATATAAAAGGTGTAAGTTGATTGAATTTATGCAATGGAGAAAAAAAAACCCTGTTAGTTTGCAACTGAGACTGCGGCAAAGAACTTGATTCCCCATGCATTCCAAATACGAAATCTCGCACCTCTTTTTTCTATATTCACTCCTTAAACCACGTTTTTCAACCACTTTGATTTATAGCCATTCCACACGTTTAGAACCGATGTACAGTAATGTCCAAATAAATTAGGGCGAACATATATTTTTAAAGAAGATATTCCATTTCACGCTATCCAACTTTATTTAGAACGTAATTTCAATGAAATATTATAATGACTTAGTTAGCATTTTTCCACCCATAAAGCTATTACCGCGCGAGGTGAGAACGTAGAGTGTTTTTTAAGGTAACGGAGTTGACCTGAGTCCAAGCAGTAAAAATCCATAACATCACTCATTCTAGATTTTCTCATAAAAATGCTAATTGGATAGCGAGATTTAGCTAAAGTTCAAAGAAGTTTTCCCTCCGTATAATTCCTACCCATCCTTCTTTTTCCCACCTACGTATTACATTCAAATAAGAGTGAGGATTTATTTTGCTAGCTTTAAATTTGCGAGGAACACTGTTAAGAAGATAAGAAGCGTGAAATAGTTGAAAAAGAATACTGCTTTCTTCTTTTAAGAAACTCTCTCATTAGAAATGTAATCGCTAATCAATATAAATACTGCATTATTTTAAATTCAAAATTTATTATGCCTTATTTTAGCTGGCAGAGTTAAGGTCATAATGCCTTCTCTTCCACTCAACCAGTAGAATTATACAAAAATTACATACTTATTACAATTTTATGATATTATTAAAATACAGACTAAACAAAATACAATAATGATCTGTTCTAACACTAGCTAATACTAACAAAAACATGGAATATAATAAAATTGAAATGATATAAAATAAAGTATCTTCCTAGATGATGGTATGAGAGTAGTTGCTGAGTACCCTCTAGTAGTGTCACGTCAATTTTGTGGCGTTGAATTCTTGTTAATTTGTGAAAACATGCTATTTTATACAGAAGACTTGATCCTAGAGATAAAAATAACTATCCAGCAGCAGTATAAACTTACGATATAAAATTAACCCGGCCGTATAGCATGAGATAAATTTGTAAGCTCTAGTCGTAGACATAGGGCATTTTAAAACACTCTACTTCATATAATGCAAATGAAAATTGACGAAATAGCTTATTTAAAAGTTAATCATCTAGCTACTCTAAGAACTCTCGTTCCTGATCGCCTGGAATATGGAAATGGATTTTACTGGGTCATTCGGATAAACATAAGAGACTGTCGCGTGGATTACCGAAACAGGTCTACTCATTTAAACGGGAGAACGATGTTACACGCTATGAATAAATCAGAGGTCACATCCTCTTCCGGACGCTATTTCAAATTACTCTTATTATTGCTTCACTTTACAGCAATTTCGTTGGTTTATGATCTCTATGTATGTGCAATAAATATTCATATAACACCCTTGATGTGCATTGCATTCTAAGTTAGACACATGAGCAAATGAACTGATGAGGTAAAAGTCTTAAGTATTAACTGGAAATTGTAACTGAATATTCTAGTTTATATATATAAATGAACGTTTGTGAGTCTGTCTGTTATTTGTGGACTCAACACTACTTGACCGATTTGAATGGGGATTTTATAATTTAGAATTTTTTTACTATTAACGTATATAGCATATTACCGTATGCACTACATCAACTGATTTATTAATTTTTATGTAGGAACAAAAAACGTGTTCAGGAAGAATACATAATATTAATTTTTTTAAATTATTAGGATCTATTTTAGATAGAAGTGAGAATTCAAGCGCAGAAATAGAAAGAAGAATAACTGATGGAGGAAGAATCATTGGTTTGTTGAACTCAGTACTTTGGAATAGAAATACAATATACAGAACAAAGAAAACTATATTTCTAGTTCTGTTATAAAGCATTTTATTATATGGGTCCGAAACCTGGACAGTAAGTAGAAAAAAGCCAACAAGCTGTTAGCAGTAGAAATGGATTTTTAGAGGCGATCGACAAGAATTTCAAGAAGGTATAAGGTCAGAAACAGCACAATAAGGGAAATTATGCAAGTTGAAAAAAAAAACATATTAGGAAAAATAAAAGAAAAACGTTTGAAATGGTATGGACAGCTCATAAGAATGGAAGAAGAGAGAATACCAAAGAAGAACCTTAATTGGAAAGCTAATGGAAGAAGTCTAAGAGGCAGGCCTAGAGAACGATAGATGGAGTGAAGAGAAGTATGAAAGCTAGAGATTTGAGGAAGGAAGATGCTTTAGACAGGAATCTCTGGCGACAAATCACTTTGGGTTGAAGGAGAAACATTGTATTGTGGAATATTCCTAGATAATAATAAAAATGCATCGGGAACATTAAAAAAGGGGGGCGGCAGTATATGTCTAACTTTTACGGATAACTCACAACAACTATTTTTGTCCTTCACTTAATTGATGCCAAGAAGATCGGGATAGGCGGGTAATCAGCACGGGGTATCTAAAAATAATTACGATATAAATTTATAATAATTTTTCACTTCACTTATTCAAAATTTAATTTAGCAAGTTAAAATTAAATCTTTCATATTTTATTCTTCGTACATGGTTTTCCATCCTATTCGGTATTCAACTGGTTTATTTTCAGTGTATTTTATCCAATTTCTTTTATAATATATTCATCTCTAATTTTATCCAGTATTGTGTAATATTTTCATTATCCGTGATTTAATTCATTTTGAGTCTGGTCCTCCTCAAGAACCTTACCAAACCTATCCCGATCCAATGCAAACTTACTTCAGTTTTTCATTCCAAATTATGCAACATCCCTAATCATTCATTTTATTTGTGCTGCCTATTATTTTCAGATACTTTTTTCTTACAACAACACTGACACAACCTGTTGGGAGAAAATTTTAAACTCTGAATGACATACATATTTTTTATCATAGAAGGATGTGGATGATCTCCCCGAATGCGTTGCCACCTCCGAAACAACATGAACATTTAGACGTATGTCCAACTGGTCAATAAGTGATGTCAGAGCACGCTTTCTCTTTCTGAGCTGGCTTCATTGAGTGTATAGCAGTGATCGCAATGAATAATCAGGTTTCAGCATGTACACGGAGACTATCGACTCGAATAACATTTATTTCTGTTTTAGAAGAATTAAACCTGCTTATGGAACAGTAACGAAATATTTAGTGCGTTCAAAGGAAAATGAATAAGCATGTGATGGTCAATATGGGGAAGTATTTTAACACAGCTACTGGCGTTTAGGCTTACGTTGGCTAAGCCAAGGTGTAATATACAAAGTTTCTTCGAAATTCGCGAAGAAAATATTTTATTCATGGAGACAAAAAAAGAAAACAGTCCATACCACAAGTAACAGATAGCACGGTGGACAAAAATGAACTTTTTTCTATCACATGAATAAAAATATGAGATTTTAAAAGTATTTTTCATCCTGAATTCAAATATCATTTCAGTTTATTCCTATCAGGCAAGAGTTTTCTGTGATATTCATTTACATTTTTTATAATTTTTATAATTTAATTTTTAATAAAATTCATCTAACCCTACTCATTCTGACTTACCTAGAAAGTGGTAGATAGTGATTTTCGGGCATATTTTTCATAAGTAATGCCACGAGTGATTTCCAAATTATCGATAAATTCACGACTCACGAAGTGAGGAGTGAATTTATCTAGAGAATTTGGAAATCAAGAGTGGCATTTGTTAGGACTATTTAACGAATAAAATTAAGCTGTTTACTCACAAATCATTATTTAACTATAGTCATTTTAAAATATTTATATATTTAATGTAAACGGCGATGTTTGAAAACAAATGAGAAACGATAGGTACGCTTCTACTGCTTCTTTTGTTTATCACTGCAACCAGATCATACTATTTATTGCCAAAGGAACGCAATATTGTAAGAATGCTCTCTAGTGGAGAAAAAATGAAACACATCAATCTGTATATTAATTCATTTTTGATGTCGTATGATGTAAATATGACAATTATATTTTTCTCGATTATTACCTGGGAAAAAATACATTTAAGAAAGTGCAAACAGTGGTTTCTTTTTTTGGTGGTATAATCAATTGCTACAAATGTTGACATGTAAGCACTATTATATACAATCTGGTAGCCGTATTTGTTATAGGCTCAGTCACTGCAAAATAACGGTCAGACCTGTTCAGAATATTAAAAAGGAGGAGCTTTGTTTAATATATGATAATCCTAACACTGATAAATATTTCGTGAAACACGACTCTGATTGGTTGTAAAACAGAAATCATTGAAACGTGATTGGTCATTGACTCCCATTTGGGGCATGAGTTAAATAGTCATCTAAAACATCTCTCTTCTTGGTCCAACAGTAGTCAGCCAGCATATTAGAACTCCACTTGCTTTGGTACCTTTTTTCCATTGTAGATATTTGCTGATGAAAACGCTCACCGTGCTCATCAGAGATAGAGCCCTTAAATACAGCTTGAATAAAATCGCTACATATTAGGTAAAGGCTCCTATGACAGGTCAAAGAGAATGCTAAAATCAATTTTTAAAAAGTAGCTGTCACAAAAAAACGGTGCCTGATGGAAACATTCTGACTACACATCTGAATTCAGTATGGAAAAATGCACTAGATTCACTAATCAGATTTCTTTTGAAGAAAACCTTGTCGACCAGTATAATATATGGATAAACAGCCTGGATTTTTTTTTTGCTGATATGATGGACCATCTCAATGTTGTGAGTCTTTCCCTATAAGGAAAAATTCTTATAGTATACGAAATGTCATAACGAGTGAAAGTTTCCAAACAAAAGTTGGGAACATTAATTTCGCAACAAGATACTAAACATTCTTACAAATTATCGTGTATAGACTTCACGAGTGATTCAAAATTAAATCAGGAATTTAATTTCAGATTACAATAATTCGATCAATATGACTCATAATTATAAATTATTCTACTCCTTATTCAATTAAATTTGATGAAGTAGCTTACTGCATTGCAAGTGGAACTTCTTGAAGGGATTCGAACCAGAGAACTTGTCGCTCTTTCAAAAAGTTCTATTTGTAGTGCACTTTACCGTTGAATTAAACGAACCAGTAAACGTTCCTTTGCACGACAGACTAAATAACTATAAATTGTGAAAATACAGTAGATTTGTGCCCAATTTATTACACTATATTACGATACAAGTTTTGGGAAATGTATCGTAACATGAACGAGTAGTTATGAAAAACGATACTGAATCCAGTTTTTCTATTTCCGAGATTCTGTTAAGGCATTTCATACACATGCGGTGAATACTATTTTTTGGATGATCTATCCATCCGTAGTAATTCTGACCGAGGGCACGTCTTTTACTGAAATCATAGCATTTTCATGCTATGCTTTGCAGCTTTACTAGGGAATTATAGGTGTGGTAGCTTCCCGTTGCTTTCTACATCGGTGAAGAATGGTGATAAGGATTATGATGATGGCCGGATGATTGTCGGGGACCGTTGAGCCCTACGCTTCCTGACATTTGTCTTACAGGTGAGGAAAAACCCCGAAAAAACCTTACCCATAAGCCTGCCCCTACCGGCAATCGAAGCCGGGCCCGCTGCGTGACAAGGCAGCAGGGTACCTCGAGACCACAGTGGTAGACTTTTGGACGATGTAACACACTATTTCGACGATGGTATCAGTATTAATTAAAATAAAGTAACAAATGAATTAAAATATGTACGTTATACGGTAAGAATGGGGAACAGAAGAGGAGCATGGAGACTTCTTGTACGAAAACGAGGGAAAACACCCAGTTGGTAGACCAAGAATGAGGTGGGAGGGTAACATTAACTGTGATTTGAGGGAAGTATATTACACAGGGGATGATTAGAAAACATTAGCTCAGTATAGGGATGCATGGACAGCTTATGTGAGCGCGGTCATGAACCTACGGGTTCCATAGTGTCAGTGAGTTAATTAGTTAATACAAATTATTACGTCCACTGTTGTGGTCTCGGACTAGCGTCGCGGTCTCGTAAGCAATGGGTCCAGTTTCGATCCCCAATCAGGAGAAGTTTCCTCTGTGATGATTTTTTTCGTTTTTTTTCCTCATCTGTAAGATAAATGTCAAGTAATATTAGGGCTCAAAAGGTCACCGATCATCTCTGGCCATCATAATCATCATTATCGTATCCCTCATATTTAGTAGCAGACAAGGCCTTAAGGCCTTAATTCTGCCAGGTAAAATAAAGCTATTATTATTATTATTATTATTATTATTATTATTATTATTATTATTATTATTATTATTATTATTATTATTATTATAGTATGAATGTGTGTGTGAATTATGTGTTTCGTTTTCATGTTGTGTTGCCTCAGATAGTCTAAGATCCGGCTGCAAGATTACCACATTCATCGAGTGTATGAACAAAATCTATTTTTTCATAAAATTGTGAATGACCGAATACATTTTTGCCGAGTTGCCTATTAAATTTGGCCGCCAGTATGTTTAATTAAAACATAATTAATTAATTCGAAATAATTTGATTCACTTGCTATTAAAGTATATTATAATCCAGTTCGCAGAAATCGATGTATAGAGCTTGAAAAGTTTTGGTTGCCATTGCACACTTGGCCGTAACCTCCTCGCAGCGGGAAGTAAAACCACTGCCCTTTATGTATACTACGTACAATGTGTATACAAAAATATATCCAAAAGGTAGCGTTAATGTACATTATACGAAACAAATCACAGTATTTTAAATGAACTGAACTTTATTTGAAACAATATAAAACAATAAATACGTACTACCGCCATTTTACTATTGATTGGTGTCACTTCCTGCTGTAGCGGCGAGGAGGTTTACGGCCAAGTTTACAATGGCAACCAAAACTTTTCAAGCTCTATACATCGATTTCTGCGAAATGGATTATAATTTTTTAATAACAAGTGAATCAAATTATTTCGAACAAATAAATATATTATATTTAATTAAACATACTGGCGGCCGATTTCTAATAGGCAAATCGGCAAAAATGTATTCAGTCATTCACAATTTTATGAAAAAATAGATTCTGTTCATACACTCGATGAACATAGTAATCTTGCAGCCGGATCTGGGGACTAAGAGGAGAGCTGATTATAAATTCGATGAGGCCGTCCATGTCTTTGTA
The DNA here is from genome assembly GCA_030220185.1 of Diploptera punctata. Lineage (NCBI taxonomy): Eukaryota > Metazoa > Arthropoda > Insecta > Blattodea > Blaberidae > Diploptera > Diploptera punctata. The sequence continues at coordinate 3,484,773 of JASPKZ010008365.1, read as the reverse complement.
AGGTTAACAATGTATGTATGTGATCCATAGTTTAAATTGCCTCTCCCGACAGGTCGTGCCACTGTAAGGCCAGGGTGAAGTGAGGCAAGACCTACAAGGTGAGAGGTTAAAATGAGTCAGTAGGAATTAGCTCATAAATTATTACTATGACAGAGGAACACGATGAAAGTCCTAACAATTTAACTTCGCACACGTTACTTACTTATTCACTGGCACTATCGAACCCGTAGGTTCATGGCGGCGCGGACACAAGCCCTCCATACATCCCTATCCTGAGTCAATGTTTTCCAATCATTCCCTGTACAATGCACTTCCCCCAAATCATAGTTAATGTTATTCTCACACCTCATTCTTGGTCTACCAACTGGACGTTTTCACTCTGGCTTTCCTACAAGAAGCTTCCATGCAAATCTTTCATTCTACATACGTGCAACATGTCCTGCCCATCGCAGTCTACGAGACTTAACTGTTCTTATTATATCTGGCTTCCTATAAAGACCATGTAGTTCATTGTTATGTAGTCTTCTCCATTCACTTGTCTGTTCATCTCTCTTTGGTCCAAAAACTTTCCTAAGTACTTTATTCTCAAATACTTGTAATCTCCTTTCCTCCCTTAAAGTCCATGTTTCGCACCCATACAATACAACTGGTAGAATAATAGTTTTATATATTTTTAGTTTAACGTTTTTTGAAAGGAGTTGGGACATCAAGAGTCTCTGCACTGCATAATAGCACGCATTTCCAGAATTGAGCCTATGTTTAATTTCTTTGTGCATCTCATTCCTATTTGTATCTAAAAATAATAACGATATAAATTTATATGTATTTTTCCTTTTACTTGTTCAACTAAATGCAAAAACACATAATTTATTTAGGTGTAGCAGCACACGCCGGATATTAGCTAGTGAAGAATAAACCTAAGTCCTGTTGATCGGCTCTGGGATTTGAACGTAGGTCCCCCCTCCCTACCCAAATACGTCTCAAATGCTATCATTTAAGACAACTCATTCGGTAAAATGCATATACAATTTTTAATATCCTTTGTTGAAAGAGAATAAAGAATAAAAATCGCTCAACAACAAAAAGTTCGACATTTGAACGTCGCGGTTCAACAATGGCATCACGATTAATCTATGGTTACACGAATGTTTTGTCTATTCTGAGTCTATACTTTGACATTTCTCTTGCTGTAAACTTAATTACAATTTTGTGGTGTTTTAATTTCAGGAATTATCGAGTTAATACAAATATAAAGATAAAGATAAAATATTTCATTTTACGAACAAAATTGAAAGATAAAATATTTAATTTAACCAACATAACTGAAAGAGTGAGAACATCGAATGATGTTGCAGAATTAAAGATTTTAGTTTTAAATTTCACTGAAATTATAAGGTAAGTTAGTGGAGACTTGTAGAATTACAATGTAGACGTAGATGTGCGATAGAGGTAAATTAGATAATAGAGTAGATTAATAAGAAATAAAAAGCGAGAAGGAAAGGAAAAAAAATCTGAATGGTTCATCCAGTTGAACTAATATTTTTGTACAAAATTATATAATTAATCACAAAGACAACACACGTAGAACACATGTACACAATAGTAGTAATAACCTAAATAAATATTTGATTAAAAACAGGTACATATTAAAAATAAAACATTCTCATAGGTCTAACAATAAAAGACACAGAAATGCTATATTAAAATATCGTTGATTGTCAAATAAATTATTATCATATATAAATTATAGTAAGTAGCACCGGTTAAAGACGTATGGTGGCACTATATTGAAGCTATTTCTTTAGGAAATAACCGTTTTAATGGATTTGTTTTGGATCTCTTACACACCAGACATCAATAAAGAGATATCGGTTATGTAAAAAGTTCAACAAATTAATTAAATATTTTTCCTGAAGAAATAGCTACAACGTTGCTCCTTCAAATGCCTTTAACTGTCGCACTAACAATAAATCCGTAGACATTATTTGTACAATAGAATCCGAGTTTATAAATAAGGAATGGAGGGGGACAACCGAATTATGCAATGATACTTCGAATTTTTAGGCACCAGAAATTGCAGTTTTCGGTTCCTAAAATATGCTCAAAATTTAATAAATTAGTCCCTCAGTAAAACTTGAGATTTTGGACACTATTACTAAGGCTTCAAACCTATTCATCTCACTGAAATTAACAAATTATACTATAAAATTAACTAATCTTTAAACAAAAGGTATATTTAAGAAATGGAGGCAGACAACTGAAGGATCTAGTGAGAGAGGGAGCTTTGATAAGAAATTGAAATAATCAGTGCTATTTATACTACAATTTTTTTTTCGTTTTGCATAATTTACATATCAGTAAGTTAAAGAAAAGAAATGTTACTCCTTTATTGTAAAAATAATTTCGTAATATAATACTTTATAAAACCCAATTTATTTCCATTTCTTCTCAAAGTGGCATAGCTCTCTCTCTCACTAGACTCCTCAATTGTGATACATAAGACACGACTGTACTAATTTTATATATTCTAAACAAATGAATGTTTTCGAAATTCAGTTCTATGTTAATTCTCTTTAACAATTAATAGCGCAGTGCACCTCAAGACTTTTTTTTAAATCTCTACAGTTAATATTTGCATTTTGTCAGTGAATGTAATTTTAAAGGAATAAAAAAAGGTTATTTCTACTGAAATAAATTTCAAAACAGCTAACTTTCAATTAGCTATAATAGTAATATTAATGAAAATTCTAATGTTCTATAGTTTTTTTTTAACCGACGGGGGTCCTCGAAAACGATTTTACTGCTTTTACTTACTTTTCATCTTCTTTTCATATTTTTTATATCAGTTTAAAATATATAAGCGTGTTAAAATAACGTAGAATTAACTTTTAAAATTCATTTTTAAAATAGATAGTAAGTACAAAATAAAACGTAAAAATGTAACCATATATATTTTTTATTCTAGGTTCGTTTGATAGAATATAATATCAACGAAAAAGAGTAGGGCTTTATTTTTTTTAAATATATGATATATTGATCATTTGTATGAAGTATTGTTTGTTATTATCGTCTCAAGTTATTTGAATTCCGCTACTTCAAAAAATATCCTTCTTCTGCTGTTATGTTGCCCATAGATTATGCAATTTCTGCAATACTATGAACGTGTTAATGTTGATTTACTGATCAGATGTACAATTTTACCTTTTTAGGATGCTATGTTAAAAAAAAAGAAATTAGACGAAGAAAGCCAGGCCAAATTTAACATTATGATATTGAAAATAATATAAGATGAACAGTCATTCAAATAATAACAAGGGAAACGTATAGAGGACTATACCGGTAAGAATATCATGCCAAGGGGTTTGTAGCCTGGTTGGACACATTACCGAGTAAGGAAATTTATCTGCTAGTTTATACTTTTTATATAAACTAAAACAGTTCAACGAAACTGATGATTTTTATGTAATATGTAATTTGAAACTGCGAAAACGACCATTTTGCATCAATTTCAATATTTTTTAACAATGTATCCATGCATCATGTGTTCTGAGGATATATTTTGATTAATATTGTTTGTATTTCACTTTTTGTATTGAATTTTGAGATGTTATTGATTTTTCGATGGTGTTCGATTTATGGAGAAGTAATTAAATTAGAAACTCGAAAAAGAAGATGAAAGATGATCTGGATGGTTTCAGGTATTCTGAGTTAGACATTAAGAAGAACGCAGAAATGCCTAGGGTATATCTGTGCTACCCCGTTTGCCGAGAGGGCAAAAATATCGCGATACCCGAGTGTTGTGCCGGGGTCAGAATAGCCACACCGCGGTTTTTATTTCCATTCGTGTCGTGTGTTTCATTGAAATTTTTGAGTGAAGATTTATTTGTTATTTTACGTTTAACAGAAGATTTAAATATAACAGCGACTTATTGATAACCCTATGAAACCAATTGAAATTTTGTGTGGAAAAAGGAGAGAAAATGAAGATCACATAATATTAGTAGTCAGAATATCCACATCGGGATACCCGAGTGTTGTGCCGGGGTCAGAATAGCCACACCGCGGTTTTTTATTTTCATTCGTGTCACGTGCTTTTTTTAATTTTTGAGAGAAGATTTATTTATTATTCTACGTTTAACTCAAGATTTAAATATAACAGCGATTTAATTGTAATCCTATGAAACTGTTTAAAGTATTGATTAGAAAGAAGAGAGAGAATGAAATCACATAACATTATTTGTCAGAATATCCACTTAGGGATACTCGAGTGTTGTGCCGGGGTTAGAATAGCCACATCGCGGTTTTTTATTTGATCCGTTTCGTGTGCTTTTTGAAATTTTTGAGAGAAGATTTATTTGTTCATCAACGTTTAACTGAAGATTTAAGTATAACAGCGATTTAATCGTAATCATATGAAACTGATTGAAATATTGTTTAGAAAGAAGAAAGAAATTGAAGATCACATAATATTAGAGGTAAGAATATCCACATCGGAATACCCGAGTGTTGTGCCGGGTTCAGAATAGCCACATCGCGGATTTTTATTTTCATTCGTGTCACGTGCTTTTTTAAATTTTTGAGTGAAGATTTCTTATTCTACGTTTAACTGAAGATTTAAATATAACAGCGATTTAATTGTAACCCTATGAAACAGTTTCGAAATAAGAGAGAAAATAATGATCAGATAATATTAATAGTCAGAATATCCACATCGGGATACCCGAGTGTTGTGCCGGGGTCAGAATAGCCACACCGCGGTTTTTTATTTTCATTCGTGTCGCGTGTTTTTTAAATTTTTGAGAGAAGATCTGTTATTCTACGTTTAACTGAAGTATTAAGTATAACAGCGATTTATTTGTAATCCTTTGAATGTGATTGAAGTATTGTTCAGAAAGAAGAGAGAAAATGAAGTAGTGGTCAGAATATTAACATCGGGATACCCGAGTGTTGCGCCGGGGTCAGAATAGCCACACCGCGGTTTTTTATTTTCATTCGTGTCGCGTGTTTTTTAAACTGTTGAGAGAAGATCTGTTATTCTACGTTTAACTGAAGTATTAAGTATAACAGCGGTTTATTTGTAATCCTTTGAATCTGATTGAAGTATTGTTCAGAAAGGAGAGAGAAAATGAAGTAGTGGTCAGAATATTAACATCGGGATACCCGAGTGTTGTGCCGGGGTCCGAATAGCCACACCGCGGCTTTTTATTTTCATTCGTGTCACGTGCTTTTTTAATTTTTTGTGAGAAGATTTGTTATTCTACGTTTAACTGAAGATTTAAGTATAATAGCGATTTAATGGTAACCCTATGAAATTGATTGAAGTATTGTTTAGAAAGAAGAGAGAACATGAAGAACGCATATTAGTGGTCAGAATATCCACATCGGTATACCCGAGTGTTGTGCCGGGGTTAGAATAGCCACACTGCGGTTTTTTATTTTCATTCGTTTCGTGTGTTTTTTTTTTAAATTTTGAGAGAAGATTTATTTATTATTCTACGTTTAACTGTAGATTTAAATATAACACCGATTTAATTGCAACCCTATGAAACTGTTTGAAGTACTGTTTGGAAAGAAGAGAGAAAATGATGATCAGATAATATTAATTGTCAGAATATCCACATCGGGGTACCCGAGTGTTGTGCCGGGGCCCGAATAGCCACACCACGGTTTTTTATTTTCATTCGTGTCACGTGCTTTTTTAAATTTTTGAGAGAAGATTTGTTATTCTACGTTTAACTGAAGATTTAAGTATAACAACGATTTAATTGTAACCCTATGTAACTGATTGAAGTATTGTTTAGAAAGAAGAGAGAAAATGAAGGTCACATAATATTAGTGGCCAGAATATCTACATCGGCATACCCGAGTGTTGTGCCGGGGTTAGAATAGCCACACCGCGATTTTTTATTTTCATTCGATTCGTGTGCTTATTGAAATTGTTGAGAGAAGATTTATTTGTTAATCAACGTTTAACTGAAGATTTAAGTATAACAACGATCTAATTTTAACCCTATGAAATTGATTGAAATATTGTTTGGAAAGAAGAGAGAAATTGAAGATCACATAATATTAGAGGTCAGAATATCCACATCAGAATACCCGAGTGTTGTGCCGGGTTCAGAATAGCCACATCGCGTTTTTTATTTTCATTCGCGTCAAGTGCATTTTTTTATTTTTGTAAGAAGATTTATTTGTTATTCTACGTTTAACTGAAGATTTAAATATAATAGCGATTTAATTGTAACCCTATTAAACTGATTAGAGTATTGTTTGGAAAGAAGAGAGAAAATGATGATCAGATAATATTGGAGGTCAGAATATCCACATCGTGATACCCAAGTGTTGTGCCGGGGGCAGAATAGCCACACTGCGGTTTTTTATTTTCATTCGTATCGCGTGTTTTTTGGAATTTTTGAGAGAAGATTTATTTGTTATTCTACGTTTAACTCAAGATTTAAATGTAACTGCGATTTAATTGTAACCCTATGAAAGTGATTGAAGTATTGTTTGGAAAGAAGAGAGAAAATGAAGATCACATAATATTAGTGGTGAATATATCCACATCGGAATACGCGAGTGTTGTGCCGGGGTCAGAATAGCCACACAGCGGTTTTTTATTTCCATTCGTGTCGCGTGCATTTTGAAATTGTTGAGAGAAGATTTATTTGTTATTCTACGTTTAACTCAAGATTTAAATATGACAGCGATTTAAATGCAACCCTATGAAAGTGATTGAAGCAATGTTTGGAAAGAAGAGAGAAAATGAAGATCACAAAATATTAGTGGTCAGAATATCCACATCGGAATACCCGAGTGTTGTGCCGATGTCAGAATAGACACATCGCGGTTTTTTATTTATATTCGTGTCGCGTGCTTTTTGAAAATTTAGAGAGAAAATTAATTTGTTATTCTACGTTTAACTGAAGATTTAAATATAACAGCGATATAACCCACTGAAACCGATTGAAGTGTTGTCTGGAAAGACCAGGGAATGTGGTTAGCTGATATTAGTGGTCAGAATATCCATACCACGCGACTTTCGACTTTATCGTGTCATGGATTTAATTATAGCTAGGTAATAACTATTGATTTTAATTAGTAACATAAGTGTAATAGGACCAATGGCAAGTAACTGCACCTGAATATGTGCTCTCCTTTTTTTTTTCCTTTTTGGTCCGGAAAAAATTGTTTAGCGAAGTTAGATCAAAATTTTATAAAAAAATAGTACGTGTTACTTGCTATTGGTGAAACGTTTTTATGTAAAATGATTAATTTTACATAAAAACGTTAACGGGACCAAATACCTGTCATTCCTTCATTTATGCTGAAGATGCATTCAATTAAGAGACCTAATATAATGAATGCACTAAAATATATGAAGGGAAACAGGATATCCTATCCCTCACGTCCTCGTCGTGGTCCTGGAAATGCAGCAAATTCGAAAGACAGAGTTTTTAAATAGTTGGAAATTTGCTGTAGCTAAGAGGGAAGGTTGTCAATTATATGAAATATTATATTTCGTTAACATTTATATACGAATATATCTCTTCTGTAAGTCGTATATGGCAAAACAATATAAAATTTGGTCATTCATTTCATCGCACAAGATTAGCATATTATTTATTTATATAGTCTGGTGGAGTTAAGACCATGTGGCCTTCACTTCCATTCATCAGGACAAAATTAATATGAAATTTAAATACAACAAAATAGAATAATTTTTTGCGGATAACTCAGAATAATGAATTTTGTCTTTTACCTCACTTATGCCAAGAAGATCGAGATAAGTAGATTCCTGGGCAACACCGGAAAAGCAGCACGGGAATCTTAAAATAATTACGATATACATTTATAATTATTTTTCGGATTGAGGGTCTTTCCACTTTTCAGCGGTTGCCCTTTTACCAGCCGGCTGCTGGCCCTTCACATCCATATGTGTCAATCACAGAGGTAGATGATCAACAGCCAGTGTAGGGGTGACATGTGGTTAGCATGTCGAGTCCCCCAGCCGTTATAGCTGGTTCCTCAATCTGGAGCCGCTACTTATTGTAGCTACCCAATTGCCTCACGATGCTGGGTGGACACCGGTCCCATAATGGCCGAAATACCATGAGAAAATTTCTTCCCCAATGGAGACTCGAACCAGCGCAAGTCCCGTAGCTCTGCGCCAAGGCTTCCTACCTTAACCACTATACTTATTCAACTAATCATAAGAAGTACATTAATTTTTGTCTTTCATCTCATTTATGCCAAGAAGATCGGGATGAGTAGGGCGTAGATTCCCGGACAACGCCGGGTAAATAGCGAGGAGTATCTAAAAGTAATTACGATATAAATGTTTCCATTTACTTATTTAACTAAACATAAAACCCATTAATTTTCGAATTTCAGCTCATTTATGTTAAGAAGATCTGGACAAGTAGACCCCCGGGCAACTCCGGGTAATCAGCACGGGGTATCTAAAAAAATATAAATTTATAATTATTTTTCCTTTTACTTATTCAACTAAACATAAAAGCTCATTAATTTTCATTTATTTAGGCGTAGCAGCGCACGCCGTGTATTAGCTAGTGTATAATATAATATTATATAAATGGACGTTTGTGAGTCTGTCTGTTATTTATGGACTCAAAACTACTTGACCGTTTTGAATGATATTTTTACCATCATTTAGAGCTTTGTCTTCACTATTAACGTATATAACATATTACCGTACGTACTACGTTAATTGATTTATTAGTTAGTATGTAGGAACTAAAAAAAGAGTATCGGTGAACTAAAATGTAGCTTTTTGGACGCTTATATAGTTTACGCTGCCTAAATCAAAACTAACCAACTGAATCTAGGCTCAATTCTGGAAATGCATGCTGTTATGCATTACAGGGTCTCTTGTCTTCCTAGCTTCTGTCAAAAAAATGTTAAACTGAAAATATATAAATTAGCGATTCTCCCAGTTATAGTATATGGTTCCGAAACATGGACTCTTACTTTAAGGGAGGAAAGAAGATTACAAGTATTTGAAAATAAATTTCTTAGGAAAATGTTTGGATCAAAAAAAGAGATAAACAGACAGGTGAATGGAGAAAACTACGTGATATGTATAGGAAGACAAATATAATAAGAACAGTTAAGTCTCATAGGTTGCGATGGGCAGGACATGTGGCACGTATGGGGGATGAAAGAGGTGTATGGAAACTTCTGGTAGGGAAACCAGAGGGAAAACGACTAGTTGGTAGACCAAGAATGAGATGGGAGAATAACATTATCCATGATTTAAGGGAAGTAGATTGTATAGGGGATGATTGGAAGACATTGGCTCGGGATAGAGATGTATGGAGAGCTCGTATCCGCGCAGCCATGAACCTACAGGTTCGACAGAGACAGTGAGTTAGTTAGTTAATATTGAATATCTCGAAACATTAAAAAAAGTGGACGACAGTATATGTCTAACTTTTACGGACAACTCACAACAACTATTTTTGTCTTTCACTTCATTGATGCCAAGAAGAGGGGATAGATTCCCGGGGAACGCCGGGTAAATAGCACGGGGCATCTAAAAATAATTTCGATATAAATGTATAATAATTTTTCACTTCACCTATTCAACGAAACATAAAAGCGCATTTAATTTATTTAGGCGTAGCAGCGGGTATTAGCAAGTTTACAATAAAATCTTTCATTTTTACACGCTTTATATTAGCTTGACCTGTATCTATGTAACTGAATCTTTTAACGCAATTTTCACCCACTTATAATCATTGGATCGACTTGAAACTTTGCATACTTGTAAAAGACCCGTGACAATACAATAATTTCATATTTTGTTTCTAAAATCATGGCCAGAATCATCAGAAAATCAAAAAAACGTGTCTATGTACCTATGTAACGGAATTTTTGAACACGATTTTCACCCACTTAGAAACAGTGGATCGACTTGAAACTTTGTATACGTGTAAAGGACCCGTGACAATATAATAATTCCATATTTGTTTTCTAAAATCCTGGCCAGAATCATCAGAAAATCAAAAAAATCAAAACTGGTATAATAGGTTGCGGACTTGTCGACTTTTTAGTCAATCGTTGTAAGAGCTCAGTTGGTAGAGCGGTACACTTTAGTGGTATATATTTTCTGTAATCCATAGGTCGCTGGTTCAAATCCGGCTAGGAGGGTTTTTTTTAGAAGAATATTACTTTCAGCTCATACTACAATACAAACGAATTTAAAGATATTTACATTTTTATCTTATTCCGTAATATATTAAAACTAAAAAATAAAAAAATAATAGTTTTAAAAAACTAAAACAACACGCTTTATTAGAAAACCGAACTAAAAAAATGAAACATAATTTTAATTTCCAACACGCTTGGGATAAATAATTTTACCGTAAAAAAGCGTGGGGTGCTTTTTATGATTTTTACATTTTCTTCTTAGAGACTTTACGTTTACCAATATATGTTTATTATCAAATATATTAATTGATAAAGAGCACCCTACGCTTTTGATGGTAAAATTTTTTATCCCAAGCATGTTGGAAATTAAAATTATTTTTAATTTTTTTTAGTTCGGTTTTCTAATAAAGCGTGTTGTTTTAGTTTTTTAAAACTATTATTTATTTTTTATTCTTCGTACATGGTTTTCCATACTATTCGGTATTCAACTAGTTTGTTTTCAGTGTATTTTATCTAATTGCTTTTATTATATATTCATCTCTAATTTTATTCTGTATTGTGCAATATTTTCACCATCTGTGACTGAGTTCATTTTGAGTCTGGTCCTCCTAGAGAACCTTACCACACCTATCCCGATCCAATGCAAACTTGCTCCAGTTTTTCATTCCAAATTATGCAACATCCCTAATCACACCATTTATTTTATTTGTGCTGCATAATATTTTCAGATACTTCTTTCTGACTATTTAACTCATGCCACAAATGCTAGTCAATGACCAATCACGTGTCAATGAATGTTGTTTTACAACCAATGACAGTCGTGTTTCACTTCGCTCTTTATCGATTTCTCTTTATCAACTTCTGCTTTTCTGATAAAGAAAGCTCCTCCTTTTTAATGTTCTGAACAGGTCAAAGCATTATTCTTCTCCAACAAATACATTGAATATAGCAAATAATGAAAAGATTCCTTGATTTTACTGAGTTGTTTCCTAAAAAAATAAATGAATAACCCGTAATGTTTATTATGATATTTAGTTTCATGTGTTTCATTATTTCTCCACTTGGGTGCACTCTTACAATATTGCGATCTTATTTGGCAATACATAATATGATCAAGCAGCAGTGAATGAACTTAACCTCACATTTCTGCTTTGTTTTCAAACATCGCCGTTTACTTTAAATATATACATATTTTAAAATAACTATAGTTAAACAATGATTTGTGAGTAAACAGCTTAATTTTATTCGTTAAATAGTCCTAACAAATACCACTCTTGATTTCCAAATTCTCTAGATAAATTCACTCCTCACTTCGTGAGTCGTGAATATATCGATAATTTGGAAATCGCTCATGGTATTACTTATGACAACAACACTGACACAACCTGTTAGGAGAAAATGTTAAACTCTGAATCACATACATATTTTTTATCATATAAGGGCGTGGATGATCTCCTCAAATGCGTTGCCACCTCCGAAACAACATGAACATTTAGATGTATGCCCAACTGGTCAATAAGAGATGTCAGAGCACGCTTTCTCTTTCGAAGCTGGTTTCATTGAGTGTATAGCAGTGATCGCAATGAATAATCAGATTTCAGCATGTACACGAAGACTATCGACCCAATAACATTTATTTCTGTTTTAGAAGAACAGTAGCGAAATATTAAGTGTGTTCAAAGGAAATGCATAAACATGTGATAGTCAATATGGGGAAGTATTTTAACACAGCGACTGGCGTTTAGGCTTATTTTGGCTAAGTCATGGTGTAATATGCCAAATTTCTACGAAATTCGCGAAGAAAATATTTTATTTAAAAAAAAAAAATAAAGAAACGACCGTCCATACCATAAGTGACAGATAATATATGGATAAACAGGATTTTGTTTCTTGGTATAAAGGACCATCTCAATGTTCTGAGTCTTTCCCTATAAGGAAACATTCTTATAGTATACGGAATATCATACCGAGTGAAAGTTTCCAAACAAATGTGTTTTTTTAATATCCTAAACGTATAAACCCTATTTCACCAAGGGTTATATTTTATCAAATTTGTGTCGTTGTGTATTTTTTATCTTACATTAAAGTTTTTTATTTTATTTATAAAAACATTAAAAAGTCTGTAGTTATTTTCTGTCATAATCACTTCTGTAATGGGCGGTTTACTTATACAGGCGATGTTACTTAGAAGACATGTAATTTCAAATCTTTCGATCCAGAACAATGGACAAACAAATATAATATGTTCTACACTTTGATTACTAATTACACAATTACAGCTTGCATTTTCTATGATGTTGAATCACTGAAATAAAAGTTGTTACTATGGGAACATCAATTTCGCAATTCTTACAAATTATCGTGCATAGACTTCACCAGTGATTCAAAATTAAGTCAGGAATTTAATTTCAGATTACAATAATTCGACCATAAGTAATTATATAATGTTTTATAGTGGAGTTGAAATAACAGAAAGAGTTCAAGCAGGAGTAGCAATATTAGTAAGCACAAGACTAAGGAAAACAATAACTGTATATGAATGAATAAATCAGAGAATAATGAGAATAAGATGGAAAATGCCAAAAGGAAATCTTACTGTAATGGGAATCTACGCACCAGAGGAAGGCAGAAAATAAGAAACAATATAATTTTACCAACAACTACAAAAGATAATAGATCAAACAAACAAAAACGATTACTTAAGCATTGCAGGAGATGCAAATGCACGTATGGGGAAAACACCAATTACAAATGTAACGGGAAACAATGGAGAAGAAACATTAAATTATAATGGAAAAACGTTACTAAATTTCGCACGAATTAACCAATTGAGAATAACGAACAATGACTTCAGACATAAGGAAATACATAAATATACGAGAAGTGAGAGAGGATTATCCTCTATAATAGATTACATTATGGTTAATCAAAAAATGAAAAATCTAGTCAGAGACACAAGAGTCTTCAGAGGAAGCGATATCCGTAGTGACCATTACCTACTGATGAGTAAAATAGATATACAAAATAAATGGTAGAGAAATTGGAATAAAGAATTAAAGAAGAAGGAAGAAAACAAACAAGAAATTTATAAAATAAAATTGTTAGAAGAAGAATGGACACAAGATTTATACGAAAGAAGGCTAAAAGATTATACAAATGCGGAAGAGCCAAAAAAAGAAATTGAAGAAGAATGGAATAGTATAAAATGACTCATACATAAAACAGCAAAATAAGTATTAGGAACAAAGGAAGTAAGAGGAAGAAACAAAGGACTAAAAAAATGGGATCCCGAAATCCACAAATTGGTAAGGGATAAAAAGGAGGCCTACTTAAAATACTTAAACAACAAGAATGACCAAAACAGAATAGAATATAATAGAACAAGACCATTAGCAAAAAAATATACCAGAAAATTAAATGGAGAACATTGGGATAGATACGTAGCAGAAATTGAACACAATTTACACGGAAGACAAGACAAAGTATATACATTTATAAGAAGCCTTAATTCTGAAGTAAAAGACAAAACAAATTCGCTAACTATACAAGATATAGAATTAGAAAATTATTATAAAGAACTGTGGACGGACAAACATAATAAAGAAGAAATAACACTCCTAGAAACAAACGAACAATTTTCAGAAGTAGATGAATTACAGATGCAAGAAATGATGGAAATATTAAAGAAATGTAAAAATAATAAAGCATGTGGGATAGACAATATAAGTATAGAATTGATAAAAATGCCCCAAATAATTTTCAAGAAAGATTACTAAAATTCTATAACAAGTGCTGGAAACAAAATACAATACCAGAAGAATGGAAAATTGGAAAAATAATCTCAATATTTAAAAAAGGCGATAAAACAAAGCCAGAAAACTATAGAGGCATAAGCTTACTATGTGAGCATACAAAGTGTCTGCAAAAAATGATCAACCAAAGATTAACAACAATAGTAGACGCAATAATATCGGAAGAGCAGATAGGTTTTAGGAAAGGAAGAAGCTGCACAGACAATGTATTCACTTTAAAACAAATAATAGAGAAGCGAAGAGAATTCAACTTAGAGACGCACATCCTCTTTCTAGATTATAAGAAGGCCTTTGCTAAAGTGTCTAGACCAAAATTATGGAACATATTGGGTGAAAAAGGAATTCCACTACACTTGATAGCAGTAATTAAAAAAATGTTTGAGAAAACAAAAATAAAAATAAATCAATGGGAACCAATACGTATAACAGGAGGAGTTGGACAAGGTTGTCCACTATCAACCACCCTTTTTAACATTTATTTCGACGACATAATAAGATCATGGAAGCAAATGACGACTGGGGGAATTAACTTAGGAAATATAGTAATAAAAACAGTGGTCTTTGCAGATGGCCAGATTTTAATAGCAAAAACAGAGGAAGAACTACAAAGAATGCTATATAAACTAAATTAAACATAAAAAAATACAACATCGAAATATCACCAGAAAAATAAAAAACATTGGCCTTCAAGGGCACTCATCCAGTTCGGACAAAGATAATGTTAGAAAATAAACCAATAGAACAAGTGGTAAGATATAACTTCCTAGGTTGCGAAATATCATACACAGCGGAAACAGACATAAATAGCAAACTAAATAAGTTTAATTATATAACAGGAACACTAAAAATAACTTTGAAAAATAAAGCCAGGAAAGACTCTATAATGAAATTATACAAAACGATGACATTGCCTATTATTACTTATGGATCCGAAACATGGACAGTGACAACACAACAATCTGCCAGAATACAAGCTGCTGAAATGAGATTCCTCAGACCAATAGCAGGATATCAAAGAACAGACAAAAAACATAACACAGAAATGAGACAACAACAAAAGTAGAGGAACTAAACACAACAACAGTGAAATACAGAACAAACTGGAAAGAACACTTGGCAAGGATGACTGAGAATAGAATACCAAAAGCAGCATCAGCTATTCACCATGAGGAAGAAGAAGTTTGGGAAGAGCAAAGAAAAGATGGAAAGAGCAGCAATTTGGAGCCGGAACAGGCTAGTAAAAAAGCCTAAACCGTGAAAAAGAAGAAGAAGAGAATAATTCGACCAATATAACTCATAATTTTAAATTATTCTACTCCTTGTTCAATTAAATTTGATGAAGTAGCTTACTGCATTGCAAGTGGAACTTCTTGAAGTGATTCGAACCAGAGAACTTGTCGCTCTTTCAAGAAGTTCTATTTGTACCGTTGAATTAAAATAACCAGTAAAAGCTCCTTTGCCCGACGGACTAAATAACTATAAATTGTGAAAATGCAGTAGATTTGTTCCCGATTTGTAATAGTATATTACGATACAAGTTGTGGGAAATGTATCATAACAGGAACGAAAGTTATGAAAAACGATACTGAATCCAGTTTTTGTATTTTCCAGATTCTGTTAAGACATTTCATACACATGCGGTGAATACTATTTTTTTGGACGATCCATTCATCCATATGTAATTTTGCCCCAAAGCACGTCTTTCACTGCAATAATAGCATTTTCATGCTATGCTTTGCAGCTTTACTAGGGAATTATAGGTGTGGTAGCTTCCCGTTGTTTTCCACACCAGTGAAGGATGATGATGATGGCCGGATGATTTTCGGGAACCGTTGAGCCCTATGCTTCCTGACATTTAACTTACAGGTGAGTAAAAACCCCGAAAAAATCTTACCCAGGAGCCTGCCCCTACCAGTAATCGAACTCGGGACCGATGCGTGACAAGGCAACATGGTATACCTCGAGACCACAGTGGTAGACATTTGGACGATGGAACATTTTTTTGGACGATGGGTATCTATATTAATTAAAATAAAGTAACAAAGTAATTAAAATATATACGTTATGTGGCAAAAACGTGGAACCAAAGAGGAGCATGGAGACTTCTTGTAGGAAAACCAGAGGGAAAACGACCAGTTAGTAGACAAATAATGTGGTGGGAGAATAACATTAACTATGATTTGAAGGAAGTATATTACACAGGGGATGATTGGAAAACATTAGCTTAGGATAGGGATGTATGGACAGCTTATGTGAGCGCAGTCATGAACCTATGGGTTCGATAGTGTCAGTTAGTTAATTAGTTAATACAAATTATTACGTCCACTGTTGTGATCTCGGACTAGCGTGACTGTCTCGTACGCAACGGGGCCGGGTTTGATCCCCGATCAGGACAAATTTCCTGTGTGATGATTTTTTTTCGTTTTTTTCCTTACCTGTAAGATAAATGTCAGAAAACGTTAGGGCCCAAACGGTCACCGATCATCTCTGGCCATCACAATCATCATTATCGTATTCCTCATATTAGTATGAATGTGTGTGTGTGAATTGTGTGTTTCGTTTTCATGTTTTTTTGCCTCAGATAGTCTAAGATGCGGCTGCAAGATTACTACATTCTACGAGTGTATAAACAAAATCTATTAAGATTTGGCCGCCAGTATGTTTAATTAAAATATAATTAATTAATTGATTCGAAACAATTTGATTCACTTGCTATTAAAATAAATTATAATCCAGTTCGCAGAAATCGATGTATAGAGCTTGAAAAATTTTGGTTGCCATTGCAAACTTGGCCATAATCTCCTCGCAGCGGGAAGTAAAACCACTGCCCTTTATGTACACTACGTACAATGTATATACAAAAATATATCCAAAAGTTAGTATTAATATACATTGTACGAAACAAATCACAGCATTCTAAATGAACTGAACTTTATTTGAAACAGTATAAAACAATAAACACGTACAACCGCCATTTTACTACTGATAGTGTCACAGCCTGCTGTAGCCGCGAGGAGGTTTACGGCCAAGTTAGCAATGGCTACCAAAACTTTTCAAGCTCTATACATCGATTTCTGCGAACTGGATTTTAATTTTTTAATAACAAGTGAATCAAACTATTTAGAATAAATAAATAAATTATATTTTAATTAAACATACTGGCGGCCGAATTTTAATAGGAAAATCGGCAAAAATGTATTCAGTCATTCACAATTTTATGAAAAAAATAGATTCTGTTCATACACTCGATGAACGTAGTAATCTTGCAGCCGGATCTGGGACTAAGAGGAGAGCTGATTACATATTCGAGGAGGCCGTCCATGTCCTTGTAAGGTTAACAATGTATGTATGTGGTCCATAGTTTAAATTGCCTCTCGCGACAGGTCGTGCCACTATAAGACCCGGGTGAAGTGAGGCAAGTACCTACAAGGTGAGAAGTTAAAATAAGTCAGTAGGAATGAGTTCATAAATTATTACTATGACAGAGGAACAAGATGAAATTCCTAACAATTTGACTTACCGCACACGTTAGGAAATATTAATTTCAGTACTGACTTTTCCTTTATTTGCATAGCAGCGAGGCAGCTCAGTAGTGCGTTTTCTTTTTTGCGCTATAGTGCGTCTTATCATACTTACGAGCAATGGCGACCATGATTGAAAGTTCAACTTCCTACATTTCGGGGTTGTCTACCGTAATAAGTATACTGTAACGTTACGTAATACAACTTACGTGCGGGAAGTAAAACCACTGTCCTTTATGTAGGTCTATATTCAAAAATATGTCCATAATGTAGTGTTAATATACATTATATGAAAGAAATCACTGCATTTTAAATGAACTGAACTTTATTTGAAACAATATTAAAAACTGACTTAACGAAATTCTAGTGAAAACGTTTAGACTTTTTAGCTTTACGTCCAATATTCTTATTTTTATGAAGCTAATTAGTGTAACAAAATCTGCAATACCTTCTTTTAAATTTTGTCGTCGTCATCAGCATACAATATTCTGATCACAAACAAACTCGGTGGAGACTTTAATGTTTCACGAAATAAGCAACCATACTTTTTTTCACTTACACTAAAATTCTTCTCCTCCAGCCACTTTCTGAATGAAATGTATGTTTTTTCATATCTTAATTTAGTTTTCTCTGGCACTAAAGAAGCGCACACAACTCCCCACGCTTCTTCAATTTCGTCGTTTTGATTACAATCGTCCACCGCTGTGGTCTCGAGGTAGCGTGCTGCCTTTGTTACGCAGCGGGCCCGGGTTCGATCCCCGGTCGGGACAGTTTTTCTGGGTGAGGTTTTTAACGGGGTTTTTCCTCACCTGTAAGACAAATGTCAGGAAAACTTTAAGGCCCAAACGGTCCCCGAAATCATATGGCCATCATTATCATGATCATATTTAACATTATCATCATCATCCTTCACCGGTGTGGAAAGCAACGGGAAGCTACCACACCTACAATTCCCTAGTAAAGCTTCAAGCATAGCATGAAAATGATATGATTGCAGTGAAGGACTTGTCTGCGAGCAGAATTACTATGGATGGATGGATGGATGGATGGATGGATGGATGGATGATTACAATCATTGGTACTTGCAGCCATTTTGTGCTAGATTGATATCAAGGCCTGCTGTAATCCAAAAATTATTTTTGGTATTTAGCATATATACATTGGCCAGGCTGCTAAAATCTGTCAATTGTTTGTAATGAACGTAAATATTTCCAACAAAGATATTATTTTACTATTAATTTTCCTCGATTCTGTAAATACCACTTCCCAACCTCGTTTTGTAATATACTATTGTTTGGTTAGCAACCAGCTTGGTATGGGAATGTCAACTTTCGATTTATCACAAGCTTAGTAAGTACACTATACTAGATATTTAATATCTGTTAATCAATCGAAATATCACTTTAACTATTTCTATTTATAATATTATAATGATCGGATACTTTTGAAATCCAGAATGGGTTGAAGCAAGGAGAAGCACTATCTCCTCTACTATTTAATTTTGTACGTCCCGTTGGGGTCAGGATTTTTAAACTGACCCAAACCCTCTGGCGGCACTATGGCCGTGGGGTCGACTCAGCCTCTAACGGAAATGAGTACCAGGCGCTTGTTCTGGGGGTAAAGGCGGCCGTCACGCAGGGCTGACAACCCGGCTGACAAAGTGCCGATTGTCTAGAAAAAGTGGGAGCCTTAACCTCCTACTACCCCAAGGGCCTCCGGGTCTGTTGTGGGATCACTTTACTTTTACTTTACTAGAGCATGCCATTAACTCTTTAGAGAATAAGGAAGGCTTACAACTCAATGGTATTAATAAGCTGTTAGTTTATGCTGATGATGTAGTATTGTTGGCCGATAGCGAGGAGATACTAAAGGACAACACGCACACACTATTGAGTAACACTAAGAAATTAGGACTGGAAGTAAATATCAATAAAACTAAATATATGGTCACACGTAGAAATTCATTATATAATGGAAATGGACAGCAAATGACAAATGAGGGAAATTTTAAATATAAAGGTAAACAAATAAATAATGAATTAAAATACCTGGGAACAATAATCACAATTAGGAATGAGATGCACAAAGAAATTATACATGGGCTCAATTCTGGAAATGCGTGCTATTATGCATTGCAGAGACTCTTGATGCCCCAACTCCTTTCAAAAAACGTTAAACTGAAAATATATAAAAATATATTATTCTACCAGTTATATTATATGGGTGCGAAACATGGACTCTTACTTTAAGGGAGGAAAGGAGATTACAAGTATTTGAGAATAAAGCACTTAGGAAAATTTTTGGACCAAAGACAGATGAACAGACAGGTGAAGGGAGAAGACTACATAACAATGAACTACATGGTCTTTATAGAAAGCCAGATATAATAAGAACAGTTAAGTCTCGTAGACTGCGATTGGCAGGACATGTTGCACGTATGGGGAATGAAAGACTTGCATGGAAGCTTCTTGTTGGAAAGCCAGAGGGAAAACGCCCGGTTGGTAGACCAAGAATGAGGTGGGAGAATAACATTAACTATGATTTGAGGGAAGTAGATTATACAGGGAATGATTAGAAAGCATTAGCTCAGGATAGGGATGTATGGAGAGGTTATGTCCGCGCGGCTATGAACCTACGAGTTCGATAGTGCCAGTGAGTAAGTAAGTAAGTAATATTATAATGATATTGTGAAAAGAAAAATTAATGTCTGAACCAGGAATCGAACCGTGGACCTAACTTCCCCAGAATAGTGCGCAGCCCACTACTACACCATTCGAGACCTGGTTAAGACATTAATTTTTCTTTTCACAATATCATTATATTATTATAATATGATCCATTATTGGAACTGTGTTAAAATAACAATATTGGGAAATGTTAAATACTTCTATTTATTAATATGAAAGTTGATTGGGCCTATGAAGAGATGGCGTGACCAGATTTATGCCTGCAGAGGCCAAAAGGCCTAAATCTTGATGTTGATTATGATGATCATGATAGTGATGATGAAGTTGAGATTGCAAGAGATGAACAAAATTCCAAAAATATTTAATTGCTGAAACCCAATCTTTAATATAACAGAGATTTTAAAAGACGGGATATTAACAAATAAGCTTTTTTTTAATGAAACAAATCAAAATGTCTCGAAAAAGAGTGGTGAATTTGCAGTAATAAATCTCTCTACTTTTAAAATAATGTGTTTATTTAGTTCTTTATTGAAACTGGGAGGGCAGACTGAACTGAGTACCGAGTCCTGAAAGATATATTACGCTCTCCCAGTGTACTATGGATGAAAGGAATGAAAATCTGCTCTACGGTAAGTTGTTGATAGTCTTCCGGGTCTGGCACACCGGGTTATTCTCTTGATCCCTACCTCCATTTCTTGCTGCCTCCACAACTAGATCCCCGCAACCACATTTTTAATCATCTGTGGATACAAATCAAAATATTTTTACCAATAGGAGATGAGGCGAAAGGTGATTAGAAATGAGTAAATGAGAAATAAA
The DNA here is from genome assembly GCA_030220185.1 of Diploptera punctata. Classification (NCBI taxonomy): domain Eukaryota; kingdom Metazoa; phylum Arthropoda; class Insecta; order Blattodea; family Blaberidae; genus Diploptera; species Diploptera punctata. The sequence goes on along the minus strand of JASPKZ010008365.1, from coordinate 3,463,764 downwards.
AAAAAATATAGAAAATAAAGTAAATACATTTCAGGCTATTTGTGGAACCATAAAAAGAACCTTAGGTCGGAAAACAAGGAAAGATACGAAACTTAAATTATATAAAACAATGGCTGTTCCTTTGTTGTTGTATGGAAGTGAAAATTGGATAATGAAATCAAGGGATAAAAGCAGTATACAGACTGCGGAAATGCTGTTTTTACGTAATGTGAAAGGATGCACAAGAGCGGATAGAATAAGGAATGAAACTATACGAGAAGAATTAAATATATATAAAATTGAAGATAAAATCAGCGAAAATAATAAGAAATGGACAGAACACTTAATGAAAATGAACAACGAAAGAATACCAAAAAGAACCTTCCTGCATAATCCCAGAGGAACCGACCACGTAGAAGATGGACTCCACTTTTAACTTCGCCGGAACAGGCTGCATAGCCTAAACCTTGTAGTAGAAGAAGAAGAAGAAGAAATTAAATGACATGAAGGGGAAGGAAAGGGGGAATGGAGTGTACTAATGGGATGAAAGTCTGGAAAAGGAAAACCGCCAATAAAAACTCGAAACAAAATATCGATATGGCCCACTACCAATGCCCCTCTGGAATTTAATTTTAATTAATTTAAATATTTAATTACTTATTTTAGTTTACTGACGGAGTTAAGACGTATACCCTCTCTTCCAATGCATATAGTAACAATTATTAATTATCTACAAATTGATTAATCTAATATATAAAATGAATGTTTATGTATTTGTTGGTTTGTTTGTTTGTTTGTTCGTACTCGTACTTTATGCACGGCCATATCATTGATCCGATTGTGATGGGGGTTTTGCAAAATGTTCATGTGATTCCTGGAATGAACACAGGCTATAAGAGAGTTGTGATACTCAACTCCTACACCCTTAAAAATCGCCCTTTATAGTGGAAAACGTGGGAAAAAAGTAGCTCATTGGACGTAATTGTCTTACGCTGCCTAAACCATAACAAATACACAAAATTAATGTACACACAATTGAATATCTCAAAAGCTCTAGAAAAAAGTCGCGATATCATATGTTTATCTCTTACGGATAACTCACAATAACCATTTTTGTCTTTCATTGTTGCCAAGAAGATCGAGACAAGTACATAGATTCCTGTGCAAGCATAGCAGCACATGGTGGGCATTCTTTTACGGATAACTTACAATAACGAATTTTGTCTTTTAGCTCATATGTGCCAAGAAGATTGAGATAAGTAGATTCCCGGGCAACACCGGGTAATCAGCACGGGGAATCTTAAAATAATTACGATATATATTTATAATTATTTTTCTTTTTACTTATTCAACTAAACATAAGAAGTACATTAATGTCTTTCATCTCTTTTATGCCAAGAAGATCGGGATGAGTAGATTCCCGGACAACGCCGGGTAAACAGCACGGGGTATCTAAAAATAATTACGATATAAATGTTTCCTTCTACTTATTTAACTAAACATAAAACACATTAATTTTCGTATTTCAACTCATTTATGTCAAGAAGATCGGGATAAGTATATTCCCGGGCAACGTCGGGTAATCAGCACGGGGTAACTAAAAAATATAAATTTATCATTATTTTTCCTATTACTTATTCAAATAAACATAAAAGCACATTAATTTTCATTTATTTAGGCGTAGCAGCGCACTCCGGGTATTAGCTAGTAATATATAATAGACATAGACTATATAATATATAGTTGACAAGGAAAGAACAAAAAATATAAAAATAATAATAATAATAATAATAACTTATAATTTGGTCAAGTAATTGGTTTGATAAAGAAAGTGTATAATATAAAGAATAACGAAGTGTACCTGGAACACGGTTATATATTATACTGTCTAACGAAATACTTTGTGAGTAATTTTTAACTGTTTTTGAGTAGTGCAGTCATTGATATACGAGGGAAGGAAATTCCAGAATCGGGTAGCTGAAACAAGGAAGGATGAGGTGGGAGTCATAAGTGAACAAAAATATAGGTATTTTTTATCAAAAATGCTAGAATTATTCTCAAATAAACAATCTAGTTAAATCCCCTACAGATTTTATTTTAAAAAATAAGTTATTATTAACTTATAAGTGTATATTCGAGATGTTCGATGTAGAGGTACAGCTGGAGTTAAATTTTCTCTCGAACGCGTGTTCAAGTTATGGTGGAAAGATTGTCAATGAATCGCCACGATTCGAACCAGGAATTCCAGTCGGAGCAGCCGCGCGTATACTGAGGCGGCTAAAATATAATTATTAAATAATGGCCCGCTTTCTGAATGGCAGAAATGTTAGAAATGATTTTATCTTTGTTTTGATAGATTCAATTCTAAATGTTAGTGTACATGCAAAGAGTAACAGGAAACATTGATACATATTTCCTTCAACACTACGGAAATAAAAGTAGTTCAAGTTGAAATGCCGCAAGTTGCAGACATCGCTCATTTTGACAAATGTTGATTAGAAAATAGGAAATTGTATACTTTTCACAGATATTACTACGATTACATTAATGAATACTCATCCAAACTTTACTCCGTCATTCCCTAGGAAAGGAGGATATGTCTGAACTATTGATAAGATCAGTGACGATTTCTAATCTATCTTTATTCTAGTGGAATGCAGGCTTTCACGGCCGGTAATCATGGTAATAAAAGATTCCGGGTTATGTGGCCGTGGTCTATAACTGGCGTTTCTTCCAGACGTTTCTCCCTCAACTGCGGAGGGCATCTTCAGTGGCGAGCGCTTACAGCTGTTGTTTCCCTGTCGTAGACTCGACTGCGAATGGATTCGCAGTCGAGTCTACGACAGGGAAACAACAGCTGTAAGCGCTCGCCACTGAAGATGCCCTCCGCAGTTGAGGGAGAAACGTCTGGAAGAAACGCCAGTTATAGACCACGGCCACATAGCCCGGAATCTTTTATTACCATATCTTTATTCTACTCTATTTTAAACTGGGAGAGAAAATTGTCCTAGAACTCCATCCTGAAAGTACGCTTTTCCCATATATAATATATAAAAATTAATGTTTGTTTATATGTATGTATGTATGTATGTTTGTTTCTTTCTTTCTTTGTTCTCACTTGCGCGGCCATACAGTTGATCCGATTGTGATTTGTTTTTGTAAAATGTTCAGGAGATTCCCGGGATGAACATAGGCTATAAGAGAGTTTAGATACTGAACTCCTACACCCTTAAAAAACAGCTATTGTAGTGAAAAACGTGAAAAATTTCCTTTCTTTGCCCTTAAATGGCGTACGCTGCCTAAACCATAACAAATACACAAAATCAATGTACACAGAATTGAATATTTCAAAAAACTCTACAAAAAACGCGACAACATATGTTTATCTTCTATAAATAACACACAATAGCCATTTTTGTCTTTCATTGTTGCCAAGGAGATGGGGATAAGTAGATTCCGGGGCAAGAGCATGTGCTATCGTAACATTCATCCGTTTGTCATGGGGCTTCTTGCAAAATGTTCAGGATTTTCCCGGGATGAATATAGGTTATAAGAGTTTTAATGCTCAAGCGTTCACCCATAAAAATCACCTCCTGTAGTAAAAAAAAAAACTGAAAATGTCGCTTTTTGTAAGCTTAAATGGCTTACACTGCCTAAACCAGAACCAAATCATTGTACACAAAATTTAATATCTCAAAAACTCTACAGAAAGTCCGTGACAGCATATGTTTATCTTTTAATGATAACTCACAATAACCTTTTTTGTCTTTCATTGATGCCAAGAAGATCGGGATAAGTAGATGCCCGGGCAAGCATAGCAACGCATGGCGGGTATTCTTTTATGGACTATTTAACTCATGCCCCAAATGGGAGTCAATGACCAATCACGTTTCAATGATTTCTGTTTTACAACCAATCAGAGTCGTGTTTCACCAAATATTTATCAGTGTTATAATTACCATATTAAAGAAAGCTCCTCCTTACAATATTGCGTTCCTTTGGCAATAAATAGTATGATCTGGTTGCAGTGATAAACAAAAGAAGCAGTAGAAGCGTACCTATCGTTTCTCATTTGTTTTCAAACATCGCCGTTTACATTAAGTATATAAATATTTTAAAATAACTATAGTTAAATAATGATTTGTGAGTAAACAGCTTAATTTTATTCGTTAAATAGTCCTAAAAAATGCCACTCTTGATTTTCAAATTCTCTAGATAAATTCACTCCTCACTTCGTGAGTCGTGAATTTATCGATAATTTGGAAATCACTCGTGGCATTACTTATGATAACTCAAAATAACTAATTTTGTCTTTCAGCTCATTTATGTCAAGTACATTGGGATGCGTAGATTCTCGGGCAATGTCCGGTAAACAGCACGGGGTATCTAGAAATAATAACGATATGCATTTACATTTATTTTTCCTTTTACTTGTTCAACTAAATGCAAAGCACATCATTTATTTATTTGTAGCAGCACACGCCAGTGAAGAATAAACCTAAAGTCATGTTGATCGGCACTGGGATTTGAACGTAGGGCCCCCCTCCCTCCCGAATATGTGTCTCAAATGCTATCATTTAAGACAACTCATTCGGTAAAATGCATATACAATTTTTATTATCCTTTGTTGAAAGAGAATAATGAATAAAAATCGCTCAACAAAATAAATTTCGACATTTGAACGTCGCGGTTCAACAATGGCATCACGATTAATCTATGGTTACAGGAATATTTTGTCTATTCTGTGACTATACATTGAAATTTCTCTTGCTGTAAATTTAATTACAATTTCGTGGTGTGTTTATTTCAGGAATTATCGAGTTAATACAAATATAAAGTTAAAGATGAAATATTTTATTTTTCCTACATAATTGAAAGAATGCGAACATCGAATGATATTGCAGAATTACAGGTTTCAGTTTTAAATTTTACTGAAATTATAAGGTAAGTGAGTGTAGACTTGTAGAATTACAATGTAGACGTAGATGTGCGATAGAGATAAATTAGATAATAGAGTAGATTAATAAGAAATAAAAAGCGAGAAGGAAAGGAAAAAAAATCTAAACGGTTCATCCAGTTATACTAATATTTTTGTATGAAATTATATAATTAATAACAAAGACAACACAAGTAGAACACATGTACACAATAGTAGTAATAACCTAAATAAATATTTGATTAAAAACAGGAACACATTAAAAATAAAACATTCTCATAGGTCTAACAATAAAAGGCACAGAAATGCTATATTAAAACATCATTGGTTGTCAAATAAATGATTATCAAATTATCATATATAAATTATAGTGAGAACCACGGTTAAAGACATATGACGGCGTTATGTTAAAGCTGTTTCTTCAGGAAAGAACCATTTTAATGGATTTTTTTTTGGATCTCTTACATACGAGACATCAATAAAGAGATATCTGATACGTAAAAAGTTCAACAAATTAATTAAATGTTTTTTTCCTGAACAAATAGCTTCAGCATTACTCCTTCATATGCTTTTAACTGTCGCACTAACTATAAATCTGTAGACATTAATTTGTACACCAGAATCCGAGTTTATAAATAAGGAATGGAGGGGGCAACCGAATTATATAATGATACTTGGAATTTTTGGGCACCAGAAACTGCAGTTTTTGGTTCCTAAAATAAGCACAAAATTTAATAAATTAGTCCCTCAGTAAAACGTAAGATTTTGGACTTTATTACTAAGGCTTCAAACCTATTCATCTCACTGAAATTAACAAATTATACTATAAATTAACACATTTTTACACAAAAAGTATATATAAGAAATTGAGGCAGACAATTGAGGGGTGTAGTGAGAGAGGGAACTATGCCACTTTGAGGAGAAATGGAAATAATCAGTGCTATTTATACTAAATTTTTTTTTTCGTTTTGCATAGTTTACATAACAGTAAGTCAAAGAGATAAAATGTTATTCCTTTATTGTGAAAATAATTTTGTAATATAATGCTTTATAAAACCCAATTTATTTCCATTTCTTCTCAAAGTGGCATAGATCCCTCACTCACTAGACTCCTCAAATGTGATACATTAAACACAGCTGCACAAACTTTATATATTCTAAACTAATTAAAGTTTTCGAAATTCGGTTCTATGTTAATTCTTTTTCACAATTAATAGCACAGTGCACCTCCAGACTTTTTTTTTAAATCTCTACAGTTAATATTTGCCTTTTGTCAGTGAATATAATTCTAAAGGAATAAAAAAAGGTTATTTCTACTGAAATAAATTTAAAAACAGCTAACTTTCAATTAGCTATAATATTAATATTAATGAAAATTCTAATGTTCTATAGTTTTTTTTAACTGACGGGGGTCCTGAAACACGATTTTACTGCTTTTACTTACTTTTCGTCTTCTTTTAATATTTTTAATATCAGTTTAAAATATGTATGCGTACTAAAATAACGTAGATTTAACATTTAAAATTCATTTTTAAAATAGATAGTAAGTAGAAAATAAAACGTAAAAATGTAACCATATATATTTTTTATTCTAGGTTCGTTTGATAAAGTATAGTATCAATGAAAGAGAGTAGGACTTTATTTTCTTAAATATATGATATTGATCATTTTATGAAATATTATTGTTTGTTATTATGGTCTCAAGTTATTTGAATTCCGTCACTTCAAAATTTCCTTCTTTGCTGTTATGTTGCCCATAGATTATGCAATTTCTGCAATACTATGAACGTGTTAGTGTTGATTTACTGATCAGGTGTACAATTTTTCGTTTTTAGGATGCTATGTTAAAGAAAAGAAATTAGACGAAGAAAGCCAGGCCAAATTTAACATTATGATATTGAAAATAATATAAGATGAACAGTCATTCAAATAATGACAAGCGAAACTTATAGAGGAATATACTGGTAAGAATATCATGACAAGGGGTTTGTAGCCTGGTTGGACACATTACCAAGTAAAAATTTATCTGCTATTTTATACTTTTTATTTAAACAAAAACAGTTCAACGAAACTGATGATTTTTATGTAATATGTAATTTGAAACTGCGAAAACGATCATTTTATATCAATTTAAATATTTTATAACAATTTATGGATGCTTCATGTGTTCTGAGGATATATTTTGCTTAATTTTGTATATATTTCACTTTATGTATTGAATTTTGAGAAGATATTGATTATTCCATGGTGTTCGATTTATGGAAAATAAATTAAATTAGAAACTCGAAAATGAAGATAAAAGATGATTTGATTGGTTTGAGGTATTCTGAGTTAGACATTTAGAAAAACGGAGAACTGCCTAGGGGTATATATATGTGCTACCCCGATTTCCGAGAGACCAAAAATATCCTGATATCCGAATGTTGTGCCGGGGTCACAATAGCCACACCACGGTTCCGTATTTCCATTAGTAACGTGTGCTTTTTGAAACTTTTGAGAGAAGATTTATTATTTTACGTTTAACTGAAGATTAAATATAACAACGATTTAATTGTAACCCTATGAAACTGGTTGAAGTATTGTTTGGAAAGAAGAGTGGAAATGAAGATCACATACTGTTAGTGGTCAGAATATCCACAACGGGATACCCGAGTGTTGTGCCGGGGTCAGAATAGCCACACTGCGGTTTTTTATTTTCATTCATGTCGCGTGCTTTTTGAGAAGATTTATTTGTTATTCTACGTTTAACTGAAGATTTAAATAAAACAACGATTTAAATGTATCCTTATTAAACTGATTGAAGTATTGTATGGAAAGAAGAGAGAAAATGAAGATCACATAATATTAGTGGTCAGAATATCCACATCGGGATACCCGAGTGTTGTGCCGGGGTCATAATAGCCACACCGCGGTTTCTTATTTTCGTACATGTCGCGTGCTTTTTGAAATTTTTTAGAGAAGATTTATTTGTTATTCTACGTTTAACTGAAGGTTTAAATATAACAACGATTTAATTGTAACCCTATGAAAATGATTGAAGTAGCCTATGTTTGGAAAGAAGAGAGGAAATGAAGATCACATAATATTAGTGGTCAGAATATCAACATCGGGATACCCGAGTGTTGTGCCGGGGTCAGAATAGCCACACCGCGGTTTCTTATTTTCGTTCATGTCGCGTGCTTTTTGAAATTTTTTAGAGAAGATTTATTTGTTATTCTACGTTTAACTGAAGGTTTAAATATAACAACGATTTAATTGTAACCCTATGAAACTGGTTGAAGTATTGTTTGGAAAGAAGAGTGGAAATGAAGATCACATACTGTTAGTGGCCAGAATATCCACAACGGGATACCCGAGTGTTGTGCCGGGGTCAGAATAGCCACACTGCGGTTTTTTTATTTTCATTCATGTCGCGTGCTTTTTGAGAAGATTTATTTGTTATTCTACGTTTAACTGAAGATTTAAATAAAACAACGATTTAAATGTATCCTTATTAAACTGATTGAAGTATTGTATGGAAAGAAGAGAGAAAACGAATATAACATAATATTAGTGGTCAGAATATCCACATCGGGATACCCGAGTGTTGTGCCGGGGTCAGAATAGCCACACCGCGGTTTCTTTTTTTAGTACATGTCGCGTGCTTTTTGAAATTTTTTAGAGAAGATTTATTTGTTATTCTACGTTTAACTTAAGGTTTAAATATAACAACGATTTAATTGTAACCCTATGAAACTGGTTGAAGTATTGTTTGGAAAGAAGAGTGGAAATGAAGATCACATACTGTTAGTGGTCAGAATATCCACAACGGAATACCCGAGTGTTGTGCCGGGGTCATAATAACCACACCGCGGTTTCTTATTTTCGTTCATGTCGCGTGCTTTTTGAAATTGTTTAGAGAAGATTTATTTGTTATTCTACTTTTTAACTGAAGATTTAAATATAACAACGATTTAAATGTATCCTTATTAAACTGATTGAAGTATTGTTTGGAAAGAAGAGAGAAAATGAAGATCACATAATATTAGTGGTCAGAATATCCACATCGGGATACCCGAGTGTTGTGCCGGGGTCATAATAGCCACACCGCGGTTTCTTATTTTCGTACATGTCGCGTGCTTTTTGAAATTTTTAGAGAAGATTTATTTGTTATTCTACGTTTAACTGAAGGTTTAAATATAACAACGATTTAATTGTAACCGTATGAAAATGATTGAAGTAGCCTATGTTTGGAAAGAAGAGAGAAAATGAAGATCACATAATATTAGTGGCCAGAACATCCACATCGGGATACCCGAGTGTTGTGCCGGGGTCATAATAGCCACACCCCGGTTTTTTTATTTTCATTCGTGTCGCGCGCTTTTTTATTTTTTTAGAGAAGATTTATTTGTTATTCTACTTTTAACTGAAGATTAAATATAACAACGATTTAAATGTATCCTTATTAAACTGATTGAAGTATTGTATGGAAAGAAGAGAGAAAATGAAGATCACATAATATTAGTGGTCAGAATATCCACATCGGGATACCCGAGTGTTGTGCCGGGGTCATAATACTCACACCGCGGTTTCTTATTTTCGTACATGTCGCGTGCTTATTGAAATTTTTTAGAGAAGATTTATTTGTTATTCTACGTTTAACTGAAGGTTTAAATATAACAACGATTTAATTGTAACCGTATGAAAATGATTGAAGTAGCCTATATTTGGAAAGAAGAGAGGAAATGAAGATCGCATAATATTAGTGGTCAGAACATCCACATCGGGATACCCGAGTGTTGTGCCGGGGTCATAATAGCCACACCCCGGTTTTTTTATTTTCATTCGTGTCGCGCGCTTTTTTATTTTTTTAGAGAAGATTTATTTGTTATTCTACTTTTAACTGAAGATTAAATATAACAACGATTTAAATGTATCCTTATTAAACTGATTGAAGTATTGTATGGAAAGAAGAGAGAAAATGAAGATCACATAATATTAGTGGTCAGAATATCCACATCGGGATACCCGAGTGTTGTGCCGGGGTCATAATAGCCACACCGCGGTTTCTTATTTTCGTACATGTCGCGTGCTTTTTGAAATTTTTTAGAGAAGATTTATTTGTTATTCTACGTTTAACTGAAGGTTTAAATATAACAACGATTTAATTGTAACCGTATGAAAATGATTGAAGTAGCCTATGTTTGGAAAGAAGAGAGGAAATGAAGATCACATAATATTAGTGGTCAGAACATCCACATCGGGATACCCGAGTGTTGTGCCGGGGTCATAATAGCCACACCGCAGTTTTTTTTATTTTCATTCGTGTCGCGCGCTTTTTTATTTTTTTAGAGAAGATTTATTTGTTATTCTACGTTTAACCGAAGATTTAAATATAACAACGATTTAATTGTAACCGTATGAAACGTAGTGAAGTATTGTTCGAAAGGAGAGAGGAAATGAATATCGCATAATATTAGTGGTCAGAATATCCACATCGGGATACCCGAGTGTTGTACCGGGGTCAGAATAGCCACATCGCGGTTTTTTTATTTTGATTCATGTCGCGTGCTTTTTTTAATTTTTGAGAGAAGCTTTTATTTGTTATTCTACGATTAACTGAAGATTTAAATTTAACAGCCATTTAATTGTAACCATATGAAAATGACTGAAATATTGTTTGGAAAGGAAGATAGTAAATGAAAATCACATAATATTAGTGGTCAGAATATCCACATCGGGATACCCGAGTGTTGTGCCGGGGTCAGAATAGCCACACCGCGGATTTTTATTTTCCCGCGTGCTTTTTTAATTTTTTAGAGAAGATTTATTTGTTATTCTACGTTTAACTGAAGATTTAAATATAACAACGATTTAATTGTAACCCTATGAAACTGATAGAAATATTGTTTGGAAAGAAGAGAAAAAATGAAGATCACATAATATTACTATCCACATCAGGATACCCGAGTGTTGTGCCGGGGTCAGAATAGCCACACCGCGGTTTTTTATTTTCATTCGTGTCGCGTGCGTTTTGAAATGTTTGTGAAAAGATTTATTTGTTATTCTTCGTTTAACAGAAGATATAAAAGTAACAGCGATTTAGATATAACCCTGTGAAACGGTTTGATGTGTTGTTTGGAAAGAAGAGAGAAAATGGATAGCTGATATCAGTAGTCAGAGTATCCATATCGCATACCGCGCGATTTGCGACTTTTTCGTGTCATTGATTTAATTATAGTTAGGTAAGAACTATTGATTTTAATTATAAATATAAGTGTAATAGGACCAATGGCAAGGAACTGCACCTGAATATGTGCTCTTCTTATTTTTTTTTATTTTTGGTCGGGACAAAATTGTTTAGCGAATTTAGATCAAAATTTTATAAAAAAATTATTACGTATTACTTGCTGTTGGTGAAACATTTTTATGTAAAATTATTAATTTTACACAAAAACGTTAACGGGACCAAATACCTGCTGTTCCTTCATTTATGCTCAAGATGCATTCAATTAAGAGACCTAATATAATGAATGCATTAAAATATATGAAGGTACAACAGGATATCCTATCCCTCACGTCCTCGTCGTGGTCCTGGAAATGCAGCAAATTCCAAACAGAGTTTTTAAATAGTTGAAAATTTGCTGTAGCTAAGAGGGAAGGTTGTCATGTATATGGAATATTAAATTCCGTTAACTTTTATATACGAATATACCCCTTGTGTAAGTCGTATATGGCAAAACATTATTATAAAATTTGGCGATTCATTTCATCGCACAAAATCAGCATATTATTTATTTATATAGCCTGGTGGAGTTAAGACCATGTGGCCTTCACTTCCAGTCATCAGGACAAAAATAATATGCAATTTAAATACAACAAAATACAATAATTTTATATACTAATCTATACATTTAATATTCATTATTTTTTATTGAGGTTATAATTATAATATTATATACTAAACAATAAACTGAACAATGATGAAAATAAAGTCTAACAATCAATAAAATTAAAAAGAATTATAATTAAAACTAATGAAAGAAATACACACAAAGGAATAACAGTTCGAATCTACTATAAAAGAAAAATAAATACAAAGAAAGTTATAAAATATTATGAATTAATATACCGTTTTATATATGTAAGAGGCATTAGGTAAGAATATTGGTAAATCTTAATATTATTTGTATTGAATAAAGGAAAAACAAATTATTATTATTGATTGTCAAAAAAATAATATTAGTGAGATATTTCCAATAATAATTTTATTATTAATTTGTTTAAGGGGTAGTAAAGTTTGGCAGTCTCTGACAGAGTAAAAGAGAATTCCATGTTCTAGCAAGAGAAAGTGTAAAAAATTTCGAGTAATAGGTAGTGAATTTCTCTAAAATTAAAAACTGTTCTCTTGCAACTCTCTTTGAATTTTGCTACAAGACACATCTATTAGATACATTCGGTTTCCGAAAATAGCTATATAAATGCAAAATGTTGAATGGAGAATATTTCAGATAGAAATAAAATAAACAAATCTACTAAAAATCAATCCTTTATACCGTGTCGTATTAACTTCGAACAGCCAAGACCGATTAAATACGCAATTGTAATGACTAGAAGAAACAGTACATTGAGTCACATTGTTCGAGTGACGGCAATCTCTCTATCCTGATTTCAGGATATCGTCATTTCTCAAATTAATTAACTATGGTATCACCGGAAATCGAAGCCGGGAGTCTTGAGATATACAAGTCAGAGTTGAGAGAGGCTAATCATTAATTCACATATATGGACGTAGAATTGAAATATGTCTCCAATTCATTTTTAATTTACGGCTTTAAATATATGTCCAACGCTTCTCTGGGAGAAATTACAAAGTAGGTTTCGGCATGCAATGGTTGACAATTGCCTATTTGGACTATTCAGGATCAGATGTATTAACTATTCCTCAGGAACAGCTTGCCGTAGAAAATTAATGTAATTATTATATGGGTTTTAATTTTTTTTGTCAAATGTCAACAGGTTGTCTTTTCTTTTATGACATTTCTGGCTTTATACCCTGACATTGTAATCCATTTCTTAGGTTGGGGCATCTGGAAGGCGGAGTTACATTGCCCCTTTGATATCCATCCATAGTAATTCTGTCCGAGGGCACGTCTTTCACTCCAGTCATAGCATTTTCATGCTATGCTTTGGAGTTTTACTAGGCAATTATAGGTGTGATAGCTTCCCGTTGCTTTCCACACCGGTAAAGGATGGTGATGATGATGGCCGGATGATTTTCGGGGACCGTTGGGCCTTAAGCTTCCTGACATTTGTCTTACAGGTGAGGAAAATCCCCGAAAAAACCTCACCCAGGAGCCTGCCCCGATCAGGAATCGAACCAGGGCCCGCTGCGTGACAAGGCAGCACGTTACCTCTACACCACAGCGGTGAACACCCCTTTGATATATTACGTGATAAATAATAATGAAGTGCCAAAAGAATACGTAACCCAATCTTAACCTAAATTCCAGACCATGGAAAACCACAGGAATAATCCACTTTAACCCATTCGCCTCAAAAGACGAGGTAGACTCGTCAGCAGTTAAATGACCTTCAACTCATAAGACGAGGTACACTCGCTTAACTGTGCTGTAATAGATTTTGTAATATTTTGTACATCCCTTCGCAGGGTAATATTTGTTAACCCTTATGAATAGTAGAGAAACGTGTTTTGGCCTTGAACCTTATTGTGATCTCAAGTACCGTTATATGGTGTTTGTTTTGAATGTCTGAAAATAGACAATATAATTTACGCTAACTTAAATCCAGTTTCTGGGGAAATACATTGAGAATTTAAATATGAAGCGAATGGGTTAAGGAAAAAATGCTATAGTCGACCGAGAAATCGAACCCGAGACCTCATGAACTATAGTCAATAACTCTGGCCACTAGCCTATGAAGCTCGTCATATGGATTTAATATAAAAGCACGATGGCTTGGATAATATATTAGTTAGTAGGATAGAAAATCTACGAAACAGACATTAAATTATTTTCATTCCAGAATGTGTACCAGAAGGTAATGTGATATTAGATAGATATGAGAAATAGTTAGGGTTTTACTACTGTGGCATTTTCCTACTTTAAGTTTCCCCCTCTTTTTTTATCAAACTCAGTCCTTCGTTTCAGCAATTTTTTCTCCACTTTGGTTTTGGTCTTCTCTTCTCTGCCAGGATGTTGCCAATTGAAGATCTTCTTCGGCCATATATCATCCCTTGCATGTCCCAACCAATGATCTTCGTTCAATTAGATCTATGATTGTTTTCTCTTCATCATCCTATTCCTTACTTCCTGACATGGAATTTTGTCCATTTTCGATAAATCCGCACTTCTTCTCAAACATTCCATTTCCCAGAATCAAGATTTTTTTCCTAATTGTTTTCTTGACAAACCATGTTTTACTCCCACAACAAGCAACTGATTCTACCACATCTCTACCAATTCTTTTTTAATCACTTGAGCTATATTTTTATCATAAGTAATGACACGAGTGATTTCCAAATTACCGATAAATTCACGACTCACGAAGTGAGGAGTGAATTTATCCAGAGAATTTGGAAATCAAAAGAGTGACATTTGTTAGGACTATTTACAAATTAAATTAAGCTGTATACTCACAAATCATTATTTAAATATAGTTATTTTAAAATATTTATATACTTAATGTAAACGGCGATGTTTGAAAACAAATGAGAAACGTTATGTTTCATTTGTTCATCACTGCAGTCAGATCATATTTATTTCCAAATAGAATCGCAGTATTGTAAAAATGCACCCTAGTGGAGAAAAAACGAAAACCCATCATTAATTTCTGATGTCCTATGATGTAAATATGTCAATTATATTTTTCTGCAACGTTAATTCCTGGAAAATAATACGTTTAAGAAAGTGCAAACAGTGGATTTTTTGTGGTATAATCAATTGCTACGAATGTTTTTATATTATATCTCGCAAGCAGAATCAGGTTACATTCGTGCACTATATATACAATCTGGGAGCCACTTATTAAAATGAAAGTAATTAAATCGAAGTGAAAAACGACTGTGATTGGTTGTAAATCAAAATTCATTGAAATGTGATTGGACATTGACTGCCATTTGGGGCATGAATTAAATAGTCGCAGAAAATTGTATCTAGGCAACCAAATATATTTCATCCCTGTTGCATTCTAAAAATAATATTTGTATCAATTTCATTATTTAGAAGCACTCTAATTATTTTCACCTGATCCAGTGGCATTAACTTAATTTCTTTATTATCTCCAATACATTCTGTGCATTTCATTTAACTGGCGGGTGCTCTTTTTTTAAATTAATTGAAGAGCATAATTTGTTATATATATAATTTAAGTTTCGTAACGTAATTCTATATCTATACATCATCAGTTATTAATAATATCTGGTCATCTAATGTGATTTCAATGCATTAATAATAAACTAACTAACTCACTGGCACTATCGAACCCGAAGGTTCATGCCGCAAGGTCATAAACTTTCCGTACATCCCTATCCTGAGCTAATATTTCCAATCATTCCCTGTATAATCTACTTCCCTCAAATAAATCTTGGACTACCAACTGGGCGTTTCCCCTCTGGTTTTCCTAGAAGAAGCTTCCATGCACGAATTTCAGTCCCCATTCGTGCCACATCTCCTTCCCATCGCAGTCTACGAGACTTAACTGTTCTTATTATATCTGGCTTCCTTTAATACCACATAGTTCACTGTTATGAAGTCTTCTCCATTCACATGTCTGTTCATCTCTCTTTGGTCCAAAAATTTTCCTAAGAATTTTATTCTCAAATACTCGTAATCTCCTTTCCTCCCTTAAAGTAAGAGTCCATGTTTCGCATCCATATAATATAACTGGGAGAATAACAGTTTTATATATTTTCAGTTAGCGTTTTTTGAAAGGAGTTGGGGCGACAAGAATCCCTGTAATGTATAATAGCACGCAATTCCAGAATTGAGCCTATGTTTAAACTGGTGTCATAAATTCACACCAGTAGAAGTAATGGTAAAAGTGTTTCTATCATAGACCTTAGAAGGCCCTTGAGATAGTAGGACATTGAAGCTCCTAACTTATAAAACAATTATCATAAGATATATGCCGTAACGGCTTTACCTCCGGAACACAATATGGTACTCATTTCAGTTAGTTCTGAGTAGACACCACAGTCATGGTATCTTCTAAAGTTCTAGGGAAAATTAAAATACTGACTTCATCAAGCCTCGAATCCGCGCCCTTCCGTATGCAGCATATTGGCTTAACCAACTTCTCTTCCGCGCGCCCCAATAATAATAGTAATCAAGCTATTCGGGCTCTTAAAAGAACGTCAAGCATAAATTGGAGCGTCTAAGCAAAATTTAATTCCCTTTCCCATCGAAATAATAGCTTAATTGTCTGCAAGGTGTTTCTTTGAGGAGATGAGCTAACCACTTGTCATTCACTGATATGTATAGAGAATTAAGCGAAACTAATCTTAGATTTATAGGGTAACTCCCGCAAGGGAGCACCCATGCTCCAAGTGGGAATATACGGATATAGATAAACAGACAGTATCAGTAACAGTATAGTAGTAGTAACAGTACAGATTATTTGAGAACAAAGTTCTTAAGATAAGTTCTGGACCAAAAAGAAATGAACAGACAGTCGAATGCAGAAATATACCTAACAGTGAACTGCATTATTTTAGTATGAAACCAGATACAATAAGAACAGTTTAGTCTCATACACTAAGATGGGCAGGACATGTAGCACGAATGGGGAATGAGAGAGGTGCATTGGAATTTCTTGTAGGAAAACCAGAGGGAAACCGCCCAGTTCAAGAATAACGTGGGACAATAATATTAACGATGGTTTGAGGGAAGTAGATTACACATTGGATGATTGGATAAAAATAACTCAGGATAGGGATGTGTGGAGAGTTTATGTCTGCGCGGCTATGAACCTAATGTTTAGATGGTGCCAGTGAGTTAGTTATTTACATACATACATACATACATACATACATACATACATAAGGACTTTATTAAACTAAAAGTAAGATACATACAATGTTATTTACAAATATGGATCGCACGGGCAGTAAGCCGTACGTGCTTTTGACAGTCCGTTACAAGAAGATGATGTTTAAAAACAAAAGAAAAAAAAAGAAAACGCAATAATATTACAATTATATATCAATACAAATACATTATACATTAACTTAGTTATGTAGAATTATTAAGAATTAATGGCATTGCGTCCACCGCTGTGGTCTCGAGGAAGCGTGGCTGCCTTGTCACGCAGCGGGCCCGGGTTCGATGCCCGGTCGGGGCAGTTTTTCTGGGTGAGGTTTTTATCGGGGTTTTTCCTCATCTGTAAGACAAATGCCAGGAAAACTTTAAGGCCCAAACGGTCCCCGAAATCATATGGCCATCATCATCATCATCATCCTTTTCATTACCATCATCATCACCATCATCCTTCACCGGTGTGGAAAGCAACGGGAAGTTACCACACCTACACAATTCCCAAGTAAAGCTGCAAACATAGCATGAAAATGCTATGATTGCAGTGAAGGACCTGCCTTCGGGCAGAATTACTATGGATGGAATAGCATTGCAATTTGCTAACAAACATATTTATTTATTCCTGAATAAGTGTTAACAGTTAGTTATTTAGTAACAGTGTCAGTATAGCAGTAGCATCTGCAGAAGTAGTAATGGTGGTAACAGTAGAAATATTTGTTGTGGTAGCATATATATATATATATATATATATATATATATATATATATATATATATATATACACAGCTTTCTAAACACGTCAACAGCAAGGTCACTGGCATTTCCATTTCATTCAATAAATGTTTCATTCATATATAAGTAATGTTGGTTTAATAAGGTAACTAGAATTAAATTTATTGAGAAAGGCAGCGTGATATGGGACATATCGCCACTGTCTGGCCAAGCAATATCTCATCTCACATTTCTGGCATTTCCCGGAATGGCAACTTCGTCACTCCATTGTCTGAAAGTTTGCGAAACAGTTTCTTCCTTTGAGGAAGAAAAGCGTTTGTCTCTTGGCTGTCGGAGAAGCACAAAGTTACGGGCGATGGTCATTTATTAAATGGGTAACTTTGAGGACATTTATCTTGACGCCCGCCCGGTAACAGAAACCTCAAGTACCGAGCTTCTTGAATCGCTCACTTCACTTCATCTATCTTAATAACAACCGTCATCCACAGCAAAAACTTCAAATTCCATCTTATTTACTTCCTCCTCACTATCAAAAATAAATTCAACAGATTTCCAACAAAACTTACTTTCCTCTTCATGTAACTTTCAGAGTTCATATAAAAAAAACTTATCTCACATTTTCGCAAGAAAACTATTTTACAAATTTTGTTCACCTACTTTTCCGCAATTACATTAATAATAATAATAATAATAATAATAATAATAATAATAATAATAATAATAATAATAATAACAATAGTAATAAATTAAGTTAGTTTTATAGATTGTGTGGCAGTAAAAATAAAAATTTGAGGAGTACACAATTAAAATTTAAC
This sequence comes from Diploptera punctata, assembly GCA_030220185.1. Classification (NCBI taxonomy): domain Eukaryota; kingdom Metazoa; phylum Arthropoda; class Insecta; order Blattodea; family Blaberidae; genus Diploptera; species Diploptera punctata. Next base: position 3,445,271 of record JASPKZ010008365.1, on the reverse strand, counting down.
AAAATTATGGCAGTGCCTGTCTTAACACATGCAAGTGAGAATTGGGATCTTAACCGTTCAGTCAGAAGAAAAATATAAACTGCAGAAATTAAGTTCTTACGTTCAGTAGCAGGTGTGGCAATTTTTGACATAAAAATAAATGAAGATATTAGAAAAGACTTAAAATATTTTATTTAAGAAATAGAATTGACTATATGAGAAACAACTGGTGTGAACATGTTAAAACAATGCCTACAGATAGAATCCCCCAGATGTTATTAAAGTTCAAACCAATAGGACATAGATGTGTTGGACGTCCATTTACTAGATGGGAAGATTCATTAAATCCCACTTGATGTGAAAACAGGTCAAAAGGCCTAATTTCAAGAAGTAGAATGATGATGATGATGATGATAATAATAATAATAATAATAATAATAATAATAAACACAGATTTAGAGTTTTTATAATTTATTAGGAAAATTTTGGTCCAAAGAGAGACAAAGAGATAGGTGAACGAAGAAAACTACAAGATTGTGAACTAACAAACTCACTGACATTATCGGACTCGGGGGTTCATGTTACACGTGGACATAAGCTCTCCATACGTTCCTAGTCTGAGCGAACATATTTAAGGTGTTCCTGTAGAGTTCGCCGCCCATAAATCATGTTAAAAGCGATATTAAAATTCTACTGACACTGTCTCTTTTTTGAATCCGTCAAAACATTATCAGCTGCTATTATTATTATTATTATTATTATTATTATTATTATTATTATTATTATTATTATTATTATTATTATTATTATTATTATTATTATTATTATTATTATTATTAGCTTGTTTCACAATGTTTCACTTCATCATCTTATGCCCAATTAATCTCCTCCATAATGCTCTGTCATTCCAATATCCATCGTCCAATCCCTTTTCCTTCATGCTACTCAAAATACCATAAATCTACGTTATTTTTTGCCGTCCTCTTCTTTTTCTTCTTCTTCTTCCTCCAAGTGGCATCCATTCTAGTATCCTTCTTGGGAATCTATCTTCTGTCATTCTTTATACATGACCATATAATTTTATTTGATTGTTTCTTTTATGAAGTCCACAATTGAAGTTTGAATATTTATCTTTTATTTAATTACTCTCTTTTTTATTCTGTCTCTTTTAGAAATTCCAGCTGATCGCCTCTATAAATCTTTTTCTGCAGAATTTAATTTACTTATTGTTCTAGATTTTAATTCCCATGTTTCTGCACAGTATGATGATGATGATGATGATGATGATAATTGCGCGATAGACTTAGAATCATTGGCCTTGTCGTTTGTAGACGATCTCATAGACATACGTGTTAATCATAGAGGTGGACGATCATATACCTAGTATATGGGTAACGTGACCAGCATGTCGCATCCCAGCCGTTATAGTTGCTTTTTTTCTTTAATGGGAACGGCTATTTATTGTAGCTACCTAAAATCTTCACGATGGGTGTGCATCGGTCCCTTACTGACCGAAATTCCATTTTTTTTCTCCACAGAGACTCGAACCTCTGCAAATATTCAGTTGGTTTTACTCATTATTTTTGTGTATTATTTCAACCAACAATTGTTGTGATCAACATTCTTCTAGTTCTGTGGGAATTTCTATCAGTGGTTGGGATCGAGAAGAAATCGAACTCAATCCTGCGATGTATGTTCTGCATCGAACTCATGGCTTCGAGAAGACTCTAAGTAAAACATAATTGTGCAATATTTATATTTATCCAAATATAATTTATATTTATAAAATGTAAGTATATTTATCACAAAATCATCAGTACCAAACCAATAATCTAATGAAGTTATAGTTATTTTTTGTATGACCACGCAATTACATAAGAGGCGTTTGCTTTGAATCCATATTTCCTATTTTCTTTTTTCTAAGAGCCTGCTTATTCTAGTCTATCCACGTGTTTCCAGTTTTTTCTTAGGTTTATCCTCTTGGTCAACTTACCTCTTATGCACCCTAATTCTAAAGATATCTCTGTTTAGGATATATTCTTTAAGGAATTCCTGCCAATTTTAAATATGTTTTTACTTCAATCCATTTAATAGTATTCACCGGTGCTTCATTTCTATTTTCATAGAATTCCATTATTCGTTATAGATTATTATTTACTTTATTTTATTTTTATTAACTATTCAGCGCTTTCCGTCTGTTTTTTTTTAGAAATTTCTATGCCTTCTTTCATTTCCGATTCAAGTTACCTGTCCTGTCTATCGAATTCTACGTCTGAATGGTTGAAAACAGTAATTAAATAAAAACACTAACATATTAACATATTTTATAGCAGAACTGAAAGAGATGTTATGCTTATCTGGTGCATAAGATGGAGATTCACTGCATATTAAATGCAGTTACTGGAAACTTCAGTTTACTCAGCAGTAAATTTGACAGTTTACTTCGATTCTAGAACAGGAGAGCAACCATGAAATTGAGCGCTCAGAAAATTGCCATCATGGAGTGAACTACGTCACTGCACCACTCTTTCTAACGACCCAATGAAAACAATGAAGATAGCTTTTATCTGATTTTTTAAATTTTAAACATTTATAAAACTTACATTATACACATAATGTAAATGGACACTTAACAACAAATGAGGGAAAATGTGAAATGGCTGAATTCAAATACCTAGGAACAATTAAAAACAGGAATGAGATTCATAATGAAATTAAACATAGACTAATCTGTGAACGATACTATTATGCTTTACGTGTCTCTTGTCATCCCAACATTTTTCAAGAAATGTTAAATTAAAACATAGCTTATAAAACGGTTATTCTTCCAGTTATGTGGGGGCACACCATAACATAATGCTATTGTGTTATTATTTAATTGTAATATTATTGTGTTTTCTTTATGTAATTGTAATGTTAATGTTTTTTTAGTATATAATGCTATTGTGTTATTATTTATTATTATTGTGTTTTCTTTATGTAATTGTAATGTTATTGCTATTGTGTTATTACTTAATTGTAATATTATTGTGTTTTCTTTATGTAATTGTAATGTTAATGTTTTTAGTGTATAATGCTATTGTGTTATTATTTAATGGTAATATTTTTATTGTGTTTTCTTTATGTAATTGTAATGTTATTGCTGTTTATTGTTTATTGTTTATTTTTCTTTACACTAGTACCAATTATTACTTTATTGTAACGGACTGTCAACAGCACGTACGGCTTACTGCCCGTGCGACCCATATTTGTAAATAATATTGTAAATATCTTACGTTTTGTCTAATAAAGTCCTACTACTACTACTACTTGGTTATGGGAATATGCTACAAGTCGAAAGGTCAAGGGTTCGAGTACTGATGGATGACAGATTTTTATAAATGACCTAAGCCTTCTGGTGGCATCATAGCCCTGGGTCGGTTCAGCCTCTAAATGAAATGAGTACTAAACTATTTTCTGGCGATAAAGCAGCCGTATACTACCACAAGATCCTCCTAACAACTGTAGTGGAATCACTATAATTTTCTATATTATATAGCCTACATGCGAACATTGTTTCTTTCTTTAAGGTAGTAAAAATGATTTACGCGGATTTGAAAATAGAGTTTTTAAGAAAATATTTATGTGAAAGCAAGCGAACATATGGGTGAATAGAGAATACACAAGAGATAACTATTTGATATTTATGGTAAATTGGATATAGAAATAACATCCAAGTCCCGTGCTGTAGCCGAGTGGTTAAATCAAGATGCCTTGACGAAGGGCTACGTGACTTGCGCTGGTTTGAGTCTCCATGGGGAAGAAATTCTCTCATGGAATTTCGCTCAGCATGACACCGGTGTCCATCCAGCATCCTGAGAAATTTAGTTAACTACAATAAGTAGCGGCTCCAGGTTGAGGAAACCAGCTATAACGGTTGGCGTATCCGACAGGCTGACCATGTCACTCTTACACTGGCTGGATGATCGTCTACCACTGTTGATAACAGTTGGATATGAGGCCAGCAGCCGGCTGGTAGTCCTAGGGCCTATTAGATCTGTCGCGCCATGGAGGAGTAGAGTTGGAAGTCTGGTAAACTGTGATGGGCAGGACTTGTGACACGAAATAATACTTACTTACTCACTGGCACTATCGAACCCGTAAGTTCATGGCCGCGCGGACATAAGCTCTCCATACATCCCTATCCTGAGCTAATGCTTTCCAATCGTTCCCTGTATAATCTACTTCCCTCAAATCATAGTTAATGTTATTCTCCCACCTCATTCTTGGTCTACCAACTGGGCGTCTTCCCTCTGGCTTCCCTACAAGAAGCTTCCATGCAAGTCTTTCATTCTCCATATGTGCAACATGTCCTGCCCATCGCAGTCTATGAGACTTAACTGTTCTTATTACATCTGGCTTCCTATAAAGACCATGTAGTTCATTGTTATGCAGTCTTCTCCATTCACCTGTCTGTTCATCTCTCTTTGGTCCAAAAATTTTCCTAAGTACTTTATTCTCAAATACTTATAATCTCCTTTCCTCCCTTAAAGTAAGAGTCCATGTTTCGCACCCATACAATATAACTGGTAGAATAATAATGATGATGATGATGACGATAATAATAATAATAATAATAATAATAATAATAATAATAATAATAATAATAATAATAATGGAATGTTAAATACAGTTGTATGGAGTAAAAATATTGTAAATAAAACTGAGACATTAATATTCAAATCATTAAATTTAATCATTAAATCATATACTGGAAGAATAAAAGTTTTACATATTCTCAGTTTAACATTTTTGAGAGAAGTTGGGACGACAAGGATACATAGTAGCTTGCATGGCCAGAATTGAGCCTATGTTTAATTTCTCAGTGCATCTCATTCCTATTTGTAGTTATCTCTCCATTTCCATTATATAATGCATTTCTATGTGTGAACATATGTTTAGTTTTATTAATGTTTACTTCCAGTCCCAATTTCTTAGTGTTACACAATAGTGTGTGCGTGTTGACCCTTAGTATCTTCTCGCTATCGAACAATATAACTACATCATCAGCATAAACTAACATTTTTATAATATCATTGAAACCATAGGTGACACTTCTTTATTTTCACTAACAAATATTTCGGCATTTAAGTGCCATTTCAGTTTTTCGCTATCAAATGATCTAAAATGGTATTTGAGGATTTATAAAGAAGTGAATTCAAGTTTTCCGACAATTGAGCATGAAGTGGAGTCTTGAGTGTCGCTCCGATAAGATGTCATTTGGAGCACACCACCAGTTTATATTTGAAGAACACATGTCAAGCACACATCTCTATGGAATGGCTTCATCTTATCTTACGGAATGTCGTTCCAGGTTTTCTATGAACTGGCATAACCATCAGTATGAAGTCAACTGCACACACTGCTTCATGGATTCAAGATATTTGAATATCGCAAGGATACATATACTCGTATGTAAACCAAAAGTCCGTCACGCAGGAACTGCGTAAACTAAGCGAATCTTTCAGCAAGTCGAATTTATGGTATGATTTTGCTGGTTTAGGAAATATAAATTTATTTAACTTTCGCAGGGAAATAACACTATGACGTTTAATTTAAGAATTAAATTAATGTTTTTATTATCTCACCTCATATCCTTTTTCTTCTATACTGCAGATTCGGAGCTTATCTCCATCTTAAGTCGACCGGTGTTATGTCGTTTCTTGGCGGTTTTCTTCTTACTTCTACGGTGGACCGATGAACCTCTGGATCAGGTCAAAATTTGCGGGAATTTCGAAACTCCCGCAAATTTTGACCTGATCCAGAGGTTCATCGGTCCACCGATAGAAGTAAGAAGAAAACCGCCAAGAAACGACATAACACCGGTCGACCAGAGGCTACTGAAGATGGAGATAAGCTCCGAAACTGCAGTATAGATGAAAAAAGATATGAGGTGAGGTAATAAAAACATTAATTTCATTCTTAAATATACATTTATTTTGTTAGCCCTTAAATTAAAGAAAATCAATTTCTTATGTTAGCTAATTTCAATGTGTAGGACTGCGGTGAAATGAAATCATGCATAACTTATTATTACTTATTGCATATTGCTGTGTAATATCTCATTATTTTTCTTGTTTTATGTGCATTAGGTAGGGACAGTCTACCAAACAATTCAACTTATCTTTCTTGTGTATATGTAATTATTAGTTTTATTCTTATTATGTTATCGATCTTATGGATATTATCTTATTGATCAAATATTCATTTAGTATTTAATATTGGGTTCGATCCCCGGTCGGGACAGTTTTTCTGGGTGAAGTTTTTATCGGGGTTTTTCCTCACCTGTAAGACAAATGTCAGGAAAACTTTGAGGCCCAAACGGTCCCCGAAATCATATGGCCATCATCTTCATCCTTATCATTATCATCGTCATCATCATCCTTCACCGGTGTGGAAAGCAACGGGAAGCTACCACACCTACAATCCCCTAGTAAAGCTGCAAGCATAGCATGAAAATGCTATAATTGCAGTGAAGGACCTGCCTTCGGGCAGAATTACTATGGATGGATGGATTTAATATTAGAGTTATTGAGATTGCTATATTCTAAAGCAACATATGTTTGTCCTAGTGAGTGGAAGAGAAGGCCACTAACTAACTAACTCACTGGCACTATCGAACCCACAGGTTCATGGCCGCGCGGACATAAGCTCTACATACATCCCAAACCTGAGCTAATGTTTTCAATCATTTCCTGTATAATCCACTTCCCTCAAATCACAGTTAATATTAATAATAAATGTGTGTATCAGTGAATGTATTCATTAAATATTGCTATATAGAGACTTTATTACTGATTTATACAACAAAGAATGCTCAACAACATACCACAAGATTACAATGGTCACCACTAGGATCGCTGATTTACAATAGCGTTGTCATTAGACATTACTAGTGTATTTATTTATAGCTTAGAAGCCTTACATACTTACTCACTGGCACTATCGAACCCATAGATTCATGGCCGCTCGGACATAAGCTCTCCATACATCCCTATCATGAGCTAATGTTTTCCAATCATTCCCTGTATAATCTATCTATCTATCTATCTATCTATCTATCTATCTATCTATCTATCTATCTATCTATCTATCTATCTATCTATCTATCTATCTATCTATCTATCTATCTATCTATCTATCTATCTTCGGGTTTTTACAGCTGCTGCCGTCTTCCCGTACCAAACCTCCAAAGCCTACGATCTTGGGCATCTTCAATGCCTAGCCCTCTTGCTTGCATTAATGTCTTCATGTTTTCCTTCCATGTTAACTTCGGTCTCCCTCTCTTTCTCCTTCTGGTCGGATGCCATTGATATAGATTCTTTGGCCATCGCTCATCTTCCATTCTTAAAACATGTCCTAAACACTTTAATTCCTTCTCCTCAGTTCTTTCGATTATGCTTTCTTCTGCTTCCATTATATTTCTAATTTCCTTATTTGTAAATAACCATAACAAAATTCGAATAAACACAGGGCTAACAATCTACAAGGCACTATTAAGGTCAGTACTCACGTACGCAAGCCCCATATGGGGACACGCCGCTAGAACTCACATAAAGAAACTGCAAGTTTTTCAAAACAAATTATTATATATGATTACAAAACTACCGCGTGTAACACCGGTTGACATATTACACGATCAAACGGGTGTAGAAACAATCGAGGAGTATATTAAACGCATGGCTCTTAAATTTTATAATACATGTGAAGGCCATGATAATCCACTCGTGGCATCGCTGGGAACCTATGAAACAGCCAACAACAAACACAAGCGTCCAAAATGGATCCTGGACAACACTTGACCGGTGAAAGCTGATAGGACACACACACAGACACACACACACACACACACACACACACACACACACACACACACACACACACACACACACACACAGACACACAGAAACACAGAAACACATTACACAATTATTCAATTACAATTACAACATTAGCATATAATGTACATTAATAAAATATATTAACACAACAAATTAAAAACTAATAACTAATCTTACTGCTACAGGTTCATCCCACCAGTTCCAGAGAAACTGACATCACCTGACAACTACAGATAGAACAGCAACAACTGAAGAATACAAAAAAAAATAAAAAATGCACGTTACCATAATTGTATGATTAATTGTAATAATCTGAAATGTACGCACATTATATTTAAATAAAGAGAAGCCAGGATGCCCTCCCAATATAGAGTCATCCGAAAGCCAAACTTGGCAAGATCCCGCGTGATCGACTATTCCGATTGAGGTTTTAAGCGGTTTCCCTCAATCCAAAGAGCAAATGCTGGAATAGAACCCCAAAAGGTCCGCTTCCGACTTCACTCTGCTAATTAACTTCAAAATTAAATTCAAAATTTAAACCGGGGCTAATGTATTTTACAGGAACCCGGGGTTCTACCTATTAAGGAGGACCAAAATGGATCGCTCACCGCCAACACTTAAGTGATGGCCGCAGAGCTTTCCATCTATCTATCTATGACATGTCCTAATTTTGACTTTCTCGCACTTCTGCGTAAATAATACATTTCTAGAGCTATTAATCTATTCTTGTAGTACTTCTTGAATGTCCATACCTCACTTCCATACATCGCAACAGATTCCACCAATGTTTTACCAATATATCTTTTTGTGTCTTTCCAAATATGCTTATCCCACCATATGGAATTTAACGATGATATTATTTTGCTACTCAATTCAATTCTATGTTTTCCCTGTATAATCTACTTCCCTCAAATCATAGTTAAAGTTATTCTCCCACCTCATTCTTGGTCTACCAACTGGGCGTCTTCCCTCTGGCTTTTCCCACAAGAGGCCTCCATGCAAGTCTTTCATTCCCCATACGTGCAACATGTCCTGCCCATCGCAGTCTACAAGACTTAACTGTTCTTATTATATCTGGCTTCCTATAAAGACCATGTAGTTCATTGTTATGAAGTCTTCTCCATTCACCTGTCTGTTCATCTCTCTTTGGTCCAAACATTTTCCTAAGTACTTTATTCTCAAATACTTGTAATCTCCTTTCCTCCCTTAAAGTAAGAGTCCATGTTTCGCACCCATATAATATAACAGGTAGAATAATAGTTTTATATATTCTCAGATTAACGTTACCTTACATATTTACGATATATTTAATATATAAATTATGATAAAACTCGCATTTCATAATATGCTATATTAGGCTATGTGTAATCATATAACCGTCATATGTTCGTGAAACAGGCTCTAAATTAAAGCTTAAATGTCGAACAAACAATACGTGTTCTACCAGCAGCTGCAAGGTATTTATCCATCCTTACTATCGATATGAACCCAGTCAAGAGAATACATTGCTGTTGTAAGTATAGTACATAAAACACTTTAGTTACTTAGCTTTTGATTTAGCTACATCCTTTAACAACTTAGGTCAATAGGATTGCAATTAGAATGGGTTACATTCTTTAATATACGAGGCCAATACCGGCTGAGCGTGAATGTCCCACAAATTTTGATCATAGGCCTCTTTCTGCAGGATGAGGTTATTTTTACGTGCTGTGCATATACAAGGGCTTTTCATAAAAAAGTTTCAAAAAGGCAATTAAATTAATTATTTTAAATTAATTAGTTAATTAAGTGAATACAATTAATCATTTGAATATTTTAAAATAATAAATATAAAGCATGTATTTTTGGCTTATATTTGGCCTTATTATAAATCAATATATTACTATGAACTACATGGTCTTTATAGGAAACCAGATATAATAAGAACAGTTAAGTCTCGTAGAATGCGATGGGCAGGACATGTTGCACGTATGGGGAATGAAAGACTTGCATGGAAGCTTCTTGTAGGAAAGCCAGAGGGAAAACGCCCAGTTGGTAGACCAAGAATGAGGTGGGAGAATAACATTAACTATGATTTGAGGGAAGTAGATTATACAGGGAATGATTGGAAAGCATTAGCTCAGGATAGGGATGTATGGAGAGCTTATGTCCGCGCGACAATGAACCTACGGGTTCGATAGTGCCAGTGAGTAAGTAAGTATATATTACTAATTACTTTCTTCTGTATTATTGGTTATAATCCATCACATTATATGGTTTACATTATTTTATGTATATCATTCTTCATTGCATTAATTGTTTTGTTAGAATAAGTCTTATTCCCAATACATTATTATTTTTTATTTGTATCTGTCGTAATTTATGTAAAAATGAAACTGGTCCCTAATTTTAAATGTATATATACTATTTGTATTATTCGTGTAACTGAACTGCACCCGAGCACGAGCACTTGCTCATTCGGGTTTCTATACTGTATATAACATTTATTTGTAAATCACATTTATGTCTATTCTCATTAAATAATGATTATTAGCGATTTCCAAAGAAATGAAGCCATTGGGGTTGTTCACATTAAAACATTTTTGAAAAATATATAAACTTCATCGATCCTATCTAGTAGATAGCGAAAATGACCTTGACCAAATATATATATATATATATATATATATATATATATATATGTGTGTGTGTGTGTGTGTGTGTGTGTGTCTGTTAAACTCTAGCAGCCGAAGAGAAATTACCGAAGGAAGTGTGGGAATAGCTGCCAACCGAGAGGATCAAGAGAGGGAGACCAAATGGTACTTGGATTCAGTGTATAAAAAGCAACAATGAGAGAAAGAAAAATAGAGGAAGGACAATGGAATAATAGAAATGACTGAAGAAGAAATTTAAAGTGAATATTTTACACGTAGAACATTGGGTACCGGAAGATGTATTTAGATTATTAAACCAGTTTTAGATAGATCATTTTAAATCCGCAGATCTGGATTATCATTCTATTTAAAACCTTTGTTCTGTGTGTTTTCAACCGTTACATTGTAATAAACTTTACGTGATTATAGTAATAACTGATGGAAGTTAAGTCATGTCAACTACAGTATGCGTGTCCATTTTCTCTGAAAAAAAAGTTTGTAACTCTATTGATGTTCTGCTACTATCTGTTGCAATTAAATCTATGAAGAATTGAAAGAGTTTTCTCAGACGGTAATATTTTCACACTTAAGTTTATGTTACATGTCAGAAATCTACGGCACAGGATCCACGTCTTTACTTCCCTTCCGAAGGAAGTCATAATCTCAAATTTTATGACATAAAAGAGTCCGTCAAACAATTCCGGCTTACTGGCTTACCTTGGAACTACTGGTCCATCGAGTATTATTTGTTTATTATATAAACTTTCCTCATTAGAGGATTGCCACAGGACAAAGTGATACAGACAATTAATTTTCGAAATTGATGAAATACATTTTATAAATACATTAAACAATCTCAAATTGTAATTGAACTATATTCTATAAAGTAGAAATTTTTTGAATTGGTTTCTGAAAAGTGAAATTGATCCTCTAATGGCAGCGATGGAAATTTTAGAAAGATACACTCTGTCGAAATCTAAGAAAATCCAAAATTTAGCTAAGAATCATAATATAGTACCTCTTGCCCCGATCATCAATCCTGTGACAGTTATATTAACTAATTGGTATTTATTCCAGTTTAAAGTGTTTCGAAAGTCATACTGGGGCCTCTTTTTGTGATTTTATTCAACATTCAAGGGAAATGCAAGGTTTTATTTGTATTACTTCTTGCAATTACACAAACAACATTTGAGAAGCTATCTTTTAAAAAACTGAACATGCCTTTTCGTTTCATTTCTCATGAGAAGTTAAAAAAATCACATGTCCTGAAATGTACTTTGTTTGGTGAAAACAATGTGCTCACACACCGATTCCAATGGAATATGTTAACATTTGTTAAGAAAATGGATATAAATTTGAGAGATCTACCATGGCCAATAACAACAGTTTTTAAATTTTGGACATGTACAGTTTTGAGAAAAAGCTCTTCATTTCATATCATCCTACCTACCCTAGTTTAACCTCATCCTTTGTATGTACTTTTATTTACCACACATTCCCGGGTCATAACGGTAGATACATGACATGCCGAGAGAGGGTAAACGATACTCATAATTGAAATAAACATATATTACAAATACAAGTTCACCGCTGTGGTCTCGAGCTAGCGTGCTGCATTGTCACGCAGCGGGCCCGGGTTCGATTCCCGGTCTAGACAGGATCCTGGGTGAGGCTTTTTTTCGGGGTTTTTGCTCACCTGCAAGACAAATGTCGGGAAGGTTAGGGCCCAATGGTCCCCGAAAATCATCCGGCCATCATCATCATTAACCTTATCATTATCATCATCATCCTTCACCGGTGTGGAAAGCAACGGGAAGCTACCACACCTATAATACCCTAGAAAAGCTGTAAAGTACAGCATGAAAATGCTATGATTGCAGTAAAAGACCTGCACTCGAGCAGAATTACTATGGATGAATGGATTACAATTACACAATAAAAACAAACACACTAATAGTTACGGCGGCTCTATGGCACAAGTAGTTAGAAATTTTCTCTCCACCACCGGGTTTCGAGTTCGCGTCTCAATCACACAATTTGCGGTTCATGGTAGATGAATCTGAGTCAGTGCAGATTTTTCTAACGTTCACTCCCTTTCCTTTGTCAAAACTTTCTTTCCATCATTTCTCCATATTCATGTCGTCTATTTCCGTCTGCCCTTCTTATGGTGCGACAGGCCGTGTCAGTCAGTATCCTTGTATATCACAACCCTTCAATAATATGTAGGGACTTCATATCATCCCTCGATCTGACACGAGTAGTGGGTTTACTTTACTAATGGATACACCTAAAAATACTAAGGCACTACATGACCTTGATATTAAATCGTCTATAAACAACATTAAATGAAAACAGTATTTACCTTAACGTGTTACTTTAAAGGAAGTAAGCGGTTACTTCTTGTAACACTGTATCACCAATCAACCGGCAAAGAATTCGAACTTGAGACGTTGGATCATAAAAACAGATGAAGTTTTTGATCGTAAAAGGTTGGGGGCCGTCATGTTTTACGACTCCATCTCATCTCGGAAACTCGGAAAAGGTAGGGGGAAGGTCTTGAGACCGAAGTGTAATCGAATTCCAGTTTCTATCACCAAGGTGTCTCGTTATTCTCCATTAAGGCAAGTATACGAGCTAACAAGATATTTTGGCTACATCGCTAGAACCCTTCTTGCACTTTCGCGGTAGTAAGAGCTTACTCGAGCGAATAAACATCATATTTATGTAGAGACTTAAACTAATGAACTGCGTCAACTGAAAAGTCATCCATAGCTATATCATTCTCCGTAAGTAAGGTCTCAACTGTCACTTGCTTCTTGTAAGTTTACTTTGAATGAACAAGGCTGTAAGCAGGAGTGTAATATCTTGACACAACCAACACTAAAGTGAATGCAATATTTTATGGCAAATACTGATTGAGGAAGCAATTCCAACAGATTCGCCTCTTCGCTTCGCGCTAGTGTTTAAACCTTGCAACAAATGACTATACATCGAGCAAAAAAAATATTATTGGGACAAAACTTTATTCCCTATTCGTGAACTTTTATTTGATATGTAAGATACAAATAAATTAGAGGCCTGTACCGTAAATTAAAACATTTCTTCAGTCAATATATTACATATTTTTTATATCATTCTCCAATGCATTAATTCTATGTTTAAGTTAGAGTAAGTTATACATTTTGAATTTTTCTTTCCTAATTGTATTTTCTTTTATATTATTACCTAATGTAATTAGTTACTTTCTTCAGTCTGGTATTAATCTAAATTTTGTTTGCATAATGTCCTATGCATTAGTTCTTTGTGTGCCAGAGTAAGTTTTACGTTTTCAAACTTTTTTTCTATTTTTTTTTTGTTTTTATTATTTACTAATGTCTTTAATTACCATCTTCAATCTGGTATTAATCTATTCAATAATGTTTTGTCTATTTTGTTTTTCACTGTAATTTCTTGTTTATGTGCCAGAATTTATTTTAAGTTTTGAAACTAAATTTATATGTTTTGTTTTGCATGTGGTAAAGGGTTTGAGATCTGTAATAATACTTTTTCACGCTCATTTTAATAATGAAAACACATCAAAGTCGACAAAGTTTGGCAATAAATACGTTTTTGGACGATGTAACTAGCACATATACTTACCCATCATTTTGACATGAATAAAAAGTTGGCATTCCCACATCTAACCTGGTTTCTATGCAAACAAAAGAGAAAGAAATACCAATATTGAAAATAAACTAACTTGTGCGGTAAGTAAAATTGTTACCACTTTTCTCATAGTAATGTAAATTTATCTATCTATCTATCTATCTATCTATCTATCTATCTATCTATCTATCTATCTATATATATATATATATATCCATCCTTGCATAGTAATTCTGCCCGAGAGTAGGTCTTTCACTGCAATCATAGTATTTTCATGCGATGCTTTGCAGCTTCACTGGGTAGCTTCCCGTTTCTTTCCACACCGGTGAGGGATGGTGGTGATAATGATAAAGATGATGATGATGGCCGGATGATTTTCGGGGACCTTTGGGCCCTACGCTTCCTGACATTTGTCTTACAGGTGAGGAAAAAACCGAAAGAACCTCACCCAGGAGCCTGTCCTGACCGGGAATCGAACCCGGGCCCGCTGCATGACAAGGCAGCACGCTACCTTGAGACCACAGCGCTGGACTATATATATGTATATATATATATATATATATATAAACGAATGTGTCCTTTATAAACTTCTAAACCGTTCAACCAATCTTCGTGAACATTTATAGATACGGGTTTTCAGATGCGGCGAGTATTTAGCCGATATATATATTATAAAATTATTAGGTGTAGGAGTTCACATGAAACGAAAACAAAAATCGCTCTAGCGATCCCAATTTTCGATGTTTCACAACAAAACTAGGAATATCCTATTGAAATAAACCGATGTATATACTATCCAAAAATAAGTGAAAACCGACCGTTAGAAGTGGGGGTTTACCTGAAATTTAAAATAAATAGTTACACTAGCAACCGCCATGTTTGGTTTGTCGGTGTGTATACCATATAATTGATGAACCCTCAATATTTAATTTATTTACATATACTGGCACACACCGGGTATTAGCTAGTATTAAATATTTTAATTCATTCATTACTATATTTAATTGATGTTAGTACCCATTATCCAAAAAATACACTTGTATGAAGTGACTTAAAGAATCTCGGAAATAGAAAAACTAAACTCGTCTTCATAATTGTTTTAATGTATCTACAGTTGTGTATGAACACACTTCCCACGTATCCCAGTAAGCCTATACTATTTCAGCAGCTATTCTAATGTCTAAATGATTGAAATGCTCTTTCGCCTTCTTCATTCACGGGCTAGGCAAAATGCCTGTTCCGCCTCACAGTTGTTTTGTCCATCTTTTCACTGACCTTCCTAAATTCCTTGAACCTCTTGGCTTTTAGTTAAATGCTGCTTTTGGTAATCTTGTTACGTTCATTCTTTCTACATGTCTAAACCATTTTTCCCTATATCATTCGATTTCATCATTTAATGGATATATATTTAACTCTGTTCTTATATCATCATTCTTTAACCGATCGTCTAGGAAGTAAAGTAACAGAATTTGAAAAAAAATACTTTATGAAAAAGATGTTCACATTGCGGTCATAACTGAAACAAAAAAGAAACTTAAAGGGACTAAAGAACGATTGAAATGCTTATATGATAATCCAAACCACGAAAATACGGTAGAAGGGAATGAGAAACACAATATTTTATACGAAGGAAATTAATTATAATATCTGAAAAACTGCAATTATATTAAACAAATGTGCGCTGTAGACATTAAAAGCACCTATTATTGTAATATCATACGTTTCATTTTAATTAAAATATTATTTATGTTTTTAAAAAGGCGTGACTTGTTTATACATGTTTTTGCATGCATATAGAATTCGCTTTTTGTTACTGGAAACAACAAACTAATTGTGCGATATTTTAAAAACAGCATATAAAATTTTCATTGTACTCACCTTGTGCAATAATTTCACCTTTTTCTCTTGTCCAGTAGTTAATTGACTTTGGATAAGCTTCTGAATGGCATTCCAGAGTCATTTGTTGACCTTCGTAGGCACCCACCAATTGGTTCTGTATCCAGATCATCGGTGGAACTACAATTAATAAAATTAGTCAGAAATTAATTTACAAAATCAGCTAAGAAAGCAAGATTGGAAGTTAAATGTACACCGTGTCCCATTCAAACCTCCCACATTTTAATTAATCATAACTTTCAAAGTATGCGGAATTATGAAATGAGGTTGATATTAAAAGAAAGAGAAACTCAAAGAATTTGTGTTTACATTGTTGCAGTTAATTCATCTGTCGCATGTTGACAATAATGACATAAAACAAAATGGCGAGCACAAATTGTTTTCTGGTATGCAGAGACGAAGTCAATAATTACAGTGCAAAGAAATTACCGGAGAGAATATGGAGGAAATGCACCTGATGGGAAGACCATTAAGGCATGGCTTGAGAAGTTTCTGGCGACTGGAAGCGTTAAAAAGGAATCAGGAGGTACTCGTACGCGTGTTTCAGAAGAAAAGATTGAAGAAATGGTGCACATATAGAGGTGTTTTAACGTGTGGCAATGAAACATTTTTGAGCTTCTGTTTCGTTTAATACCGGCCTCATTTCATAATTCCGCATACTTTGTTAGTTATGATTAATTAAAATGTGGGAGGTTTGAATGGGACACCTTGTATAATTTAGTAATTATTAGGGCAAGGCATTTAATGACCTATAAATTTGTAAAAAATGCAAAATAAAAAATGCATTTATGACCTAAAAATACAAAAAATGAAATAAAAAAAAGATGAATAAAAAGTTAAGAATTACCAATAAAAACACTATTTATTAGATTAAGTACTCATTTGATTACTAAATTACATAAAATTTAACTTAACATCAAAATATTAAAATAAAATGATTTAAAAAATACATATTACAGTACCTTTTATTGCAGAAAATCCATTTCAATTACACAGTGCACTTTTACACCAATTTTAAATTGTACTTAACAATCAAAATAAGGGTAAAAGCTAGCATGAGCACTAAGAAATTGAATAAAATTCCTACGTAGAAGTGGGCAAGTTCATTATGCGCATACCTTGAAAAATGGGGGTAGTAGTTAGCAAAACATCTACTAATTCCAAGAAATTGCATTGACAAGGAAAAATACTGAATTATAATAAAAATCTAAAATCAAATACAAATAATTACACAGCCTTCTGGAAAAGTGTAAAAAATGCTCAAAATGACCTAAAAGTTGCCAAAAAATGACCTATCCCTAGAGAAGTTAAGAAAATGCAAAAAAAAATGCCCTAACGAATTGCTTTTATTTAATCAATTTTTTAATGCCATACATTTTCATATATGCAAGCAATGTTTCAACCTTCATAATAAAAAGATGCCTTGCCCTAGTAATTATGTTTTAATATGAGAAGATTAATGATCTTGAAATGAATGCAAAAAATAGGAACATTAGAGAATTATATCAGGGAATTAGTATAGAGAAGAAAGGGTTTCAGGCTAGAACAAACATAATTCGGAATGAAAATGGGGATATGATTGCAGATTCCAAGAGTATATTAAATAGATGGAAAAGTTATTTTAATCAGCTATTAAATGTACATACAGAACAGGACATTGAGGAGGATAAGTTACAGACAGCAGAAATGCTAGTCGCAGAGCCAAGTGCATTAGAGGTTGAAATGGCAATTGAAAAATTGAAGATGTATAAAGCATCAGGTTCAGATGAGATCCCAGCAGAACTGATAAAATCAGGGGGAGAAAAATTGATGGACAAGATACGCTGGTTGCTTACTATGATTTGGGAAAAAGAAGCTCTTCCAGATGAATGGAAGGAATCAATTATCGTACCAATTTATAAGAAAGGAGATAAAACTGATTGCAACAACTATAGGGGCATCTCATTACTTTCAACTTCGTACAAAATTCTAACAAATATATTAGTAAGCAGACTTACTCCCTATATTGATGACATTCTAGGAGATCATCAATGTGCATTTAGAAGAAACAGGTCTACAACAGATCAGATTTTTAGTATAAGACAGATTTTAGAAAAGAAATGGGAATATAATGGTACTGTACATCAACTATATGTAGACTTCAAAAAAGCATATGATTCAATTAAGAGGGAGAAGTTATATAGTATCCTGCTGGAGTTCGGAATTCCTAAAAAGTTAGTTAGACTTATACGAATGTGTCTAAATGGCTCAACGAGTAGGGTGCGTGTAGGCAAACAGTTTTCAGACACTTTTGAAATCCAGAATGGGTTGAAGCAAGGAGATGCACTATCTCCTCTACTATTTAATTTTGTACTAGAGCATGCCATTAAATCTTTAGAGAATGAGGAAGGCCTACAACTGAATGGTATTAATAAGCTGTTAGTTTATGCTGATGATGTAGTACTACTGGCCGATAGCGAGGAGATACTAAAGGCCAACACGCACACACTATTGAGTAACACTAAGAAATTAGGACTGGAAGTAAATATCAGTAAAAACTAAATATATGGTCAACACGTAGAAATACATTATATAATGGAAATGGACAGCTAATGACAAATGAGGGAAATTTTGAGGAATTGGCTGAATTCAAATACCTAGAACAATAATCACAAATAGGAATGAAATGCACAAAGAAATTAAACATAGGCTCAATTCTGGAAATGCATGCTATTATGCATTGCAGAGACTTTTTGATGTCCCAACTCCTTTCAAAAAACGTTAAGCTGAAAATATATAAAACTATTATTCTACCAGTTATATTATATGGGTGCGAAACATGGACTCTTACTTTAAGGGAGGAAAGGAGATTACGAGTATTTGAGAATAAAGTTCTTAGGAAAATTTTTGGACCAAAGAGAGATGAACAGACAGGTGAATGGAGAAGACTACATAACAATGAACTACATGGTCTTTATAGGAAGCCAGATATAATAAGAACAGTTAAGTCCCGTAGACTGCGATGGGCAGGACATGTTGCGCGTGTGGGGAATGAAAGACGTGCATGGAAACTTCTTGTAGGAAAGCCAGAAGGAAAACGCCCAGTTGGTAGACCAAGAATGAGGTGGGAGAACAACATTAAATATGATTTGAGGGAAGTAGATTATACAGGGAATGATTGGAAAGCATTAGCTCAGGATAGGGATGTATGGAGAGCTTATGTCCGTGCGGCCATGAACCTACGGGTTCGATAGTGCCAGTGAGTAAGTAAGTAAGTATAATATAAAATATAAAGATTTGAATGAAACTTACAATGAACGATTAGCATTACCCTCTTGCTTACAGTAGGAGGAACTCCATTTGAAGCTATACACAGATATGCTCCCATATGTAAACGATTAACTCGAGTGATATTAAACACTGGTCCCTCCACACTGGGTACTGAAAAGAAAGAAAAACATATTCAATATTTTAAATAGGTAAATAGATGTGTATGTGTATATAGGTTATATACTTACTAACTGGCACTATCGAACCCGTAGGTTCATGGCCGCGCGGAATAAGCTCTCCTTACATCCCTATTCTGAGCAAATATTTTCCAATCATCCCCTTATAATCCACTTCCCTCTAAACATGTTATTCTCTCACCTCATTCTTTGTCTACTAACTGGGCGTTTTCCCTCTGGTTTTCCTACAAGAAGCTTCCATGCACCTCGTTTATTCACCATCAGTGTCATATGTCACTGCCCATCGCAGTCTAGGAGACTTAACTATTCTTACCAAACTATTTATTATTATATACAACTTTCCTCATTAGAGGATTGCCTCAAGGACAAAGTGATACAGACAATTAATTTTTGGAATTGATTAAATACATTTCGTAAATACATTTAAAAAATTCAAATTGTAGGCCTATTTGAAGTATACATACTATAAAGTAGACATTTTGTAAATATGGTTCTTTAAAATTGAAATTGATCCTCTAATGGCAGAGATGGCAATTTTAGAAAGATACACCCTGTCCAAATCTAAGGAATCCTGTTATAGTACCTCTTGTCCCGATCATCAATCCTGTGACAGTTATACTATGTAATTGGTATTTATCTTTCTAGTAGTCAATTGTTAGCTCATATATGATTTTCTTTTCAGAGTCAACTTCCTCAGGTTGGCCACGATGAGTCTCAAAACTAATTGTGGGATCTAATATCATACCAATTTTAGAGGATGGTCTAAATGCAATAATATCTAATTGTCTGTTACTACCATTAGTGGCCACACCATAATTATATCTGGTTTCCTATAAAGATAATGTATTATGTATTAATTCTGTGTTAATCGTACAAGGCGATTAAAATGAATATGGACACCCAGTTCCTAGGAGTATTACTGGGAAATCAGGGATCTCGCGGACATAAATATTGTAGGCCTAAGTCCAATAGTCAGAGGTAACTGACTTCCAGCGCTGGGCCAATCGCTCTCGCCTGGAGTACAGTGGATTCAAAAAATAGATAATTCTCTCGCTAAAAGACAGTCCCCTTACTCCGCGATAATGATATAGGCTTAATGGGGAAGAAAATGAAGAGGATGATGAAATGTTGTGTATAGGCATTTTCTTTAATGTCTGCGAACAAACCTGTAAATTCTCCAAGGTCTGCAAATGCATCTGGATGTTGATATTTCTGTTTGTCTGATTGGTAATTTTATATTGTTTCATTAAGAATATTAAATATATGAAAACAATGTATCCATTATGTTCTATATTTAAGATATTCTTGGTGGAGAATATCGTAATTTCTTTTCAAATGCGTCGTCTATTTTTTTAATATAATGTTGAAGAATGTATTCTATTTAGATTAGATTAGATTAGATTTATTTAGCCTGGTGGAGTTAAGGCCATGTGGCCTTCTCTTCCACTCACCAGGACAATCATATATTACATCAGAATATAACATTCATATATTGTTAATACTAGCTAATACCCGGCGTGCGCTACTTTGCCCAAATAAATGAAAATTAATGTGTTCTATGTTCAGTTGAATAAATGAAAGGAAAAATAATTACAAATGTATATTGTAATAATTTTTAGATACCCAGTCCCGAACTTCTTGGCATAAATGAGCTGAAAGACAAAAATTAACAAGTTTTTTATGTTTAGTTGAATAAATGAGGGGGAAAAAATGTATATCATAATATTTATAGATACCCCGTTCTGATTTTCTGGTGTTCCCCGTGAATATACTTATCCCGATCTTTTTTGCCATAAATGAGCTGAAAGACAAAAATTCGTTATTGTTAGTTATCCGTAAAAGAATACTCGCCGTTCGTTGCTACACTTGCCCGGGAATCTACTTATATCTACTTATCCCGATCTTCATAGCATCATTTAAACACAAAAATGGTTATTGTGAGTTATCTGTTAAAGAAAAAATGCTATCGCGGACTTTTTTTGTAGAGGTTTTTTGAAGTATTCAATTCTCTGTATATTAATGTTACGTATTTGTTATGGTTTAGGCAGCGTAAGCCATTTAAGCGTTCAAAAAAGCGACCTGCTTCACGTTTTTCATTAAAGGGTGATTTTTAAGGGTGAAGGGTTGAGTATTACAACTCTCTTATAGCCTATAACCTTTCCGGCAAACTCCTGGACATTTTGCAAAAAGCCCCATCTTAATCGGATGAACGGTATGGTAGTGCATAAAATACGGACAAACAAACAAACATTCATTTTTATATATTAGATTAATTAACCAGCCTCATGGGCTAGTGGTCAGCGTTTCTGACTAAAGTTCACGAGGTCCAGGTTTCGATTCCTGGTCAAACCATAGGAATTTTTTTCTTAAAGGTGGTTGCCCATAGTCTGGAATTTAGGTTAAGAATTCTCCTGGCGTTTCATTATCATTTATCACCCATCATATCATCGGGGTAACGTAACTTCGCCTTCCAGGTGCCCCAACCTAAGAAATGGATTACAATTCCGCCAATGCCAGGGAAGAAAACCAGAAATGTCATAAAAGACAACCTGGTGCCATTAGACAATATATATATATATATATATATATATATATATATATATATATGGTATGATAATAAAAATAAATGCCTGGACGGGATTCGAACCCGGAACTCTGAGTCTGTACCTCAGCGTGATATCCATTACACCACCAGGCGAATCCAATTCAAACACTTATTTTTTTCTTATATATGTATTATATTCTCCATTGTAACTAGATGTCGCGAGAACTCGGTCTTCACTGCCATCTAGTAGCTGACTATAACAAGTAAGCAAATTAAAGAGAATATTTTTACTTTATAGCAGTGACGCTTTATCGATGTTATACAGTTTATATATATGTATATATATATATGCACACATATATATGTATATGTGTATATATATATATATATATATATATATATATATATACAACATAAGAAAATTAAATGCCTGGACGGGATTTGAACCCGGACCTCTGGATTGATAATCCAGTGCGCTACCAATTACGCTACCAGGCAAATCGAGTATAAACTTTTACTTTTCTTATATATATCATCATCATCATAGTACATTCACGAATTTAGGCCATTTGTTGACCTGTTTCGGCCTCAAGAGAAACACCATCCAGAAGTCTTTTGAGTGGACGTCCTGGTCTTCTTCTTCCTGCAGGTTGATATCTTAACATTAGTTTGGGTATTCTGTGATCTTCCATTCGATGAACATGTTGTATCCATCTTCTTATATATATATATATATATATTAGATTAATTTATGCACTGATGATTCAAGGTTCAATTTTATACATTCTATTACAGTAGTGTGCCTGGATGTTTAAGGCGGCTAAAAGGTCTCTCTGTTACGCCATATTTACTGATAAATTGTGAATAAATACAGAGGAGCACTCATTGATTTTGTTTTGTGCAAACTCGCATACGAGTCAGCTCTTCCAGCAAGAGCTACGCACTTTCAAGCCCGCGATGATCTCAGAAGGCGTGACCCCTGGTTGAGGTGACACCATTGACGATGTCATTTATGTTCGCCTAGGAATGTCTGAAAATCTTTGCTCTCGTAATAACGGCTACCCGACTCACATAACATTAAAAAATAAGATTACTGTACATTTTCTTAGATAATATAAAGATCAAATTATGGACGTATTAATAATAATAATAATAATAATAATATTAATAATATTAATAATAATATTTATTATTATTATTATTATTATTATTATTATTATTATTATTATTGAAATATGTAATGTCACGAATAATTTCCAATAGGAAATCAATAGAAGCATCTGTTAGGAATATTTAACGAATAAAATTAAGCTTTATTGTTAAACGGCGATGTTTGAAAACAAATTAGAAATGTGAGGTTATGTTTACTTTAAGGGAGGAAAGAAGATTAGGAGTATTTGAGAATAAAGTTCATAGGGACATTTTTGGGCCAAAAAGAGATGAACAGACCGGTGAATGGAAAAAACTGAATAATAATTAGCTACATGCTATATATATATATATATATATATATATATATATATATATATATGTTATAATATTCTCTTTAATTTGCTTACTTGATATAGTCAGCTGCTAGATGGCGGTGAACACCGAGTTCTCGCGACATCTAGTAATAATGGAGAGTATAATACATAAGAAAAATAGGTGTTTGAATTGGATTCGCCTGGTAGTGTAATGGATATCACACTGAGGTACAGACTCAGAGATCCGGGTTCGAATCCCGTCCAGGCATTTATTTTTCTTATCATTCCATATATATATATATATATATATGAAGCCAGATATAATAAGAACAGTTAAGTCTCGTAGACTATGATAGGCAAGACATGTATGGGGGATAAAAGAGGTGCATGGAAGCTTCTTGTAGGAAAACCAGAGGGAAAACGCCCAGTTAGTATACCAAAAATGAGGTGGGAGAATAACATTATCCATGATTTGAGGGCAGTAGATTATACAGGGGATGATTGGAAAACATTAGCTCAGAATAAGAAAGTACGGAGAGCTTATATCCGTGCGGCCGTGAACCCACGGGTTCGAAAGAGCCAGTGAGTTAGTTAGTTAGTTAGTTAGAGGTTATGTTTATTCACTGCTACTTGATCATATTATTAATTTCCAACTAGGATCGCAATATTGTAAGAATGCACCTCAGTGTAGAAATAATTAAACACGCCAAACTGTATATTATAGCCAACATTATAGGTTATTAATTTTTTTAGTAAACAACTCAGTAAAATCAAGGAATCTGTTCATTATTTGCTATAAGTAACTCACTGGCACTACCGAACCCGTAGGTTCATGGCCGCACGGACATAAGCTCTCCATACATCCCTATCCTCAGCCAATGTTTTCCAATCATACCCTGTACAATCCACCTCCATCAAATCATAGTTAATTTTATTATCCCACCTCATTCTTGGTCTACCAACTGGGCGTTTTCCCTCTGGTTTTCCTACAAGAAGCTTCCATGCACGTTTTTCATTCCCCATTCGTGCAACATGTCCTGCCCATCGCTGTCTACGAGACTTAACTATTCTCATTATATCTGGTTTCCTATAAAGACCATGTAATTCATTGTCATGCAGTCCTCCATTCACCTGTCTGTTCATCTCTCTTTGGTCGAAAAAAATTCCAGTCAATATATTTGTTGAAGAGTCAGTCCCTGCAAAATAATGCTCTGATCTGTTCAGAATATTAAAAAGAAGGAGCTTTCTTTATCACAAAAACAGGAGCTGATAAAGAGAAATCTATAAAGAACGAGGTGAAACACGTCTGTCATTGGTTTTAAAACAAAATTTATTGAAACGTGATTGGTTGTTGACTACCATTTAGGGAATTAATTAAATATAAATTATTATTAACTAACTCAGCAGTACTATTGAACCTGTAGGTCCTAAGCCCACATTTTCACATTTCCCTGTATAATTTACCTCTCTGAAATCATAGCTAATGTTACTCTCCCCCTCAATCTTCGCCTACCCATTGGGTGGTTTCCCTATGGTTTTTCTATAGGGACTTTCCGTGACCTTTTTTCATTCCCCATTCGTGTCACATCGCAATCTACGAAACTTCACTGTTCTCATTACTCCTGGCTTCCCATTTAGATTATGTAAATATTGTTGTAGTATTCTCCATTCAACTGTCTCTTTGTCTCTCCTTGGTCCAAAAAAAAAATCCTAAGAATTTTATTTTCAAATACTGGTAATTCTTTCTCCTCCCTTAAAATGAGACCCCAGGTTCGACGTTTATGTAACTGCGAGAATAAAAGTTTTGTATTTTTTATTTTACCGTTTTTTCAGAGATGTTGGGATGGCAAGTGTCTCTGTAATGCGCAATAACTTGCATTTCCAGAATTACACATTTATTTCTTCACCTTATTTAAATTATTAGCAACAATTATATGCAAGATATTTAAAAAAAAAATAAATTAACGTAAGTAATGTCACGAGTCACAAAATGACGAGTGAATTTATCTAGAGGATTTGGATGACAAGAATGGTATTTGTTAGGACTATTTAACAAAAAATTAAGCTGTTAGTAAATAAATAAATAAATAAATAAATAAATAAATAAATAAATAAATAAATAAATAAATATATATTTAATTTTTTTTCAAATGCCCCAGGTTTCTCTTTCGACATTCCTGGTTTCTCTCCTGGCATGGCGTACTTGTAACCCACTTCTGAGGTTCGGGCGCCTGGAAGGCGGGGTTACGTGGCCCCGATGATATGATGAATGACGATGATAGTGGTGCGCCAGGAGAGTCCCTAATCCTAAGCCTAACCTAAGATGAATATGAATGATGATGATTGCGATTGCCATATGATTTCGGGGACCGTTTGGGCCTTAAAGTTTTCCTGACATTTGTCTTACAGGTGAGGAAAAACCCCGATAAAAACCTCACCCAGAAAAACTGCCCCGACCGGGATCGAACCCGGGACCGCTGCGTGACAAGGCAGCACGCTACCCCGAGACCACAGCGGTGGACATATATTTAAATATAGTTACCAGCATTTTAAAGCATTTATATATTTAATCTCCACCGCTATGGTCTCGAGGTAGCGTGCTGCCTTGTCACGCAGCGGGCCCGGATTCGATTCCCGGTCGGGACAGGCTCCTGGGTGAGTTTTTTTCGGGATTTTTCCTCACCTGTAAGACAAATGTAAGGAAGCTTAGGGCCCAACGGTCCCCGAAAATGATTCGGCCATCATCATCATCATCATCATCCTTATCATTATCATCATCATCATCATCATCATCATCATCCATCACCGGTGTGGAAAGCAACAGGAGCTACCACACCTATAATTCCCTAGTAAAGCTGCAAATCATAGCATGAAAATGCTATGATTGCAGTGGAAGACCTGCCCTCGGGAATAATTACTATGAATGGATATATTTAATGTAAACAGCTATGTTTGAAAACAAATCAGAAATGTGTGGTTATGTTTAATTTGTTTGTTTACTGCAATTTGATCATATTATTTATTACCAAATAGGATCGCAATATTGTACGAATACACCCTAGCGGAAAAAGAATGAAACACATCAAACCGTACATTATTACAAAAGGTTATTAATTAATTGTTTTAGTAAACAACTCAGTAAAATCATTATTTAAAACACAATTATTAAACACGCAATTATCAAATGTGTAGTTCGAAGGAATCTGTTCATTATTTGCAATATATAATGTATTTGTTGGAGAGTCAGTCACTGCAAAATAGTGCTCTGACCTGTTCAGGATATTAAAAAAGGAAGAGCTTTCTTTATCAAAAAAAGCAGGAGGTGGTAAAGAGAATTCGATAAAGAGCGAGGTGAAACACGACTGTAATTGGTTTTAAATTAAAATTCGTTTAAACGTGGTTGATCATTGACTCCCATTTTGGGGCATGAGTTAAATAGTCACAGAAATATTATAAATCTATCATCAAGGTCATATATATTTAACTCCCGTTATATATTTGATTTGGGAAAGAGAGAATATCATCAAGTATTACTACATACCGGGAGAGGAATTGGAAAACCTGTAAGGGCAGTAATTTTGTGTTGAAGGAGCTGAAGAGGAACGAAGTGGTATGGAGCGTGATTCCTGAAGCCGGTTACCCAGATTAACGTGCTCCAGTGAATTCCCATATACGTCTCTTTTCACAGCACTGCTTACCCTCTAGGTAAATGTTTCCACAGTATCATGGATTTAAAGTACTCTCAAAACATGGTACATGACGAGTACAACCTCAATTATTGACATTTGTAAACATTTTCAACTACTGTACAATATTACATATTTTTACAGTAGAAATAGCTAACATACAAATTATATTAAATAACATTAAGAAATGTGGCTCGAAGTCAATATCCATCCATAGTAATTCTGCCGAGGGCAGGTCTTCCACTGCAATCATAGCATTTTCATGCTATGCTTTGCAGCATTACTGGGGAATTATATGTGTGGTAGCTTCCCGTTGCTTTCCACACCGGTGAAGGATGATGATGATAATGATAAGGATGATGATTATGATGATTATGATGATGACCGGATGATTTTCGGGGACCGTTGAGTCCTAAGTTTCCTGACATTTGTCTTACAGGTGAGGAAAAACCTTACCTAGGAGCATGTTCCCGACCGGGGATCGAACCCGGGCCAGCTGCGTGACAAAGCAGCACGCTACCTCGAGACCACAACGGTGGACTAGTCAATATAAAAAAGGTAAATGAATGGTCACATATAGAAATACATTATTAATAGGGATGGGAATGGACACAACTAGGAAAATTATTAAGAGCTGACGGGACATGTGGCACGAATGGGGAAAGAAGGGTGGAATGGAAATATGGAAACGAGAGGGAAAGCGGCCAGTAGGTACCTGTACGCCATGAATGAGGTGGGAGAATAACATTAACTATCCGTTGAGAGAAGTGAATTATATAAGTAAGGAATGGTTGGAAAGTATTCGATCAGAATATGACCTTCCTTTTGAATAGTGACAATGGGTTAGTTTGTTGGTAAGTTATAAAAAATGTATAAATTAAAATTATGCTGTAAAATTATAAAATTGTTACCTTGTAGGTCCATCTCATCAATTTTATAAAATATTAATTATCTGTAGGACTTGTATTCAGGTCAGTAAATACTCCTGCTGATGATGGGACTACCCCCGAAAGAATTACAAATAATTAATATTTTACAAAGTTCAGGACATTTGTGATATTCATCGTAAGTTCATTTGAGGTTTTATTCAAAATTAAAATATAACATTATGAAATATTTATCTAAAGGTCCGTCTCTACAACTTTATTACTTACTTATCTGTAGCGCTTTCGAGACTAGTCCCATCATCAGCACGATTCAAAATTGGTGTTTCACTGAAAATCTGGTAGAGGGGGCTTTATCTTAGCTAAGATAAACGTACTCGAGGAGATGGAAGGTTTGAAGGTAATTAACAACAACGACTATCTGATAAATGAAAACGCACCCAGGACGCACCCTCTACCAGATTTTCAGTGAAACACCAGTTTTGAACCCTGCTGCTGATGGAACTAGTCCCGAAAGCGCTACAAATAAATCAAATATATAAAAATGAATGTTTGTTTGTTTGTTTGTTCTTAATGCGCGGCCATACCGTTGATCCGATTGTGATGGGGTTTTTTCAAAATGTTCAGGAGATTTCCGGGATGAACATAGGCCATAAGAGAGTTGTGATACTCAACTCGTACACCTTAAAAATCGCCCTTTGTAGAGGAAAACGTGAAAAAAAGTAGCTCTTTGCACGCTTAAATGGCTTACGCTGCCTAAACCATAACAAATACACAAAATGAATATACACAGAATTGAATATCTCAAAAAGCTCTACAAAATAGTCCGCGACAGCATGTGTTTATCTCTTACGGATAACTCACAATAACCATTTTTGTCTTTCATTGATGCCAAGAATTCGAGACAAGTACGTAGATTCCTGTGCAAGCATAGCAGCACATGGCGGGTATTTTTTACGGATAAGTCAGAATAACGAATGTTGTCTATTAGCTCATTTATGCCAAGAAGATCGAGATAAGTGGATTCCCGGGCAACACCGGGCAATCAGCACGAGAATCTTAAAATAATTACGATATACATTTATGATTATATTTCATTTTACTTATTCAACTAATCATAATAATTACATTAATTTTTCTTTCAGCTCATTTATGCCAAGAAGATCGGGATGAGTACATTCCCGGACAACGCCGGGTAA
Organism: Diploptera punctata; assembly: GCA_030220185.1. Lineage (NCBI taxonomy): Eukaryota > Metazoa > Arthropoda > Insecta > Blattodea > Blaberidae > Diploptera > Diploptera punctata. The sequence goes on along the minus strand of JASPKZ010008365.1, from coordinate 3,416,012 downwards.
ACAGAACGGGGTATCTGAAAACTATAAATTTATAATTATTTTTCCTCTTCCTTATTTAACTAAACATAAAAGCACATTCATTTTCAATTATTTAGGCGTAGCAGAGCACGCCGAGTATTATAGTAACTAATAAAGATGAGAAAACGGACTTTTTAGGTAAATATTTTTTTTTTCATTTTAAAGTTGAGGAGGCAGAACAACAAGGTTATAATTTTAATTTTGTGACTAATATCTCAACGGAGTTTTAACATGAATTGTATTAAAATTGATAATAAAAATGGACATTTTTAAAAGCCTAAACCTAAATTATATTCACAAATTTCACATTGCAAATAGTGGTCATCACAAAAAACTTATTTTGAATTCATAAATTCTAATATGTTTACCACCGTGGTCTCAGGGTACGCAGCGGATCCGGGTGACCGCTAGAGTGATTTTTTAAATATGCGTTTGAGGTGAAATCCCACACCTAATAGTCGATTTTGCTAGTTAATGAACTTGACATTACTTTTTTAATTAATACCTATATGCGAAGTTTGTTTACAATTAAACAAAATTATCAGTCCTTGAAAACCAGAGGGAAAGCGTTCAGTAGGCAGGCCTAGAACAGGTAACAGAATAACATTAACCATGATTTGAGGAAAGTGGATTATACAGATTATGATTGCAAAATATTAGATCAGGAAGGGATGTATGGAGAACTTATGTCCGTGCGGCCATGAACCTACGAGTTCGATAGTGCCAATAAGTTAGTTAGTTAGAACTTTAACGAGTATATATATATATATATATTATATATATCATCATCATCATAGTACATTCACGAATTTAGGCCATTTGTTGACCTGTTTCGGCCTCAAGAGAAACACCATCCAAAAGTCTTTTGGGATTTTTTCGTGTTGAGACTTGAAAGTAGTTTTGAAGTTCCTTAGGACAGATTACTGGCCCGATGATAAGTAGTCCAGTGGTAGGGCTGCTACCTTTTAGTCTCTGGAGAGGTTATACACACGTCACTACCCCATATATATATATATATATATATATATATAAACAACACTCATACATGAATAAATATATATCAAACTGCAATACCATTAATTCTTAATAATTATACATTACTTAATTAATGTATAGGCCCTAATGCTATTGTATTATTATGTAATTGTAATATTATTGTGTTTACTTTATGTAATTGTAATGTTATTGTCTTTTCTTTTTGTTTATACTATTACCAATTATTACTTTACTGTAACGGACTGTCAACAGCACGTACGGCTTACTGCCCGTGCGACCCATATTTGTAAATAATATTGTAAATATCTTATTTTTGTCTAATAAAGTACTACTATGTGTGTGTATATATATATATATATATATATATATGAATATAACAAAAGTTTTCGGTGTGTAGTAGATATAATCTGTGAATGTATGTAAACATTTTTCAAATATCTTTTCATGAAAACATATCTCACTAGCCTCAATCCTTCGAAATTCGCTAAAATATAGGCCTACAACATATAGGAAAACAGCAGCTGATTTACTGCCAATTTACCGTTAATTTCAGCAGCTGAAATGCATAATGAATACTGGCCAGTTCTTGCTCTTAAATAGTACTGCAATTGCTCAGGTTTCATGTTTAGAATCAATATAATATGAACGATTGTGAAAAACATTCAAAACCAGATGAGAACACTATGTCAGTAAGCTGGTCACTTTTCAGCTTGGCTGTATGGATTATAATTACAGACTAATTCATATCAAGGCTGAGACTGCGAGAATACATTTTATAGCGAAACATTAATTTTGGAGGCAAAACAAAATTCACATATCTTTCTTATTTAAATGTCATTAAAAATTACACATTTTCATTGGAGTTTTAAAAAGTAAGGTTCATGTAAAAAACAAAAGTTTTCTACTTTCACATGTTGAATTTCCTAACCTTTGTGATTTTGTTAGAATGCCTTCAGGGTAAGAGCAGGAACTTGGAACAACACAGAATGTATACATGGATTTTTTTTAGTAAAAGGCTGTTAATTTGTTTTTATAAAAAAGTATAAATTAAATTACTAAATAACGTGAAATAAAAATACAGTTTTTTTTACTTAAAGTGCCAGATTTAAGGCCCAAGGGACGGATCTTCAACTAAACTAGTATACTAAGATAGGTACAAAAACGTGTTTATATAAAGTATTTATTTCTAAAAGTAATGCGAATAATAATATTAGGAAATATGTTCGTTACGCACGGACTGTGTAAACTATGTGAATTCCTTAGCAAATCGAAGTTATGTACCGATTTTGCTGGTTTGCGGTATATATGTTTCTTCTGTTCTCTTTTTTCAGATGATTTGGTAATAATAGCTCCAACAGATTTACATTATTCTATACACAATTTTAATATAATTGCAAACGGTACAATATGGAAATCAATACAAAGAAAACTAAAGTGATGGCCTTTTGTGGGAAATACCCTATACCTAGCAAAATTGTTTTGGATGATGAAATTTTAGAACGAGTAAATTAATTTAATTATTTGGGTTATAATTTAACATTTCAAGATGAAGCTGATATATCAAAGAAAATCACAAATTTTACAAACAGAACGGGGATAATTAACAGTATAATAAAGCCATCTTTAGTACAGAAGAACACAAGATTACGGCTTTATAAGGTTCTCGCAAGACCAGTATTAAGATATGGTAGTGAAGCATGGGCAATACGAAGAAGAGATGAAAGCCGAATAACAGCAAATGAGATGCGATTTATGCGCCGTACAGCAGGCTACACAAAGTGGGACCATAAAATAAATTAGGAAATTATGGAAGAGTTGGATGTAGAACCCATTCTTCACCATATACAAAACTACCAGAACAACTGGAAATCCCATCTTCAACGAATGCCGTCTCATAAAATTCCAAAAGCCATACATCGCTACTGCCCCCAAGGTAAAAGATCGCTGGGACGTCCAAAAAAGCTCTGGATGGAAAATTCCTCTTTGAGACCGTAACAGGCCACATGGCCTAATACTTGCATGGATGATGATGATGTTTCTTTTGTTAATCCTTATATTAGAGAAAGTTAATTTCTTGTAGCTACATTTCTTTGGAATTCCCTAAAATAGGTGATAGAAAAAATTTAACTGAACATTATACTGTATTTGAAACTGCATGCAGGCCTATATTGTCTCTAACACATTTTTATGGAGAACTCTTGTTTTTCTTTATGCTTTGAGTTCCGCACATCGACGATATGTAATGAGTGTTACGCCACATTAATATTTGCACATCACTTTGGCAGATCACGTGACGTAAAAGGGGAAGCTTTGCCTATCATGTTGCAGCGAATAGTGTTATAGTCGTTAGTCGTTAAGGGAATTGGTCAGAAATAAATAATGCGATAGTGCAGAAAGGATTTTCATTTTTTATATGTAAGATGTATATTTTTGAATATATTATATTACATTTCGGGAGCTAATGTGAACTCTATATTACTTTACTTAAAACCGAGATTTTTCGTACTTATATTAATTTGAGTTCGTGGAAATTTATCATTTATTTAAAATTTTGAATTCAGTACAAAAGTTGTTTTGATTCCAAGTCTAAGCCCTTTTTATAATATATATAACTGCTTCAGGATACGGGAGGCGTAAACATGGTAGGAAGAAGAATTAAATTCATAAGATTTGCTGATGATATGGCTTTGCTAGCAGAAGATGCAATGACACTGAGCAATATGCTGATGGAGCTAAATGACAAGTGCGAGGATTATGGGATAAAGATAAATATAAATATGACGAAGGCAATGATTATAGGAAGGAAACCAAGGAAGATAAAGATGAAGATTAATGACGAAGCCATTGATCAAGTGGAGACAAATGTCAGGAAGCTTAAGGCCCAACGGTCCCCGAAAATCATTCGGCCATCATCATCATCCTTATCATTATCATCATCATGATCCTTCACCGGTGTGGAAAGCAACAGGAAGCTACCACACCTAGTAAAGCTGCAAAACATAGCATGAAAATGCTATGATTCCAGTGAAAGACCTGCCTTCCGGCAGAATTACTATGGATGGATATATATATATATATATATATATATATATATATATATATATATATAGAGTGGCCGTAGTGATCTAGTAGTTATATTCCTTTGCAACTTGTTCCGAGAGTCGCTGGTTCTAATCCAGTCCGTGTCAATGAATTTTTAGGATGGACAAATTCAAGAGTCAAGTCCTCAGGAGGGACTTCAAGCTATCGGTACGGATTCTGAAAATGTTCGGGCTCGTGAAAGAACCTCAAACATAAATTAGTGCCTCTGAGTAAATTTTATTCACCACGAGGAAAAATAAGTTTGGGAAGACCAAGGAAACGATGGAAAGAGCAGCAACTTGGAGCCGGAACAGGCTAGAAAATAAGCCTTAACCGTGAAGAATAATAATAATAATAATAATAATAATAAGAAGAAGAAGAAGAGTAAATTTTAACCGGTCTTCCCATCCAATTGATACCTTAGTTGCCTTCAAGATGGCCTGTTGAGGCGAAGCACTACCTCATGGCAAACCTTTTAAAATTATTTACAAAACGCCGTTTACCTTGTTGAGGACGACTGAGATCACAAGTCATCATCATCATCTTCATTCATGGATTAGGTCTGTTGACCCGTTCCGACTTCAGCCCATCTCTTTCTAGGTCTGCCCACATCTCGGGTGCCTTTAGGTTTGTATTTTGTTATTTGTTTTGGATATCTGTCTTCATTCATTCTGTCTATGTGTTGCTTCCATTTTTGTCTATATGTATCCATTTTATCAGTTATTGCAAATATTTCAAGTTCCTGTCTTATTTCTGTGTTCTTGATTCTGTCTTCCTTAGTGCACCCTTTAACAGATCTCAAAAATATCCGGCTTTTCTTCTGCTGAAGTTTATAAGTAAGTTATTTTTTACTAGTAGAGGTTACCAGCCTCTAGCCAAACCCCTCTTCCTGGAGGGCAGGGAACTGGAATTTCGGAGTGTTCGTCTCCTAGAGAAGTTGCCTTCACTACGGCTTTGGGGACTTCTCTTCTTCCCACGTAACCTTTGGACGGGGCCCTACCCAGGTACTATCCACTGGGCGAGTGGGACCTGGAGCTCACAAAAGGGCAGGGGCGCCTACTCCCTGGAGTGGACCTCTATGAGATCACAAGTACGAATTAAATTTTTTAACCTTTACCTCATGCCACTCACTGACATCTGTGGGAAATAATCGTATCTAAATTATTGTCTGACCAACGGATCTGAGCCCCCATAAAATATGTGAACTAAACACTAATCCCTTTTCTGCCTCGGTAAATAATTTCCCTCCCTGCATTCCAATCTCTCTTTTTCCTTTCGCCCCTCCCACTACTCATAATGCTCAGCCTTCTTGGGGGACATATTATTTGCACTTGGAGTCCAGTGTTGTCAACTCAACATGAACACAGTAGCACGGAGTGGTGAAAGAAATATTACCCAGTAAATAATAAAAGGGGACACGCCGTAGCGTAGTGGTTAAAGCACTGTGCTACAAGCCGGAAGGTCGAGGGTTCAAGTCCCGGTGGGGTCACGATTTTTAAACTAACCCAAACCTTCTGGCGGCACTATGGCCCTGGGGTCGACTCAACCTCTAACGGAAATGAGTACCAGACGCATGTTCTGGGGGTAAAAGAGGCCGTCACGCAGGACTGACAACCCGGCTGACATCAAGTGCCGATTGTCCAGAAAAAGTGGGAGCCTTTACCTCCTACTACCCGAAGGGCCTCGTGAGGCCTGTAGTGGGATTACTTTACTTTTAAATAATAAAAGCAATCAGCGTCATTAGACCTACGTAAATATGAAGAAGTAATAATTAACCTTACATAGAAAAATAATGCACATACGGCCAAGCAGGTCAGTGCGCAATATAAATACAAATGTATTTACTTTCTTTAAAAAAAAAAAGGGCAATACATTTCATTTCATTACGATTTCGTCCGTACAGTTGTACTAGTATCCCAACTTGGTTTGTTTACGTTCATTCCATCCCCTACAGTGAGTTGTTCAGCTTAGCCTACAACATTACTCGTCCAATTTAAAGAGATGTTTTCGATAAACACCAACATGATTTTTAGGGCTAACATCTCCATCCGACAGACAGATCTGTATCAAGAATAGGCTACGATTGCAATATTTTTATTCTAACGTTCCTATAAAACACTTCCTTTCAGAGACAGTCTGTGAGCAAATGGTAAATAAATTAATTCTACCAGTACAAAATAAATAGAAATTCAATCCCATCGGTTCGTTATACACAAAATACTAATGGATTTTAAATGTTTGAATGTTAAAAGATATATTTGTACTTTATTCATCTTCCCTTTAAAAGATAAATTGATTAATTTTTGATGACTTTTTGCTAGTCTAAAATCTATTACATTTCAAACGTACGAAGACTTCAATATTCCACGTAGACTTATCAGCAAACTGATCCCCTTTGGCTTGTTCTACACTGCATTAAACTTAGAAGATACTCGATTTTTTAAAGTTTTAATTACAAATCTAGCTGTTGTCTCGGGGTACCGTGAATGCCTTGTGAGACAGTGGGTGCTGGTTCGCCCGCCGGTCGGGAAAAGATTCATGGGTGATGAATTTTTTCGGGGTTTTTCCTCACCTATAAGACAAATGTCGGAAAACATTAAGGCCAATGAAGGATGTGGTAGCAGTTAGATTCCTCCCAATTCCTGAATTTTTTGTTATGGTTGGTTCATGCAATTTAGGATCCAGTCGTGTTTGAACCCGCAATCTTCAACATTTCATGAACTCGTTCCAGTTGTTGAGAATAGAGACCCACATCAACTGCATGCCCGTTTGAATCACACCTTCAAAATCCTCCAGACAGACAACATTACATCAGAAATCGACATTACGTATCGGACAACCTATAATGTATTCCAACAAATGTCCATAATGCAAGTGATCAATTAGAGATAGGACAATACAAATTTGATCGCGTTAATAACTGTATTTATTTAGGTTTCGTGATTAATCAAGACAATGATACGAGTTCCGAAGTTGGAAAAAGAATTTTCCTTGTTAATAAGAGCTATCATGAACTTCTAAAATATTTTAGATCTAAATTATAAACTTTTCAAAGTAAAATTATATTATTTAAGATTCTGATCAGACCAGTCCTCACATGTGCTTCAGAAACATAGACACCAAACAAGAAGGATAGAAATAGTTTAAAGATATTTGAGAGGAAAATTTTGAAAACTGTATACGGATCAATTATAATGAACAACGAATGGAGAGTACGATATAATCACGAATTATTCGGGGAGCCTAATATAAAACTTTTATAGATAACTCTAGAACAACCGGAACCTTTATGAATATTAAAATAATTACATACATATTATAGGAACATTTTACTGTTACCTTCCCTGTTGTTTGTACATGAAATTTACAGTGCAACTTTTAATGTCATTTAAAGCTTTTGTAATTACTATAGCGTATAGATAATAATATATCCTTAACTCAGCCATAATAAATAAATAAATCATAATAACAATAATAATAATAATTGTCTTGAGACAACCCTTGAGGATGCCAGATGCCAGATGCAGTCTCTGGCGAAACGTCGGGGAACTACAAGTCTCGCGACCACGGTCTACAGCCCGGGTATCATCTTCAATATCAATTATTATTATTATTATTATTATTATTATTATTATTATTATTATTATTATTATTATTATTATTATGTCCACCGATGTGGTCTCGAAGTAGCGTGCTGCCTTGTCACGCAGTGGGCCCAGGTTCGATCCCCGGTCGGGACAGTTTCCTGGGTGAGGTTTTTATCGGGGTTTTTCCTCACATGTAATACAAATGTCAGGAAACTTTAAGGTCCAAACGGTCCCCAAACGTCATATGGCCTTCGCAATCATCATCATTCACATTCATCTCAGATTAAGCTTAGGATTAAGGATTCTCCTGACGCACCACTATCATCATCATCACCCATCATATCATCGGGGCAACGTAACCCCGCCTTCCAGGCGTGCGTCCCCACTATAGAAGTGGGTTACAATTTCGCTAATTCAAGGAGAGAACACCTGAAATATCCAAAAAGGGCAACCTGGGGCATTAAAAATTATTATTATTATTATTATTATTGTTATTATTATTATTATTATTATTATTATAACTGCTTTCATAAAAATGGGACCTTTTAGATGGGCTGGACATTTAATAAGAATGGAGGAATGAAGACCAGCTAGTAGAGTTCTCCGATCTAAACGAGGAGGATGTAGGCAGAGACAAAGACCAAAAATCAAGTGGGAGGACTATATAAAGAAGAAATTGGATGGGTGCGGCAAGGAACAGGGACGAATAGCGGAGATTTCTTTGGACAGCCAAGACCCATGATGGGTTGTCGAGCAAAAGATGATGATGAAAATATATCGATTATAAATATATATGGATGAACAGACAGGAATGGATATTTGTGTTGAAACAAATGTGTAATTAACTGTGAACATGGGTACCGGAAAAATGTATAATCATTGTAAAAGCCGGAATAATAAAAATAAATTACTCCTAGCTCCTGTTTTCAACTAGTAGTAAATTTTAATAATGTGAAACCGAGTTAGTGAAAGAAGAATAATAATGAGATGTTCTGTGATACGGCATGTTTAATATTTAACTGTTCAACGATCTAGTGTTGTCACGGTTAGTGGATAAAATATGAAACAAGCTGACAGATATGTGTAATTTAATTTCGATCGAGCTTTCAGTTGACGAATGGAGTTAAGTTCAGGGTTGTATAAAATGCTTCCACGAAGCATGTAATCTGAGTGATTATAAAGAGACGAACGCATATACTGAATTCTTTTTCTTATGGTTTAGATTGAATCCAGTAAAGTAAATAAAATATAGACGCGTATTTCACTGGAAGTACTTTCAACTTTTGCAGTAAGTTATTCTGACGACAAAGTGAATAGTTCTCTATTCTTTCAAGCATATAGGGTTGGACTAACAGTTCTTTTTTTGTTTCCTTTTGGTTTTATTAATGTAATACAGTCCCATGGGAACAAAGCAAATTCGCCACACATCAGACTTGCATTTACGATAGGAGGAAACACTTTTAGATAGCCTAAAATCTCGGTAAAACGATTGAAAAACACTAACTCCATTCAAAAATTGCAGATTTATTTATTATATACAAACTGAGCAGCGATTATATTTCTCTCAGATAAAATAGAGTGTCCAGACAAAAAGTTATTCCAGATTTTAATTGTGAAATAACTTATATTTGTCTAAGATAAAATAGTGTCCCAGACAAATTGTTATTATATTTGTCTAAAATAAAATAGTGTCCCAGAAAAAATGTTATTCCAGATTTTAACTGTGAAATAACTAACTCACTGGCACTATCGAACCCGTAATTTTATGGCCGCGCGGACATAAGTTTTCCACATATATCTATCGTGAGATAATATTTTCCTGTATAATCTACTTCCCTTAAACCATGGTTCATATTATTCTTAACAGTGTGTGACACGTCATGGTCGACCACGCGTGTTAGCAGAAACAATTCAAGGGGTTCAAATTGCCCGTGATAGTCCGAACGCGTCAATTAGACGCCTCAGTAAACCGTTGAATGCCCCTCGCAACATAATTGATTTACGTTTCATTCTACGAAAATGTCCTTATCACAAATGCTTGATTCATGGAATCGTATCACAGAAGCAAGCAGGCTTTTTTACGGTTTAAATGTAAAGGTCTACATTTCGTTTTACAGCTGAAAGATAATAAAGATAATGATAATAATAATAATAGATTTATTTTACCTGGCAGAGTTAAGGCCTTAAGGCCTTGTCTGCCACTCAACCAGGTTTTGAAAAATAAAAAAAATAGTCTTACATCTAAATTTCAATAAACATAAACGATTATATGCTATAAATACAATACAATTAATATTTATAATGTATTTTGATTTACTCTAGATTTAACGAATTAAATGTATAATATGTACAAGATATATAAAAACGAGAAACAATTGTTAATGATATAGTATAAAAATTTAAATAAATAGAGGAAAATTAATTATTAGACAACAGGTAACTCTATAAGCGTGACTTAAAAGTGCCAAGTGTGCGGCAACCCCTGATATCTTGAGGAAGGAAATTCCAGGGGCGGGCAGAGGCTACTGTGAAGGAAGTAGAATAAGAGGAAGTGCTATGAAGAGGAATTATTAGCAGACTGTTATCTTGTGATCTAGTGTCAATATTGTGGTAAGAGGATAACTTCTCAAATCTGAACGCCAGGTAAGTAGGAGTGTAGGAATTCAGAAGCTTGAAAAGAAGTGAAGGAAGGAGCAATTTACGTCTGTCAGTAAGACGGAGCCAAGAGAGGTTATTAAAGTGTTCGGAAATATGGTCATAACGGCGGATATTGAAAATTAATCGAACGCAAGCATTATAAACACACTGCAGTCTCTGCGGGAGAAAATTCTTTAAACGTCTAAGATAATGTAAGTTGGAGAAAGTCCTTTTACATATGTGTTTCACTTGTGTTTGCCAGGTTAATTTTGCGTCTAGATGTTGTCCAAGATATATTACTGAAGAAGAATAAGGGATAATTATATTATTTATAGTAATGTTTGGAAGTGTGGAGTATATATGTAGAAAGGCAGTAGAATATGTGTAAAAACTTCAGAATAACATTGATTTTTCAATAATTACTTCCTTCATTGAAATAGTGAGTTTAAAGACATCCTGTAATCACAATATAAGAATACATCACCTACATAAAGTGGTCTGCCAAAGTGGTGCGTAAATTGAAAATAGACCACATTAACTCCCAGCATGGTATCCAAAGTACGTAAAGTGCATTGGGTAATATTAGAATGCACACACTTAAGATTTTGTCGCCATCCAAACACTCGATTAGCCACAAACTACATTTTTGCATGAAGGATTGGTAGGAGTTTGTAGAACTGTGTCTATATCTATGAGGTTTTTATTTGAAAGAAACACTGGCGTGCAGTAAAGCTCCTCACATTCACGCATGAGGGAATAATATGGACTCTGCTAACGTGGCTACGCCAGATAAAATACGAGACACACACCACGGTAATATCAGACACATAAAAATGTAACTTCCTCAATATAAAGATTTGGCGAACCAAAAATAAAACATGTGATTGCTTGACTTATAAAATTGTTGATACAATAATAGGATTCGGACTTAATAATTACTGTTCCATTACATTATTTATCTCATACATCGTACTATGTCTATTTTCAGATTTTTACGGTCTTATAAAATGGTGGAAAATCAAACACATTAATACATCGGAAATCACAAAATTGGACGAGCTTCACTGATTTACGAATAAATATAGCAAGCTTAATTGTAAATTTTATAAGTAAACAAACAAGTGGGAAGGCATATTTCTATGCCTAAAGCTTTATTTCCCTTCTCCACTTGTGTCTATCCATGCGCTCCATTTCCTCCTGTCCTCTTGTTCTCATTCCAGTTCTTATTTCTTGCATCCACGAGTTTCGAGTTCTTCCTTTCCTTCTTCTTCCAGGTGGACACCATTACAATGTGTTTCTTTGGTAACTTTTGTTCCTGCATTTTTCGTACATGCCCATACCAGTTTAACTGTTTATATCGTATATAATTTACTGCTGAATATTTAATATTCATTTAACTCGTATGACTTTATTTCTTATTTTTTACCAATTTAGAACATCTTGCTGCTCTCCTCAAGAAATTCATTTCCATTGACATAAGTTTTTGTTGAATTTCCAAACTTCAGCTCCATATGTGACAGTAATGCTCACTATTGAATTATGTATATTTGTAACTTATTTATTTTTTGTTATATGTGTTCCATAGGACAACATTCATTATTGCTGTTATTGCTCTACCTTCATATATTCTGTTCTTAATAATTATATTAATTAATAAAAATATATTAATAATACAAATTTATCTGTAGGCCTAATGTATTCAATATAAGGCTAAATAAAAATTGATTATTTAACATACATCGACCGCGGTCGGGTATGAACCCTCGACCTTTGTAACCAGAGACAAGGAGCATAACTAGTCCACCGCGGCCAATTGATCAAAATACTCAGTACATATTTTTCTATCTCTGTAATTATAATCTTAAATATATGGGAAACAGATTTTTTTTTAGTTTAATCGTGATTAAACTAACTCCACCATCGCCGTCCCAAGTCCGGATGAGAAAGGAGGAGGGGGAAGAGTAACACCTCGTTAAAAAACCTAGGTTCAGCTGACCCGGATGATAGTACCTTGTGAGGGTCCCTAGCCAGGGTTACGGTGAAGACCCCAACGGCGGACACTGCAGAGTAGGAAGCCTATGGAATGGTGCAGACGGCGGATGAGGAAATAAAGGGTGGGTCAGATTCTTAGCTGTAGTGAAAACAACTGATCTATGGTGAACTCCAGAAAAATACTCTGGTCCTCCATGTTGGGGGATGATGCTATAGGCCTGCTCCTCATACATTGTAATAAAACACTTAATGCTAAAAATACAAAATATATATATATAGCATCGGATATGAAAAATGAAGAAGAGAAATATGATAGACGCATACGTGTAAGACCGGAAAGTGTTGAAGAAAAATATATATATTTTGGTTGAGGATACCTGTGTATTAAAAAATCCTGATATGTAAAAAGAATATATAAAACTAAATAATAGTATATTACGATGCGAGGTTGGGAAGTGGCTTTTGCCGAATCGAGGAAAAATCCGAAATTCTGTAAAACACTTCACAAACGTGCATTCTACATTATTTTTTTGCGCGATGGTGTTTTCAGAATAATAAATAATAGTAAAATAATAACATTTTTGTTGGGAATATTTGCGTTCATTATAAACAACTGACTAATGTTAACAGTGTGGGCAATGTTTATTAGTTGAAACAACAGGAGGCCGTGAGAACAATTATTGAAAACATGGCCGCAAGTACGTAGGCCTATTTATTATGATGATCTTGTAGAAGATTTCCGGGCTGTTGGCCGTGGTCTTGAGGCTTGTAGTTCCCCAACGTTTCGCCAGAGACTGCGTCCGGCATCCTCAAGGGTTGTCTTGAGACTGGCAATTTTGTCGACAACCCTTGAGGATGCCGGACGCAGTCTCTGGCGAAACGTTAGGGAACTACAAGCCTCAAGACCACGGCCAACAGCCCGGAAATCTTCTACAAGATCATCATAGTAACTCCGGCCGTGAAAGCCTAAGTCAATATATTATATGTATTTATTGTTTTATATTCTTTTAAATAAAGTTCAGTTCGTTTAAAATACAGTGATTTGTTTCGTATAATGTAGGCCTATATTAACACTACCTTTTGGATATTTTCTGTATATACATTGTATGTAGTATACATAGAGGGCAGTAGTTTTACTTCGCGCTCATGGGTGTAAATGTAATATTACAGTATAGTTATTTAGTTTGGCAACCCCAAAATGTAGGAAGTTCAACTTTCAATAATGGTTGCCATTGCTGGTAAGTACGACAAAACGCACTATTAAAATATTATATTGGATTTAAAATAAGAGATTTATTGTTGTATGTTACATTGATATCATTGTTGTCAAACATATCAATTTCAACAATGAAATTCATAGTATTTCTTAGGTCCATGGTACAATATTTATGCACAGAATTACATTAAAAATTTAGATATAGTTGCTAATTGTAAAAAAAATGTTTCATGCTAGAAAAAAAAAAGGATTACACATTAAATTTAGTAAATTTGACATATTTTTTCAGGAAATCCTAAAATCATGCATACCAGTACCATCAATAATGTTGAAAGGAAAACACAACGAAGCAGGAAATTAATCACAACATTCTCATAAAGCTTGTTTTATTTGTGAACCAACGTCAGATAATTATTTGAAGGGAAATTGACTCTAAATTTTAAGCTATCCAAGTTTACAGACATAATAACATTAATTCACTTGTGACTTTAATTTTACAGCCAGTTAGGTTTAAATGAAAGTGCAATCATCGTTCTAAATTTAGAGGAGCAAGTAATCAAATTTTATAGCGTTTAGAAAGAGTCCAATGACAAATCTCGAAAGAGACAGTAAAACACTTTATGGTTAGAAACGTGCAGTAAATATTTGTTGTATAAACTTACATTCTAAAGAAGTTATACGTCTTTTTTTTATCAACATATGAAATAAAACTTGTTAAACTGAATTATTTGCTTCATAATGATGATATAAGCCGGAATTATTCCACTAGGCTGAGGGCCTCCTTCTTAAAAATTAATAAAAAATATATTTTTTCTTTTTTTTTAAATGCCCCAGATTGTCTTTCGACATTCCTGGTTTCTCTCCTGGCGTGGCGTACTTGTAACCCACTTCTGAGGTTGGGGCGCCTGGAAGGCGGGGTTACGAATCCCCGATGATATGATGGGTGATGATGATGATAGTAGTGCGCCAGGAGGGTCCCTAATCCTAAGCTTAATCTTAAGATGAATATGAATGCTACATTTAATATATTGTAACTCTTTAAAATTAATATAGTGTATATCTATATTGTCAAATATTTATCTGTATTTGTGCTGGTTGAGTGGAAGAGAAGGCCTTATGGCCTTAACTCTGCCAGAATAAATACAACATTATATTATTATTTATATTATTATTAATATTAATGTTATTTCTATTTTTACTTTTATTTTATTATTATTATTATTATTATTATTATTATTATTATTATTATTATTATTATTATTATTATTCAATGAAACTAAGAGGGAATGCGAAATAGATATATGGATGAACAGACAAGAATGGAAAAATGTGTTGAAACAAATGTGTAGTTAATTGTGAACATGCGTACCGAAAAATGTATATTCATTGTAAAAGCCGGAATAATAATAAAAAATATAAAAAATATTATTATTATTATTATTATTATTATTATTATTATAAATGATTGGCTAATATTACTATCTAATGGAGTAAATTTTGAAGTAATCAAAGATTCTTTCTCAAATATTTAGATTTTTTATGTCCACCGCTGTGATCTCGAGGTAGCGTGCTGCCTTGTCACGCAGCGGGCCCGCGTTCGATCCCCGAGTGGGGCAGTTTTTCTGGGTGAGGTTTTTATCGGGTTTTTTCCTCACCTGTCAGACAAATGTCAGGAAAACTTTAAGACCCAAACTCTCCACGAAATCATATGGTCATCATCATCATCCTTCGCCGGTGTGGAAAGCAACGGGAAGCTACAACACCTACAATCCCCTACTAAAGCTGCAAGCATAGCATGGAAATGCTATGATTACAGTGAAGGACCTGCCTTCGGGCAGAATTACTATGGATGGATATAGAGGATGATTGGAAAAAATATTAGCTCCGGATAGGGATGTTTGGAAAGATTGTATCATGCGGTCATCAACCTTCGGGTAAGATGATGCCAGTACATTAGGTACTGGATAGTTATACATCGCAAGCATATCTGACTGGCCAGTAATATTGGTTGCATTGTACAGGGGTTTCAGGAGTGATATCGACTATACGCAGTCAGTTACGAGTTGTGACTCTTTAATACAGTGGTGAGCAGTTCACGTTGAGAAGATTTGTAAAATGAAAATACTGTCATCAAATTGAATGTGGTATTGAAGAAATGGATTACAATTCCGCCAATGCCGGGAGAGTAAGCCAGATATACCATGAAAAACAATCTGGTGACATCGGATAAAAAAAAATATAAAAAATAAAACTTTATATAAAAACAATCACAATACCTAAATTCCTCCGAAATTTGCTAAAAATGAAACACTCATCATGGAGTGATATCCAGATTTGAGAGGTTTTTATTCTTCTTAGAAAACTGTTTTGTTTCTTGTATTAAGTAAACTCACCTTCTTGGCCACTTCCCAGTGGTATGCCCTCACCTCCCTCTCTTCTCCAGGTCACTGTGGGAGGCGGGGAGCCAGTAGCCGCACAGCGAAGAGTCACGTTCGTTCCTTCTCTGACCACCATGTCCGTGCTGGTGGGATAGTCCAGGATATCGGGCGGCACTGCAAGTTCACATATAAACCATTACGTTATAGGCGATTTCTTAAATTAGAATAACGGTTAGGATTTTTATGTACTAAAAGGTAAGATTGCGTAATATAATGAGAAGTTAGACTTATGACTATCTTTTATTTTGGTTTTATATATAAACAGTTAAATAATGTAATGAGAAGTAAGAATTCTGTCTTTTACCATGGTTCCATACACAAACAGTTGAATAATATGCACTATCTGTATTGCAATATTATCATTTATTACATAAAATCCAGACTCTATTTATGACTTATTACACGCTTTATATTAGCTTGACCTGTATCTATCTATCTATCTATGTAACGGAATATTTCAACGCGATTTTCACCCACTTAAAATCATCGGATCGACTTGAAACTTTGTATACTTGTAGAGGACTCGTGACAATACAATAATTTCATATTTATTTTCTAAAATCTTGACCATAATCATCAGAAAATAAAAAAAAAGTGTTTTTGTATCAATGTAACGGAATCTTTCAACGCGATTTTCGCCCACTTAGAAACATTGGATCGACTTGAAACTTTGTATACGTGTAGAGGACCCGTGGCAATACAATAATTTCATATTTTATTTCTAAAATCCTGGCCATAATCATCAGAAAATAAAAAAAAAATGAAAACTGGTATAATAGGTTGCGGACTTGTCGACTTTTTAGTAAATCGTTGTAAGAGCTCAGTTGGTAGAGCAGTGAACTCTTAGTGGTATATAATTTCAGTGATCCATACGTCGTTGGTTCAAATCCGGCTGGGAGGTTTTTTTTATAGAAGAGTATTACTTTTAGCTCATACTACAATAGTATCGAATTTAAAGATATTTACATTTTTATCTTATTCTGCAAAATATTAAAACTAAAAAATAAAAAATGAATAATAGTTTTAAAAAACTAAAAGAACACGCTTTATTGGAAAACTAAAAAATGAAAAATAATTTTAATTTCCAACACGCTTGGGATAAAATAAAGTGGTCAACAAAAAAATCATCTCTAACACATATAGAATAAAATTAGAGTTATCAAGAAAAATGAAATCATTTTACCATCAAAGGCGTGGGGTGCTTTTTATGATTTTTACATTTTCTTCTTAGAGAGCTTACCTTTACCAATATCTGTTTGTTATCAAATATATTAATTGATATAGAGCACCCCACGCTTTTGATGGTAAAATGATTTTATTTTTCTTGATAACTCTAATTTTATTCTATATGTGTTAGAGATGATTTTTTTGTTGACCACTTTATTTTATCCCAAGCGTGTTGGAAATTAAAATTATTTTTCATTTTTTAGTTTTCCAATAAAGCGTGTTCTTTTAGTTTTTTAAAACTATTACTTATTATTAATTTAATAGTCCACCGCTGTGGTCTCGAGGTAGCGTGCTGCCTTGTCACGCAGCGGGCCCGTGTTTGATCCTCTGTCTAGACAAGCTTCCTGGGCGAGGTTTTTTTGGGATTTTTCCTCACCTGTAAGATAAATGTCAGGAAGATTAGGGCACAACAGTCCTCGAAAATCATCCGGCCATCACCATCATCATCCTTATCATTATCATCACCATCCTTCACCGGTCTGGAAAGCAACGGGAAGCTACTACACCTATAATTCCCTAGTAAAGCTGCAAAGCATAGCATGAAAATGTTATGATTGCAGTGAAAGACCTGCCCTCGGGCAGAATTACTATGGATGGATTAATTTAATAAACCAGTCTTTTGTCTTCAAGGTCATAGAGTTATCCGTAATCCAATCAATAAAAGTCATTACAAATCTGATCCACTTAATCACAACATAAGATAAATTCATGTAAGATTTTAATGTAACTGAAATGCTTCACATCTCGATCCTTAATATTATAGAATAGAATAGAATAGAATATATTTATTTAGCCTGGTGGAGTTAAGGCCATGTGGCCTTCTCTTCCACTCACCAGAACAAGCATATGTTACATATGAATACAAAAAAATACAATAATATTCATATTAAACAGGACAAACATATGTTACACATGAATACAAAAAAATTACAATAATAGTCATATTAAACAGGACAAACATATGTTACATATGAATACAAAAAAAAGTTACAATAATAGTCATTGAACAATTAATTATCTGTCATATTGAATAATAATGAAATTAATGTCTAATAATAGAATGAAATTAAATACAATTAAAATTAAATTAATGATACAATGAATAAAAAAGGAATAACAGCTCGAATCTACTATACATAAAAAGAAAAGAAAAAAATACAAAGAAAGTAATAAACTACAATGAATTAATCTACGCTTTTTATACAAGGCATTAGGTAAATATATTAACAAATCCTAAGTCTATTTTTATTAAATAATGCAAAAACGCATTATTAATTCTTAAAAAGTAGTATTAGTGAAGGGAAGTAACAAAAAAAAAGTCCATCACGGATGATCTTGTATACCAAGTGAATACCTCGGCAAGTCGAATATATGGTCCAAATTTGTTAGTTGGAATATATCTTTCTTTTGTTAATTAAATTGTATGCATCTGATACGTAGGAAGAAGATAAACACGATGGCCGTTAGAGTAG
Source organism: Diploptera punctata (assembly GCA_030220185.1). Lineage (NCBI taxonomy): Eukaryota > Metazoa > Arthropoda > Insecta > Blattodea > Blaberidae > Diploptera > Diploptera punctata. The sequence goes on along the minus strand of JASPKZ010008365.1, from coordinate 3,397,348 downwards.
TCGCATTCTGTCGATTTTGGAGAACAACATTCTCGGTTTGTTTTTAATGATATATGTCGAGTTTAGTTGCGAAAAATCGAAAAATGCTGCTTCTGTAGCGATTTTCGGGGCACGCCGTAGCGTAGTGGTTAAGGCACTGAGCTACAAGCCGGAGGGTCGAGGGTTCAAGTCCCGTTGGGGTCAGGATTTTTAAACTGACCCAAACCCTCTGGCGGCACTATGGCCCTGGGGTCGATTCAGCCTCTGACGGAAATGAGTACCAGACGCTTGTTCTGGGGTAAAGGCGGCCGTCACGCAGGGCTGACAACCCGGCTGACATAAAGTGCCGATTGTCTAGAAAAAAGTGGAAGCCTTAACCTCCTACTACCCCAAGGGCCTCCGGGCCTGTTGTGGGATCACTTTACTTTACTGTAGCGATTTTCAAATTTTTAATTCAAGTGAACTCCTGAAACTCTCGTTGTTAATGATTCAATTTTACAGGATTAATTTTTGTATCCAACATATGCACCTATTATTGTTTCAAAATTATTGCGTTATTTTTTATTCGTGCTTTTAGTTATCATGCATACGACATAAACACCACATAAATGTTTTTATAAAAGAATTCAAAGTTAAAATTCAATCATGTCAGTTTTGCATTAAACATTTTTTATCATAATGCTTCGGATTCACGTTCAAAAAACATTCAATTTTGTGATATTTTGAATAATTTAAATGTATACTTTTTAAATTATTTCAAAACCAGTGTACGTATATTTGCAAAGAACAAGACTTGTTTCATGAATGTTATTTCATTACATATAACTTTACGTCTGTGCCAATTTGAAATAATACATTTAGTTGATGCAGGATCATTTTGATGACTATGACTTCTGGGAAACACAAAAAAGTTTCCAAACTTTCTTGAATTATGAAAACTTTATCTTTATCTAGGCGTATCTTTAGATTGCAATAGAGAAAAAGACATAAATAATAAATTATAAATATTTCAATATTTATGTGGCACCTTTAAAAGAACACTGGGAAAGAAAGTAAGAAAAGAACGCATTTAAAATTTTATAAAGTATTAGCTGTACCTGCAATATTGTATGGCTAAGAAATATGGACTCTGAATAAACAGTAAATTAAAAGAATAGAAGCAGGAGACATGAAATATTTACGATTTGTGGCAGTATATACTTTAATAGAAATAAATGAAGTTAAGAAATTCGTAAAGAACTACCAATGGTCAGTTTGACAGATAAAATAGAGGAGTATAGGAGAAAATGGTATGAACATGTCTGCAGAGTGGATACCAACAGATTGCTAGGAGAAGTCTGAATTATCAACCAAAAGGAGGAAAAAAGAGATCGTGGATGCCCACGAAAGAGATGGACAGAGCACTATAATTTTTGGAGCCGGTACGAACCAATAAGGTTCATTCCTTGCAGGAAGAAGAAGAAGCAGATAAAAACTTTAATAATACAATGTGATTGGTCCTTTTTCAATGAATTACAAATATTTATATTTTTAAGGAAAGCTAATAGTTTGTTTTGAAAGAGTTTTAAATATTTTTATATACAATTTATATCAATTTTATTTTTTAATTGTTAATATAAGTGTATTATCCGCTTTAAGGTCTCAAATAACAGTCAATATGCGCTAGATTAAAAATATAATCTCTGGAAATCCATTGGTATTTGAAAATCTGATTGAGTGATTGGCTCTTGAATTATTGTTCACTGCAGTTAATTCCCGCAGATTGCTTTTAGTTGGCCACAGAACAGAGCTCCATCGAGTTGCTTTGTGATTAATGCATACCCCTTTTTAATCATTCAAAAGGTTACTTGGCATTTCCGAGAATTTAACATCGAATGAATATTTTTTTTTCCCTTTAAATTATCTCACTGTACACTCTTTCGGCTTATGCATCCAGATTTAAAGGTCAACGAATAAAAAATATTTGAGTTCCTGATATTGTTCATCACCAGAATAAATAAATTTCATTTGATGTAAATTTCGTGAATTTCATTATATAAAAGCTTGGAATTATAAAATTTGTACCTGAGATCTCAGTCGTTCACAACTGAATTAACTAAGGTCTCAACAAAGTTTAAAAAAACAGTTATATATAAAGCCGGATATTTACTCAAGCTTAATAATAATAGAGGATAATTTTATTTATTTATCTAATATATATTTTTTTAATATTTTAATTTTTAGATTCAATAGAAATGATCTAATATGTTAGAGTTAATATTTGGAAAAAGATCAACACTGGAGTAAGACGGGATGTGTACTTTCACTGGAGCTTTTCATTATATATATGAATAAATTAATAAACGAATGGAGGAAAACACAACGAGGATATATACCCATAAATAGGAACCTCAAACTCGATGCTATTCTTTTTGCAGACGATTTAGCTCTTCTGGCACTTTCCGAAAATGATTTGCAACGATCAATTTATAATTTACAAGAAATGCTGTCAAATTTAATATGGAAATGTCAATTATCAAAACTAAAATTATGGCATTTCATGGGAAAACCCCATACAAAGTAAAATCTGTCTCGAGAATAAAATTTTAGAGAGATCTAATCAATTTAAATATCTTGGATATTATCTCTCTATCTGTGATGAAAAGGATATTCCTGAAAAAAATTACTAGTTATAATGAAAGTTTGGGAATTATTAATCAAGTTATGAAACCATCCCTTGTACAAAGAAACACCAGATCACGTTTATATAACACTTTGGCTAGACCAGTGTTGACCTATGGTAGTGAAGCATGGACACTAAAAAGACATCATGAAAGTAGAATAACGGCTTATGAAATGAGATTCATGCGCAGAACAGCGGGTTACACCAGATGGGATCGGAAAAGGAACAATGATATCTTAAAAGAATTGAAGACTACGCCAATTTTGGAATATATTAAACAGTACCAACTAAATTGGAAACACCATCTTAAAATAGTGAGTTCAAATCGGATCCCCAAAGCTGTTTATAATAATATACCAAGAGGACGAAGATCTCTAAGCCGTCCTATGAAACGCTGGAGGGAAAATTTCTATAGGATCGTAAAAGGCCTTGGCCTAATACTTTGGAAAGAAGAAGAAAAAGAAGAGTATAATATTAAGATATTTACATTTTTATGTCATATAAAAATAGCAACTGAATAATTGATTATTGAGAATAATTTTATAGTTCTAAATAATTATAGAATCACTTATAAATTTCAAAGGGGTTTTAAAATATCAATTTGTTTTAAGTTTAAAGAGATAGGATAATTGGGATGTGAGTCAACCAATAGTACTTGCAAGACTGGTTTGGACCACTCAGATTTGAATATCATAATTTGAAAAGAAAAACTGTGGGAATGAGATATTCCTGAATCTGGAGAGTCTTCTACAAGATGTCATGGTGGTAAGACGTGTATAGAAACGGTCGTCTATGATTCTGTTAAAATGAATTAACTTCTTTAATAACATTGAGCAACAAAAAATAAACTTTTTTTTTGTCTCAGAAAGAAAAATATGTGATTCTGATAGTATATTTTTTCTCCAGAATTCAAATTCTCCATCACGCAAGGTTTCCGAGAGACAGGTTTTTACAATGTCAAACATTTCAATATTTTCTGCATTCGTAACTACATAATATTCGGACATTCGGACTCACCTGGAAAGTAAGAAATGACGATTTTCTGCTATATTTCGCCTGTGGAGCATTCCTTTTGATGGTCCAACAACAATCGGCCAGCATATTAGGATTCCACTTGCCTTGTCATCTCTTTTCCATAGATAAAATCTGATCAAAGTGTTTCCCGTGCTCATCGCTCAATGGACAACTGGACGAAAAAAGTTTATTAAAAAAATTATTATTTAAATCCATTAACTGAAATTGAAATAAAAACTGTGGATGATGGAGAAATTCCGAATAAATATTTGAAAACACGATAAAAAACTGCATTAAGTACAACTATTGGTACTCATGAGACAAAAATCATGTTGACCAGTGTAATTGGATACAAAGTACATCGTTTGTCTCCATGTGCACTTAAACATATGTGAAGCTAATTTCAGTTCGCAATATAAATAAATTACAGTAATTTTATATATGACAGTTGGGTCACCATAATGGCGGTGATTATTAATATTGAATAACGGTTTCAAAATTAACCGAAAGATAAAAGAGTCAAAATACAGGTTTCATAAGCATCAAAATAATTTGATTGGTATATAAAGTACCAAGACATCATTCAACGTTAATTTGTGACTTCTTATTTTGAGTGATAACTTATTTTGAATCTTCCCTACGTTCCCCTCAAGGGAAACTCAAGCCGAGGCAAAATTAAATTGAACCCAGGACTCATACAAAGAGAACTTGCTACGACCAACAACGAGGGTCAATAAATCCTCTATAATATAGAACACATTTAGGATTGAAAATATTCAAAATAAAATCCATAAATAAAGTTATGAATGAATCCTAAAATATCAGAATTTAATTTATATTTCAATGGCGCAACAGCCCAATGTTGAGCCATAACCTCTCCTTTGTTAGGAGTTACTAGACCAAGTTAATTTAGTTATGCTTATTACCCAAATATGTCATGAATGGTATGTAGTCAACATATCGACACAATGAGACATCTAGTAGGCAACTAAGGTATTACTAGAATGAAAAGGTCAGTACATTTTGCTTAGGGGCCTCTTTATTCAGGCTTAAGGTTTTTTTACGAGCCTGAAAACATCAGAATAGGGACCCACGGCTTAAAGTCTCTCCCGGATGACTTGCTCCTTGAATTTTTCATCCTAAAAAATCCATCAACCCCGGCCGGGTTGAAATCCGGGACCAGAGGCAAGGAACGTAATCACTAGTCTACCGCGGCAAAGTAAAATTAAATTATTTTTCGTCCACATGTGCTACAACTTCAACTAATGAATGTCTTGGTCTTCTCAACAATGCCTCTCTATAATTTCCTATTTTTATTAGCTCTCTGCCAATTTTTATATTTTTAGACATTTTACCATTTCATCCTCCCATCTGTTCTTCGGTTTTCTAATGGATCATGTAGAAATTGACTTCCATTTATAAACATCTTCTACCAGTCTGTTGTCTGTCAAAACTAAAATTAAACTTTATACTGTAATGACAGAACAGAAATGAATTCTTCAGGTCAGAGCGGGCGACAACTTGCTGGATAAGAAATGAAGTGAATGTATAAGAACAAAACTAAAATATATTTACTAAGGGACATAAAATAACAAAATGGAAAAGATCGGAGATCACATAGGCCTATACGAAAATTAAATAATAACTATCTAATTCACTGGCACTATCGAACCCGTAGGTTGATGGGCGCGCGGACATAAGCTCTCCATACATCCCTATCCTATGCTAATGTTTTCCAATTATTTCCTATATAATCTACTTCTCTCAAATCATAGTTAATATGACTACAAACAGAAGAATTGATTAGGCTAGTGCTTGAATTAAGAACTATTTTAAGGAGGTCTCTGTCGTAAAAATATTCTCATGATTTGTTATTCTCTCACCTCATTCTTGGTGTACCAACGGGTTGCTTTCCCTCTGGTTTTCCTACAAGAAGCCTCCATGCACATATTTCATTCCCCATTCGTGTCACATGTCCTGCCCATCGCAGTCTACGAGACTTAAATGTTCTTATTATATCTGGCTTCCTATAAATATCATGTAGTTCACTGTTATGTAGTCTTCTCCATTCATCAGTTTGTTCATCTCTCTTTGGTCCAAAATTTTTCCTAAGAACTTTATTCTCAAATACTCGTAATCTCCTTTCCTCCCTTAAAGTAAGAGTCCATGTCTCGCATCCATATAATATAACTGGTAGAATGATTGTTTTATAACTTATATTATTCTAAAATTGCTGATGAACTACAACCCAAATCAGAGGAAAAGTTGGTAGACAAAAGACGAGAAGTGCTCAACAGTGTTAAAAGAAGGAGACTTGAACAATCCTTGCAAAGATTAAAGTAATGTTGATGATGACGTTCATAACCATGATGGAAACACAATGAGGCTGAGTGGTTCTGTCCAACGGGGGAATAACCTAATGAATATCATTTATATAACTATACAAAGTTAACAACATTTTCAAGAATGATACAAGAGAAAAAAACTAAACTTTTTGTGTAACATTTTGAATGATTTTTTCGATATCTCTAACAAAGGGTAGGTCACTTCACAAAGACGTCAATTGTGTTTACAGAGCTATGTCTGCAACAAATTCTACACCAAAGAGAGACGGACAGATAGGTAGATGGAGAAGACTTACATAACAGTGAGCTATATCATTTTTATGAGAAGCCAGATTAACAAGAATAGTTGAGTATCGTAGACTGCTATGGGCAGGACATATAACAGGAATGGGAATGAAAAGAGGCATGGAAACTCCTTGTATGAGAACCAGAGTATGTGTGGGAAATAATATTAACTAGAACAGGGATATATGGAGATCTTACATCCGCGCGGCCATGAACCAATGGATTCGTTAATGCGAATCAGTCATGTCTGTAACAAGTTTAAAGGTGAATGAGGGGATCAGTAATCAGGGTTGACGCGGGTGAGCCGGTACCATGACCATCTCCTTGCCCGACCATATCCCCGTATATTTATTTTCCCCCCCCCCCGGGTGATGGGACAATAATACATTTCGTGTTTTGAGGCACCGACAGGCATGACAGAAGAACTAGCATTTCGTGTTTGAGGCACCGACAGGCATGACAAAAGAACTAGCATTTCGTGTTTGAGGCACCGACAGGCATGACAGAATAACTAGCATTTCGTGTTTGAGACACCGTCAGGCATGACAGAAGAACTAGCATTTCGCGTTTCAAGCTGCAGATATTATTCTTATTTTTTTTTTAATTTTCGAAAATGTCATAGAGTTCTTAGTCCTGCGTCGTAGCTGAGTGAATTAAGGCATCGTGTCTTGATGCAGAACTACGGGACTTGCGCTTGTTTTGGTCCCCCGCGGGGGGGCCGATGCCCACCCACCTTCATGAGGAATTTGGGAAAAAAAAAATTGAGGATAGTAGCTGCCCTCCCAGTTTGATAAAATCAGTTGTAATGAGAATGGGACTCAATATGCTGACCACATATTACCCTTATACGGGCTATATGATCGTCTACCTCTGGTATTAATACATTCGAATGTGATACCATAGGCGGAAAGTAGGCTAAAGATATTTCAGGCCTATCGTGCCACAGAATAGTTTTAGTTTACCTACACTTTAACCATTACAAATATGGCTTTTTTTTCTCAGCAACAACGCTGTTTACAGAAATGAAATTTGGTATGTGATATCTATATTACAATGTGAATATGTTTGTGTACTTAAGTACAATCTAACTTCAGTCATTACGGTTAATTAAATATTCAAAATGTCAGCTGAATTTTTGCAGTGCTTGTTGGGTCTTGGTGCCGTTTCCCCCATGATCCTTTTCCTAAATTTCCAATATCTTTTTAATGATTCTTCTTTTAATTGTACTCACTAATGTTGTAGCTGCTACATATTCTTACCATTTGTTTAATTATATATAACAGTGAAAATATTTTATTTTGCATTTTAAATTCATCCATACTCATTTTTGTTAAAATTTACATTAAAAATTTATTTAAAAAATATACCGTAATATAACAGGTACATTACTAATTGTAGTATATTTTATTCAACTCTGTAAACTATATATGCATGCAAATTTCATCTCAATATCTTGAACACTTTGGAAGTTATCAGGGAAACCGTATTGAAAAAATTAAGTTACGGAAAACAAGCGACAAACTTACCGATGATGAGGTACCTTCTAAAATTAAAGGGCTCAATCGAATGACAGCATTGCTTTTTTTAAACATAACTCGAAAAGTAATAGATATATCAATTAAATTCTTTCACCAATTTAAAGATGAAGTTCTAATCTATATGAAAGAGTATTGAAAAAAAAAAGATACTTTTTTGACCCTCAAAGATGTAGGTCCCCCCTTAAACAGTTCTTACAAGGAAAACTGTCAATCAATGCTTGTAGAAACCTAACTGGAAATGTCTTCCAGAGAAGCGTTGTGACGTTTCAAGGTCGTGTCCAAAAAATTATGGGCCGATTTAAGTGCAAGGCACTAAAATCCAGGGCCAATGTTTTTTTATTCAAACTATAGGGAAGTAATACAACTCATTAATTAGTAGGCTGAATAACACTCACTAACTGCCATCCGTGTCGGATCCCTCATCACTCCACTCCGCTCTTAATCAAGCAGGCAGTCTACCTGCTCCGTACAGTCAGTTGGCATAGCTGGATTCTAGTTTAGATTTCTGTCCTTTGCAGTTAAAAGCAGCACATATATATTTTTTGTACATCACAACGCTTCTCTGGGAGATATTTGAACATACGTTTCGGATGTATTGGTTGAATGTTCCCTTGTTAGTACACAGGAATCAATACCTCATCATTTGCTTTTAAGACTGAGAAAAACAGCAAAAATGTTAAGTTTGTTGATAGTTGGATTTTAACTTAGAATCTCACAAATTCGAATCTTAAATTTTAACATCGGAACTAACTTATTCGATTTCTTAAATGCTTTTTCTACTGTCTGTGATCCATTAAACTTAAAGAAACAATGGTTTTCATATTATATACAAATTTTAATTTTATATTCTGTCCACATCTATCATTTTATATGTCAGATGTACGACAGGAAGACCCCCCTACCGTAACTTGGGGAAAGTCTAAATTATGTTTTTTATACTTAAAACTTTGTTTATGGAAAACTTTTTCATGACTCTTCTTTGCTTATTTAGAAAGCTGTTGCTCTTTTTGCACCGGCAGATTTAAACAACAGCGAAAGGCTCCTCAATGCAACTGTGGTAAGGGTAGTTCATATTAATTCATTTCAACCCCTCCAGTACACGTTTTTTATCAAGGTACTTATCACTTAGTTATATTCACTTCAGGGAACTCCAATGGCTTTATCATTATCTGAATAAAAAGTGTTCTGAGTAAGTCATTGTTAGTAAATACGTAATTCTGGGCTCAGAAATACGAGGCTTTCCTTTCTTTTTCGCTGTGTGAGAAGTCTTTAGAACCTGTTAAAGGGGCGAAACTGTTATTGTTTGAATGAACCCGTACACCAGGATTATTTTTGTTCATACATGTGACCTGATATTGTATAGAAAGTCTCTTCTTTTTACTAAACTAGCATGAATTGCAGATTTCGATTTATGACTACCGAAAAAAATAGAATGCCAGATAATTAAAATTGTAAAATTTAACAACGCCCTTCAGTCTTCAAATTACTTCTAAATCTTCTTACAATATATAAAATAAAAATGACACTTAGAAAAAGTGTTCTGAGTAGGTCTAATAAAATACTAACCTTCAATTTACGATTTGAAATAATGAAATCGAATCAAATTTAGGCGGCTTCGTGGCGCAAGCGTTTAGACGCTCGCCTCTCACCGCTGGGATTCCGAGATCAAGTCTCGGTCACACCATGTGGGTTTCGTGGTGGACGAAACGGAGCTTGGGCAGGTTTTTCTCGGGGTTTTTCGCGTTTTCCCCTGCCACAAATTTTATTCCACCATTTCCCCATACTCATCTCATCCATTTCGTTTCATTTCATTCATCCGCCCCCGTGACGGTGCGACAGGAATGGTCGGCCGGCACCATTGTCGTTCACAGACTCCATTAATATAGCGGCTCCATCTTATCTCATTCCTCGACCCTACCTGACCCTTAGTTGGACACGAGTTGAGGATATTATTTTACTTAAACCAAATTCAACATAATAATAATAATAATAATAATAATAATAATAATAATAATAATAATAATAATAATAATAATAATAATAATATAATAACAATAAACATGTTAAAAACTAATTCAATATAATTAGAGAGCGTAATTTGTCTCACGATGCCGATGACTTACTTGTACTGATATTAACAGTACTGGAGCGATAGAGAAAGGATAGAAAGGGGTGTAATCACATGTCTGCATACCTAACAGGCGATTCTTCTGTATTAGAATGAATGGAATGAAATTTATTGCCTTTTTTCAAAAGAAAGGAAATACATTTGCACTTACATTGCGCACGGGCCTGCTTGGCCGTACGTGCATTATTTCCCATGAATAAAAAAACAAAAATAATGATAATATAAACAAATCCCTACATGGCTATACACCTGTATCAAAACAATGAAAAAAAATATAAAATCATTATCTTTTTTTTATTATATAAAACTTTCCTCATTAGAGGATTGCCTCAAGAACAAAGTGATACAGACAATTAATTTTCTAAATGGACTGCATATATAATAATGCACACCTACATTCATCCATGAAAAGACCATGTGTATAAATATAAAAAAACTCATTCTGTATATTAGAATTTTAAAAAAATGCTACAAAACAAATTAAAAAAGAGAGAAAAAACATAAACACACACAACACATATACCCCCTACACACATACACACGCGGGCACTCATACCCCCCCCCCCCGTCTCTGCAGACATCAAATGCACTATCAGGCTATTCAACTTATCAAGACTACTTAGTGTATAATATAATTGAAGATCGAAAACAAAGACCATATTGAGATTCTTATTATTGATAATACATAACTTATATCCACATTGATCTCCAATTTTGCTATACCTCAATTTCCTTATTGTACCTAAAATTTGTATGGTTTCACTTCACTCTCAATGCGTCCTAAACGAACCCAGCACGCCACTCACCCACAATCTGACCTGAGAAATCTCTCCGGCAGCAACTGTAATCTAAGTTTCTCTGTCTCTTTACAGAATGCTATAATATGTTGCCAGTTTTCACGGTCATTGCATAGTGTGATATAAATATTAGCAAGGAACGTAAGGTATATACTACAATAAAATACACTTAGGTTATGCATTGTTTAAAAGGTAATGAAACATTTTAAGATAAAGTTTGCCCCATCGCATGTACATTTGTTTTCGTTTTGGGTGGTATTTCACTGCACGTAAGATCAATGTACTAGCAATATCACCTACCGACGTACTCTACAGTAACTCAATTTCTTTACTAAATGAAATATTGTTTACTGCATCATTCTATATAACTGAGCTCTGTTCATAGCCCGCTAGGTATGTGATACACCTCTTCGCGCGCATTCTCTTACAATCTATACCAACAAAAGTAAGCCTTCGACATTGTGGAAGAGATTCTGCTCTCTGATTATAACTGATAAAATATGGGAGCTGTTTGTGATGAGCGTGGAGAAAGATTCAATCAGGATATAATACGAATTGAAAAACAAATGGAACCCAAATTTCTTAACTGATTTGTGCTGGACATTGGCCCTCTTCATAAAACCGTAAATTTCTCTACGAACCAAATTGCAAGTGAAATCGCATATTTTAGTATATATTATAGTACTCATTTCTGTCAACATTTTCTAGAAGTATGAGTCCCCTGCTAATTGTTTTATTAACCTTTCTCCTTCTTATGTTTTACTGTCCTTGCTATTTCGGTAACAAGTCCTTACGTAATATTGTTTTCCTTCATGCAATCATAAACATTACAAATCAGCTGTTGACACTGTTTATTCACTGGAGTTGCCATTTGTAACATTACGAGGTTCCACGTTTTCCCTTTCTTGAGCCTGATTATTATAATAACAGCAGGTCAATGTGAATCACTAGAAATAATTTCTCATGACCTCTGCACTTTAAAACACGCTAATACAATAATATACTAGAGATAAATAAATTATGAATACTACATTTAAACAATGAACCGTTTCCGAACAGAATCTTTCAATAACTGAGGATATGAAATATGTTCACCACATTATTATTATTATTATTATTATTATTATTAATAATAATATTATTATTATTATTATTATTATTATTATTATTATTATTATTATTATTATTATTATTATTAGACAACAACATGTCAACAGAATAACTTCAGTTGAAGTGGATTTTTGGAGAAGAGCTGCCAGAAAATCTTGACTGGAAAAAAATAGAAATACAGAAATTAGAAAATGGATGAATGCAGAAAGAAATATAATAGATGAGATTGAAATAGAATGCTAAAATTGTATGAACACATAAGAACAATGCAGGATGGAAGACAACCAAAGGCCGTCTTGCATGGAAAATTGAAAAAAAGGAACAAAAAAGGAAGACCAAGAACAACCTGGAAGAACAACACTGAAAATTCAATGAGGACATTTGGTGTAACAGATGAAGACACAGAGGACAGAGAATAATGGAGAACTGTAATTAAGGGAAATTTGTGAATGTTTGTTGCAAACTGATAGTCTATAAGTCTGTAGATTGGTTGGTGAAAACCCTCAATGATGAAGAAAATTCTCAAAATGAATGAATTAATTATTATTATTATTATTTTAACCTCTTCTTGCAATGAAACTTTACACTTCGCGTAAATTAATTGTCGCAGGTGTTTAATTCTGGAAATGCATTCTATTACACATTACAAGAACTCTTGTTGTCCCAACATCTCTCAAAACACGTTAAACTGAAATATGTTATATATATATATATATGTATATATAACTGTCATTCTTTCAGTTATATTATATGGAAGCAAAACATGGAATCTTATTTTAAGGGAGGAGAAAATATTATTTTGACCCAAGAGAGATGAACAGACAGGCGAATGGAGAAGACTTCATAAGAGTGAGCTACATGATCTTTATAGGGAAACAGATATAATAAGAAGAATTAGGTCTCGTAGACTGCGATGGGCAGGACATGTGGCGCGAGTGAGAAATGAAAGAGGGGTAGGAAGCCTTCTCATAAAAAAATCACAGCTAGAACGCCCAGTTGGTAGACCAAGAACGAGGTGAGAAAATAACATTAACTATGATTTGAGAAAGTAGACAACACAGGGGATGATTGGAAAACATTATCTCAGGAGAGGGGTGTATGGAGTGATTATATCCACCCGGCCATTAACCTACGGGTTCGATAGTGCCAGTGAGTTAGGTGTTTAAGTTTTAGTTTCTAGTGACATGAGAGAATTGACAACTAATTATACGGATTCAATTAGCGGTTTCTTTTCAGATGATCTTTTAACAATATCAGAAACATTAATAGCAGAGAAAAAATGCAAGCCACCCGTCAAAGCGATATGTGAGGCAATAAAACAACGTATCATGAGTATCCACTACATTATTATCGTCTCACTGTGATGGTTGTCAGTTTGTATAAAAGCGGGTGCCGCGCAACAATGTTTAGCATGCGGAATTATTATAGTGGAGGTAGTCGGTGTCTTTGTATTCAATTATATTTAATTGCATGTAACTGTTGCGGGGAATCAAAGCGAACCGCTGGACAACCATCATAGTGAGGCGATAATACATTGTACTCTACTAGAACTGAGAATCAATTTTACAGAAATATGGACGTATTTATTTTTTTGGGTGTAACTTTTTCTTCTTCCTTCCAAGTATTATACCAAGGCCTATTACGATCCTATGGAAAAATTTCCCTCCGGCGTTTCATAGGACGGCCCAGTGATCTTCGTCCTCTTGGTATATAATTATAAACAGCTTTGGGGAACCGATTTGAACTCATTCTTTCTAGATGGTGTTTCCAATTTAGTTGGTACTGTTTAATATATTCCAAAATTGGCGTATTCTTCAATTCTTTTAAGATATCGGTGTTCCTTTTCCGATCCCATCTTGGTGTAACCCGCTGTTCTGAGCATGAATCTCATTTCACAAGCCGTTATTCTGCTTTCATGTTGTCTTTTTAGTGTCCATGCTTCACTACCATAGGTCAACACTGGTCTAGCCAAAGTGTTATATAAACGTAATCTGGTGTTTCTTTGTACAAGGGATGGTTTCATAACTTGATTAATAATTCCCAAACTTTTATTATAACTAGTAATTTTTTCAGGGATATCCTTTTCATCCCAGATAGAGAGATAATATCCAAGATATTTAAATTGATTAGATCTCTCTAAAATGTTATTCTGGAGACAGATTTTATTTTGTATGGAGTCATTCCCATGAAATGCCATAATTTTAGTTTTGTTAATTGATATTTCCATATTATATTTGGCACCTATTTTTTGTAAATTATAAATTGATCGTTGCAAATTATTTTCGGAAAGTGCCAGAAGAGCTAAATCGTCTGCAAAAAGAATAGCATCGAGTTTGAGGTTCCTACTGTTGGGTATATATCCTCGTTGTGTTTTCCCCCATTCGTTTATTGGGTGTAACAAATAAAGTAATTAGAACAGCCAGTCTATAGGTAGACGATTCATAAAATCCAACCAGCCGATGACCCAGAGCTTCATTTTGGTACAACAACGATTCTGAGAAATCAAACGTCATGCTCTACAGTAAATTCTAGTATAAACATTCCAGCTGTCGTCGTTGTCGTGCACACTCCTGCTGCAAGGCCAATTTGAACAAAAATAAAGCCTACAAATTTCAATGTACTATTCAGTGAGTATTTAATTTATATTTTCCCGCGAGACAGTTTCAATGGAATGACATCTGTGAAGAGAAACCATATTTAAATATTTAATAATGGCTTATCACTAGGGCTAGGACTTTATGTAATAAAAGATAAGATTGCAATGCGGGTATATATATTATCCGACTGTTTGTGTGTGAAATTGAGATAAAAGACAGTCAGGAGTCTAACTTCTCATTACGCTATTCAACTGTTTGCATGTGAAACAAAAACTATTATTATTATTATTATTATTATTATTATTATTATTATTATTATTATTACATTGTTATTAACATCATCAGCAGGAATTTGTAGAAGAGATAACAAACAGTGTAATAAAAAAACTATAATTCAATTATGGGTTTCTTTAAACCAAATTAAAATTGAATATACTGGTCAACATGATTTTTGTCTCATGAGTACCAATAGTTGTACTTAATGCAGTCTTTATCGTATTTTCAAATATGCATTCGGAATTTCTCCATCACCCACAGTTTTTTTTATTTCAATTTCAACTCCACTCTTATTTAATATATATATTAACAGAATAGTGCAAGAATGGAAACAAACAGTAAACAGTGGAATTTCAATAACTAGGAATAAAATAATTCAAACAATATTATATGCTGATGATCAAATAATATTATCAGATTCCGAAGATAGCTTACAAATAGCAGCATATCAATTATTCAAAATTGCCAGCAAATATAATATGAAAATTTCCACATCAAAATCCAAAACAATGGCAATGTGTGGAAAAAACATACAACGGGTGAAAATTGAGATTGATGGAAAAATTATAGAACAAGTGTCAGATTTCTCTTACTTAGGAAGTGTATTTGCAGAGTATAAGAGTGACATTGATTCAAAATTACAAAAATATAATAAAATGAATGGGGTAATACGAAGACATTTTGGTAAACAGATGAGGACAGAGACAAAACTAAGATTACATAACGTCACATCAAAAGCTGCTCTAAAATACGGAAGTGAAATTTGGATTTTAAATAAAAGAAACTCTCATAAACT
The DNA here is from genome assembly GCA_030220185.1 of Diploptera punctata. NCBI lineage: Eukaryota > Metazoa > Arthropoda > Insecta > Blattodea > Blaberidae > Diploptera > Diploptera punctata. The sequence continues at coordinate 3,381,821 of JASPKZ010008365.1, read as the reverse complement.
TCAAGTAAGCCAAATGCGCTTCTTACGATCATTGTTAGGAGTTAATAGACTGGATCACCAAAGGAACACTACTATCAGAGGAAAACTTGGATTAGCAAGTTTAAATGAAGATATCCAAAGATACCAACAAGAATGGAAAAATCATCTGAGAAGAATGGCAAGAAATAGACTTCCAAAATTGGCATTCCAATATACCCCAACTGGACATAGGGACCAAGGAAGACCAAAACATCGGTGGAAAGATCAAGACCATCTTCGCTAGGTTTACCGTACAGGCCACATGGCCTAAAACGAATTTGTTCATGATGATGATGATGAAATAATTATTTTTTTTAATAAACGTTTTTTCGTCCATTGTCCATTGTAAAATAAAACCAAATGAGCTAACTCAGGAGATTTCAGCTATGGAAAAGAGATATCAAGGCAAATGGAATCCTAATATGCTGGCCGATTATTGTTGGATCATCAAGAGGGATGCTCCACAGGCGAAATATAGCAGAAAATCGCCATTTCTTACTTTCGAAGTGAATCCGAATGTTCGATATTTGTGTAGTTACGAATGTAGAAAATATTGAAGTGTTTGAAATTATAAATTCCTGTCTCTTGGAAACCTTGCGTGATGGAGAAAACTCGATATCATATTTGAATTCAGGAGAAAAAATACTATCATAATCACATATGTTTCTTTCTGAGCTTAAAAAAAAAGGTTTCTTTTTTTGTTGCTCAGTGTTATTCATGTAAAAAATGGCAGAATTCAGATTCTCGAGAAATACTTAAATTGGTACCACCTGATAGAAGAAGAGGACAGCAAGAAATAACATGGATTGATGGTTTTCTAAGCAGCATGATGAGAAAAAGATTGGAGGAGACATTGAAATGACAGAAAAATGTGGTGGAGAATTATAATAAATTCATTGGGCGCAGGAAGATATGACTCACTGTAAAAAACGGCTAAATGATGATGATGATTATTATTATTATTATTATTATTATTATTATTACTATTATTATTATTATATCGGAGACAGTTAACATTTGTCTGTAATAAATCTATAGCAGTAACATCGAATTTGAATTTGCAGTATCGAATCTGATATAAACTAAAGCCCTAGTACGTAACCTAAGTTCTAATGGAATTGTTTACATTGTTGTTAAAAGGAAATTAAGAGCAATTATCGAATCTTCCAACAGCGTGAGAAACAAGTGGACAAGTATTTTGAACTCTGGGAGTTTGTATTCCAAGCAATAAAATATTTCAGAATCTAAGTACCAGACTTCACTTTATTTAGGGCGGATAAACTTTAATAGGAAATACCGAGAGTGGAATTCGTGATCTTACAACGTTTAATTTTATCGAGAATTGAAAGTGTGTTAACAAACAGAATGCAAATATTCAAATGTAAATACGACGTTCATCATATGGTATGCCATATCAGTGAGAAATACTATATCATTTTCATCTGTCTATATTGGCAATAGAAGACACCTTTCATTCCAATATTATGTATTCAAGTCGCGGAAATTGTTATTACATTTTCTGTGTCGACATAATGTACTAAATACAAAAAAAAAAAACTTAATATTTTTGTCAAATTTTAATTTGTTTACATCATGTTGTTCAGGATTATCTGAAGTAGATGTAAAAACCAACTTGTACAAAACTCGATCACTAAAATCTTGTTTTTTAGCAACAAAATGGCATTTAAACAATTGTTCCAAACAGTTCCCTACATAACAGTATTCAATATGTTGATCAGGGACTATATTGGATATGAATGGGTTTAACAGACTATATAGTTAATAGCCAGTACCACATTATTA